>OX411758.1:11053081-12380081 GCA_948252205.1 Orthosia incerta
CTTGCGGCTGGTCGCGTGCCATCTCTTCAGCATCCGATCGCGCTACGCTCTGGCTGGTGCCGTCGCGGGTGTTGCGCTTTCGCTCGCCTACTTTTCTCTCGCGGGCTAGGATATTTCCGCGCTTACTCAGCAGGCGTACTCCTTCCACTACAGCCGGAGAGTTGTAGAACTGCCAGTTCCACTTTCTTTCCCCGAGTCTGTCTGTCCGTGCTGGTCTGTGTCTTTGTCTGGGTAATTGGTGCTGCTCCGCACGACGCTCTGTTGCCAGGGGTTCGTGGGTGGCATACACCGTGTAGTGGGTGTCGCAGTCGGGGTCGAGTCAGTTGGCGCGTTAGACGCAGCCGACGTCGGGTTTATAATAAATAATAATAATAATAAATTGTTTATTGTTCCAAAATCATTACATTAGTGTATTATGAGGCAGCCCCATTAAGTTATTAATAATACTTGTGTTGGGGCTAACTCGCTACTTCCCCTATTTTACATTAACATAATGGACACTAATAAACTAAAAGAGAGCATACAAAAGAAAAGAAAACAATGCAAATCAAAAACTATGACATATATAAGGTAAATGATACTATCAAGATAACAGCTCAATTGAGTATGTATGTGTGTGCGTGTTTGTTTGTGTGTGCTTGTGTGTGTGTTTGTGCGTGAATGTTTGTGTCTGTGGTCTGTTCCTATGTATTCCTTATTAGCATGGTCTGATCAATATTTGTTCAGTTTCTTCGTATGTTAATGTTTTTAACCAGTCAATTATGATCTTCTTGAATTGATGTTGAGCCTCCGGATGGAATTTTAATTTTGAGTTTATTTTATTATAAACAAAGGCAGATTGAGCAACATACTGACGCTCTGCAAAAACGGTGCGAACCCGCGATGAGTGCGCCACCATATTATTACGTCTTTTATCCTGTTCTGGTGGTATAAGTGGTGTAGATTTATGCAGATATAAAGTCATGTTTAATAGATATAGCTGCCTTACTGTTAGCAAACCACACATACTATATAGGCTGTTAGTCGGATATCTGTATGGTTTAAAGTACATGACTTTCAGAAGTGACCGCTGGGCTCTTTCGAGCTCAAGTAACTTAGTTTTGGCAGCTCCTCCCCAAACCGGAATGCAGTATGTTGTAACTGATTGTGCCAGTGCAACAAAAATTTTACTAAGTACGTCCGGGGGCATCACATAGCGAAGAGTTTTGAAGATCCATATCAATTTTCTAACACGAGATATATTAGCATCAATCTGTGCCTGCCACGATAAACACTCATCAATAACAACACCCAAGTATCTAGTAAAGGTGACTCGTTGTAGGCTTTGACAATTTCTGTTTAAGAGAGGACACGTCACACTCTCGCGGATTGCTATGTCAAAGTCTGCAACTGGTTTAGATTTTGCACTTGGGGAAAAGCAGATGTAGTTTGTTTTTGTGATGTTTAGTGTTAGAAGGTTAGCTTTTAACCAGTCTAAAATAATAGCTAGGCCACATACAGCTTTTTGGTGCACTATCTCCCATGATTGACCAGAAAAGACAACGGCAGTATCGTCCGCGTAGGAGAAGATCTTCCCACCGCTATTCCCGAGGTTACATAGGTCATTTATGTACACCAGGAAAAGCGGCGGGCCGAGCACACTCCCTTGTGGGATGCCAAAAACAACGTTTTCTTCGTCACTGTACGAGTTTTCTATCTTAACCTGTTGCTTCCTTCCCCGAAGATAGCTGTCGAAGAGAGAAAGAGCCGTACCTCTTACTCCTATGGTTTCAAGCCTCTGCACAAGGATGGGAACGGAAATAGTGTCAAACGCTTTTTTAAGGTCCAGGAATACTGTTATGCATTTATGCCCTTTGTCTACTTATCTAACGATTTCAGTTGTCAATGCAGCAACAGCATCCTGTGTCGAGCGCCCTTGTCTAAAACCATATTGAGAACTAGAGAGAATATTATATTTATATAAGTAGCTTATAAGTCTTTTATTAAGAATTTTTTCTAAAATTTTGGAGATTGATGGCAAGACAGAAATTGGGCGGTAGTTATTTACATCATTTGTGTCCCCCCCCTTGTGCACAGGTGTGATTAAGGAACGCTTTAAAGCAGTTGGGAATATTCCAGTTGTGAAACACAGGTTTGTTAGTTTACATATTAAGGGAACAACAAAATCTCTGGATAATTTAAGGAAGTTATTGGGTATGCCGTCCCATCCGGATGCACTTCCTGAATCAAGAGCCATCAGTATTCCATTCACTTCCTCCGGGTCGGTCTCTAGCAACACAAAAGATGTAATTTGAGAGTGCGAATTAGAATAACTTGGTTGGTGAATCATGTATCCATTCTGAGTCATAATTTCTTCTGCTAGTACTTTACCTATTGTAGCGAAAAATTGGTTAATTCTATTCAACGAGTCAAGTGGATTTATTGACGGTTGTAATAAATGCACATTAGAAGATTTAGGTTTCTTATAGTGGGTCGGGTCTGTGGCCCCGTCACCTACCACCTTTCGGCCGCAGGGGACAGGGACAGCGGCAACGATACACCGACAGTCCTCTTCCCCTGCGGCCCCCCCGCGTCCGCCATCTGACGGTGGCGGCCCCGTTGAGGCCGCGGAAGGTAAGGGAGAATGGCCGAAGCCACACCGACACTCCCCTCCCCGCCGCGGCCCCCCGCACTCCGCCGCGATGCGCCCCCCATCAGCGGGGGGGCATCGCAGCCCACTCAGTTGCGATGCCGCTACAGGCGGCACCCGCGGCACCGCAACTATTGGGCCACTCGTCGTTGGCTTATCGCCAAAAGCCTAGACGAGCGGCCCCCGCCAAGGTTCCTCTTGGCTTCACCGTGGGTTTCCGCCACCACGGCTATTGAGTCCCCCCGCCACGACAAGGCGGGAACCAATTCGGGGGAGAACCTAACCTAACCTTTTTTTTTTTTTTTTTTTTTGTTTCGTTGGGAAAAATGCATTACGCATCATCCTCCCTGGGGGAAGGGAGGGGTATGTGGGACTCCCCGGCCTGTTATTAATGTTATGCCAGAGTTTTTTAGGGTTTTTAATAGAGCACGCAATTTGTTCCTTATGATATTGCCTTTTAAGCTTTTTAATTAAATTAGAGCAGAAGGTGCGGAAACGTTTATAAGTTATTTTCCTCACAATGTTATGTGGATCTTTTTTCAACTGCAACTGAATATTATTTCTAAGCCTAATGCATCTTAGTGCCCCTGTCGATATCCAGGGCTTTAGAATACGCTTAGAGCAAGAAACCGTATGAGTTTCAGTGTTAAGAAGGAGGGACTTTCTGATTATATCTATTAAAAATTAGCAAGATAATTAGGATCATTACAAGTGTTAAACACCGATACATCCGTGTCTACCAGGTGTGAATGAGCCTTTTTAAAATTAGTTACTTTCTTATATTTAATAATATCTTTAGTTTGGTATGAATGCGAAACACTTAATAAAACAATAGAGTGATCGGTAATCGTTGTGTTCAAAACTACAACGCTGGCAGAGTTCTTAATTTTTTCAAGTTTTAGTATCATGTGATCAAGGCAACTCTCACCTCTGGTAGGCAAGGAATGTCGCGGTAGAAAGCCATGAACAGATGTCATATTTAAATACGAAACTCTGTTGGTCCTTACTTGCGATGGTTCCGTGGATCTTTCAATTAAGTTTATATTGATATCTCCAGTGATGATAACGTTTTTATGAGTGTGGATTGATTCGAGATGAGTATCTAATGAATTTATAAAGTTTTCCGCCGAGAGGTTAGATGGTGAACGATAAATTCCGATTATTGTGAAATTTGAGAATTATCTCCAATTTCACATGCCTCTGCTCTTCAAATTATTAAATTTGAAGAGCAGAGGCATGTGATATGATAATTTCTGGCAAAAATGACAATTTCTGACGTACGCGACGACACCATCATTTTGATTAATATGATTAGACGTATAAAACGATGTATAATTATCTAGAACTGGTATAGGTTTGTTCGAGTTAAGTCTACATTCAGTTAGGATTACAACGTCCACATTCAGTCCGATTTGAGATAGTGCTATTTGGAAATCGTCAAAATTGCTATAGATACTCCTTATATTCTCTGTTAAGACAGTGAAATCGTTTATGGGCGCGTTTGTCGCAGCCAGTGTTGTGGGCGCTAAAGCCGGCCGCGTTGTAGAGCGCGGCAGAAGTTGCTCAAATATGCAGTTTGATGCTCCCCCCATACTACGCTGGGAGCTGACCGCCGAAGCGGTGTGGGATTCCCCGCCTTGGCCGGGACCCACCTGGGTAGTTGTCTTCTCATTCTACATTTTCATTGACTATGGGTTGGGCTTTTATTGGAAACCGAGGTTACCCTTCCTCGGGGACCGACGGGATTAAGGCGATAGCAGGGAAGGAGTTTGATGGATAGGGATGTGGGTTTCTTGGGGGTCACCCTAGGTCTGGGAGTTGACTTAGGGATTTAAGGATCGACGGGATGTGTACGGATAGGAAGAGATGGCTTGTTTAGGTAACGGGCACATGGGAAAGTGGTGTATGGGTTACCCTAGGCCTGGGGTTTGGCTTTCGGGAACTTCTCTTGTCCGGGATCTTTTTAACAGATGCCCCGACCATAGTAACGCCACAGCAAAGATAGCTGCGGTCCCGCCGCCGGGGTTGGGCTATCCGCAACCTGCCCACCCGCTCGGTTGCATGAGAAGAAGTGCCTGGCAGTCCGGGTCGCCCCACCACGGATGTACGTATAAATTCGCGTTGAGTCGAACCAGCCTCCCCCGACTCCCCCCGAGGCTAACACCTTACTCCCCCCCCTTAACCCAAAATCGAGGCCCGCCGAGAGGGGCCGGCACCAGCCGGGGGTTGCGGAAGTATCGTTGTTCCCGTGACACCCAACGTAGGTGTGAGATGGAACACCGGTGTGGTTTTTAGTCAGTAGGAGTCTGACAGACCCCTGGACCCACATCCAATGAGGATTTTCCACCTTGGAAACAAAAAAGAAAAAAAATGCTTCACCCGGATGCTCAAGGTCATTGGGGCATACATACGCCTTAAGGCGCAGATACCCCTGAGTAGCTGATTTTAAAAAGAGGATCACGTCTAAACGGATTGTCGTAATTTTTTGGAAAAATATTATGTTACATTAGACCATTTTCTTAATAATTTGATCTAAGAAAACATTGAGTTTTATTCGTATAATATAGTGTAATTAATAACTTTATAAAAGTTATGTCTAAAAAGGACAGAAACACGACAATCGCACCAAAACCGCTGTGCGTATTTTAATAAACACTCGCTTCACACCCGCGCGACTATACAATCACGTGCATGAAATCAATCGATTACATGCACAGCCCCTTAACAAGCATAACTAAGTAGGTACCTATTAGGTTTCAATTAATTTTGATAAGAGCAATCAGTTGGCATACAAGCGAGAAATAGTTTTGTCCAATAGTACAATCGTATTAAATTTGATTGATTGCACATTAGTTGCCAATAGTTTTGTCCAAAAGTACAATTGTATTAAAATTATTTAAAAAAATATTCTCTAATTGTTTTTTATTTTGGTTATGGATTATTTGAATATTCTTTTATTATTCATGGCTTTTGTCACCAGTGAGTATCTTCACATATTGTTAAATATTGCATTAAAACCATTGAGGTATTAATGTACAAACAAACCTTGATGTTGTTTTTAAATTAAATAGCTAGCATGTATTTATTCATAATGATATAAAATTAACTAATTACATTAAATGTAAATTAATTTTAATAAGTTTGTATTTTTTTATTTTATAAAAACCGTTGCCCCACACTAGGCATTTCTCCTGTATCATGGGTGCGTTTACGTTTAGTTTAGCTATCTGTCATCGGTACGAGAAGATTGTCCTGTTTTCCAGCATTGGCTTCCCTTAGAGCTAGCCATACTTTTTTCGATTAAAATACTTACTTTTATTAGAATGGTATAACATTTAGCCTTAAAATATTAAAGCATGCAACAAACAATATGAAAAAATCAATAAAGACTATTATTTTTATTAGCACGGTAGTACGGTTTTGTCGGGTAATTTTAGAAATTCGCTTCGCTTCGCGGATACTAGCTATCTATGCAAATAAATAAAATTAAAAGTGTTTAATATCAAAATAATGGCTCTTGTCTCTCTGTCTGTTTGTTCCGGGTAATCTCCGGAACGGCTCGACCTATTTTGACGGTACTTTCACTTGCAGAGAGCTGATGTTATCAGGAGTAACTTAGGCTTATATTTAAGAAAAAGAATAAGGGTTCCCTGAAATAAAATTAGAACCCATTTTTTTTAGTTTTTAGGAGTTTGACGCGGACGAAGTAGCGGGCAACAGCTAGTAAATAATATAATTAAAAACTGTATTTATTTTCTAGATTCTTCCGGAGAAAATCCTTTTGAAGAGTTGCAAAAGCATCACGGCGAGGGCTATGGAAGGGAATGGATGTATTTTCCGGATGGCTACGGAATCTTACACTATATAAACCTTACACTTACTGAAGATGATATTACTTTACCGTCATTCCTTAATGATGAAGACATTCAATTTAGATTATATAATAAGTAAGTTTTGTTATTTCTATCTCACATGACAGATATTGTCATACAAATCATACAAAATTTACATACAGTTCATACAAAAAAAAAAGCATAAAATCACTTTCAGCGTTTACTGTTTAAATTTTCAAGTAAACCTTTTGAATTCTTGTTCCCAAAAAACAGACCACTACAAAAAAAATTGTCACAATAATTTGATAAACAATAGTTAATAGGGTAGTTTCCTGAAAATTAGTTTTCGGTCCGTCAGGTATATAAAAAAAAGGCTTATTCCACTTTTCCCCGTTGGATGATCCCCATTGATGGGGATTTGTGAACTTTTTGTTCACTATTCCCCGTTGACCCAAAATTTTTATTTAATGGGGATAAGTGAACTAAAAAGTTCAATAATCCCCATTAGGCAGGTATGTACGTTAAAAAAATAAAATATATGAATCATGTTACATTTATTAATTAAAAATATAACTTTCTTATACCTAATAAAGTCACAGATTGTTACAATCATTAATTTAAAATTGTAGCATGAAAATATTTCTTTCTTATACCTTGTAAAATCAAAGATTACAATCACTTAAGTTTTTCTAATTAGGTACGTTAAATAAAAACAATATAAAAATAAAATATATGAGTCATGTACTTTTATTTTTATAAGGTAAGAACAAAATTTTTAATTACCTACATACCTACTTTACGATTTTATTAGAACGAAAAACAGATTGTTGCCCCAACGAAATTGTTCTAACGATGTTTGGGAATAAGACCTTATATCTATCTATCTAATAAGATACACAATACTGTAAAAGATGTCATCTTAGTAGTATGTAGGTAATTTAAAATTTTGTTCTTACCTTATAAAAATAAAAGTACATGACTCATATATTTTATTTTTATATTGTTTTTATTTAACGTACCTAATTAGAAAAACTTAAGTGATTGTAATCTTTGATTTTACAAGGTATAAGAAAGAAATATTTTCATGCTACAATTTTAAATTAATGATTGTAACAATCTGTGACTTTATTAGGTATAAGAAAGTTATATTTTTAATTAATAAATGTAACATGATTCATATATTTTATTTTTTTAACGTACATACCTGCCTAATGGGGATTATTGAACTTTTTAGTTCACTTATCCCCATTAAATAAAAATTTTGGGTCAACGGGGAATAGTGAACAAAAAGTTCACAAATCCCCATCAATGGGGATCATCCAACGGGGAAAAGTGGAATAAGCCAAAAAAAAAATATTGGACACGTATTTTTTCTTTTGACACGTAAACATATGACGACGATATAATGCGTTGAAATATCGTGAAATGTCACGCCGCTAGTACACTTTATACTGCCTTAGTGACGTCACAAGCCTCCACTCCTGAACTTTGATACGCTTTTACTTTGTTTTTTATTGATTTGGCAAAGCAAAAAATATGTGTCCAATATCTATACAAATTATTATAAAGAGGTAAAGTAAACTCACAAAGTTTGTGACGTTGTAAGGGGTAATCTCTGGATCTACTGAACCGATTTTGAAAATTCTTTCACCAGTAGAAAGCTACATTATTCTTGAGTGTCATAGGTTACAATATATTTTCAAAAAAATTAGAGATCCTTATGAAAATTGCAATAATATAACCCAAGGTAGCAAAATGTTGCCTGTAAAATTCATTCTTTGGCGTGCGCTGAGAAAACTATTGATGATAGATATCAACTATTAGGTAGGTAGGAAGGGTTGGGTAGGTAGGGTAAGCAGGGTAGGCAGGGTAGGCAGGGTAGGCAGTGTAGGCAGGGTAGGCAGAGCAGGCAGGGTAGGCAGAGTAGGCAGGGTAGGCAGGGTAGGCAAGGTACGCAGGGTAGGCAGGGTAGGCAGGGTAGGCAGGGTAGGCAGGGTAAGCATGGTAGGCAGGGTAGGCAGGGTAGGCAAGGTAGGCAGGATAGGCAGGGTAGGCAGGATAGGCAAGGTAGGCAGGGCAGGCAGGGTAGGCAGAGTAGGCAGAGTAGGCAGGGTAGGCGGGTAGGCAGAGTAGGCAAGATAGGCAGGGCAGGCAGAGTAGGCAGGGTAGGTAGTTGACGGGAGCAAAGCCCCGGGGGTCAGCTAGTTATTTGATAATCTCACTGGCGGACTAAATAGAATTATCATTGTACTACCCGGGAAACATCACTATTAACAAGTTTTTGCTGCTTGTACGTAAACATTGCGAGTGTGATCATTGTTAAACTATTCATCTGATTTTTTTTCCTTCCTTGTAGTTAATTTTTAGATTTCAAAAATCTTGATTCTTAGATTTATAAGTAAATTGTGTATAACTGTGGCAATTTTTGCGACCAGGGGGGTGACCATAAGCTCTTAAGGCGGTATCAATTTGACATCGAGTAAGCGACAGATGTATACACGTCATATACATCTGTCCCTGTAACCCCCCTGGACTTTATTTTTTTCGAATCGAATAACACCTTGCTCATATTTTCCGAGACTGCTGAAAAAAGTTCATCAAAGAAGCATTTGTTGACTAGACTATTATACTCCAACTAAAGGTCTCGCCAAACTTCTTAGCCGCCCTGAAGTTAGCTGCAATGGCTGCGCAGTAGTAACTGCCGGTTTCCCAGCTCTCAATTATCGGGCTGTTAATATAATCGAGGATTAATCGCCTGTTGATTCTACTTTCAGTTTCTCAAGTCCCAAATATGACAAGCGTTAAACAATTTGTCACAATTGACAAAAATCTCGAATTAACCACATGTTACAGCAGTTTTGGGTTTCTTTTTCATTGTTAATCTCTTGACAACGAGCCTAATTTATAATTGTTTGAAATTGGTCGATTAATTGCAGATTAAAATTAATATTATGATTTTAAAGGCTTATACTACGATTAAAAGATAACAGGGGTCGGCAAAAACTATGGTATGGGTTCAGTTATAAAAAATATGTTAATTTAGATCAATTATTTTAGTAACAAGATTAAAAAAAAATACTTTTTAAATTAATTACATTATAAAAACTTGACACAATTATCAAAAATTGTTATTTTGTATTTATGTAACTAAAAATACAAACTGTTACTGACCTGGGAATCGAACCTTCCTCACGCGCATTAATGTTGACAGTACCCTGTACTTAGTACTTACCAAGGTCAGTTTCTGTATAGGTTTGTGTTTAACTTGAAGCGGCTGGGGTGGTGACCGCGCCAGGGTAAGCACTTACCTAGGTCAGTCTTGAGATGGGTGACCACTTTTTTTTGGGTCGCTTGTTTATGGATAGGTGACCTCACCAGGGTAAGCAGCACTAACCAAGGTAAGTCTTTGGATGGGTGACCATCACCACAAAAATTTTGATCACCCATCCTAAAGTCACCCCGCTAGGTTAAACAACATTACCAAGGTCACGCATCCAAAAACAAGCGAACCCAAAAGTCACCCATCCAAACACTGACCTTAGTAAGTGCTGCTTACCCTGGCAGGATCACCCAACCAAAACAGGCGAACCAACCTTCTAACCGCGCGGCGGCGCTAGGCGGTCTAACCTTGGTGAGTGTTGCTTTACCTGTGTGTGGTCACCTATCCAAAAACAAGCAAACCAAAAAGAACGTGATTACCCATCCAAAAATCGTCCTTGGTAAGGTTTGCTTAACTTAGCGGCTACACCAACCCAGCCGCTCAAGAAAAAATACTATTTAAAGTTACTAATTACGTTATAGTAGTGAATTAAGTGAATGGATACCAGCTAGAGTAGCCAACCGAAATAAATTAATGCCGATTATTTAATGTAACAAACAATTACGTAATTTATTGATGATGCAGTGTTGAGAAACTCACTGACAAATGAGAGCTGGTTAATTTGTGACAAATTGTCAGCGGATTTGCAATGTGACGTCGACTTCAGAAACCGGCCCTAAATCTCATACAAAAACAGCACCGTTCCATGCCTTGCGCATCGGGAAAGCCAACGTCAGGGCGGCCCAAAAGTTTGGCGAGCACTAAATGTTGGTTTATTTTTGTATTTTTTTTAAATAGATGATATTTTTGAGGCACCCTATACTTTAGCGTCCAGTGGTATAAGTTTATTTTTGACTGAACATTTTTATAAAAAGTGCTACATAACCCTTGGGAATTTGAACTTTGTCAAATAAGACATTGACTTTTTTCCAAAAACTTTATTTTCTCAGATTCTAAATTCAAGTTTATTTATTGTTTTTCAACACACAGGAACGTCCCGTCATATATTTTGCTAGACTATCAAGGTCGGGCAAAAAACGCCACTGAACAAAAGATTGTAACAGACATTTTGCAATCCATGCAGCCTTTGAAATTAATCACCCATGGATGGCTTTCTTCAGCAGGCTCTAAATTCATATTAGAGTTAAAAGATGCTTATTTACAAGCTCAAAACGTAAATGTTATAACTGTGGATTGGAGTGGTTCAGCGCGCTCTTATTACTTCTGGACAGCGTCTATGACTCAGTATATTGGGACTGAAATTGCTTCGTTTCTGAATGGTTTGAATGAGGCCTACAATGTGACTGGGGATCAGTTGCATCTGATTGGACATAGTATGGGCGCTCATGTAATGGGTAATGCGGCGTCTAACACTAGTTTAAGTGTACATAGAGTTACGGGTATGTATTTTCCAGATTTATATTTGGTTGGCTTAGGATAAACTAAACTTAATTATTTAAATGTGAAAACTTTTTCATTACTAGCTACTTATTGCCCACTGCAAGGCATATTAAAGCAAAGCTACTTGATACTAAATATTATATGCAACGAAGCAATCGTTCATGGACGCCAAGGGGCTGTTTGGGCTTGGGGGCCCCGGGGCAGTGCCCCTCCTAGCCCTACGGTACCTACGCCACTGTTACGGGATGTATTCCTCACTTATTTACTTCTCCAACGAAATGATGAAGTGAAAAACAACTTTTTTATTTTCAGCTCATCATTTCGTTGGTTAATTTTTTTTGGTAACAAGGTTTTGTTGGGAATTGCTTCTGGCTGCCCAGAAGCCTAATTGCGTGAAATATTAATTTAAGGAATCGATCACAAACTCTTTACTGTTGTCAATTCAACAGTACTCACGCTTTTCAGTTTAAATACTTAATTTCAACAGAATCGGTTCACAACTGGAAATTCAGTGGAAAAATTATAGTTATTTTTTTTTTTTGCCTTAAGGTATATATTTTATTTTTCAAATTTATATGGGACCAACTCTGAGGTAGTTAGGTACTAACAATCTTTCCAAAAAAAAAAGTACCTACTGTCAGAGCACTCTATAAAAAGTTATGCGTGGTCATACATACAACATAAAATATACATGTGTACAGTGTAATTGAGAACCTCCTCCATTTTTAAGGTCGGGTAAAAAAAATTGGATATGTCATACAAATTTCTCGTCAGCTGATCAAAATTTTAATATGGGATACCAACAGTATTTTTTTTGAGAATTGCCTTTGTCTTCCTTGGAGAAAGTTGTTTATGTATATGAAAAGAGCAGAAGCAGTTTTTTAAATATAACCACACCTTTCCATAATACGGGTAAAGTACGGGTAGTCTAGGGATTATTCCACTGTTTGACGATGTACGTTGAAAATAAAAAGTGATATCATTTTGTCTCATCATTATCTAGCCCTGTATGGAAGCAAAAAAGTAAAAAAAGAAACTATTTGAAAGTTATGAGCGTCAAAAGTTCCACATTTCGACACTAATTTTAACGCTTTTTTGGGCGCAAATAAATACCATAAGAAGACGGAAAATTGCAAAACGGCCTCCATACAGGGATAGATTAGTAGTTCAACAATGCAAATAATTATATTTTGAACAGATAGATTTAGTCGTTTTTTCATGATATCTAGACTGCCAAAGGTCTGTTAATAAAATTTCGTGCGCTCGGTTTCGTCCTAAATCATTATCTATTTTGCTACAAATTTGCAAAAGTGTGTATTCGTACGCGAACTAGCTTCCTGCTGCTCATCACAGCATGTATCTCTTCCGCACGTGTCGGTTGATATAAAATGCATTTTAACCTTTAAAATAACCATTTAAAATAATTCGTGCCGTCGACAAGTGTACCCTTAAATAAGTACTCTTAGGAAACCTGTGCCCAATCAATATTGATTAATAATAACAAATAGCAAATAAACTTTATGAAATAAATTAAAGTACAATAAAAATACAGTATCGATAAATCTTTCTTGTGACTTTTGTCACATCTCATCTCTAACATCAGAACGTAAGTAGGTACGTAAACTGTCATAGCTCTATCAGCGAGCGAACGCATAAAAGTTAATTATATCACTTAATAGAATGGTCAAAGTCAAAGCCATTTATTTGCATTAAATGCGGTACAAAGATGGTATAAATAAGTTATTAGCACAATGACACATTTCGTCATAAGTTGGCATGCAAATATTAAGATATGAGTTAAGGTGCTTACAATAAGCAGATCTCACAACACATTCATTATTGTTATTAGGTATTTAACCTTATGGTTTAAATGATATTACAGGTACGTCCTCGACGTATTTAGAACTAAGATTCCTTTATTCCGGACAATGTATTCCCTGCACAATAGTATCAGTATGCTAGTCGAAAACTCACCTGTTGCAAGATATCCTTTAAATAATGTTCTGTTAATACACTCATTCTACTCTTGCAACCGATAGCCACACACGACATGGTTCATGCAGATAATTAAACAACAAAATTATGCCAGATATAAACGAAATGTAATTAGAGCTGGTAACCGATGGGTTACAACAGTGACTAAAAAGTTATCTCTTGGACGTTCAGGATGGTAGCGTTTGTCTATGTTTGTCTCTTTTTTTTCATAGAGTTTTTCTTTATGTAAGAACGAAAGAATTGACAGTTTCATTTTCGTCGTAAATACCTTCTGTCTAGCTATTACAATGTCTCTGGCCAAATGAAACAGCTCAAAGTACGATTATTCATCGTACTTTTTGACACGCGAAGTACATACAATTATCTAGTTAGATTTGTATCTGTGGTTAAAAAAGATTTAAACAACTACTTCTTATAATGATTACAGGTCTAGATCCCGCAGGGCCCTCTTTTGAGTTCCTCTCTCCAAAGGGCCCTGACGTAAGGCTAGATCCTTCCGACGCTGAAATCGTTGACGTCATTCACACGTGTGCTGGTATCTTGGGCTATAAGGATCCCCTTGGAACCGTGGACTTTTACCCAAATGGAGGAACTGCGCCACAGCCAGGATGTGCAAGTATTAATAAATGGTTTGGTGAGTTTTTATGAAATCTCTCTTATTTTTTACTTATACCATGGTACCCTGTCTCAGTGCCGGCATAAAAAAACGGCCAAGTGCGAGTCGGACTCGCGCACGAAGGTTTCCGTACCATTATCGCAAAAAAACGGCAAAAAAATATTGTATGGAAGACCCACTTAAATATTTATTTTATTCAGTTTTTTTTATATTTGTTGTAATAGCGACAACAGAAATACACCATCTGTGAAAATTTCAACTGTCTAGCTATCACGGTTCATGAGATACAGCCTGGTGACAGACGGACAAACAGACAGACGGACCGCGGAGTCTTAGTAATAGGGTCCCGTTTTTACCCTTTGGGTACGGAACCCTAAAAAACCTGTTTATCATAGCACTCACGATATTGTTATGAATAAAATAAAATAAAATTAGCCTCCACTGCTTAGGTACTGTTAGGCCATGTCTTCGTAGAGGAATAAAAAAAATTGCGAATTTAAATAGCTAAACTATTTATTTAGAAATAGTACGAAAATAGAAGTATTGAAATTATGATTTATAAACGTGTGACTTTCTAGGATGACAATGTGAGATTAACTTTGTGACCGCCGGATTCCGCGACAGTGCGCCGGCGCGGCGGTTGGTTGATACTTTAGATTCGAGGGATGTAAGTGGTTTGAAAGCCCATAAACTCTTAAATAACGGTTATAACAGTACGCACGGGACACTCCTGTCCATGACGTTGCGCAGATTCAACTAACAACTTCCGAACTGGCTTTCGAACAGGAGCAGAAAAAAACAGTGGAAGTGCAATGCAGCAAAATTATTATGGGAACCGTTGTCACCAAACTCACACAAATAAACTGATAATCATATAATGCACTACAAATAAGCCGATCGTTTGATTTGTCGTTTTAATTTTAGTCAAAACAAGCATAAGTCACAGAACCGACATCTGCAGCCGAATTGTGTAAGTATATTATCCAAAGCAAAAGAATCGATTCTTTCCCAAAACCGACTTTACGTATTGCATATTGATACGTAAAGTCGTTTTTGGGAAGGAATCGACTTGTTTGCTTTGCATAATTCACTTACGCAATTAGGCTGCTGGAAAGCCGCAGGACCCGTAATTTTTTTTTGGGATATAAAGTAGCCTATGACACTTCGGAATAATGTAGCTTTGTACAGGTGAAAGAATTTTTAAATTCGGTTCAGTAATTCTAGAGATGACTGCCTACAAACAAACTTTACCTCTTTTAGATTCAAAAAGCCATCTGAAGAAGATATCTGAGACACCCTGTCTATAAAAAGACATTTCTCTTTTACAGGAGCATGTAGTCACAGCATAGCATTTTATTACTTCAAGGAATCAATTAAAAATCCTACAATGTACCCTGCCTACAAGTGCGCATCCTGGAAAGATTTCCTAAACAACCGGAGTAATCAAACCGGATATATGGGCGACAGTGTCAATGGAAATATGACCGGCATACATTATTTATCTACTACGCCATCTAAAGCATTTAGTTATATTGACTACTTGAATGTTTCTCCGGATAATAATCCAGCTTTAGTTAATCTCGACTTTTTGAACGAAGGATGGCGGCCTTTTCATTTCTAACGCTAGATAGAAATGAAAAACAAAAATAAACTGCGAAATAATAAATAACGATACTGTTTATCAACTATAAATCAAAAAAACCTTTAAACAAAAAATATAACCGACGAATTAACGAACTGAAAAGCAAACAAATATTATAATAATATTATTTTTGAAAATAGTAACCGTCTATTTTATGCCCATAATTTTAAATCTATGGGTGTCAATGCCTGATAATAAACATTATTTATTTTAAGTTTTTAAGCTGACATGGTCACAATCATTAGAATTAATATTTGATTCGGGATATTTACCATGTATATTTAGATTTTTGTCTAGAGCTCGATATTTCGGCACCGTTACAATAAATAATAATAATTATTATTTATTTCATTTGAAATATTGGTGTACAATAAAGAATTATTTAATTTTACTAATCCAAATTCCTACTAATAGTATAAATGTAAAAGTCTGAAAGCTTGGATGTTTGTTAAACAATCATTCGGGTTGTAGAGGAAAGATAGATAGTCACTCAATAAGTATTTTTTAACACCCTTGCTCGTAAAGCTGATGTAATTCCACCGGTTTTAAATATGTAAAGCGGGTCATAAAAAACGCGTGTGTTACCAAAGCAAATAGTTAAGTTATAGTCTATACAAATTCCATAACAGTATTATTTGCCATTTCAAATATGGAACTGATCGCCGCCGCACGACACCAGCTAGTCAGCAGTGCGCTGTTGCTATTCAAATTTCGAACTAATCGCCGCGCGGCGCCAGTCAGTAGGCAGCGCTATCGCGCTGTTAAAATGGCGGGAAAGCAACAGTGTGCATTCAAAGATTGAATTTAAATAAAATAAAATAATAACAGTTTATTCGGTAATTTAAAAACTTGGCTGCATGCTCTAGCGTCTTTACCAACATTTTCACGCAGCCACGGCAGAAAATAATCCTCGCGCCATTTTTCTCAAATTTTCTTTTCTTTGTACTTGTTTTGTGAATATCTAAAAATGACAACTTTCAATAATGAAGATGAGCAATATATTACTTCAACTCCACCGGATATACTAACAGAAGCGCGAACCGCATGCGACAGCTTGCTGTCGTCAATATCCAAGGACAGATACATAACCACGTATGAAAATTTCTTGAAGTGGAAAAACATGAAAAATGCCAAGTCATTTTCCGAAAATGTAGTTTTGGCGTATTTTAACGAACTAGCTAGTAAATATAAGCCTAGCTCGTTGTGGACAACATATTCTATGCTGAAAAGTACCCTCAAGATGAAAAATGGTGTCGATATTAATTTATATACAAATCTCATTGCATTTTTAAAGAGACGCTCTGATGGTTTTATAAAGAAAAATCTAAGGTACTGTCATCAAATGACGTCGAAAAGTTTCTAAAAGATGCTCCAGATAGCCAGTACCTGGCAACAAAGGTCAGTTTGCCTCCTTATTTTATGTATTGATCTACCTACTGTACATACATACTCTTTTACATATTTTTTAACTGTAAGCTAAGTACCTATACCTTATCTAACACATTTTTATTTCTTTTCAGGTTGCGTTAATATTTGGTATTCATGGTGCATGTAGACGGCAAGAGCTTCACAATATTACCACAAAAGACATTGCAATTCATGGCAAAATGCTTTTAGTTAAAATCCCAAACACTAAAAACAAAATACCCCGATCTTTTATTATCGACGGCCCATTTTATGACGTGGTCAAAAAATATGAAGCTCTGCGTACGACTAAAACAAAAAATAATCATTTCTTTCAGAATTACCAAAAAGGTAAATGTACTGCGCAACCTATTGGCATAAATAAATTCGGTGCAAAGTCAAAGTCAAAAGTCAAAGCACTTTATTTCAAGCCAGTTACAGGCACTTTTGAATTGTCAAAAGAGAAAATAAAATATTACAAAATTATGGTGCTACAGTCCCAGTCACAAGACATAATAACTGTGAAAGTACCGTAGATGCCCATTCCAAGGCGTAGATCTCTATGGAGAAGAACGGGCAAGAAACTCCATGGACACTCTCATTTGTTACATCATTCATGTTGAGATTACACATTATGTGAGAACGATGTAAAAAGTTAAAAGTGTCCATAGTAAATATAAAAAGACAATTCAGAAATAAAATTACAATCAATTAAAATAAACCATGGCAGCTAAGAGATGACCAGTCCCAACCGACAGCGCCCGTTCATGAACATGACACATGTATCAGCACCATTCAGCTCAACCATTTTGAAGGGAGCTAAATGATCCGACACACGCGCCACCATCGGCGAGATATTCGAGTGAGCATGACATACTCTCAACCACCGGAGTCATTCAAGTCAATAGAAGACGTAGGTATCTAGACAATGATAGCTCTGAAGTACATGGTACTTACACAATGCTGGCTATGCTGCTATATAATACTAGAAAGATTAACTCTATATAATGCAAAGATAGTAGCAATCTTCATCAGCTCCGACAAGTAAACGATACCTACGACAGTCTTACCAAAAAATAATTTTTTAAAAATACACATAAAAACGAAATTAAAAAATAATAATATTTAACCTGACAGCAAGCTAATTTTGGTAAAAGAACACGAACATTGTCTTGAGTTCAACACAGCGACCAACTATGCTTATCATCTAAATAATCATTAATAGAATAGTATGCCTTAGAACAGAGATTAGCTTTTACTTTTGCTTTAAGGGTGCGGCGAAGCATGAATTGCCCATACAAACGTAATACCTAAATCATTTGTAAGTTGAGTTTATTTCCACCATATTATGCTGATATTCGGATTTAGACAGTATTTATCTAGGTTCGTACGTCTTTATTTTTTCAAAATACTTACCTAATATGAAGTTTAAGCGAATTCCATTTCGTACATTTTTACCGCGTAAATGACATGTTTTCTTATTGATTTTTCTGTATTATAAAAAACAATATCTATAATATTGTCGTAGCAGGAACATAGCTCATATTATCAAGATACAAATAATTGAAAAAGTAATTTAAAAAACATTAAGTTTTCATTCATTATTTTTGGTATTACGGAACACATCAAATTAATCATACTTTTTCAATAGCTATTATTGCTGTCGCGTCAAGCAAATGTCAATGTGTGCGTAGTCGTACTGCTCACGTGCATCGTTCGTACGGGGTTTGTTCGGGGCACTTCGGGTGTGCTTCGGGGATGTTTCACTGTTTGTTGTATTATTTGTGGTTTGTCGATTACTTTACTTACTGTGCTGTATGTGCGTATTTATTTATTTTCTAAATTGTACTTATTGTAATATTTCTGACACTATTGACCTATTCTATGAATTTTGATTTAGATTTGCCTTGTGATTTGAACTTTGTTATTGAGTAATCTACTTTCTTATGAACTGCGTTGTTTATGGACTTTGTTATTATTTACAATTTGGTTTGGTTGCCGACATGGACATTGGACTCCTAACGTTGGGATGTTTCTCACAGTTTCCCAATGACATAATAAAATAAGTTACTTAAATAGTACCTATATATTTTACCTTAGTACCTATATATTTTATAAATTAGTATTTACCTACCTATCTACCAACTTACGAAGCTTTGTTTTTTTCCAAAAAAAAAGGGTAAAAACGGGACCCTATTACTAAGACTCCGCGATCCGTCTGTCTGTCTGTCTGTCCGTCTGTCACCAGGCTGTATCTCGTGAACCGTGATAGTTAGAAGTTGAAATTTTCAGAGATGATGTATTTCTGTTGCCGCTATAACAACAAATACAAAAAACAGAAGAAAATACATTTTTGAGGGGGGCTCACATTCAACAAACGTGATTTTTTTGCCGTTTTTTGCTCGATATTAATAACGGCAACAGGTAGACGCTTGAAATATTCACGAAATATTTAGTTGCATATTCACTTCAAAAAATAGTTATTATTAATTTAAAATAAAATGAATTGAGGGGGACTCCCATACAACAAACGTTATTTTTTCTGTTTTTTGCTCGATATTAATAACGGAAACAGGTAGACGCTTGAAATATTCACAGAATATTTAGTTGTATATTCACTTCAAAAAATAGTAATGATTAAATTAAAATAAAATGAATTAAGGGGGGCTCCCATACAATAAACGTGATTTTTTTGCCGTTTTTTGCGATAATGGTACGGAACCCTTCGTGCGCGAGTCCGACTCGCACTTGGCCGGTTTTTTATTCATGTCATGAATGAGACAATGCGGGCGTAGGTAATTATCTCAAGGACACCGCTAAGACTTACCTACACTGCATTTTTAGGGTTCCGTACCCAAAGGGTAAAAACGGGACCCTATTACTAAGACTCCGCGATCCGTCTGTCTGTCTGTCTGTCCGTCTGTCACCAGGCTGTATCTCATGAACCGTGATAGCTAGAGAGTTGAAATTTTCACAGATGATGTATTTCTGTTGCCGCTATAACAACAAATAGGTACTAAAAACAGAATAAGATAAATATATAAGTGGGGCTACCATACAACAAACGTGATTTTTTGCCGTTTTTGCGATAATGGTACGGGACCCTTCGTGCGCGTGTCCGACTCGCACTTGGCCGGTTTTTTACTTACCTACTGTGACGTTAGTTCGGCTCACCCAGGTTAGGGTGACCATACGATCGGATTTGCCTGCACAACCGCGGCTTTATGCCCTTGGTCCAGTTTGGAACGTTTTTATGTAAAATTACTATTACAAAAAACTAAAATTAAAAATCCAAAGTCGTTCTAGTTTATTTAATTATTCTGGGCTTTTTTTCTGGCCTTCGGTGACCCTTACCCTGGGGAGGCAGTTCCAATAAACTTTGACAACTGGCTGGCTAATCGACTTCATAATAAAATGCAAATCTTTATAATTTTAAACTCTCGCTGATATGTATTTTATGCAAATATATATATATATGTGAGAAAACTTTTAATTGGCCGTTTTTTCTGCGTTTCTGCGTATTTATTGTATTGATAAAATAAAATAAAATTGTAAGTACTTACCTATTAACTAAAAAGCAGATACTACTAATACTTACGTTTTATTGCGGTCGATTATGTTCTTATGAATGGTACCTACTGCAGATTACCTATTTATACATATTATTATACCTACAAGAAAAATCTTATAAATCAGCGAGTTTTGTGTGGATCTTTGACACTAAGTTTTCTGACTATCATTATTGTATTTTTTTTATTTCGTTCAGTCGACTATTTATGCTTACCCTACCTAGTTACACGATTTTATCACGTTTCGATTTATATTTTTTAAACAGATGAATAAAGTAAGAACATAACAAAATAAATGTTTATTCAAAATCCGTATTTTTATTTTTAATATTCTTAGCTCAGAGCACTGTTATTTATCTGCACTTATGTGTAAATAGTCATAAATTATCAGAATATTAGTCTTTTACTAATACTTTGCCTAAGTAACGCTTGTATTATTTTACTTGCTTTCATTATTTATTATTATAATACGTATTTGAGGTTTATTAAAAGGAATACCTACAAAAATAAGACAAAAGAACGCCAACGGCGGCGCCGTTCGCGTCGGCCGGCTTACCCCCAAGACTCAAGACGCTTTGCCTGCGTAAACGATGTACCTACTTATTTATTCAAGAACACCAATATTATAAACTTTCAACATTGCTTTACAAAATTACCCATTTGGAAAGGTACGCATGACGTATCTGCTAGATTCTTTCTATAGGTACAAAGACAAGTGATAGCTAGCTATCCTAAACTTGAGATATTGTAAAAAAAAATCGTAAAAACGCTAGTACTAGTCTGTACATTTACCAACGATTCCCCAAAGTAGTCAACAAAAAAAAGCAAATAATGAACATACCTAAATAATAATATTTAAAAAATAATAATAAAATTCTTTCGAGTCGTTATGACGGACGGTTAGGAAGCTATCTATCGCGGCGCTGTGCGCAGCCGTTTGTGTGCGAGTATCTACCCGCGCACACACACAGCGCCGCGTGTGCGTGCAAACTGAGATAGCAATACTCCGAATGAATTTTTCACTCGCCTCGAATTGCATTTGCGAGCTTAGTTCGCCGCATTCTTAAATGCGTTAAATGGCAAATCTAGAAAAGAAGACGGTAACTTGTTGTAAAAAGTTATACCAACCCCAACGAATGAACTATGCACCTTATGAAGTCGATGAAAGGGAGCTCGTAATTTGTCCTTATTTCTGGTGTTAAAGTTGTGAATATCACTATTGTTACTGTACAAATGAATGTTCTGCCTAATATATAAAATGTTGGCGAATATGTACTTAATATGTACTTAATGTTGGTGCCATGCCAAAGGAAGTCGCCAAGTTTTTAGGATTGCCGGATGCTGATTGTTATACAGGGCACAGTTTCAGAAGAACGTCAGCTACATTACTTGCTGATTCGGGAGCTGATATATTGACTGTAAAGCGGCATGGCGGGTGGCGTTCTAACTCAGTAGCAGAATCTTATGTAGAAGATTCCATCCAAAACAAAGCAAATATAAGTGCCAAAATAACTCAGGCAATAAATTTGGAGCCACAAACGAAGAAGTTTTGCCCTGAGCCGCGCCCCTCTACTTCTACTGATGATACTTTTTTATTTACAACTAATGACGAATTACAATGCTCTTCTGCCGCCTTTCAAGAAGTTTCGTCGTCTCCAACATTTACCCTAACACAAAACAATGACATGAATGAAAAAAATGACTGTTTCCTCGCAAATGTGTTAAAAAACGTCGTACGATATACGTGCGTATTGGTTATAACATGCTCGGCTCAATTACGCCCTCGCCTTCGGCTCAATTACGCCCTCGCCTTCGGCTCGGGCTGAAATTCCGCCTCGCAAGTTATAACCATCTTAACGCACTAATATCGTAATGTACTATTAAATACTGATACCACGGGGTCCCAGGGGGGTGACCATAAGCTCTTAGAGCGGTATCAATTTTATATCGAGTAAGTGACAGATGTATACAAGTCATATACTTCTGTCCCTTATTCGATCTCAAATTGATACCGCTCTAAGAGCTTATGGTCACCCCCCAGAGCTAACAATCTAATTTGGTTCAAATAAATGTCACTAGATGGCGCCATATGCATCGATTCTTTATTGAATTGTGTATAAAATTAACATTATCTAGAATTATTAATACAAATTGTATGTAATTGTATAATTAATCTCCTAAGCAGGCAATTATGGGATATTCAGCTCTTAATTCACATTTCAAAGAATATTTGAACGGATCATTTAAAATTGATTCCAATAGATGGCACGGTTTTAAATTTCTGAGGCATGTCACTCGATTTTATTCATTTGTATTGTACCACTTTTTGGTACAATGAAACTGTAAAAACGTGCGAAATAATACTATTAAACAAATCGACACTGTATTTAAAGAAAAAAATTGTCACCTACCGAGAAAACCCTTTTACTTGTAAGTCACTGCCAACACCATCTACATCCGTGAAACGGCACCGAGTGCGATCGATGTTCTTAGAAAAATAATCAGCTTAATCAGACGAAAAACGCTAGTTACGTCGGCACGATTTATTTGTATGGGATGAGGCATCTGTATGCTAGTATTATATTATCTGTGCTGGTACTCAGCTGCATCGGGTTAGACTGGAAGCCGACCCCAAAATTTACTCGGTTCGTGAATACTTTTTTTCAATACAGCGACGATTTAATGTATAGTATTTTTCTACACGTTTTTACAGTTTCACTGTACCAAAATGTGTTAAAACAAATAAAAAAAACCGGCCAAGTGCGAGTCGGACTCGCGCACGATGGGTTCCGTACCATTATCGCAAAAAACGGCAAAAAAATCACGTTTGTTGTATGGGAGCCCCACTTAAATATGTATTTTATTATGTTTTTAGTATTTGTTGTTATAGCGGCAACAGAAATACATCATTTGTGAAAATTTCAGCTGTCTAGCTATCACGGTTCATGAGATACAGCCTGGTGACAGACGGACAGACAGACAGACAGACGGATCGCGGAGTCTTAGTAATAGGGTCCCGTTTGTACCCTTTGGCTACGGAACCCTAAAAATCAAGTGAATGCCTCAGAACTTTAAAACCGCGCCATCTATTGGAATCAATTTGAGATGTTCCATTCAAATAATCTTTGAAATGTGAATAAAGGGCCTAATACTCCTTAATTTAGTGCTTAGGAGTGTTAATTAAACAAATTTTTTGTGATCGTCTCTAGAAAATTCACAAAACTCAATAACAAATCGAAGCTTATCACGCCATCTAGTCTAAATTATTTGAACCAAATTTTCTTTCTTCGCGTTGAGTGCTCGTGCCGATGTTTTAAGGAAAGTTTAAATGCCTTACCTTCATAGCTATAGCACAGTTGACCAGAGAATGCATGACTCTCGTCTCTCTGACCATCCATAGACGAATAGATTCGGCTTTGTCTTGCTCCGCTATGGTGGCTGTTCCATCTTCCGTCTTGCCCTCGCGAAGATTTGACAGCATCTGAAAAAATGGAGGTTCGTTTTTATCGTGTTTCTGATCCTAACAGCAAGACAAGACAAGATTTCTGCTATAAGTTGCTATTACAATATTTTTTATGGCCTTAAATAGTGTGCTTTTCTACCAAAGATGTACGAGGCCTGTGTGAGGATGTGAAGGCCTGGTTCGGGTAACAAGCATGTTATCCGATAAAATGCAAACTATGTTTGTGTTTGAAAGGTCTTTCAAGGTCCAAATCCCTACAATAGAGGACTGGACGAAGGAACTCGATCCACCAAAACAAGATAGTCTGGTGTGGTACACTGATGCACAGTGTTTTATAGACCTAAAAAAAGTGACATCGGCTTTTTATTGGCTATTTCTACCTAATAGTTCATTACAAATGCACGAGTAGAACTCCCATGTGCCAATTTTGAATACTTGATTTTAAAAAAAATCGTAATGTTTTCGTAACCTTGAAGCCGGAAAGAACAAAAAAAATTCGTAAAAAAAAAACTGTTCATAATTGAGCTTTATTCGTATTGCAGGTTTATGAAGCAATTCAAGGAGAAAATTATCCCGTATTTATGTAATTAAAAACAATAATAGAACCCACGAAAAAAAATGTTTTACCGAAATCAGTATTTATTTTTTTATTTCTTTTCTAGCTCGAAGTCGAACCTCTGTCTGGTACAAATAGATTGCTTTTACTAAGGTTTATCACCCATAAAAATATTACTTTCAATTTGGGCCTGGGTTTCGAGATAATGATTTTTATGTACCGAGGTCAAAATTCCAAATTTAGGGGTGTCACAAAGGTCAATTATTATTGGCTTTTTATAATCAACTAAAATTAATTATAATTTAGTTTAAAATCATTTATGACATCGATCATAGTGCATGATGCAGACATAGTCTATTGAATCGTAAACAATAACACCCATAATAACTCAGAGAGGTTAAGTAAAAGGTAATCGCGGGGACTCCTGTGTATTTATTTGGTAAGTAGTAGACAGACTGTCAAAGAATGTTATTTCTGATCTTGATAAAAGGCCGAAGTTCGTCTAATTTCACATAATTAAAAACAAACACACGAGAGGTGGCTAGAAAAACAAGCCGGAACTGTTGCGCTTCCGAAATTACAAAGCCGCGCATGCAATGTCACAGGACCTCGGTCAGTGGCGCACTGAACTGACCCGTGACCGTAACCTATATACGATTAGATAAAGATTTCGACAAGAAAGCAAAATAGAAAAAATCGAACTAAGCTATCTGTTTCGCACTTACCTAGTTTCATGACACAATGACATGAGTGCGTAACAGGAAGTAATAAATTTCGCATGCATTCTTTCTTTATCTAGTTGAGATGGCAAGTTTTGACTCTTATGGCTCAGGCATAAGGTATAATTTGCACTGAATTGCATCAGAAGGCGAGCTGGCAACGTGTGGACGTGAGATTCGTTAATATGTCGGTGCTCACCTATTAACAGATACATTATAAATGCAAAAAAAAAAAAAAATGTGTCCAGTAGCTAAACTACTGGATATATTCGTTTGCATTTACACATAAAAATGTTTACGTACGTAAACGGAGTTTAATTTATTGTCATCTCTACCCTATAATAGTATAGGCAGGTGTATATCAGACAGTAATCAAACTAAGAAGCCAAGAACCCAATTACGGGCTAAGCTCGCATTTGTACATTAACTGTCCTATTACATTTGTATGTTTATATATTTTGTGTAGAATTTCACGTGAAAAGTGTTTTAAAATTAATTGTTAGAATTATACCATTATAGAAGATAAAAGACCTGATGATTTTATGTGATAAAAACTAATCGTCACAAAAGGTCAGAATAGTGACAACCCTGACACATATTTTTGAAAATCATTTTCTCGAAACCCAGGCCCAAATTGAAAGTAATATTTTTATGGGTGATAAACCTCATTAAAAGCAATCTATATGTACCGGACAGAGGTTCGACTTCGAGCTAGAAAAGAAATAAAAAAATAAATACTGATTTCGGTAAAACATTTTTTTTCGAGGGTTCTATTATCGTTTTTAATTACATAAATACGGCATAATTTTCTCCTTAAATTGCTTCATAAACCTGCAATACGAATAAAGGTCAATTATGAACAGTTTTTTTTTACGAATTTTTTTTGGTCTTTCTGGCTTCAAGGTTACGAAAACTTTACGTTTTTTTTTTTAAATCAAGTATTCAAAATTGGCACATGGGAGTTCTACTCGTGCATTTATAATGAACTATTAGGTAGAAATAGCCAATAAAAAGCCGATGTCACTTTTTTTGGGTCTATAAAACACTGTGTGATGGATCCAAAATGGAATCAGGTACAGGAGCGGGCATATACGCAAAAGGCTACAAATGTAGCAAAAGCTTAGGGAAGATGGCAATTGTATTCCAAACAGAAACATATGCCATAATAACCTGTGCTCAAGAGAATATAGATAGAGGAACCAGAGGTAAATCCATATATATTAGTGACAGTCAGGCTGCAATCAAAGCCATGGCTTCCTACAAAGTGGACTCCGGACTTATTCTGGATGCTATCCAAACCCTAAACAGGCTTGGGAAGCACAACAGGGTAAGACTGTTGTGGGTCCCTGGGCACCAAGGATTCCATGGTAACGTAGTGGTTGATGAACTGGCAAGAGAGGGCTCAGCAAATGATTTTATGGGTCCAAAACCATGAGTAGGCATTTCGACGTGTCTCGTAAAAGCCGCATTTAGGGAGTTTGCAGATCACAGACAGCGAACTTATTGGCTGTCTAATACCGGTCTACAACACTCCATGAAATTCCTAGGCTCTACGTTCAAAGTCCGGGAATGCATTTGGAACATGAGCAGGGGGCAAATCCGCTACCTGCTTGGGGCCTTTACTGGGCACTTTGGAACCAACGACATGCTCATGAAGATGAGTCTAACCGCGACACCCATGTGCAGGTTGTGTGGGGAACATACGGAACGCATGTAGCACTTTCTGTGCACATGCGATGCACTGGCTGGTAAGCGAATGAGTCTCCTAGGGGTTGGATATCCAAAACCAGAAGACTATAGGCTTATGAGCCTATAGTCTTAGAAACTGTTCTCATGAGTTTTCAACGAGATTGGGGAGGAGTAAGTTATCTAGGGGACCACAATAGATCCCAATGGATCGAAGTGTCCGAGTTATTTCTCGGCACCTCCATAAGATAAGATAAGAAAGATGTACGAGAATAGCGAAGGTACGTAGCGACTAGGGCATCCAATCTATATAAATAAAAAGAAAAGTCCTGACTGACTCATCAACGCACAGCCCATTTCCTTGGATCTACAAATCTATATAAATAAAAAGAAAAGTCCTGACTGACTGACTGACTCATCAACGCACAGCCCAAATCCTTGGACCTAAAAAGCTGAAATTTTGCACAGAGGTTCCCTATATAATGTAGACAAGGAATAAGAAAGGATTTTTCGAAATTCAACCCCTAAAGGAGGATGATTAAATAGGGGATGAAAGTTTGTATGAGACTCCGTCAATGTTTATTTGAATGTCATGAAATATGGCATTTTGCCTCTAAATATAAAATAAAAAAACATAGTTTTAAGGTTTTTTTGAATTTCATCCCTTAAAGGGGTAAAAAGGTTAAAGTTTGTATGAAAAATAAATTCTTAATCATCAAAATTACTTGATACTTAATATTTCTGGTCTTAGGATAGGATAGGATAGATGGACCCCTTTTCCGCACTTAGACTCGCATTTGGTCCGTTGTACGTGCAGTTCTCTCTGTGAGAGGGGATGGGCTGTAATCCACCACGCGGGCCCAGTGCATGTTGGTGGATGTCACATGTCTTCGAATTTTTGGTTCTAAGACATGTTGGTTTCCTCACGATGTTTTTGAGAGCAGTGGTGATGTAATAATTAACACTAAGTAAAGCGCCTGCCTGGGTTCGAACCCACGACCTACAACTTGTATGTCACGGCCGTTACCACTGGGCCACCACTGCTCTCATACTTTTAAGAATTTTTTGAATTTCATCCCTTAAAGGGGTAAAAAGGTATATTAAAGTTTGTATGAAAAATAAATTCTTCACCATCAAAATTACTTGATACTTAATATTTCTGGTCTTCAATACAAATAAAGAAATACGTATTTGAGGTTTTTTTTGAAATTCAACCCTTAAAGGGTTTAAAAGGGGTGTTCAAGTGTGTAAAAAGAATAAATTGTTTATCATCATAATTACTTGAAACATAATATTTCTTGTCTTCAATACAAATAAAGAAATATGTGATTGAGGTTTTTTTGAATTTCAACCCATAAAGGGGTGTTAAAGTTTGTAGGAAGAATAAATTGTTCATCATCGAAATTACTTGAAACTTAGTATTTCCTCTTCAATACAATTAAAGAAACACGTGTATAAGGTTTATTTTTAATTTTATCCCTTTAACAGTAAAAAGGGGTGTAGAAGTTTGTATGTGCTCGGGATGCTACTGGATGTGCTCGGGAGGAATCAGTTTTCATACCTCGAATACCACTAATATCCTCTGACTATGTCTTTGAGTTTGAATGATTACAATATCCCCTTAAGGTCTGCTTTGCAATGACCATAAATAAATCTCAGGGTCTGTCATCAAGGGTGGCAGGCATAGATTTAAGGAAAGATTGCATCTCACACGGGCAATTCTACGTTGCCTGTTCCAGAGTCAATACTAGAAGCCTGGTCATTTAGCACCAGCCAGAAAAACCACCAATGTTATATACAAACAATACAATCATTATATACAATCATTTACGGTCCAGGCTGTGCGATTGTGGAATGAGTTGCCGTTACCTGTTAGACAAGCCCAGTCACTGGCTTCTTTTAAGTACCTAGTTAAAAACCATTTCCTTTCTCTCTAACGCTTTTATATTTGGATCTAATTTCTTTCATCATTATTCAAAATATATTTTCTTTTGTCCCTTCTTTCCTTGAATTTGTTAACATGTAATATTATGTATGTGTATATCTAAGTATATATATATATGTAAGTATATGTGTATTTAAGTTTATGGATAGTATTTACTATAACAATATAGTTTTGTATATATTTATGATTCAATGTAATAGCAGTACACCACAGACTACCCCCTTTTTTTTATTCTAAGTTCTCTCAGTCCATCCAAAGGTTGTCTGGTAGATATCGCTGTCAGCGATAAGACCGCCTTTGTACCCGTATAATTAAGATTTCTTATAAAATAGATGTGTAATTTTTATGGTGTACAATAAAGTATATTCTATTCTAGTTATTCTATTCTACAAAGAAGTGCATAATTAAATTCTAACTTCCTGCTGACGACTTTGTTAGCGTAAACCAAATGGAATACCCATATCTAGACTGTACAGAATGGCACAAAACTCATCACTTTATCGGAAGATGCTATAATTTTTTTTTCGACAATTCTGCTTCGACATTTGAGAAGTAAACAGATACAAAATATAGCTGGTAACGTTCAAGCGCATGTAACCTACGATAAGGCGTGCCAATCTAAATCACGACCACGAGGAAGACAATTTTTCATCGAAAATCATCATGAGCAAGCTCTGTGAATATGTGAATAAGCAAAACTATCATCTCTGTGGCACAGAAAATCCACGTATAATCCAGGAAGAGTCATTACACCCGCTCAAATATACTGCATGGTTCTTCTTAGTCCCACATAACTGTGCTGTCTCCCCGTGATAGCGCAGTATACCCCATGCAAAATAAAAATGGTGTGATGTTGTGCTGAAAGCTGCATCAGGCCGCCAAACGACTACTGTGGTCGACGAGGTTCCAGAGCCATAATCAACGTCTTTATCTATCTTTGAAGGAATAAATATATATATTACTAGCTGTGCCCGCGGCTTCGCTCCCAGCGACTGATCAAGAATCGCCCGTCATCTGCCTGCCAACCCTACCATACTTACCAGCCTGCCTGCCTACTCCACATACTACACTCTCAAAAGTATACATACGAACATCGAAAGTTCGGCGGGCGGGTTTTAGGCATGGCCTTTCTCCCGCGGAGTCATTGCATGACCGTAACAACGGGCACGTGCTCAATAGGGTGGCCTTGTAGGCCATGACAGAGGGCAGGCGCGATTAGGTACACAGCCTGCCAAGAGTGTGGGTGCGATGTGTTCGGTGGACGCGGTCGAAGGCCTTCTCCATGTCGAGGAATACTGCGACTGCGTGCTCCTTCTTATTGAGCGCCGCTGTGAGCAGGTGCAGTACCCTCGACAACTGGAGCGTCGTGCTGTGTTCCGAGCGGAACCCAAACTGCTCAGGTCTTGGTGTCAGATGTGGAGTGAGGTGTCGCAGCAGGAGTGCTTCAAACACCTTGGAGATAGTGGCAAGAAGTGTGATGGGCCGATAGCTCTCGGGCTTCAGCACATTCTTGTGCGCCTTGGGCAGCATTATGACGCGCCCTTCCTTCCAGCATGAAGGAAAGGACCCAGTGCGCAGTACCCCCGTGAACAGGCGCGCCAGCGCCGCTACCATACGGTACGGCAGGTGGCGCAGCGCTGTATTGGTGATACCGTCCGCACCAGGCGCCTTCCTCAGTTTGGTACGGAGTATGGCGCGTCTGACTGCACAAGGCGAGAAGAAGATTGGATCTTCGTCGAGAGCTATCGGTGCTGCGAAGTACTCGACAAGGTGTTGCTCGACTGCTGCGACATGTTCCTGGTTATCAGTCGGATTCGGCTGGCATTGACGTTCCAGGTGATCGGCGAAGATCTCCGCGCGGTCTGGCGCAGCGTATCTAGGCGCCCCGTCACTATGTAGGAGCGGGCGCACCGGAGCTGGGGCACTCGACAGATGCCGGCAAAGTCTGTGTATTGCAGGCCAGTCACCATCCGTGGTATCAATATGGTGCTCCCACATAAGCCTGGAGCTTGGCCCGGACCTTTTCTGCGTGGTGGTTTAGTTCCGTCTTCATGACTGGGCAGCGGGTGACTTGCCACCGTTTGCGTAGGCGCCTAGTTTTGGCGACTAACTTTTGCAAGTAGCTGGGCAGGGGTTTCATGGGTAAACCCCGCGCCTGCGTACTATCAGCTGTCGCCATTTCATAGGCGCGTTGTATGCAAACGGTGATTTCCGCTGCCAGTCCGTCCACATCGGCAGCTGTGACGACGGGCCAAGTAGGTGTGGTGGTCTCTATCACTTCCTGAAACTTGGTCCAATCGGTTTTTCGACGTGGCGTTGGAGGGGCGGGTCGGCATCTCGGTCAGGACGACGAGCACTGGCTGATGATCAGACAGCAGCTCATCGTCAATGACTTGCTGGGTGATCTGGCAGGTTAGGCCGCTGTGGATAGCGATGTCCAGCACGTCTGGTGATTGCATATAATTGTCCGGATAGTGCGTCGGCACTTCCGGGCCGGTCACCACATACCCATGGGCCTCTGAGTCAGCGAAGAGTCGGTTCCCCCCAGTGTTAAAAAATTGAAAGAGACGATGAATTTTGGAGAAATATCGAACCAACATTAGAATCTTTTTACTTTGAATGCCTTCTGCCAGAAATAATTAATGGTCGCATACCACGAAATTTACCTGTAAGGGAAAGGACTGAAATTACGACAGAATAAATAAACATTTTTGCTGTTATAAATTCTATGTTTTAATTTAAATACCTACAAAGCCCACATCTCCAAAAAACAAACATTTTTAAAAGTACCTTCTTTATAAGATGTTAAAATTGAGTTCGCATGATACTGGCTATAGACCAACCGAAAGAACGCAAATCAGCAGGCAGGACGTAAGGTAAACAAACGATTCACTACATCAGAGCCATCTTCATCATCAAGGAATCGCTTCTTTTCACCAATATTTGTGTGTTCCTTCGGTTGGTTTGTTTTTTCTCATCTCTGGGACGGATTTGCCAAATACCAGCTTTATGCACTAGATTTAATCGAAAAACGGGCAAAGAGGCTCATCGGAAATGAAGCACTGGTCGAGTCAAAGCTCCAGAGCCTTGAACATCGTCATAGAGTTGCCAGCTTGTCGGTTTTTTATCGGTTCCATTTCAGGGAGTTTGCGATGGAATTGCATGATCTAATTCCGTCTAGCCCGATCCATAATCAGACTACAAGACGAACGGCGATGCGCCATCGGTACAAGGTGGACAACCCGCCAATACTTACTCGTACTTTCATTATGCGTACAGCTAAGGAGTGGAATTCCCTGCCGGAGTCTGTGATTCCCGATAGCTACAACCTCGGTAAGTCAAGAGTGAAGTTACTACTAGGCAAGTGTGCTTCACCGTCAATCACATCATCGCTAACCATCAGGTGAGATAGTGGTCAAGCGCGAACCTATCTATAATAACAAAAATCAGCGATTTCATTTCAACAACATTTGTTAGTTCGTTCGATTGGTCTGTACCTAGCATTATTCTGGACCCTGGCTTAATTTTCCTAACAACCTGTGATAGTGCAATCGCAACTGCACTTTCCAGTTCTCATGCATGCTTAGGATAATCATTCGACAAGTGCCTTCAACAATAAAAAGTAAAACTTACAATCATACGATTTAATAAATACAATCATTGTATAGTGTAAATATCGACATCGGTGTATATCACTAGAGTATCGATAAAAATATCGATAATTGCCACTTCCCTATTAGTGTACGTGTAAGCCTTACCCTCCCTCACCGCCAACCTGCCCCCGTAAAGTGCGAAAGGGACAACTGCAGCTCAGGCTGATTTTACCTCCAAAAATCTTGACCAAAAGACGTTTCGTATTCCGCTGTTTTCTTCTTCAAAATTCGACTGATCTAAAAAAATCTTATATCAAAATTTAGAGGAAAAGTATATCTATGCTTCTATCATTTTTTTTTTGTTAGAACCTTATCAATTTTGTCTGAAAGTCGTCTGAACATGGCGGTAAAAACGTGCATTTTTTTCGGGTTGCACGTACTAATTAGACCTTGATTTTATGGAAAAAAATCATTGCCCTACAGGCATTATCCACGAAGAAAACAGCGGAATGTTTTTGTATGGAGAAAAGCCCAATAGAGACCCCTCTTAACAACGCGATTCAGAAAATGACTTTAAATGCACAACGCCATCTATCGAATAGCGAGTTCAACTGTCCGAGTAACTGAATTGCGTGAGCTGTGATAATTTTACTTCTTGCACGGGGTCTCATTGCTAATAAAGACATTTTGGTTCAAAGAAATCTCACTAGATGGCGCGACATGTACACATAATTCAATAGAATATAATAATTGTGTGTAAAATTAAAATTTTCTGGAATTGAGCATAAAAATTGTATGTTCTGGTTTAATTAACTCGCTTAAGTACAAAATTATGGTATATTGGGCTCTTAATTCACATTTCATAGATTGTTTTAACGAATCATATAAAATTGATGCCAGTAGATGGCGCATTTTTAAATTTCTGAGGCATTCCACCCGATTTTTTAAATTTGCACTGTAACACATTTTGGTGCAAAAAGACTGTAAAAACGTGCAAAAAAATACTATAAAACGAACCTTCACTGTATTAAAAGAATTCAATATTCACGAACCTAGTAAACCCTTTTACTTGCAAGTCGCTGCTAACACCATCTATTGCCGTGAAACGGGATCGAACGCGATTGATGTACTTACAAAAATAACAAGATTAATCAAATGAAAAACGCTAGTTACGTCGGCACGGTTTCTTTGTATGGGATGAGGCATCTGTATGCTAGTATTATATTATCTGTGCTTCTTGAACACTTTAAATTCATCTAACTTTTGACAGAGTGAACCGATTGCGATGAAACAAAAACTAAGTAATTCTTCAAGATACGCACAATTTTTATGTATAAAAGTTATCTACATTGGTTTCGTACATTTCACGTGATGCGTGCACAAATAAACAGACAAACAGTCAAACAGACAAAAATTCCAAAAATGCTAGAAATGGGTTCTGTTGGTTATCCTTTACTATCACCCTGGCTATTTTTTTTGGATTTTTTTTCGATGTACAAAAATATTTTTCTTCAGATTTATTATATGTATTGATTGATGATGATTATTACCACTATCTTACCATCAGGTGAGATAATTGTATTACGCGAGCCTATAAATTATATAAAATGGAACTGGAGAACATTTGGTTCCAACAGTTCCATAAACACATGTGACAAATTAAATGATTTGAAGATATTTAATAATCTACTGCTATCTGAATTATTTTCTAAAATATTTATATTCAAGTCACCACAGATTGTGACTAGTTTATTACCATTTGAAAGTTTTGCCAAAACATCCTCCATCACTGACTCAAATATAGAGTAGTTTCCATAATTGGGGGGTCTGTAAAGGCACACTATAACATGCTTATCCAGCTCAACGCAGGACAGTTCAACACTATGTTCAGTTGATAGATCTACAATATCTTTACGAGGTTTTGATTTAATACCATTTTTAATTAATATAAGTGAACCTCCACGCAACGTAATATTTCTATAATGCATGGTTTGCATTTCGTGGTCCGGTCGTCCATTTTAGGTTTGAGGGAATGCGAGCCGGGGTGAATGTCTGGGATACCACACAGGCTACAGAGATACACACAGAGATAGATCTCTGTGCCAATAATCATCCAGATCTGTTCAGCCGTTCTGGCGTGACTGAGTAACAAATATACACCCATCCAAACTTTGGCATTTATATTAGTTAGATTAATATAATTACAATTAAATTTGTCGTCATTAGTTAAATTCTGTTGTAGTAAAAAAATTGTTATACCCCAAATATGCCAAAATAGCCAAAGACAAAATTGGCTGAAACTCCACACCTTTAGAATAAAAAAGCCGGGTACAGATCAAGCAAAAGATTTATGGCGGAAAGTCGGGAACACACTTACGTTCCGCGTCTTGCCGTGGCGTGGCGCCTGTTGACGCAGTTGATTGTCTAATTGTCTACCTACAAAACTCGTTGTGATATGGCGTAGGCTGGAGCAGCGTCGTTTCATTGGTGGATTCCGCGCCACGCCACGCCACGACACATAATCGTAGGTATGTTTCCACCTTTTATGTCTGCTGGCAGCCATGCGAGCATGTCGTAGACGTCTAGCGGAAAAACGGCAAACGCTCAATAAGGCTTAGCACGCACTGCGATTTTTATTCGCGTGAATTTTTTTCAGCGCCCATTTTTTTGTACTAATTGACCGCGATTTTATTTACCGCAGGGCGTGCAGCTTCATACATTTTCATAGGTCACAAAATGGGCGGAAAAAAAGTCGCGCGAATAAAAATCGCAGTGCGCGCTATGCCTAACTTGTACGGTATATTGTTTTGACCATAAACAGCGACAATTTTCTAAAATTATGCTCGTACAAAAATACAAAAGAATGGAACACTTTGGAAAAAAATATGCACATAAAATCAGTTTTTTTGTTCGTTACAGATACTTATTGCTATTTTATTTATATTCATGGAGTCGTTTGGGTAATTATTTAAAATGCCACTAATATTAATTTAAAACAAACTAGTTTTATTACAAATAAGTTACGGTTGTCTCATTCCTGGCTGTATCCAATTTACCTGTGCGTTGCAACAGTTTTCATAAAAAAGTTAAAATAAAACAGCACGCTGCCAACCATAGATAAAAGAGGGAGGAAGTTTGTGAATGATCGATTTTACGCCGGCCTCCTGAATTCATCAACGACATTTTTCTTTGTTTGCCGTAACGCGTGTGGACAATATTAACTTTAACCGCGAGTTTGTGTACACATAAATAAAATGGCGAACACGTTTCGCGCGGTGACGGTGTCGACGGTGAGTGGCGAGGGCATACTCACAGCGCGCTTCAATTTTCCAACAAACGTAAACGTGGATTACGACCCGCAAGGGTTGAGTGTAAAAGTGATTCGTGCGGACCCGGTGCTAGCACAGGAGGTGCTCGAGTTCCCTCTTCACAGCCAAAGTGAGTGTTCACGCGTCGCAGGTCAATCGTACATTTTCACGATTGACAATGAAACGCTATTCTTCAAGTTCGCGTCAGACGCTGACTGCCAGGCCTTCCACCTGCTCGTTACGAAGTGCAAGGCAGGCAGGTCTTCGTCGGTGTTCACGGTGCGCACGGAGGACTCGTCAGCGATGCAGTACTTCCAGTTCTACGGTTACCTGAGTCAGCAGCAGAACATGATGCAAGACTACGTGAGAACGAGCACGTACCAGCGCGCCATACTATCGAACATCAACGACTTCAAGAACAAAGTGGTGTTGGATGTGGGAGCGGGCTCAGGTATTCTGTCGTTCTTCGCTGCTCAGGCGGGAGCTCGTAAAGTTTACGCAGTAGAAGCGAGTAACATGGCCCACCACGCGCAGGCGTTAGTGAGAGCAAACGGACTGAACGATCGCATCACCGTGATCGCGGGAAAGATCGAGGAAATTGAGCTGCCTGAGAGTGTTGATGTAATCATTTCAGAGCCTATGGGCTACATGTTGTACAATGAACGCATGTTAGAAACGTATCTTCATGCGAAGAAGTGGCTGAAACCAAATGGCAACATGTACCCAACGAGAGGAGACCTACACATAGCTCCGTTCACTGATGATGCTTTATTCATGGAGCAATATAATAAGGCCAACTTCTGGTACCAAACATGCTTCCACGGAGTAGATTTGAGTGCATTACGTACAGCTGCCATGAAGGAATACTTTAGACAACCTATTGTAGACACATTTGATATTCGCATCTGCATGGCACGGTCAGAAAGACATGTAGTGGACTTCTTGAATGCACATGAGACCGACTTACATAGAATTGAAATTCCCTTCAGATTTGAACTCACACAGTCAGGGACATGCCATGGACTGGCATTCTGGTTTGATGTACTGTTTGCTGGTGCCACACAGCACATATGGCTATCAACTGCACCCACAGAGCCTCTTACACATTGGTACCAGGTGCGGTGCCTGTTAGAGACACCTATATTCGCCAAACAAGGACAAGCACTCACAGGCCGTGTGTTACTGCTGGCAAACAAACGTCAGAGTTATGATGTTACGATGGAGATCAATCTAGAAGGCACTAACATCTCATCATCAAACACTTTGGATTTGAAGAACCCTTACTTTAGGTATACGGGTGCACCGGCTGCCCCTCCACCTGGTGTGAACAGCAGCTCGCCCAGTGAAACATACTGGAACTCTATTGAGTCAACTGCCTCACTGAGCAATGGACAAGGAGTCATGCTTACAGACGGTGCTCAGCAGTACTGCTCCACCCCAGACCAGACTATTGCTTATGGCGCACACCCCAGCATGATCAAAACTGTGATGCTGCAGGAGGAGTTCATCAAGAGGATTGGGATTAGTCAAAATGGCGACATATAATCCGAGAGATCGCGCCGTGCGCGCCTTAGGGCAATAAGGAACCGCCGTAATCGGTTGTGAACTTCTTCCGTTCAGACTTTATAGTGTTTAAGCGGACTTATTTATTACGATACATCACAGTGACACAATCATGTAACTAGATACTCTGCTGGCCTTGTAAATTAAGGAAAAGTGAAATGGTAATCAAAGGCAATAAGTTATGCCTTCTTGTGAAATGTTTAGTTTTGGCGGTACCCACGCTTATTAGTGTAATTTGAACACATATTGAATGTGACATTCTGATGTAAATATTCTACAGTTGGACATGAATCAGCAATTGGCCAGGCTTACCGTCTCCAGCAAGGCAGCTCTGCGCTAGTAATTGTACTATTAATATAGTCCAAGTACATTTAGGATAAGCAATAAGTGCTGAATTTAAATGATAATGCTTATCATTGTCAATACTCATTTATCATTATTGGAGTCAGGCTCAATCGTTAGTTAGGTAGACGCAGCCAGTGTTACAGTCCAATGATACCTTCTGTCTGCCAGTCAACACTAGAGATCGTGAATTATGAAAATTTACTTCCGTCAAATATTTTTATACACTGCACTTTAGCCATAGATTGTGTAAAAATCCTTTTTGTAAATATAGGATAAAAGTGATCAATTTTTTTTCTGGAACATTGATATTGAGCGAGTTATCAGTATTGTGTTGTTCTTATTTCTCGATAAACTTATGAATACTATGAATTTTTGTATTGTAATTTAGGTCTAACATTATAGTAATGTTGGCTAGGATCTGCTATTTTTCATTGTAGTTACTTTGGTGCTTGATCCTCTATTGCACAAAAATAGATCAGACAACAATACTACCTCATGATTTGGCAGACACTTGGATCTCAAAAGTTTGCTGAGATTCTATTGCAAGCAAAATCATTCCTGACTTGTGAGCATAAACAATTTACATGAAACACCAAAATTATTTAGTTAAATATTGGTATATTGTCAGCATACTGGGAGTCAAGTCACGAGTTTGCTTGCAAAAACCTTAGCTTGATAGAAAATAAATACATGACATTTTAGTTTCATGAAGATCACATTGAGTTGCCATAAAAGCTCTGTATAAAAGTGGAATGAAGGATGTTCAGCAATATTACATAGACTGAAATACTTATAAACATGTAATATAATTTTTCTAAATGTATACTTCCATAGGCTCCATATGCATACTATTATTCAACATAACATATTTTAGCTCAAACCTAAGTAAAATATTCAATGAACTGATCAGGAGCAAGTAAGATTGAATCTTGAATTCATAATGATTGACTTTTGTTGAAGGAGACTTGTAAAATAAAAGAATGAGTACTGTACTAACTTGTACATTTATCTGAAAGGGTATGAATATAAGCCATTGTTGCTTCTCCCTATACCTATCTTTTATACTATAATGATAAACAAGATGTTTAATTATTCCTAAATCAGTAGCAAGTTTTGTATGATTAGCATGTCATATAAGTACCTAAACACAGTTCATTCCTCTTGTATTCAGAGCAATTATAAAATTACTTCACTTAAAATGTTCTGGCAACATTATCATAAGCGTTTTTCGCGGGCGGGGTGATCAAAATGTAAAATTGTAAGTGCTTTTAATGTCTTGTAGTTCATCTACTGTATGACTAGGTGCTGTCATAAATATTAGGGGATTGTAGCACCCGAAAACTTATGTGCAGTCTTGACTTGGGCCATGTAGGGCTATAGTAGCTACATGAAAACATTGTGCGAACTGCGATATTAACATGTGATGGGTATAAACTACCCAAATAAAAAGGTGGGATACAAAGATCCCTGAATAAAAAATGTGACTCATGTTATTTTTTTATTTAAAATATTGCCATAGCATAATGGCGCTCCACCCCGACCCGCGGCATTGGTGTTTTAGTAAGAAGCCAATATCACTTGCCATTTTAACGAAATTCAGTTTTATGTTATGAATATCATAGTCTATATTCCCTTGGCTAATTAGGTGTTAGGCCACTAATAAGAATAACACCAATGTTGGATCAGTGAGCTGCTAAAAATGAAAATTTAATTGAGTCAAATTGAAATCAATTTGTTTTGATGAGTTGGGGCTGTATGGTGACACTATATAATCAATTTGGGGCAATGAATATAAGTTTATATATTCACGTCCGTCAACATTAAAGGCGGTAGGTAGAGGTAAACTGTTACAAGGTTTGCCATTTAGAAGTCACAGTTAGTTGATGAACTACCCAGTGATTAAAGTTTTATCATAGCTTACTCCATATAGTGTAAGTGTGATAATATTTGTAGTAGTATAACTATCCTCTCGCTTTAAGAGAAGACGTAATTTTCTAGACATAGGTCTACCTTTGACAGCCAATTAGGCTTAGGTAATAATTGATAGGATCTTTTAATACCATTTGGTATAACTTCTGAATTATATGTATCCCTAGTATAAACGGGATGACAGTGGAAGACCGCAAGCATCGACAAATATACACTGCCAGGTTTAAACCCCAGATTCAAATAGTTACAACATTATGAATAGTCCACTATTACCCGGCTAACCCAGCGATTTCCCGCTTGAAATTAAAAATTAATTTTTCATTTTTAGCAACACTTAGGATACAGATTATGTAAATAAGAATTGTATCATATTCGTTTGTTTTTTTTTCGAATTGCATCACGGTTGTGTAATAAAATTATTTGTATAATGAGAATAGCATGCGTTTGTAGGAAATAAACCAATTTTACGGGTTTATTGAGCTGCAGTTAGGCTTAGCGCGCTCTGCGAATTTCATTCGCGCGAATTTTGCCCGCCTATTCTGTGACCTATGGAATTGTATGAAGCTAGCACGCATTGCGGTAAAAAATCGCGCGGAAATAATATCGCAAGAAATCCGTGTTTTGCCCAGAATTCACCGCACCACTCTATGAACAGGTAGAAAGGTACAAATTAGTTAGATTCAGCACGCGGACAAAAAATCGCGCGAATAAAAATCGCAATGCGTGTTAAGCCTTAGGCCATACTTTTATAGTAGGAAATATGGGTTCTAAAGCATTTACGGTTTCTCGTTGCTCATCCGAAAAATTGCCATCTTGAGCCTGGCTGCCTTTCTCAATATGCTAAGCGCTCTGGGCGGTTAAATCTGATAATACTTAAAGCTAAGATTGGCCGGTAAACCTAAAATTTTCTAAGTCTTACGGTTAGAATCCCGAACTGATCTGTGAAAATCGCTAATTTAAGGCTTTTCTCTTACTAACTCACACGGTAAAACTCAATGACACGTAAATGTTGAAAAATACGTACCTAATTAGTAACAAATATACAGCATTTACCCGGTCTTAGTAAGCCAGTATCAATTAATGTAGATAGCCTATACTGAGTACCACGAGAGCGATTCCAAATAAGTAGGTACTCGTTTTTATGATGACCAGCCGGGCGAGCACGGCCTCTGTGATAGGCTTGTGTCACGCATTTCATCACGGTGTTTGCTCCCAAACTGTGATAAAAATGTGTGACTCAAGCCTGTCACAGCAGGCCGTGCTCGCAGGGAACGATGTTATCATAATAAGAATAGGATTGTATTTACACCATATTATTATTACGGCGCTTTAGCTGTAAAAATAACTTCAGTAAGGTTATGATATGTGAGCTATACGGAAAGTGTTTACCTATTCATTCAAGTGTTTCTACAGTTGAATGAATACGATAGGTATTTATAATATGGTTGTCATAGAACACAGCATAGAAATCCGTAAAGTTAGCTTATTTTCGGGGATATCAACGTATAAATAAATTGGTCAATTTCTAAGCATGCTAAACTAAAATTGTAAGCGGTATTTTAACTCTTTGGATGGTAATGTAATTTAGAATGGTTCAATCGAATTACAAGGACCTCCTTTTTGAAGTTGGTGAAAGATAATAAGTTGGAATGCTTCAACCGTGAAAAACGGTCTCGTTTGCCGGACAGTCTGTTTTCCAACGCTTTAATACTTAATAATTGTACCTTATGTATAACAAGTATAATTAATTTCATATTTTTTCATTCAAGAGTTAAAAGACTGTACAAAAGCGAAGTATTTTTTGAAAGACTGGTAATGGGATAATATCGGAAAAAGAAGATGACTTCCTGAAAATGTTTTTGCGACCACATCTTACATACAAAAATGTATTATTATAGAGAGGTGGTAAGCAAGATTGATACTCAGAATGTAATAAAAGATAAACGAAGCTGGAATTAAAATTTTGAATACTAGATGGCGCCACGAACGGTAGTGATGAGAATTAAAATTTTGAGATGTACTGCCAAGACATTTTCCAGTCTTTCAAAAGATATTTCAAGGAGGTTGATTTATTTTTATTAGGAATCTGATTTTGTATGTAAGTAGCCTGTATGACAAGTATAGAACAATTTAGTTTCGTTTTTTTTTTCGTATGACAACATAGCAAATTATGTTTGGGATATTGTTCCTATTTACACTGCGAAAACGGGTTATTCCCGTTCGTCCACACCCCGTCGTCTACACTGCGGACGACTGGGAATAATGCGTTCTGTTCGTCCACAGTGTAGACGAACAGAACGCAACATTCCCAGTCGTCCGCACCTCGTTTCATGTTTAGTTTAAGAGTCAGTGTTTTTTTTTTTTAAATTAAATAAATGATTTAACGGTTTAATTACTTTAAAAACAACATAACTATTAAGTTTTTTTTATTTAAAATCATCAAATGTTAAAATAATTAACAACAATTCTAGTTTTTATCACAGATCAACATAATTTACAATAATTAAAAGGCAATATTTTAACTAATATTTTGTTGGTATTATATAAACATTTTTAAAGTATATAATAACAACATAATATGTACTAAGTAGTGTTTAAATTCAACAGTATTTTTCATCACAGATCATCTTATTTTACAATAATTAAGGGCAACAACAAAGTAATTTGTATCACAGATCAACTTAATTTACAATAATTTAAACATTACCATTTTTACAACATAACTATTTACAATTTTTGTCAGTAATAGTACAATTTTACAAACCTTAAAAAACTTACGAGTAATTAGAATCACATTCAATAATTCGTTAAGTTAGTACACACGCACACAGATTAACACCGCATGATTTCAAGAAAATGTCCAACCGATATGTCACCGTGGGTTAATTCAATTTGAGCATCTTGAATGAATTCGTCTCTACGAATATATTTCTCACTTCTTTTAGCCATGGGTCTTTGATTACTTCTTTTTCGATTCTGTGTCAAGTAAAAAGAAGCATCTTCTTTTAGTAAGTGCAGTAAATTCATTATATTGGGCCCTTTTTCACCAACGGCACTGTTTAATTTGTGGTGCCAGCTTTCTAAGGCATTTGTGGTTCTATGCTTTTCTCCAAATGCACACCACACTTTGATAAATGAGTCCTCCAGCCATTGCTTCTCCATATAAGTTTTAAATTTTGCGACATCTGAATCTTCGTTTTCATCACGTATAATATAATCCCAACCCTTCCTTATTTCAGCTTGTGGTAACAATGGAAGGACTGCACTGAGTGACACCATGCGTTTTTTCTTGATATCTTTTGATTTGACGAGACCCAGTTCTCGACCTTTTTTCCAAACTGCTTTGTTATAATGGAAATAGCAACCTTTAAGAATAGTAGAAGGAAAAATCTCCGTTATGGCTTTCATTGCTGCTTTCTCGAAATCCGTTTTAAATTTAATCGGATTCCATTCTGGTATACGAGATTGTATTAGACTGAACAAGATTTTATATGACTCTGCCGTTCGATTGCTCATGAGAGTGTATACCAACGGCACTACATTTGTGTCATTTAGAGTGCTTCCATCATCTCCATGAATAGTGTAGAGCTGGCTGAATGGCGGTGAGCAACTTTTGAATGTGCCATCTCCGTAATAATCTTTAATCTGGCACATGAGTTCTCTTGCTTTTTTTGAACAAAACACAATAATTCTTGTGTTGCCATTCATATAATCTGCCAAGAGAAAATCTTCAAAATCAGGTGGAACTTGAACTTCTTTGACATTTCTACAATGTAATTTTGGCAGTTTAGCTGCAGAATTTCGATGTCTGTACAGCGAACTTTTTACGGAACTAAAGTTTGGAATCATATTAGGTGATAATTCTGCACTTTCATTCTTTAAACTGGCAACAGTGGAATTAAAAGTCTTCGGTACTTTAGGAAAACCTGGTGTAGTCAATTGTTGTTTCAACTTATAAATCGACTCATCGATTTTGTTTCTGTCGAAGTCTGGCGAACATATATGATGTTTTTCATCAATTATTTTATCGTCCTTAAACAAAATAAAAAAGATCGTCAATAATAGGAACATCAAAATTAAAACAAATACCTATGAGTGAGCAAGAGATTATTAAACAAATTGGTAAGTAGAATTGGTAGAATTTAGCTACTAGCTAAATTCTCATTAGATACCTCTTTGCCGTATAAAATTTATTTTGTTTGATAAAATTGTGTAATAATACAAATAAACGTTTTGATGTGCGTCGAATAACGAAATCTAGTTTCCTTTATTTTATGTAAGCTATAAAATATACTTACTCTTATCCTTATAACTCCGCCGCACTTTAATTTTTTGCTGTTAATACAACACCAAACGTTTAATCCACTTTTGTGTGCTCTTCTAACGTAATATTGGTGACCTCCATGAAGTAAAACAGTCCCGTGCTTTCTTTTTATATACACGAGCACAGTTTGGTCACTTGAACCACCAGCCGGTGCACTTAACCCCGACATGATCCCGAATGCAAAAGCTCATCGTCACTTTATTGCCTTAAAACGTGGGCATGCAATATGCAGCGAGCTGATTGGCTATTTCAAGGCCATGTATCTATTGTTCATTCCCGGAAGCGTCGTCAAAACTGATAAGCGGAGTGCAAAGACTATCTTTTGTTGGAGGATCGACAGGGTGCAGTTATAATAGTTGAGTATATCCAGGCGATTGTAACTTTAAAACTTTTTACATATTAATTGCATTTAAACTGATATTGATACGAAAAAAAGCTTTAGATTTACTAGGTATGTACTTTTGAAGTATTTGCCTTACTAAAGTAATAAAGCTAAGTATATAATATTTTAAAAGTATGTTTAATAAATAATGAAATACTATCATCATATTTTCTTTTTATTAACTCTTAGACTAGACGTGAGATGACGGGGTGTGGACGACTGGGAATAATGCGTTCTGTTCGTCCACAGTGTAGACGAACAGAACGCAACATTCCCAGTCGTCCGCAGTGTGGACGACGGGGTGTGGACGAGCGGGAATGACTCCGAAAACGTACCGAAGGAAAGTCCGAAATTTGCATAATAGATGTAACAACTTTTTAGACCTTGATTTTTGAAGTCACCGTGAATACGTAAGCGACGAATTCTCAACGAAATCTTTAAAGAATTTAGCGTAGCTTTTAAAATGGGCCCCAAAATTGTCGAATTATCCCTATAATGACGTCGAATTCTTCACTACTTATTTTTTTTTGTTGTCTACTTTCCACGGTTCGCTTTCGCAGTGCCTCTCAGTGGGTGCAGAATAAAAATACGTGATTTTTATCCTAAGGCGTATTATAAGAGCTAATGATAATGGCGCCTAGTTGGCAGTCAATCTCGGCCAGGCCACGGCATATAGTGCGGTAACGTTCTGACATCTAATATGAACAGTCCCTAATCTGAAGATAAAATATTGCTTTAGAGCCCACGTTCTGCAACGAAATTTATCGTAAATTTAATAGTAAACTTCTGTGATTGGCTGAATCAATTGTGCATAGCCAATCACAGCAGTTGAATATTTGCTACATTATGTTTGCGATAATTTTCGTTGAGACTGCGTGCTTTAAATTTGTTTTGGCCATTAGAGAAGATTTTGTGTCACCAATTAATTTATGATTACTTTTACTGAAAGGTACCGTTATGTCGTGATGTAAAACTAAACGTGGCTTGAAAGGTGTATAAGCAATAATTAATTTTAAGATGATATTCACGCGGGGAGTATTACCTATCAAGCTAGTCGATTTACAAGGCCATATAATGTATGGCCTCATTAGGTCACAAGACATTTCATGGCCTTGTGCAGTCACTCTCGTGCTATATGTCGTGGCCTGAAACTCTTTCAATAAGTATCAGGTATTGTTTTTTTTTGTCACTGCACGTCCACATTATGTTTGTGTAGTATACAATCAAAATGAAATGTACTCCTAATTTTTATTACGACGACAATTAAATATTATGAAAATAAAAAAGTTTGGACGGCAATTTTCGGTAATTATATCAAATAATTCTAATCTATGCAATGTCGTTTAATTAATATCTTGACCCTCAAATATTAGCAGGTATCATAAATCATAAGAGCTTCGTCGTTTTAGTTTTAAATTCAAATAATTTTCAGTCTGGACTTGTGCTAGATTTTGCAGCACTAAGCTACCCCTCCCTATTACATGGGACTTGAACATAAGGCTTGTATCGCACTGCGGTTTTTATTCGCGCGATTTTGTTGCCGCACATTCTGCGACACATAGCATTGTATGAAGCTGCACGCATTGCGGTAAAAAAATCGCGCGGAAATGATACCGCAACAAATCCGTGTTTTGGCACAAAATCCACCGCACCGCGCGGTGCGGATTAAATTCGCGCGAATATTTTGAGCTCTATGAACAGGTGGAAAGAGAAAACAATCGCGCGGAATTTTATCCGTAGTGCGTTTTAGTTATGATTTAGTACGCGGACAAAAATTCGCGGAAATAGTCCCAGAGGTATAGTTTCGGTACCTACCTATAGTACCCTCAAATATCGTCAGTTAGGCTTGGCACGCATAGTGATTTTTAGCCGCGCGGATTTTATTTGCCTGTACACTATTATTTATTCTGCGCCTGTACCTAACTATTACAGACGTGATGTTATGTTTTTTTATCCTTTTTGCCAATATTTATCTCTTCTTGAATTTAATGCCTAAGTATGTTTTCTGCCACAGCTAAGATAGAAGGAAAACACAATAAAAAACATAAATTAGCCGCAGAATTAACTAATCTTACTAACTACATTACGCTTTACCTGCTACGATCTTTGCATAGGTACCCCTTTGCCGTCATTCACATTCATACATCTAGTCATAGGTACCTACACGCACACTGGTATTGAGGACTGCGCACCAGGCCATTCTGAAGAACATCAGATCCATGTATTTCCTTTTAGCTAGAGCGTCTCTCTCAGCGTTGGCACCCATGTCAACCTGCCTTTTGTTAGTCGCCTTTCAGTCATCCTCTCGACATTGCCAAATCATCTTACAAATAATTATGTACTTAATTCGTTTTATGTAGGCAGCTAACTAAATAAATAATGAACATGATTGACAGATTGTCTGAATCTGAACTGTCTTAAAACATCAGAAGGGTCAGAGTTCAAGAGATAACGATCCTACTAGACTTAATATTCTATTGCTAGGTTCTAGCTAGACTAATAAAACTTATAAAGGCCAACCGCAGATAATAATAGAAGGCGAGGCTCATATTGGCAGGCGGCCAATTCAACGATTTCATAGATATTAGGTAAACATGTGAGCGTACAATCTCTTATCTGATACTTTTATCACTAAAGATATGAAGTTACTTTTCTTAATTACTTTGCAGATAAAAAATAAATAATGTGATTGATTACTATTAGTGTATTTCAAGAGATATTAAATATATTTCAATAGGTAGGTAGGTATAACCAATGGATCTAGGCCAGTACACGCGCTGTTATTTGTAAAATGATGTGTCATGCCCCAGAGTCGGTACTTTGTAGTTTGTACATTCGTAGTCATGTCCATTAGAATGATAAAGGTACCTATCAAATTACAGTGTTGTCTTTATAAAGTTGTAATGTCATTTCCTTGGAGGCTGGTCGACTAAACACATCTAAAAATAAAATTAAAACTGTGGCGTTCATTGCGCAAGTAGGAAAGGAACTAGAGAGAGTTGAAGGTTTAGCGGGTCTACCGTTAAAAAATACAGCTAGGGATTAAGAGTAGGTACCTACAGGCAACATTGATGAGCAATGTCCTATTTCTACAAATAAACTTGATCTCAATCCTTCCGGAAAATTAACTCCGAATTGCTCATTGCGAAAAACCAAAACACCTGCACGCTTTGATGATTTTTGTTTATTAAGATATTTTGATAATCTTGGTCTCAATTGAAAGTTATAGGCGTAGAACCATTTTATTCGTTTAAATCGGTCCACGCGGTTATGAGATACTAGCGGGTATAAACCCGCGTTCAAAGTTTAAAAAAGAAAACCGACAGCCACCAGGATTGTCCTGGGTCAATCTAAAGATTGTAATTGATCTTAAAATTTCATTAAAATCGGTCCAGCCGTTTCGGAGTCTATAAGTATCATACATACTTACTTTCTCTTTTATATATAAATAGATAGATTAACTCATTATTGAAAGCAAAGTGAAAGGATCACGGACGCCCCTTGTCCGCGATTCATTATACATTGGTACGGAACCCTAAAAAATAAAAGTCGTTAACACCCGTCGTTAACGACTTTTATTTTTTAGGGTTCCGTACCCAAAGGGTAAAAACGGGACCCTATTACTAAGACTCCGTTACTAGAAGTCCGTCTGTCTGTCCGTCTGTCACCATGCTGTATCTCATGAACCGTGATAGCTAGGCAGTAGAAATTTTCACAGATGATGTATTTCTGTTGCCGCTATAACAACAAATACATATAAAAACAGAATAAAATAAACATTTAAGTGGGGCTCCCATACAAGAAACGTGATTTTTTTGCGATAGTGGTACGGAACCCATCGTGCGCGAGTCCGACTCGCACTTGGCCGGTTTTTGTTATCTGGCGGCGAGTTTCGCTGGAGTTACAATTATGCAGCTATTAATTTATCTCATACAATAGGTAATAGGTGAGAAAACAAGAACAACCGAATGATTGATTAGAAATATAATAATGATCTATTATTGTAAGCCTTCATAAAACATGACTAAGTATCTCATTTCTTCTTGAATTTTTTCTCCAGTTGTAATAGAGATGCGTTCTTACTTTTCCTTTTTTCTTTCTTCAACTGGCCGGATTCTATCGAGTTTTTCATTACCTGGACAAAAAATTACACAATTATTATGGTCACACAATATCACCATCGTGGTTTTAATTTTAGTTTTTTTTTTGTATTTTATTACTTTCAATGGAGTAAATAAATGTTAATTAATTGTATGTTACGTGATGGAATATGTCACTGGCCCTTAACACTAGGTCAAGGGGTATTCATCTATACTATATAATATTATAAAGCTGAAGAGTTTGTTTGTTTGAACGCGCTAATCTCAGGCACTACTGGTTGGAATTGAAAAATTATTTTTGTGTTGATTAGTCCATTTATCGAGGAAGGTTATAGGCTGTATAGCATCACGCTACGACCAATAGGAGCGGAGCATAAATGAAAAATGTTGCAAAGACGGGCAAAAAATATTCTTTTTTGAGAGCTTCCGTTGCGTGCGCTGCGTAACCGGTTAAACTTACGCAACATTCATGTATGTAAGGTAGATAGGTAGCCAGTTGACGGGAGCGAAGCCGCGTGGGACAGCTAGTTTAATAATATTCACCGATGGTTTAAGCCTTTAGGCAGTAGTGAAAAAGAGTTCTCTCGCAATAGGTACTGATTCGGTTACAAAAATTCTTCCACTGCAAGATACACGGTTCCTGTGTACTTAATAGGTTACGGGACCGAAGCCGCGTGCAAAAGCTAGTAGGAAATATTTGAATATGGCAGCTAATTATCAATTTTTAATCTAATGTGTGTATCACATCTTTACTTTCTGAAGGATAGGTAAAGTTGTGTTCTTGCCAAATATAATTTTCTTTGATGTATGTCTGGCTAGTGATTCCATCTATAAATCTATCTAAATAAAGTGTATGCTTGTCCTCTATTCGTCCCTAAACCATTGACAATCCGAATATGATGAAATAATGGTGAAAATTCCTGGCCCAAAAAAAAATCTATAAACACTTAAGGGTTCCGTACCCAAAGGGTAAAAACGGGACCATATTACTAAGACTCCACTGTCCGTCTGTCTATCACCAGGTTGTATCTCATGAACCATTATAGCTAGACATTTGAAAGAACACACATTCACAGATGAGGTATTTATGTTGCCGCTATAACAGCAAATACTAAAAACAGAATAAAATAAATATTTAAGTGCCCTCATACAACAAACGTGATTTTTTTGCCGTTTTTTTTGCGGTAATGGTACGAAACCCTTCGTGCGCGAGTCCGACTCGCACTTGGCCGGTTTTTATTTTATTTATCTGGTGTTCTTCATCTTTTTGTATGAGGTGTGGCCAACTCTGGACTCAGAGAGTGGCATTGCAACAGCTAGAATAAGTATAAAGATCTAGAGAGTGAGCCATTATACTTTTATTAGGCCTATACTCAATTCCCTACTTCTGAGAATTTTGTGACTGATTCACATTAGGTACTACGTACACTATTGCATTAAATAAGGAATCTTTCCCAGAAACCAATACTACACTGAGCACAGATATAGATATCTATGTCTGTGACACTGAGTCATAGACGGTTCTACGATAAAGAATCCAGGGTTTCTAAAGATAGTCTTATCAGTACCAATTTTGGATTAAGTTAATTTTGTTACTTAATAGCCCGAATTTCATTCAGGCAACTTGGATCCATTTGTGACGAATTAGTCAGAGAAACTATCAGTATATTTGCCCAATAGTATCTTTGGAAAGTGTTAGGCCTACTGACGACCGAGCAACCGACGGCGACGGAGCGTCAACGTCGCTGCATGCAAGCTTCATGACGCCTGCCGTACCTACTGCCGCGCTAAGGTGTAGGTACATCGCGTGGACGCACGTGTATTGTTTGTGCAAATGGCGGGCACGGCAGCTGAATTTGTTGAAATGATTGAAAACGTACGCATGCAATACGCCTCGTGGACAGAGTTCAGTACGAAGCCTCCGTGGACAGAAGGTCTAACTGGATATTGTCAGCTTGGGCCAGCTCACTCGTGGGCAAAAGTGCCCCTTATGACCAGCTCCAGGGACTCTAAACGAAATGGCATTCTATATTCGAAAGGTTTAGGATTGACCATGTAACATTTTGGTAGCTGATTTCAATCTATTTTGGAATCTTTGTCGCTTTGACCAGCCCCTTAGGGCGAATATGTAATTCATTATCATCAAAATTTCAGCCGAAAGACGTTCACTGCTAAACAAAGGTCTACAGCAAGTGTCGTCACAGCACCAGCCCTCAGTCTCGTGGCATCGGTCCACTTAATGGCTGGCCTTTCAACGTGACGTCTCGAACGCAGTCGCCATTCCAGCTTTTTAGCCTTTCGACCAAAGTTCTGCGAGCAAAGTGCCCTGTCCACTGCCGCCAATTCTGGACCTGAGACGGATGTCAAGATTGAAGCAATAGAATTTCCATTGCTTCAATCTCGACATCCGACCTTATGCGTCTCAGGTCGAGAATTAATACGAAGACTCGTTGGAAAAAACAGTTATGTATTTTTTGTGAATCTTTCCTTTTAATGTCACCTGTTGACTTTTTTGGTGTATATTCATTTCATTCAACAATCAGAAATGGGTAAAACCGTCATCACATCACATCATCAACCTATTAATGTTCCCACTGCTGGGACACAGGCCTCCTCTCTATGAGAGGGGATGGGCCGTAATCCACCACGCGGGCCCAGTGCGGGTTGGTGGATGTCACGTCATCAAATTTTTGGTTCTAGGACATGCCAGTTGCCTCAAGATGTTTTCCTTCACCGTTTTTGAGAGCAGTGGTGATGAAATAATTTTCACAAAGTAAAGCGCCTGCCTGGGTTCGAACCCACGACCTACAACTTGTAAACCGTCATACTCAGCTGCAATAAAGTTCAATTTGTATGTGATCGTCGGTCGCAAGAACCATGAAAGTCCGCGATGTCAACTTGACAGTGGGCACGCGCGGGTGACAAAAACCAGTATTCGAAAACTTCTTTTCATTATACTCTAGCCATTTTGAAGATACAATGTTTACTATGTTTACGGAGCAGTGGTGGCCCAGTGGTATCGGCCGCGACTTACAAGTTGTAGGTCGTGGGTTCGAGCCCAGGCAGGCGCTTTACTTTGTGTAAATAATTTCATCAACACTGCTCTCAAAACGGTGAAGGAAAACATCGTGAGGAAACCGGCATGTCCTAGAACCAAAAGTTCGAAGACATGTGACATCCACCAACCCGCACTGGGTCCGCGTGGTGGATAATGGCCCATTCCCTCTCACCGAGAGGAGGCCTGTGTCTCAGCAGTGGGAACATTAATAGGCTGATGATGTGTGTGATGTGATGTTTACTAACAAAGTAAAACCGCTTTTTTTGGGCTACTCTCTACTGAACAACAAAAAAGAACGAATTCGATTTAGGCCGAGTTTCTCACCTCTAAATTATCGCAGAATTAATGTGAAAAATTGTCAAGCACGCGTTATCTGCTGTGATTGGCTGTTGAAAATTCATTCAGCCAATCACAGCATTTTAACAATTTGTCACATTAATTCTGCGATAATTTAGAGGTGAGAAATTCGGCCTAAGAATGTTCTATCTACTGTATATCGATATAATTGAGTTAGTACCTACAAATAAAAGATTGTTTGAGAACATAAAATAATGGTCATAGGACTAGAAGATTAGATTAGAACGAACCTAAAATTTCCACCTCCGCTGTCAGTTGATTTAGCTGTCAGTGCTTTGTTAGTAAATATTGTACCTTCATCTTGGCCAGACTATAGTTACTTATATTTTTGACATTTATTTTTTCCAAGAAATCTTCATATATACTTAAACAAAGATTTAATAACCAACGTACCTGCAAAGCATTTTCCTCGCTGCCTCCAAAGGCTACGGTCTCATTCAGCGTGGGGTACTTGAAGGAGAATCCTCGCGGGTATATCGGTCGGGACAGTAGGGAGTCCAGCTGTCGGCGCTTCGCCTTCAGCGCCTTTTCTATTGAAGCGTCGACCTGTTTCACGGGACTGGAGTGGAGTTAAGGAATTTAAATGTTTTTTGAATATTGGAACATGCATAAACACTATATACCTATTTAGTTAGTTTAACGTTGGCACAGATAATATAATACTAGCATACAGATGCCTCATCCCGTACAAAGAAACCGTGCCGACGTAACTAGCGTTTTTCTTCTGATTAATCTTGTTAATTTTTTTGTACACCGAATGCGTTCGGTTCTGTTTCACGGTGATAGATAGATGGTGTTAGCAGCGACTTGAAAGTAAAAGGATTTATTAGGTTCGTGAATATTGTTTTCTTTAAATACAGTGAAGGTTCGTTTCATAGTATTTTTTGCACGTGTTTAGAGTTTTTTGCACCAAAATGCAAATTTTAACAATCTAGTGTAATGCCTCAGAAATTTAAAAATGCGCCATCTATTGGCATCAATTTTAAGTGATCCGTTGAAATAGTCTTTGAAATGTGAATTAAGAGCTCAATATTCCATAATTTTGTATTTAGGAGATTTGATTAAACAAGAACATACAATTTTTATGTTGTTATTCCAGAAAATGTTAATTTTACACACATTCAATAACAGACAGGTGCACATTGCGCCATCTAGTGAGATTTATTTGAACCACATTTTCTTTGTTAGCAATGAGACCCCGTGACGTTGGCAATTTCGTTTTGGTCATCAATCTCATTTTTTGACTGAAAGTAAACTCCTGATATTTCTGAATCCTACATAAATGAATAAATGAACGAGAATGGATAAAGTGAGAAATTAATATATTATAGGAAGTTTGAAAGTGACAGAAAAGTTGAAAGGAAAGCGTTTGTCCTGCAGCCTTATTGCGTAAGTGTATTCGGCAAAGCAAAGGATAACGCCTTTAATCGACCAATAACATAGACGAAAATCCAAAACGTGTCTTTCATCTCGCACGTAGGTTGGTAGGGTAGGTAGATATAGCCGATTGATAGGAGCAAAGCCGCGGGGGTCAGCTAGTCTTCTATAACACAAGTTGCAAGAGCATTCAGAGAATCTTTAAGATTTATCAATACCTACACAAGACAATCAATAAGAACAAAAAGTTTATGTTTTTATTTTATAAACTCCCCGATCATACAGATTACATTCCGCATTGCATCATAAAGAATGCCATTGAAGTCGTATTATTTTTTTATTGTTTTATTAATATCCTTATTTATATTTTCTCGCACACCTTAGTCTATTGAATTTAAATGGTTTGTATAATTACTAGCTTTTATTTACTTTTATCTGTCCCGGTGTCTGTAATCAAATCTTGCAAGTTAAAGGAGAATGCCCATTTTGTAAGGGAACTTGGGCTTCTTTGAAAAAATGTTTTTATCTTGATTATTTGGTTGTATATTGCAGAAAAAACACGTTATATTCATAATTAGAAAACATTTTTTATATATTTGCCGGGATTCACGAGATATAACGATGTTGTTTTTTAAATGAACCCTTATTACGATGCAATAAGGTGCATACAAATGTCCAAGTGGCGGAATCTGTTCTGTTGTTGTCTGTACATATAAAGTAAAGGACACGGATGGAAAAAAACACAAAATATATATTTTTTTAATAATATTGAAATCGCAGACACGATACTTCATAAGGGGCCTGTGTATGTGCAATCTCCTTTGACCTACTTCCCAGTGTTGCATTGAGTTGAAATTTTGCACACACGTTTGTTCCTCATAACAATGCAATTTTTAAAATATAAGCTTGTTTAACAGTAGATTATGCACCAAGGGGATAAAGCACTGTCTTACGTCACAGGCGGCATATTGAAACCTGAACATGGCGAGGTAGTTATGTACAGTCCTGAGTAAAGCGAGGGCTTCAAGCTGCCTTAGACGTTGACAGGCTTTATCCCAGAGGAGCATACTCTACTTGCCACACCTTCTGTGAGACAATAAAAAGCTGCTGTATGTATTGATTTTAATATTATGTTTAATGCTTATTGTAGATCTAAGCATTGAATAAATGCTATATAGCCTGCTTGACTTTAGAGTTTCTGCTAAATGTTGGAAATAAACTAAGAGGACGGATTCCGAAACTTATATTGTTCTCCATTGAAAAAATCGTCATAGGGTTTTTTATATCTGTGTTTTGATTTTTCCGGTAGAAGATTTATTAATAATCTCTAAACCGCCTGTTTTGATAAACTCTGGGGTAGAATCACTATCGCTCGACATTTTTTGTCAACAAGAATATTGCAATAAAATTCACTAAAACTCACAGCATCAAACACAGTCTTTTGTTTCAATTCTTTGAAATCGGGCCTATTTTCTTTATTTTTTTGAGTTCTGCTTATGGTGGTCAGTTTGATTTTCAAACAAACCTCTTTACTGCCATATATGGGCATTCTTTTACTTAGTTTTCCACACGAATTTGACGTTCCAAATTCAAATCACTTTACTCCCTTGGGAGTTTCATAGAACTTTACCTTCCTTGGGAAGTAATGCTTTACTTTACGTCGAGATTGCATGATATGTAGGACATTGTTGAGCAGGTGGTGTGAAAAATGTATTTTTTTGCTATGAAAGCTTGTAAATCTTGTAACTCATTGCTATAAGGTTGAATGTCACTTATCCTACTTATAATGTTACTAGCTTCTGCCAGCGGCTTCGCCCGCGTGATTTATCTAATCTTATCCCAAGGGAACTTTATACTGGGATGCAAAGTAGCCTATGTGCTATTCCAGAATGATAAATGATTTTATTTCTGTAAGTTGGTTTGTACAAACACTTTTACATGTCGATCATATTTTTAAAACTAGATGAGGTCGGCGTTTCCTATCTGACTACTCTGAGAAGAAAGGCCGAAACAAATTCAGAGGTCACAGTTTCTTTTAAAGTCCAGACAAAAATCTTGGTTAGATCATGTGAAGACCATGTAGATTGATGTCTGAAATGGTCTTTTGAGGAAAGAACCAGCCAGATTGAGTGGACCTGTCCAGTCAGTGCACGCATTTGTCAATAACCGGGCAGCTCAACACAGAATTTAAGGAGCTCAACGATTCGACGAACAATACCAAAGAAAGGACATTCGGGTAGGCCGCAAAACTACTCAAACTGCCAGAGCACGATTAAAAACTAAGATAAATTAAAAAAAAAAAACAAAAAAAAAATAGTCCACATAATCTTCACATTCACAATAACTAAAATAAAATAATATAACACTTTAAAAAGTAAATATTCTTGTCATTGCAAGAAAACCAAAAAAAAAAAAATTCACGGTGGAAAATATAAAAAAATCTAAATTATTTTTTTATTGGAGCAGCTCAATCCCAAGCCTTTTTGTCCTCAACGTAATCTTTGATGGTATAAAACGCTTTCTGGCACAACTTACGTTTAATGAATGATTTGAATTTATTAAGACTTAGAACTTGTACATGGCTTGGAAGCTTATTATAAAAGCGCACACATTGGCACCTAAACGAGCCACCTATTTTCTTGAGCCTTGTTGTAGGTACTACAAATTTGTGTTTGTTCCTAGTATTTATGTTATGGATATCACTGTATTTTACACTATATACAATATATCACTGCAAAATTTCATCCACATCCGCTCAGCCGTTCTAGCGCGATTGAGTATAAACATACATCCACACACACATCTTTCTATCCAATCTTTGAAATTTATAATATTGATACGATGAAGGCGAAAGTTTGTGAGTGTTTGCATGTTTGCGAAGTAACAAATCTTTTAGGTTTCTAATCGATTTTAGGAATATTATAAATTGCCTAGGAATTGTATAAGAATGACTGATTTCATACAATTCCAATAACATATACAGTATTTATAAATGCGAATGTATGGATGGATGCATGTTTGTTACTCAATCACGATCTAACGATTGAACGGATCTGAATTAAATTTTATACCGGGAATATGTTCCCACTGAGATATTCTTGTCTTTTCTTTTAAATAAACGTACTTTCTTTCTTTATAAAAAGGATACACATCATCATCATCTATAATGATGTCCATCTCCCTGGCAGCCTTCTCCTTCCAGCCCTGCGCCTGCGCAGCGCGTCTCTTCTTCAGCTCCAGGCCGTCCAGCTCGCGCGCGACCTTCATCAGCTCCTTCAGAGGCGCCAGGACCTGAGCGTCTACAGGGAAGGTCGGCACTTCGGATGCTGTAGGGGAAAACTAATTATAAAACCATTTTTTTTTATAATAATGTACTTCATTGTACACCAAGACAAAGACAATACATAAAGGTCGATCGCAACCTTAATGCTCGAAAACAGCATTAATGCACAAGAGTGTTTTCTGTATGGCCCCTAAAGTTTTTAATAAACTCCCAAATAGTTGGAAGGAGCTTAATGTCCGCCAATTAAAAAATAAATTAAAATACTGCTAGAAGGGCAAGCATACTACAGTATTCTAGAATTTCTTAATGACAACATCTAATACCAATGTTATCAATACATCTTTGACGTAAAAGCAACATATTATTGATATTGAAATAAATACATTTGACATTGGATAATTATAATTGACATTTGACATTGGATAACCTTAATTGACATTTGACATTGGATACTTTTAATTGATATTTAATATTATTTAATTTATTTGTTTTCGAAATTGTGATTTACTATTTTCTTCTTATGTAATCTAATACTTTATCCAATTACTTTTATTACTGAAATTTTAATATTTGTACGCCACTAAGGCCAAACATGACTGATCTTTATCTATAATGTAATTTAATAACTTGCATGCTCTGTATGTGTACTCATGTTTCCACAAATAAATAATCTTGATAGGAAACATTAAAATAAGAAACATACAATGACTGTAACTTTTTTGAATTTCGATTTTGAGCTGGTAGAAGTCCAGGCATTTGATTGAGTCGTTGTTAATAGTAGATTGCCTAGACTTGCGAAAGTTGGTGTATAACAAAACCAGTATTAGGTAATAGCAATCTATACTAATATTATAAAGAAGGATGATTTGTATTTTTGTAAGTTTGTATGTAACGAATAAACATAAAAACTAATGGACCAATTTCAAAAATTCTTACACTGTTGGGCAGCTACACTGTCCCCGGGTGACATAGGATACTTTTTATCCCTGTATTCCAACGGGAACGGGCATTACGCGGGTTAAACCGCGAGGCGTCCGCTAGTCAGTGATAAAAATCATGAACATAGAACAACCTTTTGTGAGAAAACTTAAGTCCAAGCTGCGATTGTGATTCCTGTAAATCTGGACGTACAGACAGGCCACCGTGAGGTACATTGACACCCCAGATGATAACGTGGGGTGCATAACGACCCCATATGAAGACGTGGGGTGTATTATGACCCCATGTGAAGTCGTGGAGTACATTGACACCCCAAATGAGGACTTTGGGTGCATTACAACCCCTGATAAAAAAGTGGAGTATATTAAAACTCCTAAATATTAAAACAAACTTACTTTTATAAAACGTTCTGCAGATTTTGCCGAAAAAAAAATAGTCCTCCGCCGTAAGGAGTACTTGGTACTGTATGATTCTATATGGGGTACATTGCCACCACAAGTAATGACGTGGGGTGTATTATGACCCCACTTAAAGACGTGGGGTATATTTACACCCCAGAGTAATAAAACATACTTACTTTTATTGAGCGTTCTACACATCTTGGTGTACAGATAGGCCTCCGCGGGCTCCATCATCAGTATAGTGAGTCCCTCCCTGGTGGCTCTCGCAGTCCTGCCACTGCGATGGACGTAGTTCTCAGCCGTGCGAGGTACTTGGTAGTGTATGACGTGCTCCACGTGGGGTATGTCTAGACCCCTCGCTGCTACGTCTGTGGCTATTAGTACACCGTTAGGGTCGTCCCGGAGCCTGTAAAGAGATGAACGTTGAATTTGGAATGCTGACGTTTTTAAAGAGTCAGGTAATCGTATAATAAATAACTAGCGTCTGCCAGCGGCTTCGCCTGAGTGAATGTTAATTATCCCGAGGGAACATATTCCCGGGATAAAAAGTATCCTATGTGCTATTCCTGACTATAGGTAATCTTTCTCTGTGCTAAATTTCACCCAGATCCATCCAGCCGTTTCAGTGTGAAGAAGTAACAAACATATAAACACACACACTCACAAATTTTCGCCTTTATAATATTAGTGTGATACCGGGTGAGTAATAAATAATACAGCGTCTTGTTTTCCAAAATCAACGAGTTCGATTCCTGGCTAGGATTATTATTATTAAAAAAATTAAATGATGCAGTTTTGGATTTCATCAAAATCGGGCCCGTGACTCCTTTGAGTGTTTTTCGTTATTCCTCAAAATTTCGGATTCAGCCATCGACGCCCACTTGAAAAACTCACTTTTATACTCAGAACGACAAACCTATGCCCAGCAGAGTTGCAATAAGTAGATTTGTAAGGTATTATGACGTTTTGGAAAAGTAAAAATGAGAAATTAATAAGTTATTATTCATCAAGTTTTTTTCGTATTTTCTCAGCAAACCCATCCATTTGAAACCCATATCATGACAGTGCACAAAAATAACTAGTCCGCCATCTTGGGCCATCCACCACATTGCATTTAGAATGACGTCACTTAGTTAACCATGCATTTTCATCCAAACTAAACGTGTATGCAAAATTCAGTTGCAAGTTTTACCCGAACACACTTACATACACACAAAGATACATACATACATTGCAAGTTAAATAAAAGCTTTTAAAAATAGTCAATATTTTCAGTCAAACTTACCTCTCCAAATTCTTGATTCTCTGTCGCTGTGGCATACTGGCGTGCAGAGGTAGAGGTCGGCATTTGAGCAGTGTAAATAATTGAGCTAACCTGTAAATTAAAAATATGTTTCAGTGACATACTGTATTTTTTTATCACACCTACATATCGCATCATACATATAGTAGTCACAGCGGATCTTTGTGTCTCTGAAGTTGGCTGCAAGACCTTGCGCTGTAGCTATTTTTGTGCCAATGTTGAAGTAGAAGATAACATTGTATGACTGCCTCTTTCAGTCGCTTACATTTGTCGCATCGTCCTATCTCGCTTACTCTATGCAGTATACTACGGTTACTGCACAATGGTTCGCAGAGACACAAAGATCCGCTGTGACTACTATACATCAACTCACGCCTTTTTCCCATGGGGGTAGGCAATAACTACTGAACGCCACCTGCTGTGATTCTTACATACTCTGTATGCTTCATTACCGTTTAACATTTTCAAACACAGTCAATTCTTGTACTTTACACACACAAAATAAACAAAGAAACCAAGCTATTTAACATTTCTGTTATATATCAATATAATACATGTATTTTACCTCGTGAAATTCTTTCCAAAGACTTACACACACAAATTACAAAACATTTACAAAAAACATACAGGTACAAAACGTATTCTGAGGCGCGCACAAGACTTACATAGACAACCTAGTGCTAGAACTAACTATAGAAAAAAAACCATAATACATGAGGGAGCAAAACTTTTTAACTCACTACCAAAAGATATAAAAAATACACAATCGTTATAACTATTTAAAAAACTACTAAAGTGCCACATCTTAAATGGTCATAAATAGAATAAATAACTTATTTAACTAATATAATTCATTTGACTCTAGTGTGAACGAGTCCTTCGATTTCAAACATAAAAAAAACTTTTTTACAAAAAAATACTACCGACTTCCAAATAAGAAAGTTACAAAGTGAAAAATAACTTTATTTTTGAAAGTCGGTGTCTTTCGTAAGTATCATTTTTTTGCTTTATGGACACCGACTTCCAAAAATAAAGTTATTTTTCACTTTGTAACTTTCTTATTTGGAAGTCGGTAGTATTTTTTTGTAAAAAAGTTTTTTTTATTTTTCTCTTTTTAGTTGTACCTACCTACTAGGCAAGTTGTTTAGTAAGTTTCCTATAACGCCAGAATAGATTACCCGAATATCATGAAATTTGAACAAAACCGATCAAATGAGAGATCTGCTTACCCCTTAAGAGCTTACTGGCGTGATGTTATATTATGAAATGGTATAAACAATGAACAGACATGCGATTGCAGCAGTCCCGAGAGATTTGCCGTTATTTATTGAAGAGTTCTGTTGTATATCTTCGAAGTTCTTCATCAGATCTTCACCAAATTAAAATGGGACCAATTTCGGAACGTACTCTTTCAAACAAAAAAAGATTTTTCAAAATCGGTCCACAATTGACGGAGATATCGTTGAACATACACAAAAAAAAAAAGAAAAAAAACATACAAGAAGTCGAACATAGAACCTCCTCCTTTTTCGAAAGTCGGTTAAAAACAAAGATAACGAGTCACCGCACGTCGGCCGCACGGCGGTAGACAATACAAAACTTGTAACAATTACCTTCATATATTTGTAATGTTAAGGGCCTACATACGCTTTAGTGCCGTAAAACGGCAACTTTCTAAAGCATACTCCTTAGTAACGGCTAGGTTAAAAGGTTTGAAAAAAAATTATTTATTACTGATTCATGTACATAATTTTGAACACAAGGTTTTTACGTGTAACTAATAGTTTTGCTTTAAAAAAATAATTAACAACAAGATCATTTTCGCAACTTTTGGAAACTCCTCCAAAACGACTTGGATGTTTAAAAATATTTTTACACAGAAAAATTGATGGCTGGTATTTCTTCATAACTAACATAGCATATGTAAATCAAATAATATTTTGCAAACAAAACTGTTCAAAAGGAGGTTCAATTTTGATGTTTTGGCATCGAGCGGGCGCACGGCCAGTACTGCGTTAGCATTGGGGTGTATATATCGCCTTAACACTATAAAACTCTTGCTACTCCTGGACAACAAAAAAATATAGTTCAAGTAATTTTTAGTATTTATTTCTGTACAAGTGATTTGTAATCTTTAAAAATAAATGAATTCAAATCGTTTACTTTCCAAATTTCCTAATATTTTAATCCAAAATATTTATAGTGTTTTTATTTGGAAGTCGGCTTTAGCTTTCATGAAGACTATTCAAACTTTTGTTTTATTTTGGACTGTGTAAGGAGTGACATGAAAGAAAAAGGAATCAGTGATAGCGTGACGGGGGACAGGACGGTATGGAAGAAGAAAACGTGTTGCGCCGACCCCAAGTAACATGGGATAAGGGCAGGAAGAAGAAGACTTTTCAAACTTACCTTTTAACACTGCCTATGGAGTTACAGAACACAATAGTTCTACCAGGATGCCTTTTTATAATGTAGTAAAGGTACGCGTCTTTATGTTCTAGGGCGCAAGTTATCCGGGCTTCTGTTAATGTTTCTGCTGTACCTGCGAGTTAGAAGGGATGATGGTTAGAAGTGCGGTACATGACGTAAGACGAGAGTAGTGGTAGCCCAGTGGTAAGCTGGCTTAAGGCTGCGTTTCCACCAGAGATGCGTAGCGAGGGATGTGTTTGTTAAGAACCAATAGAATCACTTCATTTACCTAGTGGAAATGGCTCAGGCGCGCTAGGTTTTTGTACATACAAAACAAGGGAAGGATATGTTCGACGGATGTGTTGCGAGGGATGAGTGCGAGGAATGTGTTGCGAGGGATGTGTGCTAGGGACGGACGCGAGCAATGTTGCCGTTCTAGCGACTTTGCGTCATTTTCTTGCTTTGAGTTCTAGCGTAAAAATATGAGTCAGCGACAAAAATAATTCAACAAATTATAGCAACTTTTGAACCATATGGCAAACCAGCTCAAAGCAGCTGGGGAGATATTGGATAGCCTTCAAAGTTCAGTGCCAGTGATATTTTATCTGAACATCCGGTTGACATTTCTTTTGATTTTAAAATGTAGGTACAAGTACATATCTAGCTTTTTTGTAATTGTAACTGATTATAAATTTAAAGATAACAGTGCTTATACAGTTTTTTTATTTTGCTTTTTTTATTATACCATTATTAGCGGTTTTGCTGTCATTTTTAGTAAAAAAAATATATTTATATAATCAGACAGTCTAGGGACATCTAGCAGATTTTAAGGACAATGTTTTCAATTTGCCCATATCTAGGAGAATTTCTCAGATTAATTAATTTCCCGCTACACATCCTCGCACTGGCCAGATGGCCTAGCAAATCTCTGGTGGAAACACTCACACCGTTCCACAGCTTCGCTACGCATCCTCGCACCACCTAGCTACCTCGCACATCTCTGGTGGTAACAAAGACTTAGGTTATGTCCTAGAACCAAAAGTTCTAATATGTTATGTGACAATTTGATATTAATTACAAACAGATATTTCGTTCTTAATAAAAAACGTTGGCCCAACTAGAGATTTCACCTGTTCGTGGTTCACCCGTTCACAAACATATAAAATCACATCACGCCTTAAGAATGATTTCCGGGATAAAAAAAACTATCCTATGTCCTTCCCAGGGTCTCGAACTATCTCCATACAACATTTCATCTAAATCGGTTCAGCGGTTTAAGCGTGAAAAGGTAACAGACAGACAGAGTAACATTCGTTTTTAAAATATTATAGTACGGATAAGCTCGCGTTTGACCACTATCTCACCTGATGGTAAGCGATGATGTGGTTGACGGTGAAGCCCGCTTGTCTAGAAGTAACCTATTCACTCTTGACTTAAAGACACAAACACACAAACTCCGGCAGGGAATTCCACTCCACAAAGTCTGGGTATGTGTTGAATAATTTTATGCTAAGCAGAATAGTGATGTTTACAATATCCTTACCTAAGTTCTGTGTGGTGATGTCGACGACCTTCGTGTCCGACATGCCTATCATCTTGATGAGCCGGTTCACCTTCTGCTCGGGAGTCATCTTCTCTACTTTTCTGTTAAGTATCTTGCCACGTTTGGTGACCTGTAAACAATGACACACATTTTATTATTTCTGGCATTTAACGCCAGGAAGTCGTAGGAAAACGATCATCATCATTGCAGCCGAAAGATGTCCACTGCTGAACATAGGCTTTCCCCAAGCGTCGTCGGTTTACTAATGATAAGCATAAAATATATTGACATCTATACTAATAATATTATAATATTTAATAATTACAATATGTTGGAGAGGTATATTTGTTCCGGGGTGGAAAGGTCGGAGGGGCGGAGGGGTCTGTCAGTCTCACTCCTACTGACTAAAAACCAACCAAGTGCGAGTCGGAATCGCGCACGATGGGTTCCGTACCATTATCGCAAAAAAACGGCAACAAAATCACGTTTGTTGTATGGGTGCCCCACTAAAATATTTATTTTGTTCTGTTTTTAATATTTGTTGTCATAGCGGCAACAGAAATACATCATCTGTGAAAATTTCAACTGTCTAGCTATCACGGTTCATGAGATACAGCCCGGTGACAGACAGACAGAGAGACAGACGGACCGCGGAGTCTTAGTAATAGGGTCCCGTTTTTACCTTTTTGGGCACGGATTCCTAAAAACCACCGTTGTATTCCATCTAACACCTATGCTGGTGGTCGCGGGTACGTAGCGAGCAGTGTTCCGCGGTTTCAAACTGCAGCCTCTGTACAGCTGCAGGGAGGCCCGCTGGGCACAGAGCGGGCAGAAAGGCTTGTGGTGCAGCCGCGCAGCAGAAGAGGAGAAGGAGGGCTCTTTAGCCCTCCCTCAGCCTGGCTGATCTACGTAGGGCGGAGGGAATGGATTGCGCATAATGACGCTCTACCATTTCCTTTAGGGCAATATTAAATATAAAACTATTATGACGAGTAAATATTATGCCCTAAAAAATTATGCAAAGTCAAAGTCAAAGCACTTTATTTCAAGTAGGCCAGTTACAGGCACTTTTGAATTGTCAAAAGACAAAATAAAATATTACAAAATTATGGTGCTACAGTCCCAGTCATAAGACATAATAACTGTGAAAGTACCGTAGATGCCCATTCCAAGGCGTAGATCTCTATAGAGAAGAACGGGCAAGAAACTCCAAATTATGCCAAAACCCATTAGACCAAATGACAGTTATGCTTACCTTTGCATTATGCCAAAGTATTATTGTGCCACAGTATTATTATTGTTACAAGATAGGGCAACGCCATCTAGTGACGAGTAGAAGAATTAAGTAGTATCGAATAGCGGAACTAATCTTCTCGTGTCGAATGGAATTTTCCAGAATGTTCGAACCGAACATTCTGGAAGTTTCTAGTCGCTTCAGGAACAGTGAGTTCGAAAGTCGATTGTTCTGGAAGTTTCCCGAAATATCTAGAACAGTGTGGAACGTTCTAGAAACATCTTCGGTGCTATATAAAGAGCGGTCGGGTTCGTCGTGAGTCAGTTTCGATTCGGAAGCGACACAGAGCGATCAGAAAAGGAAAATAGTGCGAAGTAATAGAATTGTTTAAGAAGTGTTTTTGTAATAAAGTGTGATTAATTGAAGTCTGCTGGTTAAATAATTTATCCCTGAGCCCCAGCTCGTAACATTATGCTAATAAAAGTTAAGCGAAGTTTCCACCTAGTGGGAGGCCTTCCAACGCAGCGTCTTCCGATACGCGTTCGCCCCTCCTGACCCCATCGAACATCTGTTCTGTGCAAGCAATGTGTCCTGCCCACTTTCCAGGTTACTATTATGACACATCTATTTATTCCTTAACATACCTTGTTCCCCTTCATATGCGCGGGCAGTTCATGCACCATGGTAAGCATGGCGGAGAACACAAAAGTTCTGTGCGCAGCTCTGCGTTCGGCGTTGGCTTAAAGGCGGTCTAGTATCGGCGTTAGTTCTTCGAAGTGGCCGCGTTCTACCATTCATAGGATAAGGAATTCTATTGCTATTAAAATTAACTTACTTTCTTCCCCTTCATATGCGAAGGCAAGTCATGCACCATGGTGAGCGTGGCGGAGAACACAAAGTTCTGTCGCGCGGCTCTGCGTTCGTCGTCGGCGTTAAGGCGCTCTAGTAGCGGAGTTAGTTCTTCGAAGTGACCGCGTTCTACCATGCGGTCTGTTTCGTCTATAGCGAGGAATCTATGAAAGTGACAAAAGATTTCTTATTGTGTCTTGGCATTGTTACAAAAAAATCTTAAAATTGAGTCATTTATACAGACCATTTGTCGAGAGAGAATCTAGCGATCCTGACAAAGCGATCTAGCAAAAAAAAAATTAAGGATCTGGCGATCCAGCAAAAAAAATTTAAGGATCTGACGATCTAGCAAAAAAAATATTGAAGGATCTGGCGATCTAGCCAAATAAATAATTGAAAAATCTGGCTATCTAGCAAAAAAAAAATTGAAGTATCCAAGGCGATCTAGCAAAAAAATACTAAAGACCAAAGGAACCAATCCATCCTTACTTGACCATGTCCAACTGCTGTAGATGCGGCTGCCCCTGGCCGATGAGCTCCCACAGCCGGCCGGGCGTCGCCACCACTATCTCGGGCCCCGAGCGGAGTACCCGTTCTTGTTTGACGGCCGCCATGCCGCCCACTATTGTGGCTACTCTTATGCCTGAATGAAAATAATAACATGAAAATAACTGTAATCCTATGTTCCCCACAGGGTTGGGTAGATGCTGTAGTATAATGTTACGAGGTGGAGTTCAGGGATAAATTATTTAAACAGCAGACTTCAATATTACAAAAACACTTCTTAAACAATTCTATTACTTCACACTATTTTCCTTTTCCGATCGCTCTGTGTCGCTTCCAAATCGAAAACTGACTTACGACGACCCGACCGCTCATTCTTTTTCGCACGGAAGATGTTTCTAGAACGTTCCATACTGTTCTAAATAATTCGAGAATCTTCCAGAACAATCGACTTTCGAATTCACTGTTCCCGAAGCGACTAGAAACTTCCATTCGACACGAGAAGATTAGTTACGCTATTCTATACTAGATGGCGCCACTAGTTACTACTTAGTTCTTCTACTCGTCACTAGATGGCGTTGACCTATCTTGTAACAATAATATTATATTTCGTGGTGGCTAAGTGGCTAAGACCTCGCCTCTCGTGAAGTGTTCTCGGCATGTTGAAGGCGTGGGTTCGAATTCGGGCAAGTACCAATGTGAGTTTTTCAATCCATATGTACTTTCTAGGTTTATCTTGGACATCGCTGACAACGGTGAAGGATAACACTGTGAGGAAACCTGGACTTATAGTGAATCTATTATAAGATTGTGCGTAATTGCTGCAAGGCGTTCCAGTGCGAGGATAAACTAATAAATCATCCACCGCTTTAGTGCCGTAAAACGGCAACTTTCTAAGAAAGCATTCTCCTTAGCACGTCCTAGCGCTAAGAAATAAAATTTGGTTCAAATAAATATCACTAGATGTCGCGATATGTACCGATTTGTTATTTGTATGTACTACTAATCTCCTAAGCCCAAAATTATGGAATATTGGGCTCTGAATTCACATCTCAAAGATTACTTGATAGGATTATTTAAAATTAATGCCAATAGATGGCACGTTTTTAAATTTCTGAGGCATTCAACTCGATTGTTTAAATTTGTATTGTAAGTTGTAACACATTTTGGTGCAATTAAACTGAAAAAAACGTGCAAAAAATACTATAAAACAAATCCTCACTTATTTAAAGAAAAAAAAAATTCACGAACCGAGTTTGACTTGCAAGTCGCTGCTGCAAGTAAAAGGAACGGAACCGAAAGCGATCGACGTTCAAAAAATAATGAGACTAAAAACGCTAGTTATAAAACCGCGCCATCTATCGGAATCAATTTTAAATGATCCGTTCAAATAATTTTTGAAATGTGAATTAAGAGTATTCCATAATTTTGTGCTTGTGTTGTTAACTTTACATACAATTCAATAACAAATCGGTGCATATCGCGCCATCTAGTGAGATTTATTTGAACCAAATTTTCTTTCTTAGCGCTGGGATCCCGTGCCGTTACTAAGGAGTATGCTTTAGAAAGTAACCGTTTTACGGCACTAAAGCGGTGGAGGGCGCTTAAGGGTACACTAGTCGACGGCACGAACTATTTTGTGCGCGGGGTTAAAATGCATTTTATATCAACCGACAACACGTGCGGAAGAGATAGATGCTGTGATGAGCAGTAGGAAGCTAGTTCGCGTACGAATACACATTTTTGCAAATTTGTAGCGAAATGGATAATGATTTAGGACGAAACCGAGCGCGCGAAATTTTATAAACAGACCTTGGGCAGTCTAGATATCATGAAAAAACGACTAAATCTATCTGTTCAAAATAAAATTATTTGCATTGTTAAACTAATAATCTATCCCTGTATGGTGGCCGTATTGCAATTTTCCGTCTTCTTATGGTATTTATTTGCGCCCAAAAATGCGTTAAAATTAGTGTCGAAATGTGGCACTTTCGACGCTCATAACTTTCAAATATTTTCTTTTTTTTTAATTTTTTGTTTCCATACAGGGCTAGATAATGATGAGAAAAATTGATATCACTTTTCATTTTGAACGTACATCGTCAAACAGTGGAATAATCCCTAGACTACGTTTGTATGGAAGAATTTTCGACTATTGTAACCTTAATTTTGCTACTCATATTCACCAGTGATGAACCTTTTATAGCCTTAGATTGATTACTTTCAACAGAGACAATTCAATAACAAATCGATACATATCGCGCCATCTAGTGATATTTATTTGAACAAAATTTTCTTTGTTAGCGCTGGGACCCCGTGATTTAGGTTTGATTGTCTTCCCAGTTGAAACACAAGAAGTGGTGAAGGATGGGCGTTTTCGGGGACTGTCTTTTTATAACTTTAACATTCTAAAGGTGCTGGCTCTCAGCGTAATTTGAATAAATTACTTTTTACGTTTCCCCCTATTACTAAGACTCCACGATCCGTCTGTCTGTCTGTCCGTCTGTCACCAGGCTATCTCATGAACCGTGATAGCTAGACAGTTCAAATTTTCACAGATGATGTATTTCTGTTGTCGCTATAACAACAAATACTAAAAACAAAATAAAATAAATATTTAAGTGGCCCACTTAAATATTTATTTTATTCTGTTTTTTTCCATACAACAAACGTGATTTTTTGCCGTTTTTTGCGATAATGGTACGGAACCCTTCGTGCGCGAGTCCGACTCGCACTTAGCCAGTTTTTATTTTGTTTTTATGTTTGACGTGTGTTGCTGTGTATCTGTGTGTCTGTCTGTGGCATCATAGCGCCTAAACGGATGAACCAATTTTGATTTTTGTTTGAAAGGTGACTTTGTCGAGAGTGTTTTTAGCTATGTTTGGTGAAAATCGGTTTAGCCGTTCAAAATTTATGGGCTGTTTTCTGTTTGAAACGGAGTATTTTCGCAAGATATCGTGTCATAATTACGTGTTCGATAAATTGTTGATCGAAGCGTGTCTACTACTAGATAAATTATGGAGTTAAAAAAAAACGAAAAAAAAAATTGCCGGGCGGTTTGGAAATTTTAAATTTTTACTTGTCATTGCCTCACTTTTAAGCACAAATAAAACATTTCATTACATACCTGTATATTTAGCCGCACCTATCAAATGCCTGCTGATCTGTATGGCTAGTTCCCTGGTGGGAGTCACGATGAGCGCATACAGCGGCTTGCCGGTCTTCATTGATACGTGGCCGGGGATCTCTATGTTGTCCACCACCTTTACACAACCTATGCCTGCAAAGAGAAGATGAAAAAGATTTCCAATTAAATAAAACTTTTTTTAAACAAGCTTTTTTGCTTACCAAGCATTGTCATCCAAACCAAACGCGTATGCAAAATTTCATCTTAATCGGTTGGGGATAACTGCTTTAAAATTCAGTTGCAAGATTTGACCCGTATACACTTACATACATACTTACATATATATACATACAAACATACATACATTGCATGTTAATAAAAAGTTTGTAAAAAAAAATAAGAAAGAATTTGTTTGTGGCCTGCCTGATTGGTGATGGCTGCAGCCAGTGGACATTGACAAGACGAGACGAATCACAGATTTGTTGCTATTTAGTTTTTTTTTTGTTCATACCAAGGGAACATTATACCGGAATGAAAAGTATTCCAGACTATCACAGAACAAAAAAAACGCCTACTAAAATAGAAGTCGCAAGTGGGCGGGGCCCGCGTACCCCGAGCTTTGCACAGTTCTGCATATGTTTCCTTCCGCGCACACACTACGCACATCAGTATTGGTTCAACCGACACGGTGACAAAAACTTGAAAAAAAAATACAAAAATGCCTTATTGTGCTGTTTTAGAATGTAAACACGATAGCAGAACCAAAAATGTATCAAATGTAGGTATATCTTACCATCGGCAAGTCTTAATTTATTTTATTTCGATAAAAATGTAAAAACAATATTTTATTAAACAAGACAAGTAAAAGTTGATTTTATGATGTTAAACTTAAGGTCTACTTTCTTTAAAATTCAAACATTGTTCTCGAAGATTCCAACTATGCACATGTCACATTCAGCTACTCAATTAGAGATTACCAATATCGATAACGAGTTATCGATACTTTAAACTTACAATATTCGAAAAAATCTTCTTACGCGCGAAAAACATAACCCTTTCCTTGTAGCCGTGTAAAAATAAAGATTACGACAAATTGAGAACCTCCTCCTTTTTTTGAAGTCGGTTAAAAAGACAACAGCCTTCAAAATCAACAAAGTGTAATAATAATAACACATGAACATAGAACCTCCTTCTTTTTTTAAGTCAGTTAAAAACTGGCTTATGTGTTAGTCTGAAATTTAAGATCTACTGGTGTATAGACCTAAATTTCATCAGTTCATTAAGGAAGTTAGTCAAGCTAATCATAATAAGAGTGTAGCCGCAGGCGAAAGCGTAAGCTTCCCATATCAGTAGGACGTATTGCATTTGTAGTGTAGTCTATCGCATCATCAATCATCAATACATATAATAAATCTGTAGAAAAGTATTTTTTGTACATCGAAAATATTGCCAAAAAAATAGCCAGTGTGTTAAAGGATAACCAACAGAACCTATTTCCTGCATTTTTGGATTTTTTGTCTATTTATTTGTGCACGCATCACGTGACATGTACGAAACCAATGTAAATAAATTTTATACATAAACATTGTGCGTACCTTGAAGAATTACTTAGTTTTTGTGTCATCGCAATCGGTTCACTCTATCAAAAGTTAGATGAATTTAAAGTGTTCAAGAAGTAAAATTATCACAACACACGCAATTCAGATACTCGGAGAGTTGAACTCGATATTCGATAGATGGCGTTGTGAATTTGAAATCATTTTCTGAATCACGGTGTTAAGATTCTTCGCGAAAGATTGATGACTATAGAAACAAATATGGTCGGTAGGTAAGTAGGGTAGGCCGGAAGGTAAGTAGGGTAGGGTTGGCAAACAGATGACGGGAGCGAAGCCGCGGTCACAGCTTGTAATTAATAATAGTACAACAAAGACTACGTATACGTACAGTACTGTCTTTCCTTTCATTTTTTAAATCCATGGAAAGATTGTCTTGAAAAGATCGCTTTTAGCGATAAGGCCGCCCATTGTGCCACGCAGTGTAATGTTTTCTTCGTCTATACTTTCTGTAACTTACATGGTGTACATAATAATGAGTATTGTATTCTATAATTCTATTGATAGAACAAAAACACTAAGATACGCCCATCTTTGTATCAATAGAATCATTTTCAAAATCGGATCAGTAGTTTACCATAAAATATCTTAATAATACTTTCTATAAATCGTAAGTATTGGAATAAATTTATATAAAAACTTGATTACAAACATAATAATATTTATCGACTCTAGTTATTGGGCGCACGGTTGGCGCAGTGGTTGAGCGATTGACTGCTGCGCTGCGTGTCGCGGGTTCGATTCCCGCACGGAACAAATATTTGTAAGATCTACAAATAGTTGTTCCGGCTCTGGGAGTTTGTGTATGTGAAATTATATGTTTGTAAACGCACCCACGATACAGGAGAAAATTCCTAGTGTGGGGCAACGTTTTTTTTTTAACTAAACTGTATTTTGTTTGAAAATAATACCGAATGTCGATAAATAAGTCAACGACCATGGTACATCACTACAGGAGGACGAGTAGTAATGACCTCATTTCGCAAATATAAATCTTATCGGTAACGAAATACGGCTTTAAATTAAATGAATTTATTATAGTGACATCTAGTGGCGGGTAGCGTAACTTGCTCATTAAACTATTACGTGTGCGCTTTAAACGAAAAAAGTAACAAATACTCAAAAAGAGTAGACAATAAACCAACTCTATTGTCATAAAGCTGTGGTTTATTTTCAAATAAGCGACGACTGACATATTTTCTACTTTCACCTAAAAATTAAACTACCAATTACACCAAAGATTTCTTAGTGTTATGAAATACAATTAATCTGTATATGTGTGAGTTTGGGTACGCTGGTTCCGATACTAATAAAGCTATATGCGATTTCTACTGTCTTCTCTGTTCTGTGCAGACTATAATCTATCTCTGTGCCAAATTTTATCCAGAACCGTTCAGCCGTGTTTTAGTAACAAACATACATCCAAACACACATGCATCCAAATTTTCATTTTATAATATTGGAACAGATAATATAATACTAGCATACAGATGCCTCATCCCATACAAAGAAACCGTGCCGACGTAACTAGCGTTTTTCGTCTGATTAATCTGATATTTTTTTGTACATCGAACGCGTTCGGTTCTTTTTCACGGTGATAGATAGATGGTGTTAGCAGCGACTTGCAAGTAAAAGGGTTTACTAGGTTCGAGAATATTTTTTCTTAAAGTACAGTGAATAAAAAAAAATACTATAAAACGAACCGTTTTATAGTTTTTTTTTTGCACGTTTTTACAGTTTTTTTGCACCAAAATGAGTTACAATGCAAATTTTAACAATCGAATGGAATGCCTCAGAAATTAAAAAATGCGCCATCTATTGGCATCAATTTTAAATGATCCGTTCAAATAATCTTTGAAATGTGAATTAAGAGCCCCAATATTCCATAATTTTGTACTTAGTAGAGTTGAGACCCCGTGATGTAAGATTAAAACGTTATGCACAAGTACAAAGGCGGACTTAATGCCGGCATTTTCTACCAGTCGATCTTACGGTGGTGCAAAGATAAATCATGGCAGATGCAACTAAATGAAAGAACAAGTATAAAAACGTATATAAAAAGAATATAACTATATAAATATACATACATACATATAAACAATCAGCCGTTCAACTTTTCAACAGCTCATAGTCAGAAGGACTGATTACAAGATTAAGATGATAAAAAAAAAATAACCAATGTCATTAAGAAACCAAATCCAACAAACTATCTGTGTGAAGATTCTGCAATTTTCTTGCGAATAAGCTCATGTCTGTGGCTCATGTACCTATGAGGAATGTTAACAGGCACTCATCATTATGATCTATCTGACCTTTTTCTTTAGCTATTACCTTAGAGTCAGCTTCAAGTCTGACTGAAGACATCTGAAAACTTTATATGGAGCAAGTGCCTACCTGATCTGCACAACCCAGTAAATCGGGCAGGCACCTATACTTCTCAAATCAAACCTACAGCAATACTGTTTACAAAAAGGGATGGTAGTAACTACCTCTTTGGGAAAGATACACAAAGAGAAAGTTGTAATGAGAACTGTTTATAGAATATTACCACATTACCTTGTTCATTCTCATTGCCTTCATCAGGAACATCTTCATTTCCTTCACTCTCTTCATCACCAGACTCTTCGCCCGCTTCACTATCTTGTTCTTCATCATCATCCTCTACCTCATCATCACCATTTTCCTCTGCATCACTATCAACATCCTCATCAATATCATCACCAGAAGCAACTTCGCTGTCTTTTCCTTCTTCATCATCACTGGTATCAGCCAAATCATCAGAATCCAACATGTCTGACAGATGTATATAATTGTCATCATCATCACTATCATTGCCTTCATCAGCTGAGTTATCCCTTTTCCTGACAGGAACTTCAATTTCTTCTAAGTAATCATCATCAGTATATTTATCATTCTCTGATTTAGTATCATCAGCCTCTTCATTGCTTTCTGCCCCACTGCTGTAGCCATCCTCAGATGATTCTTTAGCCGTAGGTTCTTCAACTACTTCTTCATCTTTCTTCTTTTGATATAACTTCCTATCTTTCCTCTTAAATCTTTCTTTTTTGTCTTCTTTAGCTTCAATGTTCTGTTTCTTAGCTGATGGTTTTTTGTATGGTATGTCGTAGACATCTAAACCTTTAAGGAGGGCTTTTTCTTTAAGTTTTAGTATGCCACATAGGATTGGCAGGCCAAATGCTAAGGTCTTGCCACTGCCAGTTTCTGCTGCACCTAAGATATCTCTTCGACCTGCACAAGGAGAATAAAATTAGATTCCTAGCTCAATAGCACACAAATTTACACAGACAATAAACAGTTTTTGAAGACAATGGACCCTGTTTCATAGCTGGCTGATGGGTGAACTATTTACAAGTCTGTTTAGTGGTTGAAAGCGCTACTGCTGAGCATGAGGTCCTGGGTTAGATGCCCAGGTCGGGCCAAGTATTATTGGGTTTTTCTACAAAAACATAATTGGCAAAATGTGGGTGTAATAAAGGTGAACATCTGCTTAACTTTTGGGGAATACAGGTGTGATGTTAAGTTAAAACACTGTTTTTTAGGAGTAGATAAAATGTCTGTGTTTCATCATAATCATCAGCCTATTAATGTTCCCATTGCTGGGACACAGGCGAGCGCGGCTAACGAAAACGATGCGCGAGCCATTTCTTACAATAATTTGTTACTTATTATTCATCATCAGCCTAATAATGTTACCACTGCTGGAAAGGCCACCTCTCTATGAGAGGAAATGGTTCTTAGTCCACCACGCAGGCCCTGTGCAGGTTGGTGAATGTCACATGTCTTCGAATTTTTATTTCAAGGACATGCCGGTTTCCTCACAATGTTTTCCTTCACAGTTTTTGAGAGCAGTGGTGATGTAATAATTTACACAAAGTAAAGCGCCTGCCTGGGTTCGAACCCACGACCTACGACTTGTAAGTTGTGACCAATACCACTAGGCCACTACCTATGTCAACAATTGTGTGTGTACCTTTATGTCAACAATTATGCTGGTAAACAGGCTTTGGTCTTTAGAAAAATCTAAGGACATTTATATTTACCATGTATAGCAGCCGGCAGCGTCAACTGTTGGATCTTAGTAGGCTGTTTAAAGCCTAACTCAGTCAACGCCTTTATGAGAGGCTCCTGTAACTTGAACTCAGCCCATGGAAGCATATCTTCTGGCGTCAAGTCTGTATTAGACTGTGGTAGGTCCCCTAACTTCTGTTTAATTTTTTTAGGAATATTTGCAGTACTGTCTATGGCTTTGTTATCATCCTTCTTATTGTTTTTGGATTTCTTGTTTTTTTTTTTAGATTGTTTTTCAGTGTTCTCATCATTTTTATTAAGGTTTCCAGTACTATTGTTACTTTGTTCAGAATTTTTTGCCTTTTTGTTTTTCTTATTAGTTTTAGTCCTCTTTTGAGTACTGTTAGCTAGTGATGGTGCTGTATCGTTACATGATTCTACTACAAAACCATTGTCTAGTTTTTGCTTTTTGCTCGGAACCTCTTTGGATTCACTTTCTGAAGCTTTCCTTTTCTTCTTTTCTCTCCTCTCTTTGATGATTTCTTTTTGTTTATTCTGTAACAAAATCATAGAAATAAATGTGAAGCATAAATGACATTACAGTCAAAACCGTTTATAACAACATGGAAGGACCATTCAAATACTGTTATTATAGCTGATAGTTGTTATAAACGTAAATAATTCTACATAGGTCCTTGTAACGGGACCTTTACAATCTGTCATAATATCCAGTATGTTGTTTTGAGCAAAGACGCTATAAACGGTGATTTATTTTGGTCAGAGGTTGAGAGATTAGCCAATTATGCACATGATATTATTTATTTGTTTACCCTCGCAATGAAACGCCTTGTAACAATTAAACCAATGGAGCACAAACTTAAAAATACTAACTATAACTCCAGGTTTCCTTGCAATGTTTTCCTTTACCATTGTCAGCGATGTCCAAGATAAACTTAGAAAGTACATGAATAGAAAAAGTCACATTGGTACTTGCCCAGATTTGAACCCAAGACCTCAAGCATGAGAGATCAGGTCTTAGCCACTGGTCCAACACGACAGTGCGGTGCACAAGTTTATGAGAGTTGAATAAAGAAACTTAAAAGCAATTACCTAAGACTGTCCAGAGGCTCTAGACTACTACTGAAAAGTCACATAAACACCCCTTACATTTAGGGATTTGACCACCGCTATTGCTGAAAGAATCGCACTTTGTCTAGAGCCTCAGTACAACATGGGCTAATATGAGTTATTGTATAATATATGGATGTTAATACCAGACCTAAACTGTTTCACATGCCTTCAAGCTGGTAGCATGGTTATTATTTAATTTTGTTAAACACCATGCATGATCAGTACCTGACTAGAAAAGTTTATGTCCACCAATAGCTATTTAAATTGATGATTATGAAATCAAATAAAATGAGGTTATAATCGATATAAACAAACCTTTTTAGCCCGATTCTTACTCTCCTTTTCAAAACCATAGTCGGTGCACTCTTCTAAACCCACAAAGCCATGGAATTTGTCCGCCATGGAGGCCGGGAAACCATCCATAGCCACTGACTCCCATTTCATGTTGTTTAGTTTCTTACTCATTTTAATAGTTTTATTTAAAAACTTGTAATAACTGTGTTATTTTGGTTAACATAACCTCAATCCAAATAAATTGAATGCAATGCAATGTGACTTTGACGTTGTTAGACAATGACAACAACATGCATGACAGACAGCTAAAGAGTTCGTTCAGATAATTCGTTTGACAGTCGTAGCAAATTTTCGTTCAGAAATATCGATTCAATATCGCGCACGACCGGTAAGACCAAAGAATAAGCAGAATTCATCAATATCGTCTTGTTAAAAATGGCGTATTACCAGCTTAGGAACTCCGAAGTTACTCTTGGGCTAGCTAATCCTGGAGTCCTGGACTAACTAACTAAGGTTTAACGTAGGTTCAGCCATGTTGTTCCGATGGAGTAACCTGGGAACTATTCATTCCTTAGGTACTCTTGGATTTACGCGTTAGCTATGGCAACCCAGTTGAATTTAAAAGCAGCAGAAAAGCAGTGAATGAATTTATGGTCTGTGATTGAATTAGTGAATGAAAATAAGCAAGTTGAACTGTTGAATTGTGTTGAATACGAATGTTGATTAATGATATGATTGTTATTTGTTGAAGTCGAGACTGGTATAGAAGAATACCTCTTTGAAGAATACGATTAAATAATAAACAAAATATGTTAGTATCTCGAATAGTTAACAGACTATTATGAAGCAAATACTAATACCTAACTAAGGTAGGTAGGTACTTATGAAAATGGTACCATCGAACCGGTCTTTGTCACCTATTGTTTTTCATTTTTCGACACCGCCTTCGGAAAATTCAGTTATTTTTCGCTTTTTAGTGTTTTGCTTTGGAATTCGGTTTAATTTTTGTTTAAATGTTTTTTATTTTTCTCTTCAGTTTTGGTACCTCAAATTAACATGAAAATCATTTATTGACAAAGCACATCTCACAGCGATTCCAATTAGCCCAAACACGACTAGGATAGATCATCATCTGCCTAGCCTTTTCCCAACTATATTAGGGTCGGCTTCCAGTCTTACCGGATTCAGCTAATACCAGTGTTTTGCATGGAGCGACTGCCTATCTGACCTCCACAACCCAGTAACTGGGTAACACGGTACCCCTTGGCAAGACTGGTGTCAGATCTCAAGAAACACGACTAGGATAGATACATTGTTTTATTTCAGAGTCCCAGTGCCCACCTTCCGGCTTCATCATCAGATCAGTTCAATGGTACTATTTTCATAAGCACCTTTTTTATAAGTAGGTAGGTATTTGCTTCATCATAGTCTGTTAACTATTCAAGATATACCTACCCGTGACATACTTATCATTGAGAAGTTCCAGTGACAGTGACCCTCTGTGGTCTTCTTCATCAGTTCTACTTTACCAAATGACACTGTCTGAGTACAAATGCTTGCATTTTTTATGAAAATACCAAAATCAATAGACGTAGGTATGCATACCTATAATATTTGAAGAATGCCCTCGATTTCTCCTGGATCCCATCATCAGATCCTGACCTGACGACCATGGGACCACTTGGAGAGTATACCCTTTCAAACAAAGTAAAAATTTCCAAATCGGTCCAGGCGTCTTTTAGTAATCGGATAGCATATAAAAAAAACATCCGATGAATTGAGAACCCTCTCCTTTTTTTGAAGTCTGTTAGTTATATGAAAATACTAAAAATGTACTAGAATATTATCTATCATAGAGTTTTGACAGTAAAGGTGAAGGAGGGATTCTTAAATTAACTATCTAAAATTCTAAACAACTTAAAAATTATCTAAAATGAACACAAAACGTATTCGCTCAGTTAACTGGGATGAAGAGGAAAAGGTAAGTAATTAAGATAAACCATTCTATATAATTTTAATATTATATTTGACAGGTAACATTATTATAATAATAGGTACTTTTTACTTACAATTATTCCGATCGTTTCAGCAATTACTTTGCAGTATTATAAAAGATTACGCACACGTCATAGAAGACAAATCTATGAACACTAATACTAATAAGAATAAAAATAAAGCGTGGGAGGAAATCCGCAATAAGTAAGACCTTTTCTGTTTTTATGATCTGCCGGTCGGGCACGGCCTACTGCGACAAGCTTAAGTCACACATTTTTATCACAGTCTGGTAGCTCAAAACCGTGATAAAATGCGTGACTCAAGCCTACAAATCCGTTCAGCCATTTCAGCATATTATACAAAATTAGTTGTTTCAAACAGGGTGAATAGGAATGCAGAGGTGAATAGAAACAAAACTCTGAATTACACATTATTTAAAAATTGTCTGCAGCATTTTAGTAGGTAACCCAATATATTCAATAATAATGATAAATAAAAGTTTTTGCAAAAAAAAATTACCGACTTCCAAAGCGAAAAATTACTTTCTTTTCCGAAGTCTGTGTCTTTGGTACCTACTTATTGTTTTTTCGTTTTTCGACACCAACTTTGGAAAATAAAGTTATTTTTCGCTTTCTAGTGTTTTGCTTTGGAAATCGGTTATTTTTTTTTATAACGCTTTATTTTTCTCCTTTTTAGTTTTGATAGTTCATATAACCATGAAACTATTTTATAGCCAGAGTAGGTACATCTCATGACAATTCCAATAAGCCCAAACACGACTATATATTGTTTTATAAAGGAGTCCCAGTGCCGAGTTCCAGTCATCATCAGATCAGTTCGATGGTACCATTTACAACAGTCCCATTTGCTTCATCATAGTCGCTTAAATATTAGGTACCGTACCATACTCGTGATATACGATATACTTATCAGTGGTCTTGTTAGCTGTTACAATGAAAGTATTAGCAAAACGCTTTGTGCGTATGGGTGGGATGTCCACCATGTACCGATGGCGCATGGCCGTACGTCTTGTACACAGATGATGGAAAGGGCTAGGCGGAATCAAATTCAGTGCAGTTCCGTGATTACGTCGCACACTCCCCGAAATGTAGGTAACCGATAAAAAACTGACAGGATGGCAACTCGGCGTCGATGTTCGAGGCTCTGAAACTTTGACGCGACCAGTGCATCGTTGCCAATAAGCCTCTTGGCCCGTCTGTCAATCGACTCAAGTGCATCAAGCTGGTATTTGGCAGATCCGTCCCAGAGATGAGAGCAGTACTATTTATATAAGTTGAGCAGCTGTTCAGGTGTGAAGTACCGTTTCACCTTTGCAAGAATCCCCAACTTTTTATTGAAATTGAAACCATAAAGTGGTATCAAAGTAAAAATTCTAATCAAAGTTTTGTTCCCATTCACCCGTGCATTCCTATTCACCCCGTTTTACTCAGTAACTGTCGTTTAAGTAGTATATCAGTAGAATAATATATATAATATACATACCATAATATGTTCTCATAATTTTAGGTTTAATGGATTGAACTACCGTCAAAGGCAATTGGGCCAGATAAAATTACAGTGGAAGTCCATGAAAGTGAATGCCCGCAAAAAGTACAGCTTATTCAGAAGGCCAGCAACTCCTGACGATTCAGACCTTGAAATAAAAGATTTGTCGAATCCTGCGGAGTTGCTGAGAGATCATAATCCATATGATTCCCATGGGCTTGTGAGTATTACCCCGTATTACTTGGTTTTGATGGGCCAAAAAGTTTTGGAGTGACCGCCGTGAACAGGGAGACGTTCCGCGGGAAGGCTTCCCGCTTGGTAGACCCATCGGTCCACCAGGTTAAGGTTACGGGAAACTGCCGGATACGAGACGCACGGGAACGGTCAATGTGGCGACGCTTGGGGGAGGCCTATGTTTAGCAGTGGACATCTTTCGGCTCATATTATGATGATTTGGTTGTCTTAATCTTAATCCATACTAATATTAGGGAAATTATTAACCGGGTGAAAAATATACTAAATGGGCGACTATTATACTAAGTACCTATGTAACCTTGTTTGGGTAATATATTTTAGGTTTTTGTGAGCTGCGGTAATAATATTGATAAATACTTTAATTGTATTTGGGGTTCTATTTTTCTATTTTAGCATATTATTCTTTCGAACATAGCAGAATAACAGACGAGGCGACATCGCTGTGCAGCGCGGGAGTTCGGGTGTACCTATTCGTGATTTTAACAAATTAGTCCAAGAGCGAGCGAAGCGAGCTCGGGAACTTAGGGCACCCCGAAACGGATAGGTTAGTTTCGAAGGGGGTGACGGGAGCTGAAGTGAGCGAGCAAAGCGAGCGAACTTTGCTCTCGTCATCGCCTTCATGTTAGATTACATTAGACCCTGCAGACAGAAAAAGGAGCCCCGGGGGCTTCGTCGAATAACTTTTATTTTCAAGTCACTGTTTTAAACATTTGTATTCACTCACTGTTTGTCGCCCACTTAGTATTTCAGTAAGCCATTTTCGTTCGTTTAAATACTATCCTTATAATTTAAGCAAAAGTCTGATTGTTTGTTATCTTTTTACTATAACTAAACGGCTAAGCGGATCATAACGAAATTTGGCATGGATATAGGTTATATCCTAGGGAAGACCACGGGATACTTTTTATCTCGGGAGTATCTTCCTTTGGCATAATCTCCAACTATCACGCAGACGAAACCGTGGGCAGAGCTAGTGTTATATAAAGTAAACTGCTGTATTATGCTGCAGGATGTTTTTTTTTCAATAGGTGCCACGTTCATCAACACAAGCATTGGTAAAAGTACCAGGGATGTGTGCTATGATATAATTGCTGGTCATTTAGTTCTATCTGTCAAAGAAAGCAGACAGTGATGGTGATGAACATTGACAATTGTGCCTTACTTTAACTTATATAATAGTTTTTGAGGACAAAAAACCAAAAGGGTAGACGACTAAAATAGTACATTGTGATACAAGGGTGGAAAGTATCACACGACGTTTTTCAATACAGTTGTGAGAAACAGTAAAAACAAATCAAAGAATTAGATTTGTTTATTCACAAAAAATAAAATTTTCAATATGGCGCGTTTTTGCAACTGGACATATTTTTTTTACAAAGAAAACAGCCTATACAGTCTATTCGATTTTTGACAAACGTTGATGTGAAAATAATTATCTTAAAACTGGTAATTAAATATAGTAAAAAATTATTTAAAAAAAATTGAGAAATCAATGCTAAAACGTACGGAATCATTAATTTTTCCTCGTATAAAATCGTATCCCATTTTATTCTATGTATGAAAACTCCTTGCTACTAAACTTTTTTAATTTGACTTATGGCGCGTTTTTGCAACTGGACATTTTTTTTTTCAACGAAAACAGCCCTTACAGCCTATTCGATTCTTGACAAATGTTGATGTGAAAATAATTAAATTAAAACTGGTAATTAAATATATTAAACAACCATTTACAAGACTTTTGAGAATTCAATGCTAAAACGTACGGAATCATTCATTTTTCCTCGTAGAAAATCTATCCCATTTTATTCTATGTTTGAAAACTCCTTGCTACTAAACTTTTTTAAATTGACTTATTAATTTAAAACTAAACTGCAAACATAATGATCGAGCTCGTAAACAAAAGTCACGACAGCGTAACAGAAAGATGCCTATGCGTAAGATTTAACTTTCGAATCATAATTATAGCCTCTGAAAGTACGCCATGTTTAACAACTGTATTGAAAAAATATATTTAGTCCGTCAGTTAGTTTACCTAAAAATATTGGAAACGTATTTTTCTTTTGGCAAATAAACAAAAGGTTACGACGAAATTTTGCGATGAAATATCGTGTGACGTCACGGTGTGCTACACTTTATACTGACAAAGTGACGTCACAAGCCCCCACTCCTGAACTTTGATACGCTTTATCAGTTTCTTTGTCAGTTTTTTTTTTATTTGATTAAGCAAAAATACGCCTCTAATATTATTTGATAAACTCACTGACAACTAAATAGAATTATAATTTTTCAATCCAGGTAACAACCCTATCACAAAATTGGACAACTACCCAGCAATGGATGTATTTCTTTCGACATAGTTCATCATCACCATATCATCCAAAATACGTCCACTGCTGGACTTAGGTCTCCCCCAAGCGTCGCCACATTGGACGGTCCCGTGCGTCTCGCATCCAGCGGATCCCCGCAACCTTCACCTGGTCATCGGTCTACCTGGTGGGAGGCCTTCCAACGCAAAGTCTTCCGGTTCGCGGTCGCCACTCCAGAACCTTTCTGCCCCATCGGCCATCCGTTCTTCGAGCAATGCGCCCTGCCCACTGCCACTTAAGTTTGGCAATTTTTCGGGCTATGTCGGTAACCCTGGTTCTCTTGCGGATCTCATTTCTGATTTGATCACGCAAGGCATCTCCGAGCATAGCCCTCTTCATTGACCTTTGGGTGACTGTAAGCTTTCTATGACATAGGAACCCAAGAAAATCAACCGGTAACTATTACAATAGTTACTTTACTAATAATTTCATATCTTTATTTTATCAATATAATTTTATTTACATATTCTGTTACTTATTTTTTTAGGATAAAATAACCATTGAAGAAGTTGACGCACAAGTAGATGCGCAGAAGTTTAATCCAATAGGCGTAAGTTTACAACAATAGTATACATACATATATATCTATGAAATGCTTCAACTTTATACTTTATTTTCACAGAACTCTGAAGATGATTCAATTACAGCCAATCCGCTCGAGAGAAATATGGCCAGTAGTACAGCAAGAAAGGTTTGTATAGAAGTGATGTTATAGTACATTACTGCAGAATCCAGTAAGTAAGCCTTCCTGGCCAAGTATGAGTTAAAGGTTACATTCATATTAGGGCAATTACTGATAGATATTGTGATTGATTTACCGGGGGCATTTATATTTGTTTGTTGTAGGTACATCTTGATTAACGGACTCAAAAATATATCATCTCATAAAATGTCATACCAAAAAGAGAGATAGATATATATTTGTAGCCTCCCTCCTATAAACATGTTATAATGACTCAACTCTAATCTGTGTCTGGCTGGTAGGTACTATGTTTTTTTTCTAAGCAGATCTAAAGAGGATGACCTACTGTCTAGAAATGGGCGTTTTCGGTTTTTTGCACTAACGGTTATGTAACCGAAAGACAGTTTTCATATCGATTTCGAAAACGGTTTTCATATATCGATATCATTTAGTACAGTTTGTATAAGTTAAAATGTTATTTAGATGAGCAAACTAACAACGAACGTGAAATAATACTTAGAAAGAGAGGTAGCGCATATGGTTCCTATCGTTTGTGAAGTTTGCGTTTTGTTTGTAGTTCGTACGTTTTCGCATTTTTACGGTTTTAAGTTTTGACTTATTTGTTCTCGCACGCTAGTAAGGTTTTTATTAGATACAGTTTTTGTAATATCGGTTATTTTGATATAGATATCGATATGATATGATATCTAACACATATCCGATATAAGTTGCCTTTTGATATATCGGACCAATCCCTACTAGGTACTGTCCAGTAATTAAATTACATACTTACTTACTGGACAGTAGGAGATTCCAAATTTAAAATCTCGCTTCTTACTGGACAGTTGTGAATAAGTCTCCGGTAGAGTTCACTTTCTGGATACTTTTTAGAGATGTTGTGACAACATTACATACCATTTTTGAGAAAAATATTTTCTAGTACATATTAATAAACAATTTTTATATTTTTACAGGTACCTAAACGAAAATTTATAAAAAAAAATACGCGCAGTATTTCAAAGTGTAGAGAGGTATGTATGAGCATATAGTGCTAGTTTGGTTAAAACATGATTTTCTTGGTTTTTTTTATTAACTAGTTCAATAACCAGTAATAAAATGTGTGTGTGTGCGTTTATTTTATTTTGAGATTTTATTGAACACCATAATTAAGATAACATGTCTTATCAAGGCCTACCTTAAAAAATATCTGTTTATTACGGTGATTGTCATTTCAGGACCTTGAATATGTGAGCGCCATGATAATTCTCTCAAGAGAGTTGAAAGTGAAAGAACACAAGAGGAGTATGGAGATGGCAGAAGAGTTACATAAAGAACGATTAAAATGTGCCATATTGGAAAGGGAAATCTTGGAGTTAAGAAAAATTCGTGAAGAAAAACTAACAAATGCATAGAACATATATTAAAATATATTTTTTCTCATTTATTTTGTATTTTCGTGTTCATTTGAACTTTTAACTTCAGATTTCAATCATCTAAAAATCACACCCGTGTATCACACGACGTTTTTCAATACAGTTGTGGGAAATAGTAAAAACAAAAATAAGAAAATGGCGCGTTTTTGCAGCTGGACATATTTTTTTACAACGAAAACAGCCTATTCGATTTTTGACAAATGTTGATGTGAAAATAATTACGTTAAAACTGGTTATTACAGTTATTTATGCTACAAGTGCGGTAGGTAGGTGATTGCCGATGGTATTGAGCGAGTGAGTGGATAAATCAACACGAGTCGGAAATCATCTTACGTACGTGTATCATACAACATTTTACTATGCATTGTGCGAGGAAATAAAAAAATATATCTGAACCAAGCAAGAAAAATATATTAAACAACCATTTCATAGACTTTTGAGAATTCAATGCTAAAACATACGGAATCATTCATTTTGCCTCGTATAAAATCTATCCCATATTGTCGGCACGTAACTTGGCAAGAGTCGTTAGATACACAGTTATCAAGTCGTTTTTAGGTCTCTTTGGTTACCGAGTGGGACTCGGGGAGCCTTTAGCACCGTTCCAAGCGCGCGATGGGTTGATCAGTTGACACAAGGATCGATTGAACAATCGCGTCGCGTCCACGTTCCGTTCGCGTACTATGCGCGAACTTATCCCCACTACACCAAAACCTTGCCAGGGACTATAAGGCTCAATCGAAAGTGATTCATCCAAATCCCCGATGACACCACTACCCTGCTCCAAGAGAGCAAGAAAGAGACTAGCACAATTCGCATACACAGACCGCCTTCGATCCGTCCTCGCCGCCGAGGCCCTTCGCGACGTCCCCGCCAAGATATACAAGCCAGCCCGCGCAATGCTGTGCCGTAGTTAAATTCTAGTTAGTTAATTGGAGTTTCTTGTCCGTTCTTCTCCACGTAGGCTTATTCCGAACGGATGGTAGAATCACTTTATTAAGATCCAGCCATAGTTGTCCCCCCAGCGACGCCCTGAGCCAAGGTTCGACCCCACAGGGGGTAGACCTCAGCGTTGTCGAAATTTGTGCCTGGCTGGAGGCTTTATAGCTTAGTCTCCACAGGGAAGCCCGGTTAAGTAGTTGTCAGTCACTTTGACCGAACTACGAGACGCCAAAAAGAAAAAAAAAACATCCAAACGATGTGACATGACTCCTCTATTTAATTTTACTAATTGTTGTAAATACATGTTTTATGAATATATAAATATAAATTTAAATATAACAGTAATCATACACATAGTACCTACATATTAAATATGAAATCAACAATAAAATAAATGCGATCGGCAAAATGAAGTCTGACATAAATGAGTAAAAACTAAATATGGACTGCTAGTGTCTTAACAAATGTATTTTTTTTTGCCGAGAAATAGTTCCATTTTCGATCACTCAGCACAGTCAAGATACGACACTATTGTTGTAACTAATAAAGTGACAATCCCCCAAATGCCAGTTTAGTCTACGAAATTAAATATCGGAGTATAGTCATTTTGATATAATATTACTAGAATGTAAGGGATATACAATAAAATAAGAAATGATTGTAGATGTACACAAAAATATTAACATTAAATTAAAAAAAAACATGTGCTGTCCCTGATGCAATACCTCTAATATTATTATTTACTAGCTGACCCGGCAAACTTTGTTTTACCATAAAAACACCAAACATTCATCTACCTTACCTACCCTACCTACCCTACCTACCCTACCTACCCCACCTACCCTACCTGCCCCATCTACCCACCTACCCTACCTACCCCACCTACCCCATCTACCCACCTACCCCGCCTACCCTACCTACCCTACCTACTCCACCTACCCTACCTACCCCACCTACCCTACCTACCCCACCTACCTTACCTACCCTACCTAACCTATCCTACCCCACCCTCCCTTTCCCTACCCTACCTTCCCTACCTATCCTACTCTACCTACCCTACCCTACTCGGTCTACTGCCTGTTCTGGGGAAGGTCCTGGAAAGGATGGTCGTAGCGCGTCTAAAATATCAGCTTGTACCGCGGTTGAGTACTCGTCAGTTTGGCTTCATGTCCCAGAGGAGCACCGAGGACGCCCTCTATACGCTAATGGAGCACGTACAGGACAAGTTGAGGCTGAAGAAGCTAATTGTCCTGGTGTCATTGGATATAGAGTGTAACGTTGTTCCTTAAATTTCAACGTCTTAATTTAAAATCACGTAATCACCTACTTATTAAAACAATACGTCAAGTCATTGTAATATGGTTCCAGCCCGCACCAAACTTGACAGGCCTGTGTTTTGTCTCACTCGCTCACAATAACGGTAACCTGTTTGTCTCCCACCCCAACCGATCGAGTAGCAAGCGGCGCGCCCGCGCGATCGACGCAGATCACGATAGCTACTTAGCTAGCAGTTGGGACACACGTACACGTACTAACAGGTACCTCATATTAGGACCTTAGTGCGTGTCGTCTATCGTGTAGTTCCACAACTCTCTAAGCCTTAAATACCGAGGCATATAAATTAATAACGTTCAAAGTTTTCTTTATAATCAGTGTTATCCCCGATTGGGTAAGTGTTGAACAAAATTCATTATCGCTGATTCATGATGGTGTGGCCAATGACTTGCAAATTTATGTTTCATCATCTTCTTTGTTCTTGTAGATTTTTTTTTGTTTCTTTTTCTTTGTAGCTTTTCTCATAAATGCTTACCATTTGTGTCATTATTTATCTGTTATTAAAGTGCTTCACACTTCCTTTTTTTTATATATAATTTGTAAACTCCGATTCTGACTGTGACCGTAACCACATTCGCCTTAAGCGCAATAGTACTTCCACTTACGCTTACGCTTACGCTGCCGTGGTCACCGTCAGAGGAGGGTTACCAGTGAACCAATATTCACGTAGTGGACATCATTCCAGGGTTCAAAGTTCCGGGTACATCACCCTAGGGGAACCGCTGTCGCGACATCCGACCAGCACACGTCCCACTGCACTACCACCATCTCAACCCGGCGGGTCCTTCATCCGCCAGGGTCAACTCCACGGCTTCAGCGTCGTCGTCAGCTACGCGTCAAGCCAGGATAGTACTTGTCGCGCCTACCTCCATAACAGACAAAAATTTGTAACGGGCTTTATTACCTACGACCCAATAAATATTTATGAAGCGTGTGAGTTTCTTTCATTTAATATTATTTTTAAAGAACACATGACGTAACATTGGCGCCCAACGTGGTTTCGTATGGTTATTAAAGTTTTTTTTTTCTTTCTTTCTGTTTATGGAGGTAGTAGTGTTTTTGGTGTTTTGTGTGTTCTGTTCTTTTTATTATTTTTGTGAAACGTTTTTTTTTAAATTTGGTTGCATAGTAACTAAGGTGTACGTACATTTTGAAGTTGTAGGTATTTGCAAATAATTTGAAAACAGTAGTCATATTCGTACACAGTGTGTTAAATTTATTTCTTTATTATTTTGCTGGCTTGATGTATTGTAAGTTCAGGAGTACTAATGTTGCTATTACCAAAGTACAGTCAGCAGCATAACTTCATACATTGTAATTTTATAAATACCTAAAAAAAAAAAAAATAAAAAAAAAAAAAATAAAAAAAAAAAAATATTTTAATTGTTAACTCACAACTCAATGCGTACACATTAGTTGCATTTTTATTTTGTTTTATTTTTATGTTGCAAAAAAAAAAAAAAAAAAATTTCTTTTGTTTTTTGTTTTTGCTTATTTTTTTATAGTGTTCATTTCATATCACTTTAGTGGAAAAACAACCGAGACGTTACTTAGTTTTTAAATTTTATATTGTAACAGACGGAGTATTTAATAGTTGTTATTTTTCCACATTCGGAAATTTGGTCAACACTTACCCAACATTTTTAATTTTTTTATTTTTATTTTTTCTCATTTTTTTTATAAAATATGGCTTATTCCGTTAAATTCATGTCGCTTCAAAAGGCTGAGCTTGAGTACGAAGTCGCTATTAGGGGTGTTACGCCCGCTGCTACAGTGCAGGAGTTACGCAAACAGATAGCTAAGTCTGGACCATTGTTTCCTTCGGAAGACATTCTTACTAGCCCTTTCGTTGCGGCGGACGATCTTGTTGGGGTTGAAGACGTTCTTGTAAAGGTTAACGACTCATTAGAATCAAAGTCTTTAGACAAGAACACATTGCTCCGAACACAAAATATGCTCAATCATTTATATCACCGGCTTAACCGCATTATATGTGATGAAAAAGTAAAAGATGTCTATGATCAATGTGTTGACCTTTACAGGAGCGCTACAATTAAACTTACTTCGCTTAACGATACTGCAGTAGATCCCTTAGCCACTACTAGTAGTGATTGCTCATCAGCTATCCTCTCGACACCGATCAATGTCACCGTTACGTGTGATGGTAACATCAACAAGTTTTCTAAATTAAAATACGATGGCAAGTCATGCGTCCGAGCGTTCATTCAACGATGTGAGGAAAATTGTCAGGGTAAAAATATTTCACTTAACAAAATCTTGACAAACGCTACCGAAATATTTACCGGTGATGCCCTACACTGGTACAGGAGTATTAAGGATACGGTTTCGGGTTGGAACGATCTTACAGCGGCATTGAGACGTGATTTCGATCAGTCTGATTACGATTACAGATTGCTTTCAGAAATTAGGTCGCGCACTCAGGGAGAAACAGAAAATATTATTATTTATCTTTCCATTATGTCTGGACTTTTTTCACGCCTAACGAAAAAATTATCAGAAGAAGATAAATTGGAAATTCTACTTCATAATATTCGGCCAATCTACGCTAACACCCTTTCTTCTGTATCAGAGATTAAATCCATTGACGAATTGCGAACCTTGTGCCGAAATTATGAGGCTATTCAATCACGGTTTTCTCAATTTAGGGAACCTCCTAAACCGTGTTCGACTACCTTAGCACCAGAGTTTGCATATTCAGGGCAGTCTAATAGTAAACCTTTCTTTAAATATAATAATAATTCAAATAATAAAAACAATCCAAAGCATTTTTATAACCAAAATAAATCAAACAGTAACAACAATTCGGAACAGACTTACGTTCATACCGTTGATAAGTCTAACACAAATGAAAAACAGCGTTACTGCCCCCGTTGTCGCAATAATACACATAACTTGAGGCAGTGCACTGCTAACAAAAATGAGTTAGTATGTTTCACTTGCGGTCACAAAGGTGTAAAATCGCCCGACTGTCCCAAATGTAGTAAAACCAAGAATAGTAATCAGGAAAAAAACTAGGCAACGAGAATTGTGAGAATAACAAATTTGATAGCACAGACTGGCAAAATTGGCTACAAACTATTACATTGTTCTTTAAATCGTACAACATCTACACAATTCTCGATGATAAAAGTGATCTCGATGATAGACCTTACGTATCTATTAAGATTAACGACCTTACTGTTTCTGGACTTCTAGATTCTGGCTCTGCAGTCACAATTTTAGGCAACGGTGCTCATTCAGTACTAAGTACTTATGGCTTGCCACTAGTTGAAGCAGATTACGTAACAGTAACAGCTGCAGGAGGTCAAAGATTAAAAAGTTTAGGTTACATTAACATTCCAGTTAATTTCGAAAATCAATTTCACATTTTAAAAGCAATTATTATTCCCGGTATCAAACGCAATCTTATTTTGGGCATAGATTTTTGGCGTAAATTCCAGTTGTGTCCAAAATTTATTAGTAGCATTGCCATGACCAAATCAAATGATTGTTCCTTAGTTAATTCACATCATAGCTTTATACAAGGTTATGACAATCTTGACCAGTCACAAAAGCAACTGGCTGATAATGTTATTAAACAGTTTCAAGACATTTCTTATCAAAACAAGGGTTTGGGCGTAACTAGTCTTATCACGCATCGCATAGATACAGGTGACTCAGAACCTATACGTCAACGGTACTATCGTTTGTCACCAGAAAAGCAACGTATATTAGTTGAGCAGGTTGATGAGATGCTATCACTTGACGTGGTCGAGCCTTGCGAGAGTGCGTGGTCATCTCCCGTTATAATCGTGACCAAGAAAAACGGCCAACCTCGATTTTGTCTGGACAGTCGCAAATTAAATTCCGTCACAAAACGCGATGCTTATAACTTACCTTACATTTCCGAGATCCTGGACAATCTAAGAGACGCCCGCTACCTGTCTAGCATTGACTTATCTAAAGCATTTTGGCAGATCCCGATTGCTTCTGAAGATCGCGATAAGACGGCATTTTATGTACCCAGTAGAGGCACTTTTCGTTTTAAACGGACTGCTTTTGGCCTAACAAACGCACCAGCTACTCAACAGCGGTTGGTTGACTTACTATTTTCAAAATTTGACCTCAAGGTGTTTGCTTATTTAGATGACATCATCATCATTTCTGAAGACTTTAATAGTCACGTGACATTACTTTTACGTGTACTAGACAAATTAAAACAGGCAAACTTGACTATCAACCTTGAGAAGTGCAAGTTCTTTAGTTCTCAGCTCAAATATTTAGGGTACGTCGTTGATGGTTCTGGCTTACGTACCGATCCAGCTAAAGTTGAGGTCATACTTAATTATCCGACACCGAATTGTCGTAAAGACCTCAAACGTTTTTTAGGAACTGCGACGTGGTACAGACGGTTCGTTCCCAACTTCAGTACCATAGCAGGTCCCTTAAATAAATTAACTTCTTCTAAGAAAGGCACCCCTTCTTTTAAGTGGTCGCCTGAAGCTGAAGCTGCTTTTCAAAATCTTAAAGAATGCCTGGTTTCTGCACCAGTTCTATCTTGTCCAGACTATACCAGGCCATTCGAAGTGCATACAGATGCTAGTAGTTATGGCATCGGTGCAATGCTTACTCAGTCTGTAGAAGGCAAAGAACACCCGATAGCATATATGAGTAAGTCACTGACCGCTGCTGAGAAAAACTACAGCATAACCGAACGCGAAGCCTTAGCCGTCCTTACCGCGCTCGAACATTGGCGTTGCTATATCGAAAACGGTCAACAGTTCATGGTTTACACTGATCACAGCGCGCTTAAATGGTTCCTATCTCTAAGTAACCCTACTGGTCGTCTAGCTCGTTGGGGTGTACGTCTTTCAGCTTTTAACTTTATCATAAAGCACCGACGCGGCGTTGATAACGTTATTCCTGATGCGCTGTCCAGAATCGTTCCAGTTAGTGCCATCAGCAATTCTGAATCTCGTTTAAATTCAAAGGACTGCTGGTACAAAAATATATTTAACGGTTGTTTAAATGAGCCGTCTAAATTTCCAAATTTTATAATTAAAGATGATTCTCTATATAGGTTATCCAAGAACAAACAAGAACTAACTAATGAATTCTCGTGGAAAGAAGTCGTACCTATGGAATCCCGCGAGACCATATTAGGCGAAAACCATTCCGAGCCTACGGCTGGACACATGGGTATTTTTAAAACCTACCGACGTCTTGCCTTACGCTATTACTGGCCTGGCATGCACCAAGACGTCGTCAAATTTGTTAGTTCTTGCGATAAATGTTTAGCGTATAAGGCTCAGAATCATCCAGTGCTAGGAGAAATGGGTCGACCTAAACAATGTTCACGACCATTTCAGGTGATATCAATGGATCTCATGGGACCTCTTCCTACTTCAAAAAAACAAAACAATTATATATTGGTTATAACTTGCTGTTTTTCTAAATATTGTTTAATATTTCCAATAAAAAAGGCTACTGCCGATATTATTACAAGAATTTTGGAGGAATCAGTATTCCTAATTCATGGCATACCTCAAACAGTGCTGATGGACAACGGTACTCAGTTTACCGGCAAGGTGGCTGAGGCTCTGTTTAAAAAATATAACATTCCAAATGTTTATTATACACCTAAATATACCCCTCAGGTAAATTTAGTAGAAAGGTATAACAGAACCATCATCACTTGTATCTCTACCTACGTCGATAATGATCATAGATCATGGGACATATTTATTCCCAAAGTGCAGTTCGCTATTAATAGTTCTGTGAATGAAGCTACAGGATATACACCTTCTTTTTTAGTTTACGGCCGTGAGCTTGTAACCTGCGGTTCACATTATATTGATAATGACCTCGGTGACGAAATATTATTCCAGCCACGAGACGCGTACGCAGAAAACTTAGGTTGTTTGGCTTCTATCTTTGACAACGTACAGACAAAATTATGGCAAGCTCACGTTAAAAATACTTCTCATTACAACTTGAGACGCAAGTTTGCCGAATTTGACATTGGAGACGTGGTCATGAAACGCGCTTACTTTCTAAGTGACAAAGGGAGCAAATTCACTAAAAAGCTTGCTCCAAAATTTATAAAAGCCAAAATTATTGAGAAAAAGTCTCCTCTCGTCTATGTGCTCCAAGACATGTCTGGCAAAAATTTAGGTTCTTGGCACATAAAAGATTTAAAATTAGTTGGAAAAAAATAAATAGCATTATAGAAATCCCACTAATTAATTACAAACATTAATTAATTAAAAAAAAAAAGTATTTCAATACCCCTCGCTTTCATTCCATCTTCTATCGGAACGTCTATTTGTAAGGTATCAGGTTAGAGTAAACCAGATACCCATAGTTTATATTATTGTGCGTTAGTTATTCAGTTAAATACAATAACTACTGCTAGTTTATGTTTGCGAGAAGTATGAAAGATGATTTTAAAAGGATAAACAAATAGTTGAGCACTAGTTCTAATTAATGCGGATTTTTTTGTCATTTCAAGACATGACAAAAATCCTTGATTGCGCGCGGGGGTATTGTAACGTTGTTCCTTAAATTTCAACGTCTTAATTTAAAATCACGTAATCACCTACTTATTAAAACAATACGTCAAGTCATTGTAATATGGTTCCAGCCCGCACCAAACTTGACAGGCCTGTGTTTTGTCTCACTCGCTCACAATAACGGTAACCTGTTTGTCTCCCACCCCAACCGATCGAGTAGCAAGCGGCGCGCCCGCGCGATCGACGCAGATCACGATAGCTACTTAGCTAGCAGTTGGGACACACGTACACGTACTAACAGGTACCTCATATTAGGACCTTAGTGCGTGTCGTCTATCGTGTAGTTCCACAACTCTCTAAGCCTTAAATACCGAGGCATATAAATTAATAACGTTCAAAGTTTTCTTTATAATCAGTGTTATCCCCGATTGGGTAAGTGTTGAACAAATTCATTATCGCTGATTCATGATGGTGTGGCCAATGACTTGCAAATTTATGTTTCATCATCTTCTTTGTTCTTGTAGATTTTTTTTTGTTTCTTTTTCTTTGTAGCTTTTCTCATAAATGCTTACCATTTGTGTCATTATTTATCTGTTATTAAAGTGCTTCACACTTCCTTTTTTTTATATATAATTTGTAAACTCCGATTCTGACTGTGACCGTAACCACATTCGCCTTAAGCGCAATAGTACTTCCACTTACGCTTACGCTTACGCTGCCGTGGTCACCGTCAGAGGAGGGTTACCAGTGAACCAATATTCACGTAGTGGACATCATTCCAGGGTTCAAAGTTCCGGGTACATCACCCTAGGGGAACCGCTGTCGCGACATCCGACCAGCACACGTCCCACTGCACTACCACCATCTCAACCCGGCGGGTCCTTCATCCGCCAGGGTCAACTCCACGGCTTCAGCGTCGTCGTCAGCTACGCGTCAAGCCAGGATAGTACTTGTCGCGCCTACCTCCATAACAGACAAAAATTTGTAACGGGCTTTATTACCTACGACCCAATAAATATTTATGAAGCGTGTGAGTTTCTTTCATTTAATATTATTTTTAAAGAACACATGACGTAACAAGAGGGCGCCTTCGATAGCGCCTGGTGGCCAGCCATAAGGGTCAGACTGGCCCGGTTAACAAAAGTGCCCGGTTAACGTAAGGAGACTGATAGACAGGTATCTCGACGGTAGGAAGGTCAAGGTTCGGTATGCCGGGGAGGAATGCACGCGAGAGACTAGCAAGGGCTGTGTCCAGGGGTCGATCGGTGTTCCAATCCTGTGGAACCTCGTTCTCGACCCACTACTGCAGGACCTTGAGCAGCGTGGAATTTTCGTGCAGGCGTTCGCGGATGATATCGTCTTGTTCGTGGATAAGGACACGGCGACCGAAGTCTCAAGATCTGCCAATGCAGCCCTCGCCCATGTTCAGGGTTGGGGCGTCCGAAATAAGCTGAGGTTTGCACCGCACAAAACCTGTGCGATGACCATAACCAATATGCTTAAGTACGACACTCCAATACTGAGCATGGCCGGGGTCGGCATCGGTATGGTCAAGAAAATGAAGTTGCGGGGTCTAACCATAGAAGAAAAGCTCACTTTTAATGAGCATGCCGCGAACGTCTCTGTTCAACGAGGATTTGCTCAGAAGCTCTGCAAATCTTACCGTACTGTCTCTCTGAACTCGGCACTGGTGCTGTCTGGGATACTACCTCTAGACCTGCGCATACAAGAGGCAGCCGCCCTGTATGAAGCGAGGAGAGGGTCATCCCGGTTTATGCCAGGAGACAGGGAGATCGAGGGGGCGGTAAGGTTTGCAGAAACCCTCCATCCAGCTACACAATTGCCCCTGGAGTTCATGTGCCTGGAAGATCAAGAGTTACTAGACAGTAACAATGTGCAGGCGGTGCGAATCTTCACCGACGGTAGCAAGTTTGAGGGGAAGGTCGGAGCCGCATTATCCATTTGGGATAATGATGGCGAAGTCCGGAACCTCAAACTTAGCCTTGACGCGTACTGGCGGAACTCCTGGCCATTTGCAAAGCAACCGAAGTGATCCTCAAGCGGCAAGAGGCGAGCTATGGTTTGTACAGCGACTCAATGTCCGCATTGCAGACGCTTGCAAACCATGGCTCTCTCCATCCCCTGGTGGTTCGCGCGCGCGCCAACCTGGCTCACGCCCTGGGCCAGAGCAAAGCTGTCTTTGTTCTGGATCAAGGCCCACGCGGGCCTGCCGGGGAATGAGCGAGCGGACGAGTTGGCTAAAAAGGCAGCATTGTCGTTACGGAGGAAGCCGGACTACGACCAGTCCGGTTTCATTTATCAAGCGATAGATCCGTTTGGCATCGCTTGATGAATGGAATCGAAGATATGTGTCGGGCGAGATTGCTTCTTTTTTTTTTTATATAATCTTTAGGCTCGCGTTTGACCACTATCTCGCCTGATGTTAAGCGATGACGTGGTCTACGGTGAAGCACGCTTGCCTAGAAGAAACCTATTCACTCTTGACTTAAAGACCCCAAGGTTGTAGCTGTCAGGGAACAAAGACCCCGGAAGGGAATTCCACTCCTTAGCTGTACGCACAATGGAAGTATTAGCAAAACGCTTTGTGCGTATGGGAGGGATGTCCACCATGTACCGATGGCGCATGGCCGTACGTCTTGTAGTCCGATGATGGAAAGGGCTAGGCGGAATCAAATTGTGCAGTTCCGTCGCACACTCCCCGAAATGTAACCGATAAAAAACAGGCTGGCAACTCGGCGTCGATGTTCGAGGCTCTGGAGCTTTGAGGCGACCAGTGCATCGTTGTCAATAAGCCTTTTGGCCCGTCTGTCAATCGACTCAAGTGCATCAAGCTGGTATTTGGCAGATCCATCCCAGAGGTGAGAGCAGTACTCCATGCATGACCGAACTTGCGCTTTATACAAGTTGAGCAGCTGTTCAGGCGTGAAGTACCGTCTCACCTTAGCAAGAATCCCCAACATTTTTGCAGCTAACTGAGCTTTCGCCTCAATAAATGGACCGAAGTTGAGGGTTGATGTTAACGTAACACCGAGAAGTTCGAGATGGTCTGTTATCGGCACGGTTACACCACGGAAAGAAGGAGCCGGGTGGAATCGGCTCTTTTTAGCGGAAAAAAGACCGCCTGGGTCTTTGCAGCATTGAAACTGACCAAATTGGCATCACCCCATTCGGAGACCGCCTTCAAGGACAGGTTCAAGCGTTCAACCATGGCCTCCCGGAGAGACCGAATCTGAGGCCCAGTAGCCCGTGCGCTGGACACGTATCTCTCGGCAACAGTGCTGTCGTCTGCGTACCCAAAGGTGCCGGGTTTTAGCAAATCATTAATGTGCAGCAAGAATAATGTTGCCGAGAGCACTGACCCCTGAGGGACTCCCGCGTTGATATCTAACTGACCGGACGAGCAGCCGTCGATAACCACTCGGATGGAGCGATCCCTCAGGAAGTCCCCTATCCAATCACACAGACCACTAGGCAGACCGAAGGAAGGAAGCTTACCAATGAGGCTTTCGTGCCAGACCCTGTCGAAAGCCTTCGAGATGTCGAGGGAGACGGCTAGCGCTTCCCCGTGTCTCTCGATGGCCTCACTCCAGATGTGAATGGCATACGCTAGAAGATCCCCAGTGGACCGATTTCGGCGGAAGCCGTATTGGTGGTCACTGAAGATGTCGTTCGCTTCTAGGTATGCCAGGAGCTTACCGTTGAGAACACGTTCCATACTCTTACAGAGAATGTACGTTACAGATATGGGTCTGTAGTTGGCCGGGTCAGCTCGACTGCCCTTTTTGGGTACGGGCTGTACGTTGGCTTGCTTCCAAGCCTTCGGCACTTTTCCAGTCTCTATCGAAAGGCGATATAGGCGTGTCAAGATCGGAGACAATTCAGGCGCACAGGTTTTAAGTACAATTGCTGGTATCCCGTCGGGGCCACTCGCTTTGTTTACATCGAGGCTACGCAGAATCCTACGGACGTCCTTTTGATGGATGCGGATGTCTGACATACTCGTCCCACATCCATCAGGAGAGGGAAGAGGCTGCGCGCCATCAGAATTCAGATGCGAAGATTCCGCAAAAAGGGAGCCAAACAAGTTTGCCTTCTCCTCAGCGGAGTGGGCCAGTGACCCGTCAGGTTTCAGCAGTGGTGGTAGTGAGGGGCGACAGAAATTGGATTCGACCGACTTAGCCAGGGACCAAAACGCTTTGCTACCCGCTGGATATGAAGCAAGTTTGTTCCCGATTCTGCTAATGTGGTCAAACCGTGCTCTTCGCATCACCTTTTTGCAGGACTTGGCAGCCGTGTTGAAGGCTCTCTTATTCTGACTCACGTCATTTGCTTTGCGCGTTCGAGCGACGACCCATGCCTGGTAAGCCTTGTGTTTAACCGCGTTGGCGTGGTGACACTCGGCCCCAAACCATGGTTGGTTGACGTTAGATATTGCTACGTCAGAGAATGGAATATAGTACTCCATCCCTCGACGCAACACATCAGTCACAGCGTCAGCGCATGACGATGGATCGTCCGAAGAGAAGCAAGTGGGCTGCCAAGGATAGCATGCGAAAAAAGATCGCATCCCATCCCAATCTGCTGAACAGTACCGCCATACCCGCCGGGTGCCTCTTAGGCTGGGATCGGGCGGGGAGTAGACGGACACAGACTTCACCAGACAGTGGTCGGAACTACCCAACGGTGAAGATATCGACACTGAGTATCGGTCTGGATCTGTTGTCAGCAGAAGGTCCAAGCAATTGGCTGTGTGCGAATCAACATCTGGCACCCTCGTTGCCCCCTGGACCAGCTGGGTAAGGTTTAGCGCAAGCGAAAGCTTACGTATCTCCCGTCCAGCATGATCAGTGCACTGGTATGGGAAGAGCCACTCCTGGTGGTGGGCATTAAAGTCTCCCAGTAGCACTAATTGGGCGGAAGGGTACCGTTGCTGTGCCGCATCAGCCGCCTCACTGAGATATTCTGTGAGCCTGGTTGTCTCCTGATCTCCGCTGTGCGAGCGGTAGACACAGGCGTAGATAATCTTATCCAGACCTGTGTCCACCAGAGCCCACAGCACTGAGAACCTGGAGTCTTCAAGATTACGGAGACGCCGATAGCAAGTGTCGTCTCGGGCATACATGCATACACCCGCGCGTGGTTTGAAATTGTGCTCCAGGGTAAACCCTGGGTAAGTTAAGTACGACACGTCAGACGGACTTCCTATCTGCGTCTCCGCAAGGAAAAACAGTGCTGGCTTTTCAGTCTCCAGGTGATGGTGGACTGAGGTGAGATTGGAGTGCAGACCTCTAATATAAGTGAGGTGCACTTTGTGGGGGAGGGGATGCAGCCGCTGTTTTACTCCAGTTTTCTTTTTATTACCTGCCATTCAAGTGAAAGAGTGTTTTTTTATTCTGTGACGAAAATGTTTCTTCCGGATGCAACAGCGGCCTTCCGTATTGTACAACAGGTGCGGCCCAAAGGCGTCCTCACGCAAGTTTTCGACGGGGCACGGTGGGTTCTCTGAATACTTGAATCGCTTCAAGTGTAAGGAGAGCCCATCGTGCGTTTGCGATCCAGGCGTGGCAGAGACTGTCCAGCACATACTTGTAGAGTGCCCGTTATTTATCAGGGAACGCTACCGACTTGAATGTGAGCTGGACAGGAAAATAACGAGGGAGAGCTTGCATGGGCTCATGGACAAATAAATTGGGAAAAGTTTTTGGAATACTGTATTAGAGTAGCCACTGCGGTTATACATTCGTATTTTGTGTGATATTTAAATGTAAGCACGGAATGCAGCACAGACACGTATAGCCGGCAGTATTTCATGTTAGTACCTAAGTTTATAGACTGTGTATGATTACCTACTGTGATAAACAGCATTTCAGCTCAAATTGTTATAATAGCACCTTTTGTTAAAATTGTAATAACAGCACTTTTTTGCTCAAATTGTGAAATAGCACCTCATATACTGTTGTATTTTTGCCTATTTTTATAAGGAATAAATTATGCCCTAGACTAGATTAATAAAAGTGGGACTTTCACCCACAGAATGTAAGATGATGAATGCAAGAAAGAATTAGTATGAGGAATGAATGTACGAGAGGAATAAAAGATTGACAGGAACGACTGAGGCAGGCGCCAATTTCGTTGGTGGGGAATCCCAACCCTACCTACCCTGCCAATTTGTTTTCGAGTATTGACACATATTGACATTAATATTTATACGATAACGTCACGTCACTCAATTGTTTTGCCTTCCCGGAACCTCTCCAATAACACTTAAACTTTATGGTATGGTATTAAAGTTCAAATTGACTTTTAAGTATTATTACGAATCGTTTGTATGGGAGTATAGAAAAGTGTTGTTTTTAGATTTTTTCAGGCATTTTTTTTTTATTTTCTCTTCGTAAGAACCTTCTCCTAACAATAACAAACACAACAAAAAAAGAATGAGCGAAATCGGTTGTTCATTGGTTCTTGAGATTCGCGCAGCGATTCATTTTTATATTATAGGTGTATTATATTTTGCAAAATTCTTGATATCTTGGGTTCGATTCCCAGTTAGGGCAAAGTATTACCGAGGTTTTTCCATTTAAACTAACTTAATTAATGAATTCGTACTTACTACTAGTTAAAACTAAGATATAGATATGATGAAATCATGAATACTACTAGGGTCAAAGCACACTCAAAGTTGAGGCGATGCGTCACTCTAAAAATGTACATAGCATATTGACCCCTATTTTCACCATTTTAATTCGGCAGCATTGTGTTTCTCGGAGGGACCACAGGTAGGTACGAAAAAATATCGGTGGTACCATCCAGGGAACACGCGGAAGAAACGGTCTGGACTGTGCCTGATGGATGGTAGTGTGTTCGCCCCCTATTTTATGGAAATTTTAAGCTTACCTGGCAAATGTGGATGGGTCTAGTGCCGTTCAGGGAACATGGGCGTATCCAGTATTTGCTTAGGGGTGGGACAAAAGGAAGCAAACTCGAAAAATTTTAGAAAGTTCAGAGGCGTAGCATTGAGGTATTAATGTTCCCACTGCTAGGACACAGGCCTCCTATCTGCGAGAGGGAATGGGCCGTAATCTACCACGCGGGAAAATCAAAAATGTCAAATGAAAGGTCGATTCTCCCGCGTGATCGAAAATTTCTGTACCTACCCATCTTGCAGTTTTTTCTCTTGAGCAGTGAACTTTTAGTTACGAGTCAGAGTGAAGGGTGGGACAGGCTGCCCCACCCTGGGTATAGTAGTCACAGTGGATTTTTGTGTCTCTAAAGTTGGCTCTGCCAACCATTGCGCAAGAAACAGTTTGTCATCGAGTATACTGCATAGAGTGATTGCACGATGCGACAAACGTAAGCGAGTGAAAGAGACAGTTATACAATGCTATCTTTACCTTCAACATTGACACAAAAATAGCTACTGCGCAGGGTCTTGCAGGGGAGACACAAAGATCCGCTGTAAGTATTATACGCCCCAACCGGGAATACAATTGTTATTTATGTCCGTAAGGACTGAGGAGCCACTTTTCGTATCTGTAATGAAATTAATATACTTATTTAGTAGTAGGTTTAGAAATTTTGTAGGCTCGATCCTCGATTTTGTAGTATAGTAGGTACTTCAAAAGTTACATGAACATAAAGGTGGCTCCTCAATCTAAATGTTTGGATTGAGGAGCCACGTCAGAACTAGGAACATCATGGATTAATATTTACCATCATTTGGTATGATTTTGTAGCATTTGAGAGTATTTAGTAGACAAAATCTGAGCTCGGTTGCATTCAAATTAAAAAAGTTATCATACATTATATGTGGCTCCTCAGACCATACATAAGACTCGTCAGTTTTCAAAGAAGCTGTAGTTTAATTAATGCGAGATTTCTTCGTCATTTAGTAGTTAGTGTGTTCGAATTTGTAGCATATGGACAAAGTAATTTAACTGAGTGAATTTAGTAAATAAACGCATTTTATTTGGCTCCTCAATCCTGACGTTACTGTACTACCTGAGATCACAACGTTACTGTACCTTCCTGAGATCACAACGGAATCAAAAACCAGAGACACTAAAATTTAGTATAAATACTTAAGTAGAGATCAACATTGTATATATTCGGTATCTGACAAAACAAATTTCTTTTCGATATTCCTATAGAATTCGATATTAAGGGTGACCATGTTATATGAATGAAACCAGGATGACTAGTTTTTGAAATTTAATATTTAACAAATTGACAATATCGAAATATAGGTATGTACAGAGATTCTCCATATGTTTTAAGTATTTAGTAGTCAAGATCGACATAAATCAAATAATGAATTTGTTATTATTGGTTGTTTTAACGAATTTTACAGTGAGCATGTTTTGCAGTGTGACTTATATAGTTAGTGAGTGCCTGAAATAGCCAAGTCAGAGGCCTGTTGGGTTCCCAGAGGTGGCTAAATTAACTCTGATACCAGATGTGGCGATACATCCTCACACGAAAAAAAAAATTAGACTCATAGTCGTCGTAACAAAATATCTCATCCTTCCAGTAGCAAATAGTACCCCCAAAAGTCAACAATCATTACGTGATTAATATTAGTTCACTAGTGGAACTGTAAGTTATATGTAATAAATATAATTTTTACGTTAAAATTTATTTATAACAATGTGGGAGATGTGTAGAAAAATTAAATTATGTTTTAAATGTTACAATAATAAAATATATTTCGTCCTAATCTTTCTGACCGTCCATGACATCCATCCAAGTGAAAAACCAAAAACAAATAAATATCTGAAACTTGTTTAGGTTGCTACAAATATATGTGTGAGCTTTATCCCTAATGCATGTCAGGTTTCTAAATAAATGCTATAAAAGGTAGGTATGTAAACGATATTAATTTGCAGTTACCCCCGTATAATGAGATGAAATAAATAAAATATATTTGTTTGTTTTGAAAGAGACGAAAGGATTTTTTTATATACTTTATTCATGGACACCCTTCAAAACTAAATGTTAGGAAATTAAAGAATAGTTCATAACTTCGTAGATTTTAATTATTTTTTATGGCAGATTATGCGTACAATTAGTATAAATTTATACAAAATAAGATGCTTTTTTGTTCCAAATTTTGTCACAAATATATGTAGATTACAGGCAAATCTATTTACCGAAACATCTCAATTGAGGAGCCAGTTAAAATGTGCCATATCTACCAATTTATTCATTTTTATTTACTGATTTTTGTCCTACAAATCTTTTATACTTACTACTAAATGACGAAGATATTGCGCATTGATTGAAGTACTGCTTCTTTGAAAACTGACGAATCGTATGTATGGTCTGAGGAGCCACATATAATGTATGGCAACTTTTTTGATTTGAATGCAACTGAGCTCAGATTTTGTCTACTAGATACTCGCAAATGCTACAAAATCATACCAAATGATGGTAGATATTAATCCATGATGTTCCTAGTTCTGACGTGGCTCCTCAATTCAAACATTTAGATTGAGGAGCCACCTTTATGTTCATGTAACTTTTGAAGTATCAAACTACAAAATCGAGGATCGAGCCTACAAAATTTCTAAACCTACTACTAAATAAGTATATTAATTTCATTAAGATACGATAAGTGGCTCTTCAATCCTTACGGACATTGTTATTTTATGTTATGCAAATATGCTTTTAAATAATAACTACCTAATGGTTGTTTGAACTTGAACTTGTAGGTACAGGAACATTGTTAGTTACTTATTCTTCATAATTAAATAATTCTTTATTGTACACCAAAAAACAACATTACATACATCTGTGTCATCTGTCGTCTAACTAAATAGCAGTCTATGCTTTGTGGTGAGACGTACTAGGTAAAATGCGTACTGAGTCTTAGAAGTACGCGTCCGTTTAAATACTTATCCCAAAAATTAGGTCCACGAGTATTTAGGCGTCTCTAGTTTATTGAAGTTTCCATAGCGAGTCCGAGTCCGAGTCTTCGTAATATCGAGATCGACTAGTCGAGTAGTCGCTAGTCGGAGTCATGTAATTGAGTATTTTCGGTTTATGGATTATTAACGTATATTAGAATACGCTTTGGTAGTTGGTTTATTACGCGTGTACAATTTTAAAATGTAAAAAGATGATTTTTTACATTTTAAAAGTGTACATGCTTCTGTAAATTAGCTATTGACTGGTATTAGTGGAGAGAGTGAAACAATTTTTTCTTGGCTTGACTTAATTAGCTATCTAAAATTCTAAACAAGTTACACATCAAAGTTACTTAAATATAACTTATTAATCTACAACATCCTGCTCAAAAATACTTAATTAAAATCTTATTAAAAACTTCCCTTCATACTTTACAGGCTTAGGACTGTCAGCTTATTTTATAAACGTGATATTAAACATACGTTCACGTAAACAATAGGTACCGTTCCTATGACGTTTTGTGACGTACTGAATTAAAAAAACAAACTTTGCAAAACATTTTCAACTCTGCCGTCTCTGCCTACCAAAGTAACAGTGATTCTATTAGTATAGACAGTAGGTTTAGAAACGCGAAACAAATAAATTAACTCGCAAACTTTGAGTGCCGAACCGAACGTCTCCGAATGTCACCGGAACTGACCGAGCCTGTGGATCGCCCGCCCCGCTAACACTCTAGACGCGAGTATAAGACGGAAACACACTTACGTGTCGTGGCATGGCGTGGCGCCTTCTGACGCATTTGATTGGCTACAAAACTCGTTGTGTTATGACGTAGGCTGAAACAGAGTCATTTGATTGGTGGATGCCGCGCCACGCCACACCACGACACGTAAGTGTGGTTCCGCCTAGATAGTACGTGACTACGTGTCAAACGCCATACGCTTAAATACTCGAGACGCGTTTATGTGGTGCGCACGGAATAAGTCTTTACACGTCCGGCCAAAAACCTATTCCAAAAACCTATTCCCGTATATACGTCTCACCTTTTGTATTCTACTTCTGTTTTGTCTTTTACTCCATGTTTGTTGCTGTTGTGTTGTGTCTGTGGGGAATAAATAATTTTCTATTCTATTCTATCTATACTATTAATAATAATATTAATATCTATTCTATATATAAAGAGGTTAAGTCTGTGACGTTGTAAGCGGTAATCTCTGGATCTACTGAACCGATTTTGAAAATTCTTTCACCAGTAGAAAGCTACATAATGCCTAAGTGTCATAGGCTATAATATATATTCAAAAAAATTAGAAGTCCTTATGAAAATTGCAATAATGTAACCCAAGGTAGCAAAATTATGCCTATAAAATTCATTCTTTGGCGTGCGCTGAGAAAACTATTGATGATTGGGCAGGCAGGGCAGGCCGGGTAGGCAGGCAGGGTAGGGTAAGTAGGTAGGTAGCCAGTAGACGGGAGCGACGAAGCCGCGGGGGTCAGCTAGTAAATACATATATATATATATTCATACTAATATTCTGCATTGCGCAAGGAAATAATCTTTAATCTTCCTTCTGAAGACCTCCAGAGAAGGGCGTAGGAAGTGTTGGAGAGAGTTGCAGAGACGCACTGCTGTAGCAGAGAAAGAGCCATCGTAGCGGCTGGCAGTGTGTCAAAGTCAAAGTCAAAGCACTTTATTTCAAGTAGGCCAGTTACAGGCACTTTTGAATTGTCAAAAGACAAAATAAAATATTACAAAATTATGGTACTACAGTCCCAGTCACAAGACATAATAACTGTGAAAGTACCGTAGATGCCCATTCCAAGGCGTAGATGGACCATGGACACTCTTTTTCAATTAGGTAATTATTACAAATCATTTGTTACATCATTCATGTTGAGATTACACATTATGTGAGAGCGATGTAGAAAGTTAAAAGTGTCCATAGTAAATATAAAAAGACAATTCAGAAATAAAATTAGAATCAATTAAAATAAACCATGGCAGCTAAGAGATGACCAGTCCCAACCGACAGCGCCCGTTCACGAACATGACACATGTATCAGCACCATTCAGCTCAACCATTTTGAAGGGAGCTAAATGATCCGACACACGCGCCACCATCGGCGAGACATTTGAGTGGGCATGACATACTCTCAACCACCGGAGTCATTCAAGTCAATAGAAGACGTAGGTATCTAGACAATGATAGCTCTGAAGTACATGGTACTCACACAATGCTGGCTATGCTGCTATATAATACTAGAAAGATTAACTCTATATAATGCAAAGATAGTAGCAATCTTCATCAGCTCCGACAATAACAGTAAACGATACCTACGACAGTCTTACCAAAAAATATAATTTAAAAAATACACATAAAAACGAAATTAAAAATTAATAATATTTAACCTGACAGCAAGCTAATTTTGGTAAAAGAACACGAACATGTCTTGAGTTCAACACAGCGACCAACTATGCTTATCATCTAAATAATCATTAATAGAATAGTATGCCTTAGAACAGAGATTAGCTTTTACTTTTGCTTTAAATGCGTTAAATGGCAAATCTAGAAAAGAAGACGGTAACTTGTTGTAAAAAGTTATACCAACCCCAATGAATGAACTATGCACCTTATGAAGTCGATGAAAGGGAGCTCGTAATTTGTCCTTATTTCTGGTGTTAAAGTTGTGAATATCACTATTGTTACTGTACAAATGAATGTTCTGCCTAATATATAAAATGTTGGCGAATATGTACTGTGAAGCCGCTGTGAGAATACCAATCTCTTTAAAAAAATCTCTTAGAGAAACACGCGCACCTAATTGTTAAATGGCACGAACAGCTCGTTTTTGAAGCACAAATATATTTTGAATATCAGCGGCTCTGCCCCACAGTAGAACATCACATCATCAGCCTAATAATGTTCCCACTGCTGGGACACAGACCGCCTCTCTGTGAGAGGGAATGGGCCGTAAACCACCACGCGGGCCCAGTGCGGGTTGGTGGATGTCACATGTCTTCGAATTTTTGGTTCTAGGACATGCCGGTTTCCTCACGATGTTTTCCTTCACCGTTTTGAGAGCAGTGGTGATGAAATAATTTACACAAGGTAAAGCGCCTGCCTGGGCTCGAACCCACGACCTACAACTTTTAAGTCTCGGCTGATACCACTGGGCCACCACTGCTCTATCCGGGTGATAACATTCTAGTGCAAAGCCTAAGTCGTGGTTTTTGCAGTATATTGCTGGGACCACTCGTCACTTGCTTAGTACGCGTCTCACATCCACACATAGTCCCGTCAGTGTTATGCGTGCATGAAACGGAACTGTATGTACAAGCTCATACAAAATGAGCTTCTACATACAAGCAAGATTTTTTTACCCGACCCTGACGAAATACTGACACGGACGGGACCCTGACTCGGAATTGTATGGATAGCGCCTTAATTTGGTTTAGTGAGACATCTCGCATGTCTCCTGGATCCTGTGAACCGACATCTGTTCTTCATACCCGTCTCACTGTCAGTTGTCGCATGGCGCCTTCATCTGCCTATCGGCTGTGACTCGTCTGCACTCATGTAGTGGACCACCTACTGCAGGCTTGATCTGGTCGGTCCATCGCATGGGTGACCTGCCACGCGCTCTGGATCGTTGCCTCGTCGGGACACGTGACCAAAGAACTGAAGAATCCGAGCCTGTACTATAGCCGATAGACGCTGCTTGATGCCGAGTTCTTGGAGAATACATACGATTGTTAGTTATCTTTTGTGCAAATATCAACTCGTAATCTGTTATAATGCATGTGTAGATAGTGAGATGTTTTCGAGACGTACGCTATGCACGTAAGAATAGCACACGAGTAGTGATCATGGATTGGTGCCGGGCAGTTGTTTTGAGGTAGGCTATAAGTTGATAATTATATAACAAACAAAACAATGAACTTTAAGGCACACTTGTGTCACCCTGGTTTATAACTAACTCCGAGTTATCTATTTGGCGTCAGAGGGCCTAAACGTGTAAGTAGGGTCAAGCGGCACAGTGTGTTAATTGTTTAGTGATTTTTTCGCTCGATTACTAGAGATAATTAACTTTAGGTGTGAGTGCGAGTTTTCCTTTCCGAAAACTTGCCACGCCAAGTTTTTCCACCCAGACCCCCCGCCTAGCCCCCCGGTTAGCCCAGTGCGCAAGCCAATGGGACTCCTTCACTCGACCGTATCTACTTATATCAGCGATAATGCCTACACATTCGCGCGGTTCCGGCACCGCTTGCGCGCAGAGCTCGCGCGTGCTAGGTGCAAGGTTGGTGGGCGCGGGGGTCTTAGTTCGGCAGCCTCGCAAGAAATGAGCCTTCACGGATCACTCAAATGGACTCAGACAGAATTAGACGCCCTGGATAGGAGGGTCCGCACGCTGTTTACTGCAGAACGTATGCATCACCCACGGTCATCGGTTATGAGACTGTATATCCCGCGAAAGTGCGGAGGTCGTGGCTTTTTAAATGCTAAGATCCTGCACAACTGCGAGGTATGCAGTCTTAGGGAATACTTTCAGGCCGCCATCGTGGGTATGTATCGAGATGTGGTAACGGTGGACAAGGGCCTCACCGCGCTCTCCTTGGCTAACAAGAACTGGCGCAAACCTATAGTATTAGATACGAGTACTAATGACCGAGGTATGGCAGAGCAAGGAGCTTCACGGTCGCTTCTACCGGGTCCTAAATGGGCCCGATCTAGATCTTACACGACAAGCTGCTGGTCTTGTGCTTTCCTATTTATCAAACAGACAGCAAAAAGTGAATGTTAATGGGGCGACGTCCTCCGTATCTCTAGTCAAAATGGGCGTGCCCCAAGGTTCAATTCTCGGCCCTTTCCTTTTTCTTGTTTACATTAATGATCTCCCTTTTATGATGGCCAAATTATCGGATATAATTCTATTTGTTGATGATACTTCGTTAATTTTTAAAATAGATAAGAAAGATACGGATGTCTTACATGTTAACGAAAGTCTAATTGTTCTCTCAAAATGGTTCGCAGCTTACAATATTTTACTGAATGCGAAAAAAACAAAATGTCTAAAGTTCGCTTTACCAAATGTACCTCAACGTGACCTAAATCTAAATCATGACGGCAAAAATCTTGAAATTATAACGGATACTGTATTCTTGGGGATTACTATCGATTCAAAATTGCAGTGGGGCGTGCACATTAGAACTTGTTCGGGTAGGTTAAGTTCGGCTGCCTTTGCAGTAAGGAAGATAAGGCAGTTAACCGATGTATTATTATTCTTATTTCCACAGTATTATGTCTTATGGCATTCTGCCGTGGGGATCAGCAGCAGACGTTGACTCAATTGTTATCTTACAAAAGAGGGCAATCCGCGCGATCTATAAAATGGGTTCTCGCGAGTCCCTCAGAGAAAAAATTTAAGAGATCGGTATACTGACTCTACCTTCACTTTATATTTTGGAATGTATTTTGTATGTCCGCAAAAGTAGAGCGCTTTTCAAAACTAGAAGCGACTTCCATAATTTAAATACACGCAGTAAGCACGAAATTGTAATACCCAAATTCAGATTAACGGAAACTAGCAAATCTTTTCTTATAAACAGTATACGCTTTTATAACAAGTTGCCAAAGTCAGTTATAGAACTGACCGATGGAAAGTAAAATAACTACATAAAACGTGTCCTTATTAAAAAAGCACATTATAAAATCGAGGACTACGTTGAAGATAAAAATTTTGGCTTTAGCTCCTTCTGCGCATGCGGCTTCCCTGGTAGCTCATAAACGGCACAAATATGTGGAGACAACCACACTAACTACTACCTATACCTATTCTCATACACTAACTATTTTCAATCTCATTTTTTTACCTTTGTATAGATTCTTTTACCTATTGTTTTGTGAATGTGTGAACATTGTAGGCCTTCTAGATTTCTAGATATTTTTTTAACATTTGTTAACATTTTATTTAGTTTTTTTTTTTTTTTGTTTTTTTTTTTTAATTTCTTACGACTTATTGTCGGGCCTACGTTGTCCCCCCATATCCAAGTACTAATGCTGTAACATGAAAATATTTTAAAACCAAACCACTTTTAAAAGAGTAACCATGGAGTTTCTTGCCGGTTCTTCTCCATAGGAAACGACTAACCCGAACCGTGCACCTTTTGTCGACGTTTTATAAGTGCCCATGGCCTTTGTAAAATAAAAACATTTTGATTTTGATTTTATACATCTGTCACTTACTCATCTTCGATCGATCTCAAAATGATACCGCTCTAAGAGCTCATGGTCACCCCCCAGGAGTTGGATTAGATTTTATCCCGGTAGTATGTTCCCTTGGGATGATAAAAATAAAACACATTTTACGCGAGCGAAGCAGGCGGGCAGAAGCTAGTTAGTTTTAATAGACGGTATGTTGCTTGATGATAATACTAAAGATTAGGTACAGGTAGAATTTAACTTGCAAGCGGTTCGGAACACTCTGCGAGTCTTTGCTTAGTAGCAATTTCATGTCAATTACAGCGGGGGGTGAGGTGTGGCATACTGCGCAGCGAATAGCAAGGTGAGATAGGAACCATGTGCTTTTTACCCGACTTCCGAAGGAGGGTAATGTGTTTATCACAAATCCTTTGCTTAGCCGAATTCACTTAAGTAATATGGCTGCAGGAAAGACGCACAGTGTTCACGTGCTGCCGTACACAGCGAGGCTCAGGGGAGCGGTTTTTAGTCTCCCCAGGGATGTGCTATAACAGGCGTTGCTTAGAGAGGGTTCCAGGGTGGTCTTTCATGAGGTCACGGGGAGTCTGCGTGCGATGATGATCACCAGAGAGTTTTAGTAAGGTGCAAATGTCACTCTGGTCATTTCCCCAAAAGTCCAGGCGCATTTTGAAGGTTGCCCTGTTAAAAAAAGGATAACCAGGCTCAGTAGATGCACTCCCAACTACAAGATAAGTTTTCCTAAAAAACAACGCTCGATTTAAAATTGTGTAAAGAAAAACGGTGTAATTTAAATAAGAATAAATAGTTTTGCCAGGTTTGCAGTAAGTAGATATTTGAATAGCCTTTGATAAGATACGAGTAGCAGGCCCCACGCAGGTAACTGGTTTCATCCAAATCTTTATCTTTATCAGAAAAAACTTAAATAAGATGCAGATAGTAGGATATTTTTATTAAATGACTTCAAAAGGTTATCAATACGACAGTATTTTTTTATTTGTGTTACCTCAGAACTTTTTAATCTACTTCACAAAGGAGGAGGTTATCAATTCGACGGTTTTTTATGCTTGTTACCTCAGAACATTTTACGGTTAATCGATTTTGATGATTCTTTTTTATTTGAAATCTAGTCATGTGGTCCCATTTAAATTTCATAAATATCTTTTAACCGTGTTATTTCCTCCTGTTATCATCCCAAAAAACAGCAAGCTGGCACATCTACTGATTGCCCGTGCGCATGTTATAACACTACACGGTGGAGCGAGACTAACTATGGCTACATTGAGACAAAAATATTGGATAACAGGAGGAAATAACACGGTTAAAAAATACCTGCAAGACTGTGTAAAATGTTGTCGCTTCAAACCATCGAAACAATACCAATTAATGGCCGACCTACCCAGTGAGAGGATAACGCAATCACCACCATTCTATCACACAGGGGTGGATTTCACAGGATTTGTTAGTGTTAAACTAAACAAGGGTCGAGGCGTCAGAACGAGTAAAGGTTATGTCGTTGTATTCGTTTGCATGGCAACAAAGGCGGTGCATTTGGAACTCGCATCAGATCTAACGTCACAAACATTTATACTGGCTCTCAACCGCATGATTGGGCGACGAGGCTGTCCGAAACATATTTACTCCGACAACGGAACAAACTTTATTGGAGCCGAAAGGGAGTTAGCTAAACAACTGCACATCTCACAAACATATAACAACGACACTTTATCGAAAAGGAACACCGAGATGGGGATAGAGTGGCATTTTAACGCCCCAAGCTGGCCGACTGCGGGAGGACTTTGGGAGGCTTCAGTTAAGTCTATGAAATATCACCTAAAGCGTGTCCTAGGAGAGCAAAAGTTAACATATGAAGAGTTTTTAACACTGCTTACTCAAATAGAAGCCTGCATGAACTCTAGACCACTTTGCCCTTTAACGGAGGACGTGGACGATATTGATTATCTTACTCCAGCACATTTTTTAATTGGCCGACCAGTGACATTCTTACCAACGGAAAATTTCGAAAAGCAAAACATCAACATTCGACATAGGTGGCAGTTAATAAACAGAATGAAACAAGGGTTTTGGACCAGGTGGTCGTCAGAATACCTGCAAAAACTTCAAGTTCGTAGTAAATGGCTGAACAAAACAAATAATTTATCAATAGGGGATATAGTCTTGATCAAAGAAGACAACCTTCCTCCTGCGAAATGGGCACTTGGGCGAATACAGGAAGTTCACCCGGGGAGAGACAATCTAGTCAGAGTTGTGACAATGAAAACAAAAACAGGGCCACTTACAAGACCAATAACAAAACTAATTAAACTCCCAATACCTGAATCGCATATAGAAATACCTGACACCACCACCAATGACAAAATCTGCACTGAAAAACAAAAATCGACGAAAAATTACACCAACAGGAAACAACGAGTTAAATCAAATAATATAAGTTCCAGCCTGCTATGTATACTCTTAACATTACTGACATTATTTAAGCCCACATATCAAAGCAACGACGCCATAAACATCACACCGTTTGAACCAAATAGAGCAGTGTACTTTGACAAAATCGGCAATTTGCAAAGCGTACATGATGACTGGAAGATTGTTACCTACTATAATATGACGTCGTACTGGCAAGGCATGGAAAACATACATAGAGTTGTAAAACACCTGGGCGAAAGGTGTGAGCAATTTGCATACCAAACGATGTGCAAAACAATTATGACTGAATTCAAACAGGAACTCAACGAACTTGATCATAACAATTACATGTTGGAAACACATCATGGACAGACAAAGGGACGCGTTACCCGAGGACTTGTCAATGGAATAGGTTACCTTGCAAACAGTCTGTTTGGCGTGCTAGATGAAAGGTTCGCAATACAATATAAAAAGGACATAGAAACATTGCAAAACAACAGAGATCACTTATTGAACCTAATCAAAGGTCAAACATCAATCATGGAGGCACATAATAACATTTTAAAGAGAAATGAAGAGACGATGAACACTCAATTTAATCTCTTAAACCAACATCTTAACGCTACCGAGAACTATTTACAAAAATTGGGAAATGACGTTGAGCAAGAGGAAGCTTTGAACTATTTTAACACCATGGCTCTGACTAGTTCAACAATTCTGTCTAAACTACGCCACATCCAACACATGCTCTTAGACACAGCTATTAACATTCACCATGGTCATGTAGACACCAGACTTTTACCGCAGAACCAGCTCTTTCAGGAGCTCAACATTATCTCTGGGCAGTTGCCACAACAATTATCGTTACCCGTTGACAACATTCAAAACCAATTAGCTGACATATACAAACTACTAGAAGTAAAATCCAGATTGTTTGATAAATATTTTATCATCGAAATTACACTACCATTAACAGGCGACACTCCATTCACTATATATAAAACAGTTCCTATTCCGATGATAAAAAACAACAAACATTCACTTACAATGAAAACAAATTCAGAATATGTTGCAGTGAACATAAGAAAGGAGACATATATGCAGCTCACAGACAGTGACCTAGAACATTGTATTAAAATTGAACCAAGTACATATGTATGTTCACTAAACAAACCAACACGTAACATGAGAAATCATCAAATTCCATGCGAAATTGATGCAATAACAAATATTACATTATCAAAATGTATCTATACATCCGAATCCTGCAACAATAAATGGACACCATTACGAAATCCTAACACCTGGCTTTATGTCTGCTGCACGGATTGCCAACTCCAAATCATCTGTGAAGGTCGTATGACTACTAAGGCAATACATTTAACGGGAATCTTAGAAAGGAAGCCAAGGAAGGATGTATAATTAGAAACAACGAAGAAACATATTACACTCAAGTTAACTACGCAAACAAAATCTATGTCAGCCCGGAAATACCACTAATTGATCTAGAAGACATCAACAATTTAACGTCTGTCCAGCCACTTGATTTATCAACTGGACAACAGAACACGCAATTTGTAAGAAACGATTATGAAAAACTTCATAATTCGTTGAAAGAGTTGGAAGATCAAACGAAACAGGCTGAAATGTCGCAACACGATGTGCACCAATATATCGTATCATATTCTACGATGGGACTTCTGATCTTGTCAGTAGTCGTCGCGGGAGGAGCCTACGTGTACTGCAAACGCTGCGGCAAGGTCGCCGTCAGCGCCACCAGCGCGTCCACCAGTTTACCGCCACGGAAGCCACCAAGAGCTGAAGCATCCACTGAAAATATTGAACTCACCTACGCGAGACCTCATTCCTTTAACATTTGAGTTATATTAATTTTTTAGTCACATTGTTTTAATTTAATATTTTTTTATTTACACTGGGAAAATATTATTTGCCGTAAGCTACATATTCTACAAGTAAACTTAGTAATATAACTCTATATATTAGTTACATATGCGAAATGTTAAAAGCATAATTCCTCAAAAAGTTAAGTACACACAGTCCAATAACATTTACAACAAATCTGTTAAACAGTTCAGAAATTTAAATGTTTGCTTATTGAGAGAATCAAAGAGAAAATCAACCATATCACTACAACTATTAACAAACCTAGCACATGGAGAGTTAGATCCCAACACCGTTCTTCTCATTGCAGGACTAAGCGGAGTAATAGCTAGGTGTACGCGGCATTCTCGATGGAGCACGAAAGTTAATGTATGTAAAAGGTATGCTCTAAAGGGGTACGCAGGTGTGAACAGTTCACCCTGGTATACTCTCATTCCACTGGTTTTGTTTAAGTTTCATGTTATTGGGTTAATCTATTCTGGCATCAGTTTGGGTTCACCTTACCCTTATAAGCAAGTCACCAGATTCTCAACTAACTAGATTCGCAATTCACCAGAATCGCAACACACCAAATGTACAATGAAACACAAAGTCGCTTGAGCGCCTTCAAAATTTTTGTATAAGGTTCATATTCGGTTTGCGCAAATATGACCATGTTTCTGATTTCCGTGTAAAGCTCAAGTGGTTGCCAATTCGCCTTCGCCGGAATGCTCATATTCTTACTCTTCTGTATAATGTTCTCTTTACTCCTTCCACCCCTCTTTACCTCAAGGATCGTTTTCAGTTCATCTGCGATTCCCACACGAAATCACTTAGGTCATCGGATAACTTGCGACTTAGGATGCCAATGCATTCCACTACTTTCTTGGATAAAGCTTTTACTGTCCAAGCTGCTCGTCTGTGGAATGCATTGCCTGACCCAATAAAACGCGCCCAGTCATTGCCTGTATTTAAAAGACTCGTAAAAGAACACTACCTATCACTGTGATTGTCGTTAGTCAACATTTCACTTTCATTGCCTATATATATTGAGTATGTATGTATTTATGTATCTATTATAGAACATATGTATGTATTTGTGTATCTATAATAATGTTATTGTGTGTTTAAAGTAAATATTCGCAATGTTATGTGTTACACCAATGTCAGCCCCATTTCATGTCCAGGCTATCACTGTCCATTCCAGGTTGCCTGGAAGAGATCGCGGTATGCGATAAGGCCGCCCGTTGTATGTATTTTAGTTTTAAGTTTCCTTTTATATGTTTTAATTTGGTGTACCTACAATAAAGCATATATAAATAAATAAATAAATAAATAAAGTCACAAAAAATAACAGAATAGGTAGATACTATAGAACTTGCTCATTATGTACCACAACTTATTTTTCACTTTGTAGTGTTTTTTTTGGAAGTTGGTTGTATTTTTTTGTAAAAAAGTTTTATCTTATCTCCTATCTACCGGATATAATATCTCTTCTCATCTTGTTTTTATCTACCTTCTGGAACTAGGGGGCTTCAAAAAGTGGGGAGTGCCACTTGATATCACTAAAGTGGCTGTCAAAAACATGATCTTGTCTTGATAAGCATATGTTGAAAAATAAGATTAATGATGTTTTTGTTTATTCATAGCACCATGATAAGAATTGAATAGGTCTGATGACTCCGCAAGGTCTCAAGGCCGCAAGGAGATTAATAAAAATATAGGACCTGTATTTTAACTGTTTCCACGTAAACAAAAAAAATCACACTTCAAATTTAGGTAGATAACACTTTTCTCATTTCACTCAAAAGTGACGTCACACGCCCCCACTCCTGAACTTTGATGCACTTAAATTAATCTTTGTAAATTTTTACTGAATTGATAAAGCAAAAAACCGGCCAAGTGCGTGTCGGGCCACGCGCAGTAATAGGGTTCCGAAGTTGCATAATAATGCGGCCTAAGAAGAGGGTTTTGTTGTTGTTACATGAACATTAAAGCGGTTTCAGCAGCACACAACGTCCAAAAACGGGCCCACATAGGATGATATTTCTTTTTATCTATATGCTCCCGTTTCACCACTATCTCGCCTGATGGTAAGCGATGATGTGGTCTACGGTGAAGCACTCTTGCCTAGAAGTCACCTATTCACTCTTAACTTAAACTAAAGAAGGTCTAACTGGTAACTGAAGAAGGAGTTATAAAATCCAACTTCGCAACTGAAGTTAGAAAAATATTATCTATTCGTGTACCACCGCGGGTGTGAATTGCGAAAGCAGCCGATACGAGCGCGTGTTAGAGCCACGGGGAATGGTATGATTCGTTCCTAAATCCTTGCGCGCACGCTCCTTGTTTATTTATCTTTCGGAATTTGAAAAATTTCGTATGTATGTACGTATTATGTACCTTTAATCTGCGGTATTCACTACTTCGTTCTGGAAAGTTTTACGCTACTCAATTAGTGGGATATCGACCAAAGAAAATAAGCAATTTGCTTGGCAATCGAATATAATTTGACTTTCGATTACAAAATGTCGAAAATACTTCTGCACTAACACAAAATACCCCCCCACCCCGCGCGCATGCGCCGTATGGTTACGGACCGGTACTGCCAACGACTCCGGCCACTCCAATGCGTTATTCGAGCTTAAACATTATTAATTTAGAAATCATTATTATAAGTTATGATTTTATTTTTTTGTGTTTTTACATGGTTCATAAGCATATATTTACTATCTGTTTTACATAGCCAACAACGTTATTTAAGTAATTTTTCAATGGCAATTGTGGAAAAAAAAATACTGTGCCAAGTACATTTTATAAGTTGGTCGACTATTACTCGTAAACTTGTAAAGCCTGTTATGATTTAATTTTTGTTTAGTTTTACATGGTTCATAAGCATATATTTACTATGTTTTACACAGCTAACAACGTTATATAAGTAATTTTATTTTAACTGTTCCAAGTACATTTTATAAGTTGGTCGACTATTACCCGTCTTATTAATAAACGTGGACTAAGGTAAGAATAACTTTATTCCAAGCATTAGGTTGGTACTAAAAAAAATCCGTATTAATAAACACGGAATAAGGAGGGATTATACTAATCTGACACTAGTCTCGGACTAAAAGTTAAACCATGGTGCCAGCTAGTTTAAGGTCGGAATAAGAGAAGTGTAACTATGGCAACCATATATATTTTTTTTTTTTTTGCATCGCCCTGTTCGGGCAGGCTAAGGTCTTAGACCATACCGCCTCGTGTTCAGTGCATAATATCCTTCATGAATTCTTTAGTATGCATTATAATGGGGATGCAACAGATTCTAATGTTTTTTGGAGTATTTGGCAGCAAATTGTATCAAGTCAGCCTTCCCAGTAAGCTTTGCGGGAGAATTTTATTATAGTCAATACTATAATAAAATTCTCCGCTCCACTATCCCGAGATCGCTTCTGTCAATGCTTTCACAGATTGACCAGTTGCGTAGACAGTTGAGACATAAAACTACACCAATTTAATATCACAATATCCACTAGGAATCAATTTGCTAATAATACTAACAGCCGCTGAACTACACTCGAAAAAATCCCGCCAAAAACTCTCGCAACCACAATTATTACATAGACTCTGATTTTTTATTTAATAGATGTGGAACATTAAAAAAAATAAGGTCATTGGCAGCTGTTTAGCTTTAGTCAACGAAATTACAAATTAATTAATCATCATTATATGTAATTTTTAAGTTTAAAGGTAATACGATAATTTGAAAAGGAGGGATCCTTCACCTTTACTGTCAAATCTCTATGGCAGATGTCATTTTTTGTTTTTTTTTTCTACAAAATGTCTTCAACTTGCTTATTTTTCATTCACTAGTTCATTCTTTTTACTTTTAAATTCAACTGGGTTGCCAGAGCTTACGCGTAAATCCAAGACTAAGAAATGAATAGTTAGTCCGAGGTTATTCCATGTTTATTAATAACATTGCTAGATCTATGTTAATCGTTAGTTACTCCGGGACTAGCTAGTCCAAGAGTAACTTCGGAGTAAGCTGGGAATACGCCATTTTTATTAATAAGACTGGTAGAGCCTACTTATCCGTGATAGTTTTCCTTTTAATTTCGTTATATTTACTGTTACCGTGATTTTTATCAGATAACCAAGAGCAACCATTTTGCTGGCAGTGGGGGGGGACACTTGACTCTGACATAAATTTGCAATTTAAAGCTTAATTTTACGCAAACGGATCTCTGGACCGAAAAATGGTTGTAACAAACCCATAATATTTTTAAATGACCTATCCAACGATACCCCACACGATGGGACAGATGAGAAAAAAAAATACATCCCCACTTTACGTCTATGGGAGGTACCCGAAAAAAAAATATTTTTCTTGATTTTATTTTACCACTTTGTCGGAATTATTAATATGTATATCCATGCCAAATTATAGCTTTCTAGTACTTAGATTCTCTGAGCTAAGCTGCGGATGCTGAGGGTTCCTTCTTGAGTTCGGAACCCTAAAAATACGTGTTCCATATTATTTCATAATCTCAATGGCGGATTATACAGAATTCTCATTTATCTACCCAGGAATCATTCCTATTGCCTTTGCAAAATACACAATAACCGGTACAAATTTCTATAGGTCCAACTTAATTGATACGTGCGAATTCTAAATCATAAAAATTCGAAAAATCGATTTGTAGCGCAGAAGCAGATCATCAACCAGAGACCGTAGTGGAGTGTCTGTGCCTGGTCTTATATGCAAACATTATAATAAAAACAACATACACTTTATATTTTAATCCACACTCGTTCTATCACACTCTGCTCCCGCACACTCGAGTGTGGGAGAGGGACAGATAATGGTTATTTCATGATAGATTTCGATACGTCGAAAAACGTTGGTGGCGGCTATCGCATCAACACTTGAGACTGATTAAATGGCGGTCATCATCAACGTTTCACCAGAGAAGACAGACATGTTATATTTAAAACATCATTGCATTAAAATATCATGAATCGAAGATCGTCACTCCACCTAGCCTGAGGGCGTCCTACCTTACGTTTACCAGTTCGCGGTCTCCACTCAAGAACGCGTTTACCCCAACGGTCATCGGTTCAACGACTTATATGGCCAGCCCATTGCTACTTCAGCTTGCTTATTCCATGAGCTATGTCGACAACTTTGATTCTCTGCCGGATCACCTCGTTTCGGATTCGATCCCTTAGAGAGACGCCGAGCATAGCCCTTTCCATTGCTCGCTGAGCATCTTTGAACTGATTTACCAGCCGTATTATGAGTGTCCACGTCTCGGTACCGTAGGTCAAGAGTCACCGTAGGAGAAGAAGTATCTACGAAGTTTTACAAACGCCGCTCAGCCCATCTGTATACGTTCTGAATACCGTATATCTACCGTATTTTTTTCACAGCGCTGTGCTAGCGGTGTCATGGAGTGCCGAAGACCTGACATTTCCACCGGGATTCAGATTCGGAGCGGCCACTGCTGCTTACCAAGTGGAAGGTGCCTGGAATGCCAGTGGTAAGCTTCAAGAACCAGTTTTTGGCTTCTACTTGAAAGTATAATAAGATGTTAATATTATTCTCCAAGTCATTGCCTTATGGAAATGGGTAGAGTGCTTAGAATGTTTGGGTAATTTTGTAATCTTATATCAACGCACAGCCCAAACGGCTGAAACTTCAATCATGAAACTAAGCACGTAGGTTCCTTTGGTGAGCACTAAGAAAGGATTTTTGGAAATTCTACCCCTAAGGGCGTGAAATAGGATGTGAAAGTTTGTATGAAAATCCGTCAGTTTTAATTTCAGGATCTTCATATTTTGGGTTTAGGCTGAAATTAAAAAACAATTTACACGTGTCTCAGCGATTTTGAAGATTCCCCATGAGGGTGAAAAGGGGGATGAAGTCATGGGAATAATGAAATCGTCTAGAGACTTGAAATTTTGACATAGATACATTATATTGTGCAGGCATCCACTAAGAAAGGAAATTTTTGTGAATTCATCAACCCATAATGGGGTGAAATAGGGGATGAAAGTTTGTATGAAAGTCGGTCACTTTTGAAGTTAGGATCCTAGAATGTTGGGTTTGGCCTGAAGATTAAAATCTAACGCAAATTAAGGTTTTTTGGAAATTCCGTCCTTGGGGGGCGGATCATGGGGGATGAAATGTTGTGTCCTTCTTTTACAAAGGAAAAAAATATTAAAAATACTTTCAAGTCTTTAAAGTCTGTTGGTAACTATAAAATGCCTCAACGCATAAATATAGGAATTAAATAGGGACGGGATAGGGACCTATTATCTAAGCAAACTTATCAATGTTAAAGATTTACGTATCACAATTGGCGCCGACATCCAAAATGGTAAAAAATGTTGTTTTTAAGGAAATACTTTAATTTAATTACTTACTTATGATTATGATTACTTATTATTAATCATGGATAAACACAGAAATAGTGAAGGGATAGGGACAAGGATAGAGCGTATTGATGATAAAGTAGGTAAGTATAAGTCTGTCCTAAGAACCACTTTCACATTACATTATTTTTATCATCATTATTTTTTACTTTTTCTCTACATACTGTTAAAATATGGTAAGGAGAAGCATGTAGTATACGCGTGCGAAGCCGCGGGCAAAAGCTAGTTATAATATAACAAGCACTTCGCCCGCGAATTCGTTCGCGTGATCCGAATTTTATCCTACAGATGACTTTTAGTTCACCACTTTAAAGGTTGAAATATCCAAAAATCTCTTCTTAGTGCTCCCCTACATCATAAAAAGAAGGCCTGTACAGTACATTTTTCAAAAATCTTTAAAACTCCTTATACCGTCTTTTAGGAGTAGTTTTGAATAACTAATAATGAAGACCTTTACTATTTTCTTCAGTTAGTATTTATGCCAATTAAGTTTCAAATGTATAAACCCACCAAATTTTCACCTTTTCACCTCCTTAGGGGTAGAATTTCCAAAAACCAATAAATACATGAATTCTTTTTATCAACCAAAAGCGTAAATCTTTAGTTTCACCTGTCAAACTTAAAAGCGTAGAAATTTTACACAAACTTTCAACCCCCTTTTTACCTCCTTGGGGGTTTTCTTCCAAAAACCAATAAATATGTACATGAATACTTTTTTACAACCAAGAGCGTAAATCTAAAATTACATGTGTCCAATTTACAAACTGTAAAAAATTCATAGAAACTTTCAACCCTTATTACCCCTTTAGGGATGGAATTTCCAAAAACCAATAAATTCATGAATTCTTTTTATCAAAGAAGAGCGTAAATCTACAATTTCATGTGTCCAATTTACAAACTAAAAAAAACATACAAAATTATCCAAAAACCAATAAATAAATAAATTCCTTTTATCAACCAACAGCGTAAATCTAAAATTTCACGAGTCCAACTTACAATCTGTAGAAATTTCATACAAAATTTCAACCCCCTTACGGGTGGAATTTCCAAAAACCAATAAATACATGAATTATTTTTATCAATCAAGAGCGTAAATGTAAAATTTAACGTGTCCTATTTACAAACTGTAGAAATTTCATACAAACTTTCAACCCCCCAGAGGTAGAATTTCCGAAAATCCTTTTTTAGTGCGCACTACTTGAGGAATCTCCCTGCTAACCTTTCATCTTTATACGTCAAGTGGTTTTCGATATTTCGTGATGAATGAATGAGTGACGTTTCGCTTTTGTATATTTAGATACCAGTCAGAAGCCAAGAAATCTGACACCAGTCTTGTCCAGGGGTGTCGTGGTACCCGTTTACTGGGTTGTGGAGGTCAGATAAGCAACAGCAGTCACTCCATATAAAATACTGGTACCCAGCTGCATCCACTCCAATATAGAACTTGCAAAAGGCTAGCCAGTCGATGAGTTGAGGCTATACTTCCGAAATTCCTTTAACTCAAAGTAATGTCAAATTCTTTATTCAATTTAGGCAATTAAGCGGCACTTTACAAGTCATACACATAATTATGTCTGTTAAGTACAATGGAAATAACCTTGCCTTAGAGCAACCTTGCTTATGGTAGAAACCTTGATCTTCTTACTAACCCTTCTGAAAAATAATTTCAACATAATTTGCTAGACAAAGGCGAAAGCATGTGGGACCGTTTTACCCATGAACATCCCGAAATGATTACTGATCGGAGCAGTGGAGACATCGCCTGCGACTCCTACTACCAGTGGGAGAGGGACATCGAGATGTCTGTGGAACTGGGCTTGCACTTTTATAGGTGAGGTCATCATCATCAGCATCATAATTTCAGCTGAAAGACGTCCATTGCTGGACATAGGCCTCCCCCAAGTGTCGCCACATCGATCGGTCCTGTGCAGACGCAACGTTTCAAGCCCTCTCTCTAGGTGGCGCGATAACCTGGTCAAGGCTGCGGGAATATGCAGGATGCGAGCTGCACAGGACCGATCGATACAAGGCGAGAAGAACTATTCTTGAGGGCAGTATACAGAAATAAGTGAGTCTTAATCTAATAAAGATCAGCCATTTGATGTTGGTGAGGCATAAGGTAATAGATCATTTTTCACCAAATCTTTTCTTAATTACCAGGTTTTCAATATCCTGGACTCGTCTCCTCCCGACTGGTTTTGACAACCACATCAGCGAAGATGGCAAGAAATACTATAACAAACTGATCGACGGTCTACTGGAGAAGGGCATTGAGCCTTTCATAACTTTGTATCATTGGGACCTGCCACAATCACTTCAAGATCTTGGTAAGTCTAACCGCCGTTTTTAATTGGTGATAGAAGAAAAATCAAATCAAATCTTTTTATTGTGGGCATAGGTTATACAGACAGATGTTAGGTAAATTACAGTTCCCTTATGTCCTGCCTAGTAAGCTTCTGACCTTGATCTCGCACGGTTCCCGATAAACGTATTACTTTTTTACTGCCATGGTCTTGGACTACTTTGCTCTGTAGTTTAAATAGTTTTAGATAAAAGTAGTCAGGACTGTACACACTGTTCCATATACCACCAAAAGTGCAACCCCTTGCACACCTTTCGTGACGCCCATGTTAACCTTGGTACCTTGAACCCTCTTCATCCAACAACACACTTGTCCTGATAAGCAAACCTTATCCGAATACAACCATTCATTTCAATCCATTTGAGATAACATTAGACATTTAAATAAGCACATTTTACAGCCCGTTCAATAGCTTTTGAATTCGTGATATGGCAAATGGCAGCTGTATTAAACAGTTAGTTTTGGTAACAGGTTTATGCTTTTTATGCCATCCTTATATTTACGGGATAGAACTCAAAATCGGTTGAGCGGACGAAAGAGGTTGTAAAAATTTCTAATGTCATTTCAAATGGAATATAAGTGGTGTGATGACCTGGTGAAGGTTGTGGGAATCCGCAACCTTCACCAGGTCATCTTGGGGGAGACCTTTGTTCAGCAGTGGATGTCTTTCGGCTGAAATAATAATGATGATAACTTTAAAATAGTAGTTTATGCAACGGTTATATAATAGGGGTTATAAAAACACGAGTGTGGGTTTATCACGCGAGTGTTTTAATACCTAATTATATGCCGTTGCATACACTATTTTATCTTCACTCATATAGTTGAAATAGAACAAAAGTGGAAACGGAAAAATATGTGATATGGCGGGAAATTTAGATGCTCATTGCGCATGACTGCGCAGCGCGCGCTTCCATAGACAATGACACTATTTTTCTACATTAAGTCAATAAGCTCATACGCGCCAATAAATTAACAAATTATTATAAAAACAAAAGAACCTGACTGCTAAAAGCTTATTAACTGAATAGAGAAAAACAAGTAATAGATATAATTTAGACATTAAATATTAAGAGGTGCCAGCGGTGACAAAGGAATTTTTGGTCGATTTTCAATATTTTTTGTTAGTCCCGCCTTTTTAATTTCATTCATTCTATTTTATTTCATACCTTTTAGTTTTAGTAATGAACAAGTTCTCAAAATAAGTTATGTGCTAAATATTTATTTTGCTATCAAAGTTAAGCTTATCTTGAAATTTTGCTAAAATAGGAACGTAAAAGTGTTATAATATATATCTATATGTTTGGCATGTCCTATTTAATAGCTTTCGTTTGATACCCATATTGCTAGGAGAAAGAAAAAATGTATCACCCCCTTTTTTTAGAGGAGGCGCTATTTAAAAAATTATATAGCCTATGTCAGTCCCGCAATTGAGAAGAATCCAACGACAGTCGACACCTCATATGTGATAATCCGTCAAGCCGTTTGGGCTGTAGAGCGTGGTATAGAAATGGACATACATACGTACATACATACACTCGAAAAACATTATAGTCCCGCAGTCGGGTAAAAAGTAAAAGTGTACTAGTAAAAAAAAATCAAAGTTATTTTATCTACACTCAAACCGTAATGTTCCTAATAAGAATTCAAAAAATAAAAAAACACGTCCTTTTTTGTGGATAGGTAAAATTTAAAAATAAATCCATTACAGTGAAACATTTCCCTTCGATTTTTAAACAACTGCATCATAAACAATTATTCCTTGCAGGTGGTTGGACAAACCCACTCGTAGCAGATTGGTTCACCGACTACGCCAGGGTAGTCTTCACCCTCTTTGGAGACCGCGTAAAATGGTGGCTGACCATCAACGAACCGCTCATGATTTGCGACGTGGTCTACAATTCTGGTATACTGGCACCACCTATCGTGAGTGCTGAGCTTGGGGCTTACTTGTGCACTAAGAATGTGCTGATGGCTCATGCTAAGGCATGGAGGCTGTATGATGAGGAGTTCAGGCCGAAGCATCATGGTAAGTGGGGCAAAAATCTATTCAGAATTTACGGCATTTGATAATCTTACCGTTAAACCGTTCCAGCTGTCAATTGTAGGTCTTTGACATTCGTTACGGTAGTCAGAAGTCATAAAAAATCTGATATAGTAGACACAGTGGATCTTTGTGTCGCTTAAGTTTGTCGCTTCGTCCTATCTCGCTTAATCTATGCAGTATACTCGATGAAAAACTGTTTCTTGCGCAATGGTTCGGAGAGCCAACTTCAGAGACACAAAGATCCGCTGTGACTACTATACCAGTCTTGCTAAAGGGATATTGTATTACCCATTTACTGCTTTGTGACTGGAAGCTGATCCCAACATAGATGGCCAAAGGCTAGGCAGTTTGATTGATACCTTTCCCGTTTCGACTGTTTGCTAAATGCGGTAGCAGATGCATAAGAGCAGCCGAGGATTGAGCTAAATACCATTTAGGCAGCCATAACCAGAGGGACTAAGGTTGCCCTTGCCATACACGGGGTCGTCTGACGCCCATATGCTGGTTTGGTCCCTGGGGTGGTCACGGCGTGCAATGAGTTCTGTTGCATCGGTGATGGGAGGTACTCCCCAGAGGAGGGTCCGATGACGGAGCCGCGCCGGGTTCACGAATGAGTGCTAACGCGTGCCCATGTTCCCGCCATAAGCGGCATAGGAGAACACCGTGGAGTTTTTAGTGGGTTGGAGTCCCACCTAACTGCGCTAACTGCCCGTGGTAGCGCAGTATGCATGAGCATTTCTGCAAGCTTAAAAAAGGCAGCCATAACCAACCGAGAACAAATTTAAGCTGTTGATGATCTTTCAGGATGTACACCAGCAAAAGAACTCCTTACTGCAGTGCATTCGTTAGGACCCACCTATTAATTATATTGTGGAATCAATTTGTTTCCGGGCTCAATTATTGTTTTATGTAAAGTGATGGCCTGAAACACAGGTTTGAAAGAACCTAAATCGGGCAGGTCCATACCAAAAATAGAAAAAAAAAAAAAAAAAAAAATTATACCATTGTTTTAGAAAAATACTACTGCGCCTAATAATGTAGGTACATTTTTGTGAACGTACTTACTTTATAATAAATTATTCTTAGGTAAGGTGTCACTTTGCAACCACCACATTTGGTTCGATCCTGTGACGCCAGCTGATGCAGAGGTTGCTGAACTGGCCAGGGAGAACTGTGTAAGTTTCACTAACAATACATATTATCTAAATCTATCCCTATACCAAAATTTATGAAAATTGGTTCAGCTTGCAAATGTTCCAAACATACAGACAGAGCAATTTTTGCATTTATAATATTAGTATGAATATAGACAGTTATTAAATTATTAAAATTCTGCTGCTTTCAGGTTGGCAAATACACCCACCCGATATTCTCCACAACTGGAGGTTGGCCGCCATCTTTAGAAAAAGTGATGGAGGAGGTCAGCTTTAAGAGGGGATACAATAAATCCTCTTTGCCAGCTTTTACTCCAGACGAGATTGCTTTTGTTAGAGGTATTCCATAATATATATTTTTTTATTATTATGGATAGGCTCTCGCTTAACCACTACCTATCTCACCTGATGGTAAGCGATGATGTGGTCGACGGTCCACACCTCTTTTTTTCTGGGAAGCCTTCAAAAGGTCCCTGAAGTTTTGGGAAAAGACCAGAGAGTGCGGGATTTTTACCTCGTTAAAACCACCCCGGTGATCACCATCACCACGCAAAACCCCTTCTACGTACTTATGGTGATCACCGGGTAGGTTTGGTGGTCAAGGTTTGGTGGTCCTCCCGTGACAGCTTAAAAGACCACCACAAGCCCCCTCTGTGAAACGCCTGTTAGGCCACTTCTCTGGAGAGACTAAAAAAACGCCTCCCCTGATCCTCGCTGTGCACGGCAGCACGTTATCACTGTGCCACCGTCTTTCTTGGAGTCACTTGGTGACCGCCCATGACCCCGGAATCCCGCCTGCCTTTGATGCAGGCAGGGTTTCGGCGTTTTAGAGGTCGAGGCGGTTGCTTCTACGACGCCTTCTTCTCCGAATGCCACTGTATAATAAAAAGCCCGCCAAATGGGTGTTGGGCCACGCGCCGTAATAGGGTTCCGTTGCTCAATAATGCGGACTAAGAAGAGGGCATTTTTCAATGGAATCTGTACAAATTTTTACTTTTCCAAGTACATTTTGTAAGTTGGTCGACTATTACTCGTAAACTGGTAAAACCTACTTAGCTGTGATAGTTTTCCTTTTAATTTCGTTATATATACAGCAGCCATGATTTTTTTCACATATCCAAAAGCAACCATTAAGCTCACACTTGACTCTAAACAAAAATTAGCAATCTAAAGCTTAATTTTACGCAAACGAATACCTGAATCGAAAAGGGATTTTAACAGACGCGTTCTATCCAACGATACCCCATACCACGGGATAGACGAGAAAAAAAAACATCCTTGCTTTACTTGTACAGGAGGAAAATAAATATTTTTTCTTCCAACTATGCTTTAATTTCATCACAATCGCACTAAAAACTCAGTACAAAGCGAGTCTTTATTGCTCTAGAGCAATAAAAATGTATGAAATTTCATTATTGCACAGTTTTTTTTTTAATCGCACCAAAAGGCGCCAATCTCAATGGATTAGCTCTATTCAGCCAGCCGATATCAATACTTTTTTTTTACGTACGTATTATTCGTTTCTATCCTACTTGTTCCAAATTTAAAAAATGATTGCTGCTAACTCTGATTTAAAAATGAAAGAAATTTAAAAAAGTGATTTTCGACATCGCCGCGCCCGTGGCCGCGCCCATCTACTTCCCGTGATAACGACTTCATTGTAACAAATCAGCCAGGCCCATCTAACTCGTCTGATAATATTATTCAGTTAAACAAACAAATATAAATTTGCCCAACAAAACTTAACCTTACGTTTAATAATTGCTCAAGTATAACTTTTAATTTCAATAATTAAACTTCTATTTTAACTGTTTGATATGAGTTTCTTTTATCTACTATTCCTATAGGTAATAGTTGAAAGAAAAGCAGATTATGCACCTCGCCTTAAGTAATTTATATTGCCCTCGTGCCTGTTAGATTAGAGCCCTCGCTAACGCTCGGGCTCTAAATCAGGCACTCGGTGCAGTAATAAATCACTTTGTGCTCGATGCAATAATCTACTATTTTCATGATTTTATTTTACCACTTTGTTGGTGTGATTAATATGTATATCCAAGCCAAATCATACCTTTCTAGTACTAACTGCCGCACTCAGAGATGGTTAATAGTTACTTAAGGCGCTCCTTAGGACAAATTTCGTACTAAAATCTCTACTAAGGAGCGCCTTAAGTAACCGTTAACGTCTCTGAGTGCGGCAGTAAGAGTCTTTGAGCTAAACTGCGGGCGGGGTTCAAAACTATAGGGTTCCTTGTTGACTACGGAACCCTAAAAATTAATGTTTGTATGTTTGTCCTATAAGCGCTCACTATATTGATCCATTTGTGATGAAACTTTGGTTTGATCCCGCGAAGGTTTCTGGCCTAAAAAAAACTATGAAAACACTTTTTACTTTAGGTGGCATTACAGCGCAGCACCAGCTAGCCATTAGTTTTATGTTTCTATAAGATAAGGATGATATTAAACTTTCTTCGTGCAAAATAAGATAAAAATTAATCCATTTATGTTATTGTAGCACCAGACAATCTAGACCGCCGACTTGGCGCCGCTTTTTAGGCTTCTATTGCTGTCACTCACGTGTCTGACTGTCTGTCCGTCTGTCTATCTGTGTGTCACACAGGTTATACAGCCAAACGGGAAAAATAATATTGTCCTTCCTTATTATATTCCGTTTTGTTTTGTGTTTGTTTATTTTTGGTTGCGTTTGCGATTTATGTGTGCGATTTTTGTGGCTATAATTTTCTTCCTATAAATTACAACCTATAACAATCAATCTGCCTAGCTTCCGACTATATTGGGGTCAGCTTCCAGTCTTACCGGATTCAGCTGAGTACCAGTGTTTTACATGGAGCGACCCTATCTGACCTACACAACCCAGTAACTGGATATCACGATACCTTTTTTTTTTGTTTGGGAAATCATCTAATGACTTCACCCGCTCTGGGTGAAGCGGGAAGGCGTGTCAGACTTTTACTGACTAAAACCCACCCGTGTTCCTTCAGTTGTTTGTGCCAGGGCCGCAGTAACACACTTTCAAATTTATCTGCGACCCAGACAGACATCGGCCCTAGTGGGCCCGTCAACTTTTTGCTGACAACTCTTTGAGGCGCGCGTGGAACACTACGCGCCGTCGACTCGAGCCATCGGACGGCAAGCTACCCATTACTTTCCGTCCGCAAGCCCGCGCCTACGGTGACCGGCTTGCGATTCCCGACGCCCAGGGCGTCCCCTGCGGTGGCTAGGGGCGCGAGGGAGTCTCCGTTGCGTCTCCCTGAAGCGTTCCGCCTCCTCCTTCGCGACCATTACTGCTTCGCATAAGGAGGTGACAGCAGTAATGGTAGTATGGTGGTGGTGGGTAGTACAGTGTGCTTAGTGCGAGTTTTTTAACGTACTCACTCGTGCTAACGTAAACTATCTCTTATGTCAAAATGTATACAAAAAAAGAGGTTTTGCCTTGCCGTCACCAGACGGCGCTTATCCAGTTTCAATACAAATTGGCGTTAACGTTAACGCGATTGAGCGTGAGCAAAAACTCGCACTAAGGCATCTGTGTGCTTAGTGCGAGATTTTTAACGTACTCACTCGTGTTAACGTAAACGATCTCTTATGTCAAAATGTATACAAAAAAAGAGGTTTTGCCTTGCCGTCACCAGACGGCGCTTATCCAGTTTCAATACAAATTGGCGTTAACGTTAACGCGCTTGAGCGTGAGTAAAAACCCGCACTAAGGCCTCTGTAGTAGTAGTAAAGTCTGCATGTGCGCTAAGTGCAACTTGAGTCTCACGCTTCATCGCGTTTTTCGTCTTTTTTTTCTGAAACACCAATAATTTTGTAATATTGAAGTACACTGGGACACAGATAATTTAATACTAGCATACAGATGCCTCTTTCCATACAAAGAAATCGTGCCGACATAACTAGCGTTTTTCGTCTGTTTAAATGATTATTTTTATAAGTACTTCGATCGCTTTCGGTTCAGTTCCATGGCTATAGACGATGTTAGCAGTGACTTGCAAGTAAATGGGTTTTCTCGGTTCGTGACATTTTTTTTCTTTTTTAAATACAGAGACGAATTGTTTTATAGTATTATTTTGCATATTTTTACAGCTTCATTGTACCAAAATGTGTTACAATACATATTTAAAAAATCGAGTGGCATGCCTCAGAAATTCAAAAACCGCGCCATCTATTGGAATCAATTTTAAATAATCCGTTCAAATAATCTTTGAAATGTGAATTAAGTGCCCAATATTCCATAATTTAATGCTTAGGAGAGTTGATTAAACATGAACATACATTTTTTATGATCGTCTCTAGAAAATCATAATATTACACAAAACTCAATAACAAATTGAAGCTTATCACGCCATCTAGTGCAATTTATTTGAACCTAATTCTCTTTCTTCGCGTTGGGAGCCCGTGGTAGTGTCAAAAATTATTGGACGCTTTCATTGGTGAAGATACATTTTTCGAAAGAGTCCAATCATTTTTGCCAATACCTAATTATTCAAAGAATATTTGTTATACTATTTCATGGGGTCAAATCTTTTGCCTTGCCAAATTCACTAACGCAATTAGGCTGCAGGTACTATTTAATTATCTTGTTTATTTATCCAGGGACCTACGACTTCTATGCCATGAACCAGTACACCAGTCGTCTGATCCGGCAGGCAAAGGAGGGAGAGAGCTTCTCGGCCTGGCCACTCGGGGACGCTGTGGATCTGAATGGTATTGTGGAGAAAAGGGAGGACTGGCCCGTGTCGGCTTCGTTTTGGTTCTATGTGAGTATTTATTGTAAGCCTTTCTTTAGCAACCGTATACAAAAATAGAATTTAGACAAGTCTTTCTTGTTTTTAGGGTTCCGTACCCAAAGGGTAAAAACGGGACCCTATTACTGAGACTTCACGGTCCGTCTGTCTGTCTGTCTGTCTGTCCGTCTGTCACCAGGCTGTATCTCATGAACCGTGATAGCTAGACAGTTGAAGTTGAGTTTCACAGATGATGTATTTCTATTGCCGCTATAACAACAAATACTAAAAACAGAATAAAATTAATATTTAAGGGGGGCTCCCATACAACAAACGTGATTTTTTTGCCGTTTTTTGCTCGATATTAATAACGGCAACAGGTAGAAGCTTGAAATATTCACAGAATATTTAGTTGTGTATTCACTTCAAAAAAAAAATTATTATTAAATTAAAATAAAATAAATTAAGGGGGGCTCCCATACAACACACGTGATTTTTTTGCCGTTTTTTGCGATAAAGGTGCGGAACCCTTCGTTCGTGAGTCCGACTCGCACTTGGCCAGTTTTTTTTTAAACGTTGACCTACACTAGGAAATTACATACTTCAGTACAAAGGTGCATAGAAGAAGGCATACAAATTTGAAAAATATTGTACTTTTTTATTATTTTTATTGATTTTTAGGGTTCCGTACCCAAAGGGTAAAAACGGGACCCTATTACTAAGATTCTGCGATCCGTCTGTCTGTCTGTCTGTCCGTCTGTCACCAGGCTGTATGTCATGAACCGTGATAGCTAGACAGCTGAAATTTTCACTTATGTATTCATAAACGTGATTTTTTTGCTGTTTTTTGCTCGATATTAATAACGGCAACAGGTAGACGCTTGAAATATTCACGGCATATTTAGTTGTATATACACTTCAAAAATAGTAATTATTAAATTAAAATAAAATAAATAGAGGGGGGCTCCCATACAACAAACGTGTTTTTTTTTGCTGTTTTTTGCTCGATATTAATAACGGAAACAGGTAGACGCTTGAAATATTCACAGAATATTTAATTGTATATTCACTTCAAAAAATAGTAATTATTAAATTAAAATAAAATGGATTAAGGGGGGCTCCCATACAACAAACGTGTTTTTTTTGCCGTTTTTTGCGATAATGGTACGGAACCCTTCGTGCGCGAGTCTGACTCGCACTTGGCCGGTTTTTCGATAATGGTACGGAACCCTTCGTGCGCAAGTCCGACTCGCACTTGGCCGGTTTTTATGTTTAAGTACTTATATTTTATAAGATATAGATAGGTGTGTAAAACATCGTATTGGAATACTGTAAAATGTTGTACTTATTGGTGTAAAATAAATAAATAAGTAAATAAATTCCAGTGACAACAAAAATTTAGGTTTAGCCTTTATTTAACAATCTTACATACAATTATGATTAATTTAAGTCCGTGTGACAGTTTGTAACTCTAGCAAATTTTGGTATGCCATATTTTTTTTTTTGCCTCAGTTTTAAGAATATATTTCCCAGGTCTACCCCGAAGGCATCCGTCGGCAGCTAGTCTGGTTGAAGCAGAAGTACGGCAACTTGGAGTTCGTCATCACGGAGAATGGACTGTCTACTTACGCAGGTCTCGATGACCAAGACAGGATCAATTACTATAAGGATTACTTGAAACAGGTAGGGGCTGATGATGAAAAAAGTTGGGCGAAAATTAGAACAATACTATTTAAGAGGAAAAATATAGGCGTCCCTACACAGCGCGCAACGGCTAAGTTGCCTACGTACGGATGTGTGGTTGGTAAATACATATGTATGTCTGGGTCGCAGATAAATTTGAAAAACAGTTACCGCGGCCATTGCTCAAGCAACTGAAGGAACACTGGTGGGTTTTAGTCAGTAAAAATCTGACACACTCTCCCGCCTCACCCAGTGTGAAGTCATTGGATGATTTCCCACACAAAAAAAAAAACGCCTTACCGACCCTAAGTGCATTGCAGCTTGAGTGGAATACCCTCCCCCCACATTTAAAGGCAAAATTTCGAATCGCAATAGCTCCGGCGCTGCGGGATGTGCAGCCCCTATGCCCTTGCGTGACAATCCATGGGCATCTCCGCGCCTCCACGCCTCCGAATTTGCAAAAACACTCTAGGGGTGTGACATACAAGACTGCTTGGAGTCGGGGTCAGCAGATTCGGATCTGTAGAATATTTATTATTAAACTAGCTGTGCCCGCGGCTTCGCTCCCGTCATCTGTCTGCCAACCCTACCCTACTTGCCTTCCTGCCTACCCTACTTACCATTATGTTACCAACCTACCATTTTTTTTTCTATAGTCATCATTCATCTGTCTGCCAACCCTACCCTACTTGCCTTCCTGCCTACCCTACTTACCATTACCAACCTACCATTTTTTTTCTAGCAACACAAATCATAACATCGCCATTCAGAAAATGACTTCAAATGCACAACGCCATCTATCGAATATCGAGTTCAACTGTCCGAGTATTGAATTGGGTGTGTTGGGATCATTTTACTTCATGAACACTTTAAATTCATCTAACTTTTGATAGAGTAAACCGATTGCGATGAAACAAAAACTAAGTAATTCTTCAAGTTACGCACAATATTTATGTATAAAAGTTATTTACATTGGTTACGTACATTTCACGTGATGCGTGCACAAATAAACAGACAAACAGACAAAAAATCCAAAAATGCCGGAAATAGGTTCTGTTTGGTTATCCTTTAACACCCTGGCATTTTTTTTTGGAAATATTTTCGATGTACAAAAATTACTTTTCTACAGATTTATTAAATGTATTGATAATGAATTAAGATCAAAAGAAATGAAAAAAAAACTGTTGTCGGCTGGCAAAGTTGAAATAAAACGCAATAGATATCGATTTTTCAGGTTTTTTTTTGGAATTACTACGAGTGTTCACAATCTAAAACTTTGCAGAAAGTCTCCTTATACTAAGACCTTTCTGCCATAAAATTACGGTTATCCACTTCAGCGGTCCAGTAAGTAAAGTTTACAGTTTAGACAATTCGATAGCGTTTGACAATCCCATACATTTTGGACATCTTTTCTATCGCTATCGCCACGCTTTCGATGATAGAATGTCACTTTTCAGGCACGCCGACAGAGAAGCGAGTGTGTAATGCCGATAGTTGTACCGCTCGGCTATGAGCGAGTGTTTTGTGCGACAGGTGATTACTCGCACCACTCGCTCGGGCGGTCAGTTCTGTACGCGTTGGTTGGTTTATCTCTCGGCGTGAGTTCTGACCGCCAAGCGAGCATCGCCGAGCGAGGATCACTGAGCAATTATTATCTATAATAGCTCTTGTTGCTGCAACAAACTTGTGGTCAGAGAGTACTCGCCCCGGCTGTGTGAAAAGCCAGCGAACAACTATTAATATAATGTATCTCTTTTATTGACACGGGATCTGTATCTTTTGTTCGTTTCTTCATCGAGAAAATAGTCGACAACTAATCGCTTCGTCACCGGCGGTGGTACAAGTTCCTGAGGCCTTAAGTTACTCAAAGTTTCTAGAGTATAAGGCTGGCCGCATACGTACGTTTTCCGCATTCGATTGCCGAATACGGAATACAGATTCGGAATTCCGTGAACCTAGCGCAGACGTTAGATTTTTCATGTTTGGCATTTTCACGAACGCGCGGGCTAGCATTCGATACGAACGTACGGAAAGTGCTCCGTTTGAAAAAAACGTGCGTGTGCGGCAGTCAATGCATTTTATTAGCGTACGGTGCATTCGGATTTCCGAATAAGGAAAACGAATTCGGAAATCGAATGCGGAAAACGTACGTATGTGGCCCGCCTAATATTATACCTTAAAATGTCTCATCTAATTACAGATCTTGCTGGCTATAAAAGAAGATGGCGTGAACGTCACAGGGTACACCGCGTGGACGTTGATGGATAACTTCGAATGGAATGATGGGTATTGGTAGGTATAATAACGCTGTAATGTTTTCAATAGTAATGTTAATAATGAATCGCCATTGATTTAGTTTCCAGTATGATAGAGGAAGAATAACAAAGGAAGTAGTATATCTATATAGAAGGGGTAAAGGAAGGGTTTCTCAGGCCACGAAAAAAACAGCCAGAACGGTGTAGCCTTTTTAGTACCCGTCCAGCGGAAGAATAGTGTGATAGGTTACGAGCCAGTAAGTGACCAGATAATCAGCATTAAGCTGAAAGCGTCGCCAGTGAATCTAAACCTTATACAGATATACGCCCCTACGAGCACTGCCAGTGACGAGGTAATTGAAAGATTTTACTCCGAACTGGAAACCACCATCGCCAAAATCCCCAACAGAGAACTTCTTGTCATCCTGGGTGATTTAAAAGCAAAAATTGGAGCAAATGCTCAACAGCTTGGCAAGTGCGTCGGAAGTTTTGGACTCGGTGTTCGGAACGACAGAGGTGACAGGCTCATTCAATTTGCGTCCGAAAATGATCTAGTTATTACAAACAGCTATTACAAACAACCAACACCACCCTCGGAGGCTATAAATTTGGACATCACCCGATGGAAAATACCGCTATCAGATATACTATATTCTGGTTCGATCGCGGTGGAGGTCATCTGTCACGAATGCCCATACACTACCTGGCGCTGACTGCGGATCAGATCACCAACTTCTGATCTCAAAGTTCAAACTCAAATTAATGGCTGCCAGAGCCCTCGAAAATCAGAGAAGGCTAGACGTGACAGATATTCCGAAATTCAAGTCTTTAGTGGAACACAACTGGATTAAATGGTCGAACATGGATTTTGCTCGCGAACCACCGGAAGAACTTTGGAACAGAGCAAAGTCCCTTATAGAGCTGGCGGTCTCAGGATCTAAAACACCAACTGTGACACACAAACAGCAACACTGGATGACGGATGGAACCTTTGCGCTTGTTGAGGAGCGTCGAAAAATGAAAGCAGCCGGTGCAAGTGTTCAAGCCTGTAATGAAAAGTCTGCCCAGATCCAAAGGAAATGCAGACAGGATCACAACGCCTACCTGCGCCATATATGTGAGGAAATTGAAACTCATGCAGTTAGATACGAGTCGAGAGACCTGCATCACAAAATCCGGCTTATAACTAAAGCGCTCCCATCTAAAACTTGGGCCATTGAGACGATAATGGTCAAGTGGTCAGCAAACTGAAGCAGATATCTAAGGCTTGGAGATGTTACTGTAGGTCGCTGTTTGAGGATCCGCAGTCGGAAGCCTTTCCACCTACAGAACCTGAGAGTGATACAATGGAGCCAGACATTCTTAGATCTGAAGTCAGAGCTGCCATTAAGCATTTAAAGAATGGAAAGGCTACGGGTTCTGATACCATCCCAATTGAGACCAGCCGAGCATTGGGGGAACGCGGCGTTCAGATCTTTAGCGTCATCTGCAATAAGATATGGTTGGCAGGAAAATGGCCGTCGGAATGGGCTCACACTGTTTTCATTCCTCTCCACAAAAAGGGTTCCACCAAAAAGTGCAGTAATTACCGTCTGATTGCACTGATCAGTCATGCAAGCAAAATATTGCTGCACATTCTTAACGAACGGCTGAAGGCACACCTGTCGAAAGAAATCGCACAAGAACATGCTGGGTTTGTGAAGGGAAAATGAACTCGGGCGCAAATTTTCATCGTCCGTCAGGTTATCGAGAAGGCACGAGAATTCAACAAGCCGACCTACATATATGCTTTGTTGATTTCTCAAAAGCGTTTGACTCCGTGAAATTGCCAACCTTGTGGATGACGCTACTGGAAATGGGCACACCATCTTGTGCACCTTCTTAGAGAACTCTACGAAGGAGGAACTGCATCAGTGCGAACAGGTAGCCACATTTCGGATAGCTTCCATCCTAGTGCAGGTGTCCGCCAGGGATGTATCGTATCGCCACTTTTGTTTAACATCTACACGGCGCTCATTATGCGAATCACCCTCGAAGACTGGACTGATTGTGTTGCAATTGGCGGCTACAAAATTGCGAACCTTCGCTACGCTGATGACACAACATTGTTTGCTACTAGTGTTGACCAAATGGAGGAACTTCTCCTTAAAATGGAGCGCGTGATCATCAGCTTGCATTTGGATTGAAAATCAACCGGAGCAAGACCAAAATAATGAGTGTGGACCGTATCAACAACAACTCGTCGGCTGTGACACAAATTGCCAACTGTGACGTAGTTCAGTCCTACATATATCTTGGCGCTATGATTGCAGGCAATGGCAGTTGGGTTGGTGGATGAGGTGAAGCGGCGAATGGCGATGTCTAGAGGGGCAATGGATAAGTTAAGGCAGATATGGAGGAATCGCAGTATAACGAAAGACACTAAGATCAGGCTCGTCCGTGCGCTTGTTTTCCCCATATTTCTGTACGCAGCTGAGACATGGACACCACGAGAACTGGAACGGAAAAAAATAGATGCTCTAGAAATTTGGTGTTGGAGAAGAATGCTTGGCATTTCTTGGACAGAATTCCGAACTAACGTCTCCATACTCCAATAACTTGGCATCAAGCAGCGTCTATCAGCAATAGTACAGTCTCGCATACTGAAATTCTTTGGCCATGTCTCAAGGCGGAATAACAACTCCATTGAGCGCCTGGTGGTGCAGGGCAGAGTGGACGGTAACAGGCCACGCGGTAGGTCACCGATGAGGTGGACCGACCAAATTAAATCTGCGATAGGAGGTCCAGTAAATGAATGCGCTAAACTTTCATCTAACAGAGCCAAATGGAGAGAGATCGTGAGGCGAGTGACAAGAACACCAGCGATCGGACAAAATTCATCGTGACCACGACCGCTCTGTCAAGAGCGAAACGAATAAGAAGAAAGGAAGGGTTTGAAGGAAGGGTTATGTTCACAATTCACATACTTGGAAGCCGTTATTTCACACTGACTTCCGATATTAAAGTTATTTTAAGACGGTCAAATGATCACTTCCTAATCAAATCATCCTAAAAGTAATTTTCACAGTTTTTTTAATCTTCTAGGACCAAATTCGGGCTGTACGAGGTCGACTTCTCGGATCCCCAGCGCACGCGGACCCCGCGAGCCTCAGCGCGGTTCTACGCAGACCTTATCAAGAAACATGGGCTAGACTCGGACACGGTCTCGCCACCGGACGTTACCGTAGTCTAAAATTTAATTTTCTGTTGAGGGGACAGAACAAACTTGTTGTTATTTATTTAATAAATAATATTTTTAAATGAGTTTTTCCTATTTATTTTTAACCGACATTCCAACAATGAGGAGGTTCTATGTTCGCCTGTATGTATTTTTTTTGTTATTTTCAGCGATTTCTCCGTCAATTATGGACCGACTATGAAAATTATTTTTTTGTTTGGAAGAGTATGATCCCGAATTGGTGTTTGTCGAATTCAATTTTGAAGTCGTGAGTTTCTGGTTTCATTTCTTCGTTTTTCGAAACCGTCTTCCGAAAATTAAAGTTATTTTTAAGTTTGTAGTGTTATTATTTGGAAGTCGGTTATATTTTTTGGATAAAAGTTGTTTTTAGTTTAGTATTTTTGATCACATTATTCAAAACGCCTGCATTGTGCACTTTTCTATACTAATATTATAAAGAGGAAAGATTTTTTTGTTTGTTTGTTTGTACCGAATAGGCTCCGAAACTACTATACCGATTAAAAAAATTCTTTCACCAACAAAAAGCTACATTATTCCTGAGTGACATAGGCTATTTTTTAATCCCGAAAACGGGTCCCGTGGGGTGGCCCACGGGAGCGAAGCCGCGGGGATCAGCTAGTACAATATAAAGGGAAACTTTTACAGCTACTCGCGTTGTACTTACCAAGTAAACACTATTCGACATATTAATGGGTGCCTAAAATGAAAGCTCGACTTAGCGCCGATAGTTGAAAATCCAACAATTAGGTCTTTACCTAAGAAATGGCGCCGTTTTTTATGAAATAAGTTAACGTAAACTAGATCACCAAACTGTATGACTTTTCTAAGGGGTTAGTTTTCGTTTATTTGGGCATTTTTTAGGCGCTGAACCAGTATCTAACCAACTTTCTGAGCGCTTGCGATTATCAAACAGTATCCATTTTTCGTGGCAGGTAACAATGTGGTTCAAAATTCCTTCGTTTGTGTGCTTGTTGAGCTGTGCAAGGCACGTCTCGACGCGTACTTCGCGCTGGCGATCATTGAGTTCGTGGAGCACCCACCTGCAAGTTTTTTTACCTTGCCAATTTGACGCAAATGGACCAATATTGTTTTGAGCTAACGTCGAAAGCTGCTGCTAATTCAGCCATAGATTGTGTATCATCAGCTTCTACAATCGCCTTCAATTTGTCATTGTTGACCAATGTTTTCGGACGACCACACGGTTCGATTTTCAGGTCGAAATTTCGAGAACTGAAGCGGGCCAACTAATAACAGGTGGTGCGTTCGTTTGTAGTGTTCGCTCCGTAAACGTCTCGTTGATATTGCGTGCTGCTTGTGCCGCGTTGCTGCTGCTACGACGGTACTCATATTCCATAATTACTCGATTTTTTGTACGTATCCATTTTGACGAAAAATATTCAAATATGATGAACACGCCGCTAACCAAGAAATTACTTTTGAAAAAATAATTCCATGTTTTATATATAAAATAAGTTGTAGTTCTAAAAACTAAAAAACACGCTTTAATGGTAAATTGAACTAAAAAGTCGCTAATCCTGAAGATCTTGGTAAGGCTAATGGAACAAACAATTTAAACGCGCACGGTAGAATCAACTTTTATTACTTGTAAATTTTAATGTTTGTTTGACTTTCGAAAGTGCCGCTTATTGGCCTAGTTGAATAAATATATTTGATTTGACTTTGACTAAATTATTGTATTGTCATCGGTCCCTGATAGGTGTGCAAATTTTCAAATCAATCCGACGTTTTCAAGGGGGTGAAAATCACGTTCAAAGATTCCGTTACATTGATACATAGATACATACCAAGCTAATAAAAGCGTGTTAATTAATTTGAAATGGCCAGTACTGCAGAACGGCAATTTCATAGTTAATGATTATCTAGGTGTGTCTTAGTATTAGTGAAAACGGGCATAAGTCCTGTTTGCGATGAAGCGTCACCAAAAATGTTATAATGTAAATAGCGCGAGACGCAAGATCTGGGGGGTGACCATAAGCTCTTAGAGTAAGGTTATTTTGAGAATGTGTAAGGGACAGATGTATATGACTTGTATACATCTGTCACTTACGCGATCTCAAAATAACCTTTCTCTAAGAGCTTATGGTCATCCCCCTGGGCTCGTAGGCGCAAGTAGTGCGGAGGGCATATTGCCAACGCACCATTACTGTTTTTTTTTCCCTTAGTCAATATTGCATAGAAACATGATTTTAGTGTTTTGTAGTGTTTATTTTATATACTTAATTTAGAATCAGTAAATAATTGAAGTAAATAGTGAAAGCTATAGGAGTCATTTCACCCTACAACTGCAAGTACTGGCGTGTTTACTCTAGATTAAAGTCATTTAGATTTGTAAAAAAAAAAAAACATTTAGTTGAGACAATACGTTTGTACGAGCCAATTTTGTTGATTTTCTTTTAACTTTTTATCAGGTTTGCATTTTCAGGTGCGTTACGTGCCTGAGAGTTATAGATGTACTTATTAAAGTATTACCTTTCGATAGCCTGCTGGAATGGCTACCAGTCCGTTTTTGGAAGGTGGTGATCGCTTGGATAGTTTAAATGAACATCAATTTGTAAAATGTAAAAAAAAACCTTACTTTCCGCATGCACACTGAAGTTTTTTTTCAGTGCGTTTAGTTACAGTTATGGTTGTAAGTCCTATAGGTAGATGGATTTACGGGGCACGAAACCATATTGTTGTTTTCGATGGAATCAAGGGGGTTTTATTCGTTTGAAGAATGTAAACAAAGTGAAAATTACTAAAAATAAAAGCAAATTTTGGGAGCATTTTTGAGGTCCTCATTAAGGTAAAGTTGATCGCAAGCGCGGCAGTGCATTGACCTAATCGTAGTCATCGGCAAGGTACTTTTTCTCCTTTTCTCGTCTCTTCCTAAAATCTCTGGGGACCTGCAGAACCGCTCCGAACTCTCATGAAAAATTTGATGTTTCATTTCCTACACAAGAAGCCCTTACACGTCAACACTTAGCAGTCATCGATCATCACAACAGGATTTCTGGAACTGAGCCTATATATGAAGGACGTCAGCGCGCCCGGGCAGGCTTACAACCTCAGACTTACACAAGTCCCATCCACTGAAAAGCCTGTAATCCAGACTCTGCGAAGAATCCTTTTGCTATACTTAGGTAAAAATGTTTTCTTATACCTAGCTCGTGGAGAAGAAGTCATGGGGGACTGTCTTTGGCCAACAAGTGATGATTTATTCTGACAGTAGTAGAGAGTATCTTAATGAAAACCATTTTTTTGACTTAAAATATTTTTATTCAATAATCAACAATAACAACAGCAACTAAATAATTATAAAAGTTAAAGCTCATTCAGTGTGGTGGGTAACTGGGTACATCCAGAGAGTGACTCTTTATAATGCTGGCGTAGTAGTGCGCGGATGCACGAGGGGTGCGCTTGCGTTCAGGGTCGGAGAAATCCACCTCGTAGAGTCCGAACTTGACACTGGTAAATGAAAAATAAAATAATGTTACTAATATTATAAAAGCGAAATTTTGGATGTTTGTATGTTTGTTACCCAATCACGCCAGAACGGCTGAACGGCAGGCTTATTATGTAAGAAACAGCAATCAACAGTCATCGCGCGAACAGACGCTTTGTCATAAAAGTCAGAATTACCTACAGTGTAGGTATGGTAAGTCCTACACAATCGTTTGCTAAACGGTCACTGATTGTAAAATGCACATATTTCAAAAGAAAAATCGCTAAGTACTATAAACTTCTGTGTTGCAATTTTGCGCAAAAATCGCTATCGTTTTGCTCTTGCAAAATACGTAATAAGCATGTGGATCTGGATAAAATTTGGCACAGAGATAGATTATAGTCAGGAATACCACATAGGATTTATCCCAGGAATACGTTCCTTCGGGACAATTGTCAAGTCTCACGTGGGCTAAGCCGCTAGCAGAAGCCAGTAAATAATAAAAATTGTAGTCGGGGTGAGTCAGTTTAAATGAAAGGGTTTTGTAATGGGCATAAACTTAAACTTTTTAATAAAACTTTGAATTACAATCATGTCACTTTTCAGAACAGAGACCGCAGTACCATCCAATGTCGCCACCCTTATTATAATTATTGTTGCGACCTTCAAACCAACACCAATCTAGCAACATAACAAAACTAAACAAACAGCCAATCAGTGGCTGGTAATCGCGCCGTCTCGGCTATTATTGGTTGGCGCGAGACGCATGAGCGAAGGTGCGTTCGGATACGCATTACGGCGAGTATCGCTCAGGCGGCCTACCTCTACCTTTGCGACCAGGGAGACGTTCGGATACATCCGCTATAAAATCTTTATTTCCAGCATGTTTGTCGCTTTACAATTTCAATGTTATGTTGTTCAACAAAACGAAGACGAAAAATCATGTTAAGATCAATGATGATGATGAGGGGGACTGAGTGGTCACAACCGCTACTACTGCTATCGTTGTTTGTTTTTTTTTGGGTTCGGTAACGACTTCTCCCGCTCTGGGTGAAGCGGAAGGGCGTGTCAGACTTTTACTGACTAAAACCCACCCGTGTTCCTTCAGTTGCTTGAGCCAGGGCCGCGGTAACTCTCTTTTGCTGACATATTTTTGAGGCGCTCGTGGAACACTACGCGATGTCGCCTCGGGCCTGGATCCTTAACAGACGGTGAGTTACCCGTACTTGCCGTCCGCAAGCCCGCGCCTACGGTGGAGCATGAGGTCCTGGGTTCGATGCCCGAGTCGGACAAAGTGTTTTTGAGTTTTTCCATCTAGAATTTCTCAGCAGCAGCCCAGAGTCCGAATTTGTGCGTGGTTGATGGCTATAGGCTAGCCCCGCATTACATGGGACTTAAACGTAAGTACCAAAATGTGGGTGTTCTATAAGTGCACCAACTATATTGGGTCAGCGTCAGTCTTACCGGATGCAGCTCCACAACCCAGTAACTGGATAAAACAATACCCCTTGACAAGACTTGTGTCGGATTTCCTGGCTTCTGACTATTTGTAACGACTGTTAATGATCTACAAACAACAGCTTAACGTGCTTGTCGAGGCACGCACGCACGAGGAATCACACTTTGTAAAGATGGTCACCCATCCAACGACCGACATGGGCAAGCGTTGCTTAACCTTGAAGATCAACCCGTGCGACTGTTACTATTTAGCCACGAGCTCCTCAAGCTGTGTTTGTAACGCCATGGTAATAATAAAAACGTTTATACCTGTATCCGTCCATCCACTCGAAGTTATCCATGAGCGTCCACGCGCTGTATGCTGTCACATTGACGCCATCTTCTTTTATAGCCAGCAAGGTCTGAAAATATTGGGTTTGTAATATTATAGAGCTAATGTACATTTGTTCCCTCTCACAGAGAGGAGGCCTGTGTCCCAGCAGTGGGAACATTAATAGGCTGATGATGTGATGTGTACATTTGTTGGACGAGGTAGACTTCGTAAACGAATTTCTCGAGGTAAAATAGGACCCGCATGATTTCCTTGAGTGCGTTCTTATTATATCAGCATTCTTTCACAGGTTACCGCCTGATCACACTTCCTAATTCAAGGGAAAAACTATTGGTAGACAAACAGCACTTTTATATAGGTATAAAAAAGGGGCTTTACCTTGACATCATTAAGTAAACTCTTGTTAGGTGGACTTTTGAGCAAAGAGGCTTCGGTGTCACTAATTCACGACACTGGAGCCGCTATCTTAAGAGTCTTAAAATAGTATTTAGATTTGAGCTGCCTCAGTGACGCTGCGCTTAAATGATGGCCCATACTACACGGTCAACTTAACTCTGCACCTGGCTGGAACTCCCATCACGCGCGCGGCTCCCAATCTGCCTCGTGCGGTCGTGCGCCAATAGCGACTAGAACGTCAGAGTGATATCACAGCTAAGTTGACCGTGATTTCCATAGCGCATAATACCATAAGGGATGAATTAGGCTAGACCGTAGAGGGCGCGAGTCGACCCCGTGCGAGGCACGGATTCAAAACTTCACGAACATTTTATATGATGCTGTTTATGCAATACTATGCGGCATCCGAGGCATCCGAGCGGACGCCGCACGGTATAGCATAAATAGCGTGCCTCGCACGGGTTTCGGCTCGCGCCCGCCACGGTCTAGCATAATTCATCCTTAAGGCGCGTCCTCGAGCAAAACGCCGCGCTAGTCGAATTTTGTGCAGCTTTTAAGAGCTATCTACTCTTTATTTAAAAAGAAATATCAATTAATAAAAATACATTAAATTTCTACATAATGTTGATTCTAAAATTGTAGTACACTTTTTTTTTTAAAGATGTATATGTGTCACTAATCTGCTTCCAACAAAACCATAAAAATGTGAAATAATTATTGATAGCATGCATCTCCTCGTAAAGTATTCATTAATTATTTTTTATACTAACACTAATGGATAGACAATTTTATAACGAACATTTTGTAAGTTTTATTTTTTTCAAAAGAACAATATTCGATTTTATAAAGATTTTATTCTAAAATCTGGGCGTATTCACTACCGTAATTCATGCGCCACCGGTGCCGCTAGGCCAATAGGAATGCTCATATCTCATGCTGATTTTTTGGTCAGGGCACGGCCTTAACTCTGTCGCCACATCAGTGACGCCGGGGCCAGTTTGTTTGAAGGCTACCATAAGGCATCTGATTAGAGGCTATAACAACAGCTAGGACTTACCTGATCCCTCAGGGCAGACGCTTTTTAGTCTCTCCCTGGAGATGTGACGTGCGCTGCGCAGAAGGGATTCCGGGGTGGTATTTTAAGAGGTCATGATTCTACATGCTAATGGTGATACATACACCGGAGTGGTTTTAGTGTGGTAAAAATCCTACACTGTCTGGTATTTTTTGGTAAAAGTCCAGGCGCCTTTTGGAGGTTGCCCCTCATTGACGAAAAAACAATAAGAGGGGAAGGACTAACCTGTTCTAAATAATCCCTGTGATACTGAACCCTGTTCTGGTCATCAAGTCCTGCGTATGTAGAGAGCCCGTTCTCAGTGATCATGATTTCCATATCACCGTACTTCTCTTTCAACCAAACCAGCTGATGGCGAATGCCTGGGGGATCCACCTGAAAAGTTGAATAGTATAGAATACACAAATTATCTCTTATTATTTTTGAAAGCAACCCGCCAGACTGCTCCTAACCATTGTTACGCTGGAAAGCTAAAAGCGCCAGTAATGGAGTTCGACGAGTACCGGAGAAACTTTTAAATTGTTTAGTATTTCACAATTAAATTAGAGAGATAGATAGAGATCATTTATTTGTCCGAAACATGAGTATGCACACACAAAGCATGCAAGGTGTTAAGTACATTCCAGAAATGATCACAGTCATGTTTTACCTTAATGGCGTACAAATATGTATTACAATAACATTAATTATAACTATTAATTATCATGCATATAAAAAAAAAAACAATTATAATGTAGTCAAGCTTAAACATCAATTAAATTAGATAAGTAGAATTACAAAAAAATATTATCATTACTATAGTTAACTCATCGTTAATTGTGTAACAAATAAATATTTTTTTAACTAAATCCCCGACCGCCGAAACATAACTCTATGCATATTATTATTGTTCCATTTATTTATTGTATTTACATATTTTTACATTTTTAAATATCATTATATAAAAAATAAAATAATAAAACATTTAAAAATACAAAAATAGTAGCCCACCGGTATCGGGATCAGGGTCCAAGCTACCGGTGGTCAGGGCTGCTGAGAGAGGAACCGCCTAACAATACGAGCCGTGTCCAGGAGTACCGCTTTCTGGATCAAGCCCTTGATCCAGCTGCCCAACGAGAGCCTCCTCAGATGTTCGTCGAGGCTCTTGGCTATTATACCATTGGCCGTCACGACTATCGGCACAATGACTGCTGTATTCACATCCCACATGTCGACAACCTCGCGAGCCAGATCAAGATATTTACTTTTCTTATCTCTCTCCGCCTTCACGAGGTTCTCGTCATGGGGGACCGCTATATCAACAATCATTGCGCGACGCTCTAGTCGGTCTATCACCACTATGTCAGGCTTATTAGCAACAACAGTCCTGTCAGTGATGATAGACCGATCCCAATACAACGTGACATTACCATTTTCGAGAACTGGGTCGGGCACATACTTATAGTAAGGCACTTCCGATTCCACAAGATTGTATTTAAGAGCAAGTTGCTGGTGGATAATCCTGGCTACAAGGTTGTATGCATACCGTGCATACCCACGTCGGCGGCCTGGAAGTATTCCCTAAGACTGCATACCTCGCGGTTGTGCAGGGTCTTAGCATTTAAAAAGCCACGACCACCGCACTTCCGTGGGATATACAGTCTCATAACCGATGAACGTGGGTGATGCATACGATTTGCGGTAAGCAGCGTGCGGACCCTCCTATCCAGGGCGTCAAGTTCTGTCTGAGTCCATTTGAGTATGCCGAAAGAGTACATCAACACCGGCATGACCCAGCCGTTGAAGGCGCGCACCTTGTTTCCGCCTGATAAAAGACTATTTAGTACTTTATTCAGGCGGCCAAAGAAGCGTTCCTTCAAGGATTGTTTCACGTCAGTAACATTGATAACTAGTGCTTCCGACATACCCAAATACTTGTAAGTTTCGGTTGAGGAAAGGGATCGAAGGTATATGGAATCTGAGAATTGTATTCCCACGGATTCCATAATTTCCCCTCGCTTTACATGCATGACTGCACATTTGTCCACACCAAATTCCATCCTGATGGCGTCACTGAAGGTTTCTGTCACCTTCAGTAGCTTCATCAGTTGCAAGTTGTTGGGGGCAAAAAGCTTCAAATCATCCATATAAAGGAGGTGTGATATAACCTGACCACCTCTTCTCAACCGATAGCCCAGGCCCGAACCCTCCAGCAGTGTACTGAGAAGGTTCAGGGCTAAACAAAACCACAAAGGACTCAGACTGTCGCCCTGAAATATACCGCGCTCAATCCTTATAGTTTCACTGTTTTCCTGAATCTGTCGACATCCTGGATAGTGAAGGACTGTCCTCCACTGCACCATACAAGACGTCAGGAAGGTGCGCAGTGTTGCACCAATTTTATACAACTCCAACACCCTCATGAGCCATGTATGTGGCACTGAGTCATAGGCCTTCTTGTAATCTATCCAACATGTCGCCAGATCCTTGCGGGAACGGCGAACCTGCTGGCTAATGGCAATGTCTATGAGGAGCAGCTCCTTAGTACCGCGGGACCGTTCCTACATCCATTCTGAGAAGCAGACATGATGGCGTTATTGTCAATATGTTGATTAATTTTCGCTCTCAGAATGGATGTAAGAACTTTATAGACCGTCGGTAAACACGTTATCGGTCTATAATTTTTAGGTTCCGCAGTACTACCCGATTTATAGAGCAGGTGGGTTATTCCTGTCGTAAGGAACTGGGGCAGCGAGCCTGACTCTAAGGCAGACTGGAATTGAGATGCCAAAGGAGCGTGCGACCTTTGGAACCATTTAATCCAAAAGTTTTGCAGTCCGTCCGGCCCTGGAGATTTCCAATTGGGCAACGGACGGACTGCACGAGCCACATCTTGGGGGCTGATGGTAATTGCCCCCATTTGTGGTATCGGATCGCACGCTTGCTCGACCTCCCGAGTCCAGTCACCCTCGGTGTGACTGACAGGCACCGACCAGATATCGCGCCAGAACGAACACATGGCGTCATTATCCGGTAGGCGCATGTCAGCCACACCTTGGTCGGGTCGCTCCCAAGCCCTATAAACCCACCTTTCGTTGTTCTGAAATGTGCGATTTTGAGTGTATCGTTCTACTCGTCGCTTGTACCGTCGAATACGGCTTGCCCATGCATAGATCTTCTGCTTCAGGAAGTCGATACGCTCTGTGACGCGGGACATATAATCTCGAGAACTGATATCAGTCTCCGATAACGCCCGCCTCACAAAGCGCATCAACCCCCTGCCCGTCCCTGAAGCAGATAAGCTTGCCGATGAGTGCTCTAGCCTCACCGATACGACGCTCAATCCTGTACTGCCAAGCTGGTATAGCTGGTCGTGTAGCTCTGTCAGTTTTGGGAAACTTGACGTTAGCTACACGACATGCCGCTGCAGCCGCACAGTACAAGATCAAGTGGGTATCAGTAAGGTCTTTGCTGCTATCAAAAACATTTGATAGCTGCGAATCTAGAGCACATACCAGCGCCCTATTTTTCTTATGCATGGGCAGACGAGGTAATCGTGGTCTAAGTTCAGGCGGTGTGGAACGATACTCTCGGAATGCACACTCCAAAGCGCTCCTCAATCGTACATTGCATTGGGTACTCACGGATATAGCCCCGTCGTCGTCATCCTCTCCAACATGGTCGGGTCGCGGTGAAACACTGGTTTGTAGTTGCACCGCGGCCGGTGGCAAGGCAGGCGAGACACGGCTACTCCGTGATTCCTCACGCAGTCCATCAAGTACGTCGTCATCCAGCATACGGTTACGCTGGATGACCCGCACCTGATCCGATAGACGTTGGGCCGACACGTTGACAGCTTATTATTATATTATTATTGCGCACGGTTGGCGCAGTGGTTGAGCGATTGACTGCTGTGCTGCGTGTCGCGGGTTCGATTCCCGCACGGAACAAATATTTGTATGATCTACAAATAGTTGTTCCGGCTCTGGGTGTTTATGTATGTGAGTTTACATGTTTGTAAACGCACCCAAGATACAGGAGAAATTCCTAGTGAGGGGCAACGTTTTTTTTAAAAAGAAAGAAAGAAGAAGAAGATAAATTGAAATGTCAAAATCAAAATAAAATAATTACAATAGTTAACAGAACCAAACTTCGCCACCACATTAGAATTCTTATGTTTTCTCCATTAGAAACTCAGCAATACTATAGAAACATTTGGCTGCTAAATACTCCTTTAGTTTTTTCTTAAATAGGTTAGTGACAGTTATATCTCTAATTGCCGCACTCAGAGACATTTAACGGTTACTTAACGCGCTCCTTAGTTTAGATTTTGTACTAAAAATCTCTACTAAGGAGAACTTTAAGTAACCGTTAACGTCTCTGAGTGTGGCAGTAAGTGCTTGTTGTAGGTGGTTAAATATACGTGGTGCCATACAGAAAACACTTTTATGCATTAGTGCTGTATTGGATCGTCTCACACACAATCCGTGAATCTGTCTTACATTTATCGCGCCGGTTGCGGTTATCCATATCTGATAGTTTCTTAAAAAAATGCGGGTTAGATTTTATGAAAATTGCAATTTGAAATAAATAGAGTGATGAGAGGGTTAAAATTTTATGTTTTACAAAAAATGGCTTGCATGAGTTGGTTGTTTTTAAACCGAACATGGCTCTAATGCATCTCTTCTGTGACCTGAATATTAACTCTTTGAGGGTTGCGTTCCCCCAGAAAATAACACCAAATCTCAGGAGATGACCAACTATACGCCGTGAGTTTGGCATCTACACCTAGAACAGGAGCGATTTTGTAGAGCATACAGGCGGATTTACTCAGTCGCATAAACGTGGTTTCCAGTTTAATTTTTTATCTATTGTACGCCCTAAGAAAGTAAGAACTTACTCACATCCACTTTACTTATCGTTTTATTATTGTTATGAATATTTAAGTTATTATTAATATTCAAACGCAAATAACATCAATTTTGTTTTATCGATATTTATTTTTAGATTATTAATACTTAGCCAGGTCATAATGGACTAATTAGTATAACAATGGTGGAGTAAAAAAAAAACTGAAGAGTTTGGCAGTGGGTAAAAAGATCGTCGCTTTGAGCTTATAAGTCTCTTGTTTGCCCACTAAATCTCGCCATCAGGAGAGGTAGGTTTCCTTGTACATTAACCTTTAATATTCTTACTCTGGGCTTCTATTGACAATGTCATGATGAAAAATATAATAAGACTGAATGGCCTGAGGACCAAACCCAGGACTTACATTAGGTCTCATTTAAGACTGCATTAGACTAACGATCATCATTATCTTGCTGTCCTTGTCCCGCGTTACTAGACCAAAGGTGAAATCCGGTAGTGACGGTAGAATTTTTCCGTAGTCTGCGTTTCCCGATAGCTACAACCTAGGGATCTTTAAGTCAAGAGTGAATAGAGCGAGCCTATAAATAATAATATAATAAAATAAACTTACGTAGAACCAAGAAGAAGCAGCGTTGGGCCAGTCTTCCCCTTTCTCTATTTTGAGGTTGAGGTCTACAGCGTCACCCAGCGGCCAGTCGGAAAACTCTTCACCTTCCTTCGCCTCGCGGATAATTCTGCTAGTGTAGAAGTTCAATGCGAAGTAATCGTAGGTACCTGGACAATTTTAGGCCAGTTATCATTTCAACTCTTGGCCTTTGGACTTTTCAAATCAAATCAATCAATTCAAATTATTTATTTTTGCAGAAAACAATGTACAATGTACATGTTTAAAGTGATTCGACCGCAAGGCATGCAAACTGTGTACATCATGGTTTATTAAAATCAAGATTGACATCGAAACATATACAATTAGATAAAAATATATTAAGATATAAAATTAATGTAATGTCCTCCTTAAAATTTTATTAATATAGATTATTCAATAGGTAATCATTTATTTAATTCATTAAATAATAATAATAATCAAATTATTTCAATGTCCTTCCTAGTATTATTACAATACATTAACATATATATTATTTGAAGATACATGCATAGTTATTGTTCTATTACTTGATGTCACTGTGAGGTCTTGAGTTTGGAAATTTTATCGTTTAAGTAGTCATTCAAAGGGGAATGCCCATTTTGTAAGCGAACTTCGGCCGCTTTGAAAAATGGTTGTATCTTGATGAATTTGGTTGTATATTGTAGACAAAACACGTTATATTCATAATTAGAAAACATTTTTTATTTATTTTGCGGGGTTCACGAGAAATAACGATGTTTCTGTTCTTGAAATTAACCCTTATTACAATGCAATAAGGTGCATACAAATGTCTAACTGAAGAAACCTGATCTGTTGTTGTCTGTACATAAAAAGTAAAGGACACGGATGGAAAAAAACACAAAATATAAATCTTATTTTTGGATAATATTGAAATCGCAGACACGATACCTCATAAGGGGCCTGTGTATGGGCAATCTCCTTAAGTAACATTTATCAACTAAAGGCTCTTTAGATTTTTCTTATTTCTTTTGTTTTGTTTATTGAAAATTTCAGGAGCCATCCGAAACACACTTTTGTGCATTAATGTGGTACGGGTTTGGCGCACACAGAGGAGAAGTGCGTCACGTTGTTGCCTATTATTGACTTCTGAGGCCACCGTAAATCAGTTATGATTGACCTTAACAAACATTGAAATCTCATAAATATTTGTGTTAGAATTTTGTACTCCTGGAAATACGGCTTACACGTCTCAACTATTTGAAGTCCAACCATAGCCCTTATGCACCGCTTCTGTGCTTTAAAAATTAGGTCAATGTCATTCGATTTTTCCACAAAAATTGGAAGAGTTAGAATTTTGTACTCACTCAACTATTTTAAGCCCAACCATAGCCCTTATGCACTGCTATTGTGCTTTATAAAACTTAGGTCTATGTCTGTCGAATTTTCCCCAAAAATTACACCATACCTCAAGACTGGAGCAACTAAACCATGATATGCAGTTGACAAGGTGTTGATATTTGAAATCTGTTTTAATTCATGTAGCGCATAAACTGATTTTTTAATTCTTTTGCATAGTGTTTCAATCTGGGATTTCCATTTTATTTTGTTATCTACATTAAGACCAAGAAATTTTGTTGTTTGTACTGCAGATACAGTTTCACCCTTATAGTTAATCTGAGGCATTTGGCAATGTGAATCTAATACATTTGGTATTTTTTTCATTTAGTACCAAATTGTTCGCCGTGAACGAATTTTGGACCTGATGAATAGAGTTATTCACATCATCTAGATTTTGTGACCCCCGCTATTTTAATCAATGATGACACCATCAGCAAACAACACCATCTTCGGTTGATTTTGTAGTAGTTGGGGTAAATCGTTAATATAAACTAAAAAGAGGAATGGACCCAATATCGAGCCCTGAGGAACACCTATTGACATTTCTGACCCTAGTGAGTTTACGCCGTTTACCTGAACTTTAACTTGTCTGGCTTTTAAATATGATCTAAGTAACTCAAGGGCTGTATGTCTAATTCCATAGTGCTCGAGCTTCAACAATAGTGTCTCATGGTTAACGCAATCGAACGCCTTCGAGAGGTCGCAAAAGATTCCAATGGCGTCTTGTGCTTCCTCCCAGGCGTTAAAGATGTTCTTTATTAGGGTGACACCGGCGTCAGTTGTGTAACGCCCTTTGGTAAAACCGAACTGTTGATCATAAAATATAAAATGTTTATTAAAATGACGCAACAATTGATTGAGAATTAACTTTTCGAAGACCTTACTGAGAACCGGCAGAATTGACACTGGCCTATAATTATTGGCTTCTTTGCTATCCCTGGATTTAAACAATGGAACTACTTTACTGTGTTTCATGAGGTCCGGAAAAAACCCTTGATCAACACTAGTGTTAAATATGAAAGCTAAATAGGGTGCAATAGTTTCAATGATTGGTTTACACACTTTTACACTTTTAAAATTTTACAGAAGATCTTTAAAGGCTTTTAAAATAGCCTGGGGGTTTGTATGTTGAAACTTGAACTCCGAAGGGCACTCATTTACGTTCTTTCTAAGTAAGGCAGCAGAGAGTGCGGGTGAGGAGTTTAAGGCTGCTGTAGTTTTAAGAGGAATATTAACAAAAAGTTTTCAAATTCCTGAGCTACCTCTACATCTGAGTATATCTGGGCCATGTGCAGTCGTTAAATTAAATTCAGTATTACGCTGTTTTTTTCCTACCTGTTTTATTATTTTCCAGGTAGTTTTTATTTTATCGTCTGCTGATTTTATTTTATTGCTAATATACAGCGCTTCAGCTATTTTGCATACAATCTTAAAGGTTTTTGAATATTTCGAAATATATTTATCAAAACTTGTATTATTCATATGTTGCTTTAGGCCATAAAGTTCATATAGCTTTTCCCTGCTTTTACGAATGCCTGGAGTCACCCAATCGCTAAATACGAACTTGGTGTAAATACTTTTCGCTTTCAGTGGAAAAGTGTCATTAAATTGCGTGTTGAGTACTTTAAAAAACTCGGCACTATATACTATAATATTATAAAGAGGAAAGATTTTATTTTGTTTGATTGTACCGAATAAGCGCCGAAACTACTGGACCGATTTGAAACATTCTTTCACCAATAGAAAGCTACATTATTCCTGAGTGACATAGGCTACAATATATTTTCAAAAAAAATTGAGATCCTTTTGAAAATTGCAATAATGTAACCCAAGGTAGCAAAATGTTGCCTATAATAGTAGTTTATGATACTGTTGCATAATGAGGGGTATTAAAACATGAGTGTGAGTTTAAAAACCGAGCCGTAGGCGAGGTTTTTAATAGTATTCACACGAATGTTTTAATACCTAGTTATGTGCAGTTTCATACACTACTTTATCTACACTCATACATTTTGGGATTGAACCTACTTAATTTTATTTTTTGTATTTTCCATGCCATAAAGTCGTGATAAATGCATCATATAATAATCTCGACTTTGCTGGTAAGAGATTATGAGTAATTTCCTTAGCCGCATATATTTGGCGGCGTCAATTATTCTTCACATTCACTAATATCAGACATTTTAAGCAAGAATTTTAAAAATTCGTGAAATTCAGTACAACGAAACCTGCAAAACGTATGAATGGCGCCAAATCCCAGCACATCACCGCATTAAATTGCGGTAAAAAAATCGTACGGCAATAATACCGCATGAAATCCGTGTTTTGCAACAGAATCCACCGCATCGCAGCGCGAATATAATTCGCGCGAATATTTTGAGCTCCATGAACAGGTGGAAAGAGACAAAAGTTCGCGCAAATAAAAATGGCAGTGCGTAATATGCCTAAAGCGGGCATTGTTACAGACAAGTTAAAATTGGAATCAATTTTTTTTATTAGGTATAAGAATGGCATTTCAAAAAATTTAAATAATTGATGGAATCTCCTTAGTGATTAACTTCTTGGATTTGTCCTGTATCATAATAGAAAAAAAGTTATTTTATGATGCAGTTGTTTGAAAATCGAAGGAAAATGTTGAACTATAATGGTTTTTTTTTTTTAATTTTACCTATCCACGAATATAAAGTACGTGTTTATGCAATATTTTTTGAATTCATAATTGGAACATTACGTTGTGAGTGTAGATAAAATTCATTCTTTGGAGTGCGCTGAGAAAACTATTGATGATAGATAAAAACTATTAGGTTTAGGTAGGTAGCGTAGGCAGGGTAGGCAGGGTAGGCAGGATAGGCAGGGTAGGCAGGATAGGCAGGATAGGCAGGTTAGGCAGGATAGGCAGGGTAGGCAGGGTAGGCAGTGTAGGCAGGGTAGGCAGGATAGGCAGGGCAGGCAGGATAGGCAGGGTAGGCAGGGTAGGCAGAGTAGGCAGGATACCTAGAGTAGGCAGGGTTGGAGGGTAGGCCGGATAGGCAGGGTGGACAGGATAGGCAGGGTAGTCAGTTGACGGGAGCGAAGCCCCGGGGGTCAGCTAGTATCTATATAAAAGAGAAAGTATGTATGTATGATCCTTGTAGACTCCGAAACGGCTGGACCGATTTTAATGAAAATTTCAGACAATCTTTAGATTGATCCAGCGGATAATCCTGCGTGATAAGTTTGGTGGCGATCGGAGCATTTTTTCTGAACTTTGAACGCGGGCGATGCCGCGGGTAGAAGCTAGTTAAAAATAGTGGTAGTCCAGACTGCCTTGCGGGACACCATATTGTATTGTCACTTTGATAAGTATGTATCCATCTTAGTTCTAATATTAAGTCTGTTAATTTGTGTATACTGAGTGCGGTTTTTGAGGTAAGTTTCAATTAATTTTAAGATGTGACCTGTTATGCCATATATCTCAAGCTTATGTAATAAGATGTCATGTACCACGTGATCAAAAGCCTCAGTCATATCCATAAAGATGGCGCAGGTCGGTATTCGCTTGTCGACAATGGACGTTATAATTTCCAAAAATTGATATATAGCAAGATAAATACTTTTGTTCTGCCTAAATCTTTTTTGTTCTTTAGCTAGAATGTTATTGGTTTCAAAATATTTAACTAATTCATTATATTTTTTTTTTTTAATTTGAGTATATTGATATTAGGGCAATAGCAATAGATAAGAAAACATGAATATCTATAATTATTCATGTTTTCTTTACTCTCTTTTTAATGTAGGTATCAGTTTAATTATTGCGACTTTTAATTTTTCAGGGTAAACATCAGTCTCAATAGACACATTTAGAATGTAACTAAGAGGCTGCGAGATACACTCTGTTACTAGCATGATGACTTTAGTGCAGATACCGTCAAACCTACACTATTGGTGTTTTTTAGACCTTTTATGATTTGTTTTATATCATCTGGCAGAAATGGCTTCATAAAGATTGAGTTAAGTCTAGATTTTAGGTAATGCTCATGCTGATCTTTGTGTATAGTATTAATGGGTGTTATCTTATCTACAAAATAATTATTAAATGCATTCGATATGTCATACGGATTTGTCACGATATCATTATTCAATTTAATATATGGGATAGTTTCTAATGGCAGCTGTTCTGCTTTGCAGCATTAATAGTTTGCCAATTGCCATACAGCTTTTGCTTTATATTCGAGTTTATAATATTATAAGTTTTCGAAAAAAAACTAAATACTTATTACTACTGAGTAACAACTATTATGTTTTTTATTAAATAATTATCAAGCTTTTGGAACTGCCCCGTACCCTGACGTGACAAAATTATCATAGTTCGACATAAAGGACAGATGTATACAAGTCACATACATCTGTCCCTTACGCACATTCAAAATAACCTAGCTTATGGTCACCCCCCTGAAGGGTAACTAAATGTCGCTTGTCAATACAAATCCATTGAGCCAACAAATACGATGGTCTATCTTGTTTGGTTAAGGAGTTGCTATGGCCGCCTGCCAGCCCCATCATTAAACCAGATCCATAGTAGATACCATAATTATTATATCATGTTTCCAAAGTTACATAAGTACACCAAACTTAATCGGATTTCATCAAAATCCTTAAAAAAATTAATCATGGGTATGAGCAGAAACTACAGAACGCCGCCTGCTACGAGACTTTCTAATCTATAGTATATCTAATATTATTATAATATATATGTCGCCGCGGAGGCGTGGTTCTGCTAATTCGTTATCCAATTAACACAAACTCTATAATCCTGTCATCTCTGAGATTTCGCTAGAACTATTAAATGTCTGTTTATGTTGGTTTTATAGTTCAGCGCCATCTATTGGCTTATTGTGGAATTAGTTATTGGTTTGTTTGAATGAAGATCATTTGATAAGCTAATTTTCATTGTTTAATTAAAACGAGATGTTTAAATAAAACGGGAACACTTATTGTAGGACTTTTAGATTTGTTCTCATTTTAACAACGCACATTTGACGAAGTAAATATGTTTGAATATGACCTTACGAAAAGTTGTCAACAATGGCGGATGTTATAATTTTAATGACCAATAACTAGATTTAATAATTTAATACGAGAACTAAACAAATTTGAGTAATTGATTAATTACTATAAGGTAATAAGACTATTTTACACATCCATGTAATAATGAGAAACCTTCTGGTTAGTAAGATATTCAGATCCTTTCAAATCAAAGACTTCGTGCCTGTCACAGAGCAATGGTCCTAAACTCCTTAACCTTTAATCCTGTCAAATCAAAGACTTTGTGTCTATCACAGAGCGGTGTTCCTGATCCTATCCTTTAATCCTGTCAAATCAAAGACTTTGTGTCTATCACAGAGCATTACCATCCCGTGAGAATGAAACTAAACAAAAAACAGCTGATCACAATACTCCTACACTACCTACACTATACTTACCAAATACAAGAGTGCTGTGTTAGCCTTATAAGTAGGTGTGTGCTCATTAATGCATCAAATATTTTCATTTAAGATAAACTTTGTACTTACCTAATCTAATAAGTATTCAGTGATAAACTGATAACTTAAACTGACTCATACCTATTACAAATCAATGAATATTGTAAGATAATACAAACAACAACATTCTGCAAACAAGATTCAAAATGGACTATTAAGCTAGCAACTGACTATTCAATAACAAAAATCTGAAATACAAATTGTATGCCTTCATTGGCATGACATGTAGCAATTCGTTGTTTTATAACAACATTGATCTTTACCATATTGCAAGTTGAATACCTAAAGCATATAGCTGTGGGTGTTAAAATGCATTCAATATTTCAAAAATAAGGCATACTAAGCATAGATTTATTACAAGCTGTCAATGATGATTAAAACTAGTTGTTATCAGATCCCAAATTTAATTTATATTGTAGGATGATAAACAACAATAATCTGCCGACAAATTTCTGTCTGCTATTACAGATAACAACCAAGAAACAGAGACTGAGGACACCAGCACCCGCAGAGCACGCGGTTGATTTTCAGAATGGCCGTGTCGCCGCGGAGGCGTGGTTCTGCTAATTCGTTATCCAATTAACACAAACTCTATAATCCTGTCATCTCTGAGATTTCGCTAGAACTATTAAATGTCTGTTTATGTTGGTTTTATAGTTCAGCGCCATCTATTGGCTTATTGTGGAATTAGTTATTGGTTTGTTTGAATGAAGATCATTTGATAAGCTAATTTTCATTGTTTAATTAAAACGAGATGTTTAAATAAAACGGGAACACTTATTGTAGGACTTTTAGATTTGTTCTCATTTTAACAACGCACATTTGACGAAGTAAATATGTTTGAATATGACCTTACGAAAAGTTGTCAACAATGGCGGATGTTATAATTTTAATGACCAATAACTAGATTTAATAATTTAATACGAGAACTAAACAAATTTGAGTAATTGATTAATTACTATAAGGTAATAAGACTATTTTACACATCCATGTAATAATGAGAAACCTTCTGGTTAGTAAGATATTCAGATCACCGGAAACTTGGATAGTTTTGTGTTAAGGTAATTATTTTAGTAATAATCTACAAACAACTTTGTATTTGTGAGTATTGAGATTGTTTAATGTTAAAATAATTAACTGAGCAGCATTTTAGTATTGTTTGTTAGCTTTATTCAACTATCCAAGTAATTAGTGTCTAAACAAAAACAATATGGAAGTCCCGCACTCTCGCAACGCGCATCACGCTATGCCGTGTGTAAAATAATAACTGTTTAATAAATCTGATTGATTAGATGTTTGAAAACCTAATAAACATGTAACACCAATTGTCTTAAAGTGATTGTGTAAACTATAAAAAGATTTAAAAGAGTATCCTAGAGTTTCTTGCTAGGTCTTCTCTAGAGATCGACGAGGGATTGTGACCTAGCGAGCCACCATGTGGTTTTAACTTCAAGTTCGAATGAAAACTCAAAGTGCCTGTAACAAAGTCAAATAAATACTTTCGAGTTTCAATCCAGTGATGTGTGTTATTGAAATTTACCCGTTCCTATGAAGAATGAAGGAATTGCCTCTAGAATTGGAGTTGATGATGGTGGTCCTATAATTCATAGGTACCTCGACGTGACATCAGAATTGAGATCAGCTCCCGCCTTCTGCCCATGCTATGAAAGCCATCCGAAGAATTTCGTACATCACCGCCACCGCCGAGAGCATGGCAAAATATTTTCCTATGATAATTTCCAAGAACGCATAGAACTTTATTGAAACGTCAGAAGAAGCTAAGAATTGGCTATGGTCTCGTCTAAGCTGCTGATGAAGAAAGAAAGAAAGAAAGAAAGAAAAATTGTTTATTTGCGCCAGGCACGACGCATACCATCAAAAAAAAAAAATAATAATAATAAAATCATTACAAAGTATGCGTCACAACTACGCAAAACGTTCATCGCTCAGCATAATGCTGGGAGGATGCTGACCTACATCATTATGATCATAACTAGCTGGAGACAATATCATTGAAGTGAACCAAAACTTTGTACAGTACAGAATGACCGAAGCAGCTAAATAAACAAAGACTTTGTCTGTCCATTGATAGATTCCATCATCATTAAGGGGAGTATTCTGTTTTATTTATTTATGTAACCTAACATTCTTAATTATTTTCATCATACAAGGCAAGGTCAGTGACCTTTTGTGTGACAATTTTAATCAATCTGCCTAGACTTTTCCCAACTAAGTCGGGGTCGGCTTCTTGTCTAACCTGATGGGGTTCAGCTGAGTACCAGTGTTTTACATGGGGTCACCAAAACCCAGTAACTGGGTAACACGATACCCCTTTGCAAGACTAGTGCCTGCTGGTATTTGTGTGACAATTTTTGGAAATAAAATGAATGAAAACAGCCTAATTTACTTCATAAAATAAGACGGCTTACTAGTAACTCAATGTTATTGCTTAAATATGGTTCTTTCTTTTCTCTTAAGAATTACAATGGCTCAGTTATTATTTGAGAAACTTAATTTTATTTGAGGAGTATGTAAGGATCGTAGCAAGTGGCGATCTGTGGTTGCTGCCTATCCCCATGGGGACAAGGTGTGAGTGTATGAATGATAAACAATTCAAAGTACTTAATTTGAGTTTAGTGCCGGACAAAAGGTAATTTGTTACATTTAGGTAGCTTACACAAAACAATAGTTTAGTAGGTAGCTACGTTAAGTAAGTAACAGAATGTATGTGCAACAGAATTAGTAAACATTTGGCAAAAAGTGCCATGACATGTTCATGTTGATGCTGTAGTTGTTATTTTTACAATGAGTTATGGTTTTTACCCAACTGCCAACAAGGCTTATTATTGAATAATGTGGAACCTGTTGCATGTCATACTTACTAAATAAAGTAAGATAAGAAAATGGATATATACATGCTTAAGAAAATACCTAGGTACAATGATTTGCATTTAAGTAGCCCCACACTAGGATACCCTGTGTCGTGATCTAGTTTTTAAGTGCACTTAGGGGTGAGACAAATAGTTTAGTTACAAGACTTAACAACATTTTAAATATTATTAAGAGGTTTGTTTAGAGTGTAGTGTGCATCTAGTATAAATGTGTTTGTATGAATGAAAGGGATGTGATACACCTGGGTGACTCATTACAAGGACTTTATAATAATTATCAGGAGAGCTTAGGTCCGTGCATGGTCATAAGCTGATAGCCACTTGGTAACTTTTAATTTACAAGTACCTAAGCTTTGAGTAACCAATTATGTATGGAACTTGTGAATTCTTGGTAAATTAATGGTCATGTGTATGTAAGACATCTTTGAGTGAATTTAATGTGATTACTGTGTTCCATCTTATCTGTCTACATGATCTGGTAGCTTTGTTTTGAGTATGGAGATCTTGTCAGTGATAGCGCTATAAGTTAGACCTAATGATAAATTGTCTGACCCTACATTCTTGGTACAGACTGTCAGTTGGATACTGATAGGAGGGCCTCCTATAAGCTCTTAAGTTTAAACTTATTCAAGTTAAGTTTGTTATAACAAAGTTTCTTTAATCATTCAATATTTGAGAACCTTCCTGATGAATTAAATCTCACAATGTGTTTAGTTGAATTTTACTTGTTATGGTGGTACATGGGTGTAAATAGATTAGTCATTTCTGACAGATTTCAAAGCTTGTTATTGGGTGCATTTGCACAGAATAAAAACAATCAAAAGACAGGTTTGTTTTACGATAATTTGTCACAGACATTATTATTTAGCTGCATATCTTCTCACATTCCAGATTCCTGTTAATTGTCATATCAAAAATCAAAATGGTTACCTACGATATGGCAACAAAACTAAAAATACCTGGTGGTGCAAGTGACCGTGTCGCCGGGTCAGGACCTTATATGCTACCAACATACATGCCACCAAATAGAGGTCAGCTAGTAAAGACTTCAAGCACAACATAACAAAAGTAAAAGGTGAGATGTTTTCAAACTATCTTCTACTCACCTCGCTAACTGATACAGTGCTGTTGTATCAGAAGGCTCAACTCAATAGCCATGCCAAATAACTCTACATGATGCTTGTGCATGGTACTACCAAGCAACAAAGTACTTTTAAATTATTATCCCTGGGTTCAATTCCTAGGTCGGGCAAAATGTGTTTATGGGATTTTTCCAATAGGAATTCCTCTGTGACAGTCTAGAGTTTTGAAATTGGTGAACCCCATGCTTCGGAAAGCATGTTAAGCCATTGCCCTTGTGCGCTATAGTATCTTCCTATATAGATGGCTCATCAGATTGGCTGTCATGGCCGAATTCAATCAGGAGGATTACTGTTATCATTATATTTTTGTAACTCGTAACAGTTCATGGTATTCTATTGTCAAATTTAGGCAATTATAAAAATGAATAATAAAACAAGCTCTAATTATAGAGGTGTCCCATAACCTAGAGCTCTGGAGGCAGTTAATAACACAATCATTTATATCAACACCATTCTATCAGCATCCATGGAGGTGCATTTGAGGTAATAATGAGAACACAATAAACTTTCCTGTTGTATGCTGTGGAAGCAACTAATAATGATAACGCAATAAACTATACTGTTGGTATGCTGTGGAAGCAACTAATAATGATAACACAATAAACTATACTGTTGGTATGCTGTGGAAGCAACTAATAATGATAACACAATAAGCTGTCTGTTAGTAATCCGTGGAGGAAACTAATAGTGATAATACAACAAACAATCTCTTAGTTTGCTGTGGAAGCAACTAAGAATGATTTAAAATCCATTGGTTAGGCGTGGAGGCCGCTAATGAACAATCTCTCATGTTATCCTGCTGGGTCCACGGTGTACAAGACCACCCAGAGCCTGGTTCCTTATATCCTTTCAAATCAAAGACTTCGTGCCTGTCACAGAGCAATGGTCCTAAACTCCTTAACCTTTAATCCTGTCAAATCAAAGACTTTGTGTCTATCACAGAGCGGTGTTCCTGATCCTATCCTTTAATCCTGTCAAATCAAAGACTTTGTGTCTATCACAGAGCATTACCATCCCGTGAGAATGAAACTAAACAAAAAACAGCTGATCACAATACTCCTACACTACCTACACTATACTTACCAAATACAAGAGTGCTGTGTTAGCCTTATAAGTAGGTGTGTGCTCATTAATGCATCAAATATTTTCATTTAAGATAAACTTTGTAGTTACCTAATCTAATAAGTATTCAGTGATAAACTGATAACTTAAACTGACTCATACCTATTACAAATCAATGAATATTGTAAGATAATACAAACAACAACATTCTGCAAACAAGATTCAAAATGGACTATTAAGCTAGCAACTGACTATTCAATAACAAAAATCTGAAATACAAATTGTATGCCTTCATTGGCATGACATGTAGCAATTCGTTGTTTTATAACAACATTGATCTTTACCATATTGCAAGTTGAATACCTAAAGCATATAGCTGTGGGTGTTAAAATGCATTCAATATTTCAAAAATAAGGCATACTAAGCATAGATTTATTACAAGCTGTCAATGATGATTAAAACTAGTTGTTATCAGATCCCAAATTTAATTTATATTGTAGGATGATAAACAACAATAATCTGCCGACAAATTTCTGTCTGCTATTACAGATAACAACCAAGAAACAGAGACTGAGGACACCAGCACCCGCAGAGCACGCGGTTGATTTTCAGAATGGCCGTGTCGCCGCGGAGGCGTGGTTCTGCTAATTCGTTATCCAATTAACACAAACTCTATAATCCTGTCATCTCTGAGATTTCGCTAGAACTATTAAATGTCTGTTTATGTTGGTTTTATAGTTCAGCGCCATCTATTGGCTTATTGTGGAATTAGTTATTGGTTTGTTTGAATGAAGATCATTTGATAAGCTAATTTTCATTGTTTAATTAAAACGAGATGTTTAAATAAAACGGGAACACTTATTGTAGGACTTTTAGATTTGTTCTCATTTTAACAACGCACATTTGACGAAGTAAATATGTTTGAATATGACCTTACGAAAAGTTGTCAACAATGGCGGATGTTATAATTTTAATGACCAATAACTAGATTTAATAATTTAATACGAGAACTAAACAAATTTGAGTAATTGATTAATTACTATAAGGTAATAAGACTATTTTACACATCCATGTAATAATGAGAAACCTTCTGGTTAGTAAGATATTCAGATCACCGGAAACTTGGATAGTTTTGTGTTAAGGTAATTATTTTAGTAATAATCTACAAACAACTTTGTATTTGTGAGTATTGAGATTGTTTAATGTTAAAATAATTAACTGAGCAGCATTTTAGTATTGTTTGTTAGCTTTATTCAACTATCCAAGTAATTAGTGTCTAAACAAAAACAATATGGAAGTCCCGCACTCTCGCAACGCGCATCACGCTATGCCGTGTGTAAAATAATAACTGTTTAATAAATCTGATTGATTAGATGTTTGAAAACCTAATAAACATGTAACACCAATTGTCTTAAAGTGATTGTGTAAACTATAAAAAGATTTAAAAGAGTATCCTAGAGTTTCTTGCTAGGTCTTCTCTAGAGATCGACGAGGGATTGTGACCTAGCGAGCCACCATGTGGTTTTAACTTCAAGTTCGAATGAAAACTCAAAGTGCCTGTAACAAAGTCAAATAAATACTTTCGAGTTTCAATCCAGTGATGTGTGTTATTGAAATTTACCCGTTCCTATGAAGAATGAAGGAATTGCCTCTAGAATTGGAGTTGATGATGGTGGTCCTATAATTCATAGGTACCTCGACGTGACATATATATAATATTATATATATATTTAATATTATAAAGCTGAAGAGTGTTTGTTTTTTTGAACGCGCTAATCTCAGGAACTACTGGTTGGAGTTAATAAAATCTTTTTGTGTTGGATAGTCCATTTATCGAGGAAGGTTATAGGCTATATAACATCACGCTATGACCAATAGGAACGCAGCATAAATGAAAAATGTTGCAAAAACGGGCAAAATTATTCCTTTTTAGAAATAAACGATTTTAATATTAATAAATATTTTTGAGAGCGTGCGCTGCGTAAGCACGCAACATTCATGTTTGTAAGGTAGGAAGGGTAGGGTAGGTAGGTAGCCAGTTGACGGGAGCGAAGCCGCGTGGGACAGCTACTTTATAATATTAGTAGAATAAATTTACCTCTAATCGTTTCAATCTCCTCCTGAGTAAATGCCGGGAACGTAGTCCTGGGGTATCCTCTCTTCAAGCTCAGCTCCTCCATATGTTTCTCTATGGAAGCTGGCCAGCCCCCCTCTTTGGAGTAGATTGCATGCGCGTATCTGCCAACCTAGAACGAATGAAATTTACTTATAGTAGGGGAGACGTGGAAGATCGACCTTCACCCATCAGATAACTGGATGAGACACATTTTTTATCAAATATAATTTGTTAACAAACAAGCTTATGATAACTTGCCTATCGAAAAGTTTTCATAGCTATTTTTAATTGAATTAATTGAAATTATTTTTTTTTCATCACCTTCACATTTGATAACCGAATGAATTTCATCTCAACTGATAGTTTTTTACACAAAGAATATGCCTAGGTAGGCTTGCCTACTTATTACTGTTCATGGCTACCTGGCAAGCAGATGTGAACAGGTAAGTCAATATAGGTAACTACACCGATCTGATAACCAATCGAAATGGATATCATAAGTAAGATATTTTAATTACAAAACTTAACAATCGTATAGGCTTGCCTGCAAAAAATCGTACATGAAATATTATTGCCAAGCTATAAAGTTTTAGAATTGGAGCTATTTGATAGTTGCGAGAGAGAAAGTAGAGCGTCCAAGGTCCGTGTGATAGAACAGGATACAACATAGCAGATGCACTCTACCTAACCGTTGAATGTATCCGAGTGCGTATGCTCGTGTACAGTCGTAATATTCGAATTATAAACTTCAAAACGAGTTTATATAACAACACCCAAGTTTAAAAATAGAATTGAAAAATTGTTTTATTTATTTATAATCACCAATTATAAACTTTAAAACTTTCGCGTTTCATAATTGAAAAACAATATATCACGGGAATTTAACGCGATAATTTCGATTATTTATTTACCTATTTCACCCGACTTTCGGCCGTGTTGCAACGACCGTGGTCCCGGGTAGACTGGTATCTCGGTGTACTGGCTCCGTTGGGGCAGAAAATTCTTCTTCTACCCTCACATTTCTACACACAACACTGACCGTGTCCTTATTCTGTAAGTTCACCGACTGCACAAAACGAGGTAATGTTTTTTGCGTGTATAATTTGTAACCATCATCCCGATTGAACGTTTTGTGTTTTTTTTAATTTTAATCGCCTCACGCACAATTCTTGAACAGAAGTGGCGTTCCGTGGAGAGAACTTTTGGATAATGAATAATATTAAAAAAGAAGGTGAATAATAGAAGGCGGCAGCAATCACTGCATCGAATTTCATCGTCCACAAGTCAAGATTGGGTGCCTAAATTTGCCAATTGTATTTTTTTGTTTTTTTTTTTGTGGCGGTGGCTTTGCACAAAATAAAATTATTTATGCCTTTTCGTAATCTAATATCAAAATTTTTCGGTTGTAGGTGGTTCTGGTGTCAAAATTAAGACACGATAATGTTTATTTAATAAGGCGAAAATTAGCACAGAAAGGGAATTTTCAAAGGTATGGAATTTTGTGGAGAATGCGATAATTAAAATACCATCATTTTCCGTTGAACAAATACAAGAGTTTCGCAGCAAATTTCCCTATATTAAATCAGAAATGAAGACAAGGTGGCTTACTTCCAACAGGACTGAACAAGTTATCATAAAGAAAAATCATGATTGGTTGCAAGGCACTGTGGAAATACCTATCCAATGTTCAGGAAAACCGAGTCGTCCATCAAAAACTTTCGATGACTTGAGTGACCGCAGCAAAAGGCGCAAGGTCTCTTCAGACATTCTTAGGATTGATTTAAGGTTAATTGAAAGATTTTCTGCAACATTGGAAGTGATTTCCAGTGGGCATAAAATTAATATTAAAAAAAAACAAAATTTTGCCACGATACAGCATTATTATACGTAGAGTAATTATACTCCTGGCATCCCATGAAGCCCAAGGTACACAAGGTACTGATTCACGGTCCCTTTGTTGTTTAACACCTATCGGAACCTTGACGAAAGAAGCAGGTGAGGCGAGAAATAAACACTTCCGGCAATTTCACCAAGACTTTTCTCGAGACCAATGCAACCAAGACGTTCTAAACAGGTTGCTCTTAACGTCAGATCCCTTCATGAGTAGCATAAGACCGAAACTACCGAAAATATCAAGGCCATATAGCGCAGCAGCCATAGAAATGTTATTGCCGAGTAAAGTTGAGGCATCAAATGAAGAAGTTGAAATTACTGAAGATATCGATGAAACTAATAGTTAATTCTATTTATGGAGACGAGTGGGTGTTATCCGCAGAATCATTATATCTTATATATAAACAATTTTATCAAGTATTTTAATGTTTATTACACTTTTTCCTGAAGAAGTAGCTTAAATACGTTTCACTCTTTGCCATTTTCCAAATCCCATTAATTAAAAAATCTATTTTATTATACATTACTGTTTTGAACTTATATGTCATTTAAGACCGCAATATAATTTTGTCCGTATTTTTGAGTCAAATACCCCTATGTGCGTCGGGTGAAATAGGTAAATAAATAATCGAAATCATCGCGTTAAATGCCCGTGATATATTGTTTTTTCAATTATAAAACGCGAAATTTTTAAAGTTAATAATCTGTAAAGATGTTATAATTGTTGATTATAAATAAATAAAACAATTATTCAATTCTATTTTTAAATTTGGGTGTTGTGTATATAAACTCGTTTTGAAGTTTATAATTCGAATATTATGACTGTACACGAGCATGCGCACTCGGATACATTCAAAAGTTAGGTAGAGTGCATCTGCTATGTTATATCCTTTTCTATCACACGGACCTTGGACGCTCTACTTTCTCTCTCGCAACTATCAAATAGCTCTAATTCTAAAACTTTATAGCTTGGCAATAATATTTCATGTACGATTTTTTGCAGGCAAGCCTATACGATTGTTTTTGTAATTAAAATATCTTACTTATGATATCCATTTCGATTGGTTATCAGATCGGTGTAGTTACCTATATTGACTTACCTGTTCACATCTGCTTGCCAGGTAGCCATGAACAGAAATAAGTAGGCAAGCCTACCTAGGCATATTCTGTGTGTTAAAAACTATCAGTTGAGATAAAATTCATTCGGTTATCAAATGAGTGAAGGTGATGAAAAAAAAATAATTTCAATTAATTCAATTAAAAATAGCTATGAAAACTTTTCGTTAGGCAAGTTATCATAAGCATGTTTGTTAATAAATTATATTTGATAAAAAATATGTCTCATCCAGTTATCTGATGGGTGAAGGTCGATCTTCCACGTCTCTTAGCCTATTAGAAGAACGTTAGAGATCACAAAAAGGCTGCGATACTTCAAAAATCTCTATTCGACAGGCTTTCCAGCTAGGATTTAGTTAAGAGAAATTCCTTTAATAACAATGCTTAGTAGTGATTTATTGGGCATTCTATTCCACCTGTCGCTTCCTACGGCTCACTTCGTTCGCCTTCGTCGCTTTCGGTGGAATAGAATGCCCAATAATATAAATGAAATCATACATAGTGCAGTAATGCAGTAAAATACTGGTTCGACGCCTATTCCACAACGTTTGTGGTTTGGGCGCTACTCCACTTTTTAAAACTCGTTTGGTTACGAATGGAACGAAAAGTTTTTTAGAATTTCCAATAACATAAATTTATCCACAAAGTTTGTGGGGAAGGTATAACTTATAAATAATTGTTAGCAGTAATTTAACGCTACATTCTATTCTTACTATTGTAGTGAGAAGGTTGAATTTTGTATCACGAAACAAAATACAAATAACTAAATTAACTACAATGCATGCCTCAGTGAAATCTGATTTAAATGACATTTGTAAACTTATAATCAAGAATTCAAGCGGCAAGATTATATTTATTCGAGATTTGAAAACTGATCAGAAAAATACAGATAACGATTCATCAAAACACCAGGACAGCTATAAAAACCGCACAGAAGATTTGTTCCAGTGACAGATGCAAGATTTGGTGAAATCTCGTTTAGAAAACACTCACTATCTTATAATGAAGGACAGCCACGGTAAGGTTGTTTGTACATTTATTCGAGTTAGCGACAATGAGTTATAAATGTCAGTGTAATAAAATAATTGACTCATTATTAATATAACCGTTTAAGCAGTTGCCATGAAATTTGTAAAACAACCACAATCGTTACAAGTAAACCAACTTTGTGTTCATTCTCAGGAGACTGGTTTTCGCCATGGAGAATTATTACCTAAATCGGTACGATGCATCATTTGCGGACCGTCAAATTGTGGAAAAACTAATTTAATAATTGGTCTTCTTATACACGAGAATGGTTTAAGATTTCAAAACGTTTATGTTTGTTCGAAAACCTTGCAACAACCTAAGTATCTCTTTTTAGAAAAAGTCTTGCAACGAGTACCTGGCATTTCATTTCATAAATATCATGAAAATGAGCAAGTACTAAGTGTTCAGACCGTAAAACCGAATTCTGTAATTGTATTTGATGATGTTGCTTGTGAAAACCAAAGTAATATACGTGATTATTTTGCTATGGGGAGACACAAGTTCATCGATTGTTTTTATCTAAATCAGACGTATAGTAAAATCCCTAAACAGTTATCAATCCGGCTGCCGTTGACAAGTGTATCCGCGCCATAGCTTTATGCATGCATGGCAAGGATCGACTATCCGTATGACCACGCATACCACTTGATTGTTACGTGTTGATGTAAAAGGTTGTATCGTCTGTAATGTGTTAAATTAAAATTTAGATGTCCTCGAACCAAACTGGTCACAGAAAAAAATGTGTGTGGACCTAAGGGTGTGCGCTATTTTACTTTTGTGGAGAGACATGAGACAATCTGTCCTAAATTTTAGTTTAATTTATGCGGTATCCTAAAGTTCAGATTTCCTTGAGCCAATCTGATCACGAAACGGGTATGTGTGTTATCCTAAGCGGAATTGCACCATCCCTAAGTATGTGGAGAGAAATGAGACAATCTGTCCTGAATTTTATGTTACTGGTTCATTCCGATATAGACCTGATTATGTTAACGTATAAAGTTTTATAGTTGTTTTAAGCTGGTGAGTATAATCAAATAATCCGAGCATTGAATTTGAGGTAAGCCATCGATAAACTTATCGTTCCATTCGTAACCAAACGAGTTTTACAAAGTGGAGTAGCGCCCAAACCACAAACGTTGTGGAACAGGCGTCGAACCAGTATTTTTTTTTTACTGCACTATGTAAGATTTCATTGGGCATTCTATTCCACCGAAAGCGACGAAGGCGAACGAAGTGAGCCGTAGGAAGCGACAGGTGGAATAGAATGCCCAATAAATCACTACTGTGCTTGGCGTGCTTGGCAGGTTACCTTAGGGCTTATTCTTTGCTCCACACACATTTGTTTAATGCCAAATTGGGGTTATGCGGGCCTTAAAAAAAATACAACTTGACAAAATGGGGTTTTACTGACCCATCTAATACATGATGTGAGTGTGGTGCCCCTGTCTAGAGCGTGACCTATTCGTTAGAGTGCACCAAGTGCCCATAGACCTGTACGTTGGAGGACTTGATGAACGCCACTGATGCCGCTTTAAACTTGGTCACCTACTGGACCCAAACGGTCTAAAGATTAAATCACCATTGGCTCGAAAAGAAGAAGAAGATGAATTAATCATAATAACTTACGCAGTTCTCTCTGACCAGCTCCACTAGGGTTTGATCGTCATTTGTTTTAGGATAGAACCAAAATATTTGATTCGCTATTGAGACTTTCCCTGAAAAGTGAATTAATTTAGATAAGTCACATGATACACACATGAAAGATGTCTAGGGATCTATTAATTTATTTATTTATTAAAACTTCATGCAACATAAAGGTACATAGGCGGACTTAGTGCCTCAGGCATTCTCTACCAGTCAACCAAGGGTGGTGGAGAGATAACATGGCAGGTGCATAAAAAAAAAGATATTAAAGTAAAATGGGTACAATAGTAGATAAATATAGCTAAAATAAACATACTTACATATTAACTATAATAAATACCATAAATACATACATATTAAGTAATAGAAAGGCGTTTTTGTTTTTTTTTAAAAGATTGCCCCACACTAGGAATTTCTTCCTGTATCGTGGGTGCGTTTACAAACATATAAACTCACATACACAACACCCAGAGCCGGAACAACTGTACGTAGATCATACAAATATTTGTTCCGTGCGGGAATCGAACCCGCGACACGCAGCGCAGCAGTCAATCGCTCAACCACTGCGCCAACCGTGCGCCCATTCCCTTCCCATTGAGATGACTCTGCTAATCGTGTAGAAAATAATTCCGTAACTGCCGCTTAAATGCATACTGACTGGTGGCCTTCCTGATATCGAGAGGAAGCGCATTCCAGAGAAGAATGGACTGAATGTAAAAGGCAGAATGAATAAAATCAGAAGTATGAAACGGACAAAGCAAGAGAAGATTGTTAGATGAACGCAGATTTCTAGAGTGTGAAGTACACAGATACTGAAACTGAGGTATGAGATAAGAAGTAGTAGAGTTGAGAAGAGAGAAAAGCGTGGTCAAGGCCCGCAAATTTCCCCTCTGCCAAACTGGCATCCATTTGAGCTCAGATCTGCAGCTCGACACATGGTCATATTTCCGGAGGTTGAATATGAACCGGATACAGTTGTTTAGGAGTCTATCCAGCTTATCCAGGAAGACCGCGTCCAGGTCAAATTAGCACACGTCACCATAGTCAATTAAAGGAATGATTAAAATCTCCACAAGCATAGTCTTCGTTTTTGCAGACAAAAAGTTTCTCAGACGACACAGGCAACGTAAGATCCCGTTGATTCTTTCACTGATACTAGAAACCTGACTTTGCCAGCTAAGCGTCGAGTCAAGATGTAGACCAAGATTTTTTACACTAGGGCTGATGGGGATTACAGTACCATTAAAAGTTATAGGAGGAACAGAGCTAGTCCCCAGTCGACCTACCATGCGCGAGCTTCCAATCACAGACATTTTGAGGGGTTTACAGACACCCCAAATCTTATCAGACCAGACCTTGAAAGCCTCTAAGTCCCGGTTCACATCGCCTATAGTGTCCGACAAACTCTCTACCCTTGCAGCTGCATTAAGTTGAAGGTCATCGGCATAAAGATGATACGAACACCGAAGACAATGAGTTATAAAATTTATGAAAATGGAGAATAACAATGGAGAAAGAATACCGCCTTGCGGAACACCAGCAGCCAGATCACACCAACTCAACGAACGAAAACGAACACTCATCAACGCGAACCGACTGCTGTCGTTACCGAAGGTAGGAAGAGAACCATTCCAGGGCCTCGGAAGAAACCATAAGATTTGAAAGGATAGAAAGGAGAATATCGTGATTGACGGTATAAAAGGCATTGGAGAGATCAATTAACACCAAAACAGTAACTTTGGTATCCTCCATCGCTTCTCTAATGTCGCCAGTCACTTTAAGGAGAGCAGAAAATAGAAAAACAACTGTCAATCAGGATACTAAAAGTGTGTAATACCGTTTTTAAAAAACCATTACAATTTCTGCCTGCATCGGAACTGAAAAAAAATTGCATCAATATGGATCGACGACATCATTTGACACGAGAAGAGATGATGAGAGCCGTCGGAATGTTGCAAGCTGGTTCCAGGGTTCACACAGAGCATCATAATCCGCCTCTGAACACGCTATCGTATCACAGGCAGCGTGGCCGAACGATATACCACTCACAGACAGGACCGGTACATCCAAAATACTGCTTGACGGAATCGTACCATGACCGCCATGATGTTGGCTACGAGGCTCCATAGCTCTTCAGGATTACTATCAAGCGACCAAACCATAGGAAAACATTTACGGGAAGTGGGTCCGCGTTCCCGAAGGCCGCTGAGAGTTTCACCTATAGCACCCCGCAAACGTAGGGCCCGTTAACAATGGGCTCGCGAACACAGAAATTGGGAGGAAGAAGAATGGCGTTGTGTTTGTTTTTCCGAGGAATCTCGATTTGGTATGAGGCTGGATACAAGACGTACTCAAGTTTGAAGGACCTCTGCACGTCCAGAACGTTTGAAAATTTGTCAGGAAGTTCATTCATAAGGAGAGGGAACAACAACGGTTTGGGCCGGTAGTTGGATCGTTGGAAGAACCGATCTCATTTGGCTCACGGGCAACCTCAATGCTCACATTTATGCGGAGATGATTGTTTCAGAAGTGATCATCCCTTTGCGACGCCGGTTGGGTGATTCGTTTCGACTAATGCACGACAATGCACGTCAATGCAGTCCATAACACTCTTGCCGATACTCGCGTCATATGCCGATACATTCTGCGGTGGCCCATGACCTTCTCAATCGCCAGACCTCAAGCCAATTGAACACGCATAGGATATGCTCCAAAGAAGAGCTGAGTATGGATGCCGTGCATACCCCACAACAACTGATTGACTTGTTAGTAGTACGTGGACGGCCATTCCTCAAAGCTGTGATTCGTGTCAATGGTGGAAACACATATTATTTTCTTTTTTGTATCTTTACAATGAAATTTTTTTGCCATTTAATTGACGATATTAAATTTGGTTAATTGCCCATAATTTACAAAAATTGCAATTTTTCTTAATGTTTACATAATATATAGGGATAAGTTGTTAACTTAAAACATAGGCATTAAAGTAAGAAGCCAGTCTGAAAGACTAGATTTGGCAAATATTAATTGAATATTTTTTTATAGTTAAAATGTACTAGGTACCTAGACACTTTTGATGTGTGTATGTTATTAAGCTCTAATCTGAGGTTATAAGTATAAACACATCTTTATCAAGCAAATAGCCTTCACATAAAATTCTTACCAACATTCAAAAAAATGGTGGCGGAGCATTTCCTTTCACTATGATTAGTCTTCTCCTTTCTCTGTGATATTTTTGTTATTTATTAGTATATTATGTATTATTGTATGTATGTATTTTATGTTATTATGTCTAAGTATTATTATTGTACACTGACAACCCTAAATTCCGTTCCTCTCGTTCAGTCCATCCAAAGGTTGTCTGTAAGAGATTGCCCTGTGCGATAAGGCCGCCCATTGTACACTTGCTTTTATACTTGTTTGTCCTGTATATATATTTTTGTGGTGTACAATAAAGAATATAATAAATAAATAAAATATGCTGTGGGTACGTCTGAAGAACCTAGGGAAATCAATCTTGCTGAATAGAAACTATAAATTTACCAAGGAACAAAAACTATACTTTACTTTTCATATAACGCCCCTGGTATGGCAATTAATACAAGCGATAACTCAAAAGCGTTATGTTTTCTGCGCAACGTACCTTGCGCACCTTTTTGAAATCATGTGTGTATCATATTCAAAGACTTAAGGAGTAAACTCCAGTCGTGCGTCGGAGCTGACACAAACACACAGTTTTTGTTATACTTAAAACTTTTTGATACTAGAGAAAAAAAAAGGAATGAAACGACAGACTTACCATGATATTTAGGCTTAAACTCTTCATCGTACAACCTCCAGGCCTTAGCATGGGCCAGCAAGACATACTTATTGCACAAGTATGCGCCAACTTCCGGACTGAACACCGCTGGAGCTAAGAGCTCAATGTTGTACGACCCGTCGCAGATGACTATGGGTTCGTTGAGTGTCAGCCAGAGCTTCACTCGATCACCGTAGAGAGTATACAGAACCCTGGCGTAGTCCACAAACCAGTCAACAATGAGAGGATTTGTCCAGCCACCTGAAATTAGGTCCGCATTATTCCAAGCGCTTCTCTCTGGGCAATTTTTATCATTATGGTTTCAGCCTTAAGAACTCCATGAGCTGTTTATATGCCTCTCCCAAGCTTATAATCGCCATATATCGTCATATCGACCGGTCCTTTAATATCCAAGGGATTTGAAAAACAATATATCACGGGAATCTAACGGCCGAAACGTCGTGTGTTGTGTCCAAGTGATTCCATGATCGCACATGGCTAAATCTGACTTCAGGGCTGAAACTTGTCAAAGGTGAAGAGCATATGAAGTAAAGCCTGCTCGCCCGACTTGTGATGTTAGGAGGCAATCCATGGTATTTATTAGATCTTTAAAAGTTCTACATAATACCTCCATTCTCCCAAAAGAACAAGCATATCGTTACCTTTTAAAGCCTCGTATCCACTAAGCAACACTTGTCGCGCGACATTGCAAAACATGTTGCCCATCATTGTCTCGTCGCGTTATGTAGCGCGCCAGCTGGCAACGTCGCCGAACATGTTGAGCATCACGTGTTGCGCGTCAAATGTTGTGTAGTGGATACGAGGAATTAAAACTCATGTATAAAAGTAGGAAAAAGAAGATACAGGCAAGGTAAGCCTTGACAAAATAATGAAGACCGACCTTTTATTGTCTTTTAATTTATTTCTTTCTTTTTTTCTTAATTTGTCCACTTCTTTCTCATTCGGCATATTAGTAGTTAGTTACCAATTTTCAGCCAGAATTATCTTTCACACAGTCCATCCATCGATTGTCTTACCGAGATCCTGAAGTGATTGCGGCAAGTCCCAGTGGTACATGGTCACAAGAGGCTCGATTCCCTTCTCCAGTAGACCGTCGATCAGGTTATTGTAATAGTTCTTGCCATCCTCATTGATGTGGTTGGCGAAACCAGACGGCAAAATACGCGGCCAGGAAATTGATAATCTGGAAATTGGGCAAAAGAGGATTTGATAAACGAACCTCATAGATTAGAGCATGCTGTGTTTATCGCGTATATAGTACACTATGCTTGTATCATATTGCTTTTGTTATTAGAATAAACAGTGTAACAATTGTAGATAGGCCAATAAATAAATAAGGTCCTGGGTGCGTGTTTTTTTTTAAGGTTCCGTATCCAAAGGGTGAAAACGGGACCCTATTACTAAGACTCCACGATCCGTCTGTCACCAGGCTGTATCTCATGAACCGCGAATTGAAATTTTCACAGATGATATATTTCTTTTGCTGCTAGTGCTGCTACAACAAAAAATACTAAAAACAGTGCGTAGTACATTAATACCTCAATGTAAAAACAGAATAAAATCAATATTTAAGTGGGGCTCCCACACAAAAAACGTGTTTTTTTTAAGTTTTTTGCGATAATGGTACGGAACCCATCGTGCGCGAGTCCGAGTCGTACTTGGCCGGTTTTTCTATCTAGATTTTTTAAGTAACAGCTCTGAGTATGGACTTGTGGCCGATTGATGGCAATAAGCTCGTCCCCTACTACATGGGACTTGAAAACATAACTGGCGGAATGTGGGTGTACAAAGGGCACTTCTACCTAACCCATCAGTGATTGCAGACGTGATATTATGTCATAAACTTCATATCATCATCTGCCCAGCCTTTTTCCCAACTATATTGGGGTCAGCTTCCAGTCTTACCGGATTCAGCTAAGTACCAGTGTTTTACATGGAGCGAATGCCATCTGATCTCCACAACCCAGTAACTGGGTAAACACGGTACCCCTTGGCAAGACTGGTGTCAGATCTCAAGCTTCTGACTACCCGTAACGACTGTCAAAGATCTTCAAATAACAGCCGGGACCAACGGCTTAACGTGCTTTCCGAGGTACGGAGGTTACTCGGTATGTTGAAATGGTCACCCATCCACGGACCGACCTCGTCAAGCGTTGCTTAACCTTGATGATCGACCCGTGCGGCTGTTATTATTTAGCCACGAGCTCCTCTAATAAACTTACTTAACGTCACACTTAACGTCATAAACTTCATATACATAGGGAAAATATTATATGGTAAAAGGAATGAACACAGACATAAATCTTACTAGACGACACGATTGTATGTAATTCGCGTGACAACGGAGTAAACTTACGATCAATGGTCGTAATCTGAGCTTTTCATTTAGCATTATCGCCACCGAAAATCTAGAAAAATGCCTTGTTATGCTATATTGAGCTGTTAAGTTTTATTTACCTATAATGCAAGAATAGATTACCCGAATATCATGTAACTTGAACAAAACCGATCAAATGAGAGATCTGCTTAACCCTTAAGACCGTACTGGCGTGATGTTATGTTATGAAATGGTATAAACAATAAACAGACATGCGATTGCAGCAGTCCCGAGAGATTTGCCGTTATTTAACAACTTGCCGTTTTTTAATAACTTTATTTTTGGAAGTCGGTGTCCATAACGCAAAAAAATGGTACCTTCGAAAGACACCGACTTCCAAAAATAAAGTTATTTTTCAATTTGTAGTTTTTTTATTTGGAAGTCGGTAGTATTTTTTTGTAAAAAAGTTTTTTTATATGGAAATATTTTCGTTGTACAAAAATTACTTCTACCTACAGATTTATTATATGTATTGATGATGATGATGATGATGATGATGATTGATGTTCGGAATTGACACTTTCTGTTAGGAATTGTTAAATGTTTTGAGTGCTCCTACACTAATGCTTACTAACATTACTACATTGGGCTGGAGTATAATGAAATAGTCGATCGCTTAGCTGTAGAAGCTGGATCTGAAGGACTGGATTATAGTTGTTTACCTTGGTTCACTGAATTACTTCCTATAGTCAGAAATAATTGTTTTGAATTTTGGTCGGAATATTTTGACAAGAGATCGGTAACTAAAGGGATTTGGTATAAAACAATCCAACCCTCTCTTCCTCGTTCGCTGTGGTTCAGTGAGAGCGGGCTCCAGAGGCAAGAACTAGTGACGGCATTGAGGCTTCGATCTGGTCATGTTCCACTTAATAGTTTTGGGTTTTTGATTCGTAAATTGGATTCGCCTAACTGTAGTGCGTGTGGAGTCATAGAAGACCTATAGTGACGTAGACCATATACTATCGGAATGTGTTCGGACGGAGCCTCAGAGACGTACAACCTTTGGAAAGTGTAATCTTAGTGTAGGTTTTTTTAACAGCATCTTATCACGTCCAATGTCGGACGAGGCTAGGGTGTTGTTTAGAATTGTGATCATAGGCTTAAGGATACGACTAGGTTAGTTCTGAACTGTTATATGTTTTTTGTATTCAATCATGGGGGTGACATTTTCGTTATTGAAAAAACCCCCTTTATAAAAATAAAGAAAAAAAAAACATTACTACATTATAATATTACATTAGTACATTTTTTGTTCATTCTAGTAAACAGATATGTTATGAGCGCGTGCATTGTGAAGACTCGAATACGTCCTAATTGGGACGGTTTGTCTTTAGTCAGGACCAGATAGGAGCCAGGAGGAGTAGGAGTCAGTGCTGAGATAGGATTGAATATTTGTATTATTGTTTAATTTTATGTTTTTTCTCGTGTCTCCTGTTCGGGTCACAAATAAATATTTTTTCTTTCTTTCTTTTTAATCTGCGTGACATAGATGATGGTGACAAGCGTTACGTTTTGTTGAAACGAAAACAAAAGAAAAAATATGCCATCGTGAGTATTTAGAAAGTGTACCTTACATTCACGCGCAAGTGACAAACAGCAGCAGTCTCTTTTTTAGGGTTCCGTACCGAAAGGGTAAAAACGGGACCCTATTACTAAGACTCCACAATCCGTTTGTCTGTCTGTCCGTCTGTCACCAGGCTGTATCTCATGACCCGTGGTAGCTAGACAGTTGAAATTTTCACAGATGATGTATTTCTGTTGCCGCTATAACAACAAATACTAAAAACAGAATAAAATAAACATTTAAGTGGGGCTGCCATACAACAAACTTGATTTTGTTGCCATTTTTGCGATAGTGGTACGGAACACTTCGTGCGCGAGTTCGACTCGCACTTGGCTAGTTTTATTTTTCTTGTTGTTTTATCAAGCCATCCCTTTTACATCATTTCGACTTGTAGTGAAATGTCAGATGAATGAAAAGTGTGTATGTGTGCTGCCGCTGCTGCGTGGAACACTTTTTTCGGTTGTTTTGTATAACGTATTATATATACTGTTTACTAGAATATCATTGATTACATTCCACAATGTTTACTAAGATTACCTAACATGAAAACATTTTTCAGCAGTGTGGGAGCACCTTAACATTGTGATCAAATGTTTGTTTAGAAAATGTTTACTAACGTTTGCAAACATTTTTAACAGCGGTGTGGGAGCACCTACGAAAATATTACGACTTCACGTTCCCAACAAAATTATAAAGAAATAAATTCTTTAATCTGAGGTATGAGTGAAGTCGCGTTCTTAACTTGTATAAATCAAAGTATATAGGTTACCTGTAGAAGTGCAGCCCCAGCTCCTCTGCCAGCTCTATGTCCTTCTGCCATTGGTGGTAGGAGTCGCAGGCGACATCCCCATTGGATAGATCCACGATCCTTCGTGGATCTTCGTGTACAAATCGGTCCCAGGTGCTCTCGCTTTTGCCTATAAAATAAAGGGGCAATGGATTTAAAGGCCCATTTTCTCTCTCACAGAGAGGAGGCCCGTGTGGTCCAGCAGTGGAAACATTAATAGGCAGATGATAATGATGATGATAGTTTGACCATGCATACAACAGAATTCAAGTGGGTTCTTTCATATCCAGTTTCAACTAATCGTAACTTTTTTGGGGGCAAGCTCGGCAATCTATACCCACCCACTGCATATGCACACGAATCAACCACCAGAAAAGCGTCCAGGCTCATAATCTCTAATTGGAGAAACGATTTACCTGTCTTGAACCCCGCAGTCGAATTAATCAGAAAAGAGCGGAACATTCCATTTCTCTTCGGACAGTCGCTATAGATAGTTCAACTCATCTTTGCGCGCGGCGCTTTGTGTGGGTAAGTGTTGTTGTTTGCTCGGACGACGATTGCCACGTCACTGCCACACAAATGCATAATGTATAATTACAAGCGCATGCACAGCGTACGCACACATGGCGCCGCGCGCACCGATGAGTTGAACTATCTATAATACTACTTATGTTTTCGCATTTACAACTGCTATAGCTATCCGTACTGAGGGTCTAGATGAAGTATCATTCTATCTGCGATGGCGATGGTCGAAATGCCAAAATAAATTATTACTTGACATTTCGATAGCACTTGGCATTTCCTGTATCACATCACACATCACATCATCAGCCTATTAATGTTCCCACTGCTGGGACATAGGCCTCTCTGTGAGAGGGAAGGGGCTGTAATCCACCACGCGGACCCAGTGTGGGTTGGTGGATGTCACATGTCTTCGAATTTTTGGTCCTAGGACATGCCATTCATGGTTTTCTCACGTTTTTTTTCTTCACCGTTTTGAGAGCAGTGGTGATGAAATAATTTACACAAAGTAAAGCACCTGGCATTCGTGTATGGAAATTTATTATTATTATTTGACTTTTTTCCAATCGTCATGGCGACGTTTTCGTTCATAGACGTCTAGTGCGTCTGGTAAGTGCAAAAAATGCCTTAATGCCTGAACCCAAAAATCCACCTTGACATTATTGTTCAATGTTTTTGATAAAAACGAAATAAATAACAAGATCGTTTAAAAATATCGTATTCTTACCGCCTTCATTCCAGGCGCCCTCGACCTGGTAAGCAGCACTGGAGGCTCCGAACTTGAAGCCAGGTGGAAACGACAGGTCCTGAGCACACCATGACACGGAGAGCACAGCACTGTGGAAGTAATGCTTGTATTAGATCTTTTTGAACTGGAGAAGCTTGATTGGCATGGAACTTCGCCTTCATCATCATTTCAGCCGAAAGGCGTCCACTGCTAGACAAAAGCCTCCCTCAAGTGCCACCACTTTGACCGGTTCCGTGCGTCTCGCATCTAGCAGTTTCCTGCAACCTTCGCCAGGTCATCGGTCCACCTATTGGTAAGTAAGCCTTCCGGTTCGCGGTCGCCATCCGTTCTGCGAGCAATGCCCACTGCCACTTAAGTTTGGCAATTCTTCGGGATATGTCGGTAACCCTGGTTCTCTTGCAGATGTTCTCATTTCTGATTCAATCACGCAAGCCTTCATCGCCGGTTTTTTTTACAACAGGCCTCTCTCAAAATACATAAAAATGTACTTGGCCTCACCTTGATTTATTAAATGTTGATGGGAGGAGAGGCAGAATAAGGCCAAAGAAAAGATTTTTTTTGTCTATAGGATCACGCTTACGTCTGAATTAAATGATAGCGTGACGGTTGATAGAAGAATTTTCCCCAGGTGAAAACTTCGATTTGCGGCACCCTATTACAAGGAGCTGGGGTTCAGGGATAAATTATTCAAACAGCACGCTTTAATTAATTAATCACACTCTATTACTCCAACAGTTCTTAAACAATTTTATTACTTCGCACTATTTCGCTTTTGATCGCTCTGAATCACATTAAAATAAAAAACTGACTCATGGTGACTCCGATTTTCCCTTATATAGCACGGTAAACGTTTCTGGCATATTCTAGACTGTTCTTTACGCGTCGAGAACTTTCTAGAATGTTCGACTGAGAAAGACATTCAAGAAGAACTTTGGGGATCATTCTCGACGTGAAGAGAATATTCATCTGGGAAAGACTACACGAACTTTGCAGAGGATAACTTCCATTCGAGTGTTCGATACGAAATGGCGCTACTAGTTACGACTACTTTTCTTCCTCTTGTCAATAGATTGTATACCTTGTCTTGTAACATTAATATGGGATAAAGGGAGGAAGATGATGAATGCGTCGAGCATGAATAGGATCCGCGACCAGAGGCCCTATACAAATGACATTCTATCATCGAAAGCGTGGCGATAGCGATTGGCAAAAAGTTATTTAAAAAAATCAAAAACCCGACTGCTTAAAAAGCGAACTAAAAAGACATAAACAAGAAAAAAATCAAGCAGGGTTTATGATTTTTTTAATTAAATTTTTTATTTACAACATTTTAGTATTTTTTTTAGAATTCGGTACATTTAAACATATAAGTATTATATAATTTTGAAATCACCTCTTAAAACCCTTTATTTTGATACCCCACACGATGGGTTTGGAAGAAAAATATTTTTTCCCCCACGAAATGGCGCCCAAAATCCGCCTTTTTTATCCAATTTTAATGTAGTGACACTCGCAGGGTTAAGACGAATCAATTGACGTAAGAATCATCAAAATCGGCCAACGCGTCTCTAGAACGCCACATAGGAACAAACATACATACATACATAGACTGATAAACACATTACCCTCCTTCGGCAGTCGGGTAAAAAGCCGAAATTGTATGGGATTGATAAGCGATATCTAAAAATCACGTGCTCAATCAGACAGATCATCGAATTGACATAATAACAAGATAATTTATCTGATGTAACTTGAATGATCAACATGATATGGTAAGAATCTTATCCGTTGCTTTATGTAGAGATTATTGGTCAGTAATCTAATGTTTTGTCACCAGCCGACATTGAAAAGTTTTTGAAAGAGGCTCCGGATAGTCAGTGCCTAGCAACAAAGGTACGTTGAATAATTAATCTAAACTTGTCTAAATGGTCATGGGGCCCAAGTGCACGTCTCCTTTTTAAGGAGATCTCTCGCCGACTGATCAACACCGTGCGTGACCAGAGGGCTGGCTCTTTCTTTGCGCAAAGAATCAGCATTGCTATTCAACGTGGCAATGTTGCCAGTCTTCTGGGCACGTTCCCGGAAAACAGCGATGTGGATGAGTACTTCGACGCCTAAGTGTACCTTTGTTTTGTATACTTTTATTTAGTGTTTAAGTATGACATAATAAATAAAGAATCTAGATAATTGCGTAACCTGAGCAATAACTTCTTAAAAATTAATTAATTGATTTCGTTGCAGGTTGCCTTAATATTCGGTGTTATTGGTGCGACGACAAGTGCTTCATCAACAGCTTTATCATAGTCACTTCGTGGACAATAGTATGGGTTATACGTTTTTTCGACTGTAATTTAACTACTTTCTGTATATGCTGTACTGTATAATTGTTTTTGTCCCAAATAAATAAAATCATATTAACAACGATGGATGTAGAAACTCGAAATGTCTTTGTCGCCGAGATTTACATAAAAAGAAAACGTAGGTATCTACTAAAGAAGTGGCAAGCGCCAATATAACACAAACTATGAAATTGCCATCCAAATCAATCCAATATCACTTTGAAAATGTACGTTCACCAATTGTTTTAATAATTAAACGATATAAGCAATACATGTTTGTTTTTTCCTCGCAAATGTGTTGAAATCGTCGTATTAAACTCGTGAGGTCTACTCATTACAGACTCGGCTGAATTAGGAACTCGCCTACGGCTCGGGCTGCAACCCACAGCTTCGTGTGTAATGAGCAACTTAGTTCACTTGTATCATAATATTATATTATTATGATGTTTTAAAACATCATAATGTTAATTCTATTTTACGCTCTCATTACTCTTTCCGCACAGACTCTAGCGATATCTTAATTACATAAGTCCGTCTAGTGGTTTGAAAGATATGAGGAAATAAAGAATATTACATGCATACAAGATACGCGCGAAGAACATAACGCTTTCCTTGCAGTCGGGTAAAAATGCGCCAAGTTCGACGAAGAAGAATTGAGATCTAGAAGGGTGACAAGTTTCATAGCCTTTCTAACTTCGTCTATGGACGAATGACGATTATTTTCTTAGATATTGAATTTTTAATTTGTCATCATGAAAAATTTAATGAGCTTTATAACTTAAAATTAATGAAAGATCGAATTTAATTAATGATTATAATGTATATTTGGTCTGTAATTAATAATGAAGATAACCCAGCCAATGCAACTTCGTAACGGTACTTTATGAATGACGTTACAAACGCCCGCACAAAGCACTCGTGAGAGCCGTGACTGAGCAAAATTCCAATATTGCCCAAGAATCACTGTAAAATCGCAATGTCAATGCGTGTGTGCAAAATGACGTTTTCTTCGTAGTCGCCGTTTACGTACTTTGTTGTACCGGTATTTTTCTATGAGCGACATGTGACTATGACTATGAGCAAAATAGATAATATAAGTCTCAAATAGCCAAGTAAGAGGCCTGTGGGGTTCCTAGAGGTGACTTAATTAACTCTGACACCAGAGGTGGCCACATCCTCACACGAAACAGAAAGAGACTATGAGCGACCGCCTATCTGACCTTCACAACCCGTAATTGGGTAACACAATACCCCTTGTCAAGACTGGTGTCAGATTTTCTGGCATCCAACTACTCGTGAAGCCTCTCAAAGATGTACAAATTACAGCCAGGACCAATGAGGGATTTTGGTATTTAATCGATGGTCACCCATCAACAGATCAACTTACGCAAACTTTTCTTAACTTTTTTTATTTATTTATTCATTAACACATACATTGGAACAACTTGGAACACAACTTGGAAGATCGACCCGTACGGCTGCTATGCTATTATTAAGCCATGAGTACCTCGAGCCAGGAGGTAATCTTATCGCCCAAAAGTCAGGCAAACAGATGTATATTTTAATGCTTGCACGTGCTTTGTGATATAACTGATAATGATAGCATTGTTATCTCATTTAAATAACTTGGCTTGAATTTAACGCGTCATGCCCCATGTGCGCTCAAATCAAGGCTGCGTTTTCACGAGAGCTGTGCGAGGAAGAATTGGTCAGATCCAGCGTCGGGCACTAGTTGCCCGACATTTTGCTGAACTGGTCCTATTTGACGCAGTCGTGGGACACATAATGATACATTTATTTTGTTTCTCTCTTTTTTAGGGTTCCGTACCTAAAGGTTAAAAACGGGACCCTATTACTAAGACTCCGCGGTCCGTCTGTCACCAAGCTGTATCTGATGAACCGTGATAGCTAGGCAGTTGAAATTTTCACAGATAATATATTTCTGTTGTCGCTTTAACAACAAATACTAAAAGCAGAATAAAATATATATTTATATCACAAACGTGATATTTTTTCCTTTTCTTGCGATAATGGTACGGAAACATTCGTGCGCGAGTCTGACTCGCACTTGGCCAGTTTTTTATTGTAGTTTAGTCTAAGTTTTTAAACATTTATAAATATAAGTGTACAATGGGCAATCTCTTCCAGACAACCTTTGTATGGACTGAACGAGAGGAGATAGACATAGGGTTGTCGGTGTGCAAAAACTATATTAAATAATATTACTTAGATTTTACATAAACTACATACATACAAATAAAATAATATACTAATAAATATCAAATATAGACCAGAGAAAGGAGAAGAATAGTTACAGACAAAGCAAATGCTCCTTCACCATTTTTTTAAATGAAGGTAATGTTTGCTCAAGCCTTACCTCAATAGGTAATTGAAACGAGCTGATTGAACCGTGAAAGATTTGTTGAAGAAGGATGTGGAATACATACGAATGCTTAATTTTAAGTTTTCCGATGATCTCAAGGACCGAGAATGTGTGTCACAGAGGAACTGAAAGCGTTCTTTAAGATAAAAAGGACTAGAAGGATTAAAGAGCATATTATATCGTAGTGAAAGTATGTGGGCGTTCCGGCGAAGGCGAATAGGAAGCCATTTTAGCTTGGTTCGAAATTCAGAAACATGGTCATACTTGCGCAAGCCAAATATGATCCTGATACAGAGATTTTGGTGAAACTCAAGCTTGTCCAATTGGTCTTGGGTAGTATCGAGATAGCTGGCATCAGCATAGTCCAGGATAGGGAGAAGAAGATATTGTGCTATCGCTATAATTTTAGTGGTGATGGGAAGAAAGTTACGAAGGCGTCTCAGGGAGCCCGCAGACGCTAACAGTTTACGACTGACCTCCTGCAGTTGTTTGGTCCAGGAAAGGGTGCTGTCGATGTAAATCTCCAGGTTCTTCACAGTGTGAGCTAGATCGAAAATGGAACTACCTCACGGCAAAGAAAAATACATTCGTTAAGAAACTAGCGGCCATTATTGAATTTCTACTCATTTTTCTGTCATACATCGAATTCTTTTTATTGTTGATTTCTTATTTATTACAATATTAGTGTATATACTATATGAATTAATATTTTTATATTTAAATATATTACGTTTATTTTCATAAACATGTATTTACACCAATAGTAAAATTAAATTGAGGAGTTGACATGCCATTGATTCGATGAATCACAAAACTATGGCCGGTGCTTGCAATTTAAAAAAATAAGGTCATTATTTAGTCTACGAAATTAAAAAAACAAAATTTTGAAGGGATTAGGTTCAGTGGAAAGACTCACAATGGTTCAATGCCTATGTATCGTATCATTCAGCTCCCTCGCATATCACTAGTGAAAACGCAGCTTAAAACGAATGGAATCATAATGGATTTGATTCGAGATTATTGAACTGTGTACTTTAATGTTCTGTAGGTCTGTTCCAATTACTTTGTACTGCTTGCGAATTGGCCGCGAAACGTGGCAATACACTGAAAAGAAGGGATAGTCAAAAAGTTTAGTAACCTTACATTTTACCAAATAGGTCCGACTACTATACGACTATATAGAAAACTTTTAACAAAAATATTAAACCGACTTCTAAATCAAAACATTACAAAGCGAAAAATATCATAAGTATCAGCTTGCCGCGCGTGACTCGGTGGAACGCAGAGCCAAGAGGCTCTTTGGCGACGTTGAGCTGGCGGATGCCAAGCTACACAGCTTGGCTCATCGCCGCAAAGCTGCTTGCTTGTCGGTCTTCTACAGACTGTACTTCGGTAAGTGTGCTCAAGAACTTCACGACCTCATCCTACCAGCCCCCTTCTACCATCGGACACTAGACGCACTGCCAGTTATCTTCCTTACCTTGTTGCCATTCCACCAATTCTCACCAAGCGCTACCAAACATCCTTCATAATGCGCACAGCGAATGAATGGAACTCACTACCTGCGTCTGTGTTTCCGAACGCATTCAACCTGAATCTCTTCAAAGTTAGAGTGAACAGGCTTGTTCTGGGTAAGCTCACTCCATCGTCGACTCTGTCTCTGTCACCTCTGACCTAGACTAGAGTCAAGAGCAAACCCATCACAAATAAAAAAAAACAAAATTTCGACACCGACTTAGGAAAACAAAGTTATTTTTCGCTTTGTAGTGTTTTGCTTTAGGAGTCCGTTTAATTTTTTTGTTTAAAAGTTTTTATTTTACTCTTTTTAATGTTGGTACTTTTATTTTACTCTTTTTAGTGCTGTTTCACCCTACTAGTCCGAACAAACTCACAAAATTAGGGCTCTCTTTTTATAATATTAGTTAAGATTTACCCATACTTTTCAAATACAAAATTAGAAGTGAATTGATTTGAAAGATTCTATGAAGATAGTTAAAAACAATTGGCACAAAAGTTGGTACTTAGTTTAATAAGGCTTGCTTGCTGGGTTATCTTATTAACTCTGAGTTATTTATGACATTTATGTTTGACATATTGTCAATTTAACTTCGTGTTAGCAACTAACTCCGAGTTAAGTTTTTCGCGCAATTGGGCCTACAGATATTTATTTAGTAAAACATTATGCAACTCAATTTTTTTAATATTATATTGCGTCCAGTCTATTATTTTCAGATGCACGCTTGAAATTTCATAATTAGTAACAGGCAACCATATACAATAAAATGCAATAATTCATCGACGCTTACAGTAGTGAAGCGACGTGCTTTTTCGCTCCGTTATACCAATTATTTAAAATTCACAATTAATTCGAATTTACGTAGCAGTAAATAAAACATTGTAAATTGAATATTTGTTACATTATGATAATGTAATTATAAATAAGACTTATAATTAAGGTTCAACCTTCCGTCCTACCTTTAAGGTAATATTGGATATATAAATATAGAAAAACAGCAAATATAATACTTGCCATTTTATTAGATTGGATTGTTGGATTCTGCTCCATATAAACTGGAATCTTCACTTGAATAAAATCATGTGTTATCGAAAAGTTCTCTTACCTTAACACTACTGCCTGAATCCAATCCATGATATGAATAACTGCAAAATACTTTATTGCCCGAAACTGCACTAGAAACGGTCTAGATTCGTTCCTCGTCGTCGCTGCAGAGCGTCTGGTAGAATCCACATGATGTATTTATACACTTTCAACTTGCCCACGGCTTTGCGTACGTGGATAAGAAATAAATTGATTGCTGCCGACCTTTTATATAGCTACAGTGCCGCTAACTGACGACTGGCCAATTTTAATTTTTTTTCCGTCGTAAATAGCAAAAAACTCTTAATCGATCTATCCAAGCAGTATTTTTGTACTATCAATAATTCCCGAATTAAAAAATAATAACGCACTAAATTATTATCTATACTAATATTATAAAGCTGAAGAGTTTGTTTGAACGCGCTAATCTCAGTCACTACTGGTTGGAATTGAAATATTCTTTTTGTGTTCGATAGTCCATTTATCGAGAAACATTAAACGCTATATTACATCACGCTACGACCAATAGGAGCGGAGCATAAATGAAAAATGTTGCAAAAACGGGAAAAAAATATCCTTTTTGAGAGCTTCCGTTGCGTGCGCTGCGTAAACGGTTTAAGTTACGCAACAATCATGTAGGTAGGGTAGGTAGGTAGATATGTAGGGTAAGATAGGTTAGGGTAGGTAGGTATGTAGGGTAGGGTAGGTAGGTTGGTAGGAAGGGTAGGGTAGGTGGGTAGGCAGGGTAAGTGGGTAGATAGGTAGCCAGTTGACGAGCGGAGCGAAGCCGCGGGGGACAGCTAGTATTCTATATTTACTGTATTCTATATTTTAGATAAAATTGACATTAATTTAACCCAACAGTGTGCCTATTCAAAAGTGCACAGTTAGATATATATTTCGACCCCGGAATTTCTCGCATATGATTTATTATAGTTGATAAACAGCATTGATATAATATTATATCATTTCGAAGTTTTTTATTTTTCGTCTATAACTCAAATTATGATTTTGTCAGATAGCGATACTCTAGATATAGGACGGCAGATTGGGTGTTTTTATCGTATGCTTCTTATCCGAAATTCTAATCATCAGCATTGTCAATTTTTTGATTGAGATGCGTTTTGAAAATGTGCTATAATGGTACATTACTGCAGAATCCAGTAAGTAAGCCTTCCTGGCCAAGTATGAGTTAACCGGACCGAACCGCAGGTGACGTCCGGTTATATACGAGGCCAGGATGGCTTTCTTACTGGTTGAGGCTTGTATAATGCTTTTCTCAAAAATTAAAGAAAGTTTAACAAGAAATTCGATTAATTAATATTGAAGATTACATTCATATTAGGCAATTACTGATAGATATTGTGATCGATTTACCGGGGGCATTTATATTTGTTTGTTGTACATCTTGATTAACGGACTCAAAATTATATCTATCTCATAAAATGTCATACCAAAAAGAGAGATAGATATATATTTGGAGCCTCCCTCCTATAACCATGTTATAATGGCTAAACTTTAATCTGTGTCTGGCTGGTACTATTTTTTTTTCTAAGCAGATCTAAAGAGGATGACCTACTGTCTAGAAATGAGCGTTTTCGGTTTTTTGCACTAACGGTTCATCATCTGCCTAGCCTTTTCCCAACTGTATTGGGGTCGGCTTCCAGTCTTACCTTGGCAAGACTGGTGTCAGATCTCAAGCTTCTGACTACCCGTAACGACTGTCAAAGATCTTCAAATGACAGCCGGAACCAACGGCTTAACGTGCTTTCCGAGGCACGGCGGAAACTCGGTATGTTGAAATGGTCACCCATCCACTGACCGACCTCGTCAAGCGTTGCTTAACTTTGATGATCGACCCGTGCGGCTGTTATTATTTAGCCACGAGCTCCACTAACGGTTATGTAACCGATATACGGTTTTCATATCGATATCGGTTTTCAGATATCGATATCATTTAGTACAGTTTGTATAAGTTAAAATGTTATTTAGATGGGCAAACTAACAACGAACGCAAAATAATACTTAGAAAGAGAGGTAGCGCATATGGTTCCTATCGTTTGTGAAGTTTGCGTTTTGTTCGTAGTTCGTACGTTTTCGCATTGTTACGGTTTTAAGTTTTGACTTATTCGTTCTCGCACGCTAGTAAGGTTTTTATTAGATACAGCTTCTGTAATATCGGTTATTTTGATATAGATATGGATATGATATTATATCTAACACATATCCGATATAAGTTACCTTTTGATATATCGGTCCAATCCCTACTACTGTCCAGTAAGTAAATTACATACTTACTTACTGGACAGTAGGATATTCCAAATTTAAAATCTCGCTTCTTACTGGACAGTTGTGAATAAGCCTCCGGTAGATTTCACGTTCTGGATACTTTTTAGTTGTTGCAATAAACATTTTTTTTTTTTTTTTTTTTAGAGATGTTATGACAACATTACATACCATTTTTGAGAAAATGTACATTACTGCAGAATCCAGTAAGTAAGCCTTCCTGGCCAAGTATCATGTTAACCGGATATAATTGAAGAAGAATTACTGATAAATATTGTGGTCGATTTACCGGGGGCATTTTTAAACATTGTTCTATTTTTACATTACATGAATGTTTTAGTAAAAAAAGGTAAATTATTGTTTTTGAAACTCCATGTTAATTCTAGAATGGGAAGTTTTAATCCAACATGATTTATAAACTGAAATTACTAAATACAAATATAAAATCCCACACTATATGTGGTGGACGTAGCGTGATCACTGGCCCCGAGAAAAGAAGGGCGTAAACCTTCTGGCCATTGCCGCTGAACGCCCCGATCACACACGAATTTCTTGGATGCCTGGCTGCATCAGCGACGTAAGGTTGCAAATCGACTCGAACGATTCAACAGTGTGTTGACTGTGCTCAAGTTACTTCCAGGTTCTGGGTTCCCTACTTCTGGATCAGCACTCCTGGTGTCCAGGTCCCGAGGTTCAGCTCGACAGGATCGAAAAGGGGTGTCTTCATTGGGGTTGAAGTCGACGAATTAAATGAAACACTAAGTTATTCAGTACACGGCACGATTCTAGGGCTCTCAACAATTACTGAGACTCGATTCTATATAAGAATTACTTCTTATTTACTAAGACAAGTACAAGCGACTAGCTTTGGATGACTACAAATTCTATTTGGGACCGGGGTAGCTATATACCCTCGGACCGTGCCATTATTGAGAGCCCCGCAAATTCTCACCGAAAATAGTTTTTATTATTGTAAAAAACCCTTATCAATATTTGGTAATAGGGTTACCGCACCCCTTCCACGGCGCTATCAATAGCTGGATGTCTTCGTACTGTAACACAGTAACGCCCCCTATCTCTGTATCTAATCCATATACCTAATTTCCAGGTATTGATAGCTTCCCTAGACTATTTCTATACAATAAAGGGACAATTTCCTTTATTTTCCGGTTAAAATCTTAATAGCTTTTAACCTAGCCTAAGGATATCTATAGGTTGGGTTGACCTGCTGGTGCCAATAGCAGGCTGTCTGTTGACGTCTAGAAAAAGCTTATTTTCGGGATTTTTCTATGGGATATCATCCCTTATGTACTGAGTCTATAAAATCCTAAGTCATTTCACCGACTTAATGATTTTCTACTTAGGCTAACCAGACAATCACCGCCTATTATAGGGATTCTGGTAGCCGATAGACCACACTTTACATTCCTAGTGTTTATATAAGTCTATCCAGGCTATATGCACGTAAGGTGCCTCGATAAGTACAAAATCAATAGCTGGTCACTTTCTTTGTGCCCAGCTATCGGGAAAACTATTTACAAAACCTAATAAACTTGGGACGACACGATAGCGCGTTTATCGGGCCATCGGGAGGTCCCCAAAAATTCCTTATTTTCGGAATTCCCAGGGGTGTATAGTCCCGGGGAATGCCAAAAACGGACTAAAAATTACATTTCCAGAAACCTATTTTCTGGAATTGTACTTAAACTACTTGAGCGATTTTCGCTCCAAAGTGATGACTTGGTAGCTAGTCCAGCAAGCCATCCGAAAGTACTTACACCATAGGTACATCTATTCCCTTCATGGAGCTATTCCACCTGAAGGGTCTACAAATTTCAACGTTTTACGTTGCTTACATTTTTCATGACTGTTCATCTCGCTGACTATCCAAGCGATTCTTCCCATCTAGAAACCGCCTGGAAGCCCTTTTGGCAAGCTTTCCAATAGTAGTACTTTTATCAGTACACCTATATGTTTTCTAGGTACTTAGGGCACCTAAAACCGTAAGCATTTGCCGAAAACCAGATAAACAGCATGTTCCTACTATATACCGACTTGATATCTCAAGTAAATGGGCTTTATATAAAAGACTACGCTAACTATGAGGTGTATATAGGTTTCCCGTCTCGGTCTAGGCCCCCTATATACCCTAAAATGACCTAAAACCATATATTTGGTGTTTGAGATATCAAGTCAATATTCACATTTATATAGCGGAAACTATGTGGTTTTCACATAGTTTCATCATTATGTACCGATTTCATGTCTAGTACATAGGATAAGCCCTTAAAAACATGATTTTAATTACTATAATTTGTTTACAAGCTTCAAAACTATAAATATCGCGTGGAGCCACCTCGCGGCTCATTCGGAACTAATCCGTCGTCGAGCAATGACGTATCGTACGACAGGAATTTACGTTTTTCGCTATGATAACTCTTATCAGTATGCTTTCTAATGCTTTTACTCCATTAAGGGTGAACTATTGAACCCTATAACATACTGACAAATACTAAAAACATTATACTACTATCTCAAAAAATGCAGCTAAAATTTTAGTATAAATACAGACGTGCCTCTAAAAATTATTTTAGTATTAGATGGCGCGCCGTGGTAAGCAGACATGTCTACACATACATACTTTAAACTTCTATGAACTTCTTAAACTTCTTCTTCTTCTTCTTCTTCTTCTTCTAGTATGGTTGATGACGCTTCGTCGCGAACACTATACTTTTACAACATTACTAAGTACAAAACGCAACGTGCATACTTTTTCTGCGTCGCGTTAAGTGTCACAGACTATAAAATGGCTGTTTAAGGCTTCAAAAATATATCTATCTCATAAAATGTCATACCAAAAAGAGAGTTAGATATATATTTGGAGCCCTCCCTCCTATAACCATGTCATAATGACTGTTTTTTTGTGATGGGTTTGCTCTTGACTCTAGTCTAGGTCAGTGGTGACAGAGACAAAGTCGACGATGGAATGAGCTTACCCAGAAGAGGCCTGTCCACTCTGACTTTGAAGAGATTCGGGTTGTATGCGTTCGGAAACACAGACGCAGGCAGTGAGTTCCACTCTTTTGCTGTGCGCATTATGAAGGATGATTGGAAGCGATTGGTGCGAATTGGTGGAATGGCAACTACGTTCCACCATAGCCTTTCTCAAGGAACGAACTTCATCCCCGACGGTTTTTGCGCTGGACAAGTAACTCTCTGAAACAGTACTATCATCTGCGTACCAACAATACCAGGCAGAAGTAGGCCATTAATGTGCAGCAGGAAAAGAGTTGCAGAGAGAACAGACCCCTGAGAAACTCCGGCATTAATAGCCATACAGATAGACCATAATGTGGTCAGACGTTCCCAGTGGGGCTGAGACCGATATTGAATGACTGTCCGGATCAGTTGTCAGCAGGAAGTCCAAGCAATTGGGTGTATGGCCGTCTACATCCGGTACCCGTGTAGCCACATTCACCAGAAGGGTAAGATCTAGCGTTAAAGCAAACTTGTTGGAGGCGCGAACCCAGCATGGTCAGATTTCTGGTACGGGAATAGCCACTCCTTATGATGGGCGTTGAAGTCCTCCAGAAAAACAAGCTTCGCTGTTGGGTATCGTTGCTGGGCTACATCAGTCGACTCTACGAGGCTATTAAAGAGCGCTGTTGACTCCCGGTCACCGCTATATGATCGGTATACGCCGATGTAGATAGATTTCTCCACGCCTGTGTCCATCAGTAGCCACAAAAACCCGATTTCTCAAAGCAACGGAAACGACGACAACAAATTATGTCATCGCGGACGTACACACAGACCCCAGCTTGCTTCTTGAACTTGTGTTCAAGAGAGTAACCCGGGTAGTTGAGGTACGCCACGTCCAACGGGGTTGTTATCATCGTCTCCGTTAGGAAAAACAGGCGCGGTTTCTCGGTCTCAAGGTGATGGTGGACCGGATCAAGGTTGGAGTGCAACCCCTTGATGTTAATGAGGTGCACTTTAAGTGGGAGTAAATGCAGCCGTTGTTTAGTCTTATTTATGGTCATTAATTTTGTTAGAGTTGCTGGGGAAAAAGTTGAACTGTCGAGGCGCTGCTCAGTTAGCCAAGTAGACCACTAAAAACTAACCTAACCTATGGAGAACTCCTTTGGAGACTGCGGGGACGCTCGAACCTCCCCGGGTATGGCCACCGGGACCTCCAGTCGCCAGCTGGCAGGGTGGAGCATACCAGGATTTTTCGCGAGTTGGCGGGGCAGCCTTTGGCAAGTGGCTGGCGTGCTACTTGTGCCCTCTACTGACTGCGGTCGGCCAACGGCTGGCACCGTGCTTCGGATCCCGCTACCCTCCAGAATGAGTTACCCGACAAGTTATTCTTAGAGACCAAGACCGGTTCTGAACAGCGCAACTGAAAACCTCCTTCTCCCCCAAAGGCACTGGCACTCCCACACACCGACGGAATACAGCAAGCTGCTTGGCGCCGGACTCCGGTGGAATGGTGGTCGCGAGCCAGGCGGCCCCTTGCGGAGCCTACCACCGCTTAATTGGGATCGTTCAGCCGTACCACAGGCAAGCCGTGGTGCCTTTGGCCGGGGTGGACCGCTAGGAGGTAGATCCCATACCACCCCAAAAAAAAACTGGCTAAACTCAAATCTGTGTCTGGTACTAAGTTTTTTTTTCTAAGCAGATCTAAAGAGGATGACCTACGGTCCAGTAAGTAAATTACATACTTACTTAATGAACAGTAGGCGATTCCAAATTTAAAATCTCACTTCTTACTGGACAGTTGTGAATAAGTCTCCGGTAGAGTTCACTTTCTGATTGAAGGTTACATTCATATTAGGGCAATTCCTGATAGATATTGTGATCGATTTACTGGGGGCATTTATATTTGTTTGTTGTCAGTCTTGATTAACGGACTCAAAAATATATCTATATCATAAAATGTCATACCAAAAAAGAGATAGATATATATTTGGAGCCTCCCTCCTATAACCATGTTATAATGGCTAAACTCTATTTTTTTTTCAAAAAGTCACGGACTTATCAAACTAACCTCGTACTATGTTGCATGTCCTTTCATTTGGTGCTAATACATACACATTCTGGGCCCTGGACATACGCGAACATAAGCAGCTGCATGTAGCTGGCCGTGGGTAAAGCATGGCTTATCCAAATGCAGCCCTGCTACCCTTGAGCTTTCTTAACAGTAATAGCAAAACTAAGTTTTATTGGAAACTGGAGTCTTTTGCATTTAAATGATAGGTCAGTCCCCACTGACCTATAGATTAAAAATAACCAATAGATTAAAAATAAAAATAGAAAGAGCAGGTATTAAACCTACTTAACTTAACCACAGATCATAACAACTCAGATAATATGGGGGCAAGTTCTAATGTTATTTAGTATGCATCAGGTCAAATCAAATGCACGTCGCAGAATGGGTTTTACCATAGATCTTAGATCATCATCATCATATCAGCCGAAAGACGTCCACTGCTGGACATAGGCCTCCCCCAACTCAACGATCTTAGATGATTAATGTTAATTTAATATTTTCTAATGATAAATTATTATTATAAGAAAAGGAGGAAGTAACAATGAATAGCAATGCCGTCTATTAACCCCTTTAGTGCCTGAAACGTGGTTCCACGCGAGACTCGATGGGTTTTGTAATTGTTTCGGTAATTACGGCATTCAACCGATTAAACTATTTTGCCTGCTGCTAATTGGCAATGCTGGAAGTTAAATAATTTTTATTTATTCTAGCGAAAATAGTCAATACAGACCATTTTGTACTGAGCGACATTAATCTTGGACCATTTTCGCCTGCGTCTACAGCAATAGGCGTTTTTAGGGACCTTATTAAATAGATTGCTTTTTTTTTAAAAACGTTGCCCCACACTAGGAGTTTCTTCCTGTATCGTGGTTGCGTTTATAAACATTTAAATTCACATAGAGAAGACCCCCAGACCCGGAAAAACTATCTGTAGGCCATAAAAATATTTGTTCCGTGCGGGAATCGAACCCGCGACACGCAGTGCAGCAGCCGATCGCTTAACCTCCACAACAACCGTGTCGTCAAATTTTGCAGAGGAACCATTGGTGAACAGCCAAGCCCAGCCGGTCGATTCTGTAGACACGTCACCGCGATGGTTTAGGCGAGGTAAGCTGTCATTCCAACTGATGGATTGATAGCTCACTCCAACTTCACTTCACCAGAGTCATCACGGTGAGTTTTTGTACAGAATAGCACTAAAGTTCCACTTCAGTTTGGCTGCTTTTTGGGTGTGTTTTGTAGCCAAGCACTTTTATTTGGGATCATCATATCATTCGAAAAACGTTCTCTGCTGGACACAGGCCTCCTCCATGTGTCGCCATATTAACAGGTCCGTATTGCATCCAGCGGATGCCTGCAACCTTCACCAGGTCATCGGTCCTAGTGGGAGACTTCCAACGCATCGCCTTCTTCAGATGTTTTCGGCCCCATCGACCATATAGATATAGTTCTGCGACTGCGAGCAATGTGTCCTGCTCACTTCCACTTATTCTGGTAATTCTTAGCTATATCGGTAACCTTGGTTCTCTTGCTATTTGGAATAATAACACTTCATAAATAAAATAAATGTCGTTTTTGCGGTAGGTAATAATATTTATTACTAATCGAACTCATTCGTTTCACACGAAACATTTAGCGATCGTTCGCTGATGACATTGGAGTAGTATACCGCTGAATTGCGTGCTGTGCGCGTGCGCATAGGAACTGCGAAATCCACTTCGTACAAGCCGAATTTTGATCTGAAACAAATAAATTTTTGTATATGACAGCTTTTTTACCAAAATACAATAAGATTACCTACATTAACATCTAAGGGTGAGGGCATTTTTATTATTTCAAATGATTTTGTAGAAAATTCCTTATCCAAAGCATCATAATTTTGAAAAATTGTTTGCTTGATGATAACGTAGATAACGCAATTAATGTTTTTAAATTATCAAAACCTGTTACGCGATTACACTTATTAGTAGAGACTAATTAAACGCAATTATTTTTACATTTTTATTTGGACGATTTAATTTTAAATTTTCTGACATTTTAATTTTGTGTCATTTTAGTTTTTCCAATTTATTTTTTTTGACATTAAATTTTTGTGTCACTTTAGTTTTGAATTTTATTTGTTTTTTTTACATTTTTGTTCTTTCACATTTAAACGAAATTTCAAATTTATATCTATCTTATTTACTGTACTGTTGTGTACTAACAAAAAAATGGACTCCAAAATTTTCTGAATATGAAATAAATTTAATTTAATTCTGCGTTAACAGACCAGATTGTCTACTTACTGATATCCATCTGTCCATTCGAAGTTGTCCATGATTGTCCAGTACGCGTACCCTGTAACGTTGACGCCATCTTTGATGGACAAGAGCACCTGGAAAAACATGCCCAAAATAGTTAGGAGAAAATGGTCGATGATAAAAAAAAACCCCGGGGGTTACATTTGGTATACTTTACAAAGAGATTTTTGAAATAGGTTAGTCGGGTAGTGGTTGAAAGTTCACAGTCATAAACAAAATATTCGCCTGGCTGGGGAAATCAACGTAAAACCCCCGTTTAGAGCAGTAGAACTTGCGGAGACGAAATGTAGGAGGCGGAACGCGTGAGGGAGACGCCCTCACGCCCCTAGCCACCGCAGGAGACGCCCTCACGCCTCTAGCCACCGCAGGAGACGCCCCGAGCGTCGGGAGTCGCAAGCCGATTCCCAGCCACCGTAGGCGCGAGCGGCAAGAAATGGGTAGTGACACGGCCCGCTAGGGACTAAAAAAAGGACTTGCGAATACTAATTCAACGATGCCGTTAATTAAATGACCAATGTACTACATTTGCCATTTACAATGGCAGTTGCAATTTGAGATTTGATATGATTGGATGTAAAAGAATCTTCCCGTGGCTTCTTAACCCACATATTCCTGTATTAAAGTAGCATATGCCAGTCAGGCAAGTGTATTTCTGCAATCAAATAATCTAACCTAATCAAATTGTACTTTCAGAGATTATACACCGTTAAATTTTGGTCGTTAACATCCCGTGGAGGTTCGATCCGGTACCGCAGATGAAGCGGTGTCTTTGGTACCTCTTGTTTTATCATTCTGCAACACCGACATCCGAAACTAAAGTTATTTTTGCGATTTTCAGTGTTTTGCTTTGGTAGTCGGTTCATTTTCTTGTGATGTTTCTTTATTATTTTTAATTTTATCTTTACAAATCAACTCTTTCGTCGACCCTCCACGGGGCTGTAACGACATTTAACGGTGTATAAACAGTATTTTTATCTATTTATATTATTAAGATTCGATTATTTTCGATACCTGTTCCAGATAATCATTGATAAAAGAGATCCGACAATCATCTGTGAGGTTGGAACCCCCAGTGGAGTACCCATTCTCAGTGATAAGTATCTCTATGTCTCCGTATTCCTCTTTCAGCCAGGCCATCTGCTCCCGTATGCCTTGTGGGTTTACCTGGTTGAAATCGAGATTTTTTTTAAATAAATTATTATTATTATTCAAATAAAAGCCAGTTTTTTGGTATTACTCTCAGAAAACGCTTTCATTTGATAACCATTATCATAGGGGTTCGTAAAAAATAATTTGTCTTCATCATCTCTGGGAGTCCACCATATTGATTTAGAATGACGTCACTTACCTAATCCTTATCCAAACTAAACAAAAGTTTGTAAAACTACTAGACCCAAATATCCTGTATTTTCGATAATCTTAGTTTGACGTGGTTTCACTTTCATTTGGATTACTTGTTGAGAAAGGTACCAAAAGAAAAGACTTACAAACCCTACCCATAATATGTGTACCAATTATGTTTAATCTATGAAAATGAATCAATAGGCATGAGATAAATTGAGAACCTCCTCTTTTTTTCTTGTCGAGTAAAAAGTAAAATTCCGTACCGTGAGAAAAGTTATCAAGCAACACTGCAGTCGCAAATATTGGGTTTTTATCTAAGAATGTTTAGGTTTGTCTGTATAATTTCGGACTAGAATATCTACACTGAAAGGATTTTTATTGAAATCTGTGTTTCTAGACAACGTGTCAGTCCACAACCGATAGTCGAAATGTAAAAATATACGGGATGGATCACGTGACTTTTTGATAGCAATTGACAAGCCTGCAAATTTTGTCGTTTTTGCAATCGCGAACACAACGCTTTCGTCGGTAGAATGACACCTTTTAAACGTCGTCAATAGTATTCTGAAATGCCCGCTATGCGCTCTAAGTTTTCTGCCAAAGTTGGATATGCAAGTCACATGAGGGCACATGACACAGCAGTGAACCACAATGAGGAGCCAATGAATGCGGTAGGTTTGGCCGATATCGGCTAAATGGCGTCTCTTCTCGTTTTACAAACCCCTTATCATCGATTCCCTGTACTTACCGCCAGGACCTGGCTATAACCGAAGGTCCAGGAAGGATCGTCAACTAACACCACATCCAATTCTCCAATATACGTGAAGACCGACCTCACGATCTCATCTGAGGGCTCGGGCTTCCGCACAAGTTTGGTGGTGTAGTGGTTAAAGCCCAAGTAGTCGTATGTTCCTGTGAAAGAAAATTGAATTTATAAAACATAAGGAAAAAAAAGTTAATTGCACAAAAAAACCCGACTGCTTAAGACGCCGATTTCCTTCAGTAGCTGATTTTAAAATGAGAATCACGTCTAAACGGCTAGTCGAAATTTTTTGAAAAAAATATATGTTATATTAGACTATTTTCTAAATAATTTAATCTGAGCAAATTTTGAGTTTTATTTGTATAACATAGTGTAATTAATTTGTAAAGTTATATCTAAAACGGACAAAAACAGGACAATCACACCACAACCGTTGGGCGTATTTTAATGAAATTGACACCATCTCAAAGACAATTTAATTATCTACATTATGATCTGAGGTTTTTTTTTAAGTCATAGAATAATAAGGAAAGTACAAAAAACTACTAAATTTTGGGTCGCGCGGGTGTGAAACGAGTGCGCGTTTTGTTCCCTCAAGGTCGTTGGCGTTAGTCGTCGTCTTAAGGAGCGATCTAGCAATATTTTAAGTGTCACTCTATAAGCGACGGCGATTGTCGCAAAACGTCTAAAAAGTATGGGATTTGCAGCGTTATCGAAATATCACGTGATCTATCCCTTATTTCGAATCCCGAAGTTTTTATCGGTTACATCTATACGCACAAAGCATTTTGTGAATACTTTCATTTTGCGTACAGCTAAGTAGTGGCATTTCCTGACGGAGTCTTTGTTTCCTGGTAGGTACAACCTGGGGATCTTTAAGTCAAGAGTGCATAGGTTACTTCTAGGCAACCGTGCTTAACCGTCGACCACATCATCACCTTACATCAGGCGAGATAGTGGTCAAACACGAGTTTGTCACAAAAATAATAAATTGTAGTTCTAAAAACTAAAAAACACGCTTTATTGGTAAGGATAATGGGACAAACTGTTTAAATTATTGCATTGTCATCGGTCCTTGATAAGTGTGCAAAGTTTCAAATCAATCCAACGTTTTGAAGTGGGTGAAAATCACGTTCAAAGATTCCGTTACATTGATACATTGTTACATTGATACATTGATACATAGATACATACATACCAAGCTAATAAAAGCGTGTTAAAAACATAGGTACTGTTAAATTGTCAAAATGAAAGAGTTTGCGATCGAATGCATGAATTTTTATGTTATGCAGTTAGGCTGGTGATATGCAATTTAACACCAAGATATGGCGTGCGATTGGCGACGCCTATGTCCAGCAGTGGGCTGATATAAGCTGATGATGATGATGGTGCCCAGTATGGGTATCTTGCAAGCGAGGTTCACCGTCGACTACATCATAGCTTACCATCAGGTGGTCAAACGAGAGTCTATCAATAATAATAAAAAGAAAAACCAAGAAACTCAAGGTCCCCTGATTTTTGTAACCACTCTTCCTATAAGTTATATTCTTACCTCTAATGAGAACTTTTTCCTCTTGGGTGAAGGCAGGCAGCCTAGACTCTTTGAAGCCTAATTCTTTGCTGACTCTCGCGATTGTCTCTTCCACCTCAGACGGCCATCCACCTTCTTTTGAAAATATGGGATGCGTGTAGCGGCCGGTCTGAAAAACAATGTTTTTCAATTTTAAATTCCTTAGTACTTTACAAAATTATGAACTTAAATTTTGATGGCACATTGCCAAAAGAAAACCGTTACGCCAATATACTTTCCGAAGTTGTAAATTCGAAGCAGCTGATCAAAGACCACTCCTTACAACTTCTTCGTCAGTACACTCTTGGGAGAGTGGTCGTTGTCATCATGTTGCATCTCTCTCTGTCGGCTGTTCCTCGTGTGCACTCATGCAACGGGCCGCGCGCCTACTGTAAACTTTATCTGGTCGGTACATCGCATCGGTGACCTGCCATGCGATCTCGTTCCTTCTACTCTGGACCACAAGCCGGGACACGTGACCAAAGAGGTGAAGTATTACTATTTTGTTATTATATATCTTGTTCTATTTTTATTTCTTAAATATGATCCGTTTCTGTGAATGTGTCCGTGGCATCAACAGTGGGCCCTATCAGAATATCAGCGCAGCGTTATTTTCTTTTTAATATCGTTGCACATGCTGAGATAGGAGCCTTTTTGGTCTCGCACGGGGTTATTTATTTTTATTTTTTATTATTGTTTGTGTATCTTATCTCGTGTCTCCTGTGCGGGTCACAAGTAAATTTATTTTCTTTCTCTTCTCTCCTATTAGAGCTTTAATTAAAGCCGATAAACGCTGCGTGATGCTTCTCCTTACACCTATAATCTTCTCCTTTTAAAGCCAATGATGACGATATAAAAACTCTCGAGTTGTCGACGCTGACGTTGATGTCAATAACAAGCTACCGGGCTGAAGCGAGATTGAGTCGAGTGGAGTGAATACGGTTGGTTTTCTCCCTAAATGGTACATTTTCCGGAACGTCCATCCATATCTGCCTTGCAAACCCAATAAAAGACTTAAAACACACTTACTATAAATTGTCTGGCTATTTCCGTCAACTCCTGATCTTCTGGCGAGTCTGAGTATGGCTGTAGCCATAGAAAGTGGTTTGCTATTGACACTTTTCCTGAAAACGAGTAAGAAGTTTTTTTTTTAATCTATGTCAACTCTATATTTGTCCTAGATGGAGAGAATCCGTGATGTTAGTGACCGAATTGATGTTAAAAGTGTGTCTTAATAAAAACTAAATAGTTTATATACCCATCCGAATTCAGACAAATTCGGTACTCGAGACAGATTGTGGGTGCGATGCGATGCAGTCAAATTGTGGGCAAATTATGAAAACCGTTGTGGCCGATTCAGTGTTGTAGGTAAATGCCATTCCGAATGAAATCGAGCGATTGAGTGTAGTTGCGCATTTAAAAACGTCATTCGTACAACGATAACACCTCTGAAGTTACATACATACTTAAACTCGCGCCATTTTTCCAGGAGGGTAGGCAGAAACTAATTTTGCCTCCCCTTCGTTCTGAAGCTACAGTACCTAAAAAATAAAAACAAATCTTATTGGCCAAAAGTCTTCAACTTCAAATTAGGCTACACATACCATTACATTTATCCCGGAACTCCTGATCATAGACATGATAAGCCTTCGCGTGTGCCAACAATAGGTTCTTATTACAAATGTACGGCCCCACGTAATAGTCCAGCCCAGGAGCCAGGATCCCCCATCCGTAGTACCAGTCACATTCCAACAGAGGCTCGTTGATGGTGATCCAGGTCTTCACGCGGTCTCCATAGAAAGAGTATAGGATCCTCGCGTAGTCAGCAAACCAGTCGGAGATTTGAGGGTTGGCCCAGCCTCCTGGAATTTAAATGTTTTAGATTTAATGTTTTAGACAGAAAAGAAGAACAGTCACACAGAACAGGATATAACAAGAGCAGAAGAAAGAGTTTAGAACTAAGGTGTCATAGGTACTATATTAATAAAAAACCAGTTAAAATTAAATGCCTATGTGCATGGAGGGTAAAATAATCGTATACATAAAAATAACGTATGAATGTATGAAAAAGAGGCAAAGCTGAGCCTTTGGCTGCCAAAAAGTTGGGGATCCTTGCGAAGGTGAGAAGGTACTTCACGCCGGAACAGCTGCTCAACTTGTATCAAGCGCAAGTTCGATCGTGCATGGAGTACTGTTCTCATCTCTGGGACGGATCTGCCAAATACCAGCTTGGTGCACTAGAGTCGATCGAAAAGCGGGCCGTTTAATCATCGGACTACAAGACGTACGGCGATGCGCCATCGGTTCTTGGTGGACAACCCACCCATACGCACTAAACGTTTTGGAAATACTTTCATTATACGTACAGCTAAGGAGTGGAATTCCCTGCCGGAGTCTGTGTTTCCAGAAAGCTACAACCTCGGGGTCTTTAAGTCAAGAGTGAATAGGTTACTCCTAGGTAAGCGTGTTACACCGTCGACCACATCATCGCTTACCATCAGGTGAGATAGTGGTCAAGCGCGAGCCAAGCACGTATCCAGACTTTTGGTTCGGGGGGGGGACAAACATTGAAACAACCATGTCGAAATTATGGAAATTTTAGACACGTGTGACAAAACTTTCTTTCCTACCATTAACAGGCAAATACATATTTTGGCCACCCTTCCGGTTTGAACGGCATCTGTGGAGCGGTCATTTTCATGCCTAAAGAGAATAAAATCCTTTTTAAGGAATATAATGGTGGGCGAGAGGCATACTGGTCTCGCTCTATTGTCTATTCATTCCGCTTTGGCGCCAGATCCTGATATGGTACTAGACGTAATGGCTGCCAGTGGAAACAGAAAAATACTTATATATAAATATAAAATACTTATATCTATATATATAAAAATCAATGCCACTTTTCGTTGTAATTTTATAACTCAAGAACGGGCTCACCTATCCAAACCAAATGTTTAGGCTTTGTTCGGACTATTTAGCAGATGGTTTATGTGAAGTTTTTTATTTTTTTATTTAGTTTAGGGTAGGGTAGTGTAGGTAGGGTAGATAGGTAGGTTAGGGTAGGGTAGGTAGGGTAGGTAGAGTAGGGTAGATGAATGTTTGGTGTTTTTATGGCAAAACAAAGTTTGCCGGGTCAGCTAGTATAAATATAAAATACTTATATATAAATATAAAATACTTATAAGTGTGACTAAACTACGGACGTCGGACGGTACTTCTTTAAGTTATTAAAAATTATAGTACAGTGATTTTTCAGATCAAGATCTTATCTTTATTTTATTTTACCTACTTATTGAAAGAACACGCAAGCGAATAAATAAACACAGTCAGATTTCGGGGGGGGGAGGGATAAATCCCAACTATCCCCCCCTCTGTATACGTGCCTGGCCGCGAGCCTATCTATAATAAAAAAATAAAACATTTCCAAACATTTTTGACTTTACCGATCGCTATGACGGTTTCATTGATATAATGTCCCTTGTCTAGAGCCTCTGATCCAGGATACTGTCGAATATTTCCTAAACAAAGACAGGACGAGACAACAGACGGGTTTTTGTATTTTTTTGCTCTTGACTCTTGTCTAGGTCAGAAGAGACAGAGACTAATTAAAAGAAAAAGAAAGAGAATATATTTAATAGGTGACTTTGTTTATCAAACAAAAAATAAATAAATCCATGGTATAATAACACATGGTATTCTCTTTACGTGACAGCTGGTTCACGTGATTGGCCCAAGACTACGTCATTAATTGCGTTGCGGTTCTCAAACTTTTTTAGTGGGTAAAAAGATAAAAATAGTACAATAGGTACTCAATTTTTATAATTTTTATTAATCGACATATTTGATACTTTTTGTATATTTTTACTTTGCTTCTTTTTTAATTGATTGCATATTATGGTTTTATTTAGTTTCCTCTCGCGTAGATAGAATGAGATGAGAATGTTAAGATGGATGTGCGAAGTGACGATAATGGATGAAGTGAGAAGAAATTTGTATATTAGAGGAAGTTTGAAAGTGGCGCCAGTGACAGAAAAGTGGAAAGGAAAACGTTTGTCTTGGTATGGTCATGTTATGAGGAGGGATGAAAAGCATGTTACTAAAAGGATTATGAATAGAAACGCGGATGGTTGGAGAGGAGGGGACAGCCAAAGTAAAGCTGGGTGGACTGTGTGAGGAGTGATATGAAAGAAAAGGGAGTCAGTGATGGCGTGACGAAGGACAGGACGGTATGGAAGAAGAAAACGTGTTGTGCCGACCCCAAGTGAGCCAAGAGCAGGAAGATGATGATGACTTGTAGATAGGTTCTCGTTTGAACTAAACAGAGTAATACCTCATAATGAATTTGAGGATACAAGTTCTTTGTGGCATCATGAACAATCCAAGTCAAATTTGTGAAAATGAATTTTTCACTGTGCAAATTTTGACCGTGGAATTGATTAAATTCTTTCTCCATTATATCAGCAACCCTGATTAATTCTTTGCAAGGTTAAATCAGTTTACCCCTCGACACAAAAAAAAGAATCACTAGCCTGAGGAAATGCTCATGCATGCTATGCTGCCACGGGGAGATAGTGCAGTTATGTGGAACTCCAACCCACTAAAACTCCACGGTGTCCTCCTGTGCCGCATATGGCGAGAACACGGGCACGCGTTAGCACTCACCGCAAACCCGCCGCGGCTGTCCGTCACCAGAACTTCCTTTGGGGTGTACCTCCCATCACCGGTGCACCTTAACACATTGCACACCGTGACCACCCCAGGGACCAAACCAACACATGGGCCCCAGACGACCTCGTGTATTTTGGCACCCTTGGTCCCCATGCGACGGGACAGGTCAGTGGCCGCGCCACCTACCACTTTTCGGCCAACCGTGTCCGCAATCAGACGGTGGCGATCACGTCCAGGCCGCGGACGAGCGGCGCACCGTAATAACGGCACTCCTCTCCCGCCACGGTCTCCAATCCTCAGCCACGATATCGTATGGGACGCTCCGTATGACATCGCGACTCGCTTCAGATGCAATTTCACCTGTTGCCAAGCGGCATCGCAATCTACTTGTTGGCCGCTACGTCGTTGGCTTAATCGGTCAAAGCCCTGACGAGCGGCCCGTCCTCGGGTTCCTCTTCGCTTCACCGCAGGTGACCAAGCCACGGCTACTGAGACACGGAACGAAACTACGCCTTAGCTTGTCTGTCGAGCTTTTTATTTGATCTGAGAGCTTGACTGACAAGCTAAGGCGTAGTTTCGTTGTACGTGAAATTGTGTATGTATACGCCAAGGCGAAGTTTTAACCGGCGTCACCTTGTTGTTTGCAACATTCCATCTTAACTTTTTATTTGATCTGAGGTCTAGGTATACAATGTCTCTGACAAAATAAGTCAAAACTATTAGGTTAAGTTACTTATAGGTTAGGTTAAGTTCGGGCGTACAGCCGTATTGACACAAGTATGCCTTATATTATGGAATTTACAACGCGTAGATTAATTAAATAATATGTAGAAAGGCACATACCAGTTCTTTTAGTTGAAGTTAGTTACAATATTGAAGCCACGCATATTATGGCGTCTCGTCGTTGGAAAAAGATAAAAAATCTTACTACGCCGTCTTTTATACTTCTGTTTTTACAGTTTAGTACGGAACAATTTTCCTTGTGTATCTTTCATAGTTCATGGGTTCACCACAAATGTTTGAGAGCCATAGTATTTTGCTCACCGAGCGAAACAACGCTATAGGTGTGAGCGACACGACAATAGCGATGAAATGGCGAGTTGTCAGTGTCAATTCGATGTGTTGCCACTGTGTGTGATTGAATTACCCGAGCAAAATACATTTTTTTACTTAACAAAGCAATTATGAACTAATAATTCAATGTATAAATTAATTTAACACTAAATAGATGAATTAAACGTGTTTCTAAATAGTTAAGCTAGTTAGTAATTTATTTTATTTTTATTAACTAAATGAGAAAGTACCAAAATTTTCTGAAAAGGACAATCAATGGTAACACTTATGGGCCGGTTTCTGATTTGAGTATTCGACGCTAAGTATGTGCTGATCTCGATTTAAGCATCTGTCACTCTTGATCATCTGCCACTTTAAGTTTTCTGCGATGCTGAGCAAAGTTTGAGTATACGTAGTCAAGTCATGCCAAAGTATACCTTATGTCATACAAAAAACTTTCATTGACGTTTAATTGGGTTTCTCAACTGAGAAAAACACATTTGATCATTCTCAAATTCTCAAAGTTTTCTCAAGCCGTTGTCAACGTTACATCAACAGTGTAGCCAGTTTGGGCGAGTTTTTGCCATTTAGGCTACTCGGAAGGGTGTCGGGGCGACCAATTTTTACGAGTGGTACCAACCAGGCTACATCAGAAAAAAAAATATTTTAGACGATTTCGGAATGAGACTATCTAATACAACATTATCTGAGGAATGATGAAAATAATTGGAAACCAAAATGCTTTTAACTGTTGATCACTATTTTACATTATACTTCAGTCGCGACAACACAGGAAAAACAGAGAAATGCTGAAAAATGTTTTATGTGGAACCTATAATGATTATTGTGTCTGACGCATTGAAATTTCGAAGAATGTTTCGTGGATTTAGTGAATAATGGTCGACTTGAGTTTTTATAAATGGAAAAATGAATTTTATGGCGACTTGGGGCTCGTCGAATCTGGCTACACTGGTTACATTTGGCAGTTGATAGTTGACAAGTCTGTGCTTAAACGGTGAACAAGCGAAATAAATACAAAATAATATATAAACTTATAAAACGAGTGACGAAGATACATCCTTGTCTTCCTTGGAGATGCCTCAACGAAGACCGATGCGTGGAAGAAGAGTGTTCGCCCTGAATTATCGAAAACATTAGATTGGATGCAAATATTTCACGCCTGATATATCTCAGATGCTAGAAGAACGGATGGTCAATGGGGCTGTTAAGTTCTGGAGTGGCGACCGCGTGTGGAATACGCAGCGCTTTAAGGCCTCCCTCTGTAGACCGATGACCTGGTTAAGGTCACGGGAATCCGATGTATGAAAGACGCACAGGACCCGTTGATGTGGTGACGCTGGGGAAGTCCTGTATCCAGCAGTCTTTCGGCAGAAATGATGACGATGTTGAGTGAGATCTTCAAGAAAAATATTTAAAAAGTGCCAGTTTATGTGTTTGGCGTCGCCAGTAGCTTTTCCTGCGTGAAAATCGAGAATGATCAACATGAACTATGTGAAAAGTGATGCGCGATAACCAGGGGACATGGAGAAAAGTGACAAACTGGTACACAAGAGATGGGAATAGAAGCCGTGGAAGACAGTGTCAGAGATGGGAATGAAATATGGGAAAGACCGCTGGTCCAAGATGTAGGCCAAAAAAAGTAAGCGACGGTGCGCTGTGGTGTCGACGAGCAGCTCAGGACAGACCCCAGTGGAAACTGTTAGTGGAGGCCTATGCCAAGAGGCACACTGAGATTAGAGACATTTTATAAACTATAAACATGTATTGTATAGACTACAGTTTTATATCTCTGATTACAGAATAAAAGGCTTTGTTATTCCGTTTATTTATTATTATATCTAGGTATTTTATTGGAACGAAGTTCCTTATTATATTTAATTTTTGTTATTTTATCCTAGGTTTTAATTCTCGTCATTGTGTAATTGTTTTCTAAAGTATATACTTCTAAATACGTTCAACCATTGAGATGTGATTAACAAATATCCAAAAATACATACTTTCATACCTATATAGAATAGGTATTACTAGGTTCCACAAGACAAGAGGTTACAACGATGAAATTGTGTACAGAATTTGGCTTTTGTATGATACGATTTTGGTATCAGAACAGTAAAAGTTGATAAAAACAACATGATAAGTCTCATTTATATATTTTTTTACATAATAAGTAGGCAGATAGTATATAACAATATTAACACATATTAAAACACAGTCCTTCATAATATTCGACACATATCCAATGGCACCGACCCTGGCTAATACTATATTTCTTCGAAGGCTCTTCGATGGCTATCAAAGGCTTTGGTCTTGAAAACCCAGGTCACTCATTAAAAATTGCATCACAATAGTCCATATTTGTTGGTAATTCACAATTGCAACCAGATTCCAATGCAGACGAACAAGGGGCACTTGAGAGATCTTGTGAAATTCTGAGTAAAATACTCTGTAGTTCTATGAGGTATCACAAGAACCAGCAACTGCTCGCTCTGAACACATTCACTTCTAGTAATTTTAAGCTTCAATTCTTGATTTTGGCAATTACAAATTATATAAGATATTATTTTCTTTCGATAAGACATCATTGACAAAATAAATACGGTTGCCATGACAATCTTGCCTACGATCCATTTCATAGATTCATAATAAGGTTTTTTTTCATTTAAGGAGGTTTCGTCTATTAACATATATACAATTGAATATTGTAAAAAAAAACAAACCTATATACAAATATAAAAGTGAGACGGAAAAGAGCTCATTCTGCATCAAAAAATTCAATGGGAAACGTGTCCAGAACGCAAAACGGCAGCATTGCCACGTTGGATGGCAATTCTGATTCTCTGGCCGAAGAAAAGGTCAGCCCCGTGAAGAGTCGACGAGCTTTGTGCTAATTTCTCGCAAAACTCTATGCGCACTTGGACCCCATGGACCTAATGTTTCAACCCCAAACGGCTCAAACATATAACTTCCAATAAGGTTGTTATATTTAGCCGAAGAAAAGGCCAGCCACGTGAAGAGTCGACGAGCTTTGTGCTAATTTCTCGCAAAACTCTAAGGGCACTTGGACCCCATGGACCTAATGTTTCAACCCCAAACGGCTCAAACATATAACTTCCAATAAGGTTGTTATATTTGCGCCGTTTGAGGTTTTCTGCACCGGCAGCAGCCGCCCCAGCACAGCCCGCCGCGCTAAGAAGATGGGATGGCGCAAGGGTGTCGACACATGTTGCATCCCACACCAAAGGCCTACCCACCTTCCAAGGCATTATGGTCATTCCGTCTGGTCTCTTCACATCGTCGCGTGCCAAGCCATTGGGTTCTAAAACAGCTGGCACCCCGGCGGTGACAAGAGCCCGACGTATGATGTCATTAATGCTGGCGTGCCGTGCTATCCAGCCAGCGCTCCTATTGCAGGATAGGCCATGGCGATAAATGTATTTTCTCCGCTCTTCCCCTTTGTGGGGGAAGAGCGGAGAAAATACATGAAATTTGGTCCAAAACAGCAATACCTAATAAGACTCAAGAGTAAAAGCCGAACGAAGGTTAATTTTGGCGAGTCTATCCGAAATATCATTAAAATGGTTAATTTTTCTATCAATGAATGAAGAAAAACTGTCTTCCAAAATTGGGGAACCTAGGAGGTGCAGTGAACTTTTATCTAAAATTTTGATCTCTGGGGCATTGCATAAAATTTCTGTAGTGTCGGTTGTCTGTCGGTATTGTCACTATGAAAAATTTCACATTTAGAGTGGTTGAGGTCTAGGCCGATAGATTTAAACTGCTCTATCAGGAATTGAAAATCTGCTAAAACGGTGTCTACGTCACCTCCTAGTGTTCCATCATCCAAATACCATAAGTTAAATTTCGAATTTCGTTTCTGAATAATGGGATGAATAGCCAGACTGAAAATGTCTGGCCCGAGAGGTGACCCACCTTGTTGGTAACCAACTGAAGATTGCAAAACATTTTCTTTGTACAATAATTTTGATGGGTGTCTATAGCATTGCCACAAAAAGCCGAAAATTTCTGGAAGCTCTTTTTTTGCTTCAGCTAACAAAGTGTCCCTGTTGACGGAATTTAAGGCGTTTTTAACGTCAACAATAAGGTTGTATACATTTCAAATAGATATCTTTGAAATTGCTTAAATATGAAAAATCAAGTTATTAAAGATTATAACATCTTTAATAACTTGATCTTTTACTCTTGAATGAAGTAATATAATACTAATGTACTTTTTATGGCTGTATAAAATTTATATTAGTAAATTTTATGCAATCTTGTGATGTCTGGGATTTCTTTTGTAAAATGGAACGTAAGGGTGAAAGAGAAAGTGAATGGAACTTTGACAGGTCCATACATAAGTAGGTACTTACCTAACTGATCTAGGTAGATTCTCAATTGTGAAACGTAAAATACTCAAACGCTTCCTAAATTATTTGACAATACTCAACTGATTATTGCTGCTTTACTTAACTCAGAAACCGGCCAGTCTTGGGCCAAACTGGTAAGAGCCTACCAGGCGAAGTATACGGAGTATATTATTATACCATGAATAAATCAAAATCGGATCATTCATTTAGGAGTTATGATGCCACAGACAAGGGTAAAGGGTCCGTTCAGGATTGCGGTAATTACCGCGGTATAAAGGTGATGCCACACACCATGAAGCTCTTCGAGCGCATTATTGACACCAGGATCCGACAGGAGTGTACAGTGTCGGACTCCCAGTATGGTTTCCAACCAGGACGCGGTACCATGGACCCTATATTCGCCCTAAGGATCCTCATGGAGAAGCACAGGGAAAAGAATAAGCCTCTGCATTTTCTATTCCTGGACCTGCAGAAGGCCTTTGACTGTGTTCCCAGGGAGATGATCTGGTGGGCGTTGCGGTCGAAGTTGGTACCAGAGACCTACGTGGAAATCGTACGTGACATGTACCGCAACTCCGATTCAATAGTCAGGACCGCTGTTGGTGATACCACCCCCTTCCCCATAACCGTAGGCGTGCATCAGGGCTCTGTCTTGAGCCCCTATCTCTTCAGTGTGATATTAGACGAACTGTCAGCCAGCGTACAGAAACTACCGCAGCCTTGGCTGCTTATGTACGCTGATGATATCGCACTGGTAGATGGGGACAAAGGACGGCTCACCAGACGCGTGCACGCATGGAGGGAGGGGCTTGAGAACGGCGGGCTGATGCTAAACGTGGCGAAGACGGAGTATATGGCCTGCAATAGCACAGATCTGACGTCTCTCCGTATAGGCGACGACACTGTCGAGCGCATGGACAACTTCAAGTACCTCGGATCTGTGCTTGATGCGTCCGGGGACATCGATCGCGACATCAAGGCCCGTGTATCAGCGGCTTGGGCGAAATGGCGCGAGGTGACGGGTGTCATTTGTGACCCCAAAATGCCGGTCAAGCTGAAGGGACAGGTCTATAAGTGCATCATAAGGCCTGTCCTTACGTACGGCAGTGAGGCGTGGCCGGTGCTGGAGCGACACCGACAGGTGTTGCATGTCACGGAGATGAACATGCTGCGGTGGATGTGTGGCGTCACGCGGAAAGACCGTGTACGGAATACATACATCCGCGGCAGCCTTCATGTCCGTGACATTGCTGACAAGCTGCAGGAAAGTCGCCTCCGCTGGTACGGCCACGTCTTACGACGACCGGCAAGCTACGTGGGAAACCAATGCCTGGACATGACCCTACCTGGCACCAGGAGCAGAGGACGGCCAAAGAAACGCTGGCTTGATGTCGCGCAGGATGACATGCGCGCCAATGGGCTAGTTGCGAGGGATGCCGAAGACCGGGCAAAGTGGAGAAGGAAGTGTAGGAAAGCGGACCCTGGGTTCTCCCGCGCTGGGCGGGATGAGCAACCGGGATAAACGCTAGGTAGAAGAAGAAGAAGAAGAAGATGCCACAGACAGACTCACGTCAAACTTATAACACTCCTCTTTTGCCGTAGGGAGTTAAAAACAACGAAAAAAGAACAAAATACTGCTGGGAAAATATGCGTCACATTCGCGAAAAATCACCATACCATTTTTATTCTTGAATACATTCTGTGGCAACAGCTGTCCGTCAACCACTTAATCCCCCGCCAAGTCAAGCTAAAGGATATAATCGATTTTGTTTGAAGCCCGGCCCCTTAAAATAATGACGGACTATTAATGAAAAACGTGTTAATTTGTTCCAGGTCTCTAATTATTACAGTGTAATTATCATTATTACCTTGTCTAATAGTAAACTAAAACTCCATGCGTTCAAAATATGATCATTCCCTAGACCCGCCCCATTTCCAGCAGCTTTGCCGCACGTTTCGTTGAAATTTCGCTTAGCAATCTATACTAATCTATACTAATATTATAAAGCTGAAGAGTTTGTTTGTTTGTTTGTTTGAACGCGCTAATCTCAGGAACTACTGGTTGGAATTGAAAAGTTCTGAATTTGTTTTGGATAGTCCATTTATCGAGGCAGGTTATAGGCTATATAACATTACGCTGCAAGCAATAGGAGCCGAGCATAAATGAAAAATGTTGCAAAAACGGGCAAAAATATTCCTTTTTGAGAGCTTTTGTTGCGTGCGCTGCGTAAACGGTTTAAGTTACGCAAATATAATGTATGATGGAATTGTTCTTCTTTAACACGTTCATTGCCAAGCCAAAATGCTGAACTTACATAGATGGCCAAATTAAAAAAAATCGTTGGATGTGGATTTTATTGTGCCAGTAATGCTTTTATATAAGGAATCTACCATTATATAATATATAAGTTCATAAATATATGTGTATATTTTTATCACGCGAAGACGTGTGACCGGCCATACGGGACGCATTTATTATATACATATTGCCCACATGGCCGGTAACGCGAATTCGTGATTTGTATTTACATGGCAAAATAGGCTTTTATTAGTAAAAAAAACATTCAAATGCATTTTGTAATAAACTTTTATTAGAGATCAAAATCACTTCTTATAATAATGTAGAAACATGTAACTTATAGGTAACAATGAACTTATAGATAGACTAAGAAAAACAAAAATTACACTTTGGTAGGTGATTTTACTTATTAGAAAAACCAGTAAACTTGTGCAGGTCAAAAAAACAATCAATACAAAACGGGGGGGAATCAGGGCATTGCTTACATTCCATAGTAGTATTTACCCTTTTTTTATTCGAATAACAATTTCGACAATCCTTTCTGGCCGTTACAGTAGCTTTTCTACCAGTACTGAAAAGACGCTCTTTAGATTTCTCTATTTTAGTCAATCTGTGGTATATAGATTGCTGCGACGCTTGCGACACTTGTGGCTCAACTTGACGTTCAGGCAAAAATGACTCAATGACTTTTTCTCTAAAATCATATAACGATAAGCTAGGCTTGCCTGAGAATTTGTTGTAGAGTTGTCGAGCATTTATCATGCTCATCATTATACCATGTATGAAAATTTTCACATACCACCTTAGAGTTTTTCTTTCACAGGGGTAATAGCTGAGCATTTGATCTTGTAAGTCTACGCCTGACATGTTTTGATTATATTGTAGGACAGCTAATGGTTTTAATACAACAAAGCCGCGTTTGTTGGTAATTTCCTGCATTTGATCCGCGAATTGCGATGAGATATAATTTAGTTCTCTTTTGTCCTTCCATTTTCCTATATGAACACCGTTACGATAGCGTGAAATATTTTCACCTTTTTTTAGTTTTTTGGAAATCACTTCTGATGGATTATCTTTGCGTTTCTTGTTCAATGTGCCAGTGCAGTAGGTATTCCTGTTTAATAATTTGGTAGCTAAGCTATAGCTGTTATAGAAATTGTCCATAAAGACAGCGTGGCCGGAATCTAAATTATTTTGCAATAACTTTTCTACAATTTTTTCTGTGTGTCCTGTGCCAGAAGTTTCGTCCATTGTACTGGCAAAAACATGAACTCTTATAATAGTTCCATTTGGTTCTGCCAATATATAAAGTTTTATTCCGTATTTGTGTCTTTTTCCTTTTATGTATTGCCGAAATATCAGGCGGCCACGAAATAAAACCATAGATTCGTCCAAGGACAAATTTCTACCGGGATAATAAATCCTGTCCATTGTTTCATTGAAAGTATTTATTATCATTTTGCATTTATTCATGCGGGCAGGATCTTCACCTTCTTCAACAAAATGTAGGCATCGCAAAATAAGTTGGAACCTGTTTCTCGACATATGTTCAGAGAAAACTGACTTATACAATCGATGCGATTTCCAGTAATCAACCAAGCGGTTCATTTTCGCTGTGCCAGTGTGATAAAGTAAACTAATAAATATTCTCAATTCTTCTATAGTTAGTGGTTTCCAATTCGTAATACGAGACCTGCGAAACTGCGTAGAATTCCTTATGTTTTCTGCATTTCTATTAGTACAATCGACGATTTTTTGTAGATAGTCATCAGTAAGAAATAAATCAACATACCCTCTAGGACTGTCTGGCGGTGGCACAAGCAGTTCATTTGTCTTCGTGAAAGAAATATCTCTCATCGAACTAGAATCGGTGGTCCAACGTGTCGTAGATGCTGTTCTGGATGGCTGCTGAAGGTCAGTCGGTAGCGACGATGGAGTCTGATCACTAGAGGTATCGAAACGTTGTTCAGGCACAGCCTCCACGTTTTCCTCCTCCTCCTCGTTTCCTGCAGATTCTGAACTTGCATCACCTTCGTCGGCTATGTAGTCTAAATCATCTACATCACTCCCTGCATAAACATCTTCGTCTGAGTCCCGTAAAAGTTCTTCCATTTCCGAACTTTTGAGTCGTTTTCTTCTTGCAACTCGCGATGTACTAGGCTCTGATGACCTTTTTGTCGCATTATTACTCATTATAAATACAAAGTTTTGATGTAAACAAAACGAAAACAGCCGAGAAATAACAAAAACACTCCTGCCCACGTGGCTGCACAGAGCAAACTAGTGCGCGGCTAGCTGCACGCGAAACAAAAAATTCAAGATGGCTGACCGCAGGCCAGGCCCACAAATAGATAGGTATTTCCTTCCATAGTGGCCAAAACAAATACCAGAATCCAATACGCTGCGGCTGCTATTTTGTGGCTCATATACAATTGTAAGGCACCATCACGCGACGTCGCGTGAACAGCCACAGCGTAATAGGCCGCTTCGCGCGACGTCGCGTGATGTGGCAATGAACGTGTTAAAAGTTCTAAAAAGCATATGTCTATCTTTTAAGATTGACTCACAATAGCAGCTTTTATGTTCTAAATTATAATTAGATCGCCGCCGCCGGTAGAAACAAAAGTTTACAGGTTACATTCGTATAGTAGTAAGGGTAGGTAGGGTAGGGTAGGTAGGGTAGGGTAGGGTAGGTAGGGTAGGGTAGATAGGGTAGAGTAGGTAGGGTAGATAGGGTAGGTGGGTAGGGTAGTTATGGAAAAGAAAAATAGGGCAGGTAGGTAGGAGGTAGGTAGGTAGGTAGCCAGTTGACGGGAGCGAAGCCGCGGGGGTCAGCTAGTTAACAAATAAAATTGTTAATCTGCTGCAGCTTCAATGCAGCTTTTTTATTTAAATTTAGAAACCCAAGCTTTAGTGATAAAGTGTGCATGACTTACATATTAAACAAATGCTATCACAAATGATTTGTCGTCATGGTTCATTGTACAATTTATTTCAAAAGAAAAATTAAAACAAAAAGAAGAATTAAAGCAATATTGCATTTTATATAGCGAATAAACCGTCTAATAATGGTGTTACAAAGACTTCAGGTCTGATGAAGGGTTCGATGAAACAAAAACTGTCATGCGGGCTCACAGTCGAGGGTGGAGGCGATGCCGACAGGAGAAGTTCTCAGCCTAGGTTATATCCTCTAGGTTCTGCAGCTCCGTGACCTCGTCGCTGCATGACCGTGTTCCGCGCTTACCTTCCTAGGGGAACTTCGACCGTTTACGGCCACATCAGTTTCCGGGGTCCGCATCAGTTCATACGGGTCAATACCTGGCCGGGGAAGTGTGATGAATTGCGCAAGCACTCCAACGCCCAGGTGAAAGGTATGACTGATAGACCCCTCCACTCGCTTCAGGGCTGAGAACATCCACAAGAATTTCTACACTTGGACCGATTTATAACTTGAAATGAGCACTTTCGCACTGAAGGCAAAAAAAACAACGCAACTTTTAATTTTATTTTAAATTTAACAGTTGCAAGAAAATGTTGAATAATAATATTATTCCTTTAACAATCTCATATAATTGTGTGGTATGACTGTAACATTCCCAATCTTTTGTTTGTAGGACTTTTTGTTACTAGGTAATTTTAAGAATAGGACGATCTGCTCATATGTCGTTTTGCGAATAGGACGTTTTGATACGAAGTCCTACAAACTTACTAAGCCTTGGCTACTTACCATTGACTCGGCGCTTGTCTGGTGGCAACCATTGTTAATTCTGGCTTCAGGACCAAACTTACCAAGATCTTGAAGCATTTGTGGCATATCCCAGTGGTAAATAGTGACGACAGGCTCGATGCCCTTCTCCAGCAGACCATCGATCAGATTATTGTAATACTTCCTGCCATCCTCACTGACGTTGTTCGCAAGACCAGTTGGCAGGAGACGAGGCCAAGATATTGAGAATCTGGAAAAAAATACGAGTTTTCAATGCCAACGATGGTCGTTCTGATTCAGGAGAAACGAATTGAACGTTTTTAACCCGATGATAATTTTACCATGTTTGCACATGTTTTTAACTAAATTAGTATTCAACCCTGAAACAATATACTTGAATGTAATTAAAGTATATTGTCACAGCAAAAACATTTTTATTTGAAGCCTTTTTCGATTTTATTTCCATTATTTGCATTTCTGATAACAATAAATTGCGACTGAAATAATATTCGATACATAAACATTATGCTAGGCTATTTAGCAGGTAGTATCAGCAAGCTTGATCCATGATCCGGGGCCGAAAAGTTCTAGAATGGCGACCGTGATCCGTAAGACGATGCATTGGAAGGCCTCCCACTGGCGACCAAGACCTGCCGCTCAGAGACCCACGCTATGCAATCTTATTGCCAACTACACCCCGCGTAGCGCCCCGCGTTCGCTCGTGTGCCAAAAGCGGGAGTCGAACAGACAGAGTCAGAGTGACGTCACAGCGCCAAGTACACAGTTGTTTTGACCGTGTAGTGCATTTAAGCTTACCTGTAAAATTGTAAGCCCAACTCAGCAGCCATCTCGACGTCCCTCTGCCACAGATAGTAGGAGTTGCAGGCATCGTCGCCGTTAGAGCCGTCTGACAACTCACTGTAACGGTGTGTTAGGCGGTCCCATTTGCTTTCACCTTTGTCTGGAAAACAAGATATATTTATTTCTTTATATATAGCTACTTTATTGTACACCAAGCCAAAAACAATAATATATACGGAAACCATAAAATAAAAACAATCATACAACAGGCGGCCTCTGCGATTCCAGGCAACCTAGAATGGAGACAGATAGCCTAGACACGACATGAGGTTCGCATAAACAGGGTGCCGGACGCCCGGTGTCACCACTGTGTCGTCTGCCGGGAGGACACGGCGCGGCATACGCTGGCAGAGTGTGCCGCTTGGGAGGAGCCACGCCGTGCCCTCATCTCAGAAGTAGGCAGTGACCTGTCGCTGCGGCAGTAGTCCTGGGACGTGGTGGTATCCTTCTGCGAAACAGTCGTCTCTATAACGTCTAAACTCACTGAGGCAGTAACTTACAGAGAACAGTGAGCGTCTGATATTTCGATGATTTCGCAGTAACTAAGCGTCATTGATAAAATAATAATACCAGCCTCAAACTGCCCAGCAGGGCAAAAGCCTCTTCTCACATAAAAAACGCACAAGAATAGATCACCAAGTTCGCTCAAGACGGGTTGGCGATTTCAAAATGAGGAGGGACGTTACTAAAAGAGTTATTTAAATAAATGTGGGTTGATGGAGAGGGAGAGGAAGGCCAAAGAAAAGATGAATGGAATTATTGAAAGAACTTCGAAGAGTCAGTGATAGCGTAAAAGGGGACATGACGGTATTTTGTATTTGCTGTGCGCTTTTGTTAACTGTCCTGATTTTGTAAATCTCTCTATAACACTGATGTGATATCAGAGCACCCAATAGGTTAAGCTCGCCTTTGTACATAAGTTTTCCTTTTGTATTTGAATATGTTTATTTTGTGTACAATAAAGAAAATGAATATGGACGGTATGGAAGAAGATGGGATAGGGACAGGAAGGAGATTAACTATAAGTCTAGGTTTCCTCACGATGTTTTCCTTCACCGTTGTCATCGATTTTATCTTTGAAATCTTAACTTAGAAAGTAACTACATTTAAAGAACAATGGCAAAAGCCCATTCATTGTTTTAGCTGAGATTAAATTTTGACACCTTTACATGATAAATATATGGTTTAACTCAGGGTCATCTTCTTAATTAGTTTGTGCAAGAATTTTTGTTCGAAGAATAATAGATATTCAATATAAGTTTCTATGCTGACATGGTCACAATCATTAGAATTGCCAATAATTAATCAAAAAATAATCATTGGACTTTTGTTCTCGTGATCATGGCGCTTGTAACGGTGCCGAAATATCGAGCTCTCAACAAAAATTTTAATATACATGGTAAATATCCCGAAACAAATATTAATGCCAACAAATATTCAGTCATAAAATTTTATAGGTTATGTCTGTAATGTTTTTAATGTGCTTAGGTAATAGGTATTGTTATTTAATTTCGATAAAGTAAGGACAATATCGCATTAGTATTTCCCTAACCTAGTTATTTCAGCATAAGATGTAAAATATACTCTTTAAAAAGAGTATATTTATCTAAAGCACAGAAAAGGTCGTCATCAACAACCAATTTTTTAGACTTGGATACTCGTATTTTTGCCTATCACTAATTGAAAGTAATTCATTTATGTTTTTCTATTACATTACAGTATTCTTACCAGCAAGGAGCACATACACTTAGACATAAACTGTATTGCTAATTCATTTAATCCATTTTATTATAATAACAAATACAATAATGATATTATATTTACTTAGTACAGTTACTTCTACTTGCCACGTGGCAAAATAAGTATAAAATGGCAACACTAAGCTAATTACAGTTAACAATAAAATCAAATAACTTTAATTTATAATGATTTTTGTTATCCGTTGTGAACCACAACCATGATTGTTATACTTTAAAAAAAAACGTAGTCAATTAATGGAATTTCTTTCGTATATAACTCACTTTCAGACGCTCAAATTTAATTCAGCTAAGATTTCGCTATTGTTCTTTGATAAAGTCACTGTGGTACTTGCCCAGATTTCAATTCTCGACCTTAAGCACGAGAGGCGTGGTTTTGTCCAACATTTTCATTCTAAACCCGCCGTAAATAAACGAAAATGTCAAGTGCATGGAATCTATTTCCTTTCATAGCAGCAGATAAAGAAGATTATACTAGGAGGGATCAAAAAGTAGTGAGAACGACATACTTCTTGGTAAGAAAAAAAAATACTGGCAGGCATAGCTCAGATACATATTTGTAATATTAATAAAGAAAAAAATCTTCGATTCTCTTTTGTTTTTTTCTGAATGTAGTCATTTGTTTGCTTCGTGTCGGAACGTGTTTTCGAAAATGGAGAAAAACAAAGTGCGAGCCGTTATTAAATACCTCTGTTTAAAAAAGTTAACGACGCAAGAGATCCATTGCGATTTGGAGGCAACATTAGGAGAGTCTGTTCCGCCGTATTCCACTGTCGCAAGGTGGGCTTCTCAATTTCGAGTAGGGAGAACAAGCACGGAAGACCAACGTCGTTGCGGCCGTCCATCGACGTCAGTCACCCAAGAAAATGTTGCGAAAGTCGAGAAAATTGTATTGAGCGATCGAAGAGTTACCATCCGATACTTAATTCAAGAAATGGTAATTTTTCATATGTAACTATTCAATCCATATTAAAACAATCTTCAAAATCGACTTGACATTTCGAAGATATTGTTGGACAAGTTTCAAGAAGATTCTGAAAACTTTTTGTCTCGTTTCGTAACAATGGATGAAACATGGGTCCATCATTTTGATCCCGAGACAAAACAGCAATCTTCGCAATGGAAACGGCTATCATCACCGACCCCGAAGAAGTTTCGTGTCGTGGCATCGGCTGGCATGGTTACGGCCTCAATATTTTGGGACTCAGACGGGATATTGTTGACTGATTACCTGGAACGTGGAACCATTATTACACGTCAATATTATGCAGCTTTAATTCCCATGTTGAGGAATGCCATCAAAGAGAAAAGGAGAGGGAAACTTCGAAGGGGCGTGCTGTTTCATCACGACAACGCACCCGCGCATAGGTCGGCAGTTGCGATGGCAGCCATTAAGCAAGCTGGCTTCGAATTGGTTGACCGCCCCCCTTATTCACCAGATCTGGCGGCTAGCGATTTTTATCTATTCCCTAAATTGAAAAAATAGTTAAGGGGAGACAGGTACGAAGACGATAAAGAGGTGATGGATGCCGTGGAGAGCTTTTTGCAAGACCAAGACAAAAAAATTTTTGTGAAAGGGATTGAAGCCTTGGAAAAGCGCTGGACTCGGTGTTTAGAGAGACTCGGAAACTATGTAGAAAAATAAATTATTAAGTTATCAATAGTCATTATATTCTATCTCATTCTCACTACTTTTTGATCCCTCCTCGCATAAGGAAAATACGTAGGTAGATCGTTATGATACTTCTATTTATAGAAGTGATGATGAAGTTTAATGGAATACTTACCGCTGACATTCCAGGCACCTTCCACTTGATAAGCAGCTGAGGCGGATCCGAACTTGAACCATGGCGGGAACTCGAGGACGTAGCCACATGAGTGACTCACTGAAGCCCTAAGGAAAATGAATTGTTAGTGCACCTAATAAATTACTTATGATGTTGTGGTTTATAAATAAACTGTCCAGAGTGTGCAAAATTGGAGTATAAATAGGCAAAAAAAAATTGTTGCGAGGAAAAATAGTGAGGAGAAAATAATATGGTGAATGGCTATAAGATGGGGGAGGCCAAAAAATAATCGCTTTTTTCTGATTTGGTCTGTGGGAAATATATTATGGCTAGATTAGTGCAGTAAGTAGGTATGTTGTAGACATGTTTCGCTAATCCTGAAGAAATGAGTATGAACTAATTAACGTCGGTTTAAACTTGGAACGTTGACTAAGGTCCATAAATATAGCTGTTAAGCGTTTTTATAACGCGCATGGAAGCAAAGTTTGAATTTTAATGCCGTAGAAGTGCCATTAAATATAAACTCAGTATGCGCAGAAAAGAGGAGAATATCTTTTCCGAAACATAAAACTCTATTAAAGCAATGTTTGGTAAATACCGTATCTAATACCTTTAAACGAGCAATTCTTGTGTATATGTATATATATATATAATCTGAATCTCGGAAACGGCTCCAGCAATTTTCATGAAATTTAGTATGCAGGGGATTTCGGGGGATCGATAAATCCATCTAACTAGGTTTCATTTTTAGAAAACGTTGTTCTATCTATTTTCACCCGAGCAGAGCTCGGTCGCCCAGGTAATCTGCCATATTTGGCAAATATTCACAACAATAATTTAAAAAAAAACTCACGCTAAAAGCAAAAAAACTATAAAATTTGACATATCGAAGACCTCACGCCACACTAGCGCCTCCAGCGGCTAGCCAAATGGGGCCCCATTTGGCTAAAGGCAGGCCATAGGTAAGAGGTCACCGATGTTTTATGAGTTAGCATAACCCGTTAAAATTCACAAAGGAATTGTTAAAAATTCGATTGATGTTACTAGAAAAACGCATGTATTCCCCGAAAGGTTAAGCACAGGTGTATTTGATTTGATGCTTGCACATATCTCCAGTAGTTTTTTTTATGTCCGTCTCACGTGGGTCCGAACCTATTGCTATCAACCGAGCACAAATCGGGACCTACGGCTTACTTCCAAATCGAGGTGTCGAATTAGAATGTGGGAGCAGTGGTGGCCCAGTGGTATCGGCCGCGACTTACAAGTTGTAGGTCGTGGGTTTGAGCCCAGGCAGGCGCTTTACTTTGTGTAAATCATTTCATCACTACTGCTCTCAAAACGGTGAAAGAAAACATCGTGAGGAAACCGGCATGTCCTAGAACCAAAAATTCGAAGACATGTAACATCCACCACACTGCACTGGGCCCGCGTGGTGGATTACGGCCCATTCCCTCTCACAGAGAGGAGGCCTGTGTCCTAGCAGTGGGAACATTAATAGACTGATGATGTGATGATGTTATCACTTTTCTTTTTCCAACATTTTTCAAAGCGCGATTCAAAAATAATAATTGAATAGCCATTTTCTATAGTGCGCCTCTTTCACGAACTTCATTGAACTACATCGGGCGTTATTTATAAAGGAGACGGGGATTTCTGGGCCTGAATGTAATAAGTTGAGGTATGGTTTAAAAAAAGGGTTATATTTTTCAAAAAATTAAGATGGTTACGAAGTAGATCGAATATCAATTAAATTATAATCGATTAACGTGACTGAGTTCATACTATTTAAGAAAATTCTCTCACCAGATGATTAATTCAATTAAAATAATTAAATCTGTTAGAATTAACGTATTAAACAGTTTAAACCAATTAAATATCTACATAATTAAGATAAATCGATTCACGTTTACTAATCGATTATTGTATTTTTAATCTGTGCTAACTCTGACTTGACGTTGACATGCATGACATGACACTCTGTCTGTCATTATAGTATATGCCAGTGTTTTTCAACCTTTATCATGACACGACCCCCTTTATGAAAAAATACTTCGAGAACTTCGACACTTGGTTTTTTTCAACCGACTTCAAAAATGATGAGGTTCTCAATTCGACTATATGTATTTTTTGTATGTTTGTTCCACAATTACTCCGCCGATTGTGGAACGATTTTGAAAAAACTTTTTGGGTTTGAAAGGTTATACTCCCGAAGTTGTCCCATTGACACTCAGTCAGAATCTGATGGGAACCCAAGGAAATCAAGGGAACTCCACAAATGTTATAGGCATACATATAGCATTGGTATTATATATATTTCATCAACAATACAATCATTTACACTCAAAATTAATCATTTTGTGAAGTGGAACTGACGAAGAAGACCACAGATGGCCACTGGAACTTCTTAATGATAAACCCTTATCACGTCACGAGTATAAGATATCTTGAATAACCGACTATGATGAAGCATATTCCTACTCATAAATAAATGGTAATGATGATAATGGTACCATTGAACTGATCAGATGATGATGCGGGAAGGTAGGCACTGGAACTCCGAAACAAAACTAAGTATCCTAGTCGTGTTTGGCCTTATTGGAATTTTCATGACATGTTCTATATTTTTAAACCTTACTGTTTTTTTACTGAGGTAGTTTTCGCGACCTCTTGCGACCCCCCAGGGGGTCGCGACACACAGGTTGAGAAACACTGGTCTATGCTGATACTTACTCGTTTCGTACATTGATGTATTAATGTACTAATGGTTTCGTATCGTCTAGTGCGTGTGCATTTTGAGTGTGTTTCCCCCCATAGTTTTATTGATATTTTCCTCGACCCCTGCTTTCATTCTACGGAATTCTGATCTACCTTCTTGCTTCTTCGACCCTTGCCTTGCTACCATACCGGGCACTGAGAACTCCGCTTTAACGTTGAACTTAAATTTGTTATTTTGGGTTCTACGAGCGGCCTACCGATTGGATATTGACACCATGGATCGTTGTGTAAATTGTGGCATAACGACTAGTCGCTCTAATAAAAAACTTTTTTACAAAAAAATACTACCGATTTCCAAATAAAAAACTACAAAGTGAAAAGTAACTTTATTTTTGGAAGTCGGTGTCTTTCGTAGGTACCAATGCAAAAAAGTTTTTTTATTTTCCCTTTTTAGTTGTACTCTACATAATAGGCAAGTTGTTTAGTATGTACCTATAACGCCTTTGAACTTGAACATACCCGGTGAAATGAGAGATCTGCGTATACCTTTCGAGCGTGCTGGCGTGATGTTATGTTATGAAATGGTATAAACAATAAACAGACATGCGATTGCAGCAATCTTGAGAGATTTGCCGTTATTTATTGAAGAGTTCTGTGATATATCTCCGAAGTTCTTCATCAGATCTTCACCAAATTAAAATGGGACCAATTTCGTAACATAGTCTTTCAAACAAACACCTCCTTCTTTTTGGTAAGTCGGTTAAAAAACAATTGCAGTTCAAAAATCGGCTGTTATGTATAGATTTTTACGTAACCTCACTTTTCATTATCTCTTTTATGTCGGCTCTCAGATTGCCAAAATCTGCAAAATTTTCTGTGAATGTTTGATAATATAGTAGCTATCAATTAACAGCAATTTCATCTTTTTACATCCGGGCCCAAAATTGTATGAAAGCGTATCCGTCTCCTTTATAAGGTACTAGCTGACCCGGCAAACTTTGTTTTGCCATAAAAACTCCACACATTCACCTACCCTACACCTACCCTACACCTACCCTACACCTACCCTACACCTACCCTACACCTACCCTACACCTACCCTACACCTACCCTACACCTACCCTACACCTACCCTACACCTACCCTACACCTACCCTACACCTACCCTACACCTACCCTACACCTACCCTACACCTACCCTACACCTACCCTACACCTACCCTACACCTACCCTACACCTACCCTACACCTACCCTACACCTACCCTACACCTACCCTACACCTACCCTACACCTACCCTACACCTACCCTACACCTACCCTACACCTACCCTACACCTACCCTACACCTACCCTACACCTACCCTACACCTACCCTACACCTACCCTACACCTACCCTACACCTACCCTACACCTACCCTACACCTACCCTACACCTACCCTACACCTACCCTACACCTACCCTACACCTACCCTACACCTACCCTACCATATTTTTTTTTTTTTTTGGGTTGATAAATAGATGTTGGCCGATTCTCATAGATACCGGATAAGCACAAAAAATATCATCAAAATCGGTCAAGCCGTTTCGGAGGAGTATGGCAACGAAAACTGTGTCACGAGAATTTTATATATTAGACTATGATAAGTGTAGGTACAACGAAAACAATTACTTAGCAATTCTAGATTAAAGAACCCACAAAAGAATAGTTATTTTAAATTAAATATTTCACGGGAGTTTCGACGAACTCTTTTTAATTGTCTTAATCGAGGTTTCGAATTAGAATTTTATTGTTATCACTTTTCTTTTACCAACATTTTTCAATGCGAGTTTCTAAAATAAAATTAAATAGCCATTTCTATAGTGCGCCTTTTTCACGAAGTTCATTGAACTATATCGGGCGTTATTTATAAGGTACTATGGTAAGAGTAGGTACACTGAAAAAAATTACTTAGGCATTCCAGATTAAAAAACCTACAGTAGAATAGTTCTTTTAAATTAAATATTTCATTGGTGTTTCGACGAACTCATTTTAGTTATCTTAATCGAGGTGTCGAATTAGAATTTTATTGTTATCACTTTTCTTTTTCCAACATTATTCAATGCGCGTTTCTAAAATAAAATTAAATAGCCTTTTTCTATAGTGCACCTTTTCACGAAGTTCATTGAACTATGTCGGGCGTTATTTATAAGGAACTATGATAAGAGTACACTGAACAAAATTACTTTGGAGTTCCAGATTAAAGAACCCACAATAGAATAGCTCTTTTGAATTACATATTTCATTGGTGTTTCGACGAACTCATTTTAATTATCTTAATCGAGGTGTCGAATTAGAATTTTATTGTTATCACTTTTCTTTTACCAACATTTTTCAATGCGCGTTTCTAAAGTAAAATTAAATAGTCATTTTCTAAAGTGCACCTTTTTCACGAAGTTCATTGAGCTATGTCGGGCGTTTTTTATAAGGTACTATGATAAGAGTAGGTACACTGAAAAAAATCATTGGGACTTGCGAACTTTTTTCTTCAAGCAACAAACCTAGTTAAGTACCGTAAAATGGGGTGAATAGAAATCGTGGGGTGAATGGAAACAAATCTGGGAGTTTATTATTTTGGTCTCTAATTTGTCTTTAGTCGACTATCGTTCATTTAGTTCTACGATTTATTAAACGGCAATATTTTCTCATTATACTGGATACCCCCAAATTTATGTCAAGTTTATTGACATAAAGAAAAAAGCGGTTAAAGTCACCTCTGCGTGTGCTAGTGATTTAAGGCTAGGATTTAAGTCTAAAACTTTTATCAAACATACCGTTCTTCAGTTTTATCTCCTTCAAAATTTATATAATTGGATAGTAAAGTTTCTCATCTCTTAGGGATACAAAGAAAGTATAAATACCTATTTAATGATTTTATTCGTATTTCTAGTAAAATAGGGACACTTTTGCTTTATGCCAGTATTCGAGGTGAATAAATACGCGTGGGGGTTTAATGGAAAAATGGGCCTTTAGGGTCAATAAACACGAAGAAAGGGGTGATTAGATACGAGTGAGGGGTTAATGAAAACGAGAATGGGGTCTATAGAAACATAATTTTCAGGGTTGTTAATGGAGGACAAATTTAATAAATGTGAAGCGTTAATGCGATTTTCAAATAAATTGTTAAATTTTGATATTTTCTATCCTCATGGGCTTTGGCCTTGTATTTGTTATTTTTCTATTCACCCCTCTCTCGTATATTTTGACCCCATCTCAAGGTAAATAGAAATCGCCTTCTTTTTTCTATTTTACAAATTATTGAAATGTTTTCACAAATTTTGAGCATTAGTATTTTTTTATTTGTTTTCAAATACAACGCGACTCGCAATTTTACAATCCTGTAATAACAGCTTGCATACAAAATATCTGAGAAAATCACTGTGGAAGTTGAAATTTGTGCCTATTCATCCCATTTTACGGTATGTATTATTTTATTAAAGTTTATTTTATAATAACAAACTAAAGTTTGCTTAAAATTAAAGTCACAAAACTAATTAGAAAAGACCGAAACTCTGTTTTCTTTCTTTCTTAAAAAAAAACGTTGCCCCACACTAGGAATTTCTCATATATCGTGGGTGCGTTTACAAACATATAAACTCACATACACAAACACCCAGAGCCGGAACAACTATTTGTAGATCATACAAATATGTGTGCGGGAATCGAACCCGCGACACGCAGCGCAGCAGTCAATCGCTCAACCACTGCGCCAACCGTGCGTTTTGTTGCTACTAAGAAAAAGTTCATAATGCTCAATTATTATTTTAAGTGTTTGTACGTACCAGAAGACGAGTGCTGTAACCCACAACATGTCTTATACTAAGCGCTTACCAAATCATTTGGACAGTTTTATATCGAGACCCAACCATATTTTTACATGTTGCAAACAATTTATAACATTGGTGGTTTTCGTAAAAGCCCAGTTCTCGGGTTTACCTAAGAATGGGTCATTTACAAAGTATCTTGGTTTTAACATAAAATTCTCTTCAATCAACAACAACTGTTTTTTTTTTGTAATCGGTGATTGAATTTCTTCCTGTATCGTACAGTAAGTATTATAAACTTTTAAGCTCACAAACACAAAACACCAAGATCCGGATCAACTATCTGTAGGCCATACAAATATTTGTTCAGTGCGGGTAACGAACCCGCGACACGCAGCACAGCAGTGTCGTCTAGTAGAAAAATAAACGCGCCTAGTAGTGTTTAATCAATCCTGAGTCATCAGTTAGTTACCTGGTAGTGTAACAAGTTGGGTTGAGTTTAGCGTCGCGTGCTCATGGCTTAAGACGACCCAATAATTCATGAGTTTTTTTACTTTTTCTTATTATTCTTTGACTGAAAAAAAGGCTTAGATCAAAATGTAGATAATTAAATGTCTTTGAAACATTTAATTAAAATACGCCCGGCGCGGCGGTTTTGTTGCGATTGTCGATTTTTAGTCCGTGTTAGAAATAACTTTACATATTAATTACACTATGTTATTCGAATTAAATTAAAAATGTTCATAGAACAAATTATAAATAAATGGTCTAAAGTAAAATATTTATTTTTCAATAAATTACGACACGCCGTTTAGACGTGATTCTCATTTTAAAATTAGCTAATGATGGTTATCTGCGCCTTAATAATACCTAACAGTCGCATAGAAGCTCCAGGCAAAGTTTCATGATCATTATTATCCATTTTCATCAGCCTTTTAATGTTCCCACTGCTGGGACACAGGCCTCTTCCCTGTGAGAGGGAATGGGCCGTAATCCACCACGCGGGCCCATTGCGGGTTGGTTAAAAATTCGAAGACGTGTGACTACGAACACGCACTGGACCCGCGTGGCCACATTAAAAAAAGGCCGATGATGATGAACTACGTAAGTGACTGCTACTCAATATTTTTCTTTTCAGTTTGTTGTCTGTGAAACATAAACTAAGGCCAGTTTCACACGATACGACAAACCGAAGCTACTCATCGTCTGCAGGTCATGGAACATTTTATTCTTGCGTCAAATAGCATTGACATTAACTGATGATGCACACATCACATCACACATCACATCATCAGCCTATTAATGTTCCCACTGCTGGGACACAGGCCTCCTCTCTGTGAGAGGGAATGGGCCGTTATCCACCACGCGGGCCCAGTGGATGTCACATGTCTTCGAATTTTTGGTTCTAGGACATGCCGGTTTCCTCGCGATGTTTTCCTACACCGTTTTGAGAGCAGTGGTGATGAAATAATTTACACAAAGTAAAGCGCCTGTCTGGGCTCGAACCCACGACCCACAACTTGTAAGTCGCGGCCGATACCACTGGGCCACCACTGCTCCATGATGCACACATTGTCTTTTAAATGTCGTTTCTTTTTTAGGGTTCCTTACCGAAAGCGTAAAAACGACCTAACGACCCTATTACTAAGAATCCACGGTCCGTCTGTCTGTCTGTCACCAGGCTGTATCTTATGAACCGTGATAGCTATTTAGGCAGTTGAAATTTTCCCAGATGTTGTATTTCTATTGCCGCTATAACAACAACTAAAAACAGAATAAAATTAATATTTAAGTACAACAAACGTGATTTTTTTGCCGTTTTTTGCGATAATAGTACGGAACCCTTCCGACTCGCACTTGGCCGGTTTTTATCTTAGTGTATCGTGCTTTATTAATTGTGTTTAGTTCATGTTATTTTTTTATTCCGTCCTGGACATGGATCGATTACTCGAAAGACCTATGCATCCTCCGAGCGTTGCCATATCGACCGGTCCTGTATTTTTTTTCAATTTGAATGTTAAAAGACTTTCTTGAGCATAAAAACGTATTTCAACTAGCTTAAATTACTCTCTCTTCTTACTAAAGTACAGATTTAGTATTAAAATTATTATTTTAGCTCGTATCTCGAAAACTAACTAATATAAGAGAATCATAAGCAAAACTATGTGCACAATTAAAAACACAATGAATAAACTTGCCCTAGCACAAATTGCAGCAAAATCAAAACGTTCCAAAAATTAAGATAAATCAGATTTTTGGGCCCTTTGAGAGCCCATGTTTTTTAGCGGCGTTTCTTTTTTTTTTGTAGGCTCGCGTTTGACCACTATCTCGCCTGATGTTAAGTGATGATGTGGTCGAAGGTGAAGCAAGCTTGCCTAGATGTAACCTATTCACTCTTGACTTGAAGACCCCTAGGTTGTAACTATCAGGAAACAAAGATGATTCCCGGCAGGGAATTCCACTCCTTAGCTGTACGCACAATGAAAGTAGTTTCAAAACCCTTTGTGCGTATGGGTGGGATATCCACCATGTACCGATGGCGCATTGCCGGACGTCTTGTAGTCCGATGATGAAAAGGGCTAGGCGGAATCAAATTGTGCAGTTCAATCGCAAACTCCCCGAAATTTTACCGATAGAAAACCGACAGGCTGACAACTCGTCGTCGGTGTTCAAGGCTCTGGAGCTTGTTTCTTGGCCCTTCTATCAAACGACTCAAGTGCATCAAGTTGGTACCTGGCAGATCCTTCCCAGAGATGAGAGCAGTACTCCATGCATGACCGAATTTGCGCTTTATACAAGTTGAGCAGCTGTTCAGGCGTCTCAGCTTCGCAAGGTAATTAAAAATGAGACATTTCTACTTTTCAAAAAGAAATTGACAGATCTATTAATTAATAAATGTTATTACTCAATTAGCGAATTTCTGACCGATAAGAATTTAAATTGATAACATGACTTCTCTGTTTTCCTGACTTGTACTTAATAATTTTATTTACTTTATTTTTTATTAGACTGTATTGACTGGAACTTGGCGAATTTGTAATCCCTTTTTATTAAAATTGACATTGTGTATTGCATTGCCTATTTCAAATTACTTACAGAATTTAATCTTGACATGGTAAATTTGTATTTGATTTAATTGAATGTTTTAATGATTTATATTAATTGGGACTTTATTATAGCTAAAACTGTTTGCATGCCTTACTTAAGGTAGTTAGTAGAAGGATCTTTTACCACAAAAGATCCCAATGGGTCGAAGTGTCCGAGGTATTTCTCGGCCCCTCCATAAGATAGTAGAAGGATCATTACATTAAAACTTAACAGCTGTAACTTGTACCTACTTTCTGTGCAAATAAAGAACTATTATATTCTATTCTAAGGATCCCCAACTTTTTTACAGCCAACTGAGCCTTTGCCTCAATGAATGAACCAAAATTGAGAGCCGATGTCAAAGAAGGTCGAGATGGTCCGTTATCGGCACGGTTACACTACGGAAAGATGGAGCCGGGTGAAATTAGCTCTTTTTTGCCGAAAAAAGACACGCCTGGGTCTTAGCAGCATTGAAACTGACTGGTTTGGCATTGCCCCATTTGGTGACTGCCTCCAAAGACAGGTTCAAGCGCTTAACCATGGCCTCCCGAAGAGACCGGACCGGATGCCCAGTAGCCCGTGCGCAGGATTCTTATCTCTCAGTAACAGTACTGTCGTCTGCATACCCAAATTTTCCGGGTTGGATTGGTTTTTATGAACTTTTCAGGCAACATTACTACTCGTACTACCAAAATAAAGTAATTCAGTTGAAAGTACTTAACTAAGACGTTTCGCACAGCAAAATAATATATTTATTTTAGGGCTAACAGGGCAAACTTTTAATGTGTCTGACAAGACGTAAGAACCATCCAAACGGTATGTCTACTGGGGAAACATTTTAGATAGTTCCCCAAGTAACATATTAATTAAAGTTGTTGTATATATATATATATATATTAATAAATTATTATTATTATTATAAATATATTATTATTATTATTTTATATATATTAATTAAAGTAAGATTGTTACCGAAAGAAATCAATTAGAATAAAGCCATATAAAAACACAACAGTAAAGTGGCTAACTAAAGGTATTAAAGTTGCAAGTAAGATGAAGAGAGTATTTTGCTCAGGTACGCTAAATAAATCCAGTATAAAAAAATGCAAAAACAGCTATGTTCGAATATATAGAAGGGTTATTCAGCAAGCTAAAAAAGATGCCACACTAAATCACCTCAATAGTGCCAAAAATATAAAAAAGAGGCGTGGAAAGTTGTAAACCAAATTACAAATAAGACAAAAAATAGGCAAGGTAGAAATTGAATCCTAAAAGTAAACAATAAAGTGTTAACTGATCCCCAGCTGGTTGCAAATCAGTTCATCGACACTTTTGTGTTCCAGTCGTCACTAGATAGCAATGAAAAGAAAAGGGCTTCTGTTGGAAACCACTAAAAGAGTAGAAAACAATTTAACTTTCCATCCGACCACACCATCTGAAATCGTAAAGATGGTAAGGAAGATGGCCAATAAAAAATCTTGTGGTTTTGATGACTTACCAATTTCTATTTTGAAGGAAAATATAGACACATTAGCTTTGCCTCTATCCGATTTTTTAAATAAATGCTTTGAAGAGTCGCTCTTTCCAGACCAGTTAAAATTAGCTAAGGTAGTTCCAATATTCAAAAAAGGCAAGGCAGATCCTAAAAATTACCGACCCATATCTCTTTTGCCAACCTTATCTAAATTATTTGAAAAACTAATTAAAACTAGGCTGATAGTATATTTGAATTTGAATAAAATCATAAATTTAAGACAATTTGGATATCAGAAAGGCGTCGGTTGCTTAGATGCAATAAATATTCTTATAGATGACATTATTAACAAATTAAATGACAAAATTAAAGTGACTGGGATTTTCAATGTACCTTAGTTCTGCTTTTGACACGATTGACTTTAAATTATTACTAACCAAACTTGAATATTACGGTATCAGAGGAAAGTCCTTACAGCTTTTTAGATCATACTTACTCGTACAAAACAGGCGGATGTATGTAGGAGTAAAAAGCATCGATGATACTAATCACGAAGTCGTACACACTTCTAAGATTACAAGCATAAAACGTAGTGTGCCTCAAGGCTCAATTTTAGGACCAATTTTTTTTTTTTTCAAATGACTTGCTAAACTTTATGGACTACGTTAAGCCTGATGTTAGACTTGTTGTCTTTGCTGATGACACTAATATAATAGTTGGGGCAAATGACTCGAATTGGCCAAAAATGTTAATGAAAGCCTAGAAATTATCTGTAATTGGTTTACAGCCAATAACCTTATACTAAATACAAATAAGACAAACATTATTTTATTTAAGACTACAACTCGTAATAATGACAATATAGATGTACAAATCAAAGATGACCAGATTGTATTAGTTGACAAAGTTAAATTCTTAGGGATGAACATAGACGTGCATTTAAACTGGAAACATGAGCTAGCTGCTATTAACTCTTCAATCTCATCAGCATGCTATGCACTTAGGAGCCTAAGAGATCTTTTGGATCTGAAGCAACAAAAGGCTGTATATCACGCGTTGAGGTTAAGATATAGCATCATGTTTTAGGGTAACAGTTATAGTTACGACTGACATTTATTTTACAGAAACGTGCCATAAGGACTACATTCAGGATCTCACAAAGAGACTCATGCAGAGACCACTTTAAAGAACTAAACATATTGACTGTACCAAGCTTATACATATTAGTAGTCCTTAATTATTTTGCTAAGTATATTCATCAGTATGAATCACAAGAGGAACGTAAAATTAGAGAAAGCACAAGACGGAAGGACTTCAAACACAAAATGTCACCAAATTTTAATTTAGCAAAAAATTGCTACAGATACCAAGCTGTGGAATTATTTAAAAGCTTACCGACTGAGTTAAAGTCATTAATTTATAATTTTCACTAATTTAAAACTAAGTTAAAAGCCTTCTTGTTTGCAAAATATTTATAATCGGTGTCAGAATTTATCGCAGGTAATGGAAAATCATGAATTTAATTTTTTTATGACGTGCAGTTTATTATCTTGAAAATATTAATATATAATAAGATTAATTTGAATTGTATTCTTCTTCGTCGGTACACTCTTGGCAGAGCGGTCGTGGTCATCATGTTGCAGTGAGACTTCGGGTTGCCATAATATGTTTAAACGATGCGACGCCATCCCTCTCTATCGGCTGTTATTCGTGTGCACGCATGCAATGGGCCACCCACTGCAGACTTAATCTGGTCGGTCCATCGCATGAGCGACCTGCCGCGCGCTCTCGTTTCTTCCACTCTACCCTGAACTACAAGCCGCTCGATAGAGTCGTTGCCTCGTCGGGACACGTGTCCAAAGAACTGGAGTACTCGAGCTTGGGCTATAGCCGATAGACGCTGCCTGACACCGAGTTCTTGAAGGATGGATATGTTAGTGCGAAACTCAGTCCTCGACACTCCAAGCATTCTCCTCCAGCACCACATTTTCAGAGCGTCTATTCTCTTCCTCTCAGTGTCTCTCAGCGTCCAGGTCTCGGATGCGTATAGAAATATGGGGAACACAAGTGCCCGTATGAGCCGGGTTTTCGTGGCTTTGGTGATATTGTGATTCCTCCATATTTTCTTCAGCCTATCCATGGCAGACCTGGCCATAGCCATGCGTCGCTTGATCACGTCCCCGCAACCACCGTGGTTCGATAATAAAGCGCCCTGGTAGACGTATGATTGTACGACGTCACAATTCGCGATTTGAGTGACTTCTGGCGAATTTTCGTTAATGCGATCGACAATCATCATCATCATTGTCATCATCATCATTGAATTGTATATTTATTTTTTATTACTTGCTTTGTCAAACAACTTGATGCACATATATTAGATTAATTTTAAAATATATTTTCTTGAGACTATTGTAATAACTTGACAAAATAATTCATTTTTGATAGGTATATTTTAATGTTACTCAATTAACTTTTTACAATTATAATTACGTCGGTCGGAATAATTACCGGAACTTTTACGGCATGGTGGTAGTGACTCAGTCCAAGTATTTATTTTTATTTTGGGCTGAACAATTATCTGTATAGAATATGACATGTTTTCTTATAAAATTCGTTTAAAAAATAAAATACACGTTCCGACTTCATCGCAACCTTTACCCCCTAACTATTCGTTCCATAAATAACAATGAACAGTTTTTTTGTATAAAGTCAAAGACAGTGCAGTTATACACATTTAATCTTCTTTAACAGAAGAAGAGGGAGTCATTTCCACAAATGTCCTATGTCTAAAGTTGCTGAAAAGAATCGTTTACATATTCTAATTTACTCTGAATCTATTGTGAAGTGGTAGGACACATTCTTTTTTCATTGTGTAATGTATATTTTGGCTTAACCACACTCATACAATTCTTAGCGTAGTTGCGCGGTTTCCCGAGGTCACCGATACTCCAATATTTTTAAAAAATGTTCAATCTTTTATCTTCGTCAATTTTTTCTGTGCATTTTAGTCGACATTTAGTTATAAAACATGGCGTTGATCCGATTCATCTTCTGTAAATAACTTCTTCACCACAGACCTGCTCTTCAACACGGTTCTATTCTTCATCACAGATTTATTCTCCACCAATAATCCATCATCTAAATTAATTTCATATTTTAATAAGAGCAACAACAAGAATAAATAGTGCATGCATTTTATAAACAGATGGTTTTTCACTTATAAGTTCGTTCTCCACATTTTCCTTGTCACACACACTTTTTTGAAATGACCAAATTCAATAGTTTTTGAGCTCTGGAACTGGAGTACAGAGTCATACTGGAACATTTCGAAATATACTTTTAATGACTTAGGACACTTTAATAATTATCTGCCGGTACATGTTGTTTCCTCTAGTTAGATGAACGCGTATGACTTGTTCCAGTAGTGATTTGGAAAGAGCATTTAATTTTCTATAATTCTGCATCATCATCATCATCATATCAGCCGAAAGACGTCCACTGCTGGACATAGGCCTCCCCCAAGCGTCGCCACACTGACCGGTCCCGCGCATCCCGCAACCAGCGGATCCCCGCAACCTTCACCAGGTCATCGGTCCTCCTGGTGGGAGGCCTTCCAACGCAACGTCTTCCGGTTCGCGGTCGCCACTCCAGAACCTTTCTGCCCCATCGGCCATTCGTTCTACGAGCAATGTGCCCTGCCCACTGCCACTTAAGTTTGGCAATTCTTCGGGCTATGTCGGTTACCCTGGTTCTCTTGCGGATCTCTAAATTTCTGATTCGATCACGCAAGGAAACTCCGAGCATAGCCCTCTCCATTGCCCTTTGGGTGACTTTAAGCTTTCTGATGAGGCCCATTGTAAGCGACCACGTCTCAGAGCCATATGTCATCACTGGCAACACACACTGGTCATAGACTTTCGTCTTGAGACACTGTGGTAAGTTGGACGAGAAGATACCGCGCAACTTCCCGAACGCTGCATACTTAGTCCAAAACACATAATTTTGGAGATGTTCCAGTAATGACTCCGACCGACTATAATGTAATATTCGACAAAATGTAAATTGTTTGAGAATAAATAAATGATGAAAAATTAAAGTTCAGCTTTTATACTATGACGGTGTCTGACAGGGTGTTGCCACCGTATTAATTTGGTCTGACAATGGACGTCATGATTTCTAATTTTATTCCAAATAAAATAATTGTCAATTTAAACTCGTATTAGCAACTAACTCTGAGTTAAGATTTTGGCGCAACTAGGTGTTCCTTAAAAGTTAATAATTGAATGCCAGATTTAAAATTAGTGTGTTTTAAATAAGACAAAATAGCTTTTTTTTGGAAGGTTTTAAGTCAGTAGATATTTGAATAGCCTTTCATAAGATAAGATGCCCCACGTAGGTAATTTCTTTCCTCCAAATCTTTATAAGAAAAATTCCAATAAGATGCAGATAGTAAGATCTTTTTATTGATTTTATCTTGTCTCCGACTATCTACCAGATAAAATATCTCATATAATCTGGTTTTTTTATCAACCTTGTTTTTGAGAACTGGGGGGTCTTCAAAAAGTGTACCTAGAGAGCCACTTGATTTCACTGAAGTGGCTGTCAAAATGAAAATATATTGATAAGCATGATCTTGTATTAATAAGCATCTATACAGGGCAACAGGTTAAGTCGACCTAGTTTCCATCATTCCTGACTGATTTGACTATGAAACACCGTACTTAACAGTTTTTAAGATATTGGACGACGAAGCCAGCAGCTTCGCCCGCGTGAATGTCGAAAATTATCTCAACGGAACATATTCCCGGGATAAAAAGTATCTTATGTGCTATTCCAGACTGTAATCTATCTCTGTGCCAAATTACATCCAGATTCTTCCAGCGGTTTGTGCGTGAGGGAGTAACAAACATACAAACACACACACAAAATTTCGCCTTTACAATATTAGTGTGATAAACATCAGGGGGCTGACCATAAGCTCTTAGAGTAAGGTTATTTTGAGTGTGTGTAAGGGACAGATGTATATATGACTTGTATACATCTTTCCCTTACGCACATTCTGAATATTCTTAGAGCTTGGTTACACGCAGCTGCATAAGGGGAATCGCCAACGCAGCACTCAACACTTTATTATAGAACCACACGCTGGAAATTTAACTAACGACGGAAACGCCGAGCTGAGATTGCACTTTGTGACGCACGGACCTAGTTTAGCCAATTATTAGAACTCTGAAACATTCTATTCCATATTCATACTTCGAATAGGCACTTAGGCAAATTTTAGCGATAATTAATGTAATTCTTTTATTTTAAAATAAATTAAGTAAATTCATTTTTGTTTATTTTTTAATTCCTCCGATTGCAGCTAACGTAATTGGCGCAGTCGGCAGGATATTCGCGGGCCGGTTCACAAGCTTTAGGGATCTCTAATATCGAAATCCGCGTACGCGTAGTAGGGTAAACATAATGCATTTGGTTTTTTTCATTAAAAGTAAATTGTTAACATTGAACCAGTGTACTACTTTTGAGATCGCGCTATTTACATCGTCAATAACCAGCTGCTGACGTTTAAGTTTAAATAAAAGTGAAGTATCATCCGCAAACAACACTATGTCATGGTTATCTTTTATGAGTGTTCAATGTTATCTTTGGACATTGACTCAGCACTCGGCCCGGCTGACGCGCGGCTCAGATAAAATACTGTGTGGTTGCATCCTACACGCATAGGACACAAACACATTTGTGCATTAGTGTGTATTAAGACGAAATAGTATTTAAGCTGTACACTCAAAAATCAGATTAGAATTTATATTCTTGTCTCATTACCCCTCGCTGTGGCCAAGACACCTTTAGCCATCTCTGATCAGTCCTATGAGTCTGCTGGACTGGCAGTGAGTGTACCCTTCCCGAACCTGGAATTCCTGCCCACTATCCGTCTGTAACCTTAGGTCGCATGGTGCAGACATCCTGAACTTATCTATATATTTATTTATCACACACTAGGTATATGGTAGGTTAGGGCTGTATGGCTTATAGGGCTTAGGGTCGTAGGGACTGTTTGGCTGTAAGGTCTTAGTAGGTCCTTTTACTTAGTATATATTTTCATGTACTGTCACACCCTTAACATTACTGCGGCCTCACGTGACGTATGTTAGGGTGGGCGTACAATGAGGTAAGGCAAGTCATTAATATAAATAAGAAACAAGAAAAGACCAAGAATTGAGCCCTGCGGGACTCCCATTGTTACTATAGATCCGGGAGATCTTTTTCCATTAACGTTAACGCTCTGAATCCTATTACTCAAGTATGAAGCAAGAAGATCCAGAGCACTGTCCCGGATCTCGTAGTGGCGGAGTTTCCTGATTAGCGTTTCATGAAGAACACAATCAAACGCCTTGGACAAATCACAAATGATTCCCAAGGCAACGCACTTAACTTTCCATGAATTATAAATATGTCCTAAAAGCTCAACACCATCAGCAGTTCAACGACCCCATGTAAAACCGAACTGTTTGCTATGTAATCATTTATGATTATTAAAAAACCTTTGCAATTGCTCTAAAATTAATTTCTCAAATATTTTAATAAATGTAGTTAGTGGAATAGGTCTATAATTTGTAGGGTCTGCACTTGTGTTTGTGGGAGGAGCTAGTTCTATAGTTTGAGTAGAATCATATTCTTCCAGGAAGACTGTTGGCGCTGTGCTCGTTGAAGGTTGTGGGGACTTTTTGTTATGTAAATTGATTGATCCTGATATTTGGTTATTAATGTGTTTTTTATTTTCTATGGCATCTTCGATGTAACTTTCTGCGAAAGCGGACGATTTCCAACCACCATGTCGTTTTATTGCAGTTAAATCAGTGCCTGTATCTGCAAGGATGGTTGCGGAAGTCCGTCTGAAACAGTGCCCAGTGTAGAGATCAGGGTTTGCGAGTTTTAAATATGAGGCTATTTCTTTCGGTACTGAACTTATTTTGTTCTTGCCGACCACTTGCCTGACGCATTTATTGTTTTTAAATTGTACCCTGGTACATTCGGAACTGTGACCTACATCGAGACCTAAACATGGACGTCGTGGACCGAGTAATACAAAAATACGCAGAAGCTCACGAAAATAGACTTCATCACCATGTGAATGTTGAGGCTATCCAGCTTCTTGACATTACTAATATAGTAAGAAGACTGAAACGGACGAAACCGTTCGAGTTAGTGTAGTTTTTTTTTTTTTTTTTTAGTGACAAATAAACAAATGTGGTGATAAGTGCTGCTTTCAAAGAACACATGAACAAAGTGTCTTCGCCTTAATAAAAACTAAGTAAGTGTTAATGGACGCATTCTTAGAATTATATTTACGTAGTAGTTTAGGTGAAATTTGTTTACTAATTAGCCAATAAGGCTAGATTGTAATTGAAATAAAGTATTCAAATTTGGTACTTTATCAGAAAAAAAAAAAAAAATAAAAAAAAAAAATTGTACCAAAACGCGATTGGGGTTCATATTACTCGGACGAAGATCCATATATATTTTCAAAATATGGAAGAATGTGTCGGTTACAACAAAATTCCTCTCTATTTTAGTTTTTGTTCGGGGATGCTTGACTATGGCTATATCTTCACGGATCTCTATGTCGTCAGTAGTTAAATCCAAAAGCTCTTGAGAACGACAGGCACCATTTATGCCCAGAATTAAAATTACCTGTAAATAAATAAAAATATAAGTTGCTATGATAGTTCCGTAAATAAAGTATAACAATTAGGTACAATGATAATGTTCAATAGTTACCTTCATTAGTAAATAATTGTTGTCTGGAGCATTTTGTAAGAAATCAAAGACATCTTTCGTATTCAATACTTTGGAGTTTTTACTGCGAAATCCTTCTGATTGCCGCTTCAAAAACGCTATTAGTTTAGCACTATATTCTTTAATATTTACATTGTTTTTCACTGACAAAGAGCTTTTCAGTATAGAATATGTGGACCACAAGATACTTGGCTTATATTTTTGCGCTTTTTCGCTAAAATATGATAGTAGGACGTTTTCTGAGAATGATTGTGTATTTTTGCTACTTTTACACAATATAAAATCATTATAAATTTTGTCGTATTTGGCTCGAGACTTCTCAGGAAGTAAGTTATTTATGACTTCTTGGGCTGTATTTTTTATTTCTGGTGGCGTCATCATTACAAAATAAAATCTATTTCCTTAGGGACAAAGTAAATAATCAATATGACATAATAAGATTTTTTACACTAGCCCCAGATAAGGTTAAGGGGTGTTAAAGTTTTTTTGACGAATCTATCTGCGCAATCTGACTAACATAAACAAAAAATATAATCGAGATGAAAAGAGTGAATAACATATTTGGGTTGTTAAAAACTCTAGCCTCATCAGGACAAAAAGGGGTTATTAAGTTTTTAGGCGAGTAACCTAATATGTACTTTAAGTCAAAGAACTAATCGTCCCAAACCAATTAACCCTGGATATCTATTATACCCCATTTTTATTAATTTAACAATAGCTTAATTTTTGTCGCCTTCACAAGAATGTCATCTGTGGGATAAAATACGAAATCACGCGAACGAAGTCGCGGGCGGAGTGCTAGTATTAAATATTTCTGTTGTTCTGTATTTATTTAAAGGATTTAGTGCTTGAATATGTCATCCTCAAGTACAAAATACACTCCGAAAAGCTTTTGTGTTAATTGCTAAGCCAGATTTCAACGAAATGTGCGAAACGTCTGCTGGAAATAGGGCGCTCTGGTATGATCATATTATGAACGCGTGGAAGTATAGTTTGCTACTAGGCAAGGTAATAATAATTATTCCACTGTAATCTAGAGATCTTAAAGAGCAAATTAACGCAATAAGGCTGCTGAGAGGCAAATCGCAAACTTTCATAAATCATAAATCATAAATCATAAATCATTTATTTCTTTGCAAATATGGGTGATTGGTACATAGATGTTTTTTAAAGGTAATTAGCTCCTCCATATTCTACCGTCTTGTGGGCATGCAAAAAATTATTTCATTCACAAAAAATAGTAATATAAAATTGTAATGATAATATAAATTTAAATGTCAATTTATCAAAATACAAAAAAAAAATATCTTTTTTAAAATTAGTCAAGTGAAAGTAGTAGAATTTTTATAATAATGTCAAAGAGAATAATAAATAAGTCAATTTGGAAAAAATATAAATGTCGAAATAGTATCATACATGTCCATCACAATAATACGTTTTTATGTCATTGTAATAATTTATCATTAAGAAAGTCATCAATTGTGTAATAACATTTCTCTATTAATATTTGGCTTAGTGCCCTTTTAAATTTTATTACAGTCATATTTTTTATTGCATCAGGTACTTTATTCAGGTACGCATTCTCTACTGAAGTTCACAATTGAATGTTTAAGTAGGTAGTATACATTCAGTAGTAAACGAGACACTTTTGTCTGTTATTTCATATGTTAACCTTGGCTTCTCCTTTTATTATACTTAAATAATATGAATTATTAAGAGGTTTTCATTAAATAAATTTATTCATGAGAACAAATAGAGTAAGAACACAAAAGTTTTGATAATAATGCTAATTACCAACTGTGCAGACAACTGGTAATTAGCATTATTGACTCAATTCTAAACAAGTGTTTTCAGCTAATTAAATAACAGTCTAATTGATATTTAAATAAATTCTTTTAGAATAAATACTTACAACAGTATCGACATCTATATTGCTACGATGGAGTTACGCAACCAGCTTTAACAATAGGAAATAGAGAGGAATTGCTGTGCGTTCAGCTATGAAGTTAATACAGTAAGAAAAGTGTGAGAGAAAGTGGTCGTGCCAGTTATTGTCTTTTTAACCGATTTCCAAAAAAGGAGCAGGTTCTCAATTCGGATGTCTCGGTTTTTTTTTTCATTTGTCTTCGGCCATAACTCCGTCATATAATGACTGATTTGCAAAATTCATTCTTTGTTTGAAAGGGTATACTCTTGAGGTGGTCCCATTGATACCAAATCAGAATCTGATGATGGGATCTCATCGTAATCGAGGGAACTCCTCAAATATTATGAGCAGACATATTGCGATTTTGGTATTTTCAATTACATGGCAAGCATTTGCACTTAGAAATAATAATTTCGTTAAGTGTAACTGATAAAGACGACCGCAGATGGCCACTGGAACTCCTTAATAAGTATATCATGAGTATAAGATATCTCGAATAGTTAAGCGACTATGAACAAGCAAATACATATATTTAAATAGTACTGATGAAAATGGTATCATCGAACTGATCTGATCAGATGATAAAGTCGGAAGGTAGACACTGGAACTCCGTAATAAAACAATTTATCTTTTCAACCGTGAACAAGCCATCCGTATAGTGTCACGCGCCAATAACAGCATTACATCGTCAGCGACATACTTTCGGTCCACGCGTCGGCAACTCCGGCACACCGTCAGCGCTAAGAAGGATTTACCACAAAATTTGTATATAATTAAGCTAATTATTGTAATAAATTAGTCATCAAGCTGGAGTCGAGTTTGATTCATCTCTCCGTTCCTCCTCTTACTGTGGCCAAGACACTCTTAGCCTTCAACGATCCTGTGAGTCTGTGGGATCGGCAGCGAGAAAACCATTTCCTGTGTTCATTGCACGACGTACACAAACCCCTATTCCTACCCAAATTCCGTATGCTACCGTAGATCTCCTTGTAACAGACTTCCCGCACGTAAATTATTATTATTTATTTATCTCAGATATGAAATCCATAGTTGTTAGTAAGTAAAAATACTTATATACTATGTTAGCCACTTAAAATTAGATACACATACAACACATACACATCATGTTAAAAGTGAAGTACAAAAATCTAAAACGAATAATTAATTTATGTATTTATCATTTAAAATTAATGTCAATAAAATAAAATGCCTTGAAAAATCCAAAAAAAAAAAAAGATAAAAAAATATATTAAAATACATTAAGATTAATTAGTTTTGTAAAATTCATTAAAATTTATAAAATAAAAGTCTGTGTTCAGTAGGGGTCAAATTGCAAAATTACTAAATGTATTACTTCTCGAAATGTAATAGAACACAATGCCACAATATTGGGCAATCTGTTCGGCCCGCTACAACGCTGAGAATGCTGTTGTCACTGCCGCGGACACGACTTAGCAGTGAGGCGGCTCTTTTTCTAAGGATGGCATGAAAGCCATCGACATTTGCGTCTGCAAACATGCCCGATGCGCTACAGTACCGCGGCAGCCGCATCAGCATCCTAAAAGCGTTATTATACTGAACGCGCAGGGCGTTGATTGTCCCCTGCGTACAGTTGACCCATAGACTGCACGTGTAAAAAGATTGGCAAAAAGCCCGAAACAATTTTACTTTTACTGCCTTGGTGCAGCGTGCAAATCTACGAGCCTACATAACCTACGTTTTGTATGATAGGTTAAGGCGTTAGTATAACTAGAGTGCTAGGTTATTGTTACAGGGCTAGGTTTGTAGTCAGTGGGGTATTAGGTATCTCATAGGTACCTGGCTCAATTGGTGCAAATATAGCCACGCTGTACGCATTTGGAATAACGGCCGTACTAAGCTGTAAGTCCCGGTGCGTACAGTATCATAGTCGTGTTTGGGCTTATTGGAAATTAAATGAAATGTAAGTGTGTGTTAAAAAGGTTTTTCTTGAATTCTGATTTGGGCCACGTCAACCGCTACTCCTTTCTGGTCGGCAAATTCTTCCATTTTAACAAACAAAATTAGTTGTAAGGGAGATTTTAATAATAAATAAAAAAATACATAAAATTTCATCACAAATTTAATAAACGACGTAGGTATAATAAATATTTATAAACAATTCATCAATGTTTGATTAACTTAAGGGTACACTAGTCAACGGCACGAACTATTTTGTGCGCGGGGTTAAAATGCATTTTATATCAACCGGCAACACGTGTGGAAGATATAGATGCTTTGATGAGCAATAGGAAGCTAATTCGCGTACGAATACACACTTTTGCAAATTTGTAGCGAAATGGATAATGATTTAGGACGAAATCGGGCGCGCGAAATTTTATAAACAGACCTTTGGCTGTCTAGATATCATGAAAAAACTACTAAATTTATATGTTCAAAATAAAGTTATTTGCATGGTTGAACTACTAATCTATGCCTGTATGGAGGCCGTTTTGCAATTTTCCGTCTTCTTATGGTATTTATTTGCGCCCAAAAATGCGTTAAAATTAGTGTCGAAATGTGGAACTTTCGACGCTTATAACTTTCAAATATTTTCTATTTTTACTTTTTTGCTTCCATACAGGCCTAGATAATGATGAGACAAATTGATATCACATTTTATTTTGAACGTAGATCGTCAAACAGTGGAATAATCCCCAAACTACGTTTGTATGGAAGAATTTTTGAGTAGTGTAACCTTAAGAAGTATATTCATTTCTAATTTACAATATATGTACATACAAAACGCGTTTAAAACAATACAATAACATAATAAATTGTGTTTCTTCATTACACGATGGATTTTTAAACGGTGTTAAGTTGCTAACCACCATGTATAGATATATTCCGGAAGCTTTTGTTCATTATTACGTTATTTATAGATTTGTATTTAACGTAGACAACACAGGTGAAACATCTTAGCCAGGTTCGGTCAAAGACTAATTTATTGAAGGGGTCGGTCTCTAGACGGACAAATTAACTTTGCACTTAGAGCTGTCAATGTCACTCAGACGTTCACTCTCGTTAATGGCGCACGACTCCGCACGAGTCGAACGTGGGGCGCCGCGCGGGTAGGCGGGTGCGGTAGTGGGGTCGCTTGACGTACGAAGTGCATAATTAAATTGCACCTGCCTTATTTTATCTCTGCACCACCCTAAGGTCGACTGGTAGAAAATACCTAAGGCATTAAGTTCGCCTTTGTACTTGTGCAGAAATTGTTAATAAATGATCGTGTAGTAGTCTAAACATAATTTAATTTGGTATTATCTTGAATGGGCTGTATCATTCTACTCCGTGTCACAGTGGAGTAGTAGCGCGCTGACTCGCGCGGTGTTCGAGTCCGGTTCGGGTCCGAAAAGTCCACAGCGTACAAACCATATTTTGCGCTGTAAACAGATTACTTTTAGGCTTTAAGATCTTCCCTTTTGAACAATGTATTTCTAGAAAATAAATATTTTGATTTGATAATATTATAAATTAGTTACAGGAACTACTTTAACTTCATGGAATAAGCATTTTCAGTAATCATCCCTATCGTCACTTGCCGTAAAGGCAAACGGCAGGCTTGTGTGGGAATTTCGTACAGCTAATAAAATTTCATGTTTTGGGATATTTTCTGTTTTAATTGGTAGTTAATATGATAGATAATCCCTTTTTAAATTCTGATGTTTATTAACAAATATACAATTGATTAATCAAAAAAAAAAAACCTATATACAAATACAAAAGGGAGACGGAAAAGAGCTCATTGTGCATCAAAAATTCGTCCACATCGATGTCAATGGGAAACGTGCCCAGAACGCTGGCAGCATTGCCACGTTGAATGGCAATGCTGATTCTCTGACCGAAGAAAAGGCCAGCCCTCTGGTCACGAGAAGAGTCGACGAGCTTTGTGCTAATTTCTCGAAAAAGTCGATGCGCACTCGGACCCCATGGACCTAATGTTTCATCCCAAACGGCTCAAACATATAACTTCCAATAAGGTTGTTATATTTGCGCCGTTTTTAAATTCTTAGATATATAGAACTTGGGACATAAAAATTATACCCAGTTTTATTTTTTAAGGTTATGTGTAGTTTTTAATCCTAGAACCTTCGAAGACATGTGACATCTACCAACCCGCACTAGGCCTGCGTGGTGGATTACTGCCGATTCCCTTTCACAGAGAGGAGACCTACTGTGTCCCAGCAGTGGGAACATAAAAAAAGGCTGATTATGCTGATATTGTACAATATTTCAGATTCAAGCAAGAAATCAAGCTAAATTTCTATCTTGAAGAGCCAATTACCTACCGCACAAAAATCGCTATTAATTTGCTCTTGCAAGATACGTGATAAGCCTGCCGCGTTCTCCTCGTGCTCCAATATCCCAATGGCCAGAGTCGAAAATCAGACTGACATTGATAGCTCCAAATGCACAGTTAATTTCACAGTATAGTAGGTTTATGGCCAGATAACTTACACATATCCACTGAGCCACTCAAAATTGTCCATCAACGTCCAGGCGGTATACCCTGTCACATTGATGCCGTCGTTTATAGCCAGCAGGACCTGAAACACAAACCATATAATATTTAAGTGGGTCCCCCATACAAAAAACGAGATTTTTTTGCCGTTTTTGGCGATAATGGTACGGAACCCTTCGTGCGCGAGTCCGACTCGCACTTGGTCGGTTTTTGTATTACCTGTTCCAAATAATCCCTGTAGTACTCCAATCGCTGCGTGTCCACCAGGCCGGGGTCTAACGAGGGCACTCCGTTCTCCGTGATAACGATCTCTTTGACGTCGTACGTGGAGTTCAGCCAGTGCAGCTGTTCTCGAAGACCTTCCGGGTACATCTGGAAGATTCTCTTATAATCATCAATCAATCTGCCTGGACCTTTTCCAACTGTATTGGGGTAAGCTTGTTGTAAAATTTCACAGCTGTCTTCGCCCTAGTTTTACGGGGAGATATATACATAATAGCACTGCATTTATCCGTTCTTCGCACTCTTTTTAAATAAACAACTATAACAGGGGTCACCAAATAGCAGACAGCCGACCAGTTTTGTGTGGACCTTAAGTAAACAGTTCAATATAGTTAAATTGTGTTATTTGAGTACGTAATTTAATCATTTATACCGCGCTTTCGTCTTTGCTGCCGTCGATTCTACAACGAACCACACATCTCATCAAAATTTTCATCAAAATATTGGATCTATATTTAAATTTTAACAAATTCAAATTCATTTATTTGCTAGAATGTAGGTTTTCAAAGTATGATCTTAAATCTATGACGGTCCCTTAACATTCTACCATTAAATATGGTGTGCAAATATTTAATTTCAGCTTGTACTATCATCTAAACTTATCTTTAATAAATTAAGAAACTAGACAGTAATAAAAAAAAATCCTCATACAATTCTAAAGGAACTAATTAATTAATTGATGTCACAGTCACATTAATATACCGATGTCAGTTCAAACAATGTCAGATCAAGTATAAAATTATAAATTATTGTAAATTTAATTGATAATGCCATACTTATTATAAAAAATATTGTAAATTTAATTAATAATGTCATAAACTATTATAAAAATATTGTAAATTTTATTGATAATGTCATAAACAATTTTAAAAAATATTGTAAATTGATAACATCATAACTATTTTAATTTCCGTAAATTTTGGACATCAATTAATTATTATAAGGTATATACCAATATTGTATATTTCAGTTTCTTTTACCGCGATCTGACATGTATTCATTGAGATCGTAAAAGCATTTTTCTTTTAACCATTGCATTAACTTTTTTTTAAACATTCGAAAAGGTAAATCTTTAAAGGCGTCCGGTAATTTGTTATATACCTTTACATCATTTATGCACGAGTTCCTTTTATGCAATTCGAGCCTGCATTGCGGTAAACAGAGCTCATGTTTAAATTTATTTTTATTTCTAGGAGCTACATTGCGCTTGGTTACATCTTTGTGTTTTATAAAATATTTCGGATGTTGTTGTACAAATAGGCATAATTCTCTAATATACGGTACGGTAATAGTAGAATATTATACTTTTTAAACAATGGCTTACAGCTATCCGTATACCAGGCCCCACATATTGCACGCACACATTTGTTTTTTGTACTCTAAACACTTTTATTACATCCACCGAATTACCCCACAATAAGAGACCATAGTCGAGTACGGATGAAAGAAAGAAAGAAAGAAAATATATTTATTTGTGACCCGCACAGGAGACACGAGATAAGCAAAACACAAACAACAATAAAATATAAAAAACCCCGTGCGAGACCAAAAAGGCTCCTAACCACGACACGTAACCATGATATGCACAAAGAGCCGCTTCTGTTGATACCGTGACTCTTAATCTTTTTATTGCGTAGACAAATCTGTCGAGTTTATCACAAAGTAAATACCTACACGTGACTATGTAAAAGCCGGGGGGTTTAAAACCACCCACCTTACGGAGAGCAACGGTCATATTATTTTAAAAAAACGGACCTCAAATTAAAGTAATAATTGGTGACCCTTGAACTATGAGATACAAGCTGTCCCGGCGAACTTCGTACCACATCCAACTGTGTTTTGATTTTCAGAATGATCGACAATGCCATCTATCTACTGGCATTACCAGAACCAGTAAACCGCCGCCATCTTACGTACTTTGTTACGCTATGATCATTTTGGTCCGTGTTTTGTTTATGTCATGTATCAGAGATGCGCTGTGGTCGCAAAACGTATTAGAAAATGAATTTTCTTCATGTTTTGGTTTTCGTTAATATTTCCGATATTTTAATAGTTATTCTGTTATTCGGGGGCTCGGGGCGGACATAAATCCAAAAAATCAAAGATTATGAAAATCGATCCAGCCGTTCTCGACGGCGATGGTGTAACTAACAGCACTTTGTTTTATATATAATATATATGCAACATATATATATATATATATATGTCGAAAACAGGAGGGCTACCCTCAATATACCCTTGGTATTGTGGGCTTACTGTGGGTATGCATGCACAAAGCAGGTAACTTATACCGTTTTAGAGATAGTCCTTGGTCCAATAACAAAGCAGCGGATTCGGTCACCAATCGATCTTTTTCAAATTCATACACGCCACTTTAGGCTACTTCTCAACTCTTTTTCTCACAACTCTTTTAACTCCAAAACGTGCGTCCGCGCTTTTCTTTTCTATCTCCGCGAATCCATGGCGGGAGAACCCACTCAGAGCGCCTTTATTAGACGCCCCCGCTTTTTCATTGGCTCAAGCACTCATCCGGCCAAATACCGCTTATAACATCCAATCGAAATCAAGTATTTTGACATAGGAAAAAGAAAGTGCTATCAATCGAATAAATCAGATGCTAAATGTTGCCAATTAAACAAAACTGAATGATTTAAGTTAAAGGAGATTCATCCGCAGTCAGCCTCAAGTTCTAGTCCTCCTACATATATAATATTTATTTGATGAAAATGAAAAAAAAGTTTTTTTAAAACAAACTTATATACAAAAAAAAATATTGTCATGTCACAAGAAACAAACGTGTGTGCAAATTTTAGCTCAATCGGACACTGAGAAGTACAAGATTTGATTACAGACACCGGGACACGTAAAAAAAACAAAATCTTGTAATTATTTTAAGAGACACTCACCGCAAACCAGTCAACAGCTGTTGTCCCCCAAGAATAATCTTTATCCATGATTGTGTTCAGTTCTGGTGAGCCGTCGAAAAGCCACTTCCCTGGCTGTTCTCCTGGCTTCACTCTTCGCACAAGTCGAGTTGTGTAGTGATTCAACGCATAGTAGTCATAAGTCCCTGAATACATGATTTAAGTTTTAGGCAGAGTATTTGACACAGGCGGAATAGTGGCCGGAGTAGGCAACACGACAAGAGGAATTGAAGGTGATAGGGGAGAGCTTGCTCTTCAGAGAGGCATCACAAGTTGATACAAAAATACGGTCTGGATGAAAATTTTGCTACTTTTTTAATGGAAATTGAACTAGTAATTTTCGCAGCATCGGTTTCTAGGAGTCGGTGGTAGATGATCTATATAATATTCCGGTAGCAAAATGCTATGCTTTTTAGGGTTCCGTACCCAAAGGGTAAAACGGGACCCTATTACTAAGACTCAGCGATCCGTCTGTCTGTCTGTCTGTCTGTCCGTCAGTCTGTCTGTCTGTCTGTCTGTCCGTCTGTCACCAGGCTGTATCTCATAACCGTAATACCTAGACAATTGAAATTTTCACAGATGATGTATTTCTGTTGCCGCTATAACAACAAATACTGAAAACAGAATAAAATTAATATTTTAGTGGGGCTCGTACAACAAACGTGATTTTTTTGCCGTTTTTGCGATAATGGTACGGAACCCTTCGTGCGCGAGTCCGACTCGCACTTGGCCGGTTTTTTTATATTAGGGCTGGGGTAGACTACTCTATGGCTGGCTTTCGTACTTTTAAGGATAAGGGCACTGGAATCTCATGTGAAACACTTTGGTTTGAGAAAGCCTTTTACAACTTAAATGAACGCCTTAAGTTGATTTTTACACAACCAGTAAAATTTAAAAAAAATCCCTCGACACATTTTTATTTCATGCTACATAATTTATCTACTCGCTTCGATCGACAATCTATTGATCACGTAATTATGACACGATATTTTGCGAAAATATCTCGATTCAAACAGAACTGATTTCATCAAATATAGCACATGTGTACCTGTGTGTTTGTGTATCTTTCTATGATGCCATAGAAAGATACACAAGCACACAGGTACACAGGTCAAACTTGTAACATCCAACAATTATAATAGAAACACTGGTATACCTCTAACCAGCTCTATTTCTTCAGGAGTGAAAGGAGGCAGTCTAGGATGAGCGTAGCCTTCCTTCCTCGCTATGTCATTTAACAGTTTCTCCAGTTTACGCGGCCATCCACCTTCCTTGGAGAAGATGGCGTGAGCGTATCTGCCTTCCTGTAGGAACGATAAGAGAGTAATATCAGACGAGGCTTAAGTAAATCAGTCTGATGGTAAGACATGTTGCCTAACTGATAATAAATTGGGTCAAAATACGACTGACTGCAGACCAAGAGCCTCTTGACTAAATGGTATTCTATAGGCAACAGTCCCCGAGCATCCCACGTCGTACGAAGCCGGCCCTTATTTTTTACCCCTATAATTTTTTGTATTTAATTTCAAATCTTACGATTAGCTTGTATTTAACCCTTATCTTTTTTTATTTAATTTTTCACGTAACTTACGTTTAACTCATAAAGCTAAAAGTAACGTTACAATATTCGATAGATGGCGTTGTGCATTTGACGCCATTTTCTGAATGACGGTGTTAAGATTCTCCGCTGAAGAATTACCTTAAAATTTTCTAGTAAGTAGGGTAGGTAGGGCTACGTAAGTAGGGTAGGTGAAGTAAGTAAGTAGAGGTATAAGTTTTCGACAGTCATTATCAGTGATTGAACGTTACTTTGTCTTGAGGGCCTTGATCACGAAGTCTGTTTTTCAGTAGCTGCGGCCATTGTTTTACGGATACGAGTGAAGTTACTTGAAATACCTATGTGAAGTTTTATTCCAGAAGCGATGACTACCACTTCTGTAGACATAAGCTATTAGGATTTCCACTTGATTATTCATGAAATTAGATAATAATAATTAAAGGAAATTATCAAAATAACGCTTATTCATACCCAGTGATCTATAGTAAGATCAGTCACTTCTTGATCTTCAGGCGTGAATGGCTTGAACCAGAAGAAAAGAGTTGGTAACGACAGCTTACCTGGCAACATTTTGTATCGTTTCATAATTACTAAAGATTGGTAGAGGATAGTTATTCAATATTTTAAATTTAAGCTAATGTGGTAAAAGTGTTTATTTTTTTGTAGAAGGTAATCTCTGGCATTAAAATTTGGATTGGCTTGGGTTTGCAATAAATGAATGCGCCATACTATTATCTAACAGAGAGATCGTGAGGCGAGTTACAAGAACACTAGCGATTGGACAAAATTCATCGTGACCACGACCGCTCTGTCAAGATCGTAACGAAGAAGAAATACGTTTAAAAATTGTAACCCGGCTACGGTTTGTTTTTGGCCTATGTTACTCGAGCCATCGATTGACACCTTATTCATCAAAATCGGATGAATATTGTATGGTGTACTATAAAGCATATAATAAATAAATACATACATAAACTGCTAAAATCACAACCCTTCATTTTGCCTTCGCCGTAGTCGGGTAAAAAGAAGAAATATCCCTGGAAGAGCCGGTTACGAAAATTATAACATTGGTTCAAAGCAACACTAACCCGATTTTCCTGTGAAAAACAGATCTATGGGATAGACTAGGAGAGCGAAATTTCGAGAAAAAACAGTCGTAGGAAAATATATAAATTGTATGCTTACCATGATACTTGTCCCTATAAAGCTCATCATAAAGCCTATAAGCCTTAGCATGAGCTATCAGAGTGTTCTTATTGCACAGATACCGGCCAACGTCTGGGTTGTCAATGTATGGGGCTCCAAACTGCTCATAGCCTCCGTCACATAGCATCATAGGCTCGTTTATGGTCAGCCAGTACTTTACACGGTCAGCGTACAAGGAGAAGACCACTTCCGCGTAGTCTGCAAACCAGTCTGTGATGAGAGGGTTCGCCCAGCCACCTGTAGAGAATTGCCGAGTTGAAGTATGTTACATCGTCCCTCGGTTTCAGGAAATAAATTATCTACGCGTCTCATAATGCACCGCAAGTCAAGTTATTAAATGCGACCGATTGTTGAAAGGTCATTCAGCCAATTACAGCAACCAAAGCACGCTTCACAATTTGTCACGCTTATTTTGCTATCATTTTGATGCCGGCAATTGAGCTTAAGACTAAGAATTCGACCCGGTATCAACTCATAGTATGAGGTTCCATTGCAAAAATCTGCAGGTACTCGTATTACGTTTATGCGTCTGCAACATCAGCCAGATGCAAACAGCAACAGAGAGCCAGATGTACAGGTAAACTTATAAATTATAGATTGCGGCTAACTGAGAAACTAACTAACCTTGCCCTTTTTAGGGTTCCGTACCCAAAGGGTAAAAACGGGACCCTATTACTAAGACTCCGAGATCCGTCTGTCTGTCTGTCTGTCTGTCACCAGGCTGTATCTCATGAACCGTGATAGCTAGACAGTTGAATTTTTCAAAGATGATGTATTTCTGTTGCCGCTATAAAAACAACTACTAAAAACAGAATAAAATAAATATTTAAGTGGGGCTCCCATACAACAAACATGATTTTTTGCCGTTTTTTTGCGATAATGGTACGGAACCCTACGTGCGCGAGTCCGACTCGCACTTGGCCGGTTTTTTTTTACCTCACTTTCTTTCGAATGACTTGAGGTTTATTTGAAAAACGTATACTGAAATTAATTAACAAAAAAATATTATAATTAATTTAATTAAAGATAAAACAACCTTTTTATCAAGTATTATTCATGAAAAGAAAGTTCTATAAAAAAAACAAACTATTTTTTTTATTCATTTATATTTTCTACAAAAGACTGACTTCTATAGTTAAGAAGAAATTGCTATTTTAAGTTTTGAAGGCCGCACAATACACACAATAGTAGATTATTGCATCGAGCACAAAGGCACGAGGGCAATATAAATTACTTAAGGCGAGGTGCATAATCTGCTTTTCTTTCAATTAAAAATATTGTCAAGCAAAATTAACAAAGTTCCCGCCAAATCACTTTTTTAAATTTCTTTCATTTTTTAATCAGAGTTAGCAGCAATCATTTTTTAAATTTAGAACAAGTAGGATAGAAACGAATAATACGTACGTAAAAAAAAGTATTGATATCGGCTGGCTGAATAGAGCTAATCCATTGAGATTGGCACCTTTTGGTGCTACTAAAAAAAAAACTGTGCAATAATGAGATTTCATACATTTTTATTGCTCTAGAGCATTAAAGACTCGCTTTGTACTGAGTTTTTAATGTGATTGTGATGAAATTAAAGCATAGTTGGAAGAAAATACATAATTACACAATTTGTAACATAATTTGGTACATAATTTGTAATCTAAATCGTGCGAGACAAGTACATTTTACATGGAGGACTGCCTATCTAATCTCCACAATCCAGTAACCCTTGACAAGACTGGTTAGATTTTCTGAATTCTGATTACCACTAACGACTATCAAATATGTACAAATTACAGCCGGGACCAACGACCCTTTGTGCCTATTGGCCTTGCTTGTTATCTCTCCTGCTTTATATGGAGGGAAGTGGAAATTATGTATATTTTCCTACTCCTCCGTTATTCTTTCTGATTAATTTCATTCTCCGGGACCTCGTCGGGCTTCATTGCCTCGGCGCTTTTCTGGTGGTCGCCACCGTTGATTCTAGCTTTAAGGAGTTGCAATGGTTGGGGAATAGTGCTGAGGGATATTTCCAAATACGGGACCAACGATTTATCGTGCTTTCCGAGGCGCGGTCGTGTCTCGGTAAGTAATGGGTCCACCCATCTATCGACCAACTTTGGCAAGCGTTGCTTAACCTTGTAGATCGACCCATGCAGCTGTTATTATTTAGCCACGAGCCTCTTTTCTACGAGTATTTGACACATATAAAAGTTAATATTTCAGCACAAACATGGACCGCTTTGAAGAGACGAACACAAAAAATGTGCATCCATTTGTTTACTGGTCTGCAATAAACGCAAGATAACTAACATCAAATCTTTATTCGTTTTAAGATTAACTAGATTTCTGAAATCCCTTTTACTGCTTATACGATAAGATTGTCATCTCTTAGATGATAAGAGCATCTTATTTACTTAGGTAAAGATTATGTATCGGACAAAACTAAGGTGACTTTAACCTTGGAAATCGACTGGTGTGGCAGTTATTATTTAGCAACAACGAGCTCTTCTCCGAAGATATAATAATTATGGCTATAATGGCTGTTACCCGCGACTTCGTTCGCGAGAACATTTAGCGCTATTCCAGACTAATCTATCTCTGTGTCAAATTTCATCCAGATCCGTTCTGGCATGATTGAGTTAGAAATTCCATCCATCAAAACTTTCGCATTTATAATAAAAGATATTAAGTAAGATTATTTCAAAGCTATACAAGTAAAAAATAAATTAATTAAAATACACATTTTTATTTCATGATACATAATTTATCCAGTAGGAGCTCGTGGCTAAATAATAACAGCCGCACTGGTCGATCATCAAGGTTTGTCTGTTTGCATTTAACCTACCGAGTTTCCTCCGTGCCTCGGCAAGCACGTTAAGCCGTTGGTCCCAGCTGTCATTTGAAGATCTTTGACAGTCGTTACGGGTAGTCAGAAGCCTGAGATCTGACACTAGACTTGCCAAGAGATATCGTGTTACCCAGTTACTGGGTTGTGGAGGTCAGATAGGCAGTCGCTCCATGTAAAACACTGGTATTCAGCTGAATCCGGTAAGACTGGTAGCCGACCCTAATATAGTTGGGAAAAGGCTAGGCAGATGGATTGATAATTTATTCAGTAGTAGACACGCTTCGAACGAGAATCTACTGAACACGTAAAATTGTGACACAATAGTTTGTGAAAACATCCCGATTCAAACAGTAAAACACCCATAACTTAAGAACGGCTGAATCGATATTCATAAAACATAGCTAAGAACACTCTCGATAAAGTCACCTTTCAAGCAAAAAAAAATGCATATCGGTTCATCCGTTTAGGAGCCACGATTCCACAGACAGATACACAAACACACAGGTACATACGTCAAACTTTTAAAACCCCTCTTTTTCCGTCGGGGGGTTAAAGTTACTGAAATGTATTAGATTAGCAACTTTGTTTTGGTGGTTTTGCTCCGACAACACTTACCTAAATCCTGCAAAGACTGGGGGAAATCGAAGTGGAAGATTGTCACAATCGGCTGGATGCCCTTCTCCAGTAGACCATTGATCAAGTTGTTGTAGTAGTTCTTGCCATCCTCACTGATGTGGTTCGGGAAACCAGTCGGGAGGAGTCGAGACCAGGATATTGAGAACCTGGAAGAAGAGGAGGCGAATCTTAAATAGCTAGTTTTAATCTACAATTACAGCAAGGGCACCCCTTCTGGCACGGCTTCGCACCCGGTCGCCGTGGCCTCTTTCAAAATAACCATGCATTTTCCGGGATGAACAGTATCTTTAGAAATAATTTTGGTAATCATAAGCACTTTCAGAGTTTACTCTCTTAAAAACAAATGAACAAATACCTCTTTAAAATATCAGTTTAAAAAAACCACTTTGGTCTGGATAAAACCGAATAGTAACAAGAGAATGAAGGAAGATCCATATTTCACTGCCAAACATGAATCTTTTTTCTCTCTCTGCTACATTCAGAGTAAGCTGAAGTGGCAATTGGCCGGCCATATTAGACGTAGAACCGATCCGTTGGGATAGACGTGTTCTTGAGTGGGATGCCCTCAGGCTAGGTGGAGCAACGATTTTCGCAGGGCGGCTGGTAGCAGATGGATGAGATTTGCCGAAAATCGAGAGGCGAAAGCTGGACTTTGGACTGCTATAGGATGATGATAATGGCATTCAGATTATGATTGGATGTAAATGGCACAGCTACCTGTACATATTCAGCCCCAACTCCTCACACATCTCGATGTCCCTCCTCCACTGGTGGTAGGAGTCACACGCCACGTCTCCGTTGCTGCCATCTGCCACCAGCTCGGGTCGGTGATGTATGAGCTTGTCCCATAAACCAGGACTTTTGTCTGGAATTAATAAATGGGTAAGTCATCATCTTCCTAAGTTTTTCACAACAAGCTCTAGAAATCTTATTATAGGCAATAGTACACACATACATGCATAAATTTACGTCTTTGTCCTATGGGGGCAGACAAAAACTAAAGAACACCTGTTACGATCCTCTACAGTATGTAAGATCCCTTAGTTTCATTTACGTGCATACGTCTGGTCATAGATGCACTCGGCCTACTTCAAGTACATCACCAATAAGATCTTCTGCCCCTCCTAGCGTTTCCATTCGATTCTGCCTTTACCTTTTAGTTTTTGTTAGTCGCCTTTCATTCATCCTCTCAACATGACCAAACCATACTCTTTTAATTTTTTTTCAATACGTCGTATTTTAAAATATCAAAAGATAGAAAGAAAATATATTTACACACACTGGCAAAATTAGGATAGCAAGAAAAAATCCTAAAGCTTTATTTTTAGCGTTACAGGGTTTAAACATAAACATAAAGCAACAAAACAATTAAACATAGAGGTTCTAAGCAACGTAGATCCCGTCAGACCATCGAATAGTAAGAGCAATACTAACCTTAAAAACACTAAAAAGTGTAGAAGACACTTTCAAAACTCGGTGTCACCGCTGAAAACAGACGAAGAAATAAAGACATACCTTTGCAAACAGAAAACTAACATTATGGAACCAACCTGCATCGATGAAAATAACATACAAGAAACCTATAATAAATTCGAACTCTACCTAAAAAATAACCTAAAATCGGAGACTGCAAACAATAACAACGAACATACTTGCTATTTCTTTAACGAAACAACCAAATTTCTGATCCAATGGCGCACCGAACTCATAAAAATCAAAAACAAATCACAAGAAAGTAAAGAAAAGTTATCAGTCTTATTCAAACGAGCTAGCAAGGCAATAAGAAATGATTACAAGCGCCACAGGCAAAAAATAATTGAAATAGTATAACGCACTATAGAAGCGCCAAAAGAGCTTATAAGCAATTAAACAATCATAAAGACTGGATTAAGAGCCTAAAGAACGGACAAAAAGAAACAAAATCAAGAAAATACTTAATATCCTGTGCTACGAACTTCTACGAAAACCTATATGCTACTGAGCTACAAAACACGACTCCGTTCATAGAAACAAATAGATTAGAGACAAACATCAGTGATACAATTATTATAAAAGTACGTGACGTCTTGGAAAATATTAAAAAGTTGAAGCGAGAGAAAAGCCCAGGGACTGATGGTTTAAAGAATGAGGTATTGATAGAAGGAGCAAAACTACTCATCGGACCACTGACACGCATTTTTAATTTGGTTCTAAGAACAGGCATAATACCCAAGCAGTGGCAAAATTCAGACATAATTCTCCTATATAAAAAACGAGACCCATTGGACATCGCTAATTACCGCCCAATTAGCCTGCTATCAAGCGTGTATAAGCTATTTAGTTCCATAATAAATAACAAAATTAGCTCAGCAATAGACAGTGAGCAACCGGTAGAGCAAGCAGGCTTCCGTCCGGGATTTTCGACAATGGACCACATCCACACGCTAGAACAAGTCATAAAAAAATACTCCGAATTCAACAAAGACTTGTATATAGGTTTCATCGATTACACAAAAGCATTTGACAGTCTCTATCATAGCTCTATCTGGCAAGCTTTGCACAGCCGCAATATAGATCCAATAATTATTAGAACTCTAAAAAACATGTATCGGAATAGTGAGAGCTAGAATATCGAGGCGACGAGAACATAATAGCCCGTGGCGTCAGGCAGGGAGACCCACTATCTCCAAAATTGTTTACATCTGTCTTGCAGTGCAAATTTTCCAAATTGTACTGGATCTTTGAAGGCATCCCAATTAACAACGAACGTCTCACCCATCTAAGATTTGCTGACGATATCGCAATCTTTGCTGAAACTCACAAGAAGCTAGAAAATATGATATCCCAACTAAATACAGAGAGCAAACACGTAGGCCTGTATATGGCTCCCAGACGTGGACGTTTAGAAACAATATATCTAACAAAATAAGAACTTGTCAGCGGGCAATGGAGAGAAGCATGCTACGCCTAAGGAAAATTCAAAAAACTATAAGTCAAGAAATAATGAAAATAATAAAAATATGAAACTGACAGACGCGTTACACCAAGCACTTAAACTAAAATGGAGCTGGGCCGGCCATGTAGCGAGATGCACAGACCAGCGATGGACTCTCAAGAGCACGAAATGGACCGGCCCACAAGGAAAAAGAAGCGTGGACAGACCACAAAAACGATGGGCGGACGACATAGTGTCGGTGGCGGAAAAAACTGGACAAAAATAGCACAGGACAGAGCAAAATGGAAGTAATTGGAGGAGGCCTATACCCTACCAAGGGGTCCTATAATAAAATTAATAAAAACTAACATTACTAATAACATAGAATTAATCATAATATAGAATTAAGAAAATATATTGTAACTACATATTTATGGTTTATAGGAAATAAAAAGGCTTTATTATTATTAATAAAACCAATTATTCCTAAGTAATTAATAAAATAATTGAACGTCACCTATTATGCGATTGCTTTAACTTCGATTTAGAGAATTTCGCTTCAATCCACTATTATGTTTTATTTTAAATTTACGACAATTTTTCAAAATATTTTATACAAAATGTTTCAATACTGAGTTATACGTTTTGAAAATTACGGACGTCAGTGTGACCAACTTAATCCAAACTGAGAGGGCCTTGGCACTTAAGTTTATCAAACCTAATAGAGTTATGTGCATAATACTTGTTTACCCGTTTCAACCATTTATTGCCGTTTCCAATAATTCAGAAATAATCGTTTCATTCCGTTTCGCGGTCGCAAAAACCCGCGTTTAGGGCCGTTCAAGCCAAAAATGAGCTGGTTCGTGGAAGTTCGAGGTGCAGTAAGTGAATTTACGGTACGAAGAAGGTTTAAGGAAGCTGGTTTTGGTTCGTTCGTGCCCGCTGAAGGTCTAAAACTTAAGGTACACTCCTTAGAAACAGAATAACTTTTGCAAGAAAACATCCGACTTTGTTTCACTGACTTATGGAGTTAAATATTTTTTAGTGATAGATGAGTGTGGAAGTCATTTAATTTAAATTGACGGACGGCAATAAATGTGTTATAATGAACAAGAATAACATAATCTGTAATATCGTCATCAATACATATAATAAATCTGTAGAAAAATATTTTTTGTACATCGAAAAAAATTCCAAAGAAATAGCCAGGGTGTTAAAGGATAACCAACAGAACCCATTTCTAGCATTTTTTGTCTGTTTGTCTGTTTATTTGTGCACGCATCACGTGAAATGTACGAAACCAATGTAGATAACTTTTATACATAAAAATTGTGCGTATCTTGAAGAATTACTTAGTTTTTGTTTCATCGCAATCGGTTCACTCTATCAAAAGTTAGATGAATTTAAAGTGTTCAAGAAGAAAAATTATCACAGCTCACGCAATTCAGTTACTCGGACAGTTGAACTCGCTATTCGATATATGGCGTTGTGCATTTAAAGTCATTTTCTGAATCGCGGTATTAAGATTTTACGCGAAAGAATGACGCTAGAAAAAAAAATGGTATGTAGTATGTATATTTATGAGTATGTGGAGTAGGCAGGCAGGCTGGTAAGTATGGTAGGGTTGGCAGGCAGATGACGGGAACGAAGCCGCGGGCACAGCTAGTTTTTTAATAAATGGCACGCATGGCATGGCATGGCGTATGGTATTGGAACAACATTGGATTCAGGTAGGATATGATTGCGAACTCGTACGGGCTTGGTGGTGATCGATGGAAGAGATTTTACTGCAGATCGCTAAATTGTTATCTATACTAATACTAATATTACAAAGCTGAAGAGTTTGTTTGTTTGAACGCGCTAATCTCAGGAACTACTGGTTGGAATTGAAAAATTATTTTTGTGTTGGATAGTCCATTTATCGAGGAAGGTTATAGGCTATATAACATCACGCTACAACCAATAGGAGCCGAGCATAAATGAAACGTGCAAAAACGGGCAAAAATATTCCTTTTTGAGAGCTTTTGTTGCGTGCGCTGCGTAAACGGTTTAAGTTACGCAAATATAATTTACGACGGAATTGTTCTTCTTTAAAAATTCAAAAAAAAAGTCTGCGACAGCATATGTCTATCTTTTAAGATTGACTCACAATAGCAGCTTTTATGTTCTAAATTTTAATTAGATCGCCGCCGCCGGTAGAAACAAAAGTTTACAGGTTACATTCGTATAGTAGTAAGGGTAGGTAGGGTAGGGTAGGTAGAGTAGAGTAGGTAGGGTAGATAGGGTAGGTGGGTAGGGTAGTTATGGGAAATAAAAAAAATTGGGTAGGTAGGTAGGAGGTAGGTAGCTAGGTAGCCAGTTGACGGGAGCGAAGCCGCGGGGGTCAGCTAGTTTAAGAATAAAATGTGGTTGCCTCCTTATCAAGGGTTACTTCGTTTTGATCCAAGATAATGCTCGGCCATAAACCACTTTTTCAAACCCAGTGTATCTGGATAATGTCAATATCGCAGTTTTGGAATAGCCAGCGAGATCACTAGATTTAAGTCTGCGAAATGTAAAAAATCAACCAAGTGCGAGTCGGACTGGCGCAGGAAGGGTTCCGTCCCATTATTGCAAAACAACGGCAAAAAAATCACGTTTGTTGTATGGGCCCCCCTTAATAGTAATGATTAAATTAATTTTATTTTAATTTAATCATTACTATTTTTCGAAGTGAATATACAACTAAATATTCTGTGAATATTTCAAGCGTCTACCTGTTTCAGTTATTAATATCGAGCAAAAAACAGCAAAAAACACGTTTGTTGTATGGGAGCCCCCCTTAAATATGTATTTTCTTCTGTTTTTAGTATTTTTTGTTATAGCGGTAACAGAAATACATCATCTCTGAAAATTTCAACTGTCTAGCTATCACGGTTCACGAGATACAGCCTGGTGACAGATGGACAGACATATAGACAGACAGACGGATCGCGGAGTCTTAGTAATAGGGTCCCGTTTTTACCCTTTGGGTACGGAACCCTAAAAAAGAGCAAAACTCATACCTAATCCCTACACCTGTCAATGTGACTGAACTGAAAGTTGAGAGTTCCACAAGAGGCAATGGCTAACATTATTCTCAACATGTCTAGGCTGGTAAAAACTTTATTAAGAGAACGGGGAGGAAACACTCGATATTATGTAACGTATATTGTGTAAGTATTATGTATGTTTATTGTGAAAATGATTTTTTTATTAACTTCCTTAATAACCTTAAAAAATCAACAATGTACAGTTTTCTTATAAAATTATGTTCTCACAAAAAATTACTGCCTGCGATCTTATTTTTATTTTAAAAGTTGTATTTTAATTATGTTAACTGTCTTAATTTAAGTTTTTAAAATTAAATCGTGTATATTTAACAACCGGCCTTTTTTTATATTGTTCCGCCAAATCGGTCCAGTTCAGGAAACTGCCAGACAACTAATACTATTACCTAACTAGTGCCTGACGCTGCCTGGTTTTCGAAAGTTTTTCGAAAGTTTCGTGAAGATGCGGAAGTAAATCGCCTTTGTTATAATTTCATACAAAGACAAAGATATTTTATTTCAAGTAGGCCACCAAGCGGCACTTTTGAACGTTAGGCACATTAAAATTTACAAGTTATAAAAGTTGATTCTACCGTGCATTCGGAAAGTAGCTTGTTATGGAGAAACACGTACTCTTTTAAAAAAAATGTTTTTTTACAATATTTAGTTACTTATGTACATACATTAATAAATTCATATATGTGAGGACAATGCACCCAGAATAGCACTACACACTATATTCTACGTACAGGCATAAAGTAATAAAAGTACTCACACATGTACTGTGCAGTTATATAATAGATGCTAGAAAAACATTAACATCCGAAGCAGTTAAGTTATGACCAATCCCAACTGACGGCGTCCGTTTACGAACATGAAGCATGAATTGGCACCACCCAGCTCAACCATCATGAAGGGAACCGGATGATCCAACACACGCGCCACCATCAGAGAGACATTTGAGAGAGCATGACACAAGGTATCCAGGTCGTCTTATAGTATTAGTAGGTACCTATAGTGAATACCAGTACTTTGTATGGAGGTACAACGTAATCTGACCTCCAAATCTCGGTTTCTTGGTATCGTGATACCTTCCAACAAGAGCAAGGCTAAGTAATATGTCGGAATATTTTTTATAATTGCGTTTTTATTCGATTCGAGAGGATAACCGGGGTCGTATGCTACTTTGCAAAATGTATTGTTTTGTTGAGGTAGGTGGCATACGAACACGGTTATCCTCTGATCACCACTATAACTATGTCTGAAATACAACAAAATAACAGGTGTCTGGCGGCAGATTTATATTTTCAAAGTTAAATTAAAAAAAAAACTATTTGACATATCGTTTTAATTAAAATATTGTACGACAGAATAATAATGCGGATTTCATTTTTTGAAGATTACATCCAAATGCTTTCCATCAAGTTGCACATTCTGCACTGTTCAAAACGGAACCTCATGTTATGCGCCACACGCTGCAGTAAAATTGGTTCAATTGTGCTGTTTTCTCGACGAATATTTTCTTTTAGGTTCAAACGATTTCGGGGATTGTTAATGTAAACTCTGTCTTTAAGGTAGACCCATTAAAAAAAAAACATTGGGCTTTAGTCCGGGGACTTCGGTGGCCATGGAATGTCCTCAAAGCGACTAATCAGTTTTTGAGGGCAAGCTTCTCGAAGCAAATTTATCGAACCTCTGGCCGTGTGTGCGGTCGTACCGTCCTGTTGGAACCACGTGTGCGATAAGAACGATGGGTGAGAACGAATTAAATTCACACTCGGCCCATCACTTATCCGTCGAATATAGAAGTGTGAACAAAATTGTCGACGAGCAATTACGTACGAATCGTTACTTTTGAAAAATGCCTCGATGGCGAACGCGCGATGCTCACTCGACCACTGCAACATCGTGACAGAAATCCGCACGATCACTGATTCCATTGACACCACCCTCCCCCCGCACCGTTTATTACTTTTTGAAATTTTCGTATTTCAAAACATAAATCTGCCACCAGACACCCTGTATTTATTAAATGTAACTTGTTTATTTAATACCTGATACATATCGAACTGTTTGTACATAAGAATTACAGATGAGAATATTTTCTTGTTTCTTACTTTTTAGAGCGTGATTTTTAAACGACTTTCCAACAAGGGGAGGTTCTATGTTCGACTTAATGTTTTTTTTTTGTTATGTTCACCGATTTGTCCGTCAAATGTGGACCGTTTTTTTTATTTGAAAGTGTATGTTCCCAAATTGGTCCCATTTTAATTTGGTGAAGATCTGAGGAAGAACTTCGGACATATACAACAGAACTCTCCAATATATGACGGCAAATCCCTCGAGATTTCTGCAATCGCATGTCTGTTTACTGTATATACGATTTCATAACATAACATCACGCCAGTACGCTCTAAAGTGGTACGCAGATTAGTACATTTCACCTTGGTACACTCATATTTCACCGATAATGTTCAAGTTTCATGATATTCTGGTAATCTATACTGGCATTATAGGTACCTTACTAAAGAACTTGCCTATAAGTTACAACTAAAAAGTGAAAAATAACAAAAAAATTTCGTAACGAAAAACAATTGGTACCTATCAAAGACACCGACTTCAAAAAGCAGCCTTATTTTTCCCTTTGTAGTATTTTTATTTGGAAGTCGGTACCTAGTATGTTTTTGTAAAAAAGGGTTTTTTTCAGTAGTCGGGTTTTAGTTTTTGAACTTATTTTTTTTGACATTTTACTAATAGCTATCGCGACGTTTTCGTTGGTAGGATGTCACTTGTCTGGAGCCACAGAGGCTCATTTCTGTAGAAATATAGGTTTCGTAAGCCTAAGCTAACTTTACTTACCACTCACATTCCAGGCACCTTCCACTTGGTACGCCGCTGACGCCGCCCCGAACATGAACGAAGGAGGAAACTTCAGCTGCTCCGTGCTCCATGACCCACAGATCAGAATACTGGAAAAGATCAGAAATAGCTGAGGAGAGTTATGAGTAATTAAATTTTAGCGTCACCTATATCGCCACATACGATTCGAATTACCAAGACGACGTCACACAAATCCTACAATCGCGCAATCAAAGCTAAATAGAATAAAATATACTTTACAATGCATGTCCTCGAAAATAGCGTTTTCCAAGCAGCCAAACTGTGCGGAAAGTGTCACTTTTTTTTACTAGTGCTTTTTACTTTCCTGTATTTTTTTAATTTTTAACTCCAACGTCAGCCCGCCGCATAGAGTTTTTATTATTTGAGAAAAGTTTTAAAATTAGTTAAGTACAGATTATCATTCATATAAAAAGTAAAACAAAACTAATACGTCATTTAAGGCGTTTTTAATTACTCTAGATTTAGATTTTGATCAATAAATTAATTTTAATTATTCATTAAATATGTTTGGCAGAATTAATATTTTGCTCGTGCCTTTTTGCGTTATGACGTGACAGCTATTGCACATGCGCAGTAGAACTATGAACTATTAGTTAATCTGTGGATATGCTGAGCGCCCTTGAATAAGCGCCATTTTATTAATTTCTTGCTTGGTTCAGATATATTTTTTTATTTCCTCGCACAATGCATAGTAAAATGTTGTATGATACACGTGCGTAAGATGATTTCCGACTCGTGTCGATTTATCCACTCACTCGCTTCGCTCGCTCGTGAATAAAAATGCCACTCATCGGAAATCACCTACTTCCCGCACTTGTAGCATAAATAACTATTTCAACACACTTGCTCATAAAGTGGCTCTAATTTCACCGCAATTAGGCACATAATGACACCTGTAATCAAACTGTGACATTTTCATTGCTATTATTCACAAGTGAGTTATAGAGCTTTTTTTTTATTGGTTGAGTTGCTTTGTTCTTAAAAAAGTTTTTAATACAAAGAAGATCGTGCTCAAGAGTACAAATAAACTAATGTACCTATTGCTTGCTCATTTCATGGAACTATAGATAATTACTTGTACGTGTTTAATAAATAAAACTTTCAATCAAATATAACTTTTGTTTTCTCTGGAATAAAAAAACCTTGAAATTCCCCAGTAAAAACGAGTTGTTAAATTTTTTTCGCAATGGCGGGCAAAATTAATCAGTTTTCCTATGCGCGCGCATTTAACAATGGCGATCGGCCATAGACTAAAATAATGAGGTTTCTTTTTTTTCAACACACTTGCTCATAAAGTGGCTCTAATTTCACCGCAATTAGGCATATAATGATACCTGTAATCAAACTGTGACTTTTTCATTGCTATTATTCACAAGTGAGTTATGGTTTTTTTTAAATGGTTTTCTGCCTTCATTTTAAATACTTTTAAATTAAACTAATTTTAAAAGTGTCTCAAATCAATCCAATGAAAATTAATAAAATAAGTCATTAATTCTAATCCAGTTAAAATTTAAGTATTTTCAATATAATAAAATGTAACACTGTTAATCAATTAAAAGTGCCCCATTCGATATTAATCCCTTTCTATTCCTGTCATGGAAGTAGTACTTACTACATCCATAACATGATATGGGTAGTAATTACTATTTCCATGATATCCATTAAATACATAAAATGTGGCATAGCTTCTAGTCAAATAATTCAGCAGAATGCTAGAACCTAACATATTGCTTGCTCATTTCACGCAACTTCGTATTCAACTAGATAATTTCAACTTGTACGTGTTTAATAAATAAAACTTGCCCTCAAATATAACTTTTGTTTCTCTGCAATAAAGAAAACTTGAAATTCCCCATTTTGTACGTGGCTAAAACGCTATCCGCGAAAAGCTAAAAAAAGAAAGTAACCTCATTGTTTTAGTCTATGGCCGATCGCCATTGTTAGATGTGCGCGCATAGGAAAACTGATTAATTCATCCCGCCATTGCGAAAATTTTTTCACTACTCGTTTTCACTGTTGAAAATGATTTTTTTGTATTATTTTCTTCACAAGTGTGTTGAAAAACGTCGTATGATACACGTGTGTATTGATGATTACCGTCCTCGGCTCTCTTAAGACCCTCACCTAAAGGCTCGGGTCTCAATGGCGCCTCAGCGGTAATCACCAACATTACGCACTTGTACCATAATTTACTATTTTGGCTTTTCGTGGATAGTGTTATAGCCACGTACAAAATTGGGAAATTAAATTTATCTTTATTACAGACCAAATAAAATTTATATTTGAGTGAAAGTTTTCTTTATTAAGCACGTACAAGTTGAAATTATCTATTTAAATACAAAGTTGCATGAAATGAGCAAGCAATAGGTACATTAATTTATTTGTACTATTGAGCACGATCTTTTTTGTATCGAAACTTTTTAAAGAACAAAGCAACTCAACCAATAAAATTTAAAAAGAAACTCTATAACTCGTGAATAATAGCAATGAAAAAGTCACAGTTTGATAACAGGTATTATTATGTGCCTAATGACGGCGAAATTAGAGCCACTTTATGAGCATGTGTGTTGAAATAGTACATTATGGTACAAGTGTGCAATGTTGGTGATTACCGCTGAGGCGTCATTGAGACCCGAGCCGTAGGTGAGGGTCTTAAGAGAGCCGAGGACGGTAATCATCAATACACACGTGTATCATACGACGTTTTTGAACACACTTGTGAAGAAAATAATACAAAAAAATATTTTTAACAGTAAAAACGAGTTGTGATTTTTTTTCAAAATGGCGGGCAAAATTAATTAATTTTCCTATGCGCGCGCATCTTACAATGGCGATCGGCCATAGACTAAAAGAATGAAATTTCTTTTTATTTTGGCTTATCGTGGATAGAGTTTTAACCACGTACAAAATAGGAAATTTAATTTTTTCTTAATTACAGAGCAAATAAAATTTATATTTGAGTGAAAGTTTTATTTATTAAGCACGTACAAGTTGAAATTAATACGAAGTTGCATGAAATGAGCAAGCAATAGGTACATTAATTTATTTGTACTATTGAGCACGACCTTTTTTGTTTCGAAACTTTTTTAAGAACAAAGCAACTCAACCAATAAATTAAAAAAAAAACTGTATAACTCACTCTGTGAATAATAGTAATGAAAAAGTCACAGTTTGATAACAGGCATCATTATGTGCCTAATTGCGGTGAAATTAGAGCCACTTTATGAGCAAGTGTGTTGAAAAATAAATTACACATATATTTCACAGCAACTTAATACTATGGGTACAAAGGCGGTCTTATCGCTGACAGCGATATCTACCAGACAACCGGATGGGATAAGGATGGGCGTATAGAACTTAAAATAAATTATATAGCTATATAAAATACTATACTCTTCTACTTGGTCGCATTCTTCATTACTGAAGGTCGTGTCCCTGAAACACCCTCGTGGCTTTATGCACGATGTTCTTCCACTTCAGTCGGTTCTCAGCTTCTCTCAGGGCGGTTGTAACAGAGAGTCCAGTGAGAGCGGTTACCTGGTCTGACCAGCGGTTAGGTGACCGGCCGCGAGGTCTTTTCCCATCCACCTTGCCTATTACCACCATCTTCTCTAGATTGTCCGGATCCCGACGGGCAATGTGACCAAAGTAGCTGAGAATCCTTCGGTAGCAGAGCGTGGTTAGTCTGTCTTTTATGCCTAGTTGATCAAGGATAGATTTGTTCGTTTTCTTGGCGGTCCATGGTATGCGGCGCATTCTTCGCCAACACCACATCTCAAAAGCTTCTATCTTTCTCCGTTCTATTGCCCGAATCGTCCACGACTCCGATCCGTAAAGGAATATCGAGAAAACCAGTGTCCGGACTAGTCTCATCTTGGTGACATTGGAGACCTTTCTGTCCCGCCAAATACGTGTCAGCTTACTCATCGCAGCTTTGGCCATTTGAGGCCTTATCCTGATCTCTCTTTCGCTTCCTCCCTGGTCAGTAAGTAGCGATCCGAGGTATATAAACTCGCTGACAAATTCTAAGTCCGCGAGTTCTTTCGTTCTAGAGAGTTGACCGGTTCTGTCAATAAGCATGACTTTTGTCTTAGACTTATTAATGGTGAGTCCAACCATTCCACTCTCATATTCCAGTCTACGAAATAGATCTGCCAGCTCATTTTCTGAAGCCGCAAAGAGTGTAGTGTCATCCGCATATCTCAGGTTGCTGATCTTTATTCCCCCGACAGATACGCCTCCCTCCCATTCTTCTAAGGCTTTCCTCATTATGTATTCACCATATATATTAAAGAGAATAGGCGAAAGAATACACCCCTGTCTTACCCCTTTTTCTGGCTTGAAAGGGCCTGAGATGACGACATTAACCCTTACCATGGATACCCCGTCTTGGTACAGATTAGCGATCAAGGAGACGAGGTGTTGGGTACGTCCATCTCTTGCAGCACGGTCCACAGGCAACCCCATCTGACGCAATCAAACGCCTTCGAGTAATCGATGAATCACATTAATATCGGCGTGTTGAACTCTCGGCTTTTCTCAATTATTTGCCTCACATTCAAAATCTGTTTTTTTGTGCCTCGACCTTTCACAAAACCCGCCTGTAAAACATTATCTTGCTGGCATGAGAAATAAGTGCAACTGTCCGGTAATTCCAGCATGTTCTAGTGGAACCTTTCTTGTGCAGAGGAATTAGTAGGAACTCTTTCCAGTCAGTACACCAACTGCCAGTTTTCCAGACTTGATTGCACAGGTCAAGCATTATCTTTATCCCTAGATCCCCTAGGTGCTTAAGCTCTTCAGCATAAATGTTGACTCTATCGGCTGATTTGTTTGACTTGAGCTTGTGCAATGCACTTTGGATTTCAGATTCAAGGATTTCGGGTTCCATGCGTTGCCTGTCTGTAATCAGGTTACTTGGAGCTCGCGCTGCAGAGTCAGCGTATAGGTTTTCACAGTATGATCTCCATCTTTCTGTAACTTGATCTATCTCGGTCAACAGTCTTCCCTCTTCACTTTCTATGGCCCATGTTTTCGGCTTGAATTCTCGAGTGATACTTTTGATTTTCAGGAAAAGATCCCTTGTCTGAAATTTTGGTGGTTTTCTATATCCTGACAAACTGAATTCAGGTACCTAGTCATTAAAGTCCCTGCGGCACAGACGTTGAACCTTTGCCGACATTTTCCGGTAGTTTGCTAGCGCGGATTCATTATTGTCCTTGAGTAGTTCCTTTCGTTAACAAAATACTATACATAAACTTACAAATAAACATACATACATAATATAACATATTACAAAATTTGAAAGAAGGGTTGAACAATAATAGAAGCATAAGAATTAGATAGAACAGAAAAGCATTAAAGAGAAAGGAAATGATTCTTAACAGGATTTAACGAGATTTGAACATATACATATATCAGACAGCAACCATCGGACAGTTCCGCATCCCTCAGTATAATGATTAACTTACTGACATCAAAAAACGATGGATGAACTATTTGAAGGATGAGGAACGATGGATAACTAGAATAGAGGTGGTGACTTCTGAGATGATGATTGATAGAAAAGTATGGAAGCAGAAGGCATGTTGCACCGATCCCAAGACCATAATCAATAAGTCAAAATCAAGAGGATAATCAAATAAGGAGTTGAATCCAGTAAAATTTTGGCAAATGAAGAATAATTGATAGAAATCGGTGTAAAGTAAATCGGGCGAGATTTCACAACTTTGCCATGGCAAATATCGTTTATCGCTTATGCTTAATGTTGATAAATATTGTTGTAATAGCCATTTTTAGGGTTCCGTACCCAAAGGGTAAAAACGGTGCCCTATTACTAAGCTCCGCGGTCCGTCTGTCTGTCACCCAGGCTATATCTCATGAACCGTGATAGCTAGACAGTTGCATTTTTCACAGATGATGTATCTGTGAAAAAATCTGAGTACCGTAACGACTGTCAAAGATCTTCAAATGACAGCCGGGACCAACGGCTTAACGTGCTTGCCGAGGCACGGCGGAAACTCGCTGTGTAAAGATGGTCACCCATCCACGGACCGACCTCGGCAAGCGTTGCTTAACCTTGAAGAATGACCCTCGGCTCTTATTTAGCCATGAGCTCCACCAGCTATGTCGTAGAACAGGGGTCACCAATTACTTTTGTCCGTTACTTAAAAATAATATGCCCGTCGCGGTTACCCGGTAGCGGCTACCCAGCAACCGGAGCGTGTGAAAAGGGACTGTGGCTAACAAACAGGCAACTAACCCCGGCCCCTAGCCTAATAATAATAAACAAATTAATCAATAAAAGTAAGGACCAAGATTTTTTTTCAAAAATTAACGTGAAATATGTTTTCCCTTGAACTATCCGTCTGAAGTTCAAACTAAATTTGGTGCCGGCTATTGTCATTAAATCTTGATGTTCATCGGAAAGTTTATCTTAGAAACTAGCTGGATGCGAGACGCACGGGACCGATCAATGTGGTGACACTTGGGGAAGGCCTATGTTCAGCAGTGAACGTCTTTCGGCGTAAATGATGATGAAGGAATCTTATCTTGGATAGGTCCGCACAAAATAGGTCGGCTATCCGGACCGCGCTCCGCCAATTGGTGAGCCCAGTCGTAGAATAACCTATTAGATATTATTTAATCAAAGAATTATTACTCAGAAACCATAAGGCCGCGTCCCCATTGACTGCTATTAACATACAATAGTTTTGTAGTTCAAGATGAGCAACATTGCGATTAAACATACTGCTACAAGGTAAAACAGGAATATATTTAGAAGTATGGTAAACTATCTAATGCCTCGTTGGTCTAGTTGTTTAAGCGATGAAGAATTTCGAAGATATACCACAGAACTCTTCAATAAATGCAAATTTATCGGGATTTTTGCGATAGCAGCCTTGTTTAATAAAGCAGCATAGCAGAAAATGTATCAAAGAAACTTACAAAATTGTCAGATTATCTTGTACCGTTTATTACGTAACTATACAGAAAAGATTATTGAACAGGGTCTAGGAGGGGCAGTACCCTAAATATTGACGTTACCATTTTTTACTCAAAGAAAAACAATTATTTTTAAATAAGTAAAAATAGGCTCAAAATCGCTTGTCTTAACTGGGAATCTCACCAAAACGAATGCTGCAAAAGTATTTGAAGACATCATTTGAAAGGGTCAATCTTAATCTTACTTATCCAGGGAGCGCATCCAGTTTCCACCATAAGGTAAAATTATAAGGGGTTTAATATAAATTAAACCCCTTATAATTTTTACAAAAAGAAACAACCGTCTTCCAAATAAAAACACTACAAAGTGAAAAATTACTTCAATTTCTGAAACTGGTGTTCTTTCTTTGTTTTTTAACATTGAATTCCGAAAAAGACACGAAAGTTGGTTGTATTTTTTTGTTAAAAAACTTTTATTTTTCACTTGTTAGTTGTGGTACATATCTGTAATTGTTAAGTTAAAAGTTATGCCACAATAGATTACCCGAATAACATGAAACATGAACATAACCGGTGAAATGAGAGTGTACCAAGATGAACTGTACACATCTGCGTACCCCTTAAGAGGAAACGGGGGCAGAGAGCGCTGACTGAATTTCCTTAGTAAAAAGTCATAATTCGAGGTTTGGCCCTCGTCTCTTTTCTCCTCCAATATTGGACAAATTTAAAAGACATTCCGTAAACTGAAAATTAAAGATATATAATATGTCCCTATGAGTAGTGTATTATTGGGGGTTCTGCATCACTTGCTCTCGCTTCGCTCGAGCGCGTTATGCAGAACGCCCCAATAATACACTACTACTATGGTCTGCCTCAAATTTGCAATACGGGCTGAATATTTTTATTTCATTCAACGGTGCGATGTCGAACATTGGAATAAATAATAGCGCGTTATGCAGAATGCCTCAATCAACGGTGCGATGTGTACTAAAAATTTATAAACAACCATATCAAGTTCGACTCGTTTGATCAACTTATGTCCCTATATTTTATATTACTTGACGAAAGTGTGATGCTTTTAAAGTAGTTAGGTAAAACAATGTAGAGTGCATCAATTAGTAGTTCAAGAATTTACTTGCATTTTATCTATTTTATTCTTTGGTCTAGCGATTTTAATTTTGCAATTGTTGAGCATGAGGAACCCAGTTTGATTTCCAAGGTCCAGTGTTATTTTATTTTCTATAACGTAATTCTTAATAGCGAGTAGTTTGGATCTGCACCCGATAAATTCCAGCAGGTTCATTAGGCACATGGGAACCGACGTTACACTTTATGCTATTAAAAAATAATAGATATCAACAGACTATTAGCACAAAGCCAAGAATAAAACGATACGATCCTAAGATTTCTTTCGTTGACAGACATACATTTTACAGACAGCCAGACCCGGAGCTAGTTGTAGATCATACAAATATTTGCTGTGTGGGAATTGAACCCACGACACGTAGGGCAGAAGTCAATCTAACCACTGCACCAATCGTACCTCCTTACCATTAAGTAAGTACCTAAAGAATGTTTTGAGCCAGGCTCATACTTGCTCATTTTTCAGAGTATTATTATTATTAAATTAAATAATGGTAAAAATAAAACATGAAAACAAAATCCAGACCGGAACAAATACTTATTTGTTCCGTGCGGGAATCGAACCCGCGACACTTGGGACATTTAGTAGCAGCACGTTTATAAACTAATATTTACATTGTGATGCAGCGAGACGAGCTCTTAAGCAATGCGCCATACGTGTCGTCGAAAAATGTGACAAAATACTGGATCGCTTTGAAGATTGGGAGATTTACGATAATCCTTGAATGTAAAATGCCATACATTTTCCTAAATGTAATGTCTAGGCTTAACTTATTTTGGTAAGTGTTTACAAAACCTCTTGCTACCATTTTAATGTGAGACTTCATAGACCGATATTGAATGGTCAAGGTACATGCAACTTCCTTTTTAGATTTTCGTCTCAGATTGCTGCGACAGAGTGTCGCCACCGCCCCAAAAATGGAATTGTAGGCTGTGTGCATAGTGTCTAATAAAGAACAAATGATTATAGACCTTATTTAAGGAGTGATGAAAATATAATTTACAAGTCAAATATTAGTGAAACATTAAAACAATAGTTGCAAATATTAATATAATCGCTACCTTACGTAAAAGTGTTATAAATAAGTCCCTTCAATGACGCATCCATCAATCATAATCAGTTATTTGTGAATTGTTGGTGTTCTTGTGTTGGTGACGAGTTCCATCATCTTCAGTGATTAAGTGTGCAAATTTATATCTTCCACAACAAGTATGTACGTATCACATTATTTTTTTGTATAACTTACTGCACTTGCAATTTAGTGATGGTAAATGCAATAATCGAAAGTTAAGTCTAGGGTTCGATTCCCAATTTTAAGTATTGTTTATTTACGGGTTTAAACTTACTAGTAACTCAGTGATGATGTAGACTACAAGTATAACTGCTGAACGTAAAATCTTTGGCTCGACTCCAAGGTATAAATATTTAATGTGTTAATTGTTTTTATTTCTTACGTTCCCTGTAGCCCATTCAACATCAGTGTCACCGTCGAATGCAAAGTTTTGGGTTCGATTCCAGATCTAATTAAAATTTATTATTGAGTTATTTTGTTTGCTTCTCGTGCAGTGGTTTAATAACCGTTACTACCATTTCACAACATGAAGTATTGACGCTGAGTTCTAGAACCAAATAACGACTTATTCAATTTTCTAAGTATTCAAGGATCGATTTCCAGATAGAGAAAATTGTTATAGAGAGTGTTCTATTACTCTGTCTATCCTTTTAGGAATCGTTCATTTGTATAACTTCTTATATACTATTTCTTTTTATTTTAGGTCGACATTTGTGAATCCATTTGAATCCGATGTAGAGTCGCATCCCAACGAGCCCTCTACATCGTTTAAACCAAAAAGAAATACAAAGCCGAAAATAAAAGTGGCTAAAGGCAAAGGCAAATCGAAGAAAGTAGCTGCGGCCTCAACTCCACCTGTAAAAGAATTATTTGGCAGTGAGTCTGATTCCGAAACCGATACTTCACCAAAGAGGCCTAAGAAAATCAAGCGGATTTGTGTGGCTGATTCCTCGGTGAGTAAAAAAAATATATATTTCATCAAACATGTGTTTAAGATTTATAATTACCTATAGGATTTCAATCTGACGGCTTGTTCCCACTGCTGGGACACAGGCCTCTCCGTGAGAGGGAGTGGGCCCGGGTGGCGGATACATGGGCCCTGTGCACATATCTTAAAATGTTTGGTTCTAGGACATGCCGGTTTCCTCACGATGTTTCCCTTCACCGTTTTGAGAGCAGTGGTGACGAAATAATTTACTCAAAGTAAATCGCTAGCCTGGGTTCGAACCCACAACCTACAATTTGTAAGTCATGGTCGTTACCACTGGGTCACCACTGCTCTCCTCTGCTCCTCTCAAATATGTTTATCTAATGCTATTTTATAACAATGTTTACAGGAGGAAGAGGGAGATCTTGAACCGGTGAGGGCAGCTGCACTGCGATCGTCCCTGTCCAGAAGAACAGCTTCTGGAAACTCCTATCAGCAGGACCTAACACGGAGCGGTGATTATTATATCGAGCTCCGTATTTATAACCATAGGGACGCTGAAAAATTCGGAAAGGACCGATGGAAGCAAGCGCTCCTCACGTATAGGGCCTCTGTATACTCCGATTCAGCGACTTGGCGCGCCACTAATAATCTTGTATCTGCAGCGAAAGCAGAATTTAAGGGCGTGCAGCCTGTTCTGTATCCAAATAATATTATTTGATGGAATAAAATAATATTATTGTGATACCTATTTTACTCATATACTCTTCTTTATACTTATATTAAAACATTACTTATTAAACGAATGTAATCCACAATATTATTTACATTAGGTATTAAATTGTGATTTATTTACAGGAAGCTCAAATATATGAAACATTAAAAATCTAAATACTCGACACTAAGAATACTCGATACTATTTCAATAATAATATTCGATTTGTAATTTGTTTGTAACTTTCATCCACTTTAAAATATCATATTTAGAATACTCGATACTGACTTATACTAAAACATTACTTATTAAACAAATGTAATCCATATAATATACTTATTAATATTATTTTCATTATATTATTAATTGTGATTTATTTACAGGAAGCTCAAATATATGAAATATTAAAAATCTAAATACTCGATACTAAAAATACTCGATACCAAGAAAACTCGATACTTAGAATACTCGATACTAAGAAAACTCGATACTAAGAATACTCGATACTAAGAAAACTCGATACTAAGTATACTCGATACTAAGAATACTCGATCTGAGAAAAATTCAACAATGAGAAAACTCGATACTATTTTAATAATAATATTCGATTTGTAATTTGTTTGTAACTTTCATCCACTTTAAAATATCATATTTAGAATACTCGATACTGACTTATACTAAAACATTACTTATTAAACAAATGTAATCCATATAATATACTTATTAATATTATTTTCATTATATTATTAATTGTGATTTATTTACAGGAAGCTCAAATATATGAAATATTAAAAATCTAAATACTCGATACTAAAAATACTCGATACCAAGAAAACTCGATACTTAGAATACTCGATACTAAGAAAACTCGATACTAAGAATACTCGATACTAAGAAAACTCGATACTAAGTATACTCGATACTAAGAATACTCGATCTGAGAAAAATTCAACAATGAGAAAACTCGATACTATTTTAATAATAATATTCGATTTGTAATTTGTTTTACATTTAAACTTTCATCCACTTTAAAATTCATACAAAAAATACTCGATACTAAAAATACTCGATACCAAGAAAACTCGATACTAAGAATACTCGATACTAAGAATACTCGATACTAAGAAAACTCGATACTAAGAAACAGAATACTCGATATTAAAAATACTCGATTCTGAGAAATCTCAACATTGAGAATACTCGATATTATTTTAATTATAATATTCGATTTGTAATTTGTTTTACATTTAAACTTTATCCACTTTAAATTTCGTTTTTTAATAATAATTTACAGGAAATTAATATCCGAAATCCAGAATATTTAAATACTTTAAGATAGTTTTTGCAATTACAATTATCTAAATATGTTTTTCTGTGAAGTCTGTAACGTTTCAGTTCCGAAATATTCTGCACACAAAAAAACTAATGTACACAAATCGAATTGCTTATTACAGACACGTTTTGATAATGTTCATATAATAGCAACAGCTTTTAGAAATCGGATAATCAGTTATAGAGTGAATCCTAGAATGGTTAACGTTTCACTTGAATTATTTTTAACACAAATTTCTGAAACGATTTGTTACCTTATCAAAGACCAGATGAAAAAACATAAATCGGTAAAAGTTAATTTTGAACTATTTGTTTGGTATATATTACCAAAAAATTATGAAAAATCTTTAAAGTCATTTAACACAAAGTATAATGTAGTCGTGCAAAACACAGATATTTTGTCCTTATATAAATCATTTTGTGGTAAACTTATTTGTAAATGTTCCGAATTTGAACTGTCTGAGTCAGGTTGGACAATTGAGTCTATCAGTCATTTAGAAATTAATATCGTAAAATATAATCCTTTGCGAGGTGGTTCTTATTTACCATTGCCTAAACGTATTGTCAATACTAAATCATGCCTAAACATAAAAAATGAAGACCAACATTGTTTTCTTTGGTGTATTGTAGCTGATATGTTTCCGGCAAAGACCAATCCAAACAGAACTTCTTCATATCCACATTATTCCGAATTATTTAATATTTCTGACATGAGTTTTCCCCCTAGTTTCAATGACATTAAGCGCTTTGAAATAAACAATTCTAATATCAGTATCAATATATACGGTTTAGATAATAATGTTACAGTTACAGGTCCCTTATATAAAACAAAATCACGTCGTTTATACCATGTCAATTTGCTTTACATTAGCAACAATAGAAAGAGTCATTTCTGTTTAATTAAAAGCTTTGAAAAACTTGTACACAAGCAATTGACCCAACATAAAAGTAAAATATATTTATGTGATGAATGTTTTATTTACTTTCACACTGAAGAGAAATTGAATTGTCACGAATGTGCCGGAATACAAACCATATTACCTGAGAAGGGTACTGAAATAAGTTTCATAAATTATGAAAGAACTCAAAGAGTACCAATAGTGATTTATGGTGATTTTGAAAGTTTATTGCGTGAATATTCTGACAAACATAAATCAACACATGTAGAAAATATTCAAGTTCATGAGGCTACGTGTTTTGCTTACTATATTTGTTGTAATTCAAATCCCGAATTAAATGATTTCGTATCTTACCGAGGGCCAGATTGTTCTAAGAAATTTGTCAAATCTTTGACTAATGATGTAAAACGATTATATAAAGTATTATTAGAGAGTGAAAATATGATACCGCTTACTGAGGATGAACATAGATGTTTTATCAACAGCACTGAGTGCCATATTTGTAAAAATAAGTTTTCGTGTAATGATAATATTGTTAAGGACCATGATCACTTTACTGGAAAATATAGAGGACCTGCGCATGATATATGCAATTTAAATGCAAAGCAATGCACTTTTATACCCATAGTGTTTCATAACTTATCCGGTTATGACAGTCATTTATTTATTAATGAACTTTCAAAGATAAACGGTCGAATTCATCTCATACCGAGAACTAAAGAGAAATATATTTCATTTACAAAATTCATAACCATCAATGCAACAAATGTTGTAAAATTGAAATTTATTGACTCATATAATTTTTTAAGCTCAAGTATGGACAAATTGGTTAAGACTATGAACCCTGAAGATTTCAAACATTTAAAATCTTTTTTTAATAATAATACTTTATTTGATATTGTTCGAAGAAAAGGCATTTATTGTTACGATTACATAGATTCCTGGGAACGATATGATGAGAATAAATTACCAGAACCGTCAAAATTTTTCAACAAACTTACATCTGAATCTATATCTGATAAAGACTATGAGCATGCCTTAAATGTTTGGAAAACTTTTGATATAAAAAATTTGGGTGAATATACCGATTTGTATCTTAAATGTGACGTTTTACTTCTGTGCGATGTTTTTGAAAAATTTAGGAAAATGAGTTTAAATAATTATGGTCTGGATCCTTGCTATTACGTTTCATCACCATCCTTAAGTTGGGATGCTATGTTATTGTATACTAAAATCAAGTTAGATCTAATCTCTGACTTAGAAATATATCAAATGATAGAAAAGGGTATAAGAGGAGGACTTGCTCAATGTTCACTCAGATATGCTAAGGCAAATAATGAATATCTTACCGACTATAATAGTGAAGAACCTGATAGTTTTCTAATTTATCTTGATTGTGTTAATTTATATGGATATGCTATGATGCAAAAGCTTCCAGTAGGAGGATTTAGGTTTCTCCTTCAGAAGGAAATATTAAATTTTGATGTTATGAGCTTATCATCTGATTCTGATATTGGATTTATATTAGAAGTAGATCTTCATTACCCTGACTACTTGCATGATAACCATTCCGATTTACCATTTGCGCCCGAAAAATTTGTTCCGTTCTGTAGTCGAAATGCTAAACTTATTGCTAATCTTTTCAATAAACATAGATATGTTATTCATTATATTCATTTAAAAGAATGCTTAAATAATGGTTTACAACTGTTAAAAATATATAGAATATTAGCATTTCACCAAAGTAAATTCTTAGAATCATATATTTCTTTAAATACTGGGCTGAGGCAAAATGCAACTTCTGATTTTGAAAGAGATTTTTTTAAAAAACAAAATAATTCTATATTTGGAAAAGCCATAGAGAATAAAAGAAAACAAGTTGATGTTAAGCTCGTAAATATATGGAGAGACAAATCTAATCGAACTAAAAAGTTTTACGGGGCTGAAAAATATGTTAGCGCACCTAATTTCAATAACTTTTCTGTTATTTCAGAATCTCTTGTAACAATTCAAATGAACCAAACAAAAATAGTTTTAGATCGTCCAATCTATATCGGATTTAGTATTTTAGAAATTGCAAAATGTCACTTATATAAATTCCACTATTCGGTCATGAAAAGAATTTACGAAAATAAATTAAAGCTTTGCTATACAGACACTGACAGTCTGCTATATTTAATACAGACAAAGGATTTTTACGAAGACTTAAAAGCACATTTAAAATATTTTGATACTAGCAACTTTGAAAAAGATAATGTATTTAATATACCAATGGTTAATGCTAAAACACCTGGTTACTTCAAAGATGAGATGGGTGGTGAAATTATATCAGAATTTGTAGGTTTGGGAGCAAAATTATACTGTATAGATTCTAAAATTTCCACTTTAAAGAAAGCTAAAGGTGTTAAGAAATGTGTTACAAAAAAGCTGAATATAGAAAAATATAAAAAGGTTTTACTGAACAATGAAATACTCAGAGATGATATGTGTATTATTAGATCTAAGAATCATAGAATTTTTACTCAAAAGATAAATAAAGTAATTTTGTCAAACAGCGATGATAAACGACAAATAATGGCTGATAAGATAACAACCTTACCATGGGGTCATCATAAAACAATATTTTAAATGAAAACAAATTATTGATTTTTTCGAATATTATTTATTGCATGTATTTGAGCATCTTGTATTAATAATACCTAACTTGAATTGTTAGTTTGTAGTTTAAGTACTAATAATTATATATTTTAATATAATATGTGAAATAAATAAATTATGTAATCTTACAGCAGTTGTTTGATTTATTCATACTGTCTTATTATACAGGTATAACATGAACCCGATTAATTTAAACATTTCTTTTTGATTTAACAATAATACATTCAAATAATAATTAAATTCACTTTTACAATAATAACAATAACAAACATTACACTGAGAGGGAGATGTCAATGTAACCATATAAACTTGTGTTCTTTTATAATAAAGGGCAGTATAGCAACAGCATTCGTTGTATCACTTACTCCTAATATCAACCATCCGTACATGGCGACCGTGACAGCGTAAACGCTAGCAGCGTACCTATGTTTACATTTCTTTGACCAAAACGGGTGTCGCAATGAATTGCAACGAGACCAATCTCGTACTGGGACTTAGCGTGGTCACTATTCTATTTTGTGAATATTTACCACGACAATCACAAAATGGGTACAACTAATACGAAGGAAGAAGTTATAGTTCCACAAAACGCAGCAGGTGGAAGTAACAGCGCTGACATCACGCAGCTGACGATACATGCCAGCACAACAAACATCATTTTAATCGTGTTACTTCTTATAGCATCGTTGGCGTTTTTGTATGGTATCTTCAGAATCTACAAGAATTGCCATCAGAAATGGATGGGTAATGAGATCAGGAAGGACAGATTACGATGTTCTATATGGAGACGTAGAGCTGACGCAGAGGAAATGCGGACGAATGCCAGAGGCTACAAGAAGGACACTGAGGACGTCATCTGAAGAGTTAAAAACCCAGGGTTTACGAAGAAAAGTGCGCGAAAATTATATTCGTAATGTGTCAGTGCGTGGTTATATATAAGGTGTTGTCTATTCTCTATTAGTAGTAAACGTGTAATAGCATAAAATATACATGACATTATTTTAGTGGACTAAAATAAGTGACAAATGAAAATAAAATGAACGCTGGAGTGTATGCAGTATAAAATAATGGTATGTAATTCAGTACCTACTAAGAAAATAGAAATAAGTATTTATGTTAAATGGCAGAAAACTTAAAAACATTGTACGACAAGTTATTTGAAATCAGAAAATATTTGATAAAGATAGGTCCAGATAGAAGAAAAGGTAACATTATAGTCGTAAAATTAGCAGAGGCAGACAACTTAGTAAAAGAGTACAACTTATTTTTAGAATATTATTCAAAATCAAAAAGCACCGTATGTGAGAGTGAATGTTCGCATATTCACGAGCTTTGCGCAAATTTTGATCATTTATATGAACAAATATTAGAATTGTGCTCACAGAAACCTAGTACGGCAGATAAAATGGCAACTACTTGTAAATTTGATTTAAAAATTGCTTTAAGTTTATTACCAGTTTGTACAGACGATGAGGCTAGCGTAAAGCAACTAATAGATGGCATAGAGTATTACAAAACAGAGTTAGACGAAAATTCACAAGGAAAACTGTTAAATTTCGTATTAAAAAATAGACTCTCACAGACCGCAAAAATGAAATTAGCGACTTCATATGTCAATATTGACGACTTTATAGCTGACTTGAAGATTCAGTTATTGCCTAAAAAATCGGCTACAGCAATTCAACGAAAGCTGCAAAGTCTTAGGCAAAACGATTTATCAATCGATGATTTCGGCAAAAAAATTACGGAATTGTTTGTTGATTTGACGATCTCTCAATCGGGGGCCAACGAGGCCAGTTTGAAAGTTTTAAAGCCAATTAATGAGAAGCAAGCTATCAAATGTTTCTCAGATGGATTGAGAAATCGACGACTTAGTACAATAATTTCAGCCAGAAATTTTACATCATTGAAAGATGCAGTACAGGCGGCCATCGATGAAGATATAACAAGTCCATCAACATCTTCCGATATTTTAACGATGAATTATAGAGGGAGATCGTCTTATAACTGGTCACAGCGGAGAGGCCGCTTCTCATACGCAGGTAGAGGACGCGCACGTGACAATCAACAGGTTATCCAAAACCAAGACGAACAGCAGGATCAGGTTCGGAGAGGATCGCAGGCAAGCTGGCGCCGGTCCACCCGACCATTTCATGGAAACAGAGGTAGGTCCAATTATAGCACCTCCAGGGATCAACACATACATACATTGGATGACTCAGAAACGCAGGAAAATACAGAAACAGAACAGCGGAATGAGGACCAGTTTTTTCGGGACTAAAAATATAATTTTATCATGCAATAACGTAGGCTACGTAAATATAAAATCGCATAACCATTATTCATACCAATTATTAGTAGACACCGGTGCATCCATATCTGTCATAAAGTATAAACAAATTCTCGACCAAAACATTCCAATCCATATCGAGAAGACACTTGTAAACGGCATCGGGGGCAAAGTACAGGCTATAGGATATGCTTATTTGCGCCTAGTTATTGGAAATCAGACCATACAACATAAGTTCTATGTTTTTAAAACATTGCCTTGTAAAGGTAGTGGCATACTGGGACAAGACTTTTTAAGCAAGTATAAATCAGTATTAAATTACGGTAACCAAACTTTGTTACTATGGAATAACAACTCAAAGGTATCATTACCATTAATAATGACAAACAATCATTTTAATATACCGGCAAGATCAGAGTCTATTCACTTTATTCGAACGTGTGAGATGGAAGAATGTGTAGTTAATGGAACAGAACTGCGAAAGGGGATCTTTGTTGCAAATACTTTAGTTAAGCCCACGAATGGGAAAATACCAATTAGGATTTTAAACACCACGGAGACAGATTTAGTCTTGACAACAATTAGTCCAACACTTTACAAAGCAAGCGAGTATGATGTATGTTCATTTCAAGAAACCAATAATAATGCTGATCGTGTCAGAAAGGTATTCGCTTCGCTATCGCTGAAACATTTAAATAAAGAGGAGCAATTGTCCATAGAGTCCATTTGCGCAAAATATGCAGATATTTTCTTCCTACCAGGTGATAAATTAGGAACAACTAAATTATATGAACACTCAATAACATTGAAACCAAACGTGGCACCAGTGTACGTTAAGCCCTACAGAATGCCGCATTCACAGAAAGCCGAATTAAAAAAACAAGTGGACAACTTATTGGAACAAGAAATTATTGAACCTTGTTCCAGTGAGTGGTCCAGCCCAGTACTCCTAGTGCCTAAAAAATCAGACGCAAACGGGGAAAAAAAATGGCGGTTAGTAATAGATTACCGTAAGCTCAACACTTGTATTCAGGATGATAAGTTTCCACTGCCAAACATCACGGATATACTAGATTCCTTGTGTGGATGTATTTATTTCACACATTTAGATTTAAACCAAGGATTTTTTAACGTAGCGTTAAACAAACACAGTAGGAAATATACTTCATTTAGTGCAGACGGTGGTCAGTATCAAATGACAAGAATGCCTATGGGACTCAAAACTAGTCCCAGCTCATTTTCGCGTATGATGACCATGGCAATGACCGGGCTATCCTACGACAAGTGCTTAGTGTACCTAGACGATCTTATTTGTATGGGACGGAACTTAACTGACCATAACAAAAATTTAATAGAAGTATTCGAAAAGATGCGCAGTGCCAACTTAAAATTAAATCCCACTAAATGCGATTTCCTTAAGAAAGAGATGCTTTATTTAGGCCACGTGGTGACAGGCAATGGTATATTGCCGGACCCAGATAAGATTAAAATAATTAAAGAGTATCCAGTTCCTAAAAGTACGGACGAAGTGAAACGCTTCGTTGCTTTTGCAAACTACTATAGAAAATTTATAGACCACTTTGCCGACAAAGCCTATCATTTAAACCTTTTAAGTAAGAAAAACACTAAATTCAACTGGGATAGCAACTGTCAAACGTCATTTGAAACTCTAAAACAGAGTATGATGTCACCGCCAATCCTACAGTACCCAGATTTCTCAGAACTAAATCAATTCATAGTACAAACCGATGCATCTGGGTACGCAATTGGGGCAGTACTATCAAATTCAAATGGCAGACCAATAGCTTACGCTAGTAGGAGCCTTAACAAAGCGGAAAAGAACTATCCCACTATAGAGAAAGAACTCTTAGCTGTAGTTTGGGCTGTCAAATATTTCAGACCCTATTTATACGGTCGTACATTTAAAATACTAACCGACCACAAACCCCTTGTATACTTATTTAATTTAAAAGACCCATCTAGCAGGCTCTTTAAATTTAGACTAGCTCTAGAAGAATACAATTACGAAATAGAATACGTAAAAGGGAGTGAGAACTGCGTAGCAGACGCATTATCTAGAATAAAAATTACGTCAAAAGAACTTAAAGAAATGAATGAGAGTCTGTGTGCAGTAATGACTCGCGCTCAAAAACGAAAATTAGATGCTGTCGCCCCGGAAGATGAGTTGCCCACCGACAACTTGCCAGTTCAACCACATGTAGTGGAAACTCATATCAAACCAAGAGGCGCAGTAGAGTTAAGATTTGCACCCAGTAGCAGTCTTAAGAAGCTAAAGAGCGATAGCTCAGTAGTGTTACAAACACACATAATATTATTGTATAATGCCCAAATGAAAACTATATTCATAAACTCGGCATCTCAATCACAAACTACGCGAGCCGAGTTTGCGAGAGAGCTGAGTGATCTATGTAACAAGCTAAATATAGAAGAAGTATACTTCATTAAAAATTCGAATAATAAATTTTTTGTAGAGAAATTAACTAGTGAGATAAGAAAACAAAGCAACTGGAAAGGGCCCAGATTATGTATATTAAAAGATGTCGAAAGAATAGAGGACAAAGATGATAGGAAAGTGATACTCAACGACTTTCATCTTTTGCCCACTAGTGGGCACGCGGGCATGAGAAGAATGCTGACTAATATAAAAAAATACTATTTTTGGCCAGGCTTAGAAAGTGATGTCAAAAATTATGTCAAAAAATGTGTTCAATGTCAGAAGCATAAGTATACAGTTCAGGTGAAAGAGCCAATGGCAATCACCACAACTGCTCATTCGGCTTTCGATAAAATCTTCTTAGACTTGGTAGGACCATTAGACAAAGACAGCAACAATTTTTCATATATATTGACATTACAATGCGAGCTGTCCAAGTATGTATGTGCGTATCCCCTCGTCACTAAAACCTCTACAGAAGTAGCACGCACCTTCGTGGATAACTTCATACTTCAACATGGCATCCCGAGGGAGATAGCTACCGACAGAGGCACAGAGTTCATGTCCGAGACCGTGACACAGGTTTGTGAATTACTACATATTAAAAAGTTAAACTCAACTGCGTATCATCACCAAAGCATCGGAGCGCTAGAGAACTCGCATAAAAATCTAGGTGCATTTTTGCGAATCCAAGCAGAAGGAAAACCCGAATTATGGAGTACTTGGTTACCATTCTGGTGCTTTGCTTATAATACGACAGTTCACTCGTCAACAAAATTTACACCATTCGAACTCGTATACGGTAGAAAGTGTAACTTGCCCAATAATTTGGAAAAGTGTGTAGAGCCTCTATATAATTACGACAGTTACCCGCTTGAACTTAAGTACCGCCTACAGGTTTCTCAAACCGAAGCGCGGGAAAATTTGATAGCCAATAAAATAGGCAGAAAAAGTAGATACGACCAGCATGTAAATCCAATACGCTACAAGCCAAACGATCAAGTTTTAATTAAAAATGAAACTGGCAATAAACTTCAACAATTATATTCTGGACCTTACAAGGTGATTAGAGATTTGTCACCAAATGTTGAGGTCAATTATAAGGGAAAACCCGACATTATTCACAAAAACAGAACGAAACCGTATCATGTTTAAGATAAAAACAATAAGACAATTAATTACCAATGCTATAAGCACTTAACAATAGCTATTATACAGGTCAGCAGAAAACAGAGACGAATAATAAGCGCCAGCTGTGCGCTCATAGGTACTCAGGGATTGATTGTTATTATAAGTATGTAACCACTTATTATTGTATAACTTTGTATACCAAACATAACGAACATATGTACTACGATTATGTTATAACTAAATTTTATACGTGTTAGCCTAAGAGTATCAATGTTTAATTTGTGCTTATATTGTATCCATGCAATAAAATAAAAGTAAACTTTTATTTTATTTTAGTTTTAGGGAGGAGATGAGAGGGAGATGTCAATGTAACCATATAAACTTGTGTTCTTTTATAATAAAGGGCAGTATAGCAACAGCATTCGTTGTATCACTTACTCCTAATATCATCCATCCGTACAACACATTAGATTTGCTTAACTTTTGTACTATTTTACTAACTAAATGATCAGTTTTGTCAACAATATCGTCATAATCACTTGTCACTAAATACTGCACATTCACACTCGCATTATCAGTTTCAGTGTCTATTTCTTCCATATCACGGCCTTCCAAATCAAAAACCATAATTTTTATTAACTGGCGAACACGTCCTTGCTCCTTACGCATGATAAAAGAAGAGTTTTTAAAAGATTTACTTTTTTTCTTCTTGAATCTTCGTTCCTCTATTTTTTTCTTTCGACTCTCCTCACATGTTTTAGCTGCTACTTCCGCATACCAGCTCTCCCCATCTTGAGCATAGTAAAACGGATTGGTGACAGGGTCTGAGTCTTCTATCGCATTCTGAAAGAATACTAAGAATATTATAACTAAACAGCATGAACTATGGATTTAATGTTTGATTTAAGATAATCTTATTAGTTACATACCGCTAAATTTTGCGGGGCGGTCATATCTACAACGGGGCTGTACGATGGTGAGTGTGACATAATTCTGTAAAAAAAAAGGGATGCATTACATACTTATTATTATTAGTTTAAATAATTAATTAATTAAATTAAAAAAAAACCTTACCTTGAAAATATAAAATCGTTAACAAAACGACCTCCTTATGCATAGAACACCAGCTGTGAAGTGATCGCTTATTTTTATAACACGTGCAAAAATTATTTGATTTGCGATGAGTAATATGGATCATTACGTAGCTCTTAAATATACATACCTATCTTGTAAGATGAGACTAGAACCATTCCTGTTGGGACAAGTCTAAAGATAGCCCCAAATAAAGTATATATGTTTATGTTAGTTAATAATTAAATTAATTGACAAGATGAAGTTGATCAAACAACCCATATCACTTAACGTTAAAAATATAAATCTTGGTGAGTCTCCTAAAGAGATTAGACATAGCGCTTTGTTGCCAAATACGATTCGTTGTATAATTTGCGGCCCCTCAAATTGTGGTAAAACAAACGTTGTGATCAGTTTGTTACTGCATGAAAATGGGCTCAAATTTCAAAACCTTTACCTTTACTCGAAGACTAATTTTCAACCAAAATATTGTTTTTTACGGGAAGTATTAAAAAGAGTGCCTCAGATAAAATTTCATGAGTTCAGTGACGATAAAGATGTCATATCTCCGAGTGAAGCTTTACCAAATTCTGTATTTATATTTGATGATGTTGTATGTGAAAATCAAACAAATATCCGCAATTATTTCTGTATGGGTAGACATAAGCTAATTGATTGCTTTTATTTATCGCAAACCTACTCAAAAATCCCGAAACAGTTGTTACGCGATAATGCTAACTTTCTTATAATATTTAAACAAGATGATGTGAACTTAAAGCACATCTATGAAGAACATGTCAACTCTGATGTACCGTGGAATCAGTTCAAAGATATTTGTAAAAGTGTTTGGAGTAACCCTTACAACTTTCTTCTTATTAACAAAGACTCATCATTAAATAATGGAAGGTACAGACAGAATTTTGATTTTTTTTTTAAATTTGAATGAAAGCAAATACATGTACATATAAATGAATTGTATACAAAAAACATTGCTAGTGTTATTCCTTTCTTAGTTGAATACAGTTGTGGTTACATAATATGGAGAAAAATATTAAAATGGAATTAATGAAGTCTGTTGACTCCATAAAAAATAAAATAAAACATATGAAAAATCAGGAACATGCAATGAACTTGTCACTTGATAAAATGCTAAAACCGGTGACAGATCCTCTTCAGACTTTAGTTAATTCTAATAAATCTGCAGAAAAAAATAATAAAAATGAAAATACAACTCTAAAAAATTCCGAAGGAATCGAATCCGATGAAAATAATGCTAGTTCATCTATAAAGTTCAATGACTATTACGATCCAAAAATAAAATCTACCCAATTAGTCGAACAAAATGCTAAAAAGGAATCGATTGATAATTTAGAAATTTCATTAGAAGGTGATGACATCTTTGGTATTTATGATGGTATTAGTATACCGTTTGGAATCAGAAGTGAAAACAATACTTTATTCATGGGTAATTCAACAGTATCATTTTCTAAAGTTGATAGTTTGAATAACGAAAGTACCATTTTAATTAAAATCGGTGACAAAGCTTACAATTTAACTGCTGGTCTAAAAGAACTTTTACTCCGAAGAAAACCTGATTTAAAGTTAATATCGAGCGAAGATAAACTTGTCTATAAGGATATGTTACATTATACAAATGCACATAAAAGAGATTTTAATCCTAAAGGTCAAATAAGAGGTGACAAAGGTATAAAATATTGTAAAATAATCAAACACCTATTTTCCGAATCGTCAAACGATGATAAACTTGTTCACACTAAATTTGGAGGAAACTTGCCAAAGTTAAAGAAGTACAAAAACAACACCGACTTGATATATTGGGATGATCCCAATGAATTGGTTGAGAGATTAAAATTATTAGTAGCTTCGAGAGATGCTGGCAATACCAATCATGATAATGAAATTTTATCGATAGTTGAAGAATTAAAAGAAGCTGACATAATTCAATAATAAATAGTGGAGATACTATGGTTTTTATTCAGTATCAATGGTGGGTTCAAGACAAATGTTGATATACTGAATTAAAGATATGAGTAAAGCCGACGTAGTAAACGAAATTCATAAAAATGCAAGGGTAAACTTTCCGCGAAGACATGTTATTATGAAAGATATAGATGATTTATGGCAAGCGGACTTAATTGATATGCAATCAATTTCTAAAGACAATAAAAATTTTCGATTTATTCTTGCTGTTATTGACACATTTTCAAAATATGCATGGATCTTTCCTTTGAAAAGTAAGACCAAAGATGTTGTATGCAATTCTTTCAAGATTTTATTGGAAAAAGGGCGTATGCCTAAAAATCTGCAAACTGATAATGGGGCAGAGTTTTATAATGATAAATTTAAAAAACTTGTGAGATCTTATCATATTAATCATTATTCAACCTTCTCAACAAAAAAAGCTTCAATTGTTGAGCGATTCATCAGAACATTGAAGTCTAAACTTTATAAAGAATTTAGTCTAAAAGGAAGCTATAACTGGATCGATAATACTCTTAATAAAGTTATTTATGAATACAATCACACCTATCATCGCACAATTGATGAAATTCCCGCAAACGTGGACAATAATAATAAACAACGCATATTACAAAGATATTTCAGGCTGGTAAAAACCGATAGCATAAAAAGCAAGTTTAAAGAGGGTGATTATGTACGCATTAGTAAGTATAAGGGGACATTTGAAAAAGGATATACTCCCAACTGGTCGACAGAAATATTTAAAATTCGAAAAATTCAAAAAACAACCCCTATCACCTATTTAATTGAAGATGCAATCAGGGGCCAGCCCATTCTAGGTGCATTTTATGTACAAGAGCTTCAAAAGACAAAAAATCCTCATGTATATTTGGTTGAAAAAGTTCTTAGAAGGAAAGGAAACAGGGTTTTGGTAAAATGGTTAGGCTTGCCTTCTTCTGAAAACAGTTGGATTGATAAATCGAATATTTATTAAGTGTTCAGTCCAAATGTTTCAGTCTTATGATGGGTATTGAAGAGAGTAGTCTTCTCAATTGGATTATAAATCATTTACCATTTGAGTTACATTTACCGGGATACAATTATTGCGGGCCTGGCACTAAATTAATTAAAAGGCTTACGCGTGGAGATAAAGGTGTTAATAAATTAGACGAATATTGCAAACAACACGACATTGCCTATCACAAGTCTTCAAACCTAAAGGATCGCCACAAGGCAGATTTAGTTTTGTTAAATATGGCTAAAGAGCGAGCACTTGCCTCAGATGCGACTGTAGGAGAAAAACTGTCAGCACGCTTAGTAAGCAGCGCTATGGCAACAAAAATCAAAACTGGTTTTGGCCTAAAAAAAGAAAGCAAAAAGTGTTCTCCCAAAATTAAACCTGAAAAAGCATTAAAAAACAAATTTAAAAATGTTATTAGAAAAACGAAAAGACATATCAAAAAATTAAAACCGAAATGCAAGAAAGTGGCAATAGAATTAGCTATGGCTGCTGCCAGAAAATTAGCTGATGATTCATCCGTTAAACTTCCTCGTATTATTCCTATACCAAAAACTGGTGGAGTATAGCCTTTGATTCCGATTTTTGCGGGCTTATCTGCGGTGGGAGCTTTAGCAGGCGGTGCAGCTGGTATTGCTAAAACCATAAATGAATTCAAGATGGAAAAAAATTATTCATAGAATCGAGGAGACACAATGAAAAAATGGAAGCTCTCTGCATCGGAAAAGGACTACACCTTAAACCATATAAAGGTGGACTCGGAATTTTTGTATCGAAAGAAAAAAACTAAGATATCGGCTACCCAATCGAGCCTTGAGTAATTTAGACATTTTGAAGTATGGGAATAATATTCCCTATTTCAGAGGCGTCTTTATGAGAGATAAGCTCCCTAAACACCCTTTTAAAAAAGAATGCGGTGTTATAAATTTAGATAGCTCTAAAAATCTTGGTTCTCATTGGGTAGCCTATGCAAAATACAATGATTATATTGAATATTTTGATAGTTATGGAAATCTTAAGCCTCCAAAGGAATTTATAAAATACTTGGGATCCAAAGTTCATTATAATTATGATAATATTCAGCGTGATCACCCTTATAATTGTGGACATCTTTGTTTAAACTTTTTGAACAATTTTTGGTGTAGTGGAAGAATAAAATAAACAGGATCTGCCGAAAGAAGTCAGTATAGAAGCATGTCTACTACGGTTACCATCTCTGGACATAAATCGGAATTGGTTTCATACTTTCAACCACCGCTGCATTTGTCAGATCAATATGAGTGCGGTTTGATATACTTTTCAGTATTACAATCAACACCAAATAACCCCATTATTAACAGAGGTCTGTCTGTAATCAAAATCGAATGTGATCTTGTTCACAGTTCGTATTGCAACGGATTACCAACTCATTTTATTCACGAATTCGTGTCTGATACTACTCCAGGCCATCAGTGTGTTGAAATACCGCAAAATGTTATTTACTTTCCAGTAAACAAAAATATAATTTCATCAATATCGGTTAAGATTGTAGATCAATTTGGCCACTGTGTTAACTTTGGAGAGAAACAAATTCAGTTACGACTTCATTTAAGAAAAACAAAATGATAGTATATTATAAAAACACTCAAGCGAATGAAAAACGTCTTAGTTCTTCTGCGATTGCTAAGGTGCAAAGACGCAAGAAAAAAGTTAAGAAATTGACTAAAGTAAATAAAGATTTTCTTAAAGCTCTAGGATTTAAAATATGAATATACTACAGATTGCTGAATTACCGCACTTTGACACTTCGATCGAAAGTTATGAAGTCCATTCATACAATCCCTACAATAGCAGCTTTAGAGAAAACGATGAAATCAGAATTCCCCTCCACCAGCAAGACATATACGTGCTACCATCAGCCAGTTCAATTTACATCGAAGGACAGGCGAAGTTCTTCGGTAAAGATGGGAATCCAATCAAGAAAAATGTTACGTTCACTAACAACCCTGTTATGTTTTTGTTTCAAGACATTAGATACGAAATGAATGGTATTGAAATAGACCGCATAAAAAATTCTGGAATAACGTCAACAATAAAATCATACATCTCATTAAATGAAGCAGAAAATAAAGTTGCTGCCCTATGGGGTTGGTGTTTAGAGGGATTTCAAAGTGATGGGCATTTTAGTGCTGTGATACCACTAAATAAAGTTTTAGGGTTTGCAGAGGATTACAATAAAATAGTGATAAATTGTAAACATGAACTTATACTGAACAGAAGTAACACTAATTTAAATAGCATTATCCTTACTGATGATATTGCTAATTTTCAAATAGATGTGCAAAGAGTTCAGTGGAGGGTGCCACACATAAAAGTATCAGACCGAGAACGACTGTCACTTTTAAAACATTTAGAAAAAGATAAACCTATTCAGATGGCGTATAGAAATTGGGATTTATATGAGTATCCATTACTACCTAAAACAACAAAGCATTCTTGGTCTATTAAAACTGCTTCACAATTAGAAAAACCCAGATATGTAATTTTTTGTTTACAAACTAATCGAAAAAATAATAAAACTAAAGATAGTTCAGTATTCGATCATTGTGAAGTAACAAACGTTACGCTCTTTTTGAATTCACAATATTATCCTTATGAACCTTTAGGTTTAAAGTTTTCTGAGAACAAATATAGTATATTATACGAAATGTTTGTGAAATTTCGTCAGTCGTATTACAACTATCCAGTAGACCCGTTGCTTGACCTAAAGGAATTCAAAGAAAAAGCCCCTCTCTTTATCTTAGACTGTTCAAGACAAAACGATAGCCTGAAAACTGGTCCAGTGGACGTGAGGTTGGAAATTGAATGTTCTACAGCAATACCAGATAAGACGACTGCATATTGTTTGATTATAAACGATCGACTTGTAGAATACAAACCTCTCAGCAACATCGTGCGCAGGTTATCATGATTGCTATTGTGGATATTCAAGGCTTTAAAACAGAAACAAATGAATTTATAATAAAAGAAATCGCCATATTGTATAATAAAACATTACAAATATTTTTAATTAAGCCACCATTTCCATTTTCAAAATTAACGAAGCAAGAAAAAAAACAAGTAAGTTGGATTGAACGTAACAGAAAGATACGCTGGCGTGAAGGATTTGTTCCCTATTCTAATTATCAGAATTTGGTTATAGATATTTTAAGAGATAAATGTATCTACGTTAAGGGTTTAGAAAAAGTGTTGTGGTTAAAGCATATTTTAGGAAATAGTCATTGTAATATATTCAATTTAGAAGATAAAGGATGTTCAAGTTTGATAAGCTTATACGATCAATATAAATATTCTCAAGATTTATATAACTGTATTTATCATGACTCTGTATGTGCTTTAAAAAATGTATTGTGTTTAAATAAGTGGTGTGTTGACAATAAAATTCTAAAATAAATATTTTATTGTTTTTATTTCTGTAGTTAGGTGAAATGCATCTTAGTTTTCTTCCCCTTCCTCCTACTTCTGTCCAGTCTTTATATGTTGCTGACAAAAGCTGGACCATACCATTATACATTTGTACCTAATTGAATTAGAAAGTCAATAAAACATGTCTCAAAATGAATACAAGCCTCGATATGACATGTATAACACATTTAAAATGCGTGAATTTTCATTTAATTATTACTGGGGGACACTTAATAAAAAGAAAAGATTAGTGATGGAAATGGCTGACGCAGGATTCTTTTATTATGGAAATAGTATAAATGATATTGCAGCATGTTTCTCATGTGGAGGTGTTATTGAAGATTGGGAGATTTATGATGATCCTTGGACGCAACATGCCATACATTTTCCTAAATGTTTTTATTTAAACGCTGTGAAGGGCACAAACTATATTACAAAAAAGTGTTTGGAATACTTACCCTATTAAAGTGTATATGTATAGGATGTCACATTGCACTTAAAAATGAGTCAATTTATGGGTATATATTACATAGGCGTCGTGCATCACAGCAATTTAACTTTGAATATTACAGTGCAAAGGTTCAATATTAAATTTATTTCTTAAATAAATAATTACATTTATTGATGTTATTTATAATGTTTCACTCAGTGAAATCTAATTTAGATGGCATTCGTAAAATGATTTTCAAGAATGCTAGGGGTGAGATAATACATATTCAAGATATGCACCCTAAAAAAAAAATATCGGACGTAGGTGAATTAAAACACCAGGATAATGTTAAAACACAAACAGAAGATTTATTTTACCAGAAGTTGGAAGATCCAGAGAAATCTAAATTGAAAAATACTAAGTATCTTATACTCAAAAGCGAGTCTGGTGAGCTTCTTCGCACATTCGTTAATGTTATCAACAAACAGGTTGATAATGAAAAATCGATTGCGAGTTCGTCAAAGACTAGTGGGAGTAGTATATCGACAGCAACAGCAGATTTATTTCATCAGGAGAGTGATACAGCCCGTGCGTTAGTTTTACCTGCATTAGAAGATATTGATTGCTACCAGATACTGCCAGGGAATGAAATTTGTTTCACATAAATTGTGTCAAAATTTGAGGCAGACCATAGTAGTAGTGTATTATTGGGGCGTTCTGCATAACGCGCTCGAGCGAAGCGAGAGCAAGTGATGCAGAACCCCCAATAATACACTACTCCTATGTTTTCCTTGTTGATGATACATTATCTTTAGAAGCACTAGAGCGCTCAAAAAATGCTCAAAATTGCGCTTTTAACAGAGGCTTAGTGTGCAAATTTGATAAATATAAATGAAAAAAGGAAAACATAGGGACATAGTGTATATCTTACTTTACCAGTTTATGGAATATCTTGTTATGAAATAGAATAAACAATAAACAGGCATGTTATTGCAACAATCCCGAAAGATTTGCATTTATTGAAGAGTTCTGTGGTATAGCTTCGAAATTCTTCATCAGATCTTCACCACATTTAAATGGGACCTATTTGGGAATATACTCTTTCAAACAAAAAAGAAATTTTCAAAATCGGTCCATAATTGACGGAGTAATCGGTGAACATACAAAAAAAAATAGACCTAAAGTCGAACATAGAACCTCCTTAATGGAAAGTCTGTTAAAATAGGTTTTACTCATAATCGTAAAAATAAGTACACTTTATATTCATGACGTAGATAATAAAGACGATATGCTCACCTGAACACAACAACACTTACACACCTCATGCCCACGACTGAATCACTTGTCGTTACCAGCATTAATGGGCTATCTGCAATTCTGCAACGAGAAAAAACTAGTGAACCAAATGACTCACAAGGACAATACTCGTATGAGTGAACTTTTGCCTTTTGATAATAATCTGTGAAATTCGCGACAAGGTTCTGTGTTAGTGTTGATATTTTCCCTTTAGTAAGCTAATTTTTTCTACCCGACTACGGCAAAGCCAAAAGGAAGAGTTATGATTTTAGCAGTCTATGTATGTGTTTTTGTATTTAGGTATGTTCCTCCGTAGCGTCTAAACTATTCATCCGATTTTGATGAATATGGTGTCAATTAATTCGTTATTACGGCCCGGGTAACATAGGTTAAATAAACCGTCGGCGGGTTACAGTTTTTAATTAAAATTTTTGCTTGTTGAAGTTGAGTGACAAATAAACCTACCTTTGTAGTTAGTAACATGTCTGCCACCTGTAGATCGAGACGGATGTGTGCCCAATACAAAAGGTTCCTTATATTTATAGCAAATTACAACTCTATGTAGTAAGTGTTCTCTGCACGCCTTTGGATGTCTGCAGTACGAGAGGGAGTAAAACCTTCTTACGTAGAACACAATAGAATGTCACAGGTGCAGTCGATACCGCAGCAGTAGTGGCGTTGTGCTTGTGCCAGTGGTGTGGTTGGCTTGCTGTAACCTAATCGAAATGGTTGCAAGATACATTAGACAGACTAGAGTCTGGCAAGCTATCTCTAGTACTCTACTCTGGCTAATGTAACTTTGCAGAACCCAAAAAATGTACGCGATCAAAAATTGTGATCGAAGATGAAACTTGATTTTTATAAATGATTCTTAACACTATAATAGATTACTGTAGGTTTGCCTGGTCGCATCTTGCCGCAACTAGAGACTTGCCCTGTATCGTGGGTACGTATGCCACATCAACTAGCTCTCAGTTAATCGCCCTTTATAGGTTACCAGGTTTTGCAGGTAAACTGGCAAACCTTATTTTTTCCTATTTTCTACGTCAGTTTCTTTCAAATGACGTTGGATTCACTTGAAAATCTTTTATGTTTGGGATTAAATATCAAACATAAAGGACATTGACCGGGTTTGGACCAAACGTTGCCCAGACATGGGAGACCTTCCAAATGTTTCTTGGCATCAATTTATACTTAAAAAAAGAAATTGTCGGTCCCAGGGATAAAAAGTTATGGTCTGATTCAGTTGTGTACATAAAGAATTCGAAAGGTTTTTTAATGTAACTCCACAAGATGCTGACGTCCATGGACAGCACTTTCAAATACTCTTTGTTTAATTATGTTGAATGGTTTGAAATTTGAAAGTACTCCCGTGTCTGGGCATTTGGTCCACACCTGTTCAATGTCATTTCAGCCTCGTGAATAGTACCTCATTCGAGGTGGCGATCAGCTCTTAGACAACTATATTTACTAATATTATTTAGGTAATTATTTAACAATATTCTGTAAATCGTCCATAAAACCACAATGTTTTTGCGTACCCCTAGCGCCTGGAAGCTGTAACCAGCCGTCGATCCAAGTAAGCAGGCATGCGTATGTTCGAAGTACGTACTTACACTACCGATTCTTAAACATTTTGTGCAGGAAGAAGTAAGTAACTTCTGGGGGCTCTGGGATCTTGGAATAACCAAACAATTCAACATAATAAAACAGACTATTTAAAAGTGCTGTCCATGGACGTCAGTACTTGATCCAACTCCCATACACGGTTGGTCAATGTTTTTTTGTATAAATTGATACCAAGAAACATTTAAAAATATTTCCATGTCTGAACATCATTTGGTCCAGCTCCAATACATACTTGGTCAATGTCTTTTCAATCTGTTTAATTAAAATTATTGCGGTTAGATATTTCCAGGTAACCCTGCAGCAATCTATTCACACTTATCGGATCTTAGGGTAAATAGCATCTCTATGGGAGGGACTGGGGTGCTGTTATCCACACAAGCTTCTGCCCGCCGGGTTCACCTGCGTGAAGTATTTTATTATACCGAGTGAAAATTATACTTATTTAGTGAGCAAGTTCCATAGTAAGGTACGTAAAAGATCGAAAAAATATCCATAATAACTCAATTCACACATGCATGCTGCTTGTCAATAAGGAGTTCGGTTGTATATTCTATATTTTGAAAACTGCTAAACCGATTTTAATGAAACTTGCACTATTCCCTAAGTTGAGAGATACTTAATCTCATAAAAATAGAATGATCACGTTCCCATAACTAGTTTCGAAGAAATGCGTGGAGAAACATACATACATACGAACATAAACACATAAAGTTTGGCACACGTGTTTAGAAGCCCACATAGAGCAACATATGTGAACATTGTGCAATTTCAGCAATATTACATGGATTTTTTAAGTCGGTCGAAGCCGGAGCGGAGCAGCAAGCAGGCAAGCAACAATACAGCAGTTGATACGGTCCAGGAGTAGCGTGTGGACGTGTGTATGTATCTTTATGCCAATACTGGTAAGTCGTTTTCATTTTGATATAACGACGGACAAGAGTATTCATTATTCAAATTACTGGTTCTGTTTGCTGTACCGACGGGCCATAATGCAAATTCACTCGATAATTTGTTTATGAATAACTCCACATTGCTCGATACCACAATGACGAGTCTGCCAAGTACGTCCATACATGACGACGACACAATCACCAACCTGAACGAAACCATTAGAAGATTAACTATGGAACTTCAATCAGCACATCAGGAGATTGAGGACTTGAACAGTGAAAATTTCCGGCTAAAACTGGATATAGGTGAAGGTCAGAAAATTATCGGAACGTACAAAAAAATTCTCTCATCCGACATGACAAATACGACACCAGTGACCTCACGCAAACGAAATCTCATTAGAATGAACAGTAGGTCTACTCATTCTACACCCCAGAATCACGTTGGAAAGTCTAGTATACACACCCATTCAATGCCCCTAAAACCTCAAGTTTTACCTATATCCACTTACTTCGATAAGAGTCCAAGCCCGTCTACACATAATCCATCCAATCTTAGTCAGGATACTCGCCTAGAAGACAATTATTGTAACGCAGAAAATAAAGTTGACATGCTTAATAAAGAAACTCAAACTTCCGATCAGACTTATGACAATACATTGACACAGAATAAAAAACGGACTTTAATAACTCACTTGAGTGATGTTGCTATTGAAAAACCATCAGGCGTACTTCCAAAACAAAGGAACAAACTGGCTATAATAAGCAGCGGTTGCACAAAAGGAACTCTGCCGTTGATTGAAGAGGTCTTCTCAGACAATTTTGAGTATTGTCATTATTTGCTGCCAAACGCCATCACAGAAGACGTATTGAGCACTATTGAACACAAATTAAAAACCTTCTCTATTAACGACTATTGCTTAATTTTTATGGGAGAAAACGATTTGAAGAATAACGATTACATAGGAATTCTTGATAACTTAAGAAAGTATCTGAAAAAGAATACCCACACCAATCTCGTAGTGTGTGCCCCAACGTACATATGTGGTGCATTAATACATAATTACAAAGTCGAACTCTTCAACAATCTCCTCTACTGGGACATTAAAAACAACAGACATGCATATTTCTTCGATAGTAATCGCACCCTATCGCTTGAAATGTTTTCCATCAATACTGGAAAGATAAACAAACACGGATGGAAAAACATCTTCGAACAAATAAGGTCCAACATAATTTATGACTACGAAATATTCAGCTGTCAAGACAATTTGACAAACCCAAATGGCAGAAGTGAAGACCAACTATCTACTACAAATAACACGGTGACTTTAACTGATCCGAATGAATTGAGTGCAACGCAACAAACTTGTGACTTTTTTCGTAAGTAACAGTATGAAGGACTGTGGTTTAAATGACTTTAATTGTAGTCGTCGAAATGATTTTATCTTACCTCGCTTAACGAACATCAACACAAACAAAAACTCTGTATTATATAATATCTATCATCAAAATTTATGTGGACTTAACAACAAGAAGGATGACCTTGAAATTTATTTGAATGACTTAAAATCAAAAGTAAATTGTATTTGTATAAGTGAACACTTTTTAAATGAAATCCAAATATCACAATTACAGATGACTAGTTATAAACTTGGTTCCTACAACACAAGAGTAAACAAAAAAAGAGGTGGTACTTTGGTGCTAATAAGCGATGACAGACAAATAGAGGACATAGAAATTTGTAAAAAGCTCTATAAACAAGATTATTTTGAGGTATGTGGACTAAAAGATTTAGAATTTAATATTAATATTGTCTGTTGCTATAGAACTCCTGTGAATAATAATTTTGATAGTTTTCTTGAAAGGCTGGAACAACTATTGAAGCATTTCTTCAATAAACAGTGTTTGATTTGTGGCGACTTCAATATTAATATGATGAAAGATGACAAATACCGGAAATCATTTTTATCATTGCTCACATGCTACAATTTTAGATGTTTGTTTGACACTACAACATTCGTACGTAATGGCACAGAGTCATGTATTGACAATATATTGACAAATCTAATAGATACTAATATTAACGATATCCATATTGACCACAACGGATTATCAGATGGACATGCCGGTCTTTTTTGCACAATAAATGTAAAAAAAGTAACAGAAGAAAAAAAACGAAGTAATTTTAAGTATATTAAAAAAAGAATATATAATAAAAAAAATAAGGTGGAATTTAGGAAAAAGTTGGCAGAGATAGATTGGAATCTCGGCATAAATACATTTATAAGAAAATTTAATGAAGTACATGATAATTCTTTTAAAAAAAAGGAAATTTTAATTGATCTCAATAAGTCTGGTAAAAGTTATTGGTTTAGCAAAGGAGTTAAAGTATCCAGCAAAGTCAAGCGCATTTTGTGCCTTATTGATAAAAAGAGATGTGATAAATCAATTTTAAAATATCGCGAAAACTACTTAAGGATATTTAGAAAGGTAGTAAGATGTGCAAAAAAGCTCGACACTAGGAAAAAGATTGATCAGGCACCTCAATCTAGTAAAGCCATGTGGAAAATAGTGAATAGTAGACGTAATTCTAATAAAAAACAAAGCACTGATATTGTAATACTTAAACAAGATAATAAGATATATGACAGCCCTGTAGACGTAGCCAACATTTTATCTGACCAATTTGACAACAAAATTACATTAAAGTCTTCTGATCATAGCTTAGCTAACAAATACTTAACCGACAATATGGCTAGAGTAGACGATAACATGTTGTTTGATCAAGTAACCCCGGTAGAAATCTTCAAAATGGTTAATAATATGTGCAATAAAAATTCTCACGGTCAAGACGAAATACCCATAAGTATCATCAAGGATAACATTGACATATTAGCTGAGCCAATAGCTGACTTTTTAAACAAATGTATTGAGCAATGTGTTTTCCCTGAGCAATATAAAATTGCTCGTGTTTTGCCCATATTCAAAAAAGGCTCCAAATTAGATGCGAAAAACTATAGACCCATTTCCCTATTACCGGTATTCTCTAAAATATTTGAAAAGGTAATGAAAGATAGGCTTGTCAAACATTTGATTAAACACAATATCATTAGCTATCAACAGTTCGGGTATCAAAGAAGCATAGGAACCATTGATGCAATAGACTCACTAGTGGATGATGTGGTTAGCAAACTGAATAATAAAGAAAAAGTGGCAGGACTATTCTTAGATCTTAGCTCTGCCTTCGATACTGTTGAACATAAAATCCTTTTAGACAAACTAGAACACTATGGGATAAGAGATAACGTCTTAAAGCTTTTCAGTTCTTATTTACAGAATAGATCACAGTATGTCGAAATTAAGTCAGTTGAAAGCGGACATGAAAAAATTAACAAATCTAAGCTTGTTAGAGTACAAAAGGGAGTTCCACAGGGCTCAGTCTTGGGTCCAATATTTTTTATAATATTTCTTAACGACTTAGCTAAATATATGTATAAGATAGTACCAGACATCAAAATGGTTATTTTTGCTGATGACACAAGTGCTGTTATGAACGATATCTCTATAAGGGACTTAGAAAACAAAGTGAATCATGCACTGTCTGCTTTTGAACATTGGTTTTCCACTAACAATTTAAAACTCAATGTGGAGAAAACTAAATGTATGCTATTCAAATCAACTGTGAGGAATAATGATAGTATTGAAATAGCTTCATTGGGGAATAAAGTGGAAATTGTGCAAAATTTAAAATTTTTAGGAATACAAATTGATGAGCTCTTATGCTGGAAACAAGAACTGGAAACAATCACAAATACTCTGAGCAGTGCATGCTATGCCTTAAGAAGTTTAAGGGACGAACTAACCATTGCTCAGTTACGAAATGTTTATTTTGCCTTAGTTGAGTCCAAGCTGAGGTACAGTATTAAACTATGGGGGAACAGTTATAAATACAATATAAATGCAGCCTTTGTTATGCAAAAAAGGGCCCTCAGAACTATTCTTCGCATAGAGCAAACTGAATCTTGTAGAGAGCATTTTGTGAAATTAAAGATTTTACCTGTACCTTGTCTTTATATTTTGGTCCTACTAAGTAGCTTTCTAAAAAACCTAGAGAAATACGAGACAAAGGAAGAAAGGGTAACTAGGTTGGAAACGCGCAGGAAAGATTTGCCTAATTATTTGCAGCCAAAATTAAATGTTGTCAAACATAGCTCTAAAGTACAGTCTGTACAAATTTTCAATAAATTGCCATTAGAATTAAAAATGATTAATAATCCAAGAATATTTAAATTCAAATTAAACTCATTCCTATTGACGAAGTGCTACTATAGTATAGAAGAGTTTTTTAGGGACAAAAATAATGCCACAGTGTAACTTGTTTATCGTTTAAGTCTCATTCTTGACATGTTATTATTATTTTTCTTGATTTTTTTTTGATTGAGTTGAATTTTTATTTTATTTTTGACTTTTTATCCATATTATTTGTAAATTTTATTGATTATTATTATTATTCCGTGTATTAATAACTTGTAATTAATTGTAACTTTTATTGATTATTATTATTGTATTAATCCTGTATTCGACACAAATGTATTTTTATTTTTGTTCAGAATAAATAAATTGAATTGAATCTCATGTTAGTTATTGCTGGCCAAGTTTTAGTGTTGCTGAAGAGTTATTGTTCTACTACGAGTATCACTGGTTATAGCCCTTGGTTGGCATTGGCTGGCTATTATAGTATTGACGTTAGCACTATATGGTAACAATGCTGTACCTAACATTTAATTCTGGAAATTATGATAATTTCAAATGAAATGATTCGTTTTGAGTTAATAGAGCTTGATCATGTGATATGTTTCTTCTTTTCGAATCCTTTTAAATAGTTTGGGCCTAACTAAGCCACGTTAATTTCAGCATCAATGGCATTCATTAGATTCTCTAAAGCCCATACACCTGGGCACTTGGGGCAACCACACATTAAAGTACCCATAACATCTGGTCTCATGTTTTGGACAGAGGCACCGTACTCACATTCGGTGTCCATAAACCTCATTTTGCCATGCCTGTTTAGGTTACTATACAGAACACCATGTGCTTTTAGTCAGTAGGAGTCTGACGGATTCCTCAGCTTTCCCCAGGGCTGAGGACATCAATTGAGGATTTTCAAATGATTCGATACACTATTAAAACCTGACGATGAAGAACAGACGTGGACGTCTGTCTTGCAGAAAGGCCGTGTCGGATTTAGTCAATAGCATGGACGTCAAAACATAACGCAAGCGCGCCTCCTGGTGGCGAATTAACAACAACTACTCGCGCGCTTTTTATAGCCGCATGTGTGGTGAGGACAGCAGGATAGGGGTGAATCATCCTTTAGGGTATATGTGTTCTATGGAGAGAATAGTTCTGACCGCCTCCAAGCTAAGACATCGTAGAATCACTGTCGGTCCGTAATATTTGTAAGCGAATATTGAAACTATGTCTACTTGAAAAAACCCAGTGTATCGAATAATTCGTGTGGTTTCATTTTCACGATTGTACCCACCTACCGCCCACACACTATGTCTTAACCTAAGGGAATACATTCAGACTTCCCGATGATTTGCATCTATCGGCCACCCTGAATGCGGCATATTAATAAAGTAAGATGATGTATTTTTTTTTTCTTCTAGGACATGGCGGTTTCCTCACGATGTTTTCCTTCACTGTATTAATGTATTAATAGCCGTGGCACTGTTTTGGGAGTAAATTTAAATAAAGGAGTTCTTTCCTTATACTTAAACCGAGGTTCCGAGTCAAACAAAGGTCAACAATGAAATATTGTCATAGAAAAAAAAACCCAAGCAATAAATAAGCTTACTGTGCATTGTCATCCAAATACACAGAGTACTTTTTTACTGTCCAAATAGACGTGTATTTCAGGCCGATCAGTTGAGGAAAACCGTTTTTTTTTATATCTTATATAGGCTCGCGCTTGACCACCATCTCACCTGATGGTAAGCGATGATGTGGTCGATGATGGAGCACGCTTGCCTAGAAGTAACCTATTCACTCTTGACTTAAAGACCCCTAGGTTGTAGCTAACGGGAAACACAGACTCCGGCAGGAAATTCCACTCCTTAGCTGTACGCATAATAAAAGTATTTTCAAAACGTTTAGTGCGTATGGGTGGGATGTCCACCATGTACCGATGGCGCATCGCCGCACGTCTGGTAGTACGATGATGAAACGGGCTGGGCGGAATTAGATTGTGCAATTCCATCGCACACTCCCCGAAATGTAACCGATAAAAACCGACAAGCTGGCAACTCGGCGACGATGTTCAAGGCTCTGGAGCTTTGACTTAACCAATGCCTCATCGCCGATGAGCCTCTTGGCCCGCTTTTCAATCGACTCTAGTGCATCAAGTTGGTATTTGGTAGATCCGTCCCAGAGATGAGAACAGTACTCCATGCATGATCGAACTTGCGCTTGATACCGTTATAAAATTCAACCGCACGATTTGACTGGCATATACCATTAACAGATAAATTAAATCTTCTAATAATATAAAAACGACATAGGTATTTCAGATATAATTTAATTAACTTAGGTAAGTATATAATTTACTAAACGTAATTTAATTTGGTATTATCTTGAGTGGGCTGTATCATTCTACTCCGTGTCACAGTGGAGTAGTAGCGGGCTGACTCGCGCGGGGTTCGAGTCCGGTTCGGGTCCGAAAAGTCCACTGCATACAAACCAAATTTTGAGCTGAAAATAATTAATTACTTTAACATACATTTCATGATTTAAATCAATATAATCCTAGGTAAACATAAGTATTTCTACACAAGATAATCCAAATTATACTATTTTATTTAATCTCTTTGAATTGATGGACTAGCCGTATTGTGAGTGTGGACGTCTCGGCACCGTAGGTCATAACAGGTAGGACGCACTGGTTGAAGACGTTGGTCTTCAGGCTTTGTAGACAAGACAAGACGAAACAGCTGTATTCTTCTACTAGCCTCCTTCTCAAAGTTGTTCTTACCAAACTGCAGAGTTTGTCCGAGGTAAACGTATTCTCAAACAACTTTGAGTTGCTCAGCGAGCTATGGAAAGGGCTATGCTCGTCGTCTCTTTAAGGGAACGAATCCAAAACGAGGTGATCGGCATAGAACCAAAGTTGCAGCTGGATGACAGTTGCCAAAAATCGAACCAAACGGCGTGCAATTGGAGAGGCCTATGTCCAGCAGTGGACTGCTTTAGGCTGATGATGATAGAATCTCTATTTCGTGAGTATGTCAGTGGCATCAAAAGCGGAAGAATTAATATCGCTGCATATGCTGAGATAGGAGCCGTTTTGGCCTCACACTGGGTAACTATTATCTTTTTAATTTTTGTTTTTTTACTTATATTTTCTGTCTGTACATCTTGAAAGTCACAAATCAATATTTGCTCTTTATTTCTAATTAAGTTTCGCTAAATATGTTTTTTTTTTTGAGAATATTCAACTTGATAACTCTTGAGAACTTAGGGTATTAAATCACAACTTCTATAGTAAATCAGGTTTGCCGTTAACTTCAACCCAATGACCTATCCCAAAGTAGGCGCGTGCATTCTTCAGGAATAAAGGTAGCCTATGTCACTCATCATCTTTTAGAGATTACTTTTTACAAACACAAATCAAACAAATAACTAATATGGCCACCCTCTATATGGAGCGAAGACCTGGTTAAAAGGCTGCGAGAATCAGTTGCATTCAAGACGCACGGGACCGATCAGAAGGCTGATAAGTCCAGTAGTGGACGTCTTTCAGCTGAAATGATGATATTAGTTAGGATGAGCAAGGTTTATAAATACTTACGCATATCCACCCATCCATTCGAAGTTATCCATCAGCGTCCATGCGGTGTACCCTGTCACGTTGATGCCATCGTTTATGGCCAGCAGAACCTGGGAGATAATCTTGTTGAATGTATTGACTAAGAAGTGAGTTGGCCAGAATAGTTGAGGATTTCATCACTTTCTGGCCCCTTGTTACCCGGAGGCGGCGTGACACGTTTTCTCCATTCATTCCGTTCTCTCAATCGTCGTACTATCACTGACTCCAAAGTTATGGATTTTGTGTGTCTATAAAATATCCAGAAGCAGCTTAGAAATGTGGTTAAGTTTACCAATTCCACTTTTTAAATAAGAAAGCTGAAGAACGAGAAATAAAAATACTATAATATTTTGGGTTATACGAGTATTTTATTTGATATTTTGTTTGGCCTAGATTTTAGACATTTTTGACATAGAGTCAACTGTTGAGGTATAAATAAAAAAAAAACAAAGATAGGAACAATCAATGCAAGTTGGCGCGCTCCCTATGGCCGAAAACTAGGAATTTTATAAGACATCAACATGATGGTGCTCCCACACCGCTGTTTAAAAATATTTACAAACATTAGTAAACATTTTCTAAACAAACATTTTCCTAACATTTGTTAGTAAATGTATTAATGCATTAGTGTTAGAACATGTTTGTAAAAATTTTAAACAGCCGGTGTGGGAGCACCATTATGTCAAAACCGTATCTACTCCACCTTCTGTATAGAGCAAACCTTTATAATTATGTCCCCATACTCTGGTCTAGACTGTATTTGTAAAATTCTAGTGTTTTTATTTTCTGGCAGAACTCTTCTGGTGGTCGACGGTGTAGCTTGCCGCTGCCTAGAAGTACCCTATTCACTCTAGACTTAAAGATTTCGAGGTTGTAGCTATCAGGCAATAAAGTACGATGCTTCAATGATTTCCTTACCTGTTCCAAGTAATCCCTGTAGTACTCCAATCGCTGCGTGTCCACCAGGCCAGGGTCTAACGAGGGCACTCCGTTCTCCGTGATGACGATCTCTTTGACGTCGTACGTGGAGTTCAGCCAGTGCAGCTGCTCCCGAAGGCCTTCCGGGTATACCTGCAGGCAGTATGCAGTGTTATTTACCAGAGATGGTACTTATCATCTTTCATCGTCATTTTCCTGACTAATATGTTATCCTATTATATTCGTTTTATTTTTTTAAACCTCTGAAGTCTAAATAAAGTGTTTTGTTAACGTAAGGCATTGATCGCGTGAAATTTCGATATCTCTTGTTAATCCCATACATTTTTAATATTTTACCAATTGCTATTGTTGATAAAATTACACTTGTCTAAAGCAGTTGTCCCACCGCCGTCGATCAGCAAGTAGCGAGTAAAGCTAGAAACGAGTTGGCGAGCAGCGAGTCGCTCTTTTACCGCTCAGCTATGAGGGAGTATTTTAGTGCGACTGGCAATTACTCGCACCACTCGCTCGGGTAGTCAGTCCTGCACGCGCTGCTTGGTTGGTCTCTCGGCGTGAGTTCTGACCGCCAAGCGAGCATCGCCGAGCGATTATCGCTGAGCGAGTATTATCTTTGATAGCTCTTGTCGCTGCGACAAACTTGTGGTGAGAAACTACTCGCCGGCAGTGTGAACAGCCAGCGAGCAACTATTACGTATGTGTCTATTTTATTGACACGGAACTTATATATTTTGTTCGTTTCTTCAGCGTGAAAATAGTCGATAACTATTCGCTTCGTCGCTGGCGGTCGGATGAGTGCCTAAAACCTCTGAACCATTTTTAACACCTGACGGAAAAAGACGGGTGTTATAAGTTTGACGTGTGTACTTGTGTATCTGTCTGTGGTATCATACCTTCAAACGGTTGAACCGATTTTGATTGCGTTTTTGTTTGAAAGATGACTTTATCGAAAGTGTTCCTATCTATGTTTGATGAAAATCCGTTCAGCCGTTCTAAAGATATCGTAAAAATTACGCGTTCAATAAATTGTCGATTGAAGCTTGTCTATTACTAGATAAATTATGTAGCATGAAATAAAAATGTGCCGTGTGTTTATTTATTTTTTTATTTTTACCTACGAAAACGATTGTTGAAAGTTCACAATGTTTTTGATTGACTCGGCGAGCGATATTATTATATTTTGCGCACTTTGCCAAGCGCCCGTTTAGTTGACCATATTTTATTTCTCTAAATCCCATCCACATTCTGACATTCATACAATGAGATTTTACCGATAGAGACGTCTTACTCATTATAAAGCAATAAAATCATGGCGATATTTTACTTTAGGTACCTACGTAGGATTTATGGAACATGGAACTTTATTTCTATCATTGAATAGACTAAAAGATCACAGATAAATAAATAGGACTCCGTTGTTAGAAAGAGATAAACATACTGTTCAAAGGTACGTTCGTGTCGCGGCCAGACGCACGACGGACTGAGTTCACTCAAGCTGGTCAGCTTGTGTTTGTATTGCCGCGCAGACGTCGGTAAAACGTATCTACCTCAGTATATATATAACATCATTGCATTCATAGCTCTGCTTCGATTTATTCTACTTCTTCTACATTTGGCTTTTTTATTTCATCCCTATATATTTTCAACACATTTCAAAAAAGGAGGAACTTTACAATTCGGTTTTTTTTTTTTTCTAATAGCCATCCACATACACACTACGATATCATTTTTATTCAGTTTTTAGGGTTCCGTACCTGAAAGGTCCAAACGGAGCCCTATTCCTGTCACTCACGAGTCCTGTCCGTTATCTCATTCATCTCAGCAATTTTGTTCAGAAGATTTTTTTAACTTCCCATTGACTAATGAACTTCAAATTTGGTGATAATGTGTATTATTACGTATATTTTACTAAAAAATACCAATAATATATTGATAAATCAGATTTTTCTTTGAAATGCCCTCATTTTTCCTATTACCACTAACTTGATTTTGTGGTTTGGTACTGAAACCTAAGTTTCTCTGTGCCTAAATGTGCAAAGACCGACACGCACTTAGCCGGTTGTTTTTTTTTCATTTATTTCTCTTTCTGCCACAGTCACAGTCAACATCATCTCAGCCGAAAGACGTCCACTGCTGAACAATACTGAACATAGACCTCCCCAAGCGTTGTCTCATCAACTAGTCCTGTGACTGTTGCTTCCAGCAGACTCCCGTGGCCCTCACCCGACGCTCAAGACAAAGTGTCCTTATATGAACGAAAGCGTTGCGATAGCGATTAGAAAAATGCCAGAAATTTATGAGATTATCAAGCGCTATCGAAATGTCACGCGGTGAATCTCTTGCATTTTTAACCGACTTACCAAAAAGGAGGAGGTTCTATGTTCGACTACATGTTTGTTTCTTTTTTATTGTGCATGTTCTCCGTCAATGATGTACCGATTTTGAAAATTCTTTTTTTGTTTGATAGAGTATATTCCGAAATTGGTCCCATTTTAATTTGGTGAAGATCTGATGAAGAACTTCGGAGATATACAATAGAACTCTTCAATAAATAACGGCAAATCTCTCGGGATTGCTGTAATCGCATGTTTGTTTATTGTTTATACCATTTCATAACATAACATCACGCCAGTACGCTCTAAAGGGGTACGCAAATGTACCCCTACACTCTCATTTCACCAGTTATGTTGAATTTTCATGTTATTCGGGTATTCTATTCTGGCATGGCATAACTTTTAACTTAACATTATAGATATGTACCACAACTAAAAAGTAAAAAATTAACACTGTTTTTACAAAAAAAGTACAACCAACTTTCGTGTCTTTTTCGGAAGTCAGTGTCAAAAAACAAAGAAACAAAAACAAGAACACCGACTTCCGAAATTTTAGCTATTTTTCACTTTGTAGTTTTCTTATTTGTAAGTCGGTAGTATTTTTTTGTAAAAAAAAGTTTTAATGGCATTTCGAACATCACCATCGTTGAATGATCCTTAGCCTAGAGCCTAAGGTCATCGGTCTGTAGACAATCTTAAAAGTCGCCTCACCGCAAACCAGTCAGCAATCGTGGTCTCCCAAGAAGGGTCCTTAAACGTTATCGTGCCTAGTTCATACGCGCCTCCGAAGAACCACTTCCCTGGCTGTTCACCTGGCTTCACTCGCCGCACCAGCTGAGTTGTGTAGTGATTCAACGCGTAGTAGTCGTAGGTTCCTAGATAACATAACATCATCATCAGCCTTTTAACGTTCCCACTGCTGGGCCACAGGCATTCTGTCTGTGAGAAAAGGAATGGGCCATAATCCACCACCATGCTTGGTGGTGGACCGTCAACGTTCCAAGTTTAATCTGAAATTAATTTGTTCATCGTCATTACGACAACAACTGCAATGATTTGTGGTTGTGGAGACGGTAATCAGTAAACTTTTGGACTTTAACCCCATGAGTGCCTAAAACGTGGAACCACGTAATTAAAGCACACAACTGGCACAACAGTTAAAGATCTGTGAATGGCAGCTGGGGCCAACGGTTTAACATGCATTCACAGGCACAGAGGGGTTGAAGTATGTAATGAACGGATGACCTACAGGCCAACCTTAGAAAGCGTTGCTTTTAAGCCATAGACAAATACATAGGCGTACCTCTAACCAGATCAATTTCTTCAGGAGTGAAAGGAGGCAGTCTTGGATGCTTGTAGCCCTCCTTCTTTGCGATGTCATTCAATATTTTTTCTAATTTAGGTGGCCATCCTCCCTCCTCGGAGAAAATCGCGTGAGTGAATCGGCCTTCCTTGAAAACAGGATTAAAGATGTTAAAGTTAAAGCTTAGAATATATGCCAATTTCTTATGATGAGACAAAAAAACCCAAAATGAAAAGTAAAGTTCAAAATGAAAAGTGATTTTTCAAATAAGATTGAGAACCAATACTAAAAACAGTCCCCCAAAACCGTTGCCACTTCTTTGTATTTTAGCTGGGATGGAGAAGTGGCACACAATTACTGTAAGTTTGAAGAACTTGATTCTATATAAAAGTAAGAGTGCAAAGTAACAAACATATTACCTAACAGATATTACCTAGAGTTGGTTTCTTTAATTTACCATCAAATTGTTTTCAACGTTTTATCAAGTTCACTATAAGCTAGGTTTGAACGCCTTATGAATATTATCCCATCTGTGCAGTTTTTACAATCGCGCCACCAGTCCTTGATTTGAGGACTTGAGGCCTGGTCTGGTAGTCACACAGAAAAAAAGCCACACAAAAAAGCCACGCAAAAGCCGCGCCATGGCTAAACTGTTAAACTTCACACCCAAATCGCCGTCACGTAGCTGATTAGTCACTGATTCGATATAATAATAGGGAATCCGAAACTATATTTCGTGACTGGTGTGTGTGTGGATCAGTGTACCTTTAGTTAGTTCAATGAGGCAGTGATGCTCATACCCAGTGATTAATAGTGAGATCAGTGACTTCTTGATCCTCCGGCTCGAATGGCTTGAACCAGAAGAACAACGTTGATAATGACAGCTTGCCTGAAAGGGTCATAATTCAGTGAGTGATTTTGATCTTTATGTATTTTGAATTGATGAATAGAATAGAATAGAAAACATTTATTTGGCACAGACGCAATACAACAGCAACAAACATAAAGTAATAGAGAGGAATAGTACTTAAAAAAATACAATAAAAAATAAATGCGCTGTGCGTGCCCATCCCGAAAGGGTTAGCAATTTAGCATTTGATGGGCGTCAAACAAGCAACGCTGATTTTAAATTGACATCCCACAGTGTTAGAATTTTAATCTCCACAACGGCTCCATAAGGTTTTGATCAACACATAAGTTAATCAGCTCAAAACACTCTTTATCTATTTACGTAACATCAAAATCAATCAAGATGACTGAAACTTGCCTTTTAGCAAACCAAAGAGATGTTATTATGCAACCCAGAAATTGCACAGCCTAACTGTTTTTGTGTAGGTATATATCGATTATGTTTTGTAAGTGTAGGTACCTATACACAGAAAGTCAAGAAAGACGTTAATTAAATTTAAACTGCAATTAGGTAATAAGACAGAGTTTAGCAAAAATACATCATTGACTACGTCTGTAAAACTATAACTAAGCAGCATGATGTGCTGAGTACTACCATTGCAGGTTTTACTACGTGGTCCACAATACAGAAGAGAAGATCGCAAAACTATGAGACGTTGTTCCAATGATGTAGATTTAGTTATCACCAAAATCGGCCGGTGATCCTTCGAGTGTTTTTCACTATTCCTCATAGTGTCGGATTTGTCCATCCACGCCCACTTGAAAAACTCACTCTGTAGGTATATCACCACATGCGAACTTCGGAAAAGACCTGATGATACAAAAATCCTTCATTGCGCTATCAAAGTTTGTCGCGCTATTTGAACTTATACAACAACCCGTCAAAACCATCGAGCAGTTGCCCATCACGCACAACACCCGTCTGGTCGGTGGAGCCTCCTTTTACAAAATGACTGTAGCGGCATCTATGCCACCACATAAGAACTAATGACCACACAAAATCCTGTATCGTGCAAGCAAAGTTTTCGGCACAATTGAATTGAACATATACAACAGTCCAACAACTACTGTTGGAAAGTTGCCCACTAGCCACAACACCCGTCTGGTCGGAAGATACTCCCTTTTCAATGGAGGTTGCGGGACCTCAGCAGTCAGGGAATGACGAAAACGATAAGGATAATAATATGCCTACCATGATACTTTTCCTTATAAAACTTTTCATAGATCCTGTAAGCCTTCGCATGAGCCATCAACACGTTCTTGTTGCACAGATACCGGCCCACATCAGGATCGTCAAAGTAGGGGGCTGAGAAGCTCTCATATCCCCCGTCACATAAGCCCATGGGCTCGTTGAGGGTTAGCCAGTACTTCACGCGGTCAGCATACAGAGAGAAGACCACTTCCGCGTAGTCTGCAAACCAGTCGGCAACGAGAGGATTTGCCCAACCACCTGGAAAAAGTATGGTCTATGTTTAAGCACACGGTTTAATACATCTGCTTCATTCTTTTGTTGTGGGAAGAGTGATTACTGAACGTTGAGTCACAAGTTAATCCTTTCACAGAATTCTTCGTGTAATGAACCTTTTAACTGCACGATTGGCGTTATGGCGCATCGCTTCAAAATTAGCCACATTTTTACTGAAATGTGGACTTTTCTATATGTTTTTGCTGGCTCGTGATTAAATATTAACAGCCGCACGGCTCGACTTGTCTCTTTTTTTTTCAACTCTTGCCAAGGTCGGTCCATAAACGGGTGACCATTTTTTACGTACCAAGACTCCACCGTTGACTTTTGGTCCCGGCTGTAATTTGTAGATTTTTGTCAGTCGTTACGTGTGTAATATACTATTCAGCAAGAGAGACCATGGACGAGGACTTTTTGACGCAGAGTGACCGTGTTAAAATCTCTAGATTATTTAAACTTTAAGAAAATTATGTTTTTATTTTCCTACTCCTCTTTTATTCTTTTCTGATTAATTTCGTTGCAATTGAAAATAACAAATAAATTTAACTGTCTTGGATCCCAAGACAGTTAAATTCATTTTCCGGGACTTCGTCGAGCTTCATTGCCTCGACGCTTTTCTGGTGGTCGCCACTGTTGATTCTGGCTTTCAGGAGTTGCAGTGGTTTGGGAATAGTTCGGTGGGATTATCCCAAAATAAAACGTTACGAGTAATCAGAAACCCGGCAATCTAACAACAGCCTTGCTAAGGCTAAGTTACTGGGTTGTGAAATTCAGAAAGGCAGTCGCTCCATGTAAAATACTGGTACTCAGCTAAGGCCCGTTAGACTGGAAGCCGACCCAATACAGTTGGGCAAAAGCTAGGCAGATTTACTATGTGTATTTGGTGGTACATTTATAGTTGTTCGACTTCACAAAGGCGGGTTACGAGACTTAAAAGACGTCGAAATAAGAGTCATATTTTTACGATTCATCCGCCTTCGTGAGATGGTTGTTCTATACTTACCTAGATCTTGCAATGACTGCGGCAAATCAAAGTGGTAAATAGTGATGAGAGGCTGGATTCCCTTCTCCAGTAGACCGTCGATCAGGTTGTTGTAGTAGTTCTTGCCATCCTCACTGATGTAGTTGGCGAAACCAGACGGGAGAAGACGAGGCCAGGATATTGAGAACCTGGAAGATAAGAAGCCGATCTTTTAGCAAACATTTCAGAAATTTGTATCGAATATTTCAGTTAGTATTTTAGTTAATTAACAAGTAGCATCAGCATCTCTTGACTCTACCAATCACCGCAGCTTTGATATTTGGCTTTAAACCCCTTCTTATCAGTTTGATGATGCAATTGGTCAACAGACCAGACTAGATCAGAGGCCTCTTTTAAAGGCTGTAAAATATTTGTTATTTTCCTTATTCCTTGGTTTATCCAGCCTACATAGCAATAGTTGTCATCAGATTTTGCCCAAATATTGAATATTATTATGTTAAAAAGATTGTAACACTTTTAAATCCCCGAAAAACAGAATATAAATTCCCCTAAAATTTTTCAAACTCAAGTGGCAGTGGGCTTTATAATATTGCTCGCAAAACGGATGGTCAATGGGGCTGAAACAGTCTGGACTGGCGACCGCATACCGGAAGACGTTGCGTCGGAAGCCCCCACTAGGTGGGTCGATGACTTTGCTAAGGTTGCGGGCATCCGCTGGATGCGAGACGCACGAGATCGGTCAATGTGGCGAGACTTGGGGAAGACCTATGTTCCTCAGCTGAAATGATAATGATGACTTTTAAATCATGATGAGTTTTGGCCTTACCTATACATGTTCAGCCCCAACTCCTCACACATCTCGATGTCCCTCCTCCATAGGTGATAGGAGTCACACGCCACGTCGCCGTTGCTGCCGTCCACCACCAGCTCAGGTCGATCGTGCAGGAGTTTGTCCCAAATGCTTACGCCTTTATCTGAAACATATAGATCAGTATGTGAATCAACCATCAGCCTAGCCTTTTCCTAACTATGTTGGGGTCGGCTCCAAGTCTCATCGGATTCAGTTGAGGACCAGTATTTTACATGGAGCGACTGTCAATCTGTCCTCCACAACCAAGTAACTGGCCAGACTGTTGTCAGATTTCAGACTTCTGACTACCCATAACGACTGTAAAAGATTTTTAAATGACAGCCGGAACAAACGGCTTAATGTGCTTTCCGAGGCACGGAGGAAACTCGCTAAAGATGATCACCCATCCACGGACCGACCTCGGCAAGCGTTGCTTAACCTTAAAGATCGACCCGTGTGACAGTTATTATTTAACCACAAGCTCTTCTATTTGAGAATATCATCATCCTTATTCAGCTGAAAGACGTATCAGGAGGGTTATGGGTGGAGCATCACCAGAATGATCGATCACTCGTCCAGTGGATACCTGCGACCTTCAGCAGGTCTTCGGCTCACCTCGTGCGAAGCCTAACATCAGCGCTTTCGAGCACGCAATCGCATCACCTGAGGCCATAGATTTAGATTTTTTTTTGCTACCTGAGGCTCAACACAAATGACACTTTATTAACGAAAGCGTGACAGTAGTGATTCGAAAAATGTAAGAGATTGCCAAGAGCTATCGAAACGACACGCGATATTGCATTTGGCATTTCAACTATCGCCATCACTGATATCGAATCGGCGGCAACGATTGCCGAAATTTCAAAATGGTAGAAATTAAACATGTGATATTTCGAGAAGCTGTAGACAAGTGTCATTCGACGTTTAACGTTGAAATAGCAAAATGTAAGGGGTTGATCACGTGATATTTCGCTAGCGTTTGACATTCCCATAAATTTTTGATAATCGCTATCGCCACGCTTTCGATGATCGAATGTCACTTGTCTGGTCTCTCGAAATATCACATGTTCAATTTCAAACATTTTGAAATTTCGGCTATCGGTGCCGCCGATTCAAAATCAAAATCAAAATCAAATATTTTTATTTTACATAGGCCTACATGGGCACTTATAAAACGTCGACAAAAGGTGCACGGTTCGGGTTAGTCGTTTCCTATGGAGAAGAACCGGCAAGAAACTCCATGGTTACTCTTTTAAATTGTTTTGTTTACAATATTTCCATGTTACAGCATTAGTACTTGGATATGGGGGGACAACGTAGGCCCGACAATAAGTCGTACGAAATTGAAAAAAATAAATAATGCACGAAATAAAAAGTTAACAAATGTTAACAATCATCTAGAAAACTAGAAAGCCTACAATGTTCACACATTCACAATAGGTAAAAGAATCTATACAAAGGTAAAAAAAAAAAAAAAAAAAACCACAACACTAAATTTAACATGTGGCACAAATACTGTAATCAGTGCTGTAACTATTCTTAGCTAAGGGCTATAATGATGATTGAAAAATATTGTAAAAAGTCTAATTAAAAGAGAAAAAAAAATGAGATTGAGAATAGTTAGAGATATCCATATATTTGTGCCGTTTATGAGTTACCAGGGAAGCCGCATGCGCAGAGGGTGTCACAGCCAAATTTTTTATCTTCAACGTAGTCCTTGATTTTATAATATGCTTTTTTAACAAGGACACGTTTGATGTAGTTTTTGAACTTTCCATCGGTCAGTTCTATAACTGACTTAGGCAACTTGTTATAAAAGCGTATACTGTTTATAAGAAAAGACTTGCTAGTTTTCGTTAATCTGAATTTGGGTATTACAATTTCGTGCTTACTGCGTGTATTTAAATTATGGAAGTCACTTCTAGTTTTGAAAAGCCCTCGATTTTTGCGGACATACAAAATACATTCCAAAATATAAAGTGAAGGTAGAGTCAGTATATCGATCTCTTTAAATTTTTCTCTGAGGGACTCGCGAGGACCCATTTTATAGATCGCGCGGATTGCCCTCTTTTGCAAGATAAAAATTGAGTCAACGTCTGCTGCTGACCCCCACAGCAGAATGCCATAAGACATAATACTGTGGAAATAAGCATAGTATACTAGTCTAGCTGTGGCTACATCGGTTAACTGCCTTATCTTCCTTACTGCAAAGGCAGCCGAACTTAACCTGCCCGAAAGAGTTCTAATGTGCGCGCCCCACTGCAATTTTGAATCGATAGTAATCCCCAAGAATACAGTTTCCGCTATTATTTCAAGATTTTTGCCGTCAAGATTTAGATTTAGGTCACGTTGAGGTGCATTTGGTAAAGAGAACTTTAGACATTTTGTTTTTTTCGCATTCAGTAAAAGATTGTTAGCTGCGAACCATTCCGAGAGAACAACTAGACTTTCATTGACATGTAAGACATCCGTATCTTTCCTATCTATTTTAAAAATTAGCGAAGTATCATCAGCAAATAGAATTATATCCGATAATTTGGCCATCATAAAAGGGAGATCATTAATGTAAACAAGAAAAAGGAAAGGGCCGAGAATTGAACCTTGGGGCACGCCCATTTTGACTAGAGACCCGGAGGACGTCGCCCCATTAACATTTACTTTTTGCTGTCTGTTTGATAAATAGGAAAGCACAAGATCAGCAGCTTGTCCTCGAATTCCGTAGTGTTGTAATTTACAGATCAGTGTGTTGTGGTCGACGCAGTCGAACGCTTTTGACAGATCACAGAAAATGCCAATGGCATCCTGGGACTTCTCCCAAGATTCCAAGATGTGGCTGATGAGTTTTACTCCCGCGTCCGTTGTCGACCTACCTTTCGTGAAACCAAACTGCTGACTATGCAGAATTCCATTTGAATTGAAATGAGACAACATCTGGTCCAGCATGATTTTTTCATAGATTTTACTCAATGCTGGTAGCACGGATATAGGTCTATAATTAGAGGGATCGCTCTTACAGCCTGATTTGAAAATTGGTACTACTTTACTGTGTTTCATTAAGTCAGGAAACGTGCCGCTGTCCAAACATTGATTGAATATGCCTGTTAGGACAGGAGCAATTGAGTCAATAATATCTCCAAGAACCCTAACGGATATCCCCCATAAGTCTTCAGTGTTTTTTATATTGAGACTTTTGAACGCGTTTTTAATTGTATCAATGCATATTGGTTTAAATTTAAATGTTGGTATGTCTTTAGTAAAGTATTCCTTAAGAAGAGCTGCAGCCAATTTAGATGAGGAGGGAAGTGACTTCGTAACCTCTAACGGAATGTTGGTAAAGAAATTTTCTAATGTCTCAGCGACTTCTTGCTTATCAGAAATGGTTTCATTAGATATTTTCAAAGACAACTCATTCTGATCGCGTTGTTGTGTCTTTCCAGTTTCTCTATTAATTACTTGCCACACAGTTTTTATTTTATTATTAGAAACACCAATTTTGTTAATTATTATTTGAGATTTTGCTTGAGCGCATACTCTTTTGAATATTTTGGAATAGTTTCTAACATATGTGTGGAAACCTTGATCGGTAGTCAAAGATTTTTCGTAATATAAATTATATAAATTATCTCGGCTTTTTCTTATGCCCATAGTGGCCCATTCACTAAATTTCGATTTGCAATTTTTGACTTTAACTGTTTTTATAGGACACGTTTTATTGAATTCTTGGCTAATTGTAGAAAACAACGTGCCGTAATTTATATTGGGGTCTTTTAAATCAAAACTGGCGTTACAAAGGTTGCTAAAAACATTATTATTAAAAGAATTTAATTTATTTTTAGTAAGAGGTCTTAATCGAATTGATTTAGCTAGGTTATTTTTTTTATCTGACTCAAAAGATACAAGCTGACCTGTATGGTCTGACCTAACGCCACTAATTAAAAACGATTTTTGTACTTTACAATTAGTGAATACATTATCTATGCACGAAGCTGAAGTTGCTGTTATTCTTGTCGGTTCATTAAATAAATATTTTAAGTTAAATGATTTGAACAATGAAATGAGCTTACAGTTTTCAGGTGAATTGACTAACAGATCTATATTTAAGTCACCACAAACAAAAACTAATTTATTATCTCTAAAAAGTTTACTTAACAATTCTTCCATTGTTATTAAAAACAATGACAAGTTTGATGCTGGTGGTCTGTAAACACACAAGATAGTATGCCCCTCGACCTCCGCACATGCTACCTCACATAAGCGATCAACAGAGTAAGCAGTGATATCCTTTCTTTCCTTATATTTGAGATGACTATTACAAAGAATCAGGGTACCACCACCCACTGTGGATCTGTTGTACGCGCTGGCAACTGAAAAATTATTTACATTAAACAACATCCTATCTGGTTTTAACCAAGTTTCACAAAAACATAAGATATCCATGTGGTATTTATCTACTAACAATTCCACGTCTAAAATTTTGCCGGAGAAGCGATTTATATTTTGATGATATAGTAAAATATTACTATTCGTCTTCTCTATTGTCGGCTCAAATCGTTTAAAGAATCTACTGTAGTATTATCAGAAAAACTGGATAATACTGTTAAATCACTAAACCTAGTCTCAGTTAAATCATCAATAACTGCGTGTATATTAAAAGCTAACAATGTAGCTAATAAATGTCGACTATTTTTGGGAAGAAACATATGATCCCGAATCAAAACAAAATCACTAACAAAATTGTTGGTGTCAAAAAACAATAAACGGTCACTATGACGACAAGATAAAATATGCATCAAGTTATTTAAACTAGAAATGTATTCATTTTCCTGAACAAGTAACTTGTCAGAATAGGGCAATGCACATAATATTAATTTGCCTAATCTTAACTTAAGTAGGGTGTCAATACCATTAACTATGTCCCTTTTTGTTACACTAAGGCTATTTCCAAAAAGAAGCACTACAGTAGTTTGCTCATTCAATTGTGTCTGTTGAATTTTATGAATGAGCTCATTAAAATGCAGTTTATGATAACAATGGTTCACTATTATGTGTTTAGAACGGTTATTTAACAAAGATCCAAAACCTGTTCCTAATTTGTCTGAATATACTAAGATATTACTTTTGGTGGGGTTCAAAGTTGTTGCAGTAAGATCAATGGGTAAAGATGTAGGAGCAACATGTTGTGACATGAGAGGTGGCGGAGCGGCAGCACAACTACAGGTGAGGTTGTTAGTCAATGACTCATACCTCTCTGCATTATATTTCACCAGGTCCACCAACTCACAGGCCTCCTGCAAGCGCTCACTTAACATCTGTTGACTACATTCATATTTACAAAATATTTCCTTTAGTGTATTTTCCCTACTCAATAATTTTCTTTTCGATATCAGTGATGGCGATAGTTGTTCAATCCCGTTTCGGCCTTTTCGACACTCAAAGCCACTAAACTTTTCGATCATATCTTCCATCGGTTATTCGTTGTACGTATTCTAAACTTATTTCATAAAGAGGTAAAACAGTATGTCTTGTTTGTATGGTTGTTAAGGTATCTCTGAAAGTAGTAGATAAAGGGAATATTCTTTCACTGACAGAAAACTACACTTTCGCGTTATAGACTACTTTTTATCCCAGAAAAAATGCTCGGTTCCTGTGAGCCAAACCTGATGAGCGAAGCCGCGGGGAAAAGCAAATAATAAATATGAATCTGTAACTGCCCGTTTTGAAACGTGTTAAGAGGCTTTTGCCCAGCCGTGGGATAGTAACAAGCTGGTATTAGTACTTACCACTGGCATTCCATCCACCTTCCACTTGGTAGGCCGCTGACGCAGCCCCGAACATGAACGAAGGAGGAAACTTCAGCTGCTCCGTGCTCCATGACCCACAGATCAAAATACTGTAATGAAACAATTGATGAAAATAAATATAAAATCTAAATGTTTAGATTCTGAAACTTCACGAAGTTGACGGATATTGTTGATAAAACATAGGGAACATTACTGCCAAAAAAAATTGCTTTCGCCAGATGGCGCTTGACGGAATGGAGTAAATAAATTAACAACATGACGACTACTACTGTTTGCGGTTACCAAACTTTATTTACTGTTTTTAAGAATAATTAGCGTTCAAATACCAAATAATAATATTGCTAACTGTTAGTCAAGAATTCAACAGTGTTTTGTTTTTCAGAAATAAAATCGGCCATATGATCCTAAAAATCCGGCCGGCCGACTTGGCAGTTTGGTTTGTTTACTCTGATTCCTGTGGCGCCATCTGAGCTCAGCTTTGCGGATAGTTCCCTTATAGGGATGTTTCCTGCGTATAAAAATTATAATTATATTTATGTAGTTGTTGCTTTCAAAGATTGCAGTCATATAAATAAGCCAAACTAAATAACGTCATTTAAGATAATATAAAGGTTTATATTATGCTAGGTATTCATAACTACACTAAATTACTGTGCTCGAAATATTGACGTTTATTTTGTATTTTATCTTGTTGACATTGCTATTTTTATTTGATTTTTATTATTTTGTTTTGACATTTTACCATTTTATTTGACTTTTATACATAATCTTTAACTGACATTTTCTATTTTACAACTGTTATTCTGTAGCATCATTTAATTTAAAATTAATCTTTCTAATTATCTAATATTAATTAAATGAAATTATTGTCTTACTCAATTGCTGTGCCCGACTGACCCTCCATGTGAATTATATTACTATTTATAAGACCTTGTTAAACACATGTGTTATGCAACAAAGATTTGAATTTGAATTTATCAATTCTTGTTTGCCGTGAGAGTTTTTGTAACACATTTTTCATTTGGCATGCTGCTATCTGCTATCTGGTTTGGTCTTGACGTACTCAAGTTTTCTTCTGTTGTTTTAGTGATTTAGTTATATTAAACTCTAACGTAATGTAAATTATAATAGCCATAAACCGGGTATAAATCCACTCAGAAAGAATTTCATGAGAACCCAATGGCATGTTCCAGTCCCGTAAATTGTTTTTTTTGTTACAGTAATACATATGTATATGTAAACACTACTCACAATCGTAATATTTTTACCCGACTTTCCAAAAAGGAGGAGGTTCTATGTTCGACATTATGTTCGTTTTCTTTTTTTTTTACCCGACTGCCGAAGGAGGATAATATGTTTATCAGTCTATGTATGTATGTGTGTTTCTATGTGGCGTTCTAGAGACCAAACGCGGTGGCTGATTTTGATTCTCACGCCAATCGATTCGTCTTAACCCTGCGAGTGTCACTGGCTACATTAAAATTGGAAAATAGAAAAATGACAGATTTTGAGCGCCATAATGTGGGGTACAATTATTTTTTTCAACCAAAACCCGTCTATTTAAGGGTTATCAAAATAAAGGGTTTTGAGAGGTAATTTATAAAATATATCATACTTATATGTTTAATATAACTAAAACAAAAAACAAACAAAACAGTAATAAATAAAAAAAGTAACTTATTTCAAAAAAACAAAAATTCCGACTGATTAATAAGCGAACTAAAAAGACGTAAACACGAAGAAGATCATGCTGTGCAGTCGGAGGATACATCTACATAGTTTTGGTCAGCCAGCTCGCAAATACGTATCCTCCGACTGCAACGCATGTTTTTTTTTTGTTTACGTCTTTTTAGTTCGCTTTTTTATTGTGTATGTTCACCGATTTCTCCTTCAATTGTGAACCGATGTTGAAGATTCTTTTTTGTTTTAAAGAGTATGTTCCCATATTGGTCCCATTTTAATTTTGTGAAGATCTGATGAAGAACTTCACAAAACTCTTGCTGCCATGCCACATGACTTCGAGGGATATGCCGGTTACCTTACAATGGCTTCCTTAACCGTTTTGAGAACAGTGGTGATGAAACAATTCACACAATTCGACGCGACACTATCTCATACAATATATTTTGTCGCGTCGCTCCGCTGACGCGCAGTTACGCCTAGTGCGGTCAGATAGGATTATGTTTTCCACATCTATTTTTAAGGTTCCGAAGTCAACAAGGAACCCTTATAGTTTCGCTCTGTCCGTCCGCAGCTTAGCTCAGAGAATCTAAGTACTATAAAGCTATAATTTGGCATGGATATACATATTAATTATTCCGACAAAATGGTAAAATAAAATCACGAAAAAAATTTTTTTTCCTTTACCTCCCATAGATGTAAAGTGGGGATGTATCTTTTTTTACTCATCTGTCCCATGGTGTGAGGTATCGTTGAATAGGCCATTCAAAAAGATTATGGGTTTGTTAAAACCATTTTTCGATTCAGAGATCCGTTTGCGTAAAATTAAGCTTCAAATTGCAAATTTATGTTAGAGTCAAGTGTCCCCCCACTTCCAGCGAAATGGTTGCTCTTGGCTATGTGAAAAAATTCACGGCAGTAGTAAATTTAACGAAATTAAAAGGAAATCTATCACGGATAAGAAGGCCTTACAAGTTTACGAGTAATAGTCGACCAACTTATAAAATGTACTTGGCACAATATTCATCATCATCATCAGCCTATTAATATGTTCCCACTGCTGGGACACAGGCCTCCTCTCTGTGAGAGGGACAATGCTATTTTGAGGCACAATATTATTTTTGTACAAATGCCATTAAAAATTTACTTAAATAACGTTGTTAGCTGTGTAAAACGGATAGTAAATATATGCTTATGAACCATGTAAAAATATACAAAAATAAAATCATAACATCCTTAGTAATAATGATTTCTAAATTAATAATGTTTAAGCTCGAATAACGCATTGGAGTGGCCGGAGTCGTTAAAAGTACTCGTCCGTAGTCACGGAGCACACAACTAGTGGAGATAGCATCGGCACGTTTTTGTTCTAAATCGAAGTCACCAAGAAACAGCGGAGGCAGAGGTAAGTTTCCCCCGCTGTGATTGGGTGACAGATTGACAACCAAATGACAACTGATTCTCTAGGGATTCCAAAAAAGTAATTTAGACAAAATCGATATCGATTTTTTTTTATCGACATCTTCACTGTTTTTATTTTATTTTTTATTTTATAGTTAGTACTAAGAAGTTAAACAATAAGTAAGTTATACTTGTTTTTTAACTTATTATTAGTCTATTAGGATTTCTTTGGGATAGAGACTAACAAAAAAACGAATTTCTTAGAATCTTCGGTATGTAAAATAAACATTTATGATAAGGTAAATACGGGCTAGCCAATAACAAACAAAAGGACGTACACAGCTGCAGTTCTTATTATTTTTTATAAGCTTATTAAGCCTTACACATCGATATAATCGTCGTGATGCTGCAAACAGCACTATCGAGAAAAAAAGAGACAACTGCTAATGTTCAAATCAGTGTACGAGAAAAAGACAGCAAAAAAAACCATCCAGAAATAAATATATTTGATTTTACCTAATGAAATTGATTAAATGGGCTAGAAAACCACATAACTGTGAAATGTTATCCAATCTTTTGTATAACTTGAAGTAGTAGTACACTTTTACACCATTTAATTGCACAACTAGCCATTACTTTTCGTTTTATTTGTTTTAAAGACGGAAGCGCGTGACGTTCGTACGTTTAGCCTACAAATGCTGCGACTGACCAAAATTCCGCCGCATGAAATTGATATTGCATACGTTTGGCGCCTGCGGTAGCCTCCGCACGCTCTCTCCACTGGTTGTGTGCTCCGTGTCCGTAGTCCATACGGCACAAGCGCGCGGGGGTGTCTATTTTGTGTTAGTGCAGAAGTATTTTCGACGTTTTGTAATCTAAAGTCAAATTAGATTCGATTTCCAAGCAAACTACTTATTTTCTTTTGTCGATATCCATCTTAAAAGTCAAAATTAGACCAGACTACATCACTAATTGAATAGCGTAAAACTTTCCAGAACGAAATAGTGATTACCGCAGATTAGAGGTGAATACATAGGATTTTTTTCAAATGCCGAAAGAGAAATAAACGAGGAGCTTGCGCGCAAGGATCCAGGAACGAGCCATACCATTCCCCGTGGGTCTAACGCGCGCTTGTATCGGCTCCTTTCGCAATTCACACCCGCGGTGTTACTCAAATAGATAATATTTTTCTAACTTCAGTAGCGAAGTTGAATTTTATAACTCCTTTTTCAGTTACCAGTTAGTCCTTATTTAGTTTAAGTCAATACTGAATAGGTTAAATCTAGACAAGCGTGCTTCACCGTAGACCACATCATCGCTTACCATCAGGCGAGATAGTGGTCAAATGCGAGCAAATAGATTTAAAAAAAACATCATCCTATGTGGGCCCGTTTTTAGACGTTGTGTGCCGCTGAAACCGTTTTAATGTTCATTTAACAACAACAAAACCCCCTTCTTAGTCCGGATTATGCAACTTCGGAACCCTATTAATTACTGCGCGTGGCCCGACACACACTTGGCCGGTTTTTTTATTGTTTCATTCGCTTATAACGTTTGTCGACAAGATGTTTATTTTTCATTATTATCATTATTTTCCCATACGTAGATAATATCAGTACAATGAATGAATGAAAGAGACATAATTATAGGTACTTCCCAGAGGTTACTCAGTTTTTAAACAATACAGATATGAATCTCTTTAATTTATTTAAAGAAAAATTAAATTTATTTCACTCTGTTACACGTTCTCATTCTTTTATTTTGACTGCATAAATAATTTTTGTTATTTTTCGTCAAAAACTGGTTACCTGTGATCAAAACATGACCGTTTTAAAACGTGATCGTCCAATTAGTATTACTGCTGAGTTTAAGAAAATGAAAAGGCTTTTGAAAACAAACAAGTAGGTACCCTTTTTTTTGGGTGGTAAATCATCCAATGACTTCTCCCGCTCTGGGTGAAGCGGGAGGGCGTGTCAGACGTTTACTCCCACCCGTGTTCCATCAGTTGCTTGTGCCAGGGCCGCGGTAACTCTTTTTCAAATTTACCCGCGACCAAGTAGGTACCCCTACGGCGGTAAAAACTTGGACAACCGTCTTATCTCAAGGATGTAGTGAATTCGCTGGTAGCTCATCATCATCATTTCAGCCGAAAGACGTTCACAGCTGGCTGCCTCCTCCAAATGTCGCCACACTGATCGGTCCTGGTCTCGCATCCAGCGGATTCGCGCAACCTTAAGGCGCCGATTCCCTTGAGTTTTTGAGAGATTTTAAAATTAAAATCATATCTAAATGGCTAGTGGTAATTCTTTGAAAAAAAAATGTTATATTAGACTATTTTCTTAATAATTTGATCCAAGCAAATTTTGAGTTTTATTTGTATAACATAGTATAATTAATTTGTAAAGTTATGTCTAAAACGGACAAAAACACGACAATCACACCAAAACCGCTGGGCGTGTTTTAATGAAATTAACACCATCTGAAAGATAATTTAATTATCTAAATTTTGATCTGAGGCTTTTTTTTTAAAGTCATAGAATAATAGGGAAAGTACAAAAACTACTAAATTTTGGGTCACGCTGGTGTGAAACGAGTGCGCGTTTTGTTGCCTCAAGGTCGTTGGCGTTAGTCGTCGTCTTAACCGGTCATCGGTCATAGCTTCTAACTATAATGACAATCATTTATTTTTCTTTTACCCGCACTGGGATGATATTTCGAATATTTGATTGTCTAAAGCCCACTTGCACGAAAAACTTAACTCAGAGTTAGTTGCTAACACGAGGTTCATTGGACAGTTTGTCATACAATATTATCAATTTAACCCCGTGTTAGCAACTAACTTTAAGTTTTTTTTTGTGTCAGTGGGCCTTAGTGGGAATAAAGATATTTAATTAAACTGAAAATAAAGACATATAAAACAAAAATCAAAAAAGCAGACACGCGTTGAATCGTTGATTTCTCAACTGGTTACATCATCACATCATCAGCCTATTAATGTTCCCACTGCTGGGTCACAGGCCTCCTCTCTGTGAGAGGGAATGGGCCGTAATCCACCACGCGGACCCAGTGCGGTTTGGGGGATGTCACATGTCTTCGAATTTTTGGTTCTAGAACATGCCGGTTTCCTCACGCTGTTTTCCTCCACCGTTGTGAGAGCAGTGGTGATGATATAATTTACACAAAGTAAAGCGCCTGCCTGGGTTCGAACCCACGAACTACAATTTGTAAGTCGCGTCCGATACCACTGGGCCACCACTGCTCCTAATATACCAGTGGTCTTTTATTTTTTTAAACACAACAGAGGTACACTAAAATAATAATTTTGCTAAAACAATAAAAAATACACTTTCTTGTTTTAAAAATAGTAACGAATATTTTAATTGATTTATATTTTGAGGTATAAACGTCCTCATTGATAATTTACAGGGAAACCTAATCGAAAATCTTGGTTGACTGGTAGAGAATGCGTAAGGCATTAAGTCCGCCATTGTACTTTTGTGCATGAATTTTAAATAAATTAATAAATAAATTCTTAAGACCTACGGAACACTCAGCGGACCACACGGGTCCGAATCGTACTTAGCTGGTTATTATTTTTCCATTTAGCTTATTGGTTTATTTATTTATTTATTGGTTCACCAACAATTATTTAAACTAGTTTTATGCTAATGGTGGCATGCAAAAGTATGTGCAACAGTGCAACAATCACTTAAAGGTAAACTCCGGAGTTGTACAAAAATTTATAAAATTAATCTAGTTTTAAAATAATTACAAATCTAAAAGTCTAAATAATTAATACTTATAGCAATACAATATAAAATAATAATAATAATTTTAGGTGCTTATTATCTATACAAACATATTTTGATCTATTTAGGCAGATACTTATGAAAATTGGCTTTTAGTTTGCCCAGACTTTCAAACTGTAAATCAATTTGATCACTGCAGCTATTTTCAACCTTGCATAACCTTGCATAGGGGGCATTGGCGCCCAGAACTGTTCTTCTCTGAGGTGGGCAGAGTGGTGTTATTGCACTGCGAGGGATTCTTGAGGGGGCACTGAAATTAAAGGTGTACAGTATTTGTGGTTGTGTAATTGTCGGCAAAGGGTGGACGATTACTAGACAACACACGTCAGTGAGCGATGTAGGTACAGCCAATGTAAGGAAGCCTGAAATTATTCTTCTACACTAATATTATAAAGAGGAAAGATTTGTTTGTAAGTTTGTTTGTATTTATTAACTAAGACTTCTTTATGATTCTGGCCGCCTGGTAATTTGGGTATAAATGCTTATAATGTCAACATCTACCTAAAAAAGCAAAAAAGATAGTTATATTTTTATCATGTTATTAAACTCTCTACTGAATTTAATCGGATCTTTGATTTTGACATCCTAAAAAAATAAACGTCCGGACAATATTTGTATTGTCTTGTATGATTTTGTTTAATAAAATTGCGAAAAATGGCGATAGGTGCCATTCAATTAGTTTCCGTTTAAGTGGGTGCCCAATGTGTGTCTCATTTCATATCAATAACAATATTTAACCCTTAATAATTTTGTAGGAGGAGCTCGTGGATAAATAATAACAGCCGCACGGGTCGATCATCAAGGTTAAGCAACGCTTGACGAGGTCGGTCCGTGGATTGGTGACCATTTCAACATACCGAGTTTCCTCCGTGCCTCGGAAAGCACGTTAAGCCGTTGGTCCCGGCTGTCATTTAAAGATCTTTGACAGTCGTTACGGGTAGTCAGAAGCTTGAGATCTGACACCAGTCTTGCCAAGGGGTACCGTGTTACCCAGTTACTGGGTTGTGGAGGTCAGATAGGCAGTCGCTCCATGTAAAACACTGGTACTTAGCTGAATCCGGTAAGACTGGAAGCCGACCCCAATATAATTGGGAAAAGGCTAGGCAGATGATGAATACTTCTGTACTTGCGTGTAATTTATCTTAACGGTATTGCATAAAACACAATGTGTGTACCAATTGCCTACTACATAATTTTGGAGTGCTCGATTTGCACACCAATAAATTAACTTCGTGCGAATCCCCACAGAAAAAATAATATTATTAAGAAGGATCGATTCGCACATTTCGGGTGAGTTAAATTCGTGCGAATCGTCCAATAACCCGAAACAAGTATTTTGTTACTTAAATTAAATTTAAAAGATTAATATCTATATTGTTTAAGAACCGAGTACTTAATGTGCGCAGTACCTATATCTGTTTCATTGTACTTTTAATAATTATTTACATATGGGAAAATAATGATAATAATGAAAAATAAATGTCTTGTTTACAACCGTCATTATCATATGAAACAAAAGTAGTCGTGAAAAACATAACCATTTGTTTGCTGTCACGTAGTCGGGTAAAATAATGATGATTAAATTTAAAATAGTGTCTGCCTGCGGTGTTTCAGAGATTCTACACAAATGACATTCTAACAACGAAAGCGTCGCGACGCGGTTGGAATAATGTCTAAAATGTATGGAATGCCAAGCGCTATTGAAATGTCACGTGATCAATCCCTTGTACTTTGGTATTGCGAACACCGCCGCCGCGCCGCGAATAGAATGACACTGTCTGGTACCTGAAAAGTGAAGTCCTCCGCCGCGTTTGTACGCGATAAACTCAAAAACTACTGAACGGATTTTCATGCGGTTTTCATCAATAGAAAGAGTGAGAAACGAGGTTTTTGTGTATAATTTATTACGTTCGAAGCCGGGGCGGGTCGCTAGTCTATACTAATATTATAAAGAGGAAAGATTTTTTTGTTTGTTTGTTTGTACCGAATAGGCTCCGAAACTATTAGACCGATTTAAAAAATTCTTTCACCAATGACAGCTACATTATTCCCGAGAAACATAGGCTATTTTTTAATCCTGAAAACGGGTCCTGTGGGGTGGTCCACGGGAGCGAAGCCGCGGGGAACAGCTAGTGATAAATAAAATTTATAGTTTTCTCTGTCTACGATATGGAAGGACACACTTAAAAACTTTTGAAATATAAGTTTTGAAGAAGCAAACTTGATTTTGAGGTTTCACCATTACAGAGAAAAATACTGAAAAAATCGTGGATCAAAACGAAACAACGCGATAGTTGGGGTTACTGGCAATTAAAAATCCATCCGGTATTTATAAGCAAATAAATATTACCTACCTATATTATTGTGGATTTCGTTGTATACCTACCTACAATTTAAATAATTCTGTGTTGCAAGAGAAGACAAGACAGTCAGTGATAGCGTCATAGACTAATATATATAAGACTGAGAATAGCGTGACAGTTGAAAGTGCAGGTTGCAATAAAACGCGTTGGGCCGACCACAAGTAACATGGGACAAGGGCAGGCGCTGATCATGCATAAACTTGAATAATTTCGCCGAGTTGCCAGCCTGCCGGTTTTATATCGGTTACATTTCGTGGAATGTGCGATGGAACTGTACTATTTGATAACACCTAGCCCTTCTCTGACGTAAGGCAATGCGCCAACGTTACATGGTGGATCTCACCCATACACACAAAGCGTTTTGCGAATACTTTCATTGTGCGCACAGCTATGGAGTGGCATTCTCTGCCGGAGTCTTTGTTTCCTGATAGCTACAACCTAGGGGTCTTTAAGTCAAGAGTGAATAGGTTACTTCTAGGCAAGTGTGCTTCACCGTCGACACATCATCGCTTACCATCAGGTGAAATCGAGATAGTGGTAAAAAACTAGCCTATAGTTAAAAAAAAACTGCTTATAATATTCCCACTGCTGGGACCTGGGACACAGGCCTCCTTTCTGTGAGAAAGAATGGGCCATAATCTACCACGTGGGTTGGTAGATGTGACATGGTTGTCTTTGAATATCAGTTCTAGGACATGCTGGTTGCCATGGCATAACCTGGTGGTAAGATGATGCAAGAGATGATATTACTATGTTTTTTATGTTTAGTTTATCTATACTAATATTATAAAGAGAAAATATTTGTATATTGTTCTTTAGGGTTCCGTACCCAAAGGGTAAAAACGGGACCCTATTACTTAGACTCCGCGATCCGTCTGTCTGTCTGTCTGTCCGTCTGTCACCAGGCTGTATCTCATGAACCGTGATAGCTAGACAGCTGAAATTTTCACAGATGATGTATTTCTGTTGTCGCTATAACAAAAAATATTAAAAACAAAATAAAATAAATATTTAAGTGGGGCTCCCATACAACAAACGTGTTTTTTTTGCCGATAATAGCACGGAACCCTTCGTGCGCGAGTCGACACGCACTTGGCCGGATTTTTTATGTAACGAATAAACTTAAAAACTACTGTACCGAATTCAAAAAATCTCTCACCGTTTGAAAGCTACACTATCCCCGGGTGACATAGGCTACTTTTTATCCCTGTATTCCCACGGGAACGGGAACTACCAAGTGAAACCGCGAGGCGTCCGCTAGTCAGTCATAAAATCGCTTCAGATCTGTAGATTAAGATAAGTAGGTATAAAGTACTTACCTAAACACAACCACACTGACACAACTCATTCTCTCGACTGAATTACCGCTTATAGCAATAAAAAATAATACAGTTATCTTCGAGCAAGGCAATCTAAAGGTTTATTATAAATTAATTTAACTACAATGACTTACAAAGGCGCTGTCGGCGCCAATTACCTTTTTTATTATAATTGGTGATATAAGCTGTGAGTTTCTTGCTGTCTATTTTGAGACACCTGTACTACTCGCCGACGAGGCTCTGCGAATTTTATTCTACGGGATTTTTTGTGAGATTATGTGACAGTTTGTTTTGCAGGTTAGTTTCTAAATTCAGAAGCCAGGAAATCTTACACCGGTCTTGCCAAAGGGTGTCTTGTTACCCAGTTACTGGGTTGTGGAGGTCAGCTAGGTAGCCCTCCATGTAAAATACTCGCACTCGGCTGAGTCCGGTTAGACTGGAAGCCGACCCTAATAGTAAGTCAGGGAGAGATACCTATATGGTATTTTTTTTTTTTTACAAAATTTGCGTTAACCATAAAAAAAAAATCTTCTATACAGTATCTATTAACGTATTTATGCCGCGGCCGCGCAGACACCAACAGACTCACTGTATAAAAGAATATGATTTTGTCTGCCACGGCACGTGTCTGGCACGCTTAGTGTCTGTAGATATAAACGGACCTTAACACTCAAAGGATGCTCAAAATTGCGCTCAACGGTCCACAGAGGCCTTTTTTTTTTTTTTTTTTGCGTGGAGAAATGCTCATGCATACTGCACTACCACGGGGAGATAGTGCAGTTATGTGGGACTCTAACCCACTAAAACTCCACGGTGTCCTCCAGTGCCGCTTATGGCGGGAACACGGGCACGCGTTAGCACTCACCGCGAACCCGCCGCGGCTGTCCGTCACCGGACCCTCCTCGGGGAAGTACCCCCATCACCGGCGCACCAGAACACATTGTACGCCGTGACCACCCCAAGGACCAATTCAGCACATGGGTGCCAGACGACCCCGTGTTTGGCACCCTTGGTCCCACTGTGACGGGTCGAGGTCAATGGCCCCGCCACCTACCATTTTGCGGCCGCAGGAGATAGGGAGAGCGGCTAACGCTATACCAACACTCCTCTTCCCCTGCGGCCCCACCGCGTCCGCCATCAGACGGTGGCGACCCCGTCTAGGCCGCGGAAGGTAGGGAGAGCGGCGCACCGCAATACCGGCACTCCTCTCCCGCCGCGGCCTCCATCCCTCAGCCGCGATATCGTATGGGACCTGGGAATCTCCATAAGACATCGCGGCCCGCCTCAGTTGCGATGTCGCCTGTTACCAAGCGGCACCGCAACCTACTAGTTGGCCGCTACGTCGTCGGCTTAATCGGCAAAAGCCCTGACGAGCGGCCCCTCCTCGGGTTCCTCTTCGCTTCACCGTGGGTGACCAAGCCACGGTTACTGAGCCCCCCCGCCTCGACAAAGCGGGAACCCACCGGGGGGGAGCGGGAACCCACCGGGGGGGAGCGGAAACCCACCGGGGGGGGTCACACAGAGGCCTAGTGTACTAAATTGACAACTGTAAATGAAAAAAAAGAAAACATTGGGGCACAGTATGTATCTTTCTTTTTCAGTTTATGGCATATCTTTTAATTGGTCCAATATTGGAGGAGGAAATAGGCGAGAGCCAAACCTCGAATTATGACTTTTTAATTAGGAAATTCAATCGGATGTCTGTAACCGCATTTCCTCTTAACCAGTTACCTCCATCATTGAATGCGGAATTCAAGAAAGTAGTATAATGGAATTTGATCGATCGCCGAGCCGGCTACAACTGTTTAATGTATTTTCTGGGTCGACTGGTAACCCGGTGGAAAACTTTAAGGGATTACATTGTGATGACCAACTAGCAGAAGAGCAGTGGTGGTCCAGTGGTATCAGCCGCGACTTACAAGTTGTAGGTTGTGGGTTCGAGCCCAGGCAGGCGCTTTACTTTGTGTAAATTATTTCATCACCACTGCTCTCAAAACGGTGAAGGAAAACATCGTGAGGAAACCGGCATGTCCAAAAATTCGAAGACATGTGACATCCACCAAACCGCACTGGGCCCGCGTGGTGGATTACGGCCCATTCCCTCTCACAGAGAGGAGGCCTGTGTCCCAGCAGGTGGAACATTAATAGGCTGATGATGTGATGTGACCAACTAGCAAAGACTTTCGTGGTGAGTTGTGGGCCGCTCCATCTCACAAAGAGGAGGCCTGTGTCCCAGCTATGGGAATGTTATAGCGGTACATAGGTAGGATTATGTTTTACTTATGCTTTGATCACAGGTTTTACTTTGTATGTCGGCAGTGTTTTGCTGGTCCAGTCAAGAAGGGGAAATCAAGCTACCGTCATGATTCAAGTTAGGAGCAGCTTCCTCGGCTTTCCAAGTTAAAGGAGGCTGGAATGCTAGTGGTGAGATATTATTGTCTATGTATCTATCTGTAATCGTAGTTCCTGTAAATCGTGTTTTCACGAGAATACGATCGGTTTCATGAATAGTCGGAATCGCTCAAAAGATAAGAGCATAACGTACTTTGCTATCCCACTAAACTAGGCTGGCTGTCTCTTGGAAACGAGAGATTTTTGGGTTCTTTACGAGGTAATCCGATCGTTCGGGCCACTTCTCATATTTTCGTGAAAACTGTACAAAAATATCACTCCTTCAACAGTTAATAAAATAAATAAGAGATGCATTACGAATGATTTTTCCAATCTGAACCCTGATCGAAGCTATACTGGTAAATAAAAATAACAGACTTCTATGGCAAAACTCTACAAACCGGAAAATAACTTTGTTTACCGTAGTCGGAGTCTTTGGTACCTATTGTTTTTTGTTTTTCAACACCGACTTCGGAAACAAAGTTATTTTTCGCTTTGTAGTGTTTTGCTTTAGTCGGTTTTATATTTTTGTAAAATAGTTTTTTACAATGCATGTCCTCGAAAAGAGCGTTTTCCAAGCAGCCAAACTGTGCGGAAAGTGTCACTTTTTTTTACTAATGCTTTTTACTTTCCTGTACTTTTTTAATTTTTAACTCCAACGTCAGCCCGCCGCATAGAGTTTTTATTATTTGAGAAAAGTTTTAAAAATTAGTTAAGTACAGATTATCATTCATATGAAAGGTAAAACAAAACTAATACCTCATTTAAGGAGTGTTTTATTTACTCTAGATTTGGATTTTAATCAATAAATTAATTTTAAATATTCATTAAATATGTTTGGCAGAATGAATATTTTGCTCGTGCCTTTTTGCGTTACGACGTGACAGCTATTTGCACATGCGCAGTAGATATGCGCGAAGAACTATGAAATATTAGTTAATCTGTGGATATGCTGAGCGCCCTTGAATAATATTGCTTGGTTCAGATATATTTTTTTATTTCCTCGCACAATGCATAGTAAAATGTTGTATGATACACGTGCGTAAGATGATTTCCGACTCGTGTCGATTTATCCACTCACTCGCTTCGCTCGCTCGTGAATAAAAATACCACTCATCGGCGATCACCTACTTTCCGCACTTGTAGCATAAATAACTATTATTTTACTCTTGGTACCTCATATTACCATGAAAATTTATAGCCAGAGTACATCTCATTTCGATTCCAAAAAGCCCAAACATGAATAAGATACATTTTTATTACGGAGTTACAGTGCCTACCTTCCGGCTTCATCGTCAGATGAGTTCGATGGTACCATTTTCATCAATACCATTTATTTAAATGTATTTGCTTCTTCTTAGTCGTTTAACTATTCGAGATAATTCACAGGTTCCATAATTGATTCTGTAACTTATATTTACCAACTGTATGTACATTATGGATGCAGTATATTTAATTTGAATTTGATATCTTATACCCATGACATACTTATTAAGGAGTTTCAATGGCCATCTGTGGTCTTCTTCATCAGTTACATTTCACCAAATGATACTTTCTGAGTGAAATGGCTTGCCATGTTATTGAAAATTCCAATATCGATATATGTCTGCCTATAATATTTGAGGCGATCCCTCGATTTCCATTGGATTGCATCATCAGACTCTGACTTGGTGACAAAGGATAGGAAAGGATTTACTCTCGAGGTGGTTACCTCGAGAGTAAATCCTTTCAAACATAAAAATAATTTAGCAAATCCGTCTTTAAATGACGGAGTTAATAACACAAAAAAAATTGAAAAATCCGAATTGAGAACCTCCTTTTTGGGAAGGTGGTTAAAAATGGCAGACATCACAAGACGCGATGATGGCGTCACTATGTATGTCTTACAAAAGCGAAAATAATACACGTGAAGGCCATATTTATAACTTCGCGACATTTGTTAATGTTTTTTGTTGTATGTTGAATTTTAATTAAGTGCCGGCCACAAAAACAAACGTAAGTAGTTTTCTTTCCATTTACAAGCGATTGCCGAATTGTTTAAAATCATAATTTTAATTTTACGTAATTTCAGATCGAAGTGAAAGCGTTTGGGACAGGCCACTTGTGGAGGAGGGTCATTGAGATGTGTGAGGAGTTGTGGCTGGACATGCACAGGTGAGTGCTCTTTATATATATACATATTTTTTATGAAAAACGTTTCCCCACACTAGAAATTTCTCCTGTATCGTGGGTGCGTTCACAAACATATAAACTCACATACACAAACACACAACACACGAGTAACGCCGAGTTAGTAGCTAACCCCATATAATTTATGACCTTTATTAATTTATCGTGTTAGAAACTAAGTCTGAGATAAGTTTATCTCGCAAGTGGGCCTAAGCTTTATTTATTTACTACCTCGATTCAAAAACACAAAAATACATAGCCGTCTTATCTAAGATTTTCTGCCCATATAAAAATATATTCTTTAGTATAATCTCTTGCCACACGAATTTGGCTATAAAGTCATCACGTTAGATAATAAAATCTTATTGTTTGTTAGAGACAATAATCTCATAACACGTAATAAAGGGTAATATTTGTCCATGGCATATCTACGGGAAAAGATTATCTTATGTAGTGTACTACAGTTGAGTTTCCATAAACCTTTTATGTATCCAAGAGAAGGTCATAGTTAAATATATTACCCGCAGGGGTTTTATTTTTTTATTAAATTCTTAAAGGAGGCTTTTATCCACAATGGCATGTCAGCCTCATCATAACTTAAATTTATTCGAAACTACACCTAGCAATACATTATACATTATTAATTTTAAACAAATCAGTAAGTAGGTTTGCTATCTCAGGTGAAGGTTGCGCTAAAACTTTTACATATGGACCAATATCATATTTGTTTACTTTTATTATGCTCAACAGTGTCTCTCTTTCCTTCTTAGTCTTAGTACACTCCATAAGTAGATGGTGAACATCTTCAACCGTTCCGCATGTTTCACAATTGGGAGAATTCACTCGGGTTGATCATCTAGGTTAAACAACACTTTCCGTGGTCGCTCCGTGGATGTTTGATCTTCTTTACATAGCGAGATTCCTCCGTGCCTCAGAAAACACGGTCCTGGTTATCATTCGTAGATCTTCGAAAGTCGTTACAGATATTCAGAAGCCAGGAACTCTCGACACTAGTCTGGCCGGGGATATCGTGTTACCTAGTTACTGGGTTGTGGAGGTCAGATAGGAAGTCGCTCCATATAGAATACTGGTACTTAGCTGCATCTGGTAAGACTGGAAGCCGGCTCCAGAATAGTTGGGAAAAGGCTGAGCAGATTGATCGAATGTATCCATAATCCACGTAGACCCGACGGCTATCTAGATTATGGGAAAGAGTGGCTCTTTTATTTATTGATTTATTGTGTGGGTTACCTCATAGATGAGAAGTAGTATTTTATATAGTAGTATAAGGATCCCTGGAGAATAGTAATTTTTGGTAGTACAATATTTTTAAACACTGCAACTCCAGAAAGCCAGAATCAATAGAGACCACCTGAAAAACGTCGAGTCAATGAAGCTCGACGCATACTGTATAAACAATTCAACGGTCTTGGATTCTGCAACAAAATAATAACAAAAAAAATATCAGTTGAGGAGTGTGAAAAACATAATGCCGACTTCCCTCCATATCAAGCAGGTGACAGAACAGAACTAGACCACTAGCCATATAGGGAGTTTTACAGGTAATCCTACCTCCTTTTCCAGTGTCCAGTGGCTAAGCAAAAACACTTCATGTTAATGACTATAATATAAAAAAATTTGATTTTGGGAAGCATTCTATCGATACTGATAAGGGCTTTTACATAGGGCCTTTTTGTGCTGCAGCCCAAGATAAAAAGGCCCCCAGCCCTCCATTGAAGACAATATAGACAATATTGCTTCCAGGCTTAAATTATTTGATATTCTAACTTCTCGCTTTTGATCGATCATTGTCGACGGAGGGAAGGTGCCTTCTGAAAAATAGTAAACAGTTTCTTGACAAAATATCAATTAGTTTGATTAAGAAGGTAGTTTATATTGTTTTGCAGTAGGTCCTCAATTAGTGTTAGCCCAGGGCCCCACAAATTCACGGTCCGCCCCTGGATACTGAATACAACAAACCGACTAATCTTCAACTATCTTTGGCCAGTGTTCAGGAAAACTAACGCAGTTCATCACGTTGCCCCATCCGCTTGACTTTCATGCTTATCTTGTCATCCTCAGGAGTTCCTCTAAGGACGCGCGGGCAGAACACGGTGCACCGCCTACTGTCTCAAGCTATCAGGTGACAGACTCCTTAACACACACTTTGACCCACCTTCTGTGTTTATTCTATTTTGTTTGTTATTTCTATATACTATTTTATTGTATTATTTAAGTATTTTCCGTTTCCGTAAGTGTGTCCGTGGCATCAACAGTTGGCCTTATCAGAATATCAGCGCAGCGTTATTTCCTTTTTTGGATATCGCTGCACATGCTGAGATAGGAGCCTTTTTGGTCTCGCACGGGGTTTTTATTTTTAATTTTAAGCTGATTTCTCGTGTCTCCTTTGCGGGTCACAAATAAATACTTTTTCTTTCTTTCTTTCTTAAGTGTGTCATTTGCTGGCCGCACTATTATGGTCGGTAAAGCCGTGATTACTGCCATCTACATCGACGGGGCTCCGTCGTCTTTGTTGCTTAAATAGTAATTGTATTGCAATTACTTACCATACTGATTCTCTATTAAAATCAATGTCAACATTAAAATAATTTAATAAAACACATCTTTTTGTTACCCTGCCCAATAATTATGGGCAAAAAAGAAAGAAAGGCTTTCCTTATTGCCTACTCATATTGGACATCTTTCAAATTGTGAAATTTGAAAAATGAATTATGAATAATGCCGTATTAATGATTTGGTCCATAACTTATACATGGCTAGGATAAAGGGTGTAAAATAATCAAAAAGCGACAAGCAAAACGTTGGGAAGACAACGGAAAAAGTAGCTGGTCCAGATGGAGAGACAGACAAATATAGAAATCTTCAGAGAAGACCCTTGTCGAAACACAAACTTTTTTTAAAGAAATGCTTGCTGAACTTACTACTTATTAATGTGGTACCAAATCTTTTACAAATGCGTGTGGTGACAAATGCGTGCACTGACTGGACAGGTCCACTCAATCTGGCTAGTTCTTTCCTCAAAAGACCATTTCAGACATTAATCTACATGGTCTTCACATGATCTAACCAAGATTTTTGTCTGGATTCGGCCTTTCTTCTCAGAGTAGTCAGATAGGAAACGCCAACTTCATCTAGTTTTAAAAATATGATCGACATGTAAAAGTGTTTGTACAAACCAACTTACAGAAATAAAATCGATATTTACAAAATAATATAGAACTTTTAAAAATAAGTATTTTGTTTTAATTACTTATGACGTAAACATTCCGTATTTATTTTTTATTTTTTGCTCCTCTTACCTGAAAATAAGTTTAATTAGATTACAATAATACAATTTTAAGACTAATAAGCAATAAATGGAACAATGCTTGTATTTACTGAAGAGTTTCGTAATCAAGTTTGATTTATTATTATATCATTTTGTCTCACACTGGTACATTGTATTGAGATGGTTCAGTCTTAACAATGAGCTATATCAGTGTCATCGTGTTTTGGTGAGTACATACATTAAGATTTTTATAATCGGCAGTTAAAAGATATTTCAGGAATGACGAAAAACTTGAACGTTAGGCGTTTCTTGAACAGTCAGTTTCATTGGGATGGTCAGTTTCTTGTCCCGCTTCAAACCTTGGCTTTTACTACAAGCTTTTATTTAGTTTCACCTGTATTTATATGCAAATAAAAGGTTATGATGTATTTCTTGAATGGCAGTTTAAATCAGGAAGGCATCTTTGTATAGAATAATGTGTCTTTGGTAGGTACCATTTTTTTGCGTTAAGGACACCGACTTCCAAAAACAAAGTTATTTTTCGCTTTGTAGTTTTTTATTTGGAAGTTGGTAGTATTTTTTTGTAAAAAAGTTTTAGTATTTTTCACTTTTTTGTTGTATCTACCTAATAGGCAAGTAGTTAAGTACGGTACCTGTAATGCCAGAATAGATTACCCGAATATCATGAAACTGAACATAATCGGTGAAACGTGAGTGTACCAAGGTGAACTGTACACATCTGCGTACCCCTTAAGAGCGTACTGGCGTTATGTTATGTTATAAAATGGTATAAACAATAAACAGACATGTGATTGCAGCAATCCCGAGAGATTTGCTGTTATTTATTGAAGAGTTCTGTTGTATATCTTCGAAGTTCTTCATCAGATCTTAAACAAATTAAAATAGGACCAACTTCGGAATATAATCTTTCAAACAAAAAAAGAACTTTCAAAATCGGTCCACAATTGACGGAGATATCGGCGAACATACAAAAAAAAAAAACAAACAAAGTCGAACATTGTCATTAATCCTACGTCCCCTGGATGGGGCAAAGGGCGTCCACAGTAGTCGAACATAGAACCTCCTTTTGGTAAGTCGGTTAAAAAGACACACACATCATAAGAGACTTCGCTAGGACAACCTACAAAATAATTTTCGTTTTATTCGTGCCAAGGACTCGCCTCGCGCGAGACACAGTGGCTTTTCATTTGTTTCAGTCATTACGGCAGCAAACATGTTAAAAAGGTAACACAACCAAATTTAATAGTTTGTGTCCCCAGACTTGACTAAGCAGAATGCCTGGTTTATTCTATATATTTCTAACACTTTACACCAACAATTTACAAGATGATAAACATAATTACAATGTAAGCGTTAAAGATAAGTCTTTACTCAAACATTTAGTCAAGACATCTGCAGCCATATGTTCAGTAGGCAAATATTCTAATTAAAAAAAATATCATTCACAATCTGTCTTACATTATGATGTCTTATATCTATGTGTTTACTACGGTTTATATGGACTATTACAAATTTTCTGCGCTGACTGCCTATCATTATACAAGGTTACAGATAAGTATTTCCCTAAACATTCACAAAGAAAACTTCAAATTTTAGCTTCGGTTCCGGTAGCTGTAATTGCCGTCCCGTTTCCTACAATCACTGATTACTTATCAAGAGACGAACATGAAGTAAATAATTGTCTAGCACGGCTTATATGCTCGCTGGCTCCTGTATCTACCACCTATTTTGAATGCGTATATTGCTCATCCGAATTATCAGCTGTTTCTAACATCACAAATGCATTGCTATATAGTCAATTTTGAGATGAGCGGGTAAAACACTTTTTACCAAACCTATGCCGTATCACTGTACTCACTTATTCAGCACTCCGATTGATAATATCCACGTTTGTTACAGTGAAGAAGGAAGGAAGGCAAGAAACGCTGATACTCCCGGTGTTTCTTCACCTCTTTCCTTAATCCGCTTTTTTGCAACCAAGTTGTCATATGTTTGTTACGCAATGTTTGTTGTGTTAAGCTGATAGGAAGTGCTTATAGCGATCAGACAATGACATCAGTAACCAATATTTCACATATTTCCACTCCCAATTGCTGTTTAACATTTCTTTTATTTTTGTTAATATAGACATTTGGATTCCTTCTTCGTATTTGAACTGGAAGAAACGTTGCTGGATGATAATATGTTTGTTAAACTCTTTTGTTCATACACAGCGATCAACTTAATCCACATTTCAGCAAACGTGCTGCAAGATAATTTAATTTGTATCATAACTTCGTCATTAATACGTGTGACTATCAATGTTTGCGCTTTAGCATCTTTCGTTTACCACGTTTTATCAATTTCTTTCGTCTATACCCGATTTCCTTCGACCACATCCAATAAATCATGGCCTCTTAATACGACTCTCATTGAAACTTCCAAACATTCTAGTTTGTGGATCACTCCAACTTAGTGATGCTGAGGTTGCCGTCCATCGTTGCTCTTTCCTACCTTCCTGCTCGTGATCAACGATTTCTTATCTTTTACACCTTCCCGATCGAAATTTTCATAAACTGTAAACCGGTTTTTTCACTCGCAGTATTCTTTTATCGTTTCACTTTATTTTGGAACTTCTTGACATTACTGGGCTGACTGAGTCACTGGGCCCATAATCTATTGATATGTAAATAAAAGGTTATGATGTATTGAATAGCAGTTTGAATCAGTAAAAATAAAGCTTATTATTTTCCGAGTGACTAATAACTTAAAAGTCGACTAAATGTTTGCAACAAATAAAATAACTTGCCAGCGATTAAATATTTTCGCGACTATTATATTATGTAAGGTTCAAAATTAAAGGTGTTATAAAAACAAAAAACTAGCAGCTGCGTTTAGGTAGCAAATAAACTATACCAGTCAAATAAAATATTAGGCGAGGAGCTATAAATAATGACTTGGCGACTAACTAAATTGCACCAATTCTATATTAAAACAACATAACAACAACAATGAATTAACAACATCATAACAATGAATTATTTATTGCCAAGAGCGAGCGCAGCGAGCTCGGGAGCTTAGGGCACCCCGACACGGACAGGTTAGGTTCGAAGGGGATGACGGGAGCTAAAGTGAGCGAGCAAAGCGAGCGAACTCAGCTCCCGTCGTCCCCTTAGTGTTAGGTTACTTTAGACCCTGCATTCAGAAATAGGAGCCCCGGAGGAGGCTTCGTCGACCATGTTGCATAAAAAGCTATTAAAAGTCACACAATATATGTATAATATAAGCTAGTTTATATTTATTCTTCATACAAACAATTTTAAATAAAATCTGATTTATATTATTTATGAATGCCCATTTTCTATTTTATTTTCGCCATTAAGTTTCCGCTTAGATATTAATTCAGTTCCCAAAAGAAAAACTTGATGCTAGTTTAAATTAAAACGGAGCTTATTACTGATATATTAATATGCTACCTATTACGATACTTCTTATTAGCTGCCAACCCATTATATATGGTACCCACTCTATTTTTTTTTAAACCTATATTCATTTTACTTAGTTGCCGCATTAAATACATGCCTAAAAATAATAGTTTAATAAAAATAAAAAACACGCTTTAATAATAGTAAGTAAATAAATTAAGAATAGTAAGAAATACAAAAAAAATATGTAAAAAAGCGTAGCTATACAATCGTCGCAAAAAATACAATCGTATTCTTACAGGATTGCCAAATTGAGACATCTTATGGCTCTAATCATCAAAAACAAAAGAAATATATCAATTAACAATTTAAAAAAAAGCTAGCAATCGATTTTATGTTTTTTTTAATGCTCCTAATGTGTTGTTTAGGTGTCGAGTAAGCACAAAAAAAAAATGCAGTTTCCTTTTTAGGAAATGTCATCTATGTCATTATAGGTAGGTACGTAATAAGCGGATGCTTGATTGATTAACAAGATAAGCATAGGTTTAAACTTATTCCCTCTTACTAATAAACGCGGTATAAAGTTATACCAAGTATAAACCTATGAAAATGTATGGTTATTCCTTTGTTATACCTGGTATAACTTTATACCGCGTTTATTAGTAAGAGGGATTATGTTTTTTAAAGTTACCGACATAGCCCGATGATTTTCCAAACTTAGGTAAATGCAGGTGGACAGGGTACATTTCTCGCAGAACGGATGGTCCAACGGGCGACACTTGGAGAAGGCTTATGTTTTGCTGAAATAAGATGATGATGTTTTTGAATATTTTCGTTTGGTAAAAAATCACGTCTGCTGAAGGGGTAGGATAAGTGAGATAAGATAGGTTAGTGGCTACCTACTCCCACATTTTACCAGTTATTTAATTTTTACTTGACTACGGCGGTGCCAAAAGTAGGGTTAAGATTTTAACCGGTGTTTTCCTGCGGGTTGTTGAAACAACAATACATTATAACGCAAGGCAAGGTGGCATACAAACACGGCTATTCCCAAAGAATATTTTCTTATTTCATACTTTTCGGAGCGCATTTTTTTTTGTCGTTGGGTTATACTCGTAGTTTTCAATCTAAATTTTTATCATCTTTTAACAAATAATAGTAGTCGAGTCTATATTATTTAGTGATTGAAATTCGTCCTGTAGGAATACAGTTTATGTGCTATGTCAATCATCTATGAACTGTGTGTTCTCTCTAGCACATTCTTCCTTCTTTGCTTGCATGGTCTGATTACAATGGGTAATTCGGGGTTATCATCAAATTATATTTTTAAACCTTGTGAGAGTTTGTATTATTGTGCTATTCAATAGATAATATAATTATGTACTTAATTGTTAACAAGTGTCTATAAATCATTAACGTGGAAACTTTTGATAACAACTATTGTTTGTTTCCCATCTTTTTTGGGGCTCTGTAATCAGTTTTCTACTTTTGTGCGCCATGTATCGTATTCGATAAAGCTTCAACCTAGGAAATCTATAGATTTACTGTCTCCTGTTATGTAGTGGTTGCTAGCGCCACTACAAAGCGCCGGGGATCGATTCCTATGTCAACAAAGGTGTTGTTGGGTTTTTCTTGCGGGAGTTTGTCAGTAGCAGTCCGCAGTCTGCATTTGCAGCCAGTTGATGGCCTATTAATTGCATGGAACTTAAACATACCTAATTCGGCAAATGTGGACCGGCAAAATGTGACATTAAGTTAAATGGCTCGATAAAGTACAATCCTCATTGTAACATCATCATCATCAATATATATATAATAAATCTGTAGAGAAGTAATTTTTGTACATCGAAAATATATCCAAAAAAAATTGCCACCATCCAAAATCAATTGGCAATAGGTTCTGTTGGTTATCCATTAACACCCGTTAAAGGATAACCAACAGAACCTATTGCCGGCATTTTTTGAATTTTTGTCTGTTTATCTGTTTGTCTGTTTATTTGTGCACGCATCACGTGTAATGTACGAAACCAATGTAAATAACTTTTATACATAAAAATGGTGCGTAACTTGAAGAATTACTTAGTTTTTATTTCATCGCAATCGGTTCACTTTATCTTATCATAATATCTTATCAATATTAAGTTAGAAGAATTTAAAGTTTTCAAGAAGTAAAATTATCACAACACACGCAATTCAGATACTCGGATAGTTGAACTCGATATTCGATAGATGGCGTTGTGCATTTGAAGTCATTTTCTGAATGGCGACGTTAAAATTCTCCGCGAAAGAATGATGACTATAGAAAAAAAAATGCTAGGTAGGTAAGTATGGTAGGGTTGGCACTTGGCAGATAGATGACGGGAGCGAAGCCGCGGACACAGCTAGTTTATATTAAAATTTCAAGTTCTTTAACTTATAAGACAGATCTGTTGCTAGGGAATTTGTTGCGCCATTTCTTCTGAGCTAAAACACTAGGAAGTATTGACGGGCAAGCGTTATCAGGCACTGTCTTATGTAATTTTTTATATTCAAAAAGAGCTAATTCTCAGACGACTAAATGTTTTCTATTTTTTTTTTTTTTGATTTTGTATTCTATTCACAGTGTTCTTATCAGCGTTAAGCCCTGCTGGCAAGAAGGAACCTTCCCATCATGGTTCAAGTTCGGTGCAGCCTCGGCTGCCTACCAGATCGAAGGAGGCTGGAACACGACTGGTAAGTCTTTGACTATTTAGGTATTAATCTGCTCTGCTCTTAAAACGATGGAGGAAAACATCGTGAGGAAACCGACATGTCCTAAAACCAACAATTCAGAGGTGTGACATCCACCAACCCGCACTGGGTCCGCGTTGTGGAATAAGGCCCATTCCCTCTCTTACAGAGAGGAGGTCTCCTTATCGGAAAGCACAACGCTGCAGTATGCTGTGCCGGACATATATTTATATGAGCAACTTCTAGAATGGTCTTTGTTCCGTCGCAGTATGCGTTACGGTGAGGAGTAAGTGTCCGAGTTATTTCTCGGCCCCTCCATAAGATAAGATAAGTAACGTTTGAAAGTAACAAACAAGACTATACAGATTCAAAAAAATACAGTCATGTTTTAGGTTTGTAAAAGTTTGTATTTTCATGTACAAATCAAAGTCAAATCACTTAAATTTCAATTAGGTCATAAGCGGCACTTTTTAATTGTTAAACATTCAAAGTTTATAAAAAAATGTTGATAACAGGCCTTCGGATCACAGCCAAGAAACAACGCTGGGGCTCACTAGCAACGCTGCGACTTTTGGATCCTACAAGGTATATACCCGCGAAATTGCGGAACGCAGCAGCGGTAAACTAGGGATTTGTTCTTTGAGATACCGATTCCTGTCGGACAGGTGGAAAGTGATACAATGGTACACAAATTACAACTATTACTCACAATGATTCCCGCGAGGGACTCCTGGGCTCGTTCAATCCCGTGTGTGGTCGGGGGTTATCGTGGGAAGATATATTTAATATTAGGGTGGGTGAAACTTCATAAGCGTTGATTCTATATTTGGCAGAGAATTATTGAGAGTGAAATTTCAAGGACACGTCACATTTGGGCACATTACAGTACCTATACAAGTGAGAAGAAAGATATACTAAACGTGTTCCCGCTCTCACATTCAACCTCTTTAATTTTTTATGTATATATTTTTATACTCTATAGGTTCGCGCTTGACCACCGGTGGTCACACCGGCCCGACAGGGCATTCCACTCCTTAGCTGTACGCACAATAAAAGTGTTCCCAAAACGTTTTGTGCGTATGGGTGGGCTTTCCACCATGTACCGATGGCACATCGCCGTATGTCTGATAGTCCGATGATGAAACGGGCTAGGTTGAATTAGATCATGCAATTCCATCGCACACTCGCCGAAATGTAACCGATAAAAAACCGATAAGCTGGCAACTCGGCGACGATGTACAAGGCTCTGGAGCTTTGTCTTGACCAGTGCTTCATTGATGATGAGCCTCTTGGCCCGCTTTTCGATCGACTGTAGTGCATCAAGCTGGTATTTGGCAGATCCGTCCCAGAGATGAGAACAGTACTCCAAGCATGTTCGAACTTGTGCTTAATACAAGTTGAGCAGCTGTTCCGACGTTTCTCACCTTTGCAAGGATCACTAACTTTATGGCAGCCAGCTGAGCCTTTGCCTCAATGTGTGGGCCAAAATGGAGAGTTTCAATTCTATCATGTGTTCGGCTGAAGTCAAAAACGAGAGTATTTATTATGTTTGCCAGACAAAGGTGAATCTACCTGGGACAGACTTCTGCACACACTCCCTAACATAGTTGCGGAGGAGGCCAACGGAGATGTGGCGTGTGACTCCTATCATCTGTGGAAGAAGGACATCGAGATGTGTGAGGAGTTAGGACTTGATTTATACAGGTACTAATCGCTCAAAATAACTGTGCACTTGGCGCTGTCACGTCACTGACGTTAGACACTCGCTATTGGCGCACGAGGCGAACGCTGGGCGCCACGCGGGCATCGGTAATGGGGTCGGTGACAGTCGATGTGCAAAGTTATTTTGACCATGTTGTAAGTCTTGTAGGTCTAGTGTTCGCAAGCGTTGCTCAGCATTAGGTCTTGGGTTCGATGCCCGGGTTGGGCAAAGTGATTTCGGGTTTTACTATCTGAAATGAGCATTATTGCCGGAGTATGGCTTTGTGCATGGTTAATAAAAAGAAAGAAGGAAACATTATCTATATGTGACCCGCACAGGACAAAGACAGGGTCAGGGGTGATGGCAATAAGTTCGCGCCCTATTACTTAGGACTTAAACATAACAATAGAAATGTGGGTGTTAGTGTAGGTGCATCTCTGCCAAACCCTTTGGGACATACAGGCGTAATGTTATGTTATGTTAAATCATTCGAAAAAAAACTTCAAAATGGTTGGTTTTATAAAAAAAAGTAACCAAATCTATTTCGTTTGGGGCCGCGGAAAAAATATATGATAATATTGTCTTTGTTTCTGAGAACTTGGTTGTCTCGGAAACAAGTTTTACAAAAAAAAAACTCAATAAAATAATCGGCAAACTTACCTCTTACTATTTTTCCTTTAAATTTTTTATCTGACTTACTTGTCATTACTTGTAATTAAAAATCACATCCTAACGCAGAACTTAGTTGTTTTATTAACCCAATCGGGGGAAACATCAAGGATGTACAATGTAATGAATAGCTAACATAACTCTTGTGCACTCCTGATCATAAACTGAAATTTTCTAGATTCTCAATATCCTGGTCTCGTCTTCTTCCATCTGGGTACCCAAACCACATCAGTGAGGACGGCAAGAACTACTACGACAACCTGATCAATGGTCTACTGGAGAAGGGCATCCAGCCTGTTGTAACTTTATACCACTTTGACTTGCCACAGTCCTTGCAGGACCTTGGTAAGTGTTCTGCTTTGAAAAAATCTTATGTATACGTGTAAATATCATCATATACCAAGCCCAAATATGTTGGGTCAGCTACATACAAGTCTAAACGGATCCAAACAAATCCTCCGGCTGACACCTTGACACCACTCAAAGCGAATGCACCACAGCGTCTTCTGTGGTAACCATTGTGTAACTTAATTGGTTGCTCAAAAAACAGGCATAATTTTTCTTTGTTTTTATTCTGCTTAACTAATTCTACCATGAATCAGAAAGATTTTGTCTTACGACCTGTTTTTTCAGACTCAGACATTCGATACGGGCATTGATGTTCTGGTTTATTCGTTTAGTTTAACTCAGACTGGAGGCTTTAGCGATGGCGATGATCGTTATACCAAAACTGTAAGGGATTGATCACAAAATATTCGATTGTTTGACAATCTATGCATTTTGTCATTTTTCCAATCGCATTCGAGACGCTTTCGTTTATAGAATGTCACTTGTGTAGAGCCAATGGACACTACACTATTGAAATACGGTCATCATGATTGTACAAAATTTACTGTCTCAAAGCCCTACTTAAACTTTAGCCACCTGTCCTTCCAGGAGGCTGGGCCAACCCTCTCATAGCTGACTGGTTCGCCGACTACGCGAGAGTAGTTTACACCCTCTTCGGAGACCGCGTGAAGATATGGCTGACCCTGAACGAACCCTTTGGCATTTGTGACGTCGGCTACAACCTGCAGCAAGCTCCTTACCAGAATGATACCGAGGTTGGCAGGTATCTGTGTAACAAGAACACTATGATGGCTCATGCTAAGGCTTGGAGGATTTATGATGAGGAATTTAAACCACATTATGGTGGTGAGTAGCAACGGATTACTGGAATTAAGATAATTATCATTTCAGCTGAAAGACGTCCACTGCTAAACATAGGCCTCCCCCAAGTGTCGACCGGTCCAGTGTGTCGAGCATCCAGCAAATTCCTGCAAACTTAATCAGGTTATCAGGTCACCTAGCGTAATTTAGTAATAAGTAATTGTAATGTACAGTATAACTATTTTTTAATGTCCCTCGGCCAACTTCGTGTTTCGTCAGATGTCGGATTTCTATCAGACCTCCAAGTTGATTGAGAGCGTCCGATCTGCACCAAGTGCAAAGGGCAACTGATAGAAATCCAACGACTGACGAAACATGAAGAAAACAGTTGTACTTGTATTTCATGATAACAATTTGATAGAAAATTAATATTTCTTCTGAGAATCCCAGTCAATACAAAAATTCTTCCATAACGACTACGATGCCAATAATGTAATTGGCAATATAAAAGAAGTCGAGTCGGACTCGCGGACGAAGGGTTCCGTACCATTATCGCAAAAAACGGCAAAAAAAACACGTTTTTTGTATGGGAGCCCCACTTAAATATTTATTTTATTCTGTTTTTAGAAATTGTTGTTATAGCGGCAACAGAAATACATCATCTGTGAAATCTTCAACTGTCTAACTATCGCGGTTCATGAAATACAGCCTGGTGACAGACAGACGGACCGCGGAGCCTTAGTAATAGGGTCCCGTTTTTACCCTTTGGGTACGGAACCTTAAAAAACATTCGAGTCACTTACTCCAGTTATAAGTAGTCCCCATGAATAAGCTCTTTAGTGTTCTAAAAGCATGGCGCCGCATTTTCGTAACGATAGTTTTAGTAATCATGTATCACTAATAACTAACCACTAACTTTTTTCCCATTTTTATGTTCCAGGCAAGGTGTCTCTATCAACCCTGTTCATCTGGTACGAGCCTTTGACTCCTGAGGATAAGGAAATCACTGAGCTCACCATTGAACACTGGGTAATCCCAATCTAAAAGACTCTCTAACTTAATCTGCCTCCATTGCTTCGTTGGTCAAGTTCGCACTTGAAAAACTGACATTCTATCAGCGATTACGAATTGCCAAAAGTGCGTGTCGGATTTCGCACATTTAGGGTTCCGTACCAAACAGCAAAATCGAGTTGGTTGTAATAGGAAAAAATGAGGGAATTTCAAATAACAAATCTGATTTATTAATATACGTAAAAATAAACATCATCACTAAATTTGAAGTTCATACGTCAATGCTCAGTGGGAAGTTAAAAAACAAAATATCGTTGGGTATTTTCATTTGGCATTGCTGAATTAATGCTGCAAACATGCACATTTTGTTGCCAGGTTCGAGGCAATTGCCACTATGACTGTAACTGGCAAAATGTTACTATTTAACGTATAAAGGGTAAATAACATCCCGCCTGTATTCCCCGAAGGGTTGGGCAGAGACGCACCTGTAGTAGTGTTTAAGTCCCATGTAATAGGGGACTAACTTATTGCCATCAATCCAAATGAAAAAAACCAAAAACACTTTGCCCAACCCGGGCATCGAACCGAGGACCACATACTCATCAGTAGCGCCTCCGACCACAAGACCAACGAGGCAGAAGCGCACTAATTATTTTACAATGCATGTCCTCGAAAAGAGCGTTTTCCAAGCAGCCAAACTGTGCGGAAAGTGTCACTTTTTTTACTAGTGCTTTTTACTTTCCTGTACTTTTTTTAATTTTTAACGCCAACGTCAGCCCGCCGCATTGTGTTTTTATTATTCGAGAAAAGTTTAAAAATTAGTTAAGTACAGATTATCATTCATATAAAAGGTAAAACAAAACTAATACTTCATTTATGGCGTTTTTAATTACTCTAGATTTAGATTTTGATTTAAAAATTTATTAAATAATCATGTTTGGCAAAATGAATATTTTGCTCGTGCCTTTTTGTGTTACGACGTGACAGCTATTTGCACATGTGCAGTAAAAGTTAATCTGTGGATATGCTGAGCGCCCTTGAATAAGCCCGCCATTTTATTATCACCTACCTTCCGCACTTGTAGCATAAATAACTATTACAATGCATGTCCTCGAAACGAGCGTTTTCCAAGCAGCCAAACTGTGCGGAAAGTGTAACTTTTTTTTACTAGTGCCTTTTACTTTCCTGTATTTTTTTAATTTTTAACTCCAACATCAGCCCGCCGCATAGTTTTTATTTTTTGATTAAAGTTTTAAAAATTTGTTAAGCACAGATTATCATTCATATAAAAGGTAAAACAAAATAAATACTTCATTAAAGGCGTTTTTAATTACTCTAGATTTATATTTTGATCAATAAATTAATTTTAAATATTCATTAAATATGTTTGGCAGAATGAATATTTTGGTCGTGCTTTTTTGCGTTACGACGTTACAGCTATTTGCACATGCGCAGTAGATATGCCCGAGGAACTATTAATTAATCTGTGGATATGCTGAGCGCGCTTGAATAAGCCCGCCATTTTATTAATTTCTTGCTTGGTTCAGATATTTTTTTTTATTTCCTCGCACAATGCATAGTAAAATGTTGTATGATACACGTACGTAAGATGATGTCCGACTCGTGTCGATTTATCCCATCGGAAATCACCTACCTTCCACACTTGTAGCATAAATAACTCTTACAATGCATGTCCTCGAAAATAACGTTTTCCAATCAGCCAAACTGTGCGTTAAGTGTCACTTTTTTTCACTATTGCTTTTACTGTTCCGTATTTTTTTAATTTTTAACGCCGTCGTCAGCCAGACGCATAGAGTTTTTATTATTTGAGAAAAGTTTTACAAATTAGTTAAGTACAGATTATCATTCATATAAAAGGTAAAATATAACTACGAGTATTACTTCATTAAAGGCCATTTTAATTACTCTAGATTTATTTAGATTTGATCAATAATTTAATTTTAAATATTCATATTTTGCTCGTGCCTTTTTGCGTTGCGACGTGACAGCTATTTGCACATGCGCAGTAGATATATTATGCCCGAAGAACTAGTAAAATGTTGTATGATACACGTACGTAAGATGATTCCCGACTCGTGACGATGCCCGATGATGCCACTCATCGGGAATCACCTACCTTGCACCTCCCGCACTTGTAGCATAAATAACTATTACAATAAGTGATATTCCCTTTTCAGGAAGGACGCTACGCCTACCCTATCTTCTCGAAAAAGGGTGGTTGGCCGCCGAAGATCCAAAAGTTTTTGGACGAAGCTGCTAAGAAAGAAGGCTATAGTCAACCCAGGCTACCTCGTTTCACCCCCAAAGAAATAGAAATGGTTAGAGGTAAGTTTGATATTGTACACCAACGATTCCACTTAAAGACTAAACCCGAAAATGGTAGCTGCCATAGGCATAAGTAACATTCAATCAATCAAAGCGTTGCGATAGCCATAGGTTATATAACATCACGCTACGACCAATAGGAGCAGAGCATAAATGAAAAATGTTGCAAAAACGGGAAAGAACGACGACGAAGACGGTTTCAGTTATGCAATCATGTATGTAGGGTCTAGGTAGGGTAGGTACGTAGCCAGTTGACGGGACGCGAAGCCGCGTGGGACAGCTAGTTTGCAATATAAAGCTTAATTTTACGAAAACGGATCTCTGGTTTGTAAAATGGTTTTAACAAACCCATAATCTTTTTGAATGGCCTATCCAACGATACCCCACACCATGGGAAAGACGAGAAAAAAAAATCATAACCACTTTACATCTATAGGAGGAACCCCAAAAAAATATATTTTTCATGATTTTATTCCATTTTGTCGGAATTATTTATATGTATGTGCCAAATTATAGCTTTCTAGTATTTAGATTCTCTGAGCTAAGCTGCGGACGGACAGACGGACAGAGCGAAACTAAACACATCAACACGGTCTAGGGATATTTTTAAAAAAGCGAACTACTATCAATGTGTTAATTACATACATCAACACGGTCTAGGGATATTTTTAAAAAAGCGAATTACTATCAATGTGTTCATTATTTATATGACATGTATATATTTAAAAGATACGTTATTTAATATTCTACCATATTTTAATAATGGTTAAGGTACTTCGATTAAAATTTCATTTTATGGAAAAAAAATGAAGCATAGACGGAAACCGTATATGAATTAACTTTCAATTTATGAGTAAAAACTGAAAAAAATAGAAAAATCATTTAATTTGTGTTTATAAACTTGAAGTTAGTAGTCTGAGAAAGCGCCCATGATGTTCATAACACATCGGCAACGATTCGGCATGCTCAGAACAAGGTTGTCAATGTCTTGCTGCGGAATATTGTCCCGTGTCCTTCTGAGGTGCGCAAAAAGTTGATCTTCTGTAGCCAGATTTTCAGGAACTTCCTTCAGAGCTCTTCTTTGCAGCATATCCCACGCATGCTCAATGGGATTTAGATCTGGCGATTGAGCAGGCCAGTCTAAGGCCCTAACATTGTGTGTATGTAACCAAGCTGCTACCGTTCTCGCCATGTGTGCCCGGGCATTGTCGTGCATGAGTAGGAAATCTTGCCCCATTTGTGTTCTGTGGGGCAAGATTACGGGCCCCAGCACCTGTTGGACGTATCGTTCTGCCGTCATATTGCCCCGCACCCAAACGAGATCCGTCCGTCCTCCAAGACGACTTCCTGCCCAAACCATAATTGTTCCTCCTTGGTATGGTTGAACTTCCTGAGGGTTCTGAAGACGGCTCTATCGTCCAGGAACTCGCCAAACACGCGTCCTTCGTGAATCTGGATGGAAGCCGAACCTGGATTCATCCGTGAACAGCACATTGGACCATTGCTCACGGCCCCAGTCCACGTGGTTCCGAACCCATTCTAATCGTCGTCCACGATTGCCTCTCCGTAAAGGTGGGACCCGGAGTGGTCTACGAGAGCGTAGATTGCTTTCATGCAGTCGCCTTCTTACAGTTTGGTCACTCACAAGCACTTGGTGTTCCACTCGCAGCCTTTGGACCAATTGAGTCGCCGTTGCATTTGGTTGAGCTCGCGCAGTAATTTGCAAAAATCGGTCTTGTCTGGGGGTAGTGATGCGACTTGGCCCCCAGTGCCTCTCCGCTACTTCACCTGTGGCACGATAGCGTGTCCACAATCTTGAAATTACATTTTGGTGGGTCCCAGTAACATTACGCTGAACAGACCCAGCTTCCAGCATTCCCACAGCTCGTAACACCTCCGCCCTCGTCAAATGTTGGCGTTGCATGGCTACAAAACCTCAATTTTAACTTTATCTTTCGTTTAAAAATGAAAAAAAACTGTAACTAAACGTAATTCGTATTGTTTTCTAAATTTCGCACAAATGAAAATTCCCTCTCCTACACATCAAGAAATTTTTATGCCACCGAAACAAAAGAATTTAAAAAAAATTGAATTTGGAATTAGTCTGAGATAAATTACAAACAAATCGGTGTATAAAAGATTCCAATGCGGCCAGTACTTTTCGAGTTATTTAATTGAGTATGAAATATCCCTAGACCGTGTTGATGTGTGTATATGGGTTCCTTGTTGACTTCGGAACCCTAAAAATGGTAGGATTGTCTAGCGCTATCGAAATGTCACGTGGTGATTCCCTTACATTCGTCTATCGCCATCGCTTACAGAATAACACTTTTTCTGCTAAGCTTGCTTCTTTTCTCAGAAGAATCTACAGCCTAAACGCCTTGATTTAGAAAAATGAAGTTTGCACAAAAGTTTCTTATGTAATGAAGGATTGTTGAAAATTCATCTCCTAAAGCCCGCTCACACTCGCGCGCGAATCTTGCTGTGAATTGACGTCGCGGTTCAAGCCGTGAACTTCGCGTGAAAATTACGTATCCCTCCACACTCGCGAAGTTTCGCAGTTGCGTTCGCGATCTCAAAGAAAATGGAGGACGATTTGGCTTTTGCTGCTGTAGCGTACTACAATAATCTTTGTATTAAAATAACGAAACAAATGAATAATAGATGGAGAAGGAGACTAAATACCATAGCTGTAGAACCAGGTAAATGAAAATTTTATTAAATTTAAAATCGCGCTGTGTACTATTATTTATTCTGTGCGCGAAGGAATACGCAAAACCATCTACACTCGCGTTTCACAGCTTTCACGGAAGTTTACCACGAGTGTAGACCCGGGCATAGAAAGATTAAGTCCCCTATTTATAAAAGATTGTATGGGACTTTGTAATTTTTCTGACTTGTTCATTTTGAAAAGTCTAAGTTGAAAGCAAGAAAGGTGCATAGTCTTTTCATCATAATCTTCCTGCTCTTATCCCAATTTATTTGGGTTGGTGTAGCAAGTCTTCTTCTTCCATACTTCACTTTTTACCCAGGTTGATCGCTGCAGAGACAATCTGGTAAAATAGGATACCCCTCCTTTACCCATCCCAAACACTGAGCCAGTATGGAGCCCCTTCACAGGGTATGCACCACCTCCTTTCCTGCCCCTTCCACGACTTATACGAGGCCAATGACAGAGCTGTCCAAGTGGCCACATTCTGGTCGGACAATTTTGAGTCTAATAACTCGCAAAGAATAGCCTTTTCTTTTCCCGCCTTTTCTTAACCAAAAATATTTTCCAGGGACGTACGACTTTTACGGATTAAACCACTATACGACAAGAAAAGTGCGCAAGGCAAGGCCTGGCGAAGAGATAGGCTCCTGGCCGTTCTATGGATCCAAAGAACTTGGTATAGTGTTGGAGAACGATCCCTCATGGCCTCCTGGTGCTGTGGATTGGTTTGCGGTAAGAAACTACATACTACCTGCCTGCCTGCCTAGCCTTTTCCCAACTGTATTGGGTCGGCTTCCAGTCTTACCGGATTCAGCTGAGTACCAGTGTTTTACATGGAGTGACTGCCTATCTGACCTCCATGACCCAGTTACTGGGTAACACGATACCCCTTGGCAAGACTGGTGTCAGATCGAATGATTCGGACAACCCGTAACGACTGTCAAAGATCTTCAAATGACAGCCAGTACCAACGACTTAAAGTGCTTTCCTAGGCACGGAGGAAACTCGGTATGTTGAAATGGTCACCCATCCACGGACCGACCTCGTCAAGCGTTGCTTAACCTTGAAGATCGACCAGTGCGGCTGTTATTATTTAGCCATGAGTAAGAAACTACATACACAAGACTGAAAAGTTCTGGAGTGGTGACGCTGCGGCCTAGCAAAGGCCTCCCACTAGGTATATCGATGACCTAGTTGAGGAGCGACACTTGGGGAGACCAACAAGAGGCCTAGCAGTCTAAGTCAGTCAGTAGTCTGTCTTTTGGCTGAAATTATGATGATGATAAGAGTACATTGAAATTGAAATAACTTTGATTACCAGAATGTTTGATAACCATGGTAGCAGTTTTGAAAAATTTGTAGAAGCACTGGTTGAATGGTGTTTTTCTTAAGGCAAAACATACGCCAGAAGCCAGAAAGCCTGGCGACTACCCTTGTCAAGGGATATCGTCATACTCAATAACTGAGTTGTTGAGGTCAGATAGGCAGCCGCTCCATGTAAAATACTGATATTGACAGTCGTAAAGAACCAGAAGCCGAAAGTCCGACAAGCAGTCTTACCAAGTGGTATTTTGATCTTTATGTCTCTGAAGTTGGCTGCAAGACTCTGCGTAGTTGCTATTTAGTGTCAATGTTGAAGTAGAAGATAGCATTGTATAACTGTCTCTTTCACTCGCTTACGTTTGTTGCAGCGTCCTATCTCGCTTACTTTATGCAGTATACTCGATGACAAGCTGTTTCAGAAACACAAAGATTCGCTGTGACTACTATACTGGGTTGTGGAGGTCAAATAGGCACTCACTCCATGTGAAATATTGGTATTCAGCTGCATCTTTCAGGCTGGAAGTCGACCCCAGTATAGTTGGAGAAATGTTAGGAAAAGACGCCAAAATATTTATGACTAATATAATTACCATTACTTTGTTCCAGATGTACCCAGAAGGTCTTAGGAAGCAGCTACACTGGCTAAAGAACACGTACGGAGTCAAAGAGATTGTAATCACGGAGAATGGCTACGTCGACATAGACAACGGTCTGCATGATTGGAACAGGATGAAGTATATCAGGGATAACTTGGAACAGGTGAGAACAGTGCACAGATGACAATTTGGTACATCCAATTTTGGTAAGAATCTGTCAGACATACCTGATTGACTTACCTCCAATCTGTGTTATAAGAATTTAAAGTTGAGTAGTAGTTAAACTCTACATCAGGCTGAAAACTGTCAAACTTAGGCATTAAAGTATGGTTTGACACATTCTTAACTCAAAACTCTCTATTCAGGAACTGACTGAACTGATAGTGATAGACACAATTGTATTACTAGAAATAAAGATAAGTTAAATCAACCATCTTATAGATTAGCTAAAGTACACACATCTTTCATGGGGTACTGTGTAAATTATATAACAAAATACCTTGTGAGATATTAAAACTAAATGAAAAAAAAAAAAAAACAATAGTTAAAAGCACACTTTGTAAACAAGCGTATTACAAATTAGATGATTATATTCAAGATAAGAATGCTTGAAAACATGCTTGTCCTGCTCCATAGGGCAATCCTTAGTGTAGATTAATTTGTAATTTGTATTATAATGTTAATTTGTATTATATTCATAATTTATTATAGTAACGCTTTATTTTTATATGTTTTTTCAATTATTTTTGTTTAAAAACAATTGACTCGCACACAGTTCCGCTGTTGTTGATTTAGGTAATTTACCTATGTATGCAATATTAAATATTGCACTACTATACTACATTTAGGTATTAAGTATTACAAGCACTAACAGGAAAAATCATTCACTTGATAAAATAAAAGAACATGGTTCTCATATAATTACAAATTTTGTAATTATATGAGAACCATGTTCTTTTATTTTATCAAGTGAATGATTTTTCCTGTTAGTGCTTGTAATACTTAATACCTAAATGTAGTATAGTAGTGCTAGGTGCATCGTCCTCACGTATATGAATTTATTAGTTTATGTACTTTAATATTGTAAAACATTAATATTTTTTTAAAAGAGTAAATATAGAGTTTCTTGTCAAGCTACTTTTCCGAATGCACAGTAGAATCAATTTTTATTACTTGTAATTTTAATTTTTAACGTTCAAAAGTGCCGCTTAATGGCCCAATTGAAATAAATAGGTACCTTTGACTTTGACTTTGACCCAAATACGAAGTATAAAGTCTACATAAAATTGACTTGCTGCTGTTGAGCATGAGGATCTAGGTTAGGTACCTGGCAGGCTTTATTACATATGAAACAGCAATCAGAAAATATTGCGAAGTCTTCGCGCAATCAATCGTTTTGTGTCATGAAAATCGGGTTTACCTTAACTATCGTTTGCTAATCGCTCGCTATAGTTATGTCAAATGTATTTATTTCGAATAAATCCGCCCAAAATTTTCAGTACTTAGCAATTTAGGAGTCGACCAACAACAAGAGAAAAGTAATCGCAATTTGACAGCCGAATTTGCTCGCCGATGGCTATCGAACTGATTGTCAAAACAATACGTAATGTACGTTTAATAAAATACGAACACTGTCGAAAAATTGCAATGGTGTGGCTATCGCTGATACATAATTCGAATTCGCGATTGAAGAGCAAATATTGCGCAAAAATCGCTATCGTTTTGCTCTTGCAAGATAATAATATGTAATAGCTAATAAGCCTGCAGGGTCGGGCAATTTTGTCATCGGGTTTTGATATTTGCAATTTCTCAGTAGGTACCAGTCCAGAGGGTGGATTTGTACCTGGTCAATGGCAACATACAAATACTTGCGAAATGTGGGCGGTAGTAGTAGTAGGGACTCCCGTTTCCGCACTTAGACTCCCATTCGGTCCGTTGTGCGTAGGGGTGCTGGCTAACATAGCCAGCCTAGCTCCGTCCAAAAGCACAGAAACTTCCTGTGGGCTTCACAGGCTTCATGAGGCGGCTGATTCTTCGACGTTAAAACAGCCCCTGTAAAGTGGGCTGTCTGTGGCGTCTATGTTGAAAAGATGTTTGTTGGCGGTACGGTTGCAGGAGTGACGAAAAGTAAAAAAAATATATGATTTCAGATACAATACGCCATAGCAGATGGTATTAATGTGTCGGCGTACATTCATTGGACGTTGATGGATAACTTTGAGTGGATGGCGGGATATAAGTAAGTATCTTTTCTTTTTAAACCATATTGAAGGACAGCCCATTCCACTGCAAAAATGGCTATGTAATGTAACTTTTAATAGCCAAGTGTAAAAAGGATTTGAAGGAAGGCCTTTGATTTGCAGTGAAACAACTGAATATGTTTTTGGGAACAGGAACCAGGTGTTTTAGGGCTCATTCCTTGCACCGTAGACCCCGTCTATCTTTACTTACCAACAGGCGAGATTAAGGTCACGAGCGGGTTTTCTGAATAATATGTAAAATGATTTCGCATGTCCTGCTGATGAAAGAGTTGTCTCTTAGTTCGATAGATGGCGTTGGGATCGAACTAGATCGCGCTAATGTTTTGTTACAACGAATCACTTATAAGCGTCAGGCATTGCGTCAGGGCAAATTTTCCTTTATCTAGGCCCATAACCTAATTAAATATTTTTTGTAACAGATCGGGCCCTTTGGTCCGATCTATATTGAGTGCATAGATTGGGTAGAAGTTAACAACTATAGTAGTACCTACTACTGAGGTAAAAGTTGTATCTCTGGAATTATGGATGTGGATTCATCATAATCATCAGCCTTTTTAAAGTGCCCACTGCTGGGACACAGGCCTCCTCTCATATATAGGGAATGGGCTATAAACCACCATGTGGGCCCAGTACGCATTGGTAGATGTCACATGACATCTCACAATGTCTTAGGACCAAAAATTCGAAGACATTGTGAGATGTTTTCCTTCACCGTTCACACGAACCATTCCGTTCACCGTTTTGAGAGCATACCTAACTACAACCTGTGTGTGTTGTGTAGTGGAAAATATATTTTGTTTCGGAAGTCGGTGTCTTTGGTACCTCTTATTTTTATCGTTTTCCAACACTGACTTCCAAAACGAAATATATTTTTTCCACTTTTCTAAAAGCCTCATTAAATAAATGATTTAAAAAAAAAGTGTTTTGCTTTAGACTTCGGTTTATTTTTTTGTGAAAAAGTTATTATTTCTCTCTTTTGGTTTTAGTACCCTATCACTAAAAAGTGAGCAAAGTCTAATAGTAAGGTACCTTGTACTGTTCGGTGTTCGGGAGACCAAATGAAAGAAGTGTCTTACTCGAAGTACCAACGTTTAATGCCTCAACTTACATTCTAAGTACAATTATATAGGGAGGATATGTTACACACGCTACACCTCCCCCGTTATTTTTAGAAAAATATAAAAATGTTTTTTTTTTCCGTCTTATATATGATATATAATAAGTACTACTTGTTTATTATTTTATTTATGTCAAAAATATTATGTGCTATTTAATTCGAGCTTAACTGGCTTTACATAGCCATTGCTATAGTACTCCTTAAATTTAATCAATTTACAGCTATTACATACTTATATTGATTTTTGGTATAATTTTGTACGATTTTTGTGTATAATGTCCTCTTTTCCTTTAATTTGTATTTTTACATTTGGAGATAAATCTTGTAAAACTTTATAAGGACCTGAATACACTGGTTTTGTTAATTTATTTCCCGTCTCGTTCTTTACTTATATCAAATCATCTTTCTTATAAGTTACTGGATTTACATTTTGATCGAAGTTGCATTTTCTAAGTTCTTTACTTGTAATTATTTTTTTTCTTGCATCATACTGTGTTTTTTGCAAACGGTATTTTAGTTCTAATGGATAACTGTCTGAATTATATAATGGTTCTACTATAGTTTTATTTAAATTACTGGCAAATTAAATTTTTGCCGAATACAAGTTCAAATGGACTATACTTTGTTTCACTATGTACTGTTGTGTTGTATGAAAAACACCAATATTGTAACCAATTACTCCAAAACCTAGAATTGTTATCAGTTTGAATTCTTAGAAATGAGTTTAGAGATATGAGTGTTTTCTAAGGATCCTAATGATTCATGGTGATATGCTGTTAACGAAATATGCTTTATTTCTAACAACTTACATACTTCGGTCATTGTACTCGATATAAACTCTGATCCTCTATCACTTCCTATTTCGCGTGGGATCCCGTACCTAAGAATGAAATTTTCTACAAATGCTCTAGCTACACTACTACTATCTTTAGTTTCTAAAGGGTAGGCCTCCACATATTTACTTAGTTAGCACTGAATTGTTAATATGTATGAATAATTATGATAATCTATTTCTAAGGGCCCTACAATCTCTAAATATACCTTATCAAAATCTCCTTGTGCCGTGGATGTGATCTCCATGGGCTGTTTAGTTGGTAAAGACTGCTTTTGCTTCTGACAGCTATCACATCTGTTCACGAACTTCTTAACGTCCTCACAAATATTCGGCCAAAAGTTACTACTTTTGGCCGCATGCTAAATAATATTAAGCGATACTTCGCTTAATATTATTTAGCATGCGCCTAACGCCTGCATGTCCACTCGTGGGCAGTAAATGAAAATCATTTAATATGACTCTTCTATCATCGACATTGTCTATTCTTGTTAATCCTTTAATAACACAAAGTCGTGGTCCGGACCACTTTGAATTATTTTTTATTTCATTGGTTAACCATTTAAGTAATAATATATTATTTTTATTCTTCATTATATATAATTCTTGAATATTCATTTTATTACAAAAGGATTCTATTCCTCTCATGAACGCGGCTCGCGCAGAACATGATCGAGTATCGATTTCAGTGTAAATTATGTACCTTGATGGTAAATACGAGAACGTGTTATACTGTACACTTATCTCTTCACAATTCTTATCGTGTGTAGTTCCGTATCAGTTCGACTCCTGTATTCGGTTTTTTAAGCATTTCTACGAAATTTGGGTGATCAGCCTTGCAATCGTTAGAATTGTTAAGAACCGAATCTGGATTTATTTGCACATCATCTTGCATTCTCTTCATTCTCCTAGTCATAACATTAATTAATTGTCTATCCATCTGTTTTAATTTCATCCGATGTCAATACTATGCGAGATAATGCGTCTGCAGCCACATTATTCAACCCTTTTACATACTCAATCTTAAAGTCATATTCCTCTAAATTTTGCCTAAACTTTATTAACCGAGTACTTGGACTCTTTATATTAAATAAATATACTAGTGGTCTAGGATCCTTTTTAATTGTAAATGTTTTTCCAAACATATAAGGCCGAAAATAACGCACTGACCACACTATTGCTAACAACTCTTTTTCTATCGTTGGATAATTTACTTCCGATTTATTTAATGTGCTACTTGCATACGCTATTGGTAAATTATTTTTATTACATAAGATAGAACCAATCGCAACACTTGATGCGTCCGTATGTAAAATAAGTTCATTGTCTTGTGAAAAATCGGGATATTGCAATATTGGTGGTGAAATGAGAGATTGTTTTAGGTGCTTAAATGTGTTCTCACATTCCTCGGTCCATTTAAATTGAACCCCTTTTCGACACAATTTATTTAGTGGGATAGTGATTTGGGCAAAATTAGGAATAAATTTCCGATAATAATTGGTAAACGCCACAAATCGTTTGATCTCATCACTATTAAATGGCCTAGGATAATTTTGAATGACCTTGGTTTTTTCCGGGTCTGGGCTAACTCCATTGGCTGAGACCACATGCCCTAAGTACAATAATTCCTTTTCATAAAATTACACTTACGAGGGTTAACTTTGAGGTTGATTTTTCGCAATCTTTCGAAAATATCTACAAAATTCTTATTATGTTGATTCATATTACGGCCGAAGCAAACTAGATCGTCTAAATAAATAAGACACTTATCATAGTTTAATCCCGACATAGCTATTGTCATAGCGCGGCTAAACGCACTGGGGCTAAATTTGAAACCCATTGGCAATCTTTTTAATTGATATTGCTTATTTGTGGTGAATGCTGTATATTTTCTACTTTCCGGACAAAGTTCTAGTTGATAATTGGGTTAAATCCAGATGACTAAAATAGACAGAACCTGACAGAGAATCTAATATGTCATTTATATTTGGCAATGGAAATTTGTCGTCTTTCAGTATTTCATTTAACTTTCGGTAATCTATCACAACGCGCCATTTTTCTCACCCGAATTATCATTATTTTTTGGTACCATAAGTATTGGGCTAGACCAATCACTCTGACATTCTTCTATGATCTCTTCTTCCAACATCTTACCAATTTGTCTTTCCATTTCTGGTTGTAGTGATTTTGGTATCCTATACGGTTTAGTATAAACTGGTACTGCATTGTCTTTTAAATGTATAGTCTGTTGATAAACATTAGTCACCCCTAACTTATCTTCTTCCATATAAAAAACATCCGTATACTTCGCACATATATTCTCAATAGTTTTTCTCTCTTCCGCGTTTAAATGATCTAAACGTAACAGTCCTAATAACTTTTTAAATCTTTCTGCATTAACTGGATTCGTTTCAAAACTTATAATAATCCATCTTTGGTGAGAAATAACTCAATTTCACAGAATCGTCCCTAGTATTTAAAATCTTTAAAGGTATCTTCCCTGACTTCGGTGAAACTATCGTGCTCGCTAAAAAAATTCCTTCACAAAGTTCTTGCGGAAATATGACACAATCTTGATCTATATTTGTATCTACGTAATGTATAGTTTCACACCGTGGTGGTACTACTATAAAGTTATTTAAACCAATTTTTCCCATTCGTAAATCTAAAACAATTATTCCTGAAGTTGTTTGAACAGATAATGTATTTAATTCAAAGTTCAAGTTGCAATTGAATTTAGTTAAAAAATCCTGACCTAAGATACCATCTGTTCGACAAGGTAAGTTTTTAAATACGTAAAACTTATGAATCAGCTCGGTATTATTTACTTGTAAGTTCAAATATACATAACCATCGGAATAAATGTTCCCACCAATACCTCTGACACAAATTCGCTCTAATTGAAATGGAATGTCTTGCGAAACTAATTTCTCGTACTTCACGGCGGACAATGATGCACCGGTGTCTACAAACCAATTCTGAGTAACGCCAGATACACTCATGGGAACGAAATTTATGCTGTCACATATTGTGTTTATTGCATTATACACGAAAAAAAATATGCAGTCTCATTATTTTTCGAACTTTTCTGCTGGTTTTCCTGCGAATTTTCAGTTGTTGGTCGAGCCATATTGATGTGATTATTACTATTTCTATTATTTTGGAACCTATTGCCTCGAGTATAATATGTATTTTGATATCCGCGGCTACCACGATTATAATAGTAATTTGGCTTACCTCGGCTGTTTGTGTGGTAGTTTGTAAAATTATTTCCCGTACGCGCACCTCTTCCACGTATCGGCTGCGCCATAGGCCTCCTTATATAATTAACTTGTTTCTGCTGACCATATCCACGATTATTAAAATGATTAAACTTACCTCTTGCGTGCCCGAAATGCATGACTGAACTTTCTGGTTGCGATGACAGCTCTTCATCCATTGCTCCCCTGATAGCATCTTTCAGCGTGCAATAATTTCGCGCTGCTACAATAGTACTGACACGACTATTTCTAAGGCCGTCTGAGAATATTTTAATCGCATTTTTCTCGTTAATTGATTTTAAAATTTCGTACTTCTGAGAATCCCCGTCGGCCTGTGAAATTGTCAAGTCGACAAACATAGTCTCGATATCCTTACCGAAATCTTGTAATGTCTATCCACCTTGCTTTGCCCACTGTAATTGGCTTTGTATCGCGGTATCTGACTTTTTCGACAGTAGGAAACATTTCATATCCTTTATTAAATCTGCAATTGAAGAATAATTTTGAGACATGCGCAATTTCGCATTTTCTGACAACCTTGATATTAAAATAAAATTAATTAATGATTTTTTATCATTGCTGTCCAACATAGCCTCATACATTTCTATGTTGGCGATTAATTGTTTGGTTACATTTTCGTCACCAGTCATAACGGGTAGCAATGAAATTGCCGTTTTCAAATTAAATTTTTCCATATTGGAGTTGATGTTTTCCGACTCCACAACAGAACAAAGTGATTTTATGTTATAGAATGTATTTTTTATCTTTTCGTACAAATCTTCTAAAACTTTTAGATCTGAAGATTTTACTTCTCCACTTGATAATTTGAACTCTATTTTCGTACATATATCATTAAACTTATTGTATAAATCGTTAGCTTGGTTATATTTACCACCTTAATCTTGTACCAATCTTCTGGCTGGCCCCAACTTCGTGAGATATTCTTTAATATATTTTAATTGCGTTAATATATCAGTAAGCTCATCAGCCATAACACGTGCTTATATTTAATTACCAGAAGATATGTAGCAACATATTCTTATAATAAAAAAATCATTCTAGCTTGACATACATTTAAAACATTTAGTTTAATTATAAAAGCGAGGTATTAATTATAAAATTAAAATTATAAGTAAAAGTCCTGAATTATGTCCTCTCCATAATTACACCAAACACTTAATGCACTCTTTCTTTAATGCATTTTATTTTTAAAACACCAAACACAATGTACTGTCGCACTATCACATTTTGGTTATAATTTCTTTACGCACTCATTTTCCTGAAGACTCAGATGCACCCGCAGTACGCTCAGCAGCAATCGGTAGAGGTGTCCTGTGTCCCGATGAGGCTCGGAAACTCCGGAACGTAGCGTGGAACATTTCCTGCCTTATCTACTTTTTACGGCATTTCTCATAGCATTTATATGCCATGTATAGTAATACAATCAGGCCAATATCAGTCAAGATTGTTAAAAGTATGCTGTTCATACCATAGATTTAGAATTTCTATATCTATGGTTCATACCCAGATGCCAGCTAAGGTTTTGCTGCGCCTCTCCGTTATTTGCACCCGCTGCATTTTGGTTAAGAAAAACCTCCTCCTTGCTTTGCGTTGAGTGGCACATATTTTACAGGAAATCGTCCGTTTTGTCCACACATAAAACACACATCATCACACTATTATTTATATTTTCCGAATTAAACCGCGGTTGGTGGTCACGGTCGATCCGGCTCCAGTTACAGGCAGGGTCGCCATGTAGTGTTCGGTGTTCGGGAGACCAAATGAAAGAAGTGTCTTACTCGAAGTACCAACGTTTAATGCTTCAACTTACATGCTAAGTACAATTATATAGGGAGGATATGTTACACACACTACAACCTAAAGGATTGACAAAATACCCATAATAACTTAATTTGCTAAGTGTTGGGTTCTTATTGTCGTCGGTTTTTGGTTAAATAATTAAACAGTTTCTATCGAGGTAATTTTTTTTTTTTTTTTATATCCTATAGGCTCGCGCTTGACCACTATCTCACCTGATGGAAAGCGATGATGTGGTCGACGGTGAATCACGCTTGCCTAGAAAAAACCTATTCACTCTTGACTTAAAGACCCCTAGATTGTAGCTGTCGGGAAACACAGACTCCGGCAGGGAATTCCACTCCTTAGCTGTACGCACAATAAAAGTGTTCCCAAAACGTTTGGTGCGTATGGGTGGGATGTCCACCATGTACCGATGACGCATCGCCGTACGTCTGGTAGGTCTATTAATTTTTTTTACATTGGATACACACATACACTTATACAGTACCGCGACCGGGCTGAGACTGAAGGGCCGGGCGAGATCGTAGTTCATAATCATGTTTTGTTTACCTTAGCGCCGGCCCAACAATCCTCCCCTTGTCAAAAATGAAAATAAAATTACAGAATAAAATATTATCAGTACAAATAATTAATTACAAAAGTTCTAACATTTATATTTGAGCGCACAACGCACACATGAATTTGTTTAGTTACAAGATGAATGGGCTTAATTGATGATTTGAATGTTTGCCTTCTACGAATGTGTGACATAAACATCGTATCATGTTACAACTTATTTAGAATAGGACAAGTTGTTTAATTTATCATGTTACCGTAGTACAATCAGAGGCCTTAGTGTGAGTACACACTCAATCGCGTTAACGTAAACATCAATCTGTATTGAAACTGGATAAGCACCGTCTGGAGACGGTAATGAGAAACCTCATTTTTTGTATACATTTCGATATAAGAGATTGTTTACATTATCACGAGAGAGTACAATGAAAACAATAAAATAAAACTCGGAATAAGCGCACAGTACCTATTCATTTACTACAAGTATGAATATTTAATATAAAAAACTACGTTACTAAAAAAAACTACGTTACTAAATACTAATTAACTGCAAACATACTTATGCAATACACACTTACACATACAACTTACATATATGTAACCATACCATTGTTCCTGTTGATCTGAACAATGTTTTCTCAATAAGTATCCCAATGTTCACATTTTTTGTAGTTTTATGTAAGTGGGTTACTACATTAAAAATCGTACCGGTGGCTTTACGTGCCGACCGAAGCGTGTGGTTCTAGTATCAAGCGAGGGCGATTTCGTTTCCTTAATTTTGCTAGCATTGTTTCCTACTTCTAAATTACTATCTAAACATGATTTATCATCAAGGTCTTCTTCCTCATTTAATATATATGCCGGTTTGAGCCTATCTATAGACACCTGTATGATTCTATTGGGTAGCCTTACTTTAAGGACTTTATCATTTCTGCTTAATACGCGGTATGGGCCATCGTACGTGGGACACAAAGATTTTTTTAGAGTATCGTTTCGAATAAATACATGCGCACACGACATCAAACTATTACTAACAAATATTTTTCGCGAGTCGCTATCCGCTCGTGACTGAGGCCTTATTTTACCCATAGTGTGTCGTAATTGTTTTAGCAAAACATGTTCGTCCGTAATCTTTTTATTATCTACATGAAAAAAATCGCCTGGAAGTTTGATTGTTTCTCCATATACCATTTCCGCTGCACTTATGCCTGTATCTGTCCTACTTGCTGCTCGCAAACCTAACAAAACCATCGGTAACTCTTCTGCCCAGTCTCTGTCGGCCGACAGTCGAGCGGTCAACGCATTTTTTAAAGAACAGTGCCATCTTTCAATTAACCCGTTACTTTGGGGATGATACGGGGTAGTTCGTATCCTTTGCACCCCAACTAGTTTCATTAATGCATTAAAAAGGTCGCTCTCAAACTGCCTTCCCTGATCCGTTGTAATTCTACTTGGGCAGCCAAATCTGCAAATCCACTGCTCAAAGATAACCCTAGATACCGTATCCGCTGATATGTCTGAGACTGGAGTGGCCTCAGGCCAACGCGTAAAACGGTCTATAATTGTAATGCAATAACGATATCCATGTTTCGAGGAAGGCAACGGGCCCACAATGTCCGTATGTATGTGTTCAAATCTCGTGCACGGTGGAAACTTGGATAAACCCGAAACTGTGTGTCTATCTACTTTAGACTTCTGACATGAAATGCAAGTCCTAGTCCAATGATTAATACCCCTGTTCATTTCTGGCCAAAAGAATCTCTTTGTCATCATCTTACGGGTGGTACGAGCGCCAGGGTGGCTTATGTTGTGTATACTATTAAAGGCTAGTTTTCGAAAATTAGAAGGTAAATAAGGTCGTGCATTGCCCGTGGACATTTCGCAGTACACTTGATTATTAGAATTTGTTACATTAACATGTTTGAACACTAAATTGCTGTTTAATTTTGTTATCACTAGAGCTTCGGCTACCTGTGCTTGCGCTAATTCATTGTAATCTATCGTCGTAGGGCCAGAAATGGACTCATCCCGCGATAACGCGTCCGCCACTGCGTTATCTGAGCCACTTATGTGTTGTATATCGCTAGTGAATTCGCTGATATATAACAGTTGCCTGGCCCTTCTAGGTATTTCTTTATCTGTTCCTATTTTCGTGAAAGCAAAGATGAGTGGCTTGTGGTCCGTAAAAATAGTAAACTGACGGCCTTCAATTAAACTTCTGAAATGTATCATAGCTAGATAAATTGCAGTCAATTCTTTGTCATACGTACAATACTTTTGCTGCGAATCCGATAGTTTTTTTGAAAAATAGCCTATTGGTAACCAGTTTCCTTTGATTTTTTGTTGTAACACAGCTCCGACGCATGTGTCAGATGCGTCTGTCATGAGAGCTAATGGTGCGTCTGCACTTGGATGCGACAGTGTAACGGCGCTCTTTAGGCTTACCTTGCACTGCTCGAATGCCTCTACACTTTTTTTGTCCCACACGATTTGCGTCTGATCTTTTTTCCTAGTATTATGTAAACATTTGTTTAGTTCCGCCTGGTGTATGACTGCGTTGGGCAAGTGCGACCTTTAAAAATTAATCATTCCCATAAAACGCCTAAGCTGTTCAACCGTATCTGGCCTGGGGTACTCAGTTATTGCTTTTATCTTATCAGCTGTTGGTTTGATACCTTTTTCCGAAACGGTGTACCCTAAAAATTCGACCTCTGTCTGACCGAAAATGCATTTAGTTAAATTAATAGTAATGCCGAACTCATGTAACCTTTTGAAAAGCGCTCTTAAGTGTAATTTATGGATATTTATATTTTTAGATGTCAGCAAAATATCATCTATATAACAAAAGATCGTTGACTCAGCGTCTTCGTCCGACATTCCCATTTGTTCTATACCTTTCAAAACTTGTTGGTCCATGAATCTTTGGAATGTCTGTGCGGCATTCCTTAATCCAAAACTCATACGTGGAAATTCATAGAGGCCAAACGTAGTAGTAATGGCAGTTTTCTCAATATCTTCAGGTGCCACAGCTATATTGTGGTAAGCTCTATTTAAATCTAATCGTGTATATACGCGTTTATTTGGCAACATATACGTAAATTCTTGCAGCCTAGGTATAGGGTATCGGTCCGGTTTCGTTATCGCGTTAAGGGCCCTGTAGTCCCCGCAGGGACGTATCTGACCGTCTTTCTTAGGAACTACATGCAAAGAGCTAGCCCATTCACCTTGCCCTGGCCTACAGATCCCCAGCTCTTGCATGGTACAAAACTCGTCTCTAACTTTCTTATAGCGGTCTGGCGGTAGCGGTCGCGGGCATATACTGGCGGACCGGAAGTAACTATATGATGATAGACGGAATGCGACGGAATGTCCCTATAAGCGACTGGCTTCGTTATATCTGAAAATTCCTCTAAAAGGTCACTGTACGGATTGTTATTTAGTATACTCTTAATAGAAGGATCGACGCACTGTATGATAGACCCATCCGTGCGCAAATTCGTAACGCTATCAACAAGTCTCTTATGATATAAATCTATAACTAATTTGTAATGTTCAATAAAGTCAGCGCCCAAAATGGCCTGCTTGACCTCACATACAATAAAAGTCCACTTGAACGCTCTACGTAATCCTAAATTTAATTCTAACGTCTTAACTCCGTATGTTCTAATTTCGGTGTTATTTGCCGCATAAAGTTTTAATCAGTTATTGAATTTTCACACTTAAAATAACTCACCGGTAGAACCGAAACGTTGGCGCCCGTGTCCACCAGGAAACGAGTTCTAGTCTTTCTATCCATTACACACAAACGGTGATTTGCGCCTAACTGCCTGCAGTCCCCCACCGAGCTGGACTGCACGGCATCTAGTTTTCCGACGGAGCCACTGCTCCAGGTTTCTTCCAGCTGCAGGGCTGCTCACACATCCTGGCACGGTCCCTCCAACGGTAGTGGTACCTGCACAGCCATCCGGGGCTTCCTGAAATTTTCGGTTGCCCTCGAGATTGTGATCTCGACCTTTGTCGATTCCGTGCTCCTCCTCTATTCACGTTCCTTCCTCTAATCTCGTTCAATTCTAGACGCAACTGCTGCAGTTCCCTGGTCATCTGTCTTAACTGGTCTGATATATCCGGTGTCGGCGCGGCAGATGCGACGGCGGCCACTTCTCCAGTTCGCATATTTTCTATAATTTTATCAGCCAATTTAGCTAAATTATCCAATTTCATATCCGGCGCTACAGATAACACGGTTTTCACTTCGGTCGGTAGCCTTGTAATCCAGAGCCGTCTTAATGCGTCATCCAAAACTTGGGTGTTGGTAGCCAGTGCCGACATCCTTCTTAGAAGCTGTGACGGGCGCTGGGACCCTAGATCCATCTCACCTACGAGCTTGTCGAATTGCTTCTCGGCGCTCTCTTCAAAAGTTGTCAATAGCCGTTCCTTAATTGTAACAAACTTGTTATCTGCTGGAGGTGAATATATCAAATCGCTTACTTGTTGTAGAGCCTCACGACTTAATTTTGCAACAACCATGTTGTATTTCGCTGCGTCGCCTTGCTTTTGGGGGTCCATCACCGCATCAAACTGAGCGAACCATAGCCTCGGCAAATCAGTCCAAAATTCAGGTATTTTCGAGGACACGCTGATGCCGGCTAGGTCCCCGCTTGTTTGAATGTCCGAGCTTGGTGGTTGAATTGGTTTTTGACCTTGTTGATTTGGGTTATCCATTGTATCTAGTGTCTGTTACGCGGCGTGTATAGAAATACTTATAAAACTTGTGTCACTGAACTCTGTCCGTTCGTATGTTGCATTCATACACTTCACTATATTTCACGATTAAACTTGTCTTCTAATTGATCTGTCCATATACTAATATCAAAAATGAATAATTGTACGACGGTGGTCACCAATGTTGGGTTCTTATTGTCGTCGGTTTTTGGTTAAATAATTAAACAGTTTCTATCGAGGTAATGTCTATTAATTTCTTTTACATTGGATACACACATACACTTATACAGTACCGCGACCGGGCTGAGACTGAAGGGCCGGGCGAGATCGTAGTTCATAATCATGTTTTGTTTACCTTAGCGCCGGCCCAACACTAAGGAATTCGGTTGCGGTTACATGTCTTGAAAACTGCAGAACCGATTTTGATGAAACTTGAACTGTTCCTTAAGTTTAGTGATCGGTACTTAATCCAATAAAAAAAATATCAATTCGATAAGACATAAAAACATACATACATACAAACAAACATAAATACACTTATGAAATTTGGCACACGTATTTAGAAGCCCATACAGAGCCCAACATATTATGTGAATGTTGTAAAATTCCAACAATATTACATACTACATACGTGTCGAATTGATTACCTCCTTTCTTTTGAAGTCGGTAATAAAAAATGCTGGTCTAGAAATATAACATTACTGATCTAAGACACATAACTAAGTAAGGTATCAATGCTAACGCCTTATTTTCTCTTGCAGAGTAAACTTCGGTCTATACGCAGTAAACTTCACCGACCCGGAGCGCAAGCGCACACCGCGCGAGTCTGCGCTATACTATGCCAAAGTGACCCGGATTCGCTCCTTCGACCTCCTACATGTTGGACTTAATTTTGTTTAGCTAGTTATAACTTTTTATGACTTATAAGTTATAGGTCGTGGGTTCGAACCAAGGAAAGCGCTTTACTTTGTATAAATTACTAGCTGACCCGGCAAACTTTGTTTTGCCATAAAACACCAAACATTCATCTACCCTACTCTACCTACCCTACCCTACCTATCTACCCTACCAACACTACAGTACATAAAAAAAAAAACTTCACATAAACCATCTACTAAATAGTCCGAATAAACCTATATAATAAGCCTAAACATTTGGGGATAGGTGAGCCCGTTCTTGAGTTATAAAATTACAACGAAAAGTGGCATTGATTTTTATATATATAAGATAGATTTCATCACCACTGCTCTCAAAACGGTGAAGGAAAACATTTTGAGGGATCCGGCATATCCTAGAACCAAAAATACGAAGACTTGTGACATCACATCCTGTGTCCCAGCAGTGGGAAAATTAAAAGGATGATGATAATGTAATAGTACAAACATACATAAATTATACCAGCCTGTAACTGTCCCACTGCAGGGCAAAGGCTTCTTCTCATACAGAGAAGGCACGAGCATTTATCGCCACGCTTGCTCAAGACGGGTTGGCGATATCAGACTTATGCTAACTACAAGTCCAGGTTTCTTCACGATGTTTTCCTTCACAGTTTTAAGAAGATAAACTTAAAAATACACATGAAAAACATTTTTGCAAAAAAATACTACCGACTTCCAAATAAAAAACTACAAAGTGAAAAATATACAATATATTTATTGCATTTTTTTTTACCCTTTTTAGTTGTACTTATCTAATAGGCAAGTTGTTTAGTAAATACCTATAACGCCAGAATAGATTACCCGAATAACATGAAATTTGAACATAATTGGCGAAATGAGAGATCTGCGTACCCCTTTCGAGCGTACTGGCGTGATGTTATGTTATGAAATGGTATAAACAATAAACAGACATGCGATTTTTTTATAGATAGGCTCGCGCTCCCGAGAGATTTGCCGTTAATTATTGAAGAATTCTGTTGTATATCTCCGAAGATCTTTATCAGATCTTCACCAAATTAAAATGAGACCAATTTCGGAATATGTTCTTTCAAAGTAAAAATTTCAAAGTCTGTCCACAATTGACGGAGATATCGGTGAACATACACAAAAAAAAAACATTCATAAAGTCGAACATAGAACCTTCTCCTTTTTGGTAAGTCGGTTAAAAATAAAAACACATTACATTGGTACTTGCCCGGATTCGAATCCAAGACCTCCAGCACGAGGGGCGAAGTTTCGAGTCTTTGACCCACTGGGCCACCACGACATAAAATCGCGCCTTTTTTTCCAATGGGGTAGGCAGAAACTACCCAAGTAACACATCAAAGCAGTATAACGGCTGATTTACAGCATTTCTGTATCGTTTTGGCATTTTGAGTTAGTTCTATAGTAGCATTACAAACGATTATACGGCTACGGTAATTCTTATTTGGGCACAAATTATACGACTTTAGATCCTAAATACGTTCACAAGATTTGTTTAATTGCATTACAGGCGCATTATATTAGCATTATTATTGTGGTCAATGAAGTTGCTCATCGCATTAAAGAAGCTATATTACGGTCAATGAAGTTACCAATCGCATTACAGAAGCATTGTACTAGCAATGTTATTGATAATGGAGATGTTAATTGCATTACAAAAGCATTAGACTAGCATTAGAATGGAGTAAAAGAATTATTGGAGCTATTTAAGTGTTCACAGTTAGAACTTAATTGAACTCTACATTATTGCAAAAACATCTCTAATACCACGGTACAAATGTTATAATAAATTATCGTTGTAATTTAACTACTTTGTCTCGCAATATAATATGGACGAACAGGGTCAAAACTGTGGGAGTGACACCATATTTGTTTTGCATTAAAACAAAATGTATAATACTGTTTAAGTTTTTGACTCTTTAGTTATTTCGCTGGACTATTTGAATTTATGTTCGTTTCATGGCCTTTTACCTGCACACTCTCTCCCGACTAGACAAAATAAATCATGCCTTGACCATGTAATGCTAAGAACTCAAAAGTCAGCTCTAACGCTTGTGTTGAACTCTACAATCACGGACCACCATGCTGTCCTACTCTGCCTGCAACTTAAACAAAGGAGAACCTTTGCTTATGTATCTATGAACCGGATAGATAGTAAAGGGCTAGTTTCTGATCTCACTAAAATCGATTTTGAAACTATCTATACGTCAACCGATCCAAATTTCGCAATAGAATACTTTTCAGCGTCAATTCAAAGGGCTATCTTGCAAAACTCACTTATAATAGAGTATCCAAGGCGTCAAAAAATTTTAAAGCCATGGATTACACCTGGGCTCCTAAGGTGTATTCGACATAGGGACATGCTTCATAAAAAAATGCGAGAATCACCTAACAATGAGATCTCCAAAATTGTTTATTCCAGATATCGAAACCATTGCAATAACCTGTTAAAGAAGGTCAAACGAATGTACGATAGAGATTTATTGACAAAAGCTGGAAATAACAACAAAAAGATATGGGAAGCAATCAAAACAATCACAAATACAACAAAATTGGAACATGGTGCTACGAAATTACTGAATCCATCAAACCCAAAAGAGTCTGTGGAGAAGGTCAACGATTTTTTCTCGTCAATTGGCAAAAAACTGGCCGATAACACTCATTCTTGCTCAAACCCAAGCCATGGTGTCTTTAATAAAACGCCCCCACAACTGGTTTCCAATTCTTTTGCATTGCTGGAAGCCGATGAATTTGAAGTGGAACGTTTAATAATGAACCTTAAAGATGCATGCTCTGTTGGTTGGGACTCTATACCAAATATTTTCCTTAAAGAATATAAACACATTTTAATTCGTCCATTAACCTATATTTTTAACCTCTGCTTAACTAAGGGCCAGTTTCCTACGATGTTGAAGAAATCAGTAGTACGCCCAATTTATAAGTCAGGTGATAGGGATCGTGTCACTAATTATAGACCCATCTCCATATTGCCTTCGATCTCCAAGCTTCTGGAACGAATAATAAATAGTAGACTGATTGACTACCTGGAGACAAATAATCTTTTATCCAAGAACCAATTTGGTTTTAGAGCAGGAAAGTCTACTAGTGATGCAGTCCATGAGCTCCAAGATTATGTGGTAAAAAATATAGATTCGGGTAAAAAGACAATAGGCATTTTCTTGGATCTAGCCAAGACTTTTGACACGGTCTCAACGCCTTTACTTATTCAAAAATTAGAACGCATCGGAATAAGAGGAAGTCAACTAGAACTTTTAAAGGACTACCTGTCTAATCGTTTTCAGTGCGTTAAGATTAATTACACTATTAGCAGCGATTTACCAATCACTTACGGAGTTCCGCAGGGGAGCATTCTGGGACCACCACTCTTCCTTGTATACTTAAATGACCTCTGTGAACTAGACCTTTCAGAAGGTAAAATTATTTCGTATGCAGACGATACAGTTTTGTTGTTCTCTGCAGATACCTGGGATGAAGTATATAGGGATGCACAGGACGGACTCAATGCTGTGATCCACTGGTTGCAGAATAACTCCCTTACTCTTAACCCGGATAAAACCCAGTATATGATTTTCTCGATGCGCTCTCCAAAACATCAGCTTCCTTATAACTCCTCGATTACAGCACATAGCTGTTGTAATACCTTAGTATGCTCGTGCCCAACATTAATAAAGACAACGTCAATTAAATATCTTGGAGTTATTTTAGACTGCAACCTCTCCTTTAGAGACCATATTGACCTGCTTACATCTGGGACGAGAAAACTAATATATGTGTTCAGGAACCTTAGACATGTTGCACCCCCAAAATTAATGAAACAAATTTACTTAGCACTCGTACAGTCCATTCTTCAATACTGTATCACAGTTTGGGGAGGTGCACATAAGACTATATTAAAGCCCTTAGAAATAGCCCAGAGGGCTGTTCTTAAAGTTAGTACTTTTCGACCTTACTTGTACCCAACCCATCTACTTTATCGGTCTTGTGAGGTCCTGACAGTTCGACAGTTATTTATAGTTCTTGTGGTTTTGAAGCAACACTCTGTACTACAATACTCAAAAGTTGATCCAGCTAGAAGACGAAATGCTATTAGTAATATTGATCGACCTTCCTTCAGACATGCTTATGTTAATCAATATTTTTGCTTTCTGGGACCTTATTTATATAATAAAATTAATGACGCATTGGAAATATACCCGCTGAATAAAAAGATATGTAGAGGTGAACTCTTTCAATATATTTGTAAACAAACTTATGAAGAGACTGAAGATTTTTTAAAAATATTGAAATAGTAAACTCTTACACTCACCCTCTCACACTCTTTCACACACTTTCACTCTCCACTCACCGAGAGGTAAACACTCCACACTCCCTTTTGTTTTTGTGTTGCTTTGTCTTGAGCTTTGTTTTGTATTGAGATATACCTCCTTGTATTCATACGTCTCATTAAGCTAGTATTGTAATGGTAATCGTAAGGAAGAGCGCTGATGTCTGAGATACAGATATTTTTTTATCTAGTTCAGACACAGATGCCTCTAACATAAAAATTAAGAAAAATGTAAATTGTCCTGTATATCTGTTTAAATGTAACCTATGTTTTGTGTCAAATAAATTATTATTATTATTATTATTTCATGCCTTCAAATATTACTGCGCAAAGTAGTTTACTGTAAATGTCTATATTAGTTTCATTTAAAATTTTCACGCGCCTTCGATATTTTGTGGTTTTGTTAAAAATGTTTTATAAATATATGTGTGAAATAACCAAAACAATTGTGTATTCCTAGTATAGAACGAATTATGCACAATTAACATAATAGTATTGTTTGGACAGTATTAAAATAAGTTATTTTATTACTATAAAGGCCTATTGCTTTGATAAATAGGTCCGAATGATAATACATTTTGGATATAAAATATTTACAAAATGGTGTCGGTCAGTGGCAGCCCGGTGAGCCTTTATAATGGCTAATTAATGCCACCAGCAGTATAAATACTCACACGTGAACAATTGTTAAGCCAGAGACCAGAGAGAAGACTTTTTATGAACCACTGTAGTGCCATTGTCTGTAAATTAGTTCTATATGGGTTCACCAGTATACCAGTAGACTGAAATAGTGTTATTACTTGAACGCAATTTTGGGGATCCTTGAGCGAAACAAAAAAAACCCGTTTCAGTATTTTTGTACAATTTGTATCCGTTTGTCAAAAGTCTGCTGATAAAATAGCTTTCTGAACGCATGATCTCCATATGCCTGTGCGTGGCTTATAAAAATAATTATGGTGCCTTCAACAAAAAAAGCATGTTTATAAGCCATGTTGTGCTTTTCCTCAATATGGCCCACAAATGGTTTTACGAATTTAGTAAAATGAACCTACATACAGCTTTACGCATTACATTAACTCACGTGTATTTGATTAAAGAGCTGCTAGCTATACAACAGAACTCAGTTGATATTTAAAAATGCAAGCATTACATTGATTCACGTTTATGCTGCTCAGCAGTTCTAGGCTTTTACTAACCACTTAAAAGTGCTATTAAACAACAAAGGGCACCAAAAATAGCTCAAAGCTGTATAACGGATTTACGGTGCAATATAATGGCACAAGTTTATGCTATTAAGCAGCATTAGGCATTATTTTACTACTTAAAAGTGCTATTGTAGACCCAAAGGCACTAAAAACAGCTGAAAGCTGTATAGCGGATTTACGTGGCATTATAATGGTTCATGTATATGCTATTAAACAGCATTAAGCATTTATTTACTACTTAAAAATGCTATTGTAATTCCAAATGCACTAAAAACAGCTGAAAGCTTTACACCTGCGTTGTGGTTTGCTGCACTAAAACTAAAGGCTTTACAAAAGCATTTTGATATGCCACGATCCAAACGTTATACAGTGTAAAGCATCATAATGGTTTAAAAATGCCAATATAAAGCGTCGGGATGCTCGGTGAGCTTATATAAGAGTTTATACGGACCTTAAGTTCTACATAAGTTTACTATTCGTTTGTTAAAATGCTTCCTGTGTTACTTGGGTACTGATCGCCACCTCCTTCTTCTTACATATACCGTTAGCTTCATTTACTGTCAGAGCAGGAGTACACTTAATATTGAATGTTAAATAAAATAAATGTTAATGTTTAAATAGGTATTTAATATTAAATTACACTAAAATAAAGCAAAAAAAATAATTGAAAATGTCACAAAATGTTGAATGTTGCGCGAGCTCGATATAAAACCGAAGACTGACGTACTTGCGTACGTGCTGATACTACAATTTATAAATTAATAAAATTTGCAGTATTTTAACTAGGCCAAAGTACAATGTGCGGTTGCTAACCGTACATTTACGTTCACAGATCTAGTCATACACGCACGAAGGATATGAGTACTGCGTACTTGGCCTGCCTGAAGAACGTCAATAAGGCTTATATATGCCCCAATATCAACGCAGTAAGGCTCGGAGCCATAACATCAATATTGAACTTAGAAAAAGTTAAAGTTGGTTAACTTACAACATGTAGTTAATTAACATATTCGTGTTAACTTTGGAATAAACTTTTCATCACCTTGCTGATTGTTCAATGCCTTGTGACGTCACTTGATCATGAATTTACAGGTTTGCTACAAAATACAAACTGTCATATTTATTAAGCATTTACCGACAAATGTCCAAGTACCTACCTAAATTATTATTGTGTTGTCAAATACCTACAATTGTTAAAGTACCCACCTAAGTAAATATTGTTGTGTGTACAGTAAATAACTCTAAACTTACTTATAAGCCATAGTGATGATATTCCTATACAATATTACGTAATTTCTAATGATCACTGTGAATGTATCCTGGATTTTATATTGCCATTTTAGTAATAAGTCTTTTGAGACAATTAGTACAAGACTGTCAATTAGTATCAATAATCTTTCGAATATTGATACTAATTGATATTCTTTCGAATATTGATACTAATTGACTCGGAGGAGCTCGTGGCTAAATAATAACAGCCGCACGGGTCGATCATCAAGGTTAAGCAACACTTGACGAGGTCGGTCCGTGGATGGGTGACCATTTCAACATACCGAGTTTCCTCGGTGCCTCGGAAAGCACGTTAAGCCGTTGGTCCCGGCTGTCATTTAAAGATCTTTGACAGTCGTTACGGGTAGTCAAGCTTGAGATCTGACACCAGTCTAGCCAAGAGGTATCGTGTTACCCAGTTACTGGGTTGTGGGGGTCAGATAGGCAGTCGCTCCATGTAAAATACTGGTACTTAGCTGAATCCGGTAAGACTGGAAGCCGACCCCAACATAGTTGGGAAAAGGCTAGGCAGATGATGATTCTTTCGAATATTGATTATGAATGACTAAATTAAGGCGATATAAAATTCCTTAATTGTCTTGATACGTTTTGAAAAGGTTCCTGCTTAAGAATTGATTATTGACCAAATTGTGAGATTATTTATAGCAATGTAGAAAATGGTGGGGATACCGCGCCATTTTGACAGGTCGACTCGTTACTAGAAATAGTGTGTAATTCGTAAGTTGACTGACACACAACAGCAGGAGAGAGTGCTCCAGCCGCCCCTGCCCGCGCGCTTCCCTCGGCTTATTACCGAAAAAAGAGGCGCCTACGCAAACAGTGGCAACAAACTAGATGCCCAACAATGAAGACAGCTCTCAACAAACTCGCGGAAAAGGTGAAGGCCGAGCTGAGTGCTCTAAGAGCCGCGAGCTGGAAGGAACACATTGATGCCGCGGAGGGCCATTGGAACTCCATCCACAAGCTGTGTCGCCAGCTTAAGTACACCCCAGCTCCGGTACGACCACATCAAAGCACTGACGGGGCGCTTAAGTACGTAGCGAGACCGAGCGGAGGTCTTTGCCGAACATCTGGAGCGTCAGTTCCAACCGAATCCGACCACGCTGCATGAACATGTCGCAGCAGTCTGGAAACACATTAGAGACTACTTCGCCACGCCGATAGCTCCCGATGAAGATGCTATCCATTTCTCGCTTGGCGCAGTCAGACGCGCCATCTTGCTATCGAAGCCCCGGAAGGCCCCAGGTGCCGACAACATCCCGAACACAGCGCTGCGCCACTTGCCCCACCGCATGGTCACGGCTGTGGCGCGCCTGTTCACCGGGATACTCCGCACGGGCTCCTTCCCGGCCTCGTAGAAAGAGGGGCGCGTCATCATGCTGCCGAGAATGTCCAAGAATGTCCTGAAGCCGGAGAGCTATCGGCCGATCATACTCCTGCCCACCATCTCTAAGGTGTTCGAGTCCCTCCTGCTGCGACACCTCACACCACACATCACTCCGCGCCCTATAGCTTGGTACGCCCTCAGCGACCAAAAATCAACCTCGCGCGCAACAGAATTTAACACTTAGATGCATACTCGACGCCCCTCGCTATGTGAGGAACGACGTGTTAATGCGGGACACGGGAATAGAGAGCCTGGGCGAGTTCATTAAGCGACTCGCCACAACGTTGTTCGCGCGGGCCGACGCTTCTGCCTGGCCCCATATCGCCGATATCGCGCCATGTCACGCGCGTCCGCCCGTCAGAAAGCGACTCCCCAGAAACCTTATAACTGACGCCGCAACCTCATCCACCTCCTGGACTTGACGCCTGAGTAAGCAGCAACAGTCTACACGCTGCTTACTCAAAACATGTTACCGACATTGCCCACCCCACACGACATCCACGGCGTGAAGTTTGTTCTAAGTTAATATAGACTCACTTTGCGTTGTAAACAGACATTCATTACTACACATTCGCGAGTACACTTGCACCGAATAGCGTCGCGAGCACCTCGCACGCTATTGGTTCATGAGCGGTATAACTCAGAACATTGCCGGTCCTACGGCGCCACTAGTCGCTTACATTTCTAAACTGTAGGTTCGTCCAAAGTCGGCACCCCTGCCGCTGGTTACCTTCGCTAAGCCTCCCAGAGTACGCTCTGGGTCTCACCTGGCGAAGGTGGACCGCCAGGGTGCCGTGAAGAAGCGGCGATCCGTTCATAACGGTCGCCGCGGCGCGCCTACAGTCATATACAACAAATAAACATAGCTAGTGTGGTGACCTATGCGGGTCAAGGACCGCACTAGCAATATGCTAGGTCCAGAGGACAACACAACGATGGGTTCGTTGTTACGAGCCTCGGTGCTGCAGCCGTGGGCAGGGGACTATGTTCCGTGATCGCTCGCGTCGCCTCCTTACGGGGGCGACGCGACTTCCAAGGAGTTGACTCACTTTGTTGTGAACTACAAGCCAGTACAGACCTGGGGGGTGACCATAAGCTCTTAGAGCGGTATCAATTTGAGATCGAATAAGGGACAGATGTATGTGACGTGTATACATTTGTCACTTACTCGATCTCAAATTGATACCGCTCTAAGAGCGTATGGTCACCCCCCAGTTGTTATGTTGTGATAGTGATATTGATATTGTTTTCCTGAATTGTTATATTCTGTGAAAGATGGACTACACAAGCTTCACGTAAGTTATTTGATATTATAACTTGATTATTGCTAATGGTGGTGTTGAAACTCTTGGTAATGGTGATGTTGAAAGTTTGTGGCATAGAATAAAACTTGTACTGTCACATATAGCTGCTCACTCAAGAAGTTTAATTGAAGATGTTGAGTAATATTGGACAACTTCATATAACAGGCAAATCTAAATGTATATATACTTGGACTGGCAAAAAAAAAACCTGTTAAAATAGAACAATCTTTTTATTTATTTTTTTATTGTCTATAGGCTTGCGCTTGACCACTATTTCACCTGAAGGTAAGCGATGATGTGGTCGACGATGGAACACGTTTGCCTAGAAGAAACCCATTCACTCTTGACTTGAAAACCCCTAGATTGTAGCTATCGGGAAACACAGATTCCGGCAGAGAATTCCACTCTTTAGCTGTACGCATAATAAAAGTGTCCCCAAAACGTTTTGTGCGTATGGGTGGGATGTCCACCATGTACCGATGACGCATCGCCGTACGTCTGGTAGTCCGATGATGGAACGGGCTGGGCGGAATTAAATCATGTAATTCCATCGCACACTCCCCGAAATGTAACCGATAAAATACCGACAAACTGGCAACTCGGCAACGATGTTCAAGGCTCTGGAGTTTTGACTTGACCAGTGCCTCATTGCCGATGAGCTTCTTGGCCCGCTTTTCGATCGACTCTAGTGCATCAAACTGGTATTTGGCAGATCCGTCCCAGAGATGAGAACAGTACTCCATGCACGATCGAACTTGCGCTTGATACAAGTTGAGCAGCTGTTCCGGCGTGAAGTACCTTCTCACCTTCGCAAGGATCCCCAACTTTTTGGCAGCCAGCTGAGTCTTTGCCTCAATGTATGGCCCAACATTGAGAGTCGATGTCAACGTAACGCCAAGAAGCTCAAAATGGTCCGTTATTGGCACGGTTACATCACGGAAAGTTGGAGCCGGGTGAAATTGGCTCTTTTTAGCGGAAAAAAGACACGCCTGGGTTATAGCAGCATTAAACTTGACCAGATTGGCATCGCCCCATTCGGAGACTGCTTGCAAGGATAAGTTCAAACGCTTCACCATGGCCTCACGAAGGGACCGGATCTGCGTCCCGGAAGCCCGTGCGTTGGACAAGTATCTCTAAGCAACAGTGCTGTCGTCTGCATACCCAAAGGTGCCGGGTTTTAGTAGATCGTTAATGTGCAACAAGAACAATGTTGCTGAGAGTACGGACCCCTGAGGGACCCCGGCATTAATATCCAATTGGTCCGACGAGCAGCCACTCGAATGACCGATCTCTCAGGAAGTCTGCAATCCAATCACACAGACCACCGGGCAAGCCGAATGAAGGAAGCTTACTAATAAGGCTTTCGTGCCAGACCCTATCGAAAGCTTTCGAGATGTCGAGGGAGACGGCAAGCGCTTCCCCATGCCTCTCGATGGCCTCACTCCATATGTGAATTGCATACGCTAGGAGATCCCCAGTAGACCGATTTCGGCGAAAGCCGTATTGGCGGTCGCTAAGGATATCGTTAGTTTCTAGGTATGCCAGGAGCTTAGAGTTAAGTACATGCTCCATACTCTTACAGAGTATGGATGTTACAGAGATGGGTCTGTAGTTGGCCGGGTCAGCTCGACTGCCCTTCTTGGGCACGGGCTGTACGTTGGCTTGCTTCCAAGCATTCGGCACTGTTCCAGTCTCATATGAAAGGCGGTATAGGCGTGTCAAGATCGGAGACAGTTCAAGCGCACAGGTTCTAAGAACTATAGCTGGTATGCCGTCAGGGCCGCTAGCCTTGTTCACGTCGAGGTTGCGCAACACCCTACGGACGTCCTTTTGATGGATACGAATGTCCGACATACTCGTCTCGCACCCATCAGGAAAAGGAGGGGGCCGCGAATCACCAGGATTCAGACGCGAAGATTCCGCAAAAAGAGCGGCAAATAAATTTGCCTTCTCTTCAGCGGTGTGAGCCAGTGACCCATCGGGTTTCAGCAGTGGTGGTAGTGAGGGACGGCAGAAGTTCGACTCGACCGACTTAGCCAGGGACCAAAACGCTTTACTACCTGCTGGGTAAGAAGCAAGTTTGGCCCCTATTCGGCCAATGTGGTCGAATCTACAGGACTTGGCAGCCCTGATGTAGGCTTTCTTCTTCTAACCCACGTCACTCGCTTTACGCAATCGAGCGTCGACCCATGCCAGAGGCGTACCTCATGTTTAAGCGCGTCGGCGCGATGATACATTCGGCGCCAAACCATGGCCGGTCAACGCTGGAAATCGTTATGTCAGAGAACGGAATGTAGTACTCCATTCCCTGACGCAACACATCAGTTACGGCGTCCGCGCACGACGAAGGATCAGCCGAAGAAAAGCAAGTAGGCTGCCAAGGATAGCAAGCGAAGAAAGATCGCATGCCGTCCCAATCTGCTGACCTGTACCGCCAAACCCGCCGGGTGCCTCTTGGGCTGGTATCGGGCGGGGAATAGACGGACACAGACTTCACCAGACAGTGGTCGGAACTACCCAAGGGTGAACCTATCGACACAGAGTATCTGTCTGGATCTGTTGTCAGCAGAAGGTCCAAGCAATTCGCTGTGTGCGAATCAACATCCGGTACCCTCGTTGCCCCCTGGACCAGCTGGGTGAGGTTTAGCGCTAGCGAAAGCTTACGCATCTCTCGTCCAGCATGGTCAGTTCACTGGTATGGGAAGAGCCACTCCTAATGGTGGCTATTAAAGTCCCCCAGTAACACTAATTGGGCGGGAGGGTACCGTTGCTGTGCCGCATCAGCCGCCTCACTGAGGTACTCTGTGAGCCTTTATGTCTCCTGATCTCCGCTGTGCGAGCGGTAGACACAGGCGTAGATAATTTTATCCAGTCCTGTGTCCACTAGAGCCCACAGCGTTGAAAATCTTGAGTTTTCAAGGTTAAGGAGACGCCGATAGCAAGTGTCGTCACGGGCGTACATACACACACCCGCGCGCGGTTTATAATTGTGCTCCAGGGTAAACCCTGGGTATGATAGGTACGACACGTCTGACGGACTCGCTATCTGCGTCTCCGTTAGAAAAAACAGCGCTGGTTTCTCAGTCTCCAGGTGGTAGTGGACTGCAGAGAGATTTGAGTGCAGACCTCGAATGTTGGTGAGATGCACTTTGAGGGGGAGGGAGTGCAGCCGCTGTTCAAATCTATTAATCCTTTTCCTTGCCATAATATTTTATAAGAGTGAATGGAGGAGAGGAGTTGGAAGTGAGACGAGGTTCCACGCTGCTAACCTTCAGACCCGCACTAAAAGGACAGCATCATTGGGGCACTAGTCGGAGGTAGGAGACTGCGGGGACGGCCGAGCCCCCCCGGAATGTCCATCGGGCCCTCCCCATCTGGTCGCCAACCAGCACGATGGCGCATCCCGGTATTTTTCGACAGTTGGCGGGGCAGCCTTTCATGTGTGGCTGGCACACTACTTGGGCCCCCCACTACCTGCGATCGGCCAGCGGCGCACCGTGCCTCGGATCCCGCTACCCTCCGCAACTAGTCTCCCGATACGTCCATACCAGTGCGCGTCAGGCTGGTCAGCCTGCACTGGAACAGCTCTCTAGACCCAACTCCTCTTGTGGCTGCACCGAGCATCGTACCGGAACACGGCTAAGCCGCTTGGCGGTACGTCTTTGCCCGGTGGGTGGTCGCAAGCCTTCGGCCGAAGCCTACCACCAGTTGGTGTCACCTGATTTGCACCACCCGGGGACCACGTGTAGGGTATCAATGGCCGCCCTACAAGCAATGCTGGGACTGCCACCTCTGCATCTTATCCTGCGGGAGGAGGCAGCCCTGGCCGCTTTTAGACTCAATCTATCAGGTACCCTAACGAAAGTCTCCAGGGTTAAGCACACACGCAAAAAGGAAGACGCGATCAAGCGAAAACCGATATTAGCATCACCATGCGACAAAGCCCCAAAAACACACCACTTTCATAGGCACTACAACATAACACTTACAGAAGAACAATGTGACAACTCAGGCCCGAAGGAGATTAAAGTATAAACCGACGGGTCGAAGACGGACTCCGGTACCGGAGTCGGAGTCTTTTCACACGACCTAAATATAAATATATCCAGACCGCTAGGAGGATTCAACACCGTCTATCAGGCGGAGTGTATTGGCATCATACTGGCGGTCCACGCCCTAGAAGCCAGGAAGTTTACGGACACCCACATACGTATACTCTCCGACAGCGCCTCAGTCCTCCAATCCTTAAGGAAAAAATATATTACAATCGAAATTAATACTAGAATGCCACAACGCACTAGAACAAATAACCGTATCTAGTCGTAACACGGTGACACTACAATTGATAAAGGGACACAGCGGATCGTTAGGCAACGACGCTGCTGACTAGCTTGCGAGACGCGGATCCAGCACGGCGGTCTATAGACCCGAACCTGTCGTACCCATTCCCTTCAACCAAATACGTAGGTGGCTACAGGAATTCACCCAGACACAGGCGGGAAACTGGTGGACCTTGGCACCGGGCTGTAGGCAGTCCAAAGAAGCTCTGCCATCTTTAGACAGTAGCTGTCTTACCCTACACCAATTTGAACTTTGTACAGAGGTAATAAAATGCAAATTGACTCTTTGACTTTAGGAACATACCTACATTGTTTAAACAACAGTGAGTGCTTGTAATTCAATATGAACTTTATGCAATAGCAATAAAGCTCGTTTTAGTTAGAAAACGTTTGTATGGGAAAAAGAAAAGGGCTGTTTTTAGGGATTTTCCGGCAACTATTCAAATTTTTCTCGCGTTAAAAACCATCTATGTGCATAACTCCAGCTTCCTCATATGTGGTAGAATAATTCTATCCACGCCAATAATAAAGGCATAATAGCAGCAATCAAAGTTCCGAGTCTTAATTTAGCTGCCACAAAAACTTCGTTAATATGAGTCGTTTAGTATGTGTTAGCTGGAGTGACGTCACCCCAGCTTCCTCATTCAATACAGGCAAACCAGTGAGGTTAGGGTTTTGGACTATAGTCAAAAAAATAAGACAATAGCTGCACATGGAAGGAAAGAACTGAACGATAATACTTAAAAAGTGCTTAAACTATGATAAAAAACGTATGTGTAAGCTGGAGTGACGGCACCCCAGCTGCTCATGTCATATCTGCCGAACGAAAGAAGTTATGATTATGCATTATAGCTTAAAACATAAGAAATAATAGCTGCCACAGGCAGGAAAATTTTCAAATCTCTAGTTCTTGTAGTTTCCACGTAGTAAACAAAAATATTACTTCGGCCGCTTCGTACCTCCTCCGAAGTAATAATTTGATCTTTTTGGCGCGGCAACTATATTTATATATTATTATATATATATTTATTTACTCAAAAAACAGTAGATAGGTACAGTAGATTCTTACAAATATTAGGCTTACAGTTTAATTCTAGATAAGAGAATGAGCATCCGCAGCTGAACTAGGCGTGAGCCTGTATCTCAGCTGACAGCGCCGTTTCCCCTCAGAAACAATACACTAGTTAACCTAAATTAGCAAGATGCAAGAGTTTTTAAACTGTCATGGTCACTAACACTAACATTAACATTAAAAACGGGATATTTACCATGTTTACTGTTTGTTGCGAGTTCCCGATATTTCGGTGCTGTTGCAAGCACCATGATCACGGATAAACTGAAAGTCATTGCGGGTGGGTGTTTATGAGGAGACAAAACGGTCTACCCTCTTTCTTGTTCGTTTTTTCAGCTTATCCGTGATCATGGTGCTTGCAACAGCACCGAAATATCGGGAACTCGCAACAAACAGTAAACATGGTAAATATCCCGTTTTTAATGTTAATGTTAAGATGCAAGAGTTTGGAACCATTACAAATCAAAGAGAAATAAGAAATTAAGGTAAACTAAACTTAAATTACTAACAATTTTGTGTGTGTGTGTGAGGATGAGAGGGTGAGTGTGTGTGTGTGTGTGGGGGTGTCTGTGTGTGTAAGTGTAAGTGTATACATATGTCTACATGATAAATGACAGGAGTAGAGTGAATATACATGTATATAGAAATACAAACAAAAATATTAGGAGATTATTTGAATAAATTTTTCAGTGTCTTCGTATGAAAGTTTCATTAAAAATTCATATGCCTTCTTTTTACAATGGAACTTGTTAAGAGAAAAAATATTTATGGATTTATTAATTTTATTATACACGTGTGGTGCTAGAAAGACGAAGAATCTCTTTATGAAAGAGGTTTTAGGATTATGTATGCGGACCACAACGTCATGTTTTCTGCGTTTCTTTGTGAGATCAGTATTATATATAAGTTCACCATGTTGTTTTAGTACAATGTTGAGTAAGAACAATTGTCTCACTGTAAGGACTTCGCATGATTTGTACAAAATGTTTGTGGGAAAGCGCATTGGACGAAACGTGTAAACTTTTAGAATTGCACGCTGAGCTATCTCAAGGCCTTTTAGAGTAGTTTTGGTAGCTCCTCCCCATGCAATTATGCCGTAATTAATAATGGATTGACAAAGAGAGAAATAAACCTGTTTTAACAATTTAAGATCAGCAACATGTCGCAAAGTTTTGAAGATATAAATTAGTTTTCTTACTCGTCCCGACAAAGCTTTATTATGGGCCTTATAGGATAAATTATGATCTATAATTAATCCTAAATATTTCACATTGTTGACACATTCTAGAGGTACACAATTACAGTTATCTTTTTCAGGACAATCGTGAGGAATAAGGCAATATTTTGTAGTAAGATGTTTAGGTGGATTTCGTATGCTGAAAGTCAAGTATTTAGTTTTATCACTGTTCAGTGTAAGTAAATTATTTTGTAGCCATTCCTTTACGAGATCAAGTCCACATTGTGCAACGTTAAATACCTCATCCCAATTGTCGGCGTTGAATATAAGAGCAGTGTCATCTGCGTAAGAGATTATTTCGCCTTGGGGTATAGATAGGTTCGTGAGGTCGTTTATATAAACGAGAAAGAGGGTAGGTCCCAAAATGCTACCCTGGGGAACTCCGTATGTAATAGGAAGATAAGAGCTAGTGCAATTTCCTATTCTTACACACTGGTATCTTTCCGACAGATAGCCCTCAAAAAGTTTAAGTTGATTGCCTCTTATACCGAAATTCTCGAGTTTTCGCAAAAGGATGGGGACCGAGACCGTGTCAAATGCCTTGGCCAGATCTAAAAAGATGGCAAGGCATTTCTTTCCAGAATCTAAATTTGTAGCTATACAATTGTTTAATTTAAAGATGGCATCATCTGTGCTTCTATGTTTCCGAAAGCCAAACTGTGTACAAGAGAGTAGGCCCTCGCCCTCCAAGTAGCTAACAAGTCTATTGTTTAGTAGTTTTTCAAAAACCTTTGACAAGGAGGGTAGGATCGATATCGGCCTGTAGTTGTTAACACGATCGCGGTCACCTCCCTTATGAATAGGGTGAACCTCAGACAGTTTGAGATTTTTCGGGAATACACCATATTCTAAGCATCTGTTGAAAATAAACGTGAGAGGAGGAACTAAAAGCTCGATATTACTTCTAGTTAGGGGGGGTTTTGGTTTCCGCACTTAGTCCTGGATGGACCTTTGTACGTGACTCGATATTACTTTTAATACTCGATATTACTTTTTAGTAGGTTCGATGAGATATTGTCACAACCAGTGGCGCAGTTTGACTTTAATGTAAGGATTGTACGGGACACTTCTTCTTCCGTCGTTTCTTCACATACAAATGATCGCGAATGGGAGTCGCATGAAAACATAGAGGACAAATTATTAGATGTTGACGGAGAAGGGTTAATAGGATACTTTTCTGCCAACGATTGACCTACTTTTACAAAGTGCTCATTAATAATATCAAGTGCGGTGTTTTTGGAGTCACTTAGTTTTAACAATTCCTCTGGATAGTCACTGTTATTGACACAGCTCGTAATTGATTTTATAGTCTTCCAGAGTTGCTTGGGATTATTCTTTGCAGTATCTAATTGAGTTTTCTCATATGCTCTTTTTACTTTCTTTAAAATTTTGGTACAAAAGTTGCGGTATCTAATATATGATGTTTTTAAAATGATATTATCCGGAGCCGTCCTATGCTTTTTGTGAAGAAAGTCCCTGTTTTTCATACATCTGAGAAGGCCAGGCGTAATCCATGGTTTGAGTATTTTTTTGCGCTTCGACACAGTGAAAGTTTTTGTGTTGTTATTTATGGCTGATTGGATATTAGTGATAAGGTAATTTGTGGAAAAATTGGGGTCAATTGATTCGTATATGGGGGACATGTCTATATTGTTAATGTCTTTGTTCAAGTTTTCTGTGTCTATTCTAGTTATAGTTGATTTAATCATTTGCCTGAACCATTGTATGAATACTCCTAAAATCTTGTTTTTGTTATACAGAACTTGTATCGTGCACTGGGCGAGCTGTTGCAGAGTGTATAAGAAGAAGACTCATTATTTCTAGTTTTATTTTATTGACCCACTGAAATTTAAATAAAAAACATATTAAATCATAATTATATTATTTTTATTTAGAAAAGTTGTAAAAGCATTCGCTATTTTATTTGCAGCCTATGCAAATAGCAACCACGCTTCGGCTTGTACCTTGGCTGCCTCAGCCTGCATCTTGGCAGCGTCTGCTTGCACTTGAACTGCAGCTGCCAGCTTCTGTAAAATAGTTAGAGGTACTAACAATGTCTCTTAATGCTCTAGCGTGCTAGCGTCTAGGCAGTCAGTGCCAAATGTGTACTCTACACTAATTAAGGACGTTATTGTGTCTCTCCACCTCAGTCAAAGGAGCAGTGATGACGCCTCGGTTGCCAGTTTGTATGATTTATTTTTATAATTTTGCTGCCTTAGAGCAGGCGCAGCTTTTGGAGTATCTCCAAACCTGTAATTAGGATACCTAATGTATTCTACTAAATATAAATAAAACTGACGTGGCTTGTACTTACATTTAAAAACCAACTTGATATTTAACGTCACGCACTGCTCGGGCGACTTGATGGATCCGTTTGTGAGTTTGTTGATCTCCTCGGCAACCTCCTTCCAGCCTGTTTCAAAATTTGCTCGTTTGGAGATATGGACGGGCTTCTAAAGTCGCCAAAAGCGCATCAATCTGCCCCGCAGTACGCCTGAAACATTTAAGATATTCATTAAGTAAACACAAACTACTAAAGTATTCAATTTAGTACCAAAAATAGAAATCGATTGTATTTACCTGACACTCACGCTGCTTGCACTCGGGCTCGGGCCTGCGCCTTTGTCACTGTCCTCCACCATTGAATTACGGTTCTTTTCCAGTTTTTCTATCAATTCCAATTCTATCTCAATGTATTATTTTGTGTACACAGGCACACAACAAACTTGACTGAAGTGACAACGACAAGACAATACTGACATTGACAGTCTGTTTGTTTCCCATTTTTTTTTTTTTTTTTTTTTTGTGTTTGTTCCTGACGGAACAGGCTAAGGTCTGAGACCATGCTGCCTAGTCTTTAGTGCAATTTTAAAATTCTTTAGTATGCATTAGAATACGGATGTAACAGATTCTAATGTTTTATGGAGTATTTGGCAGCAAATTGTATTGAGTCAGCCTTCCCAGTAAGCTTAGCGGAGGTAGTAAATACTACAATAAAATTCTCCGCTCCACTATCCTGAGATCGCTTCTGTCAATGATTTCACATATTGTCCAGTTGCGTAGACAGTTGAGACACAAAACTACACCAATTTTATATCACAATATCCACTAGGAATCAATTTGCAAGTAATATTAACAGCCGCTGAACTTCACTCGAAAAAATCCCGCCAAAAACTCCCCATTTTTTTTTATTATTATTTGTGGCTATGCCACTGGCGTTTGTTTCCCATGTTCAACTTCTGTGTTGCAAGGAAGCACAGATTAGCTCTCAATAGATTCCGCATAGAAGACAACTTACACGCACCACACATCAGTTTATTTAGGCTGATATAACTCAGTGCCTTCATGGAGACCACCACAAATATACCTGGAACTCACCTGACGGAGTCACTAAGAATCAGATCGACCACATTGCCATTAGCTGCAAATGTCGTTCTTCATTGCTTGATGTCCGCAACAGAAGGGGCGCCGATTTAGATAGTGACCACCATTTGGTAGTTGCTGAAGTTCGGCTCAAGGTTGCGGTAACCCGTGCAACTGGAGAACCCGGCAAAGTGGGGCGAAGGTATGATGTGAGTAAACTTTTTAACTTGGACACCCGTTAGGCGTTTCGGCTTGAACTACGCAATCGATTCTCTGGTCTGGAGGATGCTGCGGACTCAGTGGATGAAGAATGGAGCCGCATTAGAAAGGTCTACACAGAGACCAGCTCCGTGGTCCTTGGGCATAAGTTGACACATGCGTGCGAGGACTGGATGTCACTTCACACGTGGAGCCTCATTGAGGATAGGAGGAGGTTACACCTCAAACTGCTTGAGACGCGTGATGATGCCGAACGAGCCAACCTCAATGCTCAATACCGCCAGAAGCGTAAGGTGATTTAACGCAGTACGCGTGCAGATAGAAGGCGTTGGGCTGATGATATTGCTGATCGTGCTCAACACGCTGCGAACACCGGCAACTTGAAAGAGCTGTATAAAGCCACTAAGACCTTGGCAGGAAACCGAAGGCTCAAGAAGAAGAAGCCGCTTAAATCCAAGGAGGGACAGCTTATCACAATAAGCTGCTCCTTGGATTCATCGGAGGGGCGGCTGCAGCGCTGGCGCCAGCATTTTGAGGAGGTCTGCCGATTGTCGGCATCTCTGACGCCTGACGCGCTGCAGGTAGGTCTATACACCACCTCGACCTCTCGACATCGATACGGAACCACCGTCAGCCTCTGAAGTGACTGAAGCGATCCTCTCTCTGAAGACAGGCAAAGCACCTGGACTCGACCTGATAACTGCGGAAATGTTACAAGCCGACTTAGCCTCCGCCGTCGACGTGCTGACGCCTTTAATTGAAAGGATATTGGACCGCTGAAGAACTCCCGGATGACTGGAACAAGGGACTTTTGATTACCTTGCCCAAGAAAGGTGATCTCAGTAGTTGCGATAACTGGAGAGGCATTACGTTGTTGTCGACTCCCTCTAAGGTCTTCTGTAAGATTATTCTTGATAGGCTGTCGAAGGCCGTTGAGCCTCTTCTGCGCGGGGAGCAGGCGGGTTGCCGTTCGAGCCGCTCATGCACGGACCAGATCAACACTCTTCGTATCATTCTGGAGCAGGCAGCAGAATGGCAAAGGGAAATCTATCTTACTTTTGTCGACTTTGAAAAGGCCATTGATACGTTGAAGTGGTCCAGCATCTGGTCCCGCCTGTTGGATTTTGGAGTGCCGCCAAAAATAGTCCGCTTATTGGAGAGCATTTACAGGAAATATTCCTGCAAGGTGACTCACGAAGGCCTCATTTCGGAGGACATCGCAGTGCACGCTGGTGTCCGCCAGGGATGTCTTCTTTCGCCCCTCCTTTTTATAATCGTCCTCGACGGAATCATGCTGCGCATTCACGATAGCAGGCGTCGCGGGATAGAGTGGGGATTGACAAACGTCTTGGAGGACCTGGACTATGCAGATGATCTATGCCTGCTGAGTCATACACACGCTGACGTGCAAGCGAAACTGAATGACCTGCGCCAGGAGGCGGCGAAAACTGGGCTCAGAATTAACATCCGGAAGACCCAGGAGATGCGTACAGGTGTGAGGAATTCTTCGCCGATATTAATCGGCACTGAGGTTGTGGAACGCGTCCACAAATTTAGCGTCGGATCGTCGTGTCAGAGACTGGAGGAACTGATGAGGATATCAATTCACGGATCGCCAAAGCGCGAGCTACCTTCGCACAGCTGAGACCTGTGTGGCAATCACAGAAACTGACCCGAAGGGTTAAACTCAAAATCTTCGGGTCCAATGTCAAATCCGTGCTGCTCTACGGGTGCGAAACGTGGAAGGTAACAAAGGACATCTCACGCCAAATTTTTGTCAACCGATGTCTTCGTCGTATCCTCGGAATTTACCGCCCGAGATCATCTCTAATGTAGTGCTGTTGGAGAGATGCCACGAGACCCCGATCGACCGCCAGATCAAGCGGCGTAAATGGTGTTGGATTGGTCACACGCTCCGGAGGGATTCCAATCACATTCCTAAACAGGCCTTGGATTGGAATCCTCAAGGAAAAAGGAAGCGAGGAGCCCCGTCAAATATGGCGACGCACTGTTTTGCCTGAAGCGACGAGTATCGAAATGACGTGGAGCGAGGTAAAGCGCGAAGCTCAAGACCGGTCTCGATGAAAGACTACTGTGGAAGCCCTCTGCCCCAGCTAGGGGCCATAGGATCTTAAGTCAAGTAAGTCAACTCAGTGCACGGTATGATCTCTTTAGTGTCGACCCCTATATAAAAAAGTATTCTGTGGTAGACCAGACATTTGAGCTGTAGGGATGCAAGCGATTTCTAGTTTTAATTCTGTTTAAAAATAGTTATCAACGGTTTGCCTTGAAAAAAAGACTGGTGTGGAAAATCAAACAGCCCTTCAAGTTCAAAAAAAGATGGGATAGCATGCCACCGGTAGGCAAAGTAATAAATATTGAACAATCTAAAAAGGTCAAGTTGCAAACCATTTTAGGTTAGCAAATCAAAATTGCACACTTTACAGTAGCGCTCGTTGATGCCTTTTGTGAAAATCCCTTTCACTCATAAGGAATTATTATATTGCTATCTCTTTCCCACCGAAGTAAAAATGTTGAGAAAAATACGTTTTTGCTTATCGAAAAGTATCGATGATCGATATTTAATTAGGTACCTATATAGAGGAGAAGGGGGCAATTTTGAGCAGGGGCAGTTTTGAATTTTACTTTTTCTGAATGGGACTTTCGTGTTATCTATGGCTATTATGCGTTTTAAATGTTGGCAACATTCATCTTGTCATCTGTCACTTCAGTCATTCGTTCAGGAGTTTTCGGCGGGATTTTTCGAGTGAAATTCAGCGGCTGTTAATATTATTTGCAAATTGATTCCTAGTGGATATTGTGATATAAAATTGGTGTAGTTTTGTGTCTCAACTGTCTACGCAACTGGACAATATGTGAAATCATTGACAGAAGCGATCTCAGGATAGTGGAGCGGAGATTTTTATTGTTGTATTGATTACCTCCGTTAAGCTTACTGGGAAGGCTGACTCAATACAATTTGCTGCCAAATACTCCAAAAAACATTAGAATCTGTTACATCTGTATTCTAATGCATACTAAAGAATGTTAAAATTGCACTAAAGACTAGGCAGCATGGTCTCAGACCTTAGCCTGTTCCGTCAGGAACAAATAATAAAAAAAAAAAAAAAAAAAAAAAAACATTCGTTCATTCTGGATGTCAAAGTCAGAGAGTTTGGAGGGAACGTATTTACGACGCAATTTCATTATCGGTATTCACTTTCGCACTAACAGATAAGGTCATAAGCAAAAAGAGATAGATATACTTTAGTCTATACCATCTTTTGTGTCAGTGTGACCGAAGATGCTATAGATACTTCTCTGTAGACCACTGACCTCTATCATACAAGTACGCTGGACTTCATATTATCGATGACAAAATTAAGACATTTGATTTTCGCCATTATGGCGCTGATAGCAACATGACTTAACGTGAGATTCCATGGAACTAATATTAGAGATGGGACATAGCCTTCGGTATAAAAATACGTGAGAATAATTTAATACGTAAGAGAAAAAGAAAATCCCATTTATTTTAATTGATATTCATTTCTAAGTAACAGAAAACTTGCTGTAAAGGTTAACTGAAAAATACTTTCAATCAGATTGCAAGCTATAAACTAGTGGATAGCGTGCTACTAAAGTTATAGCGCATTACTGTCAGATCAGTGAGATTTAAATATGGGGATAGGCTAACAACTTATCCTTAAAACTAGTAAATTTGAGCAAGTATCTGCTCGCTCAAGTATACTAGTTAGTTAATACTTACATTTATAATAGTTTGGATTCACTCGGTTGGAACATCATTCATACAAATATTTGCGTACGAATGAGATGGATAATAATTTACAACGGACATATTTCTCGCTCTCATCGCTGAGATCCTGTCTCTGTAGTGTTAAAGTGCAAATAAGAGTGACATCGCATTACAGCGACGTGAAGACTTATATCAGTTTTCAACTTTGTTTCAGATGCAGATATAAATTGTTTGACTTAAAAACATTTGTTAATACAATTATAAGTATCATGATATTATTCCAGAATTTAGTATTACACATTGCTTTTTAACATATTATTACTGATTATTAGGCATTCATATAACATTCATCACTAATACCAATATGAGATATTTAGTTGCAACATATTATGAGAATTCAATACAGTAGATGAGTGATACGCCTTGCCAAGTCTACTATTATGATATTAGTGTAATTTAAAAATATTACTAATACTAATATACTCGTATTAGTTAAAATAATATAATATTTCCCGGCGAATATATTAGTATTACCTAATCTTGAGAAATATCGGGATTAACCTATCTCTAAATGTGTCAATTTTAGTTCCTAAGAACTTCGAGTGGGGCGCTTTGACTCGGCACAAAAATCAACTCTCATTTCATCTAATATATTTAGTCCAGCGTACTTGTATGATAGAGGTCAGTGCTGTAGACATATATCAGTAGTAGATCTGCGCCACTGTCATATCGATATTATCGAGTTTAGTTTTGGAACGATCTACAAAGAACAATGGCGAATTCTTAGTTGACTTAAATTTGAGCGTCTGAAAGTGAGTCCAATCATTGACTACGTTTTTTGAAAGTATTACATTAACTGGTTCATTACGGAAAAAAAAACATTATAAATGTAAGTTATTTGATTTTTACGTTCACTCTCATTAGCTTAGTGTTGCCATTTTACACTTATTCTAAAAAGTGACAAGTAGTGACTGTAGTAAGTATATCATTATTGTATTTGTTATTATAACAAAACGGAGCAAATGAATGTCAATACAGTTTATGTCTAAGTGTAGGTGTGAATGAATTCTTACTTTCATTAATGATAGGCAAAAATACTAGTATCCAAGTCTAAAAAAATATAGCTTGGTTGTTGACGACGACCTTTTACAAGTCAAAGTAACTTAAATAAATAAATATACTCATACCAAAGAGTATATTTTACATTTCATGCTGAAATAACTAGGAAAGGGAAATAATAATGCGATATTGCCCTTTTACTCACTGACCTCTAATATACAAGGTCAGTGCCTTTTACTACTGTGGCCGACTGCCGTTATAAATACTCCTTTAGGGTAGTTTTTTTATTGGATTGTATATTTTTTTGTATTTTGACGTTGTAACCAAGTTACTAAAAAACAAGTAAACAGAAAATTGAATTGGACGAAAAAATGTTTTATTTATAGAATTTATAGTCGTCCACATAGTGGTCCTTCTACCGTTTTAACAAAGTGAACTAGTGTATTTTACAGTTTCCTTCCTTTCAACCATTTTTTAGCATAAATATGGTTATCACGAGATCGAATACGAAACTCGCAAAAAGTACGCCAAATATATTCAGCGATTCGAGACATGACGTGGTTTCAGCGCCTATTACGTCAACTTCCAGGCGGGAAGTGGTGCAGGTGCCTACAGCCGGCACGCGCACACTTTCTGCTGCTACGCGCACCAGCCGCTCATCTGCGACTGTCATTGCGCAAAAATTAGCAGCAGGCGCGCAACATGCTCGTCATCTCGCACAACTGGAAATTGAGGAGATGGAGGCGACCATGCGAGCACAAATTCAGGGTAAGCAGGCTGAGTTAGAGCGTAAAGCTGCCGAACTTGCTTACCAGGCTGAGCTTGCCGCAATAGACGCGGAAAGTAAGCATAGTCCTTGCAGTGGCAGAAGTCGCGCCAGCGTGGAGCGATGGTTGCACAGCACTCCTCGCCCCTCGCCAAGATACCTATTCAACAGCGGGAAGAACCAGGTAATAATTATTCGCCAAACAACAACGGATATGAGATAAAGTCTGTTAATAATGTTACATGTTCTCAGGCACTTCCACTTCATAATGACGTCGTCGTTTCAACGAATGTCACAGTACCGAGCCCTACACAGTTACCTCAGCCCAAAGTAAGCGGGGGTGACGGGGTCACTGCCACCGGCTTTTGTAGAGAAGACGGCTCCGTTGGCGTTACACAACTGGTGCAAGCCCTACAGTTATTAAAAAATAACAGCTCTAATAAAAAAAACATAATTAAACTTCCATTTTTTGACGGCAAGCCGTTAGATTGGCTTATGTTTAAGCGTGCCTTTAAGGACACTGTAGGAACATTTACAGAAGCAGAAAACCTAGCGCGCTTGAGCCAGGCGTTGAAAGGTGCCGCGCGTGAGGCTGTGAGTATGCTACTAGTGATGGCTCCTCGTGCTTTGGACGTCATTGACGCTCTTGATCGGCGCTTCGGTAGACCAGAGCAGATTGTACTGCAGGAGGTCAACGCAATCAGAGCTCTGCCTAAGCTGAGTCAGGAGGTAAAAGACTTGAATTTGTTTGCTTTTCGCGTGCGCAATTGTGTCGAAGTGAGTAAGCTACTGCAGCACAGTGACTATTTACGCTCGCCTGAGTTGTTCGGAGCACTGCTTAGTAAATTATCTCCACTGTTACGCACACGATGGTTAGATTACGCAGCAGCTCACGCTACCTCTACTGCAGAGTCCAATACTAAAGTCGGATTGTTATCCGATTTTCTATCACGAGAGGTGGACCTACACATTAATTTTGGTGCTTCCGCTGAGTCGCCACATGTGCCACGCGAACGTACTCATGCTGTATCGGAGTCAGGATCAGACATACCAAAGAAATCACATACGGGGTGTAGACCTAAAAACATACATAATGATTCTAATAATTATTGTATTGTTTGTAAACAAGCACATGACATGTCGTCGTGTGACATTTAAAGCAATGTCAATAGATGACAGGTGGCATTTCATAAAAGAAAATAAAATTTGCTATCGTTGCTTACAAAGAAGTTCACATAACTTTAGGTTGTGTGATAAAAATAAAAATAAGTGCGAAATAAACGATTGCAAGCGTAAACATCACACATTGCTACACAATCCAAACTTTGTTCCTACGGCATCTGCACACAGTATTCAGGTACAGAGTGCTCCCACAACATCTACTTTAAAGGCTTTGTCTGTATCAACTACAAACAACGCAGAAGAAAATACGGCGAGAGACTTAGTGACCCACACAAACACTCATTTAGGTCTAAGCAAAAGTTCGAGTCGCCGCCCTCTCTTGAAGATAGTTGCAGTTACAGTTTCTGGGCCTGCTGGAAGTTTTGATACGTATGCTCTTTTAGACGACGGCTCCACGTCTACATTCATAGATTCTGACATTTCCTCCCGCATTGGTGCTAATGGTCCAGTGGGAAACATTTGTTTGGATTGTGTAGGTGGTTTGTCTCGAGAAACGTCTGTGCATTACGTTGATTTTGAAATAAAAGGCCGGCACTCTAGTCAAACATAATCAGTTCGTAGGGCTCGCTCAATCCAAAACTTAGGAATAGTGTGTAACCAGTCAGTCAATAGCGATGATTTACTTGGTTATCCTTACCTATCTGATTTATCCAATGAGCTGTGTTATGACAATGTTTCTCCTATGCTTGTAATAGGGATTGATAACTGGCATTTGTCAATTGCAACCACCACGAGGAAAGGCACAAAATCACAACCAGTAGCAATTCGAACTGCATTGGGTTGGGTTATTTTTGGCTTCTCGAGTAGTAAAACTAGGCCCGTCAAATCACTTAAACCCACCGTATGGACGTATCATGCTTATTCGACTATACTTGATGAACCTAAGTCTGAACTCGAAGAGCTTGTAAAAGCGTATTATAAGTTAGACTCTGTTGGAATCACCAAGCACGAAGCGCGCAGTACTGACGATCAACGCGCATTGGATATATTATCGCGCACTGCACGTCGACTGCCTTCTGGGCGTTACGAAGTGGGTCTTCTCTGGAAAACGGAAAACATAACAGCACCAGACAGCCTTTTTTTAGCTTTATCTAGGTTTAAGAGTTTAGAGAAAAAGATGTCGAGGGAACCCAATTTTGCCGAACGATATCGAAAGAATATTCATGATAGTTTAGAGAAAAATTATGCTGAAGAGTGTCGCCGTACTACTATGGTAGAGCCCTCCGGTGTTTGTTGGTATTTACCACACTTTGGTGTAATAAATCCGAACAAGCCCGCGAAGCTTCGAGTCGTCCACGATGCTGCTGCACGTTCTTGGGGAGTGTCTTTGAACTCAATGTTGCTGACGGGCCCCGACCTCTTGCAAAACCAACTAAGTATTTTGATGCGTTTTAGGGAAGGGAGGATCGCCCTGACAGCTGATATTAAGGAAATGTTTCCACAGATTAAAATAATTCAGAAAGACAGGGACGCCCAACGATTTCTGTGGCGTGACGATCCTTCAGGTCCCATAAAAATATTTCGCATGAGTTCTATGATTTTTGGTGCTTGTTCAAGTCCATCAACTGCAATTTATATAATTAACTTAAACGCGTCAGGGTACCAAGACGAGTTTCCCGAGACCGTGGACGTTATCAAGAACAATATTTACATGGATGACTTTATCAGTAGCGTTGATAGCGTAGAGTCCGCAGCGCGTCTGGCTGCTGAAGTGGTGACAATCCATAACCGCGGTGGTTTTGAAATGCGTAGCTGGACGTCTAATGAGCCTGCTGCTTTAGCCATGTTACCAAAAGAGCTGTTGTCCGATATAATTAGCAGCAAGATTAGCAGCGTAGATTTGTGTAAGGACCCTGTGGCTCGCACTCTAGGTCTCATTTGGCAACCTATACACGATCTATTGCAATTTAATTCTGGGCTAACAAGCGAGTCATGGGCTCCTACAACTAAACGGCAAGCCTTAATGCAAGTCATGCGTATTTATGATCCTTTAGGGATCTTGTCACCGATTGTAGTTAAAGGTAGAATTCTTTTTCAAAATCTGTGGTGAAAGCGTTTGGAGTGGGATGATAAGCTGAGCGAAGACGACTGCAAAGTGTGGTATGAGTGGTATAATAGTCTAAAGTCGATTGCAGAATTAAAAATACCTCGTTGGTATAATTTGTGTGATATGGATGTTGCAGAACGAGAGTTACACGTTTTTTGCGATGCGAGTGAGCAAGAGTATGTGGCAGTCGCTTATTGGCGACTTGTAGATGCTTTGGGCCAGGCTCGGCTTTCTCTTATCGCAAGCAAGGCACGTGTGTCTCCATTAAAACCTTCTTCTATACCACGCCTCGAACTACAGGCTGCATTGATAGCCACTCGTCTCGCCACATATATTTGCGAAGCGCATCATTTCAAACCAAACCGACGCTACTTCTGGTCCGACTCAATGACTGTACTAGGTTGGTTGCGCAGTGATGGTCGGAAATTTAAGCCCTTCGTAGCCAACCGAGTAGGTGAAATTTTAGAAAACACTGATATCTCTGCATGGCGTTGGGTCCCCACGGAACTTAACGTTCCGATGACGCTACTCGCACTTATTGTTGCACGTTAAATGTTGAGTCGCGCTGGATATCAGGTCCCGAACTTTTACTTCGTGCTTCTAGTGTTTGGCCATCTAATCCAGTAGATAGTGTTGTCATTGATCCATTGGTGGAAGTAGAAATGAAATCATCTGCACGTACTATAGAGTCACCATCGGCATGCTTAAAATCAACCTCGACCTCATCACCTACAAACGTTATTTGCAACTACAATGATGTAAGCCAGTTGCCCGTGCCAGTAGTTGCTGATCCAAATCATTTTATTTCTTGGTTAAGGATGGTAAGGGCAACTGCTAGAGCTCACCAGTTTATTGCTAAATGCATTATGAAGGTGAAGGGGGTTCCGCGTAACTTTGTCCTTTCCCAACTTAGCATATCAGCTGGAAATTCCCAGATAAGACCATTAAGGCCATTAAATATGCAATGCCTCAAAATAGCTTGCATCCACGCCCTACGCCAAAGTCAAAGTAATACATTTGATAAAGAACTACAATGCCTGCAGCGTGAGCCTGTCCCCGGCTCTAAACCAAGACGGTTTGATGTATCTTCAAGGACGTATAAACGCTGTCGAGAACGTTGGAGAACAAACCAAGCACCCAATCATATTAGACGGGAAAGACCCAGCCGTGCGCCTACTCGTCAGTCATTTCCATAAGAAATTTGCACATGCCAACACGGAGACCGTGATAAATGAACTTCGGCAGGAATACTGGATACTGAGTCTAAGGAATACAGTCAAATCCATCGTCTACAACTGCCAACAATGTAAGTTGCTACGCGGAAAACCTTTGCAACCACCCATGGGCAATTTACCTGAAGCTCGGCTCGCCCACCACAAGCGACCCTTTACGTTTGTTGGAGTCGACTACTTCGGCCCTCTACAAGTCATGGTGCGCCGTAAACAAGAGAAACGTTGGGTTGCCTTGTTTACCTGTTTATCTACCAGGGCTCTACACCTTGAAGTGGTGCACAGCTTGTCAGCTGATGCAGCCATAATGTGCCTTCGCCGTTTTATATCTCGAAGAGGTACGCCAAGTCAAATATTCTCCGACAATGGAACGGCCTTCGTCGGCGCGAACCGGGAGCTGCGTACACTTTATGATCAGGCTGTCACCGACTATACCTCAAATATGAAAATTGAGTGGGTCTTCATCCCGCCATCAGCCCCGTTCATGGGGGGAGCGTGGGAGCGATTGGTAAAGAGCGTCAAGACAGCTCTCCGCTTAACACTACGGGAACGTACCCCAACCGATGAAGTCCTTGCGACGGTTTTGGCAGAGGCCGAGGCAATAGTTAACGCGCGGCCCCTTACTCACGTCTCTCCGGACCCGAATGATCCTGAGGCCTTGACACCGACACATTTTTTGCTCGGCTCCTCATCGGGGCGGCCATTACCAGCCCAACTCACGGATGCCGATCTATGCAGCAGAAGTGGGTGGCGTAAAGCAGTGCGATTGACTGATCACTTTTGGCGACGGTGGGTTCTGGAATATTTACCAACCCTGGCCCCACGACGTGTTCGCGGAGTTGCAACCACAATTAAAATTGGAGACCCCGTGCTTTTAGCCGATGGAGACTTACGTAGGGGAACATGGCCACGAGGCATAGTTACTGCGACATACGCAGGCCGCGCTATGGCAGGGACGTTGCGACGACCGCTTAAGAAAGTCGTTTTGCTTTAAAAGGGGGAGGATGTGGCCGACTGCCGTTATAAATACTCCTTTAGGGTAGTTTTTTTATTGGATTTTATATTTTTCTGTATTTTGACGTTGTAACCAAGTTACTAAAAAACAAGTAAACAGAAAATTTAATTGGACGAAAAAATGGTTTTATTTATAGAATTTATAGTCGTCCACAACTACCATGAAATTGAATAATATTACCTATTAAACACATTATTTATAGTTACCCAGACATAACCCACAAATGTTCTTGACTGAATATCTATTATTATCGGCAATCTTGAACAAAAATTCTTGCACAAACTTATTCAGAATATGACCCTGAATTAAACAAGATGTTTTTCATCTAGAGTCGTAGGAATTTAATCTCGGCTAAAATAATGTATGGGCTTCTGCCATTGTCCTTTGGTCTAATAATGTCCGTAAGAATCGTCCCTGACTGCGACTAATGTTTGCCACGTTTTTTAGGGATTCTTTATAATTATTTAAAGAGTGGATTCATTGTAAGAGTACAATTCCACTCTTTCATAACTTTTCTGCGCATTATACGCATTGTATAATAATGTTTATTCATAGCTTGCGCAAAAAGTAGGTACATCATGAGATCAAAGTGACAGTTTTTGGTACACTCGTACGACTGTACAGACATGTACTGATCGATATACTGATTAAGACTGAAAAGAAAGTTAACAAACGAGTATGTTTATGTCGGGTTTAGTCAATAGTACGGACGTCTAAATGGCTCGTCGTAATTCTTTGAAAAAAATATATGTTATATTAGACTATTTTCTTAATATTTGATCTAAGCAAATTTTGAGTTTTATTTGTTTAACATAGTGTAATTAATTTGTAAAGTTATGTCTAAAACAGACAAAAACACGACAATCACACCAAAACCGCTGAGCGTATTGTAATGAAATTGACACCATCTCAAAGACAATTTAATTATCTACATTTTGGTTTGAAGCTTTTTTTTTTAAAGTCATAGAATAATAAGAAAAGTACAAAAATCTAGTAAATTTTGCGTCGCGCGGGTGTGAAACGAGTGCGCGTTTTGTTCCCTCAAGGTCGTTGGCGTTAGTCTTCGTCTTAAGAAATAAGTGGATCAAGAATATAAAACGAAATAACTGGACACCTTCACCATATTCTCGCTTGTATTCACTGCATTTTAATGAATCATGCTATCGCTATCCCTTGACCCATCTTTGGATACAGGTTGATGAATCATGTTTATTTTCACATTTTACTTTTTTTTATTAAATTATTATATTTAATCCATTTTGTTATCCGGCTACCCCAATAAACACCGACGACTTGACCTGGCAACGTATAACACGCGAACACTCCGGACCGACGAGAAGATAGCCGTACTGGAGGAAGAATTGAGCAGGATGCGATGGAGTGTTATAGGGTTATCTGAAGTCCGAAGAGAGGGGGAGGACTGGATAATCCTCAAATCCGGTAACCTGCTCTATTTCCGAGAGGGTGACCGGCAGTCCCAGGGTGGTGTCGGGTTTATCGTCCACAAGTCCCTTGTGAACAACGTGGTGAAGATCGAGAGTGTGTCGACCAGGGTGGCGTACCTTATACTCAGAATATCCGCAAGATATTCACTGAAGGTCATACAGGTCTACGCCCCAACCTCGGCACACCCCGACGACGAGGTAGAGACCATGTATGAGGATATCTCTAAAGCCATGCATGGTTTCAAAACTCACTTCACCGTTGTCATGGGGGATTTCAACGTAAAACTGGGCAAACGAGACGAGGATGAGCTGCTAGTGGGGCAATTTGGAGTTGGACGTCGGAACCACCGGGGTCACCTACTGGCCAGTTTTATGGAGAAGGAAGGCCTCTATATGATGAACTCCTTCTTCTGAAAGCGTGAGCACAGGAAGTGGACATGGCAAAGCCCCGATGGTGTAACTAAAAACGAGATCGACTTCATCATATCAACCAAGAAGCAAGTGTTTAATGATGTCTCTGTGATCAATCCGGTGAAAACCGGGAGCGATCACCGCATGGTAAGAGGCACATTGAACATTAATATCAAGCTTGAAAGGTCTCGACTGATGAAGTCCACGCTCCGTCCAGCACAGATCCAGATCCGGAATCCCGAAACCTTTCAGCTCGAACTCCAGAATCGTTTCGAGTGCCTAGTGAGCTCCATGGACGATTACAGCGATGGGTTCGTGGAAGCTGTCCATACGGTCGGGTCTAAGATTTTCAAGACCCGCCGTACAGATAGAAACAAAAAGCTCTCTGATCCAACTCTCAAGCTAATGAAGGAGAGGCGTGAGATGATCCTGCAGTCTTCAGACGATGCGGTGAAATACAGCTAAATAGCCGGATCTCAAAGTCTCAAAGCAGAATTGTAAAATTAAACAGAGACACTTAATTTTTGTAGCTAACGACTAATGTGCTTAGCCAGCAACAAATTGACGGTTAGTAGGTCGTTGCAGTGTCAACAGCAGACGTTCGACGCGTGTGACCTTGAGTATGACGTACTGGACGCCCTCATAGTCGATAGAGTTGATGTGCCTGTATTCCGCTATTTTCCTAGCAGGGCACTCAGGGTCTCCCGTTTTATGGTTGATGGGCTTTTTAAAGCGCGAAAAATTTGCGCATTCCGATGTGTCCCCTTTCTTCGTGCAATCGGACACCAAGTGTCCAGCTTCACCGCAGTGAGCACACACAGAGTTGACCTCTCTACATGTTTTGGCTGCATGACCATATAATTGGCACTTCTGGTAACCAGAGTGAAGTCCCTAACAGGGCAGGAAGTCCAATTTATAAACAGCCTTGATGTCGAAATTAGGGCTTTACGTATATTGGCTGGCATTTCAATAATGTAATTGCAGCTCGACGCATCTTTCTTCCCAGATTTGTGGCTTAATTTAACAGAGGCCAAAAAGGACTCCATGGACATCTCTGACAACTTGTCGGGTATGTTTTGTTCGTAAATGCACCTGAAGACTTCAGTTTCAGACAGGGTAGACGGCACTCCTACAATCACGATCCGTGGTTTGCGCTTCTTGGGCTTATCGGCGGTTAGTCCAGATGTAGAAAGCTGGACGGCGTTCTTGATTTTTTCAGCGTCATGCTTGGTCTCTGTGCTAATAACAACACCTCCATTTTTGGTCTTGCGGACACCTCGTACATGCAGCTTCATTTGATCAGGTCGTATGATTTTTGTTACCATGTCTTTAGTTTCGTCACTGGACTTGAGTTTGTCACTAGGATAAATTACCACAGAGCTTAAATTGTTCGGTCGAACGAAATCATTTGATCCCTTTTTCACCATGTCGGCAAACGAAACATTGCCCGCAGTGCCAGAGTCCTTAATCGTCTGCTTGAGGTCCGAGATGTGTTCAGTCAAATTGCGCTTTTCTTTTAAGGCATCAATCATATCGTGTGCTAGAATTGCTTTCTGCTTCAAAGATTGGACATCGGAGTGCCATCTGTGAAGTGCCAGATCCTATTTTACGACACAAGTTAGAAATTTTCAGTTTTTGTTCCAAGTTTAATTTGCCATCCGAGGCAACAGCGCAAACCTCATTTAAGTGCTGCTCAATGGTTGACTTTGATCTCATGATGTTCCTAATTTTTGCGCATGGTATAAATAAACCTTATTATACAACGCGTATAATACGCAGAAAACTTACGAAAGAGTGGAATTGTACTCTTACAATGACTGATAAGTTTACTCTTTGTACGAGTACACATTCACTCTTTAAATAATAAAGAATCCCTAAAAAAACGTAGAAAATCTTAGCCGCAGTCAGGGACGATTCTTACAGACATTTGACCAAATTTGTAGATCGCTCCAAAACTAAACTCGATAACATCGATATGACAGTGGCACAGTTCTAGTACCAATATATGTCTATAGATATGTATCTATAGCATCCTCGGTCACACTGACAAAAAAGATGGCATAGACAAAAGTATATCTATCTCTTTTTGCTTATGACGTTATCTATTATTCCTTTTCTTTGTTTTAACTTGGTGTACCTACAATAAAGCATATATTAGTGCGAAAGTGAATACCGAAATTGAAATTGCGTCTTAAATACGTTCCCTCTAGGTAGTAATACAAACTCTCTGGTCAAAGTAAAATAAACAATTTCATTGATTTTGAGTGCTGCAAGTAAATATTTGTTCAAAACTTCGTAAGATTTCGACAGCTATGTGAATATTATTGTCGGAATGTTTGCTACTTCAATTTAATCCTCATGTCATTGTACTCTTTATTTACATAAGAACTATCATCTCTTGATTGCAGTTTTAACGAAATTTATCTGTGTTTACGAAAACTGCTCCTGTGGCACATCTTAACAAAACACACGGGGCACTTTTGAACTTAATTTAATAGATTGTTACCATATCAAGTCGACACTTACAAAGCCTAATGCTATTATTGACAAATAAAGACAACAAATTTAATTGTTTATAATAGTTGATTACTTCATTTTAATTTGTTTGTAATTTTTCAAAACTTCCCCGTAGGATTTTCAAAATTGCACCTTAGAGGTTTATTCAGAGAATTAGACCCTGAGCTTTTTTTAGCCCTATTTTATTTTATAAATGTAAAGCCAAATGTTGTAAATGATAATAACAGACATGACAATACATTTTATTGATTTGCAACTCGTGTATTTTTCATTTTATAACGCTATTTCAAAACTGCCCCAGAGTGATTCGAAACTGCCCCATGGATGGGGCACATTTGAAGATAAACATGTGTTTAAAAATGGGAAAATATGTCATTTTCGTACGTGAAAACAAATAGAAACTTATTTTAAAGTATAGTCTAAGCGCTATAGGAACTGATTATAATAGACAAATGTAGTAAAACTTCCATAAAATGAAAATAGAAAAGACAACTCAAAAAGTGTTCAAAACTGCCCCCTTCTCCCCTAGAAGAATATTTAATTTTTAAATTGATTATTTAAAATTATCAATTTAGTTTATTTTATCTTTGAACTAATTGTGCTCTCTACTCATAACAAGAGCTCAGTGTGACCCTGTTTACATAGGATTAAAATTAAATTAAATCACTTCTGGCCAAAATCAAAATCTTTTCTCGATCGATGTTTTTCTTTATTATTATTAAAGTAATTATAAAATCGCCACCTAAGAAATTTTAAATAAAATACCATTCTGTTTGAAAAATATCGATATTTTATCGACATTTAATGTGTATGTCCCGTCACTCCCCGCGCAACCCGTGCCTTCCACCAAATTTGGTGAACTCGGAATCAAACAAAACAGTAGGCAAGCGGTATCTATTGGGAGGTAATCTGTGCAAGGAAGCGAACTATTTTCTTCTTTGTTATGCGTATTCTTAAAAACGGTATATGCTACTTACACGTTTCTATGCAAAAAAGTATTAACATGATAAGGTTTACCTATCTTCAAAAAAACCTCAAGACTGCAGTGAAATGATCTGATTTAATAAAACCAGTTTAAATTCGTATATAACTTCACTTTCAATATATGAGAAAAAATACAAATACGCTTTACCCTCTCTCCCTGTATACTCTCCAATTCTATGACTTAGGTAGTTCCAAAATGAATGTTAAACAAAGAACCTACTTACTTCAGATTTAATTTAACAATGAGGACAACCCTAAGGCTTAGCACGCATTGCGATTTTTGTCTCCTACCTGTTCATAGAGTTCAAAGCAAAAAAATTCACGCGAATAAAAATTGTAGTGCGTGCTAAGCCTAACTGTAATATTTTATCAGGCTGCGTGCGTACCATGCTACCTAATATGGCAACTTAGAACAAAATAACAATTCCGTTTTTGGAGTTGGTAGCCCTGACATTTTTATGTCATCATCATTTTTTTTTTTTTTTTTTTTATTCGAGATGGGTTTGCTCTTGACTCTAGTCTAGGTCAGAGGTGACAGAGACAAAGTCGACGATGGAGTGAGCTTACCCAGAAGAAGCCTGTTCACTCTAACTTTGAAGAGATTCGGGTTATATGCGTTCGGAAACACAGACGCAGGCAGTGAGTTCCACTCTTTTGCAGTGCGCATTATGAAGGATGTTTGGAAGCGCTTGGTGCGAATTGGTGGAATAGCAACTAGGTGAGGATGGTAACTTGCAGTGCGTCTAGATGTCCGATGGTAGAAGGGGGCCGGTGGGATGAGGTCGTGGAGTTCATGAGCACACTCGCCAAAATACAGTCTGTAGAAGACCGACAAGCAGGCAACCTTACGGCGATGAGCTAAGCTGTGAAGCTTGGCATCCACCAGTTTGACGTCACCAATTAGTCTCTTGGCTCTGCGTTCCACCGAGTCAAGCGTGGCAAGCTGATATTTAGCTGAGCCATCCCAGAGGTGGCTGCAATACTCCATGCAGGATCGGACTTGCGCTTTGTAAAGAGTTAATAGCTGTCCAGGCATAAAGTATCGCTTCACTCTGTTTAGGACGCCCAGTTTCTTTGCCGCAATTTGGGCTTTGTACTCGATGGTGGCGCCGAAGTTGAGACTGGATGTCAACTCCATGCCAAGGCAAATCATCCATCAACAGTGTTGCAGATTGGGTGATTTTTCACGTCATGCTCCCCAGACACCCCATCAACTATTTTGCTGTTTATAAATTCATAGCACAATTGTACGCAATGTGTACCGAATTAGTACCTACTTAAAAAAATAAGTACCCTAACAGATTAACAGGTACAGGTAACTGAATTATGACTTGCTGTAGAGCATCTCCCCAGCAACCCCAAGTAAAATTTTAATAATTTTACTTAGGCACTTACTTTATGGGTAAACAAGAGGTTGATAAAAATTGTACTCTTATTTTTACCACTGGATTTGCTAGCTATGGCTACTTAAACGTTTATTTTAAATTTCGATTATAAGCCCCTGAGAAAAATAAATAGCAAAGTGTATTTTTAATCTCTTTCGATATCATAAAATTACTAGGTGTTGGGTAGTAAATAAATTATAGACACTATGTGATTAAGCAAAACTATTGCAATAAATAATATTATCCTTTAGCTGTTATCACAAATATTGATTTATTTGTATGTAGGAATTACTAATACCTCAGTACGTATAAAATAAAATCATAGTGATTCTAAATTTTAACTTGTCCAGCTGTTTTACTTTGCATCTACCTACTTACCTATCAGTTAGCGGCCTGCGCAAGCTACTTAGCGCAGGACCTAGCCGTTACACAGGGTAAACCCTGGGTAAGATAGGTACGCCACGTCTGACGGGCATCCGATCTGCGTCTCCGTAAGGAACAAAAGTGCTAGTTTCTCAGTCTCGAGGTGGTGATGGACTGCGACAAGGTTAGAGTGCAGACCTCGGATGTTGCTGAGGTGCGCCTTATGTGAGAGTGAGTGCTGCCGCTGTTCAGTTTTTTTCTCTTAAAACCCATTGTTTTCCGTTTTTCGACACCGACTTCGGAAAAGAAAGTTATTTTTGTTTTGTAGTTTTTTGTTTTGGAAGTCGGTTTGATTTTTTGTTAAAAAGTTTTTTATTTTTCTCTTTTTAGTTTTGGTAGGTATCCTCAATTAACATGATAATCATTTATAGCCAAAGTACATATAATGACGATTCCAATAAGCCCAAACACGACTAGGATATATTGTTTTATATCAGAGTTCCAGTGCCTACCTTCCGGCTTCATCATCAGATCAGTTCGATGGTGCCATTTTCATCAGTACTATTTATTTATAAGTATTTGCTTCATCATAGTCGGTTAACTATACGAGATATCTAATATCCGTGACATACTTAGCACAGGATGATGTTTATGTTTTTGTGTGAAGATGGATGAAAGTTAGATTAGTGAATAATTGTTTATGTATTCCTTGTACATTTTTTTTTTTTTTTTACTTCTGTAAGAAATTTTTTTCCGTTATTTTTTATAGTTTTTGTATTTTTTTTGTCTATGTTTTTTGGTATCGTGTTTTTTTTATTTAAATTAGTTTTTATTTAATTTTAGTAGTTAACCACAGACAAACACACATTTCTCAGGCGCTTTTAATCGAAATTTAAAATAAACGTTTTAACATACGTTTTTACAATAAACGTACAAATAAATCAATATTTGTGATAACAGCTAAAGGATAATATTATTTATTGCAATAGTTTTGCTTAATCACATAGTGTCTATAATTTATTTACTACCCAACACCTACTAATTTTATGATATCGAAAGAGATTAAAATACACTTTGCTATTTATTTTTCTCAGGGGCTTATAATCGAAATTTAAAATAAACGTTTAAGTAGCCAAAGCTATCAAATCCAGTGGTAAAAATAAGAGTACAATTTTTATCAACCTCTTGTTTACCCATTAAGTAAGTGCCTAAGTAAAATTATTAAAATTTTACTTGGGGTTGCTGGGGAGATGCTCTACAGCAAGTCATAATTCAGTTACCTGTACCTGTTAATCTGTTAGGGTACTTATTTTTTTAAGTAGGTACTAATTCGGTACACATTGCGTACAATTGTGCTATGAATTTATAAACAGCAAAATAGTTGATGGGGTGTCTGGGGAGCATGACGTGATTTTTCGCCATTTGGCTACTCGGAAGGGTGGCGGGCCGATATTTTTTACGATCGGCGACTATAATTCATAAAAGATAGCTTGATCTCTGCGACATTATGTCAAAATGACGTGTACGTTATTGTTAGCCTGTCAAGCGCTATTGTTACTGTATTGATACTGACAGCTGTCGCAGAGATCAAGCTATCTTTACCTTTTTTTTTTCTTTTCTTTTAGTGGCTATGTCAATTCTTGTGCGGGAACGGCAGTAACACATTCCTTGTCGTTAGGCAGAGGGTACGTGATGTAAAGTACTCGCCAAACCTCTGGGCCGCCCTGAAGTTGGCTTTCCGATGCGCAAGGCACGGATCGATGCAATTTTTGTATGAGATTTATTATTCCGCAGCCATTGTAGCCAACTTCAGGGCGGCCAAGAAGTTTGGCGAGAACTATACAAGCCCACGGGCGTGCCGGCGCTCGCGGACCGCATGCCGTTGCGGCCTTGCGGCTGAGCTCTGTCAGACACCAACTGCCGGTTCACTACCATGCCACTGTTGTCGTGCAAGAGACTGGAGGACTGGGCTCTCCTGCCAATACTGGTGATAAGCTAATCATAAAAACCTTGCTGCTGACAAGAATTTATGCATCATGAATCAAAACTGGTACGACTCTTCTTCCTAATTATTCTTTGGAAAGTTGTCTTCTTTTGGTATTTCAGCCCTTTTTGTACCATAATTTTGATGGTCCGTTTCCTTGTCTGTAGATATAAGTTGAGCTGACATCGGCTTTTACCCCTGGGACAGAATGAATGACCCCTGATGTACTTACAGTCTACGGGATTCCGAACATATTTCAACGGGTTCCGTACATTTTTTTTAAACGGTCTGTGGATTTGGAGAGGTGCTACGGAATGTGGTTTTGATCGCCCAGCGTGGATTCCCGTCGAATGGCTGTTGCCTTATTTTTATTTCGGTGTTAGATTTACGTAACTTACCTTTTAAGATTCCGTAGTTAAATACTTTTAGTATTACCTTACCTATATTACGTTATAGAATCGAACTTTACGTGTATACTTAAGGGCCTACATCTGCTTTAGTGCCGTAAAACGGTAACTTTCTAAAGCATACTCCTAATGTAATGGCTAGGTTAAAAGGTTTGCAAAATTAATATGTATCATTGCTTTATGTACATAATTTTTAACACAAGGTATTTTCGTGTAACTAATAGTTTTCCTTTAAAAAAAAAATTTACAACACGATATTTTTTCGCAACTTTTGGAAACTCCACCAAAACGACTTGGATGTTTACAAATATTTTTACACAAAAAAATTGATGGCTGGAATTTCTTCATAACTAACATAGCATAAGTAAATCAAATAATATTTTGCAAACGAAACTGTTCAAAAGGAGGTTCAATATTGATACTTTGGCATCGAGCGGGCGCACGGCCAGTACTGCGTTAACATTGGGGCCTATATATCGCCATAAGCCATCATTAAACCGGTTGCAACTGCGTTGGTGATAAACACGTGTCTTTAGGCCTTGCTAAAATTTCACTCATATGTTTATTTTACTAATTCTATATATTTAATATAATTAATACGATATTATAGCGTTATAAAATAAAATAATACTTTTTAAACGGCACGTTTATTACGTATAATTTTGAATTAAAAAGAAATACACCGAAAATATAGAAAAAAGTAAATCACATTAATTTAAAAAGCAGGAAGAACCGCAATAGTCAATAATCACAAGCGAGAAAGTTACAAAAGAAATTGTTGGATGTATAATCTAATTCTTCTTATAATGAAGTTGGTCAAAGGTCAAAGAGAATCAACTCCAAAATTCAATATTCGGCGATTTTAGGCTACTATGCATTATAATTGGGCGAATTTAGGCTACTTGGGACGATTTTTGGACGACTTGGGGTTTAACAAATCTGGCAATACTGGTCAACTGGGCAACTGGGCTGGGCAATCAATAATCAATGAATCATACATTTGCATCACTAGTATATAGTTATCTGATACGTAACGTAGTATCTCTAAGTAGTCTGTGGTTATCTGTGGTGTGATTTGCGTTGCATGCATAACAGTAACACAGTGTACTATTATATACGGAAAATGCATAATATGATATTAATTATGCTTATTGGTTGCATTCAACACATTTTTCACCGAGAATTTAACCACCATTTCTCTGACTATTGATTATAGTATACCTAGTTATCTGTGATTGATTCCATGGTTGCATTCATCAGGAAAGAAAATTAAGAAGTCTGCGTGCATTTTAAATTGAATTTGTGCATTTATATTGAATGTGGTGATTCTTATGTCGATATGTTTGAGTTGCGCTTGAGACTGGTCGTCTTTTCTACAGAAACTGTTTTAGTTTCCAATGCCAGTTTCAAAATCATTTATGTGCTGTGAAGAGTGAAAATTAAGTTATGATTTCTGCTGGATCTTAACTTTTTAGCATTACAAAAAAATATTGGTTGGATTACAAATTATCGGTCAGTCATCTTCGTGGTGGGTTGTTCTTTCGAGTCGCTTTTTCATCGTAGGTTGCCGATAATAGTAATCTTTGGGTTGCCGAGTTGTCTTTGTGTCTTGGTTTTCATCTTGGTGTCATATTATTTTGTCTACCGTGTTTTGTTGTTGTTGTTTCATTGTTTGTAACTTGATCGCATACCAAAGTTCGTGTCGTTTGAATGAAAAAAATCTATGTAGTATGAACTTTTTTTGTTCTATAATCTGTAACAAGCTAAATTGGAAAAAAAAACAAGTATTCTAAAGAAGAAGATTATAGGGCCAAGAAGTCATATTTAACCATATAGCCTTGTGTGAAAGAATTTGTTGTTTCATTGTTGTGCCATGTAACTAGTACCTATATTTGGATTGTTATACTTATTGTGTAGTAACAGACATAAATTGATGTCTAAAATGTGTTCTATTTTACAATTGCTTGATGTTACTGTAAAGAAGGAAAACGGTTGACCTGCATCTGTTAGTCAAAAAATAAAATATTCTATCTACTTTGGGTATTGTTTCTGGTTGTTGAGGCTCGGTCTTGGTACATCGGAATAGGATAGGTTAGATGAACGAACCCCCTTTTCCACACTTATGACTCCCATTTGGTCCGTTCTGCGTTCAGGCCTCCTCACTGAGAGAGAGAATGGGCAGTGTGTTGTGAGGAAGGGGGTGGGCTGTAAATCAGCGTTGACCAGCGTAATAGCCATGCTTTACACAGCTCAGCATCTGCTGAGCCCGCTCCTTTTGCCATACTAATATAATATTGTGCTTCAGAGCTTATTTGTGTTTGTTCATGTTCTGTTACAGTTGGCAATAAATGTTTTTCACATTTCTTTGAATTTTTGGTTCTAAACATGCAGGTTGCCACACAATGTTATGCTTCACCGTTTTGAGAGCAGTGGTGATGAAATAATTTACACAAAGTAAAGCGACTGCCTGGGTTCGAATCCGCTACCTACAACTACATCGGACTATATGTGTGTCCATTGAATTTGAATTGTATAACTGGTTTTTGATGAACTGAAGTCAACAAACAAAATTTTATACAGTTTGGGTTTTCATCATCTTAGTCTTCTACAGATGGTGAAAATAATTTGTTGAAAATGGTTTTAGGTTATCTGGTCAACAAAATTGTCATTAACTTCAGATGTTCAGCATATCAGTAGTCAACAGATATGATTATTACAACATGGTTTGTGGTTTACTAAAAATCACCAAAATTGTCATAAACTTCAGATATTCAGTATTTTAGTGTTCAACAAATATGATTATTACAACATCGGTTGATAATAATAATAAATAATAATAATAATAAATTCATTTATTCAGGAAAAACACAATGTACAGGATCAAAAAAGGTAAATACATACATTTTCAACAGACACATGGAAAGAGAGAATCGTTGGTACCTGTACTAATGAAAATCATTGTATCACAGGCACCAACATCTTCCAGAATAGGTTAAACAAGAAGAAACAACTTCAACATTTACAGAAACATTATTTTTCGTCTTTATAAAATAAATATAATAAAAGTAATTAGTCCAGTGGAGCTCGTGGCTAAATAATAACAGCCGCACGGGTCGATCACAAGGTTAAGCAACGCTTGACGAGATCGGTCCGTGGATGGGTGACCATTTCAACATACCGAGTTTCCTCCGTGCCTCGGAAAGCACGCTAAGCCGTTGGTCCCGGCTGTCATTTGAAGACCTTTGACAGTCGTTACGGGTAGTCAGAACCTTGAGATCTGACAACAGTCTTGCCAAGGGGTACCGTTACCCAGTTACTGGGTTGTGGAGGTCAGATAGGCAGTCGCTCCATGTAAAACACTGGTACTTAGCTGAATCCGGTAAGACTGGAAGCCGACCCCAATATAGTTGGGAAAAGGCTAGGCAGATGATGAAAAGTAATTAGTCCAATTATAATAGTGTAAGACATCCCATACCAGACTTTCTTATTAATATTAGATAAGTCTGATCTATTGACATTTTATAAAATTTAACATTACATTAATATTACACCAAACTTTAATTAACAATAAGAATAATAATAAAATCTTCCGTCCTTGTGGCACATCAGTTATGATATTGTACATTATTTTATCAACTAATCCTTGCCTTATATAAGTACCAATTTATTCACATTAAATTGTTAGATTATTTTGAATTCAATAAACAATTTCAACCTTGCAACCGAATGAAGGACAAAACTACCCTAAAGTAAATCAAAGTAAGAGCCATACACAATAGAGATAAAATTTAAGTTATATTTAAGCCACAATACATGACAAAATTAAACAAATTTCAATGGAATATCCTCATATATATATAAGTAATAATTTAGCTTTGCCACTCCTTATAGGGCAAAAACAAGATAACCAAACTCAAGTCAAATCCTAAAAACAGCCAAAACCAAAACATACATTATAATTATAAATGTTTACATTTGTCTTTAAGCAACTTTGTATAATACAATAACAATAGGTAATTTTGCAACAATAGGTAATACTAGCACAATTTTTATACAAATTATGATTATACTTAGTGACGGTATACTAAGTATAATCATAATTTGTATAAAAATTCAAAGTAATATAAGGCACATATATGCAATAATTTAGTTTTGCCACTTAAAATAGAGCAGGCAGAACCTCAACTAAATTCAAGTCAAATAATTAACACAGTCGAACTAATAAATCGATAATTAACAATACATTTAAGTGTGACTTTATATAAGTGCAACCACAATAAATAATTTAAATTTTACTACTTTACAAGGGCGAAGTAAATGAAACTCGCACTTACAAAAATGTGACAACAATCATTTAAATATATGTATATATATATATATATATATATAACGTTAATATCATATACATAATGCATTCTTAATTATATTTCAATTTCACTACTTATTTGTGTGATCGCATGAAGGTATGCGTATGATGTAGTGTGTTTGAGTAGTGTAATGAAAGGTATGTGAGTGTGTGTATGTATGCGTCGTGTGTTTTTAACTTATTGGTTTGAGAAAGTCTTCAGTCCCCTGGTAACTCCATTTCTTTATCAAGTTCTGTATTTCATTTTTACATCTAATTTTCGTTAAATTGTGTATGTATGTTATTTAATTAATACGGTTGTAAAGACGAGAACCTAAAATATAAAAACTTCTACTGGCGAGAGCAGTTCTATGCGACTGTATGTCACACACAATGTCCCTCCTGCGCCTGTTGTCCGGCTTATATGGGATTGTAGCATGCTTGCGCATGATGGTCTGCAGTACAAAGAGCTGTCTAACTGTGAGTACGGAGCATTGTTGGTACAGAGTAACAGTCGGATATCTTATAGGCTTCTTTAGAAGCACCTTTAGGACCGCTCTTTGCGCTCTTTCCACTCGCATCATACTTGTAGGAAACGTACCACCCCATGCTGGTATGCAGTACATGAGTATTGATTGTGCTAAGGAGAAATAGACAAGCCTTAACGTATCTAAGTCTGCTGAATTTCTAAGTTTTTTAAAAACGTATATAAGTTTCCTCGTGCGGGATACCAAATTACTAATATGGTTTTCCCAGCTAAGCCGAGAGTCGATTTGCACTCCCAGATACCTCACGTAAGAAGTGCGCAACAGGGGTAGGCAGTCGCAGTCAGGACTGGAGCGACGACAGGTGTGTGCCCGTATTTTTTTTTTTATTTGAAGGCTATCTGGTGGTTGAGCCGCAGAAGAGGGGGAAAAGGTAATAAATTTAGTTTTAACTGTATTAAGCGTAAGAAGGTTGTCATTCAGCCAGGAAGCTACAGTGGAGAGAGCTCTTTCTGTTTTATCAAAGGCTAGCTGCCAGTCTTTGGCATGCACGATCAACGCCGTGTCATCTGCATAAGTAATGATTTTGCAGCTATCAATTGTCAATTGACAGAGGTCATTGATGTACACCAGAAATAACGTGGGTCCAAGTACACTGCCCTGCGGTACTCCGTATGTGAGAAATTCCTCGTTGCTGATGAGGTTTCCAACCCTCACGCACTGACTACGTTCCGTGAGGTAACTGCGAAAAATCTCCAACACCGAACCTCTCACGCCCACTGCTTCCAGCTTGCTCAGAAGGATAGGAATTGAGACCGTGTCAAAAGCCTTCGATAGGTCTAAAAATACTGCCATGGTTTTCAACTTGTTATCCAAAGATTGAATCAGAGTTGTTGTCAAATCAATAACAGCATCTTCAGTTGATTTTCCCTTAATAAATCCGTACTGGTTCTTAGAAATAATATTATTTTTAGTTAAATAATTAGTTAGTTGCTTGTTTATCAACTTTTAAAAACTTTAGAGAGTGTTGTGAGTACTGAAATTGGCCTATAGTTTCCGACACAGTCCACATCACCACTCTTAAAAATGGGGTGTAATAAACTGTCACAATAGCGACTTCACCACTAGTACACACCAGACAATTAGCATCAAGTAACAGCGGTTGAAAAACGTTATATTTTAAATGTGATTTGACATAAACAATCACGCCCTCTTTCTGACTACTGAACGATGATTGGTAGCTTATATAGCCATCCAAAGTAGGTAGACTTACAACCTTGCTAAGCCAGCACTCTGTCAGCACGATTATGTCACAATATATATTAATAGAATCTAACAGAATAGTAAGCTCATTAAAATTTGAGTTTATACTACGTATGTTCATTTGAAAAATATTGAGGTGTTCAACAGCCTTGTTTACGTACTGAGTGCAAGCATAGCGAGAACAAGTGAAAGACTTAGAAACACTAATAGATTCCAAATCGTTACAGAGCTCAGTAACGTTATCAGCAGTGAATTTTAAATATGAAATTACTTTGGAACATAAGTAGCCAGGGCGAGAGAATAAAGTTAAATAACATATTATTTACGAAGACTTGTTTGTGTAGTTGCGTGTGTAATTGTGTGCGTAATTGTGTATGAAATAGTGTATGTACATGTGTGTACAATTGTGTATGTAATTGTGTGTGTGATTGTATTTGTAATTTTGTATGTAAATGTGTGTGTAATTGAGTATGTGATTGTGTATGTAATTGTGTATGTAATTTTGTATGTAATAGTGTATGTAATTGTGTATGTAACAGTGTATGTAATTGTGTGTGTAATGTGTGTTTGATCCTTTTTATTAGATGTTTAGTGGAATAAGTAGCTGTAAAATATTTATCATAAAATAAACGAAAATAGTTAAGAAACAAAACATGCAAAATACTACAAAGATAACATGCAAGTTGAAAAAGTCTAGATGGCAGAGTATGGTTTATAGCTAGTCATTGTTCGCAATTTATTTTCTTAAGATCATTTTCAGTATTGACTGCATACCCTCCTTTTTCCGAATGTACACTTAACCATGGGCTGTCCAGCAGAAGGAAAATTCATTGACCTTGGCGAATTCCCGGGTGAGATAGAACAACCGTTTTGTTTTAAATGTTAGGTTTTCAGCAATAAAAATAGGAATCTGAGCGCACTGGAGGCCAAGATGATTAGTACTTAATCTGTTCATCCTGTTTTCCCTGTTATAGTTCTTATAAGTATTTAAGAAATTGTCCCTCTGCAGCACACTACCGAAATCAACAATAATAGGTTTGACAGTTGAGGATTTAACATTACTACGGTAAATATCACGAATATCGGAAAGTTGGCTTTCACAATTTAAGACTTTGCCAACTGCACAAACTACCTGCAACAAGTCGACTTTTGCTTCGCCTTTTTTTGGTGGTATATTTCTCACCTCAACACTGGTGCTCGTTTTACTCTTCTCCAAACTTTCAATTTTATCTTCTAACTGTCGGATGTAAGAAAGCTCTTCTCTTCGCTCTTCCGCTACCTTTTGGAATTTTAATTTCATGTCATCGTACTGTCTGGATATCATAACAAATGATTCACGAAATTCATTATTTTGTTTTAAAATGTCGTTTATTGACTCTTGCAGAAAGTGGAGTTTTGCGTCTTGCTGTAACGCATAGTTTTCAAAGCGTTCTCTCATATCCTCCAAGAAATCATTCGCCTCAACCTCTCCATGTTTGTGTTTGTATCTGCAGGTGATGTTGTTGATGTCGATACTATCAGCCATAAGTGGGATGTTTGGCTCTGGAGCAGTACGTTGGCTTAAAGGTGATGAAGTTGGAGTACTAGCCATTTTATTTTATCAGCAAAAACAGCTGCGAAGATTTTTTTTTTTTTTTTTTTTGTTTTCTTCACTTTCGTCAAATGTTTTGATGTTTTTTTATTGTCACGGACACTGCAACACAAATGTATGTATGCGAACTAATTGTTACTGATCTAATCCCTCAGTGGTTGAGGTTAACTAAAAGTCAACAAAATTGTCATAATGTTCAGCATGTCAGTTGTCAACAGATATTATGATTATGACAACATAGTTGAAACATAGCCTTAAATTCTGCGTTATATTTTTTTTTGACATATTGTTAATTCATTTCTTCTGAATTCTATTACTTTAAGGTTATGTATATTATACCCTTTGGGAAATGCTACTTTGGAATCATTACTGAACTTATGATCATATGTGTGTGAGTGAATTAATAAGTCGACCTGCAATTTTTTCATGAACTTTTAATATTAGATATAAAATCATCTTCATAGATAGTGTAGAGTTGTAAATTGAAAAAAAAAACAAAATGGTTTTTTTCACAATCTTGAAAAAAAACATGAAAAAAAACTTGGCGCCGTTGTTTTTTTTCTACATTTGGTTTTTTTTCAGAAAAAGTGAAACACTATAACTAAAGTGGAATAAAACACTAAATTTGATTGTTTTGTTTTTATTCAAGTCAAATTATGTTTAAATCAATGGGTAACATAATTATGAACTTAAAAAATACTTAATGTGTTACACTCATCTGTATCAGTATCAGTAGCTACGGCTACGCTTGTTTTATCAGCATCGGAATGACGTTCTGTGTCTGTATTTGTTTCATCTGATTCTGAATCAACGACTATACTTTCAGGGACTCTATTACTTTCTGCTTGTGTTAATATTGTTGATGATTGTACTGATTGCAATCTTAAATTGTGCGCAATGTACACTATTTTCCTAGCCCTGTCATTTGTCAGTCTATTATGTTTCTTGGTATGAATATCGCTGTACGTACTAAATGTTCTTTCGCACGCAGCTGATGTAATAGAAAGAGAGAGAAATTTGACGGCTACTTTAGACAAAGCAGTTGATTTGCAAAGTCCTGCCCACCAAGCAATGGAATTCAATTTGTTCACCGATGACCACAAAAAAGTCTTAGAAAAAAACTCTTGTTTTGCTATGTAATTTGCAAGCTCTGCCAGTACTATATCCTCTTCGATATCTGGTATCTTTATAGCAGCATTATAAATTTGTTCTACAGCAGCCGTTTCTTCTTCTGGAGTCAGATCGCATCCTTTAAAATGAGGATCCAATAGGTTCGCGATTTTATGAACGTCATATATAGCGAATGCCTGTCTATTTTTGAGTATTTCTCTGACTTTTTTTTCCTCGGATTTTAACAGGGGGCTCTTGTCCAACATGTCTTCCACATTGACTTCAATTTTTTTATATAAACTTAAAACATGAGACATCTGTGGAGTGTCACTTTCTGCAATTGTAATAGTGTCTAATATTGGTTTCAATAAATTGTAGAATCGAGTAACATTATCCCAAAAGTCATCGCTCAACATATTTACTTTTAATGCTTCCACTTTATTTATAACATCTGAAAGACTCATCAATCGCCATGGTTTTAATAGTTTGTTTGTTTTCTTTTAAACTCTCTAAGCAGGAGACTAGAGATCCCCAGCGCGTTTTAACTGGAAGTTTAAGACTTAATTTGACGCCGGTGGTCAACTGCTTTTCTATGAAAGCTGTGTTAAGCTTGTGAGAATTCTTTATAGCCTTGACACAAGCTGTTGCGTCGGCTATGAGGGTCTTAAAAGTTGGCAAAGTATTCATATCAGTAAATATTAATTGGAGGGAGTGTGCTAGGCACCCGTAGGTAAATAAGTTTGTCCGTGCGTACTTCGTTTCGAGTAGTCTCCAAGCTGCCTTCATATTAGCAGCATTGTCAATTACAACGCCAAATACCTTTTGAGGTCCTATTTCATCAATGACACAACTCATTTCTTGAGCCATGAATTCTGCAGTGTGACCTGATCTTCCTGTCTGTAAAACCTTGTAAAGAAAAGCTTTCGGCGTCGTGACAACAAAATTTACGATAGGCTCATTTCTAATGTTGCTCCAGCCATCCACAGCCAATGCAACAGAATCAGCAGCGGCAATTGCCTCTGCTACCAACGCAGACACATTCTTGTGCTCATTTTCCAATAACTGGCCTGACAACATGTATCGAGAAGGTAGTTTATATGCTGGCCGAAGAAACGAAAACAATGTCCTCCAATGAGAATTTTCCACCACACTGAGAGGTGATCTGCTCGCAAAAATTGCCCTGCTGAGAAGCTCATCTGCCTTGTCTTGATCTTCTGGATTAATGTTGTCTATAAAAGCTGCAATACCTGGTGTCTTTAACTTTTTTTCAAGCATAGATGTTCTGGCAATGCTGGATACTTCTAAAAAGAAAAGACAGTGCGGTAAGGTAAGGAACACTATAAATCACTACAACATAGTTATTTGATAATAAATACATACGTGGACTACGAAGCGGCAGTTTTTTTAATAATATTATTTTTAAGTTTCAACAAATGCAGCTCGGACTTTTAACACGGAGTTCCGTAGTTCGAGTCAAGAAGCGAGTACAATCAAAAGAGTTGATCATGTGCGGATTAATTTGAATTTAATCATCATCACAAAAAAAAAACGCGAGAAAACAGAAAAATACAAAAAAAATGTACTTACGCTGTGGAACTTGTGTGGTTGTCTTCATATATTTATCTTTTACAGAGTCTGGGCATTTTTTACAGAGTTCTAGATGCTTTGACATTCTTGTGCCGTTTTTTGTAAGACGTTTTGAGCAGAATGTGCATTCTACTTTAGGTACTTTGGAAGTGGAAACAACATTGTTAAAAAGATTTGCCACGACTGATGTCTTTCGACCTGAACCAACTCGTTTCGGCATATTTACAAATATAACCAAAAACTACTACTATAAAATTACTCAATACGATTTTAATATTTACTTAACACTCACACAGAACACTCAACAAAAACGAACTCTCACTGTCTCAAGCTTTCTGCAGTCTGCACGCAAATCAACCAAAACATAAACCAAACGAGGGTTAGGGAAATCCCCGTCCGTAAATGTAGTTTATATTTGGTGTTGCCAATTATGTTAAGACATGTTGTACTATTTAACAAAAAAACAATTGGTATTTTCTTATTGAACAAAAAAAATTAAAATAATATCAACTAATATACAATAACCGCCTTACCATATTTTTATTTTCCTACTCATGAAAAAAAACCTACTCCAGAAAAAATACTGTTTTTTTTCATCTCAGAAAAAAAACCGTTTTTTTACAACTCTACCCTTGTGGCCCTTGGATTTCATTTTCTTTGTAATTGCAGCGTGCACAGAATCTGCGGCCATAAAAGTGTGACCTGGCTCAAAGTATTCCAGAATATTTTTATCTATAGGTATTTGTCATTTTATCATTAATTACTACAGTTACAGTTATCTAAGAAAAATGTAAAGACTTCAGGTCTCTGCAATATTTTCTAAGAAAATGTATGTAGAAGCAACTGTTAAAATTTCCTTTATGGACCGCCGATTTAAGGCGCGCGGAGGGGGGGGGGGGGGAGGGGGTACCCCCCTTTACCATCCCCACCCCGCGGAGCCCCATGGTTATGGAGATATCCATGGTTAAAGTTTTTACAACTACTATTTAACAGTGTCGACTACTATTTAACAGTTCGAACCTAACCTGTCCGTGTCGGGGTGCCCTGAGCTCCCGAGCTCGCTTCGCTCGCTCTTCGACTAATTCATAATGACCAAACAATGTGATGAAGACCTCATGGAAAGTGGGGTGCTCTGATTCAGTTTTGGGTATTTTCGGATATTCACATAGTGAAAATAAAACACGAGGAATTTTATTATTGTAATCTATACACACAGTTTATAGCTTTCAGGAATTCTTCGTAAGCATCTAAATGATTTATCATAATTCTATGTCGCCACGTGTATTCGCACAACCAATCCGTAAAATTATGTTTATGTTGGTGTTGGCGAAATTGTTTTTTTAAGCCTCTCCACTGGCTCTCTATGCGTTGGGAGTGTGTCCCATCTGGTGCCACAAATTTATTAGTTGGGTCACTGTGGTTTACCCTTTTATGTACAGTGAAACCTGGTTAAGTGAGACATTAAGGGACCTGCAATGTTGTTTCACTTATAGAGGTATTCCACTTACCCAGTGTCTCAGATATCCAGGTATAAATAAATATCTGTCTCATTTACAGAGGGTCCCGTTAATAGAGGTCAGAATACAGGTTATTTCAGTTATAGAGGTGCGATTGTTAAATAAAATAACGTGTTATGCATGAATATCGGGCCTTCGCGCGAAATCTTGTGCCTTTTCTTTAATCATCGGTGCACTTACCGTAACGTTTTTGTTACGAAGTTACTTGACCCATGTTAGCAAACACTGTTCAAGTTCAGAATATTCTAATAAACGTACACGTTTTAGTTTTCCTTGTCCTTCACAACATTGTGATTGAATTTTATGTTTATTCTGAATTATTCTACAAAGAGTAGATTTAGGCACATTAAATTCGATACAAACTTCATCGCGTGTCTTCCCACTTTCATAAACGGATATTACCTTCAGTTTTTCACGTACTGATAAATATTGTAGCTTTCGTATTGAATTTCAAATAAACATCGAAAACGCGAAAGCGAAACTAAAACTGGAGGTCATTGAGGCTCACAATTACTTACGTAGTTAAGTGCGGAATTTGCGGGATAAGAATAAGTAAGTAAACAAACAAAACGATGTTATCTCAGTTACAGAGGTTTATGCATATAACATTCACTCGCTGTCTCAGTTGTAGAGGTAACTATGATGATAAATCGAAAGAACGAAGCCCAGATATAGAGGTTTACTTCTTCCCACTAACGGTAATTCAGTGCCAAAGTGTTGGGACCTCAGCATGAGTTCCAGTTATGGAGGTTTCTCATTTATCCAGGTCCCACTTAACCAAGTTTCACTGTATATATCCATGCTGAGAAAGGCTCAGATACGCTCTCCAATAGTCCGTGTGAATGATGGAGCATTCCTCAACATGTTTTTGAATTAAAGGCACCAATATGTCCGCAGACCTTTCATTATCGGGACACAGCTCCAGCTGCAGATCGTCGCTGCCGTCTTTCGATCATCCCAATAACCCAGTGTCCCTCAATGTGTATACCACGATTGTACTTTCTTCTCCCAAACTTTGATTCATCAATTTGCACCACTTTATTAGGAACCCCTATCTTCCCTTGGGCCCCTTGGTTTTCCAATTCATATACGGCGATTGTCTCCCGGCAATAACTATACCAGTCTGCAACCGTTCTTGAAGAAATTACTGGATTATCATCATCTGATAATTCCTTTCTAGTCTGGTGATATGTAAGCATACATGATCTGAAATATTAATGTGAGGGACAACCGTGCGTTTTCAAACCATGTCCCAATAGCACGGGAAAACGTTTTCTTCCGGCAATTGCTTTTCCGGCATCTAAATTTGCCAAGTTGCCCAGAATCTTTCGTCAATATCATTGGCGAACGATGATATGAGCACAGTTTCTGCCTTGGGATCAGTCCCCTCTCCTCTGCACACTGGATGAACTGGTCATGTGTTCCCAGTTTGCTGATGATCTTTTTCCAGTTCCACAAAGATCTGAAACAAATGAAAATTGTTAAAAAAAAAAAACTGAAAAAAATTGCTGTGTATAAATGTTATTTTGTAACATTTTTTCACAATAAATCAAAACTTTAACTCATCCGAGGTAGGGTTAATTCTTCTGTTGATCTTATATAGTTTTTGATAATTTTTAATTTTGAAAAGGATCTTTCACCAGATGCAACTGAAACCGGCAGTGTTAGTAAGATTCTTAGCGCTATTGCTGTGTTCGGAAATATTGAAATTAAGTCATTGGTAAAAAAATATTGTAATAGGGCTTGTGGATCATTAGATTGGTTTTCTGCAAAATGCAACTTTAATGCAATGATTTCATTAAATAAATCAATACCGTCAATGTCTGATTCACTACTTGAATCATCTTTAAGTTTCAGATTTAAATCTTTACAATATTTCATCAACTCATCATTGGAATAATTAAATAAATTATTGCTAAAAAAGCCAAATACGTCGGTAAATGTTTTTAGCTCGTCGAATCTATCCTTTAAAGAAGTTACTGTATGGTATTGAGAAGTACCTGGTATTATTGGGTACGCAGATGACAGTACTGTTGCAGAGAGATACTTGTCCAGCGCAAGAACCAGCGTTGATGAAGTTCGTTCCTTGAGAGAGGCTATGGTGGAAAGGACAGATTTGACCTTAAGCCTTGTCTCCCAGTGGGGTGATGACAATCTGGTCTCCTTTAACGCCACCAAAACACAGGCGTGTCTTTTTACCGCAAAAAGGAGTATCTTCGATCAAACTCCTACTTTTCGGGGTGCTTCTGTTCCTGTGACTGATCGGCTCGAGCTCCTGGGCATGGAGTTGACATCCAGCCTCAACTTCGGCGCCTCCATTGAGTACAAGGCTCAAATTGCGGCCAAAAAGCTGGGCATCCTAAATAGAGTGAAGCGATACTTTACGCCTGGACAGCTTTTAACCCTTTACAAAGCGCAAGTCCGATCCTGCATGGAGTATTGCAGCCACCTTTGGGATGGCTCAACTAAGTATCAGCTTGCCGCGCTTGACTCGGTGGAACGCAGAGCCATGAGGCTCATTGGCGACGTTGAGCTGGCGGATGCCAAGCTACACAGCTTGGCTCATCGCCGCAAGGTTGCCTGCTTGTCGGTCTTTTACAGACTGTACTTCGGTGAGTGTGCTCAAGAACTCCACGACCTCATCCCACCAGCCCCCTTCTACCACCGGACATCTAGACGCACTGCAAGTTACCATCCTTACCTTGTTGCCATTCCACCAATACGCACCAAGCGCTTCCAAACATCCTTCATAATGCGCACAGCGAATGAGTGGAACTCACTACCTGCGTCTGTGTTTCCGATCGCATTCAACCCGAATCTCTTCAAAGTTAGAGTGAACAGGCTTCTTCTGGGTAAGCTCGCTCCATCGTCGACTCTGTCTCTGTCACCTTTGACCTAGACTAGAGTCAAGAGCAAACCCATCACAAATAAAAAAAAAAAAAAAAAAAAAAAAAAAACAGTCTGATCTCGTGTACGAGCCTCAGTACCAGACATGATGACGCCATTCAAAAAAAACATAAATATAAAACCTATGCTTTGCTTTTACTTACTCTTTGATTATACAGCACTACTTACAAATCTTTATTAATACTCAATTACATCTTACAATGATATAAAATGAATGATACAATTTAATTAGTTTGCTAGCACAACAACATGTTAAGATTACTCACTGTATTAAATAAAATAGAATGGTAAGTTAGCTGCGTTCAACGGTACGTATGAATATAGGTGTTAATTATTATTTTCTTATTATAAAAAGATAATGAAACAGACTTCAAACATGCTAAAGTGTATATTATGGATATTTTTATTTTACAGAAATGAACTCTACAATTAAGGCATTTAAGCGAAGAATTCCGAAGAAGTTCTGAAGACTTTTAAATTATTCTTAAAGATATGATGCGTTCCAAATTAACATCCTACATACATATTTTGATTCACTTTATGAATTATATTTGGCGTCACACAGCAACAATCATGCAAGTCAACGATTTCTGTAACATTTGTTTCCTTAACAAGATAAGCTATGTAATGTGAAGAATAACCTAGCGTTTCCAAAACTGTACTTACGAATACAACTTTTTGATCGTATTTATTAATCAACACATGTTTGATTTTGTAAAAGACTGGAATATCTTCCTCAAACTCACGCATTACAACTCCATTATCACAATGTGAGTCGTAGTCATATTGTCTTCTTATGTTTTCAGGTCTTTCTTTAGTATCTAATTTTGTTTGTGTTTTGGGCGTTGTACAAATACGACAAAAGTTATTAGAAGAAAAACTTTCATGAAACCCTAAAATTGAGTTCAGACCTAAGTTATCACCAGATATTATTCCTATTGCAAACTTTACGGTGATTTTAGAAAACTTATCACATTTTACACTAATTCCTGTTTCGTACAAAAACTTTAACTCTTCAAGCAAAGGCCTAAATGTAGGTTCATTACCAAACTCTACTCAATCTTGCGCATAAAACAACAGAACCGGCCAAATATATTCCAATCGACTACAATAATTTGGAGGAATCGAGGATATAGTAACATAAACTGCACCAATTTTTTGGTTGCCAGAGTGGCTGCCTAAGGGGTTACCAGACTCGAAGTCGTCATAATAAACCGTTAAGGGAATTATGTTTTCTTCGCAATTACTTATTGTTTCTTTCCAAGAAGTGCTGTTTACAATGTTTCTCAGTTCATTTGAATTTTCGGTAACATTTTTTTGAAAATTTAAAATTGTTTTCAATACATCGGGTACTTCAAGAAAAACTGTTAGATATGCCCGTAAAGGCATAAAATACGACATTCTGTTTTCTAAAACCATCACTGCATTTCCTTGTTCACGTCTACTATCTTGAGAGACACCAATTGTTTTTGGAACAGGTTTAACAAAGGTGTCTAGTTTCTTTAAATAAGTCGTCCTTTTATAATCAGTATTAAAAAATACTATTTATCAAAACTGCATCATTCACTTTTGATAAATATTCATCAAAATCTGAAACTACTGGACAAATATTATCATCAAGTGGTTGTTTTGAATCCTCACAATAAGATGCTGTCTCAGTTTCACATTGCCCTACCCTTACAGTTTCTGCATCAAAGCATTCAGTTAGCACCTTACTAGTAGTAGTAGTATTTTGCTTATCAAGTACATTATGGTAAGATATAATATGTTTTTTTAATACACTTTTAGAATGATAAAGTCTATTACAGTTTTCTTCAGGGCACGAGAAATAATTAGTTATATTATGAGCGTAACGTAAATGGACGAAATAAGTTTGAAAATTGTCATAAACATTGCCACACTCTAGACACTTTAGCATGTTGGAAGTCTGTTGCATAAAGGTTTACGTAATCTACATTTTAGCTAAGGACAATATATCTGAAATGTATGGCACTACATTATCATACTTTGTTTCAAATCCGTAAACACATCGCTGTATTAACAAATACAAATGCGCAGCAGCCGCTGGATAGGTGGCGTGGAGAGTATGGTAGCTTTTGAATAACGTGTCGAACGCCTTTGTTGCAGTATCAAACCTGTATTTCACCTTGTCGATGACCAGATAATATTTACGACCCTGGTTGTCAGTTCCAGGAGACACACAGCTAATAAGAAATGGTTGCAATGTTTGTTTTTGCATGCGTGATTTAACTTGTAGATTTTCAATTGTTTTGTCTATGTCTCCGAAGCTCTGAAACAAATTGCATTGGATTTATAAACAGACTAGCCGACGTCACGCGGTGATGGGGACGCCACCATTATATCATCTCCATACCTCTGCTATATACAGGGTGTTTGGAAGGGAGCTGTACATACGCCTAGGGTAGAAACTAGGGATAGTCTGCTACCTACCCCCGCCCATTATATTGACCTTGGCCTCAAGGTTTTTTTTTAATTTATTTTTATTTTTTATTTGACTTTTTTGTGATTTTTTGACTAAAACTACCTGTAGCTCAAAATCTATCCATGGGACCGGTCGGCTAATGGTCTTGTTTTAATCGTTAGAGTCTTAGGGTCCTGCAAAAAATTATTTTACACCAGAAAATTGTGGAGAAGAAAAGTTATGGGGCCTGAAGTACCATAGTAAGGTAAAGAAATATTTTTTTTCTTTAAAACTAAAAGTGATAATTACACTTTTAGCATATCGTTAGAAAGGGCATGGACTGAGGATGTTTTAAAAAAATCAGAAGAACTCCAACCCTGTTAGTTTTTTTTTAAACCCCATAGAAAGTTGCCCTTAAAATTATTTCTTTACCTTACTACGGTACTTCAGGCCCCATAACTTTTCTTCTCCACAATTTTCTGGTGTAAAATAATTTTTTGCAGGACCCTAAGACTCTAACGATTAAAACAAGACCATTAGCCGACCGGTCCCATGGATAGATTTTGAGCTACAGGTAGTTTTAGTCAAAAAATCACAAAAAAGTCAAATAAAAAATAAAAATAAATTAAAAAAAAACCTTGAGGCCAAGGTCAATATAATGGGCGGGGGTAGGTAGCAGACTATCCCTAGTTTCTACCCTAGGCGTATGTACAGCTCCCTTCCAAACACCCTGTATTAGTGTCATCAGAACTACATTATGTTGCTTAATTTAGTAGGAATATGATCAATAAATTCCTTTTTTTCTTCCCTTAGGGACCGATTTTACTTTTTATATTGAAATGGGACCAACTTTGATGTATACCCTTTAAATAAAAAAAGAATTTATGAAATCGGTCCACACTATCAAAAGTTATGCGTGGTCATACATAAAATATATATATATATATATATCGAATTGAGAACCTCCTCCTTTTTTTTTTCGTCGGTTAAAAATTAGCCTATGTCACCCGGGGCTAATGTACCTTCCCAACGGTGAAAGAATTTTCGGAATCGGATCAGTAGATCCGAAGATTACCCCCTACATATAAACTTACAAACTTTACCTCTTTATAATATTAGTATAGATGCTACTGAATAGTTAGTGATCATGATCACAGTTAGCTATAGACACTAAATAAATTATATTGTACGCCTAATTGATATTTTTTTATGTCATTAAAAATCGAATTCAATGTTTCATTATATACTCTCTATACTAAGAAGAATCCATTACCCTCCTTCTGAGTAGTCAGGAAAATATAATTATATAAACTTACATCAACAGCAACAAAGAATTTTTCAATGCATTCTAGTGTTGAAAATTTTGTTCTTTTGTTTAATCTCCCTTTTGGAGGAATTAAGGAACAGAGCAGCTTTATTTGTTCTGGAACTTTTTGATATGAAACAATAAAATGGACACTGTTAAATTAATTAACAAACACACTGTACTTACCAATACTTGTTACTTACCACCATCATGATTGTAACCAAAATGCTGGTATTTATTTTGCACAAAGAATAATTTCTATATAATTTTATTTTTTTTTATTTTTTATTATCAATAGGCTTGCGCTTGACCACTATCTCACCTGATGGTAAGCGATGATGTGGTCGACGATAGAGCACGCTTGCCTAGAAGAAACCTATTCACTCTTGACTTAAAGACCCCTAGATTGTAGCTATCGGGAAACACAGATTCCGGCAGGGAATTCCACTCTTTAGCTGTACGCATAATAAAAGTGTTCCCAAAACGTTTTGTGCGTATGGGTGGGATGTCCACCATGTACCGATGACGCATCGCCGTACGTCTGGTAGTCCGATGATGGAACGGGCTGGGCGGAATTAAATCATGTAATTCCATCGCACACTCCCCGAAATGTATCCGATAAAATACCGACAAACTGGCAACTCGGCGACGATGTTCAAGGCTCTGGAGCTTTGACTTGACCAGTGCCATCGTTTTGGGAACAATGTCTACTGGCAGCGGTTTATTATACTACTTTTCTTAAAATATTTACTTACCATCATCAGGCTGTTGTCTTATATTTTCGTATAAACTTGCCAATGTGTCATCTCTGGAACTATCAAATTTGATACTAATAATTTTATTAATGAACGGATGCCACTTTGTATAAAAATTTGTAGAATTTTCCTTGTGCTTTTGGTCAAAATCCAGGTTGATCTGAAATAAGAAGTTTTAAAATAAATAAAAACAGGCCAAGTGTATGTCAGACTACGCTCCACTTAGGGTCCCGTAGTCAATACTAGTATTTACCTGACCTATGTAATAAAATAAATTAAGATACTTATAACTAAAATTAATAAAAATTGACGAAGATAAAACGTGTCAAAGATCATGAGCCTGCTCAGACCGAATAATATTTGGTCAAGAATAATATAGTTTCCTTTTTAGGGAACACTTTAGATGGTTGTTTTTGGAATTTTATTGTTTTGAAACCAAAACAATAAAATGCTCAAAACAACCTTATAATATCTCAAATAAAGAGGAAATATTTTCAGTTCAAGTAATCAATTATAAAGACTTAATTACACAAAGATATAACTAAAATTAAATTATAAATAAAATACTGAATCCTGATTAGAGGTGAACCAAAGTAAATGTAATAAATAAATAAAAAATAAAATTATTTTTATTCAAAGTCCATCTGGTTAGTACAACACACATAAGCCTCTTCTAAAATGTTTAGGAATGCAGAATACTCACCAACACCTCACCCCTTGGGTCATTTAGAATATTCCATTCTTCTAAAAATTCTGCAACACTTGGTTTGCTGGAGCATTCTCTTAGAGGATAGGTTGAATGCCAGTATTCAATAACTTGGGCCCAAGGTTCGCAATGGTTTCTTAAGAATGCAATTTTATCTTCTTGCTCATCTGAAAAATAAATTTACAGGTGGTTAGGAACTATACAGTAGACAGTGAAGTCTCTACATTGAAAAAGCTGAGATGAGCATGATGATGACATGATGAAAAGTAACCTGGTCGATATGCAGTAATTCTAATGGTACTATGTCCAATCCAACCCTGCATAATACCAAAGTCTAAAACATGTACCTATAGATAGTATCTTAGAGCTTTTACACACGAGCGGCATGTTCCCAACGGCAGAGGTAACTGCAGCCGTCGACATTTCAACTTCGAAGATCAGCGGCAGCCGTCGTCTGCTCTCTTAGTATAGGAGTCAGTTGTAAAATGGATTCCGAAGAAGAAACACTGTTATTGCTTTTACTTCGTCGACGCCGACGGAAACGAAAAATAAAAACACGTTCATTGTGGGTTCAAGAAATATTAATCAATAGAGATCAAGATGGGCATTTTTTTACTCTCTATCCACTGTTACGAAGAAACGACCAAAAGTTTTTCAATTATTTTCGAATGTCCATTGCTTCTTTTGATGAGCTAACGGCTATTTTAACAAGTTCAATTTCTCGCCAAGATACCATAATGCGGAACAGCATTTCAGCTGAGCAAAGGCTCGCTATGACATTGAGGTAAGTAATTTTTTAAGTAATTTAGATCATTCCTTTAATGAGATCAACATAATTTGGCACCATTTTCTATTTATTACACAAAGCTTACAAGTTCAAATAAAAAGAAATTCACCTACTACCTATAGGAACAATAATAACTATAGTTACTTATATTTTAACTAGCTGACCCGGCAAACTTTGTTTTGCCATAAAAACTCCAAACATTCACCTACCCTACACCTACCCGACACGTACCCTACACCTACCCTACACCTACCCTACACCTACCCTACACCTACCCTACACCTACCTTACACCTACCCTACACCTACCCTACACCTACCCTACACCTACCCTACCATATTTTTTTTGGGATGAAAAATAGATGTTGGCCGATTCTCATAGATACCGGATAAGCACAAAAAATTTCATCAAAATCGGTCAAGCCGTTTCGGAGGAGTATGGCAACGAAAACTGTGACACGAGAATTTTATATATTAGATAAAAATAGTTAAAAAATAATCCAAAATGTAGTGTAATGTTATTGTAGAAAACCAAGCAATGTTTTCTAACACATATTTTTACTATCATAATATTATTATTTTTTCGCAACAAAGCGAATCAAACAAAACATACAAGGAATTTAAAATAAAAAGGAAAGGAAAAAGTCTCCATGGGTGGGACTTGATCCAATGAGCCTCGGATTAGGTACGGGTGTACGGGTGTCCCATTGCTCTGCCAACTGAACCACGGTAGCTCAGTTGGCTTACTAGGTAAGCCGTACCGCTATGTCCGTGATAGGTCGTGGGTTCAAATCCCACGCGAGGAGATTTTTGCCTTTCCTTTTCACTTGAAAAATGTTTTTAGAATAAGTTTTCGTAAACAATAAATAATATCAAAACAATCAAGTATACCCTAAATCTAAAGCAGTCACCATCTGAATCATTCATTAAAAAAAAAATACTCTGAGAAGAGATCCGTTATTATTGTATTTGCACCAGAATCCTGAGACGATAAGCTATCATTAGATGCGAGTTGACTTTCCGGTCTTACAGGATTTCTTTCAGAGGAGGTTGTGTATCCCATGTAGTTAAAAGAAGATTGACTCGTTGAAGGCGTCGAAATTGACCTGTAGTTTTGCATTACCCTGTAATTCTTAATAACTTGGATAATTTCACCTTTGGCGTCCAATTTCCAATCGTCTGGATTTTTTTTTAAATCACTTAGTAGTGACAACAGAAATAACTTGTCTTCATCAGGAGGCGGTGAAGGTTGTCTCTCAGCTTTTTGCAGTTTATCGTTTAATCGCATGGTTAATGTTTCGATCAAAACACCATCGCTGTCAGTTTGGCGCTTTCGTGGTCTTTTTTGAACACTATCTTCTTCTGTTGATTGAACTGTTAGTGGAGGACACGTCTGCTGAGAGTCAAAGTTTGAAACGTTCTGACCTCTATCTTCGGTCACATCTTTCAGAAATAGTAATTGGTCTTAGTACGTATATTGTTTTGGTGTGAACGCTGCAGATCCGCTTTTTTTCTTTAAGTTCCTACAATATCTAGTGAACCCATCTCTCAATGTTTTCCATTTTGACTGAACATCTACTCCTGGAAAAAAAAACAATACTTAGTTACACTTTTTTTTATTTCCAGATATTTAGCAACTGGTTGTTCATTTGAAGATCTGCAGTATGCATACCGATGCGGAATATCCACTATTAGTAAAATAATAAAGGATGTCTGCCAACAAATCTGGATAAATATGCGATAAGACAATTTGCCACAGAATATAACGGAAGAAACTTGGAAAAGTATTGCTGATAAATTTGAAAGACGCTCAATTTCCTAACTGCATTGGCGCAGTTGATGGAAAACATATTAGAATATTCAAACCGAAAAATAGTGGCTCATCCCATTACAATTATAAGAATTATTTTTCGATTATTCTACTAGCTATCTGCGACAGTGACTATAAATTTATCTTTTGTGATATAGGTTGTTACGGACGACATTCGGATTCAACTATTTTTGAAGAATCAGTTTTTTATACAAAACTACAAGAAAACTCACTAAACATTCCAAAACCTACACCGATTACAAGTGATGTAATTGCTTTGCCTTTTGTGTTTGTTGGAGACGAAGCGTTCAGTTTGTCACAAAATTTGTTACGTCCTTATCCAGGCAAAAAATTAACAGAAAACATGATTTTCAATTATCGCTTAACACGTGCAAGGAGATATGTAGAATGCTCATTCGGTATTCTGACCAATAAGTGGCGAATTTTCCATACCCCAATGAACTTATCTTTGCAGTTTTCTAAGGATATTGTTAAAGCGTGTTGCATATTGCACAATTTCGTACTTGACAGGGACGGTATTAAATTTGAAGATACACTTACTATCAATGGTTTGGAAAATGTATCTACGATTCCGAATGAAGATGAATCGTTATCGGGTTTAACAATAAGAGACAAATTCGCAAACTATTTTTGTAGTACTGAAGGTAGTCTCTCATGGCAGTTAAACTGCATATGAAACAGTAAAGTAGGTACTTTAAAAAAAATAAGTAGGTACCTACTTATTTTTTGACCTATAAAAAATATGTTATCATTTTTATAACGCATTAAAATGAATAATACACTTACCAATGGCGTTTTTTTCATTTATGGATTTATTATTAAAATCATTTACAACTTCTTCACAAACCGCCATCCATACTCTGTTTTTTATTGTTTTATTACTATAATCTTTCAATTTATAATTCCAAATACAAGCATTTTTCTTTACTGCCATAATTAGCAATTCATTATCAATTTCGTCAGTAGAACTCATTTTACAAATTTGCGACGTGTGCGCACTCTTGAACTATTTGCAGTCGACTGACAAAATGGCGGACGCGGCACACTACAACTGCAAGTGTCGTTATAAGTCGACTGCTGCCGTCGACGCGTCCACAGAGTACATTGAAATATAGGAGATAGAGTAATCAGTCAAACTTTGCAGTTGCAGCGCCATCTGTTGTTAAGTTAACGAGTTATTCTATAGATAGCAAAGGTACCTAGGTAGGTTTGTATATCTATATGGTATACATTGTTGCTGAAGCTGTGTTCATTGTGTAGTGTTTTACTTCCTTGAACCATTTTCATTACAGTGTGGGTTATTTTATTGAAGACATCCGTATACAAAATATATAAAAACCCAGTGTAATGGAAACGGCTCAATGTATTTCAAATAAAACAATAAAATAAATTTAATCATTTTTTATTTATTTTTTTATAATATTGGCGAGCCATTTCCTGCACTTTGTCATTCAAATCATAGTCTGTTCTTATTCCTTTTATAATTTTGTTAGTGTCCTTACACCAATTAAATAAGAAAAATCTGGTTAATAAATCTTGCATTTCTGCTGTTATTACACTTTTGTGCACTTAATAAAATCATAATCACAAACTGTGCTTAAAACAGTCTTTATATATTTTTTTATTTGACCAATATTCGCATGGTTTCTTATTATATACGTGATCATATCCTGCTGTTTTGAAAAACATTCCATGGCTTCTTCAGTAGGGTATGTCAAATATTTATTTTCCAGAGAGTAATCTCGCATTTGTATATAATCCAAATTATCTTTTTGTTTTGTAAAAAAACAAGCATTGCATGCTTTACTATTTTTAAATATAGTTTTTAGTTTTTTTAAAACGTATCCTGTCACATAAGAAATTTGAGCCTTAATTTTAACATCATTTATTTTGTTTTTGAAATTCAACATGATATGATCACTATTTAAAATAAGATTAAAATCAATTTCAAGAGGAGCACAAGATGTTTTATTATTAAAAAATAGTCGGCCTAAGGTATGAAACATGTCATTGCACATGTCCTTTTCGCAATTAGAACCTGCCGAGTGCACGCTATTTAAATTATTAATCAACAAAGCAGCAAATGAATTTTCAAAGCCTGCACTCGTCGGGTTAGTGTTTCTTGCCCCATGGCTACGAATACAACCAAAAAAATTTTCTAATGGGTCCTGATTAAAATGTCTGAGCCATATGGACTTACAATTGTGCTCCTCAAACAATTTTTTGGTCAAATATTCGATATTTTCTAGACTAATTATCCAGTTATTGATTGATGGTACTACAGAACTTTTGCCTACTTTTGTCACAAATTTCATTTTTTGCATAAGCAACTTGGCTTCTTTCCAGACTTTGGAGTGACTCGAATTTGGTGTCACTGCATGCAACAAAAGTTTTCCTGATCGCTTTTGCGAATTTTCATAGCTTCCATTAACAGAATCGAAGAGGTCTTCAAAAAAAATAAGTACTTCAGCTGTAGCTTTAGCTTCTTCAGGCAGAATTCCTTTTTCTGAAAAGTAAAACTGTCATGTAGTACAACAATCATAGTATTAACTTAAATTTGATTTAAGCCAGTTATTAAATGCTAACAAAGTAAACACATTAAAAAAATTGAATTTCCAGGCAGCATTTACAAAACTGTAATTCATAAATCATTTAAATCATCAATACAACCCTAGTTTATAATATTATGATCTTATGGAATATGTAATAACCATTAAAACAATAAATTATATCACAGTACAATAAAATAATCAAGTTTTATGTATCATAATTGTATTGGGCGCAGATCCAAACTATTATTATGATAGCTCACCTGCTAGATACCCCATAGCTACAGCAACAGATTTGCTAAACACCTGGGTTGCGCATTTAACCTTCATCTTCTTAATTTTGTCAGGTAAAACATGCTGGTCTGTTAGTTTAGGCAACATTCTTAAGCCCATAAATGATGGATTTTCTTGGTATAATTTAATTAAATGTTCCCATTTTGCAGCTTTTGCTCACCATTCTTTACATATGTTAGGTCCTTATTTAACAAATTATTCCTTATGCCTTTTATGAGGTGTGGTGCATCATATAGGGGCACAATTTCTTTACCATCTATCTCAAAAGTATTTTTTGTCCAATCTGTATTCATTCGTAGATATTTTTCTTTTGTCTCTTTTATTAAATAATTTATTGCACTTTTGTTTGAAGCTCCTTGGTCACAAACTGTTGCAAAACATTGAGTCCTGTTGCACTTAACTTACGGATGACTTCCTTTAGTTGGCAGACCAATTCCGTTTTTTCAGTGCTCCCTGCACAAAAACTATATGATACTGCCTGTTTATAGTTTTTGGAAATTCCTCGAATCATAAATACCAATGCATGGTCAGCTGTTTTGCATTTCATATTTTTGCCATTGTTGACAAATCCAACTATTTCGTCTTTTTTTCTATTGAAATCGAAATGAGGTGCAATAGCAATTTCGTCAAACATTAAGATACATAGTTTGTCTGAATTTTTCATTTTTTTCACTCTCAGTTTTAAATTTTCAAAAATACACTCGTTGATACCTGCTTTGAGTGCAGCTGTTGAGAGCAATCTACTTAATGTTAAAGGCGATGGGAGTACAAATATATTCCTTAACCAACGATATGCTTTAGGCCCTTGTTTGTATAGAGCTAATGCCATAATTTTCTCCTTTTTTGTAAATCTACGGCCCATCTTTTTCTTTTTAATCTATCTAAATTGTAGCATTGTAAAAATAAAAGCAAATGCTGAAAACTTTTTCAATGCTGCTTGAAAACTTGAATTTTGTGACAAGTTTAGGGCCTTTTTGAGTCTGCTGCTGTATGTTTCATTTGCTTTCTGCAATCTCTTTATTTGTCTTGTTAAAAGGCTGGTCTTAGAAGAGTGAAGTAATGTCTGTTTCTGCTTTTGGCCTGGAATATAAATATTATAAGTTTAACGTTTGGCTATTAGACAACAATAATAAAACTAAATATACAAAATAAAAACTTTACATTTATACAGAGTGATTGGGAACAATGTAGTTCTTGAAAGGGATTATACTAGGGGTCATTTACATCAGATTAACAGAAAAATAGGTGTACTGCATTTATACACCCACTACCCAAAATTTAAGGGTTACTGAATTTTATATTTTATAATAGTAAATAAAAGCTGTGACAACATCTCACATACCTGCAGAAATTAGTGGCTGTTGTGTTACTGTTTCATGAACATTGTGACTTTTAATACCACTAGTATCTTTCATACCAGTGGAAGTTGAAGGCTGGCTTTCAGGATAGTTGCAGCTTTGATTAGTTATATCTCTCATTGCCTTTCTTTTCTGGGATCCTGGAATAGGAAAATGCGCTTACATTTATACTAAACAAAAAAATTAACCAAATTCCCACATTAACCTAAACCAAAGGTATCGGTTCCGGCACGATTTTAGAGCGCTCGGCGAAAGTGGTGGGGTGATTTAAGCATGTGTACATTCACGCATAAAATTACACTTAAAATTAATCTTTAAGAATGGATATAAATATGGCACTAAATTAAATATAGAGAGAAAGAAAAGCATAGTTTTCTTTAGTCTTTAGTTTTTTAGTCTTCACCGTTACGCCTCACTCCCTCCGCCAAACAGACCCAAAAATCAACTCCTGTGCATTCAGGGTCAGCGCTCTTAAACCGTGCCGATACCTGTAAGTATTATGACAATCTATAAAACATCTGACAATGTACTGTAGCAATGACAAACTTAATAGATGTGTGGATTTCATAGGTGAAAGTGTTCTCAAATAAAGTTTATTTTGAAGGTTGCATTGAACCAATGTGAACTCTCCATGAACCCCAAAGGGTACTTTGTATAAGAATGGTACATATAGATATAATATTGCACATACCTGCAGAAGTAATTGGCTGCTGTATTTCGGCTTCATCAGTTAGAATAACATTGACATTTTGATCACAACTGATGTCTTTGATACCAGATGTACATGTATAAGTTGAAGGCACATTGGGATTGTTGTGGCTGTGATCAGTGATTGCTCTTACTGTTTGTCTATTAACAGAGAATCCTGCCCCAGGAAAAAAAATACATTAGTTAATTAACATAAATTCAAGTTAAAATCAACATATTTATTATGTAGGTATTAATACAATAAAAAGAACTAGTAATATTGCAAGTTTATGATATATTATTAGATTTAAGTGTGGGACTGCTAGCAATAGCAGTAGTGCAAATTTTTTAGAGTCTAGATTAAAATATAATCAAAACTAATTACTAACTGACCTGGCACATAAAGAGTTGGAAGAGCATTGGCACTAAGCCGCTTACTGTGAGTGCGATAAATTTCTTCAAAGTGGCAGTCACACACTTTACGATATTTCAATATTTTTTGGTTGTCTAGTTGCAAAATGTCTCCTCCAATGGTATACAACCAAGTTCTGAATCGATCTGAATCATTATCAGGGTCAGGGAACATATGAAGAGACACATTATCAGAACCTGAAAGGAAGATCATAATATTTATTTGTAGTATCTGTTAGGTAGACCACAAAAGATCCCAATGGGTCGAAGTGTCCGAGGTATTTCTCGGCCCCTCCATAAGATCTGTTAGGTAAGTATTTCTATTAAAATATTATAATTATTATCACAACATTTAGTACAAAAAACAGTACAGATGCGATTAAACGAGGAGGAATAAATTGATGGTTATACTTGCATAAAATTGATTGTACATTTCTTTAGATAATTATTATAGAACCAAATACAAGAAGGTAACTTACGTGACTTTCCACAGCCAGGCACACAACAGATATTATGAGCCATCTTATAAAAATTCCGTTTCGTAAGGTAAAAAGCAAGAGTCCAATATACAATGCCACAGTCTTACAGAAATACTTGAGTCTTCGGAGTCCAAAAATAAAGCCAAAACGTTTTTTAAATAGAATACAGCAAGGGAAAGTATCAAAACACAAGAACGCAACAAGAGTATTTGAGTTTTGACAACTGGGCGCCATGCCATAGTTAATACGTTTCATTCCACTTATCATTAGTTTATTTTTTATTTAGGTTTTCTTCTATTTTTTTTCCTAAAATAACATACAACTCAAAAAAGTAGAAGAAAAAATATTATTTAGTAAACGATTAAAACAAAAAGTTCTATGTGTAATTATTCAGATATTGTTCAAAGAATAAATTAATCATGCTGCTTGAAATTAATCCCATTCAAAATTGACAATACAATGTTGCCCTTACTAAATATTAAATTAGTAATACCATGTTTTGGAAATTAATTTAGAACAGTGCCATCTATTGTTAATTTATCGAGTAATATCGGATTGTGGTCACGTGATACTGTGTAAATGTTTTCTTCCGACTGAAACCCCTGTGGACGCGTCGACGGTTGCCGCCGACGCGCGTCGACGGCTGCAGTTACCTCTGCTGTTGAGAACATGCCGCTCGTGTGTAAGAGCTCTTACTCTCTCTGGTGATGAATGATGAAATGAAAATGTAATATGAAAATTACATATTATCGATATTGAGTAATAATAATTTAATCACAATATATGTATGTACTAGGAGAGCAGACAATACATGTGAGATGGTTATTTTTTACCAAGCGACATTTGAAGTATCTGGTATTGTTTAGTGACTGAAGCATTATTACTTGATGTTGATAATATGTAGGTGCCATGGACATCAGTGGAACGCACATTACCTATATAATTTTCTATGATTTCTCTAAAATTCCTTAATTAAATATACTTACTTAGCCTGTAACACATGCATAACAAGCGCTTGTCAACTATTAGGGTAGGTTCAGATGACAAGCGCTCAGCGCGCGTTGAACGCGCGTTGAATTTTTGTATAGTGTTCACATGGTGCGCGCTTGTCAGGCGTTAAACGCGCGTTGTTGCGGCCAGTTTGAGTTCTACATTTGTCGAAGATGGACGTAGAAACAGTTTTATCGGTGATTTTATACAGACGGCAGAAACGACACAACAGAAGACGGAGATATTGGGTTCACCCAATTTTGTCAACCAGGCTGACTGAAAGTCAGTACATTATTTTATATCCTAAGTTAAGGCAATTTGAGCCCAAATTCTTTAACTACTTCAGAATGTCCATCAAGTCATTTGATGACTTACTGACTCTCATAAACGATGAACTCGTAGCAGATAAAAACGCTGTGCGATATAGCATTTCACCGGAAGAAAAACTCATAATTACATTGAGGTAAGTTTTTTAATAATCAACATAATCTATAAATCAAATAAATCAAATCAACTTGTTTAGGAACAATTTTTTTAAAGAAAAAATAACATTTTGTTACTCGCAGAATAACTCTAACTCTGATTCATTGCTGACATTAGTTGGTGCTGGCGATGGAGTAGGTGTTACTGGCGATGGAGACCCCATTGCTGTAGTATAACCATAATGTGCAAAATTATTTGACACACTAGACTGCTGTGATCTATAATCATGATAACGAAAGCCTTCAACAGAAGCTGATGACTGATGACGCTGCTCTTGTGATGAATAATTTCTTCGTTGTGATACCGGGTAATTTTGATTTTCATATGTCTGTTGTTGTGGTCCTTGAAATTCTTTTTGGTTTTGCAAAATTAAATTATAAATGGCAATTTTAGTTTGAAGTCGCCTATATTCCGGCATTTTTTTAATCTCTTTAACGAGTGACAAACAAAACAGCTTGTCTTCATCGTCATCTTCTTTTGGATGAGACACATTTTTCTGTGCTAAACTCTGCTCTAATATGTTTGCAAATCTTTCATCAGCAGGATTTAATTTTTGTTTTTTTCTTGAAGTAGATTTAGGACTCTTAAAGCCAGAACTTATTTCTACTTCAGCAACCTCTGACGAAGTTGATGCATTATCTGCATCGAAACTACTTTCTGTATCTTTGTTGGCAATTGATGCCTGTAGAAATCGTAGTCTATTATAATGAATATATGTCGAAGTTTTGGAAGCTCCTGATCCAGATTTGACAGTCTTTATTTTCTTCACCTCTCTCATATAATTATCCCGTAAACTCTTCCACTTTTTTTGCAGGGATGACGCTGAAAAAAAAAACAGTATTTAGTAATAGTTTATGTTTGTTTCCAGATATTTGGCCATTGGATGTTCATTTGGGACATTAAGCTACGACTATAGAATTGGCAAATCTACTGTGGCTACTATAATACCACATGTATGTGAAACTATTTGGAAAAAATTAAGGCCCGTTGTTATGAGTGAACCAACGAAAGAAAAGTGGTGTGAAATATCCACGATATTTGAAAAGAACTCAAAGTTTCCCAATTGTTTGGGAGCCTTGGACGGGAAACATATACGGTTAATCCAGCCTGAACACACGGGTTCTATGTATTATAACTATAAAAATTATTTTTCGCTAGTTTTATTGGCGCTAGCGGATGCAAACTATTGTTTTGTGTGGGTTGACATAGGTGCCTACGGTAAAAACAGTGACTCAGGTATATTCAAGAATTCTTCATTGTACAAAAAGCTGACAGAAAGGTCATTAGATCTACCTGAGCCAAAGGCATTGTTAATACAAAATAGACCGACAACGTTGCCATATGTGATAGTGGCTGATGAAGCTTTTGGCATGATGGAGAATTTAATGCGTCCATATGGGGGAAGGTCACTAACTTATGCTAAAAAAATATTTAATTACCGTTTGACATTAGCACGCCGGTATGTTGAATGTACTTTTGGCATAATGTGCAACAAATGGCGCATTTTACACAGGCCGTTAGATGTTAACATCGGTTTTGCAGAAAAGATCGTAAAAGCGATATGTACACTAAATAATTATGTCAGAATCAGGGATGGCTACAATTTTGAAGACACACTTTATACGCCACCCCTGGAAAATCTAGCCTCACATTATACCGGACGTGCTGTGCGACAGGCGGATAATGTTCGAGTACATTTAACAAACTATTTCATTAATGAAGGAAAAGTAGATTGGCAGGATCGTTATATTTAACTTGTAACACAAACCGATTGTAAATGTAAATAAATATATATACTCACATAATATTTTCTTCTTTTCTTCATTGTCATGTCCTTCACAAAATATAAGGACGAGTTCTTCCCAAGCCCGTCTTCTCAAATTCTTATCTGAATAATCGCTACTTGTCATGTCCCATATCGCAGGACGTTTCTCTATTTCATCAATTAATAATTCCGTATTAAAAGCTTCGGTTTCCATTTCGGACGATTTTCGGACGAACTTGACGAACCCTAAAATACGTCTATCCGCGTCGAAAGCGCGCGCTCAACTGAACGGAAACATAGAAAACCAATGATCTCAAAGCGGCGTTGACGCGCGCTGAAAACAGTCGAGCGCTAGCGCAGCGTTGAACGCGCGCGTTACTAAAACGCGCGTTAGCATGTGTACGGCCTGAATAAAATGTATGTAGTTGTAAACGCGCGTTATCAAAACGCGCGTTGAGCGCTTGTCATCTGAACCTACCCTTAAATGTTTCTATTCTACCTACATGTAGCATTATCTAAAACTACACATAATTTGTTGTACTGTATACGTAGGTAATGTAAAAAAAAACCTTTCAGTTCTTCTAAATATCTATTTTTTTTCAAACTTTCACCTTGTTCTATTTCTGTCTTACTTTTTCGTTTCTCGCCAGATTTGTACAAAGTATTTCTTATTTTATCTACTAACTTTCCTTTTGCAAACAATGGTTTCCCATAAAAAGATTCTTTTTTTTTACTGGTGGAACAAAGTATGTTCCGCTATTCTCCCTTGGAAATAGGACGATTATTTTTCCTGTGATAAAGTTATACTCTTCTTGGGTAATTTTACTGAAAGGATTAAAATTTGTGAGCAATTTTTTCATGGTCACCTAGTAAAAAAGGATATGAACAATTTACACTTAGACCTCATGGCTAAACATATTCTACAATGTGTTTAAAAGACAAAATGAAACAACTTACTGGTTAACAATCCTAGTGAATATGTGCCTCACAATGATATCCACCAACTGGTTTCTGTGCTTAGCGGTGAGTATACAAAAAAAAAAAAAAAAAAAACTAGTTTATTTCTTAACCAAATGTGAACAACAAGTTATGATTGGAGCCTCTTTTTAGGCAAAAAAATGCCTGTATTAAGAGAGAGTATGTTGTGTGTGTTGTAGTAGGTTATTATACTGTTCCCACATGGAGAAGTGCTGAGAAGTGTTTTTAAATCGAAGTCCGGGAAAGGTGGCTGTACATTTGAAAATATACTTTCAACTGATATATTATCCAAGTCGCTCAGATCCGCATCACTCAATGTTGTTAATGTAGTAGCAGTATCCGTCTGAAAATTAGTACTTATTATGCCACTTGTCATTCTGTAAACGTCTCACTGTGAATGCCAGCTCATTTCACCAAAGTTTTCAAGGTGATATTCAGAATAGACCGGCTAAATGCGAAACCATTTTTTATATTTTTTGTCTGTTCATTCCAGAGTCAAATCCTATTTTGAAAAGGTCAGATAATAATCTATTGATGTTCTGGTTGCACAGTAGAAAGTAAAAAAATCCTTTGAACGTGAACACGGGAGCTAGTACCTACCTATAACTTATTTAGCTATAATAAAATTCTACAGGTAGACAGATTATAGATGAGTATATTTAATACCTAGGTATTAATAAGATTGAACTTACATGACGCGTTGTGAAATATTCATTTAATTTTGATTTAATAAGTATTCTGGGGCCTATTACTGGGCAAAGCTCCTTCAGATTTTCTTCGCTTAGATGCCTTAATTAATTAAGTTTAATTTCATTTTCTGTAAAATAAAGTTAACCTTATTCGGTAGGTACACAAGATATGCCGCCCTACCGACCGACAATAAATTACATAACCTCAATAGACACATACTCAGTATAGGTAGCTGCAGCTACTTATACTGAGAGGTTAAATCACTTCAAACTAACTACCCTAGAAAACCGCAGAAAAAACATGGACCACATATTTTTTTTCAAAATTGTCAATGGCTTGGTCGATGCTCCTGCGCTTCTCAACGAGATAAATATATCTGTCCCCCGCTGTAGTCAACCCAGGCCTGACCGTAATGTTGATTTATTGTACCACCTGCAGCTCGAACAAACCTAGGGCGATCAGCGCCATTGAGCCGTTTCATGAGGACCTATAATGAGAAACACTCTCGCACCAATGGCATTGACATAGATCTCCAACAGCTTGACTCAATTTCAAAGACAACTTGCCCGACAACTTGAGGAAATTAATTAATTAACTGTTTTATTCCATCATTGCCTAATTCCATAATTATTGTATGTTTTTATTCTTGATGAAGATTATGTTTATTATTAATGTTTACGTTTATTGTTATTATGATTATTATTATTGATCAATTATGTGTTTTATTTGTACATTATCTAATATTAATTGATTACTTCTTAATGATTATTGTCAATTTTTTTTATTTTGTATCTTCTAATTGTTTTATTCTAATTGATGTAAGTGCTGTGCACACCTATAAGTGGAAAGTTTGCTGTAGCTACTGAAATTGCGATTATTATTTTTGTCATTGTTACTGTGAACAATCCGTTGGGACTGCCATAATAAATTAAATAAATTTAAAAAAAATGGCGCAGGACACGCGAAGAATGTCCCGTCAATCAAATAATTGCCGCTTTTTAATTCGCCTCTAGTTTCTTCACGACAAAATATTATTATTCTTAAATCGGAGTCAATATAATCAGCAAGTACAAAGTCTTCAAATGTTAATGGAATTTGTACTTCTTGAACGGTCTTGTAACACACCTTTTTAACATTTAGAGATTTGTTACGACGTCTGTACATTGAAGCTTTTTAGAGGTGTATTGTGGCAATGGTTTACCAAGTAATGGCATTCCTTGGTCAATTAAAGAATTTATTGCGTTATTGAAAGCTTTAGGTATTGTTATTTTGCCCATTGCAGCTTGATCAAAACTACAACTCATTGCAACTTCAATCGCGGATTGGTTACTGTCGGAAATACAGTGAGAAGAGTGTTCAATTGTTCTCGCTATGGTTATCCTAAGAAGAAATGCCAAATAAGTATCAAAAATACAGTAGAAAAAATACATTTACTTACCCCAACTACCGACAAACTACCGACTGGTAAAGTGATGGAAACATACCGGGGATACTGTTATCGACCCTTTGCATTTTGTTTTGTGGCGCTTGTTGCATTTTCACAACGTATTATTATTCTTGTAAACTATCTGCCTAGTTTATTCATAACCCTCGTACAACAGTATAACACCCTTCCTCCTTTTTATAAACTCCATTATTAACAATATTTATTTAATTCAGAACCAACACCTATCTTGTAAAGCAATAATAGCAATTATAATGGCAGCTGTCTATCAATAACAGTCAATTACAACTATGATCAAGAGGAAGTATACGGAGTATTTTTATTATACAATGATCAAGAGGTTTTATCTAAAGAGGAAATAAATAAATAGTTTCTATGTGCACGCCATCATAAGAGGTGATGCAGCGTTTTTTGTCGCAGCCGACAGCTATAGAAATAGTGGGACAATCAGTCTGAATCAGGCCCAGTATTTCTTTCTATCAATAGAAATACCTAATAGAAATAGTGGGATACTCGTACACCCAACGCGGTGTGTGACATCCACTGGACGCGGAAGAGGATTGACATTATTGTTATGTCGCGAAAGAAGAGATTTTACAAGACTAATACGGAATCTACGATGAGTAAGAGTAGAAGTGCAAGATGATGCAACATTTGCGCGATGAATTACTAAGGAGTTTAATACGGAGAAGTTCAGCAGTCTCCGGAGCAGCTTCTTGTACCATACATTTGTACGTTTTCTCTCGACCAGGTACATGGCCAGTATCTGGTCTTTTTTGTCCACCCCACCCATCATGATGTTGTAGTCATGAATCAAGATGGGTTTGGTGGCTCCTCGGATGGTGGCTGCCGGGCTAAAGCCTTGTGGCTGTGAAACTCGAAAAGCCCCAAGTAGCCGGTTCGAGATTCACAAACCTCATAAGTCTTGATGCCTTTGGTTGCAGCCTTATGAGGGATCAGCTGGCCGATGTCCAGCCAGCTTTTCCACATCCGTCTAGAGCGATGTTCTGTTCGAGTACATATAACTCTCTGATTTTTGAGTTCAGGTGGTCCAGTACTGGGCGAATCTTATATAGGCGAGCCTCGGAGACGTCAGGTTTACCGGACACATGCCGTCGTTGTTTACGAAATGTAAACATTTTTGCAACAGTTTAAATCTATCGACGGTCATGTGTGCGCTAAACCCTGGAGTATAGAATATGTCAGGGGTGGCACTCCAGTACTCCTCGAGCCGTGATTTGATTGACCACAAACCCCATCGCCAGGATTATACCAAACAAGGCGTATAGCTCATCAGCCGTGGTATCCAACCAACGGCTGATGCGGCTCCTGGGATGGAGGCTGTGGTCCTAAAGCATCTGGGTTGTCACCTGCTGAGCATACCTATTCGTCTCCAAGGCAATGTATTCCATAAATTGCCTATCCCATATAGCAACGAAAATGCTGTATGGGTCGACATCAGGAATTGTCGGACCTACATTAATCTGGGAGAAAATTTCCCGCCACAAAAAATAAAAACATTTCAAAATCTATTAAGAAGATTTCATTTCTGAAATGATTATTTTGTTAGCAGAAGGTATTACAGTGGAAGAAAATAAAATTTACCTTGTGATAAGATATTTTATTTGCGACTCGTAATTCTTCAACTTGCACAGAAATTTCTGCAAGTTTTTTCATGATTTTGTCTTCATTTTCCTTAATATGTTGTTGTATCGCGTATATATTGTTGATTCCTTCTAAGGTCTGGTGTCCATCAGTGCCAAGTGACTGCTGCGCGGCTACGTTTTCAATTTGTCTTGAAGATCAGTTTTCAATTTGACAGTTTCACCCAAAGCAAAACAATGTAATGGTGTCTCAACATAAAACAAATTAAAATACATGTGAGAGCATAAACTAGGACCCAGTGCACACCACGCACACGAAATCTGCTATTTTTTTTAAACATAAATGACATTTTTTTTTTTCACGGAAAAAGTGCAAACAAAGACGCTATAATTTTAAATGTAATCAATTTAGTGAAAGCCGGGCGGGAAAACGGCTACCCTATAAAAGGTTTTTGTTCAATCGATTAGACTGCACTGTGACCGCCCGAAACTGAATTCTGTGTCGGGTCACTCGGGCAGTTTCGCGCGCTTTCGCCACTAAAACGCCGTTATCTCGAAAATTTTGTATGTGAGCTATACATGAAACTTATGTTGTTGTAATGTCAATGAATTAAGCTATCAGATTTCAAATGGTATTTTCATGTCTGGACTTGTTTTGTATTTGCAAAAAATGTGTAAAGTCAGCGGAAGGGATTTTTCCCAGTTTTGTGTACAAAGGTAGTAAATGAAAAAATAAATAATTATTTCAATAAGTTTTTATTTTATTTACAAAAATTCTTTTGTAATAAAATAAAAACTTTAAAACACCCTATTTTACATAAATCAAGCAATAAATCACACCTCCCCATACATATTTTTTCAAAACACAAGCTTGACCGACGCTACCCAAATTACATTAAAATAAGAATCTTTCAATAATTGGTTACGTTACGTAGACTTCAACAGTGCGGTCACGCTATAATTTGCTCAGGACTTTTAATTCTAATTTCATAGTAATAAGTTGTTTTTCGATTGTATGTTTGTATGACTGTTATAAATGAATCTCTGATGGAACTATCTATGTAATTTTCAAGCCGAACTGAAGTGGTATAGTGTGTTAAATCTTAAAACACACTATACCACTTAAAGTGTATTGTGGTGGTGAACGAAAAGTGGTTTTTAATAGTTGAAATAATAACTGTAACCAACCTAGTCAACCTACCGCCAATCACTAATTTTGTGTCACCAGTGTAAGGGACCCACAATTTCGCGCTATCTGCTGAGGTTCAAATAGCGCATAGCAATAAGTGTCTGCCTCCGTTCGCCGGCCGCCGTGACTTCGAATCTCTGATTCGCAGAAACGTCTTTTTGGGATTGTTTGAACAACTATCAGCTACGACTGCTACGAGAAGGACATCTACGTCACCCGCTACGGCTACGAGCACGGAGTGGGGGATCGCGCGCTATCGCTCGCTGCGCGTTGTGCTACGAAATCGACAACATCTGCTACGACGGTGCCGCTAACACTTAGGCGATATTCGCATGAAACTAAATAATGCCATTTAAACGTACACCTCCTTCTACTCCAGGAGCTATGGAAGAGGATGCAGCTAATAACAAATTACGCTACAGCAAAAGACCTCGTACGGAATCTTCCTCGCCGAGCAATTCAGAGTTCGCTGCTTTCAAAAGTGAGATGAGAGGTATGTTTGAGTCAATTAAGTCGGAACAAAACATACTGTTCTGTGAACAATCCGTTGGGACTGCCATAATAAATTAAAAAAAATTAATAAAAATGGCTCAGGACACGCGAAGAATGTCCCGTCAATCAAATAATTGCCGCTTTTTAATTCGCCTCTAGTTTCTTCACGACAAAATATTATTATTCTTAAATCGGAGTCAATATAATCAGCAAGTACAAAGTCTTCAAATGTTAATGGAATTTGTACTTCTTGAACGGTCTTGTAACACACCTTTTTAACATTTAGAGATTTGTTACGACGTCTGTACATTGAAGCTTTTTAGAGGTGTATTGTGGCAATGGTTTACCAAGTAATGGCATTCCTTGGTCAATTAAAGAATTTATTGCGTTATTGAAAGCTTTAGGTATTGTTATTTTGCCCATTGCAGCTTGATCAAAACTACAACTCATTGCAACTTCAATCGCGGATTGGTTACTGTCGGAAATACAGTGAGAAGAGTGTTCAATTGTTCTCGCTATGGTTATCCTAAGAAGAAATGCCAAATAAGTATCAAAAATACAGTAGAAAAAATACATTTACTTACCCCAACTACCGACAAACTACCGACTGGTAAAGTGATGGAAACATACCGGGGATACTGTTATCGACCCTTTGCATTTTGTTTTGTGGCGCTTGTTGCATTTTCACAACGTATTATTATTCTTGTAAACTATCTGCCTAGTTTATTCATAACCCTCGTACAACAGTATAACACCCTTCCTCCTTTTTATAAACTCCATTATTAACAATATTTATTTAATTCAGAACCAACACCAATCTTGTAAAGCAATAATAGCAATTATAATGGCAGCTGTCTATCAATAACAGTCAATTACAACTATGATCAAGAGGAAGTATACGGAGTATTTTTATTATACAATGATCAAGAGGTTTTATCTAAAGAGGAAATAAATAAATAGTTTCTATGTGCACGCCATCATAAGAGGTGATGCAGCGTTTTTTGTCGCAGCCGACAGCTATAGAAATAGTGGGACAATCAGTCTGAATCAGGCCCAGTATTTCTTTCTATCAATAGAAATACCTAATAGAAATAGTGGGATACTCGTACACCCAACGCGGTGTGTGACATCCACTGGACGCGGAAGAGGATTGACATTATTGTTATGTCGCGAAAGAAGAGATTTTACAAGACTAATACGGAATCTACGATGAGTAAGAGTAGAAGTGCAAGATGATGCAACATTTGCGCGATGAATTACTAAGGAGTTTAATACGGATAAGTTCAGCAGTCTCCGGAGCAGCTTCTTGTACCATACATTTGTACGTTTTCTCTCGACCAGGTACATGGCCAGTATCTGGTCTTTTTTGTCCACCCCACCCATCATGATGTTGTAGTCATGAATCAAGATGGGTTTGGTGGCTCCTCGGATGGTGGCTGCCGGGCTAAAGCCTTGTGGCTGTGAAACTCGAAAAGCCCCAAGTAGCCGGTTCGAGATTCACAAACCTCATAAGTCTTGATGCCTTTGGTTGCAGCCTTATGAGGGATCAGCTGGCCGATGTCCAGCCAGCTTTTCCACATCCGTCTAGAGCGATGTTCTGTTCGAGTACATATAACTCTCTGATTTTTGAGTTCAGGTGGTCCAGTACTGGGCGAATCTTATATAGGCGAGCCTCGGAGACGTCAGGTTTACCGGACACATGCCGTCGTTGTTTACGAAATGTAAACATTTTTGTAACAGTTTAAATCTATCGACGGTCATGTGTGCGCTAAACCCTGGAGTATAGAATATGTCAGGGGTGGCACTCCAGTACTCCTCGAGCCGTGATTTGATTGACCACAAACCCCATCGCCAGGATTATACCAAACAAGGCGTATAGCTCATCAGCCGTGGTATCCAACCAACGGCTGATGCGGCTCCTGGGATGGAGGCTGTGGTCCTAAAGCATCTGGGTTGTCACCTGCTGAGCATACCTATTCGTCTCCAAGGCAATGTATTCCATAAATTGCCTATCCCATATAGCAACGAAAATGCTGTATGGGTCGACATCAGGAATTGTCGGACCTACATTAATCTGGGAGAAAATTTCCCGCCACAAAAAATAAAAACATTTCAAAATCTATTAAGAAGATTTCATTTCTGAAATGATTATTTTGTTAGCAGAAGGTATTACAGTGGAAGAAAATAAAATTTACCTTGTGATAAGATATTTTATTTGCGACTCGTAATTCTTCAACTTGCACAGAAATTTCTGCAAGTTTTTTCATGATTTTGTCTTCATTTTCCTTAATATGTTGTTGTATCGCGTATATATTGTTGATTCCTTCTAAGGTCTGGTGTCCATCAGTGCCAAGTGACTGCTGCGCGGCTACGTTTTCAATTTGTCTTGAAGATCAGTTTTCAATTTGACAGTTTCACCCAAAGCAAAACAATGTAATGGTGTCTCAACATAAAACAAATTAAAATACATGTGAGAGCATAAACTAGGACCCAGTGCACACCACGCACACGAAATCTGCTATTTTTTTTAAACATAAATGACATTTTTTTTTTTCACGGAAAAAGTGCAAACAAAGACGCTATAATTTTAAATGTAATCAATTTAGTGAAAGCCGGGCGGGAAAATGGCTACCCTATAAAAGGTTTTTGTTCAATCGATTAGACTGCACTGTGACCGCCCGAAACTGAATTCTGTGTCGGGTCACTCGGGCAGTTTCGCGCGCTTTCGCCACTAAAACGCCGTTATCTCGAAAATTTTGTATGTGAGCTATACATGAAACTTATGTTGTTGTAATGTCAATGAATTAAGCTATCAGATTTCAAATGGTATTTTCATGTCTGGACTTGTTTTGTATTTGCAAAAAATGTGTAAAGTCAGCGGAAGGGATTTTTCCCAGTTTTGTGTACAAAGGTAGTAAATGAAAAAATAAATAATTATTTCAATAAGTTTTTATTTTATTTACAAAAATTCTTTTGTAATAAAATAAAACCTTTAAAACACCCTATTTTACATAAATCAAGCAATAAATCACACCTCCCCATACATATTTTTTCAAAACACAAGCTTGACCGACGCTACCCAAATTACATTAAAATAAGAATCTTTCAATAATTGGTTACGTTACGTAGACTTCAACAGTGCGGTCACGCTATAATTTGCTCAGGACTTTTAATTCTAATTTCATAGTAATAAGTTGTTTTTCGATTGTATGTTTGTATGACTGTTATAAATGAATCTCTGATGGAACTATCTATGTAATTTTCAAGCCGAACTGAAGTGGTATAGTGTGTTAAATCTTAAAACACACTATACCACTTAAAGTGTATTGTGGTGGTGAACGAAAAGTGGTTTTTAATAGTTGAAATAATAACTGTAACCAACCTAGTCAACCTACCGCCAATCACTAATTTTGTGTCACCAGTGTAAGGGACCCACAATTTCGCGCTATCTGCTGAGGTTCAAATAGCGCATAGCAATAAGTGTCTGCCTCCGTTCGCCGGCCGCCGTGACTTCGAATCTCTGATTCGCAGAAACGTCTTTTTGGGATTGTTTGAACAACTATCAGCTACGACTGCTACGAGAAGGACATCTACGTCACCCGCTACGGCTACGAGCACGGAGTGGGGGATCGCGCGCTATCGCTCGCTGCGCGTTGTGCTACGAAATCGACAACATCTGCTACGACGGTGCCGCTAACACTTAGGCGATATTCGCATGAAACTAAATAATGCCATTTAAACGTACACCTCCTTCTACTCCAGGAGCTATGGAAGAGGATGCAGCTAATAACAAATTACGCTACAGCAAAAGACCTCGTACGGAATCTTCCTCGCCGAGCAATTCAGAGTTCGCTGCTTTCAAAAGTGAGATGAGAGGTATGTTTGAGTCAATTAAGTCGGAACAAAACATACTGTTCTGTGAACAATCCGTTGGGACTGCCATAATAAATTAAAAAAAAATTAATAAAAATGGCTCAGGACACGCGAAGAATGTCCCGTCAATCAAATAATTGCCGCTTTTTAATTCGCCTCTAGTTTCTTCACGACAAAATATTATTATTCTTAAATCGGAGTCAATATAATCAGCAAGTACAAAGTCTTCAAATGTTAATGGAATTTGTACTTCTTGAACGGTCTTGTAACACACCTTTTTAACATTTAGAGATTTGTTACGACGCGACGTCTGTACATTGAAGCTTTTTAGAGGTGTATTGTGGCAATGGTTTACCAAGTAATGGCATTCCTTGGTCAATTAAAGAATTTATTGCGTTATTGAAAGCTTTAGGTATTGTTATTTTGCCCATTGCAGCTTGATCAAAACTACAACTCATTGCAACTTCAATCGCGGATTGGTTACTGTCGGATATACAGTGAGAAGAGTGTTCAATTGTTCTCGCTATGGTTATCCTAAGAAGAAATGCCAAATAAGTATCAAAAATACAGTAGAAAAAATACATTTACTTACCCCAACTACCGACAAACTACCGACTGGTAAAGTGATGGAAACATACCGGGGATACTGTTATCGACCCTTTGCATTTTGTTTTGTGGCGCTTGTTGCATTTTCACAACGTATTATTATTCTTGTAAACTATCTGCCTAGTTTACTCATAACCCTCGTACAACAGTATAACACCCTTCCTCCTTTTTATAAACTCCATTATTAACAATATTTATTTAATTCAGAACCAACACCTATCTTGTAAAGCAATAATAGCAATTATAATGGCAGCTGTCTATCAATAACAGTCAATTACAACTATGATCAAGAGGAAGTATACGGAGTATTTTTATTATACAATGATCAAGAGGTTTTATCTAAAGAGGAAATAAATAAATAGTTTCTATGTGCACGCCATCATAAGAGGTGATGCAGCGTTTTTTGTCGCAGCCGACAGCTATAGAAATAGTGGGACAATCAGTCTGAATCAGGCCCAGTATTTCTTTCTATCAATAGAAATACCTAATAGAAATAGTGGGATACTCGTACACCCAACGCGGTGTGTGACATCCACTGGACGCGGAAGAGGATTGACATTATTGTTATGTCGCGAAAGAAGAGATTTTACAAGACTAATACGGAATCTACGATGAGTAAGAGTAGAAGTGCAAGATGATGCAACATTTGCGCGATGAATTACTAAGGAGTTTAATACGGAGAAGTTCAGCAGTCTCCGGAGCAGCTTCTTGTACCATACATTTGTACGTTTTCTCTCGACCAGGTACATGGCCAGTATCTGGTCTTTTTTGTCCACCCCACCCATCATGATGTTGTAGTCATGAATCAAGATGGGTTTGGTGGCTCCTCGGATGGTGGTTGCCGGGCTAAAGCCTTGTGGCTGTGAAACTCGAAAAGCCCCAAGTAGCCGGTTCGAGATTCACAAACCTCATAAGTCTTGATGCCTTTGGTTGCAGCCTTATGAGGGATCAGCTGGCCGATGTCCAGCCAGCTTTTCCACATCCGTCTAGAGCTGTCACATGCCGTCGTTGTTTACGAAATGTAAACATTTTTGCAACAGTTTAAATCTATCGACGGTCATGTGTGCGCTAAACCCTGGAGTATAGAATATGTCAGGGGTGGCACTCCAGTACTCCTCGAGCCGTGATTTGATTGACCACAAACCCCATCGCCAGGATTATACCAAACAAGGTGTATAGCTCATCAGCCGTGGTATCCAACCAACGGCTGATGCGGCTCCTGGGATGGAGACTGTGGTCCTAAAGCATCTGGGTTGTCACCTGCTGAGCATACCTATTCGTCTCCAAGGCAATGTATTCCATAAATTGCCTATCCCATATAGCAACGAAAATGCTGTATGGGTCGAAATCAGGAATTGTCGGACCTACATTAATCTGGGAGAAAACTTCCCGCCACAAAAAATAAAAATATTTCAAAATCTATTAAGAAGATTTCATTTTTGAAATGATTATTTTGTTAGCAGAAGGTATTACAGTGGAAGAAAATAAAATTTACCTTGTGATAAGATATTTTATTTGCGACTCGTAATTCTTCAACTTGCACAGAAATTTCTGCAAGTTTTTTCATGATTTTGTCTTCATTTTCCTTAATATGTTGTTGTATCGCGTATATATTGTTGATTCCTTCTAAGGTCTGGTGTCCATCAGTGCCAAGTGACTGCTGCGCGGCTACGTTTTCAATTTGTCTTGAAGATCAGTTTTCAATTTGACAGTTTCAACCCAAAGCAAAACAATGTAATGGTGTCTCAACATAAAACAAATTAAAATACATGTGAGAGCATAAACTAGGACCCAGTGCACACCACGCACACGAAATCTGCTATTTTTTTTAACATAAATGAGATTTTTTTTTTCACGGAAAAAGTGCAAACAAAGACGCTATAATTTTAAATGTAATCAACTTAGTGAAAGCCGGGCGGGAAAATGGCTACCCTATAAAAGGTTTTTGTTCAATCGATTAGACTGCACTGTGACCGCCCGAAACTGAATTCTGTGTCGGGTCACTCGGGCAGTTTCGCGCGCTTTCGCCACTAAAACGCCGTTATCTCGAAAATTTTGTATGTGAGCTATACATGAAACTTATGTTGTTGTAATGTCAATGAATTAAGCTATCAGATTTCAAATGGTATTTTCATGTCTGGACTTGTTTTGTATTTGCAAAAAATGTGTAAAGTCAGCGGAAGGGATTTTTCCCAGTTTTGTGTACAAAGGTAGTAAATGAAAAAATAAATAATTATTTCAATAAGTTTTTATTTTATTTACAAAAATTCTTTTGTAATAAAATAAAAACTTTAAAACACCCTATTTCACATAAATCAAGCAATAAATCACACCTCCCCATACATATTTTTTCAAAACACAAGCTTGACCGACGCTACCCAAATTACATTAAAATAAGAATCTTTCAATAAAGTCACTTGTACAGGTTGTTCGTTTCTTGGCTGGTTCAGTTTTTAGGGTTCCGTACCCAAAGGGTAAAAACGGGACCCTATTACTAAGACTCCGCGATCCGTCTGTCACCAGGCTGTATCTCATGAACCGTGATAGCTAGACAGTTGAAAATTTTACAGATGATGTATTCCTGTTGCCGCTATAATAACAAATACTAAAAACAGAATAAAGTCAATATTTAACTGGGCTGCCCTTTTTTGCGATAATGGCCTGGCCGGTTTTCCTGATATGTCTTTTAATTAGGCGGGTCCACACAGAGCGAGCAGCCTCGCGAGGCATTTGCCGCGCGAGGAAACTATCCCCAAACGAGCGCGGCAGCCTCGGTATCATCGCGAGGCTGCCGCGCGCGGCAAGCCCGAGCCACGTTCGTTCGTTCAGTTGAGAATTAAGGCATCATGGCACCAGACGTACGTGTTGCGGTGGCAGCTGTTGCTTTTATCCTTATAAATAGGATTATAAAAAAGAGAAGACAACAAAAACTTAAACGAAGACGATATTGGATCCAGACTTTATACAAAAACAGATTTTTTGCATTCCATAGCCAGGTGTTTACACCATAGAGAGATATTAATTTTAAACACTGATCTTTATTCATATTTTACTCTTATTATACTCGAGCGAGGCATGAAACAATATACGCGAGCGTCCAGAGTGCGCGCGGCAAACGACTGAGGCGCCTTTGAGCAAAACAAAAAGCCGACACTGGATGGCTCGGGCGCACGGACGCTCGCCCGCGGCAGCGCGCGCGTTTGCCTCGGCCGAGGCACGTCCACACAGAGCGAGCTGCTTCGCGCGGCAAATGCCTCGCGAGGCTGCTCGCTCTGTGTGGACCCGCCTATTGAACAGACATTATGCAGATTTTGTTCACCATATTTTCTATAATTTTATTTTGATTATGAATCATATTAACCACCGCGGTTTTGGATTATTAGGATTGCATGAGATATGACTTCAGCTCCATGCATTAACACTTTGTGAATTGTTGGTGACATAGGGTGCCAACCATACAAATTTGTGTACATTTTCGCAGTTTCATGTGCATAGGCTTCAAACTTATCAACATCAACGCTGTGTCCACTTGAAATCACTTCTAAGATGACTTTAAATCTTTTTATTAAATGCACATTGACGCCAGTGATTCGAGATGCACATTCTGGGTCGGCAAAAAATCTCCTTGACGTGTTACCATCATTTGTGTTCCCAAATCCTGCTTTGGGAACATCTACTAGTAGTCCTAATTCTTCTTTGAAATCTTTTTGAAGTTTTTCTTTTCTTTCTTTCACAACTTTTTTTTCTTCAGCTGAACGCGCTTGCCACTTTTCCAATGGTAATTTGTAGGCCAAATGTAGTAATGATTCGAAAAAGCGTATTCTTGCATGAAGAACTGAGAGTCCAAACTTAAGCGTTTCTACATTTACCTCTTTTTTAATTAATTTATTGAAATCTTTCGATGTCTGTCCACAAATATAGCATCTCATTGTGGATGCAGTATCAGTGGCAGCATTGCAGACTTTGCCGTCAATCATTGTAAGTATAAGCTTATGTTTTATTTTGCCTGCTCCGTCCACTGCTGTTTTCTTAAGCTGATCGGTTTGGTTCTCGATGTGTAGGATTTCTTCCTTTGTTACATCTTTTGATTCTTGTATGAACCGTATTCTTATAGGTCTACAGTATCTTACTGAGGATGGGACTGGGTTTTGCCACAATATTTTTTTCTGTTCTTCCTCAATAATAACTACCAGTCTTAAAGGCACAAGTGAGCTCTGAAAAATGTTAGCGTCACTGTCAGTGTTGTTCTCAAATTTTTGTTTATACTGAGTTTGCTGTGACCCATCACATCCCCATTTAGTTATTAAAACCATGTTCTGCTTTTCTTGCTCTGAACACGTTTCTACAACCTCTGCTACATATTTGTGCAGGCGCAATGCAGTGTGGTCAAGTAATGCTTGAAGTCGAATCTCAGAGCATGTCTCAGTCACGAGCATGGATTCTTTATCAGGATAACATTCCGTTTTGGCCTTTTGAATGAGCGAATAGCAGGGGTAGATGTTTTTATTAGACTTGTGTATTATTTCCCACTGTCTCCTAGTAAAGTCACCTTCAACGAAGATGGCCAGTGCTTCTTCTGGTGTATGTTTCTTCACAATTGTTTGCTTTCTGGACCTAGTAATAACTTTGCGGATTTTTGTAGCTCTCGTTGGTGAAGCAATAATTTCTTTAATTATTTTTGATGCGTCCGTATTTCCTGAAATACGCTGACTCACGCCAGCTGCATACGTCAACTCCTCCACAGGTACTTGCTCCCGTAGTTCTTTAGTTTTTCGTCGTTTGCTGCGATCGCAAAGCTCTTCGAATGTTTTTGATGGTCGTCCTGGTTTTTGAGTAGGTATTTCCGTCCAGTAAGGCAATTCAATAGAAGATGTGAGCCAGCCTTCATTAGTTTTCAAGAAACGTTCTTCTTTGTAAGTAGCATCTTTCCATTTTTTCTTGAATGTGGTCTTGAAACACCTCAAAGAACGGATAAAATTTGATTTTTCATTATTTGGACAATTAGCCAGTTTCAGAAGTCTCTCTTCTAATAATAAAAACTTTTCTTCCATTTTCTTTCCTTTAAATTCATTCAGGATGTTATACAATGCTCTTCTGGTAAATTTCTTGACAGTGCCCGAAGAATCTGTAGAAAAAAAACATAAAAAATAATGATTTAAAATAATTCACATTTTTCACTCATTAACTTTGAAGTAATACAAAACAAAATGGCGGACGTGGGCGGACTGTTTAACTACGGTGTGCAATTGTCGGAAGACCGGTTATTATGACCATGTATAAATGATAGCGGGACAAGACAGGACACATAAACAAAAACACTGTTTTCTGATAAATTTAAGTAAAAAAATATATACAAATTATGCCTGTTATCATACCCTTTTTAAACATAAAATTTAAGCAGCAGATCAACTAATTGATATTTTAAAATACAGTACATACCTTCATCTTCCATATTCAAAAGTTTTTCTTTTAAAACTCCACAACACGAGAACACAATAACAAAACAAAGTAATACTGCAACCGAGAGCGTCGAAAACAAAGACATGCGATTCTGCGAACGAATGAGTTTCGACTGACCTACGTAAACAAGTTTGAAGCTTACGGGGATTGAATGGCTGTCATTTGATGGACCGGTTACCTAGCTAGATGAACAATAGATTCAGTGAGACTTTTGACTAATTTACTGATTCCGACTTTTGTCCGGTTTTATTAGCCAAATACTCCTATGTGCACCGTATCAATTTTGTCCGAAACCATATTCTGGGGGCCAATTCTACTAACCACATTGTGTGACCATCGCAGCGAAACCGCCGCTGAATCACAACTTTATAGCGTTTTCTCATTCTACTAATGAATAACGATCCAAAATAAGTTACGTTTTAGTCGAAACGCAACGATCGATCGAGACAACCGCAAGAACGTATTCTGCTAACAAAGTCGAACGCAAGCGTGACATTTACACGCATTCTACTAATGTTTCGACACATTGACAGAATTGCACCGGAACGATAATCGGACTGTACATCTGTCAAAATTCGCGGTTGGGTAAAAGTTGGTAAAGTATAACTTTTGTGGTATCGGTCTAGGACTCTATTCATTTCTTATCTAAAATAATGATGTTCTGTATGGATTTTGTTGAAGTTGCTCATGAGTTTGACAATGGAAGGATAAGAAGAAAGAATGTGTCGTCAAGAATGTACAATGATGCTTTTGACTTGACGGATCAACAGTTCATTAAAACATACCGACTCTCCAAAGATAATGAGAACCTATTGGTGGTGGTGTGGAGCCTTGACTGGCTGGCTGAACATCTACTGCTTCCACCGCTTCCACAGGTGCATCTCTCTGCTGAGATTCTGTTGTAACTGTTGGTGATTCCAGTGTTGCTGTTCTGCAGGAATCCGCTGTTGACATATTTCCATGAGCGCCAGAGCTCTCTTGAATATAATATATATCTCTGAAAGAAAGAATTTATAAATAATGATTAGTAAGTAAATGGCTAATATCAATTCTCAAAAACCTACTTGGTTAGCTGGCAGTGCCACTTCCTGTTCCATTTCTATCTCTTCAGTATTATTGAGGTACTGTTTGAACAAAAAAATAATAAAAATATGTAAGATAAATGATTGAATTTCTGGAATTTAATTATCATGATCAACATATTATATCTAATCACCTCAATTTGAATGTCTGGATCTTGACGGACTCCAGTAGTAAGGGGGCTAACATCTCTACCTAAAAGGACAGCCACCCTTTCCTCTAGAGGAGTTAACTGAGGTACCCTGCTCGGTCCAACCCCTGTAGCCCTAAAACCTCTATTTATTTCAGAAAGCTTGGTCCGCACTCTACATTTGTAATCATTCCAAAACTAAAAGAGATAGAAAATTATTGTTATTGTTATGTCAAATTAGTTTAACCTTTAACTTCATTTCAGTAGGTTTTTCAGGATTAGGTAAGTGCATGTAATCACGATTTTGGGACAGCAAAATGTGTTGATTGTTGGTTGTAAGCAAAGAAGTAATAATAGATACATTACACCGAGTACTACCTTTTTCGTACATCTCCAGTAGTAGTTATTATCACGCCTCTTATTTTAATGATTCGAATATCCTTCATAAATTAACACTTCTTTGCCACATTTCGACTTCACAATTCCACATTAATTCATTTTAAAACCGTTAATTAAGAACAAACACAATCGTCAATGAGGTTGCAGAGCATAGTATAACCAATGAAGAGAAAAGTAAAACAGATAATCACGACTAGACACATTTTTGTCACCTAATTTTTATTATACTAAGCTAAGTATCAAGCGCCTATTACTATATTACTAGCATTGTTACAAAAATCAAGTTATTTCGAGAAACTTTTGTGTGTACTATAGATGCTAGTAAAAGTGTTTGTAGCAAGCTAGTAGCTTTTTGGTGGCTTTGTAGTTAAATAGTGAAAGACATGTCGAAACAATCCTAAATAAAACGATCTGACGCCGAATAATCCTGTCCTGGAAAAGTCCTGTCTTCGAAACAAACAAATGCGAACCATTCTGTCGGCGAAACATCCATAGGTGAAACGTTCTATCGACGAATTTCTCAACAACGAAACGTCCAGTCGGTGATCAGTCCAAAGGAGAAACGACTGTCGGAGAACGCTTGCAGAATCGTCGTTTCCTTCGAGGGCGCTTCGCTCGCGCTTGCGGATGAACGCTGCGGCGTCCTAGGGCGTCGATGCTGGTATTCATTTGGGACTTCGTCAGTCGCGTCTTCAATATGTCTCGCCTTGTGTAGTAACGTTTCGTATGACGTAATTTCGTCACGACGTAGGCGCTCGCGGACACGACACGATGGTGTAGAAGTCCATAGACCATATCCAACTGCACTTTAGTGCTGAGGTCACCGACTGGAAGCCGAGCAAACATAGCTCGAGCTTTTGAGACAAATATTTCTGTCTTCTCACGATCTTGTGACATATTGAACAACTCCCGGTAGATTCTATGAGGCGGGCGAGTGTCACCGAAGGCGCTACGTAATAACGTCACGGCTTTGTTCCAGGAGATGATGGTAGATTTAATGCCCTGCCACCAGACTGGTTTCATTTTAAAGATCACTCATTACTGTTTTCTAAATATGGTACAGTAACTGCATTTATTAGCAAGAACCTTGCTTTATAGGGGCACTTGATCTCTACAACAGGCTCTTCACCTACGAGCCCATCTGGAGAAGCTGTAAGGAAGGGGTATTGCAAGCATATGAAGAGACCACATATTTGTACATTTAATCGAAATTCCATTTCATATTTTTATTGCAATAGACTCATTCGTTTTATTTTGAACAATAGAACGAGAGAAAATTTTCGTTTAGTTTAATATTTTATTAATCAATAGTTTTTTCCCTGTTCGGACATGGCAAATTGCATAGAACATGCTTGCTGTGGCCCTATATGACCTCCACTTATACCAATCAATAGATTTATCTTGAGCCCTTGCTAATAGCTCCACATTATCAACTTGCTCTTTGGCCAAATTTTGCAATAATAAACTGTCTAGAACATCATCTTTGTAATCCTTACTTGAATATGTATGATCTTGTTCCAGGCCATAGGGATTAACTGGTCTAGATGTCTACAATATAGGCATTTTTGTGTCTCCGAAATTTATAGCTAAATTGCGAACATAAACGTGGTAGTTGTCTATTTCGTCCTCCATTGACAATGGATCAAATTTAACATTGACTCATCTTTTTTAACCGACTTTCGAAAAAGGAGGTGGTTCTATGTTCGACTTCTTGTATATTTTGTGTATGTTCACCGATATCTCCGTCAATTGTCGACCGATTTTGAAAATTCTTTTTTTGTTGGAAAGAGTATGTTCCGAAATTGGTCCCATTTTAATATGGTGAAGATCTGATGAAGAACTTCGAAGATATACAACAGAACTCTTCAATAAATAACGGCAAATCTTTAGGGACTGCTGCAATTGCATGTCTGTTTATTGTTTATACCATTTCATAACATAATATCACGCCAGTACGCTCTTAAGGGGAAAGCAGATCTCTCATTTGATTGGTTTTGTTCAAGTTTCATGATATTCTGGCGTTATAGGAAACTTACTAAACAACTTGCCTATTAGGTAGGTACAACTAAAAAGTGAAAAATAAAAAAACTTTTTTACAAAAAAAAATACTACCGACTTCCAAATAAGAAAACTACAAAGTGAAAAATAACTTTATTTATGGCAGTCGGTGTCTTTCGTAGGTACCATTTTTTTGCGTTATGGACACCGACTTCCAAAAATAAAGTTAACCTATAACGCCAGAATAGATTACCCGAATATCATGAAACTTGAACTAACGGTAGTATTTTTTTTGTAAAAAAGTTTTTTTCTAACTGATGGAAAATGTTGAACTTGAATGGGTGACTTTTAAAAATACCTTGCTTGTTTTTTTGAACGTCATTAGAGTTTGAGTACAAACCTGATGCAGGATAATAGTTTTAGATCGGACTATATTCTCTACAGAACATTTACAATGTAGACAACTTTTTCATATAGGCCTTGCATTGGCCTTGTAGGTATGTGTATGCACCTTCAGTCGTATACCGCGCAGTCAACAAGCACCTGGCTTCATACATAGCCTTTCCTTTCGGCTGAGCATTGAATCTGAAATATATAAAAAAAAACAGAACAGCATTTTAGGCACTCTGGGAAGTCATGTAACATAGGAGGAGGTTCCTACTTTAATATTAGTCCTAAGGTCTAAATATAAAGGTATCACTTAAGAAACGTTACAACAGACTTTATAAATGAACTCACCTTTTTAAGTACGACAGTATTTCTTGCCTATTGACATCAGGAATCGGCATTGATGCCTTGGTAAGAAGAAATTGGTGCAATCGCGATCATCGCGACAGCTGGTAGATGGTACGACAGTTGACGACTCATAATATTTAGCAACCGTCTCTGGTGACATCGGGACTGGTAGACTGTCCTTGAACTCCTCATCTTCATCACCTCGTACGTCATCACGATCTACAATAGACATATCGTCATCATCCAGGTATTCAAAGCCCTTGACCATTAGGTCAGGATCCCACTCAAATCTGTTGGCTATCGACTTATCCCAATAAAACATCTTTGGTTTTTTGTGGCTATTCGATTTCTTGAGGACGATGAAGGTGAAGTGCTAGTAGCACTTCATCTTCATCGTCCTCAGGTATGGGTGCATCCATGCAAAGTTGGTAAAAGAGTGAAAATTCAGCATTATAACGTTCACGGTAAGCATCCCTGTAGTATTTTCTGTCACTGGTGAAACAATGTTGATAGATGTTGGCTGCCCTCATAGTGTCAACAATTGTGAAGGTTTCGCGGTTTAATCGGAACCTAGATTGGTGTGTAGACATGATGTCGGTAAAGTATAGGACTACATCCGAAATATAAAGGTGGATGCAGAACTAGAACTGCAATCAGTACTCCAAAAACTGGGATCGGGGCGGCACGTTACAAATTAAAACACTAAGGTTTTTACAGCTACATGGGTTGCACAATAAATATAGAAAGTTAACATGTACAAAAGAACCGTCGGCATCACAACACAAACCTTACGGTTATGACGCTAAATTCTTAAAACTAAGATAATAAACAAATTGGGCAAAAGAGGGCGACACCCTGGGGTGTATGAGTTCCAGTACTCGTTCAATAGCGGGATCTGAATTTTGTTTTCGGGATGGCCCTTCTCCTGATATGAAAGAGACATTGAGGTTAAATATGGTTATTATAGTGCACAAACTATTTAATATAATCTTACGATAATATTATGTAGTAGGCCTGGGTCGTATCGCTTTTTCTGAGAATCGTATCCGAATCAGATTTCGATTTTCAATATCTGATTTCAAAACATATTTTTTCAATAAGTATCCTAGATATTGTGCGTACCCGTGTTTATCAAACCCGATCCGATACGCAGTTGAGATTGGATGCGAGTGCGACGGTGATCGACGGGAATCGCTATTGTAGGTTTGTTAATTAAAAATAGGTATGTTATCTAATACATTTGAGGGTGTGCAACTAATACAACATTATGAATAATATTTAATTTTCATTTCATACTTATGATAATTCATGTTCAACACTTATTAAAATGATAGTGAAAAGAACTTTCCTTCATACTTATTCCAGGCTACTGGCTGCATAATTTTATATAAGTTTTAGGGCATCTATTTTATTTCTTTAAACATGTGTTCTAATTGCCAATATATGCAGGCGTATTTAGAAGTTAATTATTTGTATGTTCATAATTTTCATATTTACACGATTTGCTTGATATTAACAAGATGATATTTAAGTTAATTTTTTTATGTTTACAATTTTAATCAGTAGGTATCTATTTAAACCGTTCCGGATCTAGGTTTACATTTAAGAAGGCAAGTTGCCTGACTTTGTTAGTCGAGAGGTTTGTGCGGCGATCATTTATTATGAGTCCTGTTTCACAAAATATGCTTTCGCAAGAAACTGATGACGCCGTAATATTTCCCCATCTTCGGATCAGCTTAGACAGGTTGGGGCATGTGAAGCGATGCGGTCGCCGCCAATTAAATGGGACAGCTAAATGTTCCATCTCTTGAATGCTGGAAGTATGTCGTCATTTATGTAGGTGTCCAGTTCTTTAAAGGCTTTCGACAACGGAGTACCTACATTATATTGCTGGCCTACCATCACATTTAAAATGCTCCAAGGCGAAAAATTTTCACCCTGTTTCTCGGCTTCAGATGGTACCTGCTGACTCTCATTTTCATAACTTCTGATGTGGTCAGTTAGGAGATCTTGTACCTTTTTGCGGGCATTTCGTGCGTTATTTGTGTCTGAATACGGCTATGTTATATCTTGGATCCAAAACTGTGCCTACATAGAATGTACTGCTTTTTCCAAGTTTGCAAATCTTGTAATGGGCCCCGTGCGCAAACTGATGCAAGACCGTGCAAGTTCCGTAAAATCTTAGGCTAACAATTTGTCACACGCCGTGATCTCACAATGAGTTATGACAATAAGTCCAACAGTCATGTAGTTTTCACCGCTCATCAAAGGGCTTCAAAATTTTGCACAGTTGACAAAAAAATATCCATTCCTCATTTGAAATGATCAGAAGGTCCTTTCTTATCACCGCTATTGTTTTAAAAAAACTAACATTTTTTTTTTAATTTTTCTACTGTTTGTGCCAATGACCGCAATGACTCTTGGACGATTTTTAAGGTGTGCGCATAATACCCGTAGTGCTTCCAGGTTAGATTTGTCACTGCTTTTACAAAATTTGCGGCACTGTCCGTCACCATAAAATTGATTTTTCTTTTATAGACCTCTCTTCGGCCAACTTTAACAAAGCACTCTGGATGTTCTCAGTGAGTTTACAAAATGGCAACAATCTAGCAACACGTTTTTTTAAAATAAGGTCTTCCGTTTAATAATGACCCGTAACTGCCAATTAAGAGTCATTAATCCTGGAATTCCACAAATCAGCCGTCAGACAAATCTTTCCTATATTTGAGGACACGAAACAAAACTAAAGTGAAATTGTACTCAAGACTGAATAAATAAAATAATAATAAATAACATGAACTCATTTTTCATTTGTTATGTTGTTCAGATTCGGTATCATAGTATGTGATATAGTTTTCCGACTTGGAAGCTGATAGCCTGGCATCCAGCCAGCAATTTTTTTTAAAGATTTTTCTTCGACAAGTGAAAATGGCTGATAACTTGACACAAATAAATTTAAAAGATCGATTTTTATTTTAAGGTCACTTGATATTTTTTTTGGTAGAACCATACCTTTCTATGGTGGTCTGTCTGGGAAACTGTTGCCTTAAAGTAGATGTCGACGACGTTGCAGCTGTGGGTATGAAGGTGGACGTGGACGCGCCCTCTGTAGTGCAGGTTGCTGACGCTGCAGTGGCAGATATTGTTGTCACAGAAACAGGCATATCCGTTGCAGCCGCTTGCGGTGCAGATTTTACTTGTTGCTGAGCAGTAACTACCATGAAGGTATAATAGATAAAGATGGAGACCAGAATTCGAAAACCTACTTGAAGTATAACCTATGTATCACTATCTCGCTCTCTGTGGGCAGACCCTCTCTGCCTAAGTAGGATAACCTTAATTTATTTTTTTCCAGGACAGCGCTATAATTGTTGCTGTCCACTTGGTTGTTTATAATAATATTTATATATATATGTAGGAGGAAGGTAAATGACTAATAATCTAGAACAAAGAAGGATGACGCATGTAAACTTATTAATTCAGTTTTGTTTAATTGGCAACATTTAGCCTACGATTCAATCTCAGTTCGATTTTATTCGATTGACAACACTTTATTTGGCTTATGTCAAAATACTCGATTTTGATTGGATGTTAAAAGCTGTGAACTTTGCCCGAGGTGTTCTTAAACCAATGAAAGCAGGGTAGCCAATAATAATGGCGACCTGAGCGAAGTCTCCCGCCATGTTTGGTCGGAAGAAGTTAGAAAAAGGAACGCGCGGTAGCGCGTTTGCAAAAAGTTGAAAAAAGAGTTGTGAAGAAAATAATTGAGAAGTAGCCTAAAGTGTGGCGTTATAAACTTGAAAGTGTGTTTTGTTGAGAGAAAGCGAAACGAATAGGTGGCCGAATTCGCTGCTTTGATAAGATTGGAACAAGGACTATCTCCAAAAAGGCATAAGTTACCTGCTTTGTAGCATGCATATACCCACGAAAGCCCACAAGACCGAGGGTTTATCGAAGATAGCCCTCCTATTTGCGACATCAGAAGTCCGGGAGCAGTGCAAGCACAAAGCGATAATGGAGAATGGACCAAATGAGACGAGTAATGGCTGGCGCGCTCTCTTTGGTGCGCAAGAAAATGGCATGGAAGTAGCTCGAGCTACCTACTTATAGAGACGTTTCGCAACTCGTCGGCTACTGGCGACAGGAATTCATGTTGCCCGAATTCAACCGTATAGTGGGGCCTAATACTATACAATGTGCGAATTCGGGCTGCAGATAATGTTGATGATGACATCGATGCCCAATCCTGACTAGATACTGAGGAAACGCAACTGTGGTGGTGATGTTCAGGGAAGTATAAACTTAAGTATTTTGATAACAATAAGTACCTACCTAATGTCTTGTGAAGTTTAGCCGCAATATTGTTAGTTTTTCTTGGTGTAAAGTGGCTGAAATTTAAAATAAAATTCTATTTTCATTATGATGCTAAATTAAACTCAGTCAGTTTCATACCGTCAGCGGAGTTCGCAAGAGATTAAGACGACTTGTGCAAATACAATGCAAGATAGCAAACATCCTAAGCTACAGCTTGATTTAGCAAAACATCATTATGATTATGCTTGTGGAACACTTATTCATAGACATGAATTTTTCAGCCATTCGCACAACATGCAACAGATAACAGGGACGTCTGAGCCCTTAAACATGGCTGTGGATACCACAAGACCTGTTGTGACCAGCTGCGTGTGGTGAAACAAGTGCGGAGCTCGGGTTCCAATTCAAGAGGCAACACACAAACTGCAACCTACAGCGCTATGAATAAGGAAATTTTGCCGTGTTATACATGCCGCTGCGGTGATCAATCAATTTGACATTTTCTGAAAGCAGCTAGGAGTCTGGACAAGTGCATGGTCAGTGACAAAATTTTGCTTTTGTGCCTGGTGTACTAAGCGCTGCTGCCTGACCTTCCCGTGAGTACAGGCTTAAAGGTGATGTGACTTTGATCTGCATTCAACTATCTGTGCATCGGCATACATTTGTGGCAGCCGAAGTATGTATTGGGTTTGGAAGTACCTATCTTATCTTATGGAGGGGCCGAGAAATAACTCGGGACACTTCGACCCATTGGGATCTATTGTGGTTTGGAAGTACCTAAGTTTTATAATTAATTGTTGTTTTCATTGCAATTTATAACTATTGCATTAATTTATTTCATGGAAATGTGTAATCTAAGTTACATGAAAAGAGTAGAAAATTCAAACAGCGCCATCTATGTAATGGTATTGATACTGTTTCTTTCAATAATCATCGAAATTAATATGCTGCTTGGAGGAACTTATTGAATAGGTGTATGAATTTTTTTATGATCAATTTAAAAACCAACATATCATTTTTACATAAACAGTAGTAATGCAACGGAACTGGCATAACGGAAGCAGAAACGGAAACAGATGTCAAAAGTAAATCTTAACAGAAGCGGAAACGGAAACGGAAGCGTTAACACTATGGAAAAAAAAGCACAATTGTACATTTAAAACTTTTTTTATTAAATTTGTATTTTAGTAGTCAAAATTAAACAGCGGCAAGTTATATTTAATAAATAGTAACTTGTCCGCTTTTTCACCTTTCAGCCTATTTCGATGTTCTTCATATATTAAACCAGCTCCGCTAAATAATTGCTCACTGGCTACACTGCTGGGGGGAGCTGATAAGTATTGGCGAACTATTGGCAAAATATGGGGGTATTTGTGCGCATTTCCATTCCACCACATAAGGGGATCCTCATGAAGAGGTAGTCTTTTTTCTTTCTTGTACTCCCGGAGGTGTGACTGTATCTTTAAAAGTAAATTGTCACCATCGTCAGCTGTAGAAGAGTCCTCCTCCTGGCCTTCATTTACACTTAACATCGATTCCAATATTTGCAATGATGCTGATGATTTGGAAGTAGAAGGCTGCACTTCAATGTCAATTGCAATTTGAGTTCGGCTTCTTTTGGGGGAAGGTTCGCAGTCATCATCTTAGATGGAATTGGATTGTCTGGTTCTAATAGTGTTAATCGTCATATTAAGTAATTTAGATTCAACCTGCTCTGCAATGACGCTGGTGAAAAAATGCGATTTGTATCGCGGATCCAAATACGTCGCAATAGTGTATTTGTCGTCTTCGGCCAGGTTTCCAAATCTTATACTTGAATTCAATTCATCGCGTAATTTTGTTATAAAATTTATGAATTGTTCTGAAGTATTAGGTTTCGTCTCTTCTTGTTGTAATGTGGTCTTAAGAACTTGAATTAATGGTATGACTGATGAAATACTGATTTGAGAACTACTTAGATTTCTTGTTATTTCTTCAAATGGCTGCATTAATTGCACAAATTTTTGAATATTCATCCAGTCTTCGGGGGATATCATCGCGATTGGATTTGCGCTTAGGTACAAGACAAGCGAATCTTTCGAGTTTTGAAAACCTTTCCATCATGTAGAATGTGCTGTTCCATCTGAAATTAAATCAAATCAAATCAATTTTACTTGCTAGAAATATGATCAATAAATAGATGGTCACAGAAAATAAAAATGTTAGATATTTCACCTAATGATGGCTTGCAAAAATTTATACAACATTAAATGTCAAAATATTAGTTCTTTTCAAAATATAAATCCTAATTCAATTACCTATTCTTAAAAATGTATTTATTTATAAGTACAATCAAAAAACTCCTATAACTCATAAAAACATTTGTTTATTAGTAATTTAATAGGTATTTATATTTACCTTGTAGGACAATCCTGAATGACAGAAAGAGGAGACTGATTAAGGCGTTCTTTTTGAATTTTTGTAAGCTCTGCCTGTGCGACCAAGGAATGATTGAAATGGGTGGCAATTTTTTTCAATTTAGCAATAAGTTGTAGGAGCCACTCTTGAGATTCAACACCTGCTCCACTCGTATGCGTAGCTGACATACCGGACGGCGCCCATCTGTGCCGGTACTTGGGCGCCATTTTGCGCTATCGGCCCGGTCTCACTAAAACGCCGATTTCTCTAAAGTTTTGTATGGGACCCCTATATGAAATTTATGTTGTTAGAATCCTTATGAAATAAGCTATCTTATTTCCAAAGGATGTATTCAGTTTTACCATGTAAAAAATTTGTAAATATTGTGTAAAGTCAGTGTAAGGGAAATTTTCTCAGGTTTGTGTAGAAAAATAAAAAAATAAACCAATATTTCACAATGTTTTTATTTTATTTACAACAATACACCCTATTCCACAAGATGTTTAAAAGAAGAAAGAAAGAAAATTGTGTTTATTGGCATTCAAAACAAAAACACCTTAAAATTAAACAAAATAAATAAATAAAACTATTAATGCCAAAAGGGCCTCAGCTCAGCATAATGTCAAATGGTAATACAGAGTATACCACCTGACGCTGATTTTCAGCTGCAGCCACCAGTGCCATACGCTCGAAAACACCAACACATGTTTATACCATACACACAACACATGTTTACACTCGAGTTCTGGGAACTCTGTCGGCCAAGTGGCTTGAAATGCTATTGTATTACATAGGTTAGTACCTAATCTCATCACACACACAGTTTTAGCTGTTAGAATTGTTTAGTTTACGAACAATGAGTCACAATGCAAACACTTGAAAAAGAGCGATAAAAATACGCTTTGTTTATTTTGAGTACTATTGGATTTATTTGAAATATTATTTCACAATCCTCATGCTAAAGGTATTTACTCATGTAAAAACACAATACAACAGCATGCTGCTATAGAAAAACATTACAAGAATCAATCACCAACATGCACAATTTTACGAAAAAAATGCAAGTACATGCGACACGGAATATAGAAAAAATGGATAGTGCACCGATGTTGACCCAACTGAACGGGAACTATGGTATGAAATAAAAATGACTCTAAAAATGACTGTAAATGAAAAATAACAAAAGAAAACATCTCAAAACATCGCAAAAGTCGAGAATCTTTTGGAAAAAAAAAAAATTCGGATGGAAGCTGTCTAGTGATTATTCACTAGGTATTTCGGTACAAATTACTTTGAATTTGTAAAAAAATGGAAAAAAAACAGCTTTTTTGAAAAAAAAAATTTTTTTTTTTGAAAAAAAATGTAAATAATATGGTTTGGTGAATTTAAATAAAGGGAAAAGTTGGGTAACATGAAAACAAATGAATTTGAGGACAACAAAGCTGCAAGCAAAGGTATCACATCCGACTCCGACACTCGCACCAGAAAATCCACTGGATAACGCTACACCGTACGTGTTGGGAACGCTGAAAGGTCTGGACTACAAAACATAACATAGTGGATGAAAAACAACAACAAAATACGCTGCCCATGAATCGAACAAAGCTCTGGTACAAGAAATATATACAATATATAGATACTATTGAGGAATACATATATACAATATATTTACTTAAATTATCCTGAATGAAGGGCAAGGAAACAAGGGTCTAGGCAGCAGGGCTTCTGGCAGGCCACACATATCATTCGGACGTGTTTCTTGCATAGCACACACACGCGCCTCTGTCTCCTTCCTCCATCCCGCTGGGATCGGGGAAGGTAGGCCACGCGGTGTGACACGTCAACACGAATGGCATGTGGGGCCGCCAGAACCGGCGTGGCCGGCACAGTCCTGGGTTGTCCATGCTTTTCTAATAGTGTGCGAACTAATTGTATACGGAAATTCCGATGAGTGAGGGGAGGATCAGCCGCAGCCAGGGTATTGGAGCGATGAATTATGAAGGAGTTCAATATAGAGACGTTTAACAGCCTCTTGAAAAACTTCTTGTACCAAATCTTTGTTCGTTTCCGCTCAATCGGATACATAGCCAGCAGCTGGTCTTTCTTATCCACCCCACTCATCATGTATTGTAGTCCCTGGCCAAAATTGTATAACCCACCCACAATTATCTAACCCACCGGCATATCTTGTTAAGCCATTTCAATCATTATCTTTCTGTCTTTAAAGTTGAAGATTGACTGACCTAACCAACATTGCCTGACCCACGGACATATCTTGTTAAGCCATTTTATTCATTATCTTGTTGACTTTAAAGTTGAAAGGCCTTAAAGTGACAGGACTATAATTACTAGCTCATCTTTAATTTCGAGTGTTCACAACAAGTTACTGTGGCTTCGCGGTTCGATGCTGGATTGGCGATGAACAACATGTGGGTTCGAAAACACACTCCACCTAATATCAATTTCTTTTTTAATTGGTTTTGATTTATGATTTATACAATATTTCTTGCTTTAGAACGACCAATATGAGTTTGTTCAAAACTTATCTTGTAAACAGGTGGGTAAATAAAAATAACGTTGAGTCCACAGACGAGAAGATTCGAAGCTAAGTATGTATACTTCGTGGGGTAGATGGATATTAAATTGATCTAAGTGACAAAAGTCATACGCCTAATAGATAGCAGTGACTACGCACAAACATTTCTAAAACGTTGGACGTAAATCGTAAAAAGTCTTTTTAATAAATTTGGTGTAATCAAACCGTTTTGTCGCAACTTAATGACTATACAAAATATAAAATAATATTTTTACATGAGCAGAATGTTGGAATCGGAGAGATTGGTCGTAAACTTAATATAGCGGTAAGTGCTTTAATACCTATTTTATTTAACTCTTTAAAATTTACTTAGTAAATAAGTAAATACTAACAGATTTTTTAAAGACGTGTGATAAGTATTTCTTACAGACAAATGATCGTGTATTTTTGGTGTTTTTCCCATTACACCCACTTCTTACAAGTTCACACATACACATTCTACATATTTCCAGAAATGTTTTTTTTTTGTTTTAGAAAAATAAGTCATGCTGTAATGTTGGAGGTTTCGCAAAGCAGACAACCAGTAGGTCTAAGTAGGATTTATTGAATGTCTCATTAAAACATACAGTACAGTTACAATAATGCGCGTTACGTAAAGTACATATTAAGCATTAATATGATACCGTTTTGTTAAGGGTAATACTAAGTAGATTTACTTAAGGCTAATACACTTCACCTCCCGCGAAAGTGAACACTTCACCTCCCGCGAAAGTGAAAAAAAAAAAACATACATAGTTTTTTTTTTTTTTCGTTTACTAACAATATACCATAAACCGAAGTTAACATCTTAAGTAAAATAATAACTATTTCTAATCTAGCTCACAAATTACTCATTTAGTTACAGTTCAGTTTTTTTTTTTTTTTTCTTTTATTTATTCATAATAGGGTCTAGTCCTATTCTTATGCACTAATTCTATTTTATTATTCTTACTTATTCTAACATTACAACCTAAATCTTCTATTACTATATAAGGACCTTCTAATATCGCATCTAATTTCCGACCTGTCTCATTTTTCAACAAAATTAAATCATCTTTGTCATATATGAATGGATTCATGGATTTGTCATACAAACATTTTCTTCTTAATTTACTATTAAACAAATTTTTCTTTGCATCGGCATGAGCTAACTGTAATCTATACTTTAACTGTAAAGGATAGTTGTCAATATTGTACAATGGTTCTAACGTATCAGTAATTCTACTGGGTATTCTACAAAGTTTGCCAAAAACAAGCTCATGTGGAGTGTAATTTGTTTCGCTATGGACTGTGTTGTTGAAACTAAAACACCAGAACGGTAACCAATAACTCCAACCGTCTGTGTGGTTTTCACACTGAATCCTTAAAAATGAACCCAGGGTTTTGTGCGCATTTTCAAGAGCTCCAATGGACTGGTGATGGTAAGCTGTTGAGGATAACTTTTCAATATTAAGAAGTTTACATACCTGTTCCATAGTTGCTGATATGAACTCTGCTCCACGGTCAGTCGCTATGATCTCAGGGATGCCAAAAATTAAAATAAAATATCTTACAAATGCATCTGCAATGGACACAGTTTCCTTATTTTTTATGGGAACAGCTTGCACATATTTAGTTAATTCACATTGCATAGTCAATATATAGCAATTACCGTCAATGTCTCTATCCAAAGGTCCCACTAAATCTAAATAAATTTTCTGAAATGCCGAGGAAGCCGTTGTGGTTAGTTCCATCGGCTGTTTAATATATCGAAAATATTTCGATTTCTGACATTTCGTGCATTTTTTGACATAATTCTGGACGTCCTTATCGATACTTGGCCAGTAGTATCGTTTTTTAATCGTATTTACCATTCTACGGACTCCAGCATGACCACTGGATGGTAGCAAATGGAAATCGTTCATAATAATTGTCTTTTCCTTGTCGTCATTTATTTTCTTAACTCCTCGCAATATACATACTCGTGGTCCGGACCAATGCGTGAGTGAAGATATCTCATCGCATATACTCTTTATAAAATCAATATTCTCTTCGTTTTTAATTATACAAACTTCATCGATACGTATCTTTTTACAAATATCATTTAATTTCTGTACAAATTCGGCTCGCGAGAAATGTACCTTGAAATCAAGATTTATAAACAATTCCTTTTTATTTGCAATAAACGCAAAACATTCAATTTCCTCTGATATCTGGTTTTTTACTCTCAGCTTTTTTAATTCATTACCTTTAATTAAACACATTTCTACGGAGTCTATCGGTTTTCTTAATATATCCACAACTCTTGGTTGATCATACCTATTGTTAGTGAATTTACTAGGATCCGTTGCCTCAGTTTCATCCTTATTATCATCACACAGATCGTTCATTCTCTTCTTCTGAGCTCTAGTCATCACAGCTACAACTTGTTCATGCATACTCTTTAGTTCATCTGATGTCATATACATTCTAGACAAAGCATCCGCTATTACGTTATTTTTTCCTTTTACATAAACAATTTTAAAATTATATTCTTCCATAGTTAATCGAAATTTGAGTAATCTACTAGAAGGATCTTTCAAACTAAAAAGGTAAACCAAAGGTTTGTGATCCGTCATTATGGTAAATTTTCTTGCATATAAATACGGCCTAAAATACTTTAAGGACCATACTATCGCTAGAAGCTCTTTTTGAATAGTAGGATAATTCTTTTCTGCTTTATTTAGCGGTCTACTTGCATAAGCAACTGGTCGAAGATCTTTATTACACAGCACTGCACCAATACCTGTGCCTGATGCATCTGTTTGTAGCACAAATTCATTGTTATCAGAAAAATCTGGATATTGCAAAATAGGTGAAGAGATTAACGCATTTCTCAAAAACTCAAAAGCACTTTGACACTCATTACTCCAAACGAATGGTACATTTTTCCTACATAATTTATTCAATGGCATTGCTATATCTGAAAATGACCTTATAAATTTCCGATAATAGTTACAAAAAGCTACAAAGCGTTTAACTTCGTCTGAACTTTTAGGTGTTGGATAATTAACTAATACTTTAGTTTTGTCTGGATCAGGCAAAACTCCTTTTTCAGATACAACATGGCCTAAATACAAAATCTCTTTCTTTAAAAATTGACACTTTTGAGGATTCAATTTTAAATTGACTTTTCTTAATCTCTCCATGACATTAACTAAATTTTGATTGTGATTATATAGATTTCTTCCAAATATTATCAAATCGTCTTGATAAACTAAACATTTCTCATTGGTTAGACCAGACATTGCTACAGACATCATACGGCTGAAAGCACTAGGGCTTGTCTTAAGGCCCATAGGTAGGCGTTTCATCTGATATTGACCTGAATTCGTAGTAAATGCTGTAATTTTACGACTCTCGGGTTCCAAGGTCACTTGATAATAACCTTGGTGAAGGTCAAGATGACTGAAGTAAATAGCACCAGATAGGGAATCTAAAATTTCTGTTATATTGGGTAACGGGAATTTATCATCACAAATAGTTTCATTTAATTTTCTGTAATCTATCACTAACCTCCATTTCTTTTCACTTCCTTCGCTACTTCTTTTTGGTACTAATAAAATTGGACTTGACCATTCACTATTCGACTCTTCTATAATATCATTTTCTATCATTTTACTAATTTGCTTATCTATTTCTGGTTTCAATGCATGTGGCAACCTATAAGGTTTAACATAAACAGGTGTTGAATTTGGCTTTAAAATTATAGATTGTTCATAAATGTTTGTTGTAGTTAATTTATCTCCATTTACATAGAATTCATCCGCATATTTCGTACATATCGCCTCTATAGATTCTTTTTCTTCTCCATTTAAATGACTTAAATTCAATTCCGATAATAACGATTGAACTCTAGGAACATTAATGTTGTTATGACTAAATTCACAAACGTCATACTCACTCAAAGATTTTAAATCAGGAGTAAAGAATGGTAAGGTAATGTCTTCCTCACAAACGTTTAGTATTTTAACAGGCATTCTATTATTTATTACTTTTGCTATCGTATTTGCTAAAAATACATTGTTCGTTAACTCTCTTCCGCAAACAATCACATCTTCATTCATAATCTGATCCACAAAAATAAAATGTATTGACTCTGACCTAGCTGGTATAGTTAAAGTATTCCTTATCCTATCACTTTCATCCACTAAACTAAAATGATATAATTTCTCATTCTTAACCAATGATAAAATATTCGAATTTAAATTAATATTTGCTTGAAACTTTTTTAGAAAATCTAATCCTATGATTCCATCAGCTTTTAATGGTAAGGAATCAAAAATAAAAAAATTGTGTGAAAACGTTTCGTTGCCATTTCTCAGAATTAAATCTACTGAACCTTTAGATCTACGCTGTCCTCCTATTCCATTTATTAAAGTGTTGTCTCCATGAGTAATACAATTTTTCGGTACTGTTTCATATTTTATAATAGACAATGTAGCGCCAGTATCTATTAGCCAATAATATTTAACATTATTAATATTAAACGCTACGTATTTAGCATTGCCATTACAAGATAGAATTAAATTTTTAAAATCGAAAAAACTGATTTGGATTTTCTAAATCTGGCTTGGGTTTATTATCACCTTGTGATTGTGCCTGTGGTATATTATTGTCAATATGAACACGTTGGCGTTCAGGGTCATGTTCAACAGAATATACACTTGGACCTTGTCTTTGATTTCTAAAATATCTTGGACCTCTATTACCTCTTTGACCGTTTGGTGACCCACGGTAGTAACCTCTAAAATTACCACGAAATGCTTGTGGGTAAGCACCACTATATTGGTGACGAGAACCACGGTTATAATAGCTATATTGACCACGCATTCTACCTCTTTGATTTGGGTTACGGGAACCATGACCTTGACCATTTGGTCGTCTAATATTTTGATAACCATGTCCATTTTTAAACACATGCATGACGTTACCTGATGAAGACTGGCAGGATGTAGCCTCCTCATCTTTTGCAGCTTGGATGGCGTCTTTCAGGCTAGTGTAGTTTCGGGCGGAGATAATTGTGCCTAATTTGGAACTTCGCAGACCACCTGAAAAACGTTGTAGGGCAAGTTTTTCATTCAATGGCTTTAAAACTTTGAACGTTTCCGAATTTCCGTCTGCTTGGGAAATTGTTAATTCGGTGAATAATTTTTCCACTTCGGAGCCATATACTTCGACAGACCTTGAACCTTGTTGCACATTCTGCAATTGAGTCTGTACGGCAACAAAAGATTTTTTGGGCAATAGATGTTGTCTCAAATCGGTAATTAATTCTTTAACAGATGTATATGATGTAGAAATTCTCAATTTAGCACTTTCAGAGAGTCTATTTTTTAAAACAAATATAATTAATAAAACCTCACCTGATTTATCCAGCATGTCCGCGTACATCTCTACTGAGTCTATCAACCGTTTAGTGGTGTCCTCAACACCGTCCATAACTGGAATTAAACTACAAGCCACTCTTAGGTCAAACTCCATTTTTCCTAAATTTACCTGAATAGGGATAACACACAATTTATTTATCTCTTCATATAATTTCTTAATATCGTTAAAAATCTCTACTGCCGATGACAACTTATCATTCTTACTACTCTTTAACAATAAAATTATTTGAGTACTTTTATCGAAAATATTTTTTTGCTTCCGTTAACTTTATCTCAATTACGTTACCTTTATACCTACTTTGTCCCTTTTTAATCAAATATTTCCGAATAGTTAACAATGTTTGACAATTATTTATTAAACCATCAGTCATATTCTAAAAATAGCATATCTACGTAAGTAGTTACACACGTAAGTCACAAACAAAAGAATCATGTTCAACATTATAAGGAAACGACACACAGGTTTTCACTACGTTGCAGTTTTGCGCGCGGAGTATCAAGTTCTCGTATAATCACTGCACTATCGAAGCTCGTTTAAGTTATTGCGTTATGAAATGTGACACTTGTCTATAAAAATAATGAAACGCTTTCTTTATCTCACGATGACGCTGAAATGTGATGTGGGCGGGCCAATTTCAATTGGCAGGTGAAGATTCGTTGACTCGTCCTCGTATGGATGCTCTAATCCTCTGCATCGTGCTGTGCCCAATTTCCTCCTGCATCCATCTGCGATGGCACTTCCTGTACACACGTATCCAGATGTAGATGGCCAGTACCAGTATACCAGCAAGAATGATGTAGGTCACGATGCTTAAGTGCTCAAGGTTGCTTCCCATGGTCTTCAATGTACCGTCATTTTGTCCTCCAGCAGCATTCTGGTTAAGGAAAACCTCTTCTTTCTCCACATTTGATCGACACATCGTAATAATTTACTTGAGAAGAACTGTCCGAAAATAACGCCGAAAACTTTTAAATGAAAACGCGACAGTCTAAAAAATTTAGAGCCCCTTGGCAGGCCTTGATGGCAGGGTCGCCATGTAATGTTGGAGGTTTCGCAAAGCAGACAACCAGTAGGTCTAAGTAGGATTTATTGAATGTCTCATTAAAACATACAGTACAGTTACAATAATGCGCGTTACGTAAAGTACATATTAAGCATTAATATGATACCGTTTTGTTAAGGGTAATACTAAGTAGATTTACTTAAGGCTAATACACTTCAATGCTATGGCTAAGACGTTATGGAGGCACTGGAAATATTCAGCGAAATCGTCCGGGAGCAAAACCCATGATGTATAGTCCCGAATCCGAAAGCCACCAGGGTCATTGATACAAGCCATGTGCAAAATCCATTTATGCCTACTCGTTTTACTGCAATTAAACACAATATTTCAGTGAAAACAGTGAGAAGACATTCACATGCTGCTGGGATTAGAACTTAGAAACCGGCACAGAAAATTGCATTGGCACCTGCTCATCGCCAAGAAGTTCTGTTTTGCCCTGGAATATTTCAATTTCAATTGGGAAGAAAATGTCGTGATCTTCGTGAGCACATTGCGCGATCTACATATAAGTATATTTTAAAACCCTGTGTAAGTAAATGCTCAATTAAATGAATGCTAAACCGTCAAAATGTTACAGATTCTGTGGTGATGTTATTGTTATAAATGGAAATGTATTTTCTATTTAAATAACATGTTGATTCACTACATTTATAGCTATATATCTGTAAAACATTTAACAAATTAATTAATTTTCTTGATAAAAACTTCCATGCATTAGCAAACCTTTTTTAATTGTTTATAAATGGTTAGGTTTGAATATGATAAATGATTATAAAATGTATATAAATTTTGAACTATGAGCATTTACTTACTTTATCTTAGTTAAGTATGTTTTAATGAAAAAATAAACATTTTCTTAACTTGTAATGATTTTGTTTAATTGCCAAACAAACTGCCCATTTAAAAATCAATCCAATATCAAGCCAGCCTTTCCACATCAAAAGACTCTCGTCAAATGCGAGGTTTTGAGACATTACATATAACGAAGAAAATTTCTCGTTCAGGTGGGTCAACACCGTGCGCAACTTAAAAAGACGAGCCTCGGAGGGTGCCAGGTTTAGCCCAACCATGCCGTTGTTGTCCTCAAAATGAAGATATCTACTGAGGAGGTAGAACCTAGTCAACGACATGAATGAGCTAAACCCAGGAGTAACAAATAAGCCGTCAACTTGAGACCAGTACTCTTCAAGCCGGCTCTTGATGACAACACCCATCCCAAGAATCAACGCGAAAAACACGTATAACTCATCCACCGTGGGGAATGGTGCCACTTGCGAGTCTCTGGTCTTTCACTTGCGCGGCGTATTTGTTGGTCTCCGAGGCTATGTGTTCCATGATCTGCCTATCCCATGTAGCAATGAAAATGCTATACGGGTCGACATCTGGAATGGTTGCACCAACATTATTCTGGGAAAAAGTTTCCCTCCTCGCTGCAGGTGGCAACGGGGGGTTCGGATACTCTCTCCACTCAAAGTTTAGGAATCCCCATGGTTGCTCCGTTGCAAATAGTTCAGGGACAGAATCACCCTCGGGAGCTGCAACATCCGCGGGTGGTTCTGACCCTGCTCTAATGGGGAACGGAGCAACAATGGGGTCTACAGCCACAACTCCATCACCGGCTACCTCCTCGTCGTCTTCATCGTCCGGTCCCCAGTTCACCATGGTGCGTAACTCCCTGGGGACAAATTGCGGCATCAATTCTTCCTCGTTACCGCTATCGTCAGAATCTTCATCGCTGCCTGTAGAAAAAGATGGTATGGTTTCAATTCCGGAGTGGAAACCAGGAGATTGCCCCATAGCCCCAAACCCCAAAACAAATCAGAAGATAGGTTTAATCACTAGGTACTTACCGAAATTGATTAGCCGGTCAATGTCGACCTCACGAAGATTCTGACGAGGGCGATACAGAGGAGTAATTGGCGCCGCCATGCTGGACGATGTAGACGGCGTGGCTGTCGGCGTGCCGACCTGGCTGCATTCATAGAATCTGGAACAAAGAAAGTGTTGTAGTTCCTGCATCTATAGGTGATGAATACAAAAGTCCGTAAGCGAGCTACTTACACGGCCGGCGAAGGCACCGACATCGCCGGTGATGGAAGAGGTGGGTAGGGTGGGTAGGCTGCTGGAGCTGCTGCTGCCGCCGGTTCTTCTTCTTCTTCGACCCTGGAACAAAAGCAATGTTGTACTACCTGTATCCTGAAATGAACGCCTATTTGGCGCAGCCGAGCAGAATTACTTAGATCGCATCGTACAAATCAGCTAATAAACAATCACCAGCTGCACCAGGTGGTGGTGGCGATGCCAGTTCACGTGGTGGCGATTCCCTGGAACAAAAGAAGCGTTGTAGTACCTATAGAAAATCACAAAATAAATGAAAGACCGTTAGCGAGCAACTTACATCATGACGATGTCATCATCACCTCCACCAACTGGTGCAACCGGTGGCGGTGTCACGGCTTGTGGCGGCGATGGTCTCTCGCCGCCGGGAACTGCTCTGGATGGATATTTTTGAACAAAAGTTAAAACTTGTAGTCAAGTAACATGCTGCACAAGTAGAACTACTTACGGTTGCCACACGCGCCGCTTCTTTTAATGGAGGGGGACCTCCAGCAGTTCCCCCACCGGCATCTCGTCCAACTCCATGATCCGGATGCTAAAGTTCAAAACGATTCAATGGTAGTGATTTTGAGTATAGAAAAAAAATTGGATTACAGAAAAATAAGCATAGAAACTCACTCTGCCAAATTAGACGGGCCCGGCCGCTTCCCGCCCTAAGCCGGTGACGCCGTGCTCCACTACCACCGGTGCTGGTGGTGGTGATGGAGAACGCGACGACGGCGGGCTGACGTCACGGTCAGCTCCAGCTCCTCCTCGGCCACGACCACGACCACGCCGTCCTCGCCCTCGCCCGGCCTCCTCCACGGGCTCCTCATGCCCACGCCCTCGCCCACGCACGTTACCAACACGCGCGCGTGCCCGTCGAGGCGCTCGACCACGTCCACCGCGGCCAGCGGGCACGACCGGTGGTGGTGACGGTAGTCGGGTTGCGGGGGGCAGGTAGTCTGGCGATGGGGCGGCCAGACGCCGGCGGCGAGGAGGCGAGTTGACGGAGGCGGCCGACGAGTCGGAGTCGACCGAGTCGGCGGGCGCTCTGCGCTGGCGGCGCCGAGGCCGAGATGTCGTCGGCTCGAGTGGTGGTGGTGGCGCTGCGTCTACCAACGCCTGCGTACTCCGGCTAGGGCCGGCGGTCACCGCCACCACATCGAGCGCCGGCCGACGGCCGGTTTCCACAACCAGGGGTGGTGGTGGTGGTGGTGAGGGGATTAAAGAACGCACACCCCTACCCCTACCCCTACCACCACCCCGCACATTGCCGAGCGTTCGGCAGCCCCTTACTGAACTAACATGCAAAAAAAAAAACACATGCAGAATGCACAAAAGCACAGGCAATGCACACAGAAATAGGCAAAGTAAGAGAAAAAAACCCCAAAAACAAAACCTCCCCCTTTTTAAAGTCGGTTAAAAATAGTTAGAACAAAAACAAAACCACAACCTCTGACTTATTAAAGTCTGATAAAAATAGTTAGAACAAAAACAAAACCACAACCTCTCACTTTTTAAAGTCGGTTAAAAATAGTTAGAACAAAAACAAAACCACAACCTCTGACTTTTTAAAGTCTGTTAAAAATAGTTAGAACAAAAACAAAACCACAACCTCTCACTTTTTAAAGTCGGTTAAAAATAGTTAGAGAAAATTCAAACTGAAATACCTAAACATTTAAAAACCGAAAATCACTACACATTCAAAGTACATACCTATTACAATTTCAAACCACACATCATTCAAAAAACACAACCAACTAGCCCCATAGAAATATCCCACTCGAACAACTACTGAAATGCGCTATCCAGTTGTTTCTGTTTCATCATCCGAGTCACGCCACAAAAAAAACATAAAACCTATAGTCTGATACAAACCCAAATTGGGTGGCGTGGAGTCGATAGCTTTTGTTTCCATTTAAAATCGAATTAGGAGCGTAACCACGACAATTAAATGCATTGTTTCTGTAGTTAATTAATGTAGCATTAGTAATAACGGCAGTTTGGTGAGAATTAGGCAGAATTAATATTCCGTACACGAAGAACAAAAACGGTCACAATGAAAAAATGTCGGCCGCTCGTTGAAAAAATATCACTTCTGCTGGAATTTCCACCAAATACAAAAGAAAACTATTACAAACGGTTCAACACTTACCGATCCATTGATTTCGTCTATTTTCCACTCCCTAAACCTTAAAATTCTATATAAATTACTTTTTTAACTAGATCGAGCTTCGGAAATAAATATGTCGGTCCCCACCGGATCCAGAGACCATCCGAGTTTTTTTTTCCATACCAGTCTATCAAACTAAAATATTAAATCGAGAGGCAACACTCATTGACGGTTTAGTAACAAAAAATATGGAAAAAGCAAGTACGGACAAGCCATATCCAAAATGTGCAGGGCGCAGTTCACGTCCAATTGAAGAATGCGCGTTTCGGGCCTGTCGCATACGAGTGTACCCGGAGCATTGAAACGTGAGTACAAAACGCAAAGAAATTTAATTTCATTATATTACGTTGCATGATGTTAGAACAATATACGGTTTTGTGACCACTAGTGCTGTTACAATCGTACATACAGATTATTAAATAGGTTGTTAGTTTACTGAAAATCGAGAAGTGAAGATATTAGCAATCCGTTTTTTTTACATGTTTGAACACTAGGAATTTCAGCCATGCATTTTTTTGTCATCAATAGGTGTCACTTCAGATCTCCCGTAAATATTACTACCACTGAGGTCGTTGTTGATTTGATCACCAAAGGAATTTGTGAATATGCTTTTCTTTGAAATTAACTTACTTTCTAACTATTCGCGTTGGTATTTTTAATGCAAGTGTGAATACAGTTACGGAACGCAAAAAGAAAAATCGTAATAATAGTCTATCTTTTAACATCTTTGGCGGATCAGGTTTGTTTTCACAACTAAATTAAAGTATCAGGTATAAGGGAAAGATATTTGTTTACGTTGAATTCACTTAAGTTTGTGTAATACATTAAATTATTCTTAAATAATATTTTGGTTCATATCATAACAGAAAAATCTAATCTCGATTTTCTAGAGTGAAATATCGATTCGCTGAATCGATTCAGTACTAAATATCGGTTGGAAAATTGTTTACATTTTTTTGTGCTTTAAATCGATTCGTCGATTAATCGATAACAGATTGCCATCCCTTGCCCATCTCTATCAGAGAGTGACATGTAAATGTAAGTGTCAACGGTTGAAAAAGTTTGAGACAAAACAAATATCATAACTGTGATATGATTATGATTTTTAACTTTATAAGTTACTAGATAAACACTAGATTATTAATAAATCGTTATAAGGTGTGAGTCACTGTGAGGATTAGACTTTTAACTTTTGCTTTGTTGCAAAGACACGCAATAACTTCTAGTTAAAAGTTTTATTGTGATCAAGATTATTTTCAAACCGGTGTTTAAGTTAAGTGAAATAGTTTGTTGTTCGACTCGATTTGCAATCTTACAACCCGAAAATATCACGAGGATTAACGTGACTATAGCCTAGACAGTTGGCGTTTAGTTTTGTTGCTACCAACGGTTGAATAAAGGTAAAGTTAATGTCTCTAGTTGTTATATATCGCATTGTAGAGGACTAACCAACTGATAACATGTCAATCTAACGATACCTACAAATAATAATGATTTAAATTGACTACGGCGAATGAAAAGTGCAACTAGACACTTAGATGGTGTCTAGAAGACGTATTCTGGTATTATGAGATGCTCGAGGGCCAATAACTGTTGAGGTTGTGGCTGAAGATGACATAGATGTTCAATTGGCAACATTTTAATCTACATAGAACAGTTTCTCAGTTTCGTGGGTCAGAGAGATGACGGAGTCAAGAGTTGATTCGGCAATTAAGTTGAAAGTGCATTCTGTGTAGCGAATGTATTTACTAATGTTATCAATAGTAAATTATCTAGCTATTTTTCCAATTGTATAATATGTTTAATTAAACCTGATTTTCATATTAAAAGTACTGTATTGACTATTGTAGTAGCAACTGTGTTCGGATATGGCACGACTAACCAATCGGACCGCATTGGTTAGAATTAAGACAGGATGTCATGTGAAGACAGGATGGTGGGGCAAACGTCACTTAGGTTGTCGTGCCAGTGCTCCGAGCACAGTCTTGAATAGAACATCAACTTGTGCACTCGTGAATGTAAATAGTGTTGGTTGTAAATTGTGTTTCGGTTCGAGAAATATAATAAGTAAGTACATGAACAACTATCTTTTATTCTTTATTTTAACCCTGAACCTGACTAACAGTTTATTTCTTATTTAAAACAAATCATTACTTGATTCTGCGTAAGAGTCAACATTTCAGAAGTGAGATAAAGAATCCTGGTTAAATTTAAATTACCTGCGGGTGTATTGAGAAATTATTATAAAATATTTGGCTTGTTGTGTTATTATGTTTTTTTTTTTCCTTTTTATTTTTCCATTATTTACTGAGGGTTTTGATTACTAGTGGATATTGGTATGGGTTGTACTTTATCTGGCCTATATATTCCGATTAAAAAAAATAGTAAGTCGCTTACCCCTAAGTCACACTCAACATGAACTAGCTAAATATTGGCAGATGATCATACTCTGTTGCAAGTTCTTCATAAAGAACGTGCCTATTGTGTATTTGCTGATAAAACTCTTTTAATTTATGGCTATTTTAAGAACGAATTCTTTGGGATATAATTTCTGTTCCAGAATTACCCGATGGAGAAGGACAATCGAGAGCGTGTTCTCTACAGCCCGACAGATCCTACAGGATCACCTGCTCCTCCTCATCGGTCACGCAGTCGGCTGGGTCGACAATCAGGAGGGCGCCTTAGTCGATGCTCGCCAACCCAAGCCGTGCATCCTCGAGGCCCGGATAGTAGCCGCTCACGCAGCCGGGTGACACGGCGATCGCGCTGTCCAGAGGCTATTCTGCGAAATGAAGGAAGGAGCGGCAGCCAATTGGAACGTCGTGGTCCCAGCCGGGTCGATCGCCGGGCCGGCAGCCAGGCGAATCAGCACGTTGACCGCCGCGCTTCCAGCCGCGAGGTTCACCTCGTGGATCATCGGGTTTCCGGCCGGGAGGTTTACCGCGTGGATCACCGGGCTGCCAGCCGGGAGGTTCACCACGTGGATCACCGGGCTACCAGCCGGGAGGTTCACCGCGTGGACCACCGCGCTTCCAGCCGGAAGGTTCACCGCGTGGACCACCGCGCTTCCAGCCGGGAGGTTCACCGCGTGGACCACCGCGCTTCCAGTCGGGAGGTTCACCGCGTGGACCATCGCGCGTCCAGCCGGGAGGTTCACCGCGTGGACCACCGCGCTTCCAGCAGGGAGGTTCACCACGTGGACCACCGCGCTTCCAGTCGGGAGGTTCACCGCCCAAGTAGCATTTTGTTCTCTTTTATAGTTCACATTCAGTTCACTGGTGATCTCTAAGCATTAACAATGGCCACATGTGGTTCATTGGCTGTATTAAAGTGAACAAATCCACTTATACCTGTATAAGGCATGTTTAGGAGTGTAAAAATGTCCTATTAAGTAACTATTGGTGTTATAATAAGATAACATTACTCTTCTAGTCAGCTTTCATTTTAAAAGCTGAACAAAAGCATTTTAATAGGCGAACTATACGGCATTGGCTATTTAAAGGTTCACGTGTATGGTGTTATAATGCTGGCATTTTAGTACAACACATGTGAACATGAATGTACCCAAAAGCTGTTGTGTAGCACCTGTTGTGGACCGTTATTCAGCTTGTTGCTGTAAGTAGGTCTAGTCTGTGATATATTAATCAGCCTTTATATTATTCCGTAAAAGAGCGTTTAATGAGGTCACATGTACGTTTAAGGTATATTACACGCACCACTATTGATATCTAGTAACACTGACAGCTGTTTATTTGTTCACGAGTACCACATTATTATCCTCTAAGCTAAATAATTATGTGAACGTGGTTTTCTTTAACACTTGGACGACGAAAACACGCGCGTGCATGCATGTAATAATAAAAATGCATAAAAACAATTGGAAACAGAGAGTGAGGACCGGTGGAATCAGAAGAAAAATCTTAAAAGAATATTTGCAGATAGTAAGACCAAATAATCAATCTAATCAACACATTGAACAACAACCTGTTAGTACTACGACGACATGTGAAGCTGAGACCATCAACACGATTTCAAGTGCGACTTCAAACTTTATTAATGACGGTTCCGTACATAATACAGAGGAAAAATTGCCTGAAGCTGAGGCCAGCAATACGATTTCAAGCGTGAGTTCAAACTTAATCTATGACGGTTCCGTACACAACGTAGAAGAAACTGAGTGTGATGGTTTCAGTTCAAGTGAAAGTGAATATGAATACAATTATGAAAAATATGTATCCTTTCGTGAAAAACTAAGAATATGGGCTGTAAAAAATAATATAAGCCATGTCGCTCTAAATGATCTGTCAGCCATCATTAACGAACTGATTCCAGAAATACTACCAACAGATTCTAGAACAATTTTATGTACTCCCAGACAAATTACTATTAAAAATATTGAAGGCGGTCAATATTGGCATAATGGAATAGCAAAACCTCTTGAAAAAATTTTGCAAAATTGGATTGATGTTCCAGATACAATTTCAATAAACATAAATGTGGATGGTTTGCCTATATTCAAAAGTTCTTCTAGTGAGTTTTGGCCTATATTGTGTAACATCTTTGAAAATGCGAAAATAAGGCCTTTCGTAATTGGAATATACTTTGGGAAAGGAAAACCAAGAAATCTAAATGACTTTTTTGAAGATTTTGTACATGATATGAATACATTATTAGAAGAAGGACTCCAAGTCCAGCGTTTACAAAAAAATATAAAAATTAAAATAAGGTGTTTTATATGTGATTCACCAGCTAGAGCCTACATAAAAGGTTAGTTTGACTCGTCTTACATTCTCATTAAATGGATTAATATCTCTCATATCAGGTTAAAATACCTAATCGTTTGGTGTTACAGTAAATAAATTACGCGCAAACCAAATTAAGAACTAAATTGAATTTGTGGGCGCCATAAATTAAATTTAGTTCATCATTTTGTTATATTTGCCGCGCCTGCACTTACTATAATCCAATGATAACCGGACTTTTTTGGGATATAAAGCATTTCATAAATGTTAATCTAGTTAATAAATTATTTGCGTACCAAATTTCATTCTAATTCGTTTATCCGTTCTTACGTTATTGATTAAAAAATATAAACATACAAACAACTAAACTTTCACATTTATAATATTAGTAGGATTATGATAACCAAGACCAAATTTTAAGTGAAAATTAACTTTTCTTGTACTTACTTAATTCTTATTTACAGGAGTCTGCAACTTTAATGGGAAACATGGATGCCATAAATGTACCACGGTCGGAGAGTATTCTCATATTACACACACCGTTACATTCTCTGAATCAAGGTGTCCTGAACGGACTAATGAAGGATTTCGAAATAAAATATATGGCTTGCATCATAAATATGACTCGCCCGTATTAAATCTTCCAGTTGACATGGTAAATCAATTTGTTGTCGGTGATTCACTTCATTTAATTGATTTAGGTATTATGAAGAGGCTGTTAACTGGTTGGCGTGACGGAAATTTTGGCAAATATATTACTAAATGGCGTGCAAATGATATTGCAACAGTTTCATTGTTTTTAAACAAGTGTGTGTTACCTTCAGAAGTGCATCGAGCAGTGCGAGGCCTAGATTCATTAGCACATTGGAAAGCGTCGGAATTCAGAACTTTTCTTCACTATTTAAGTATCGTTATTTTGCCAGAAGTGATGAATAATGACGCCTATAATCATTTCTTAACACTCTATTGCGGCATAACCATTTGCTCAACCGGAACCTACCAACACTTGTTACAATGTGCAAAAAAGCTGCTGGAATATTTTGTAGAACATTACAAAGACTTTTACGGATCAGGCTACATTACAAGCAACGTTCACAACTTATTGCACTTAACTGACGAAGTCGAAAAGTTTGGTCCGCTAATGACATTCAACGCATATCCCTTTGAAAATAAATTATTTATGATCAAAAGCATGCTCAGATCAGGTAAAAAGCCGCTGTCACAAGTTGCCAAAAGAATGGAGGAAAATACAAATGAATTCCTTTGCCAAAAACCTTCTGGCAATAAGTATCCGTTTGTTACAACAACAAACAAAATAAATATAGCAAATTTTGAAGATTTCAAAATTTCTACCAAAAAAAGAGACAGATATATACTGACAAAAAGAATCGAGGTAGTTAAAATTAACTACATAGCAAATAACCACAATAAGATTTCATTAAGAGGTATAAGAATAAATAACATAGAAGATGTTTTTACATATCCAATAAAATCGTCTCATCTTTCAATATACAAATCAAGAAGTCTTGAAGATTGTGACCATACTTTGGTTGTTTTAGAATCTAAGGATATTAAGTGTAAATTAGTGTGCGTTGAATACAAAGAATTTCAATACTTTATACCTTTGTTACATACATTAAAAGAATAATACAACTTTACGAATATTGATCATTTTTATTTTTAAATCACATAAACTTTGAGCCTCTTACACTTTATATTTATTTCAATTCACAATTCCCAAAAATAAGAATCCTTTTGAAAAAAGTTAAAAAATCTCAAAAATAGTAAGAATTTTTACAATACTTTGGATTTTGAACGCTTTTTTTTTCAAATAATGTATAGACGTCTTAATAAACTTTTTCATTGCCATCTTTTTCATAAAGATCATAATGTAGTAGGAAATAAATGTATTATTATAATTTTAAATCAGTCAGTTAGTTTTAAGGCTCCTTCAAACAGGCGCGACACGCGGAACAATCGCGTGCGACACAAAGGCACCGCAAGTCGCGCAACGATCGGCGCCTTTGTGTCGCGCGCGATTATATCGCGTGTCGTGTCTGTTTGAAGAATCCTTTATACAGGTACTCAACATCATGGCACTTAACATAATCACTTAAAGTATATTATATCTTTAATCTAATATATTTTGATTTTCAAACTAACACAATTCGAAAATTAGTTAAAACATTTGAAAACTCAAAGAAAATAATTCTTCCGTAAAAAATCAACATGATAACTTTCATTAAAACGAACATTTTCATAAACATTTAAACTCCATTTACAATAAGATTAGACTTTAAAACAAACCTTTTTTGCAGTACCTTCAACCAATTTTGACTTCTATTCCGTAGACTTAAGGATGACATTAAAAGCAAAAAAGTGGTTACAATAACAACTGTTTACTGCAGCTGCCATTTGTCATGCCACCAACACAATATAAGTCAAAATCGGTTGAACGGACTGTAAAAATGGTTGTATATGTCTAATCTTATTGTAAATGGAGTAGTACACACGCAATAAGAATCATTTCGTTTCTTGACAAGATTATTGTAATCGTTCAACCAATCTAAGTCAGTTACTATACAAAAGGAAAGGTGAAAAAAAGGAGTGATAATACTGAGCTGGGTGATAGTATTAGTCGTACTGAACAATATTCCTCATGGGCTAATAATATGGCTAAATCTGAAAAAAAAAACAATCGGATAATAGGTCATTTTGTATGCCCCCATGTACGCACCTACTTTTTTTAGTTTTTGCCATAGTTAAGTCTCATGAGGAAAGTTACTCAGTATGACAAATCATTATTATCGCCCTAACAATATTATTACTCCTTTTTGACACGAACTTATGTACTCATTATAATATAACATTGAATTGTAATGGTTTTTTTTAGTATTTAGATACTAATAAATCCTATTTTTCAAAATAATACAAAATGTATCAAAAAAGGCTTAACATGGAACACTCGAGGAAACTATTATTCTTATTTAATTTCAATCATCAAAATAACTTCACATCAAAAGGATTGTTTTCAAAATGATCCAGTTTTTAACACAAATCCTCATCATCAGACTCTTCTTCTATCCCTTTTTCTAATTCCATCGCTAATGATTCGTTAGGAGAGTCGTGATTGTTAGTAGAAGCTTTGCTTGTGGATTGATTCGGTTCTTTTTTTTTAATTGTGCCTTTAGGTTTAGTTTTTCGAATTCTTTTAGTTGAAGATCTTAAATCTTTCATTGCCCTTCTTTTCACAGCATTTTTTAAAGATATTTTAAAAAACTTTTCGGTCTGTCCCATGGTAAATGTAGGATCCCATGAACGTATCATGTCACAAAAAAATTTAATAAAGTTTTTAAAATCTTTTAACGGGATCTTTGAACAATTGCCACGACTTGCTCCAGACCAAGAACATTTACACATAAAATCGCGTGTAATCAATGAGTCGAGCAATTTGTAGGCAAATGTTAAGCCATTGCCTTCACAGGGTTGAAACAAAAATGATAACTGTTTTTGTAACTTTGCTCTCTCAGCTTTATCATTTAAAGTATTTTCTAGACTCTCAAGTTGTTGTTTATCGTCAATCTGTTCAAGACGGAACGCCTCATTCTCTTCTGGGTTAGTGTCTTTTAATAAAGTAACGGCCATTGGTTGTTCAATTTTTTCCGTAATTGTTGCTATGCCGTCGCTGAATTGCACAGACAACATCGCTATCTTCTGTGTGAGTTTTTGCATATGTTCAATAATATCGTGGAGTATTTTGTCCTGGTTATTAATTTTTTGTAACAATAGGTTTTGATTACCAATAAGTTGATCGCAGTCGAGCGTAGGTAACAAATTCAAAGTTTCTTCCGTTATCATTTGATTATTGGCTTCAGAACAAGGTCTATCATCTATATTATTATCATTATGCGCCTGAAAAACAAAAAAAAAATACAAAAATGAAACTGAATAAGGAAAAAAAAATAATGTCACCTCCTGTCTAAAACTCCTAGGCAATTAACAAATTTTAGTGAAATGAAACGAAGCACACGCGCCACCAAAGCCGTATTTTTCGTTTAAAAATCTCAAGATGTTATAGTTTTCTTCTTCTTTGGAGTGGAATATAAGTTTGACGATCAACCCGGCAAACCCGGTGTCAGTCTTAAAAGGTTGTATCTACTATAAAGGCAAAGCTTCGGAACCTGACCTATGACGAAACAGAAAACATTTTGTGCCCCTTAATATAACTAGCACCTTCCCTGCTCCTTCTCTAATTGCCACACACGTACGCACGCACCCACATGCACGCACACTCACACTCATGCAAACACACAACTACACAAACACTACACTCATTCACCACTCCACTATGTAATAATGTTAAGTTACTGATGAATGTATTTATCAATGGGGAACCGTCCACAATACAAAAACAATGCCTCAGCCACACGCCACTTGTGTGTAAAACAGCGAAACTTCACACACTCGCTAAATGTTGACGCACTTAGTGAGTGTGTGAGTGAGTGAAGTTACGCTGTTTTAGGTAGGTCTGTATAGATGTAGCAAGGTGGTTTTGTGATCAAATAAATAGATACAAACTAAAACAGCGTACTTACTAAATTTTGAACCATATCTTCAAAGTTGTTTATCACTGGCGCTGATCGGTTACAAGTTGTTGTTGCTGGGGTTTCATTGTCAGTATCCGTCTGATTTTCCATAATCTGTATTTCTTGCTGCGCTGCCATGTAGGTCTCAATATTATTTCGTTTGACTGAACAGTCTAGAATGTCCCAGTTTGGACTTGGAAATGATGACTCGTCTCTTACTAGACGCGCTCGGTTTTTAATTTTTTCTGATGGCCAAAATAGCTTCCCATTTTCTTCCCATATTGAAGGTACAATACTTAGTCTACGTCGCCCTTTTTCTAGTGTTTGGACTATCTTGAACGGCATGGTCTAAAAAAACCATTAAAATAATTAAATTAGTTATCATACTACATTAAATATACTCTGTAAGCAGCAAGAAAATAAACATAAACTGAAATTTATTAAAATTTATTAATAGTCTACACGCACGATATACGAGTAGTTGTATTTGCAGATTATCGATCTCGCCATCAACAATATCGAAACCATCGTTGTCCATCCATCATACTGCTATTTACATTGAATCTGGAGTTGACCTCTACCATTTGAAATTCACAAGTAAACTGCACAGATATACCTACAAACCTTGCCTGCACCAACACACCACAAAAATATTAAATAATACAAAACACACTGAGTAATAACTGTTAAGTTAAAATATTATTTAACGTAAAGTTAGGTACCCTACCTAAGAAACAATGACGTTAACGACAGCAATAAGCAACGTGGCGTTCGATTTACTTCGTGTTTATTTTACAACTGTTAACACTAGGTAATAACAAACAAGCAAACCGCAACCGAACAGCGAAGTTTAGTGCCATCTCGGTTTCGCTTGTACCTCTCACTTATACCCTTACGTGCACCTCTCACAAGGAATGCTCAAAAGATTAAGAAGAAATAGAACAGAGTGCGCTGTTCCCAAACAATCTTATCCATTACAATGGATTTATACATTTTAAAGTTTTCGTATACCGCCATAATAATGGATCGGTCATTTGAGTGGATAGATAGGTAGACATAAGTATATTTATGTACCTATAATTTAGTTTGAGGATGAAGTGCAAAATACCTATGTAAGTGGAGAGCTCTACTACACTGCTTGGAGTGTTTTAATTTGAACTTCCTAATATAAATATATTTTTGTAAGTTAAATCAGCCCGGATTCTAACAATACCTACTCGCCTATTAAAACTAATCATACAATCTACTGCATTTACTATCGAAAACTATACACTAACTTGTTGTAGGTGTTCAAAGAAAATTTACATTTTCAATGCGGATCTCTAAAATTTAGTATGCTAAAAAATATCTAAAAGGGGAAAATCGTGAACTATTGAAGAACTGCATAACAGCCCAGGGCTGAATATGAGCCTAACCCAGATATGTTGACATTATAATGGTACACATGTGAACCTTTCTAGAGCTCACGACATTATAATGGTACACATGTGAAACTTGAAAGAGTTCACAGCATTAATTTGGAACTACAATGGTTCACTGTAATTGAAAAAAATGGCCACCATTTTGTTCACTCATAACCTATAATATTTTTAATTAATTATGGTTTTATCACATACTACGGAGTTTTCGTGATTAATTTTGTAGTAAGTGTTCAAATAAAAAGCCATAGACTGATTTAGATGCCTTATAAACACAAATATGAAAAATAGCATTGTTCGTCCCCGGTTATTTAGATATATTTTTTTGATAAAAAGGGATTATTCCTGAGGCGCGTGAAAATTTTAACTCTAAATATGTACATACTTTACAATAAATTTACAATACCCATAATATTAACACAATAGAATATAATAAACACAAGTACTTACCAGTAATATTAAATAAGTCACATGAAAAATTCACTAAATACTCGCATGACCAGATGTTGCGCGTAGTAATAATTTAAAAATAAATATTTATTACAAAATGTGATACTCAAGTGATAATTTGGAGAAAAAGTGGCCTACTAGTAGTTTTTAGGGTACACTTGTGAGCGATAATTACTATAGAGACTGTATAATTGTTCACTCGTTACTTTTTATAACTCTCTTGTCTGTATGAAGTACCATACGGAATCTTATATCTTGCTGTTGATCAGCTTTAAGTCCACTGTTCTCTCCTAAACTGCCATTAAAGTGCTACTATTCTGCTACTGTATACCTTTAGTGAACTTAAGGCTGAATAATTTGTGCCCAAACCGGTGGTATAAGGGCTGTATAGAGTGCTACAGAACTCTTATACTGCTTACATAGACAGCTTAAAGAATAAATGTGTCCCATTACTCAACCGCTATAGAACCCCCAGTGCTACTTGGGCGGGCCTTCAGCCAGGAGGTTCACTGCGTGGACAACCGGGCTTCCAGTCGGGAGTACCGCCGAGGTACGGCGCGTCTCTCTCCTGGCACTGCAAGGTCCCGGTCACGTAGTCCAGTGAGGCAGCCCCGGGCCTGCACTGTGAGGGATGTCCAAGCCTCGACGCAGAAGACCACGGGTGAGTCCACTTCTCTATCGGAGTTATCCAGTCTTTCGGACCTTGTCAATGTTTTAAAATCCATGTCTAATAATGATTCCCATAAATTAGGTTCCCTTAACAATACGATTCCAGAGTTTGACCCAAGTAAACGAGAACAGACAATGACTATGTGGCTCCATAAAGTTAATGAGTGCGCCACCATTTATGCATGGTCGGAAAAGCAAGTAATACATTTTGCATTACCAAAGCTAAAGGGATTAGCCCAGAGATGGTATGAGGGCCTTTCGTCCGTTCTGTTTACTTGGGCCGAATGGCAGGAAAAACTTTTGGCTGCTTTCCCATCGGAAGAGAATTATGGCCAAATGCTAAGCGACATGTTGGCCAAACGAGCTAGGTTCACGGACTCCTTAGAAGAATATTACTATGACAAGCTGACCCTTATCAATAGATGTGGTATAGGTGGGAAAAGGGCAGTCGAATGCATTTTACATGGCATTGATGACCGATCAATTAGGTTAGGTGCTGAGGCAGCTCAATTCGAGGATCCAAACAAACTCCTCTCGTATTTACGTAATGCTCGAAATATAAAATTCAACAACGAGCGTAAATTATCGAAAGGCCAACCACATAAACTCCAAAATGGTTCCAACCCTAGACCTACAAGATGCTCAAATTGCAAGAAGGATGGTCATTCTACATCCCAGTGCACACAGCCAATTAGGAAGTGTAGCCGGTGCAATAGAATAGGACATGAGGTAGGACAGTGTTACGCTAAAGTCCCAATAACTGAAGAGAAAATAGTCATGCGAGTAGAGGATAAGATTAATATAGAGGAGACCGCTTCTTCAAAAATAACCACTCCCGTGTCGGAACCAAATAAGAAATACTTCAAAACTGCTACGGTAAACGGTTTCTCTATCACTGCATTCTTAGACTTTGGAAGTGAATGCTCAATGATTAGGTTGTCAGCATTTCGAAATGTAGGTTCGGAGTATAGTGTTGATAATCTGCCGGTGCTGAGAGGTTTCGGCAACTCAGTTGTTCCTTGCATAGGTAAACAACGCGTTCAAATAATTATTGACAAGGTCGAAGCTGACCTAGAGTTGCTAATAGTCGCAGACGATGCCATGCATGTGCCCCTATTGGTAGGCCAAACCTTTACGGAACAGCCACACGTAGTCATACAGAAAACTAGCGATGCCTTAGAAATTTCGGAACTTGATCACCAAAATACGGTACCCAATAGTAAAATAAATTTATTTTGTAAAGGATCTGTCAAAGTTTTAGGCCTTGCCATTGTGGATGTGTATGCGGATCCGCCACATCAAGGCGACATCTTTGTCAATGGCAGTATTCGATTTTTGAAGGGCATTCGCTATTCAGTAGCAGCCGGATTGTTCCAAATGGATGAACGTGGAATAGGACATATCGTTGTCAGTAACAGTTCACCATCACCATTGGTGCTTTCAGAAACACTTTAATTGCTCGTGGTCGTGTAGCTCGGGAAGAGTCCACTGTCCAAGTCTTGACAATTTCTTCAACTATTAGCAGTGAGTCTAAATCTATTACTGAGGCTGATTTAAATCTGAACGACGAACTATCTTCTGAGTATAGGATCCAACTACTCAATCTACTGAATAGGTATCGATCTTGCTTTGCTTTTAATTTGACAGAATTAGGGAAAACCACGGCTGGTCACATGACTATAGATCTCCAAGATAACGAACCCGTCGTATATAGACCCTATCGTTTGTCGTTTAGCGAAAAGGAAAAGGTTAGGGAAATGGTTTCCGAACTGCTGGCAAATAATATCGTAAGACCATCAACGTCATGTTATGCGAGTCCTATTGTCGTGGTTAGAAAGAAGTCCGGCGAGCTTCGCTTATGTATCGATTATCGTGCACTGAATAAAAAAACTGTTGGATGTCCTCTCTGGTAATAAATATTACACTACTTTGGACCTTGCTTCAGGTTATTTCCAAGTACCAATCCAAGAAGCAGACAAACACAAGACCGGGTTTGTCACGCCGGATGGCCACTACGAATTTAATCGTATGCCGTTCGGCCTTGCAAACGCCCCAGCTACGTTCCAACGTATTATGAACCAAGTCCTTGGGTCATTGCGTCATAAGGAAGCTCTGGCTTACTTAGATGACGTAATTATTCCTTCAAAAGATATAAATGAAGGGATGTCACGACTTGAGTCCGTGCTGCGTCTATTCATGGATGCTGGTCTTACATTAAAGCTTCCCAAATGTTTCTTTTTCTGTAGCTCTGTCGAATATTTAGGCTTTGAAATTTCTGCTAATGGCATCCGGCCAGGCGAGAGGAAGGTAGAGGCTGTGAAGCTCTTCCCAATACCTCAAAACCAACATAATGTTCGTCAGTTTCTTGGACTCTCTAGTTTTTTCCGCAGATTTGTTCGGAATTTCTCGGTTATTGCAAAACCTCTCACACAACTCTTAAAAAAAGACGCTATATGGTCTTGGGGTAAAGATCAGGAAACCGCATTCCGTTGTCTACAGAAAGAACTCGTCCAGCGTCCCACTCTGGCTTTATACGATCCGAAGGCCTTAGATACTCAGCTTCATACGGACGCTTGTAAGATTGGAGTGGCAGGTATCTTATTGCAAAAACATGGAGACGATGTTCTTAGGCCTATCGCTTACTTTAGCAGGCAGACTACGCCTGAGGAACAAAACTACTCGTCTTATGACTTGGAGACCTTGGCCGTAGTTTCTTCCTTGCAAAAATTCCGCGTTTATTTAGTGGGTATCAAATTTAAAATACTTACTGACTGCAACTCTCTTCGCGCAACCTTTCAGAAGAGAGATATGATTCCTCGAGTCGCTAGGTGGTGGGAACAGATGCAGGAATACGATTTATGCATCGAATATAGGGCCGGTCATCGCATGGCTCATGTTGATGCACTCAGTCGGAACCCTATACAGCAGACTCATGACGTTATGGTCGTTAGTGAAGGTGATTGGTTAGCTACAGTCCAAGGCGCGGATAGTGAAATTCAAAGGATTGTTGGTATTTTAAAAGATCCTCAGCTTGATGACGTGGTTGACATTAAATCAAATTATAAACTGAAGTATGATAGGCTCTATAGGACAACTAGTGAGGGCGATAGGTGGGTCGTGCCAAAGGGAGTAAGATGGCTAATCGTAAAACAAAATCACGACGACATAGGCCACTTCGCTCTTGACAAAACTCTGGAACGTATCAAAGCTAAATATTGGTTCGCAAAGATGCGTGGTTTTGTCAAGAAGTACGTCGGTTCTTGTCTGGAATGCGCATATTCAAAGGCTTCTGGAGGTAAGAAACCTGGCACTTTACATCCTATACCAAAAGTAGATATCCCCTTTGACACTATTCATGCAGATCATGTGGGCCCCTTTGTACGGAGTACGAGGGGTAATATGTATGTTCTAACCTTGATTGACTCATATACTCGGTATATTTATTTGAAACCCGTAAAGAACACAAAAACATCTACTTCTATAAAGGTTTTCCGTGAGTACTTTGGTTTGTTTGGCGTCCCAAGGAGGATCATAACGGATCGTGGAACCTCTTTCACTAGCAAAAACTTTAAAACGTTCATACTCGATAAGAACATTAAACACGTGTTGAACGCCGTTAGTACCCCAAGAGCTAATGGTCAGGTGGAACGATATAATAGGACTCTCGTTGATGCTTTGTATATAAATAGTAACAAAGATTTTTTTTCGTTTATAACAATTTGGTTGTGATGCATCAAAATGTGAATGGATTGATAAGTAAATCGGACATATTATGTTTAAACCTTGAATATCTGAAGAACTCAGGGAAGGATGTTGATATTATCTGTATTACAGAACATAATATGATTAACTCTGACCTCATGCACCTAACCCTTCCAAACTATACTTTGGCAGCATCCTATAATAGGCACAATAGAAAAGGAGGATCGTGTATACTTTTAAAAAACATTCATAAGTACAAAGTACTACAAGAAATAGTCGGCCTTGGTGTTTCTAATGTAACAGAATGTTCAGCTATTGAACTACTGGAACATAATATTGTAATCATATGTATATACCGACCACCAAAATGCGCCCAAGATGAACTTAATACATTCTTTAACGTCTTACATGTTACATACATCATACATTGCGTAACCGGAAGTTCACAAAAACTATTATGTGTGGTGATTACAACATCGATTTGTTAAAAAGAAATTACAGTTCCTTAAGATTGATACAAATAATTGCCAGCTTTGATATGAAAATTGGCACGCGCAATCCGACTCGGCCAAGGAGTAATACGTGCATTGACAACATTTTTCACAATATTAGAGGTAGCAAATGCGAAATCATTGACTTGGGTATGTCAGACCACACTGCTCAATTACTAAAATGTCCAGTAAAAAAAACTTGCATCCTTAAATTTTGGTACACAAAAAAGCGAGACTTCAGTAAAGAAAACGTAACTAAATTCAGGGAATCCCTAATGAGCCTAAGTTTTCAAGATATCTACTCTACTGATGATCCAGAACTAGCTTATAATTCATTTTTGGAATACTATAAACTTTTTTATGACCTTTGCTTTCCAGTTATAAGAATAAAAAACAATATTGCAAAAAAACCTAAATGGCTATCTAAGGGAATTAGTCTGTGTTGTCGACACAAAAGAAATCTACTGTGGAAGTATAGAATCAATCCCAGCGAAGCCAAAAAAAATGCTCTCAAGCAGTATAGCACTCGACTAAAAAAGATAGTAAAACTTACACAAAAGTCTCAAAACAATTATCTTATATATAATGCAGAAAACAAATCAAAAGCCACATGGGGGATAATCAAAGCAAACAAAACTCATTTACCAAAAGAAAATATTAAACAAATAATAGTAAACAATCAAACTATATCTGACCCTCAAATGATTGCTGAGGAATTTAATAAATACTTTGTTAATATAATCAAACCAATAAATAAATTTAAGAAATCCAATATCATTTTATCATGTGACAATAATCTAATTAATGATTCTGTAAACTCGACATCTGACAATAATAGTAATAGTGATTTATTTAATAGTGATAATTTGACATTGACAGCTCAAAAACTTAATAATATTTTAAATAATAACAATAATTTGACATCACGCAATAACTCTTTTAAATCTTTGTTCTTAAACCCTGTAATTCCATATGACATTTACAGAATAATTAAATCCCTAAAGAACACTAAAAGCACTGGATATGATGACATTACAACCTCTTCAATCAAAGAAGTAGCGCATGTTATCAGCCCAATACTCAGTCATATCTTCAATCTCTGTATTGAGCACGGTGTTTTCCCGAGTAAACTGAAAATGTCTGTAGTTAAGCCACTATTCAAGAAAAATAACAAGGAGGACATGACATCCTATAGGCCTATAGCACTAATCCCTATATTTTCCAAGATATTAGAAAAAGTTATATATCTTGCAATCAGTACTCATTTTGAAAAAAATAATCTGTTTGCAAAGGAACAAAAAGGCTTTAGGAAAAATAAATCAATTGACTTAGCAATTTATGATCTTTTAAAACCAATTTACACAAATCGGACCGCATTGGTTAGAATTAAGACAGGATGTCATGTGAAGACAGGATGGTGGGGCAAACGTCACTTAGTTTGTCGTGCCAGTGCTCCGAGCACAGTCTTGAATAGAACATCAACTTGTGCACTCGTGAATGTAAATAGTGTTGGTTGTAAATTGTGTTTCGGTTCGAGAAATATAATAAGTAAGTACATGAACAACTATCTTTTATTCTTTATTTTAACCCTGAACCTGACTAACAGTTTATTTCTTATTTAAAACAAATCATTACTTGATTCTGCGTAAGAGTCAACACTAAGTTATTGTGGATTGTGGACACTTGGGTTTTATTTTATTTACTTGGTACAGGAGTCATTTTTTTGGAGGAAACTTGGAATGGTTTTCTTGTTCTGCGTTGTTCAACGATGCTTAGCCTCGGTAATCTTGAACATTGTTCAAAAGTTTTAATAATTGTAACATCTCTTTAAAATAAAGGTGTGAATTTGTGAATTGTGTGATTGTGTGGTGTCATGTAGGAAGTCTAGTACCTACCTAACTTGAATAATAAATGTGGAATTTAAAGTGTCAGTAATGGTTGTGGTGTTCTAACTTTTTGAATGTTCTGTGCTGGTCATTGTGAACATACCTAACGTAATTTTGTGTTATTTGCTATCTGACCAAGCTGGATAAGATAATGTTAACACAGATGTAAAGTCGGTGACATGCGGTGCATGATTTCATTTTCTTTTTATTTTGCAAAATTGGTAATGTTTGATGTTGGTAGTTATTATATCTATCGCACTGAGGGTTTGGTATGAAATCATTAACAGAAAATGGAGTTCTTGAATATGCTTTTGGCTGGGTAAGAAATCCTGAATGTGAGGTTGCCGTTGTATTTAGTACTGAGAATAAAGGTTGAAATAACATGGTTTACAGGTGCTGTTTATGGTTATTGGAGTTCTGAATGGTGGCAACTATGTGTTGAATTAAAGGCTTTGTTTGGTTTATGTTGAGTTAGAGAAAAGCTGAAAGAAAAAGTACCCATTGGCGTAACTGAATGTACTATGTTGAAGACTGATTCAAATCAATCTAGCAATGGTGAGGTCGGTGTGTACGGTCAAAGGACTGACTGTACGGTGAGGTGTGTACGGTCAAACGACTGACTGTACGGTGATGAGTAGTCACTGCGGTGACTGCTGTAACCGAGAAAGGTTACGAGGTGTGAGTGGTCAAAGATGACTGCTGTAACCAAGGAGGGTTACGAGGTGAGTAGTCAAAGATGACTGCTGTAACCGAGATGGGTTACGAGGTGAGTGGTCAAAGATGACTGCTGTAACCGAGGTGGGTTACGAGGCCTGGTCAGGATGACTATGGTTGCAAGATGGTCACAGGGTTGACCATCGGGAGCCACAGCGATTGCTGTGGGACCAAGAAACATTGCTGGATATGTGTGGTGGGGAGCCTGGTCCCTCTGGGGCTTTGGTGACCTGTTGTCTGTCTGGGGAAGCCTGGTCCCTCTGGGGCTTCGGTGACCTGTTTTTTAGTGTATGTGGTATGGGTATCTGGCAGTCTTGTTGCTTTGAGAGGACCGGTTGTCTGGGGGAGCCTGGTCCCTCTAGGGCTTCGGTGACCTGTTGTCTGGGGGGAGCCTAGTCCCTCTGGGGCTTCGGTGACCTGTTGTGTGTCTGGGGGAGCCTGGTCCCTCTGGGGCCTCGGTGAACTGTTGTTTGGTGTATGTTGTGTTGGGCGTTTGGGTGGTTTCTGGCACACTTAGTGCTTCGAGACCGAATGGACGCCGGTTGGGAACCTGGTACCTCTGGTGCTTCGGTAACCGTTTAGAATGTGGTAATATGGTTGTCTAAACGGTGAGGTGGCTGTTTCGATAGTACGAAGATGGTTGTGTACGGTGTGGAGACCTAGATTTACATGGAGAAAACAAATGAACTGTGTGAAAGCTATGAGAATTCCGTTTTCATGAGTAAAGAAGTACTTGATTTTTGTTATAGGCTGGTAATATAGGGTGTTGATTGAAGGTTTCACGTAGAAGGAAGATGTCACGTATTTTTTTTATTTGGTCAGGAGCGGCCGAACTTAACCTATTACTTATTTTTTTATTGTTGTTCTGTCTCTGTCTGTTTTTTTATTAAAATTGAGTAACGATTTCTCTCGTCGCTCAAACGTGGGACCGTTTGTATGTCAGGTTGGCCGTGTAGGAGGAAGGTATATGACTAATAATCTAGAACAAAGAAGTATGACGCATGTAAACTTATTAATTCAGTTTTGTTTAATTGGCAACATTTAGCCTACGATTCAATCTCAGTTCGATTTTATTCGATTGACAACACTTTATTTGGCTTATGTCAAAATACTCGATTTTGATTGGATGTTAAAAGCTGTGAACTTTGCCCGAGGTGTTCTTAAACCAATGAAAGCAGGGTAGCCAATAATAATGGCGACCTGAGCGAAGTCTCCCGCCATGTTTGGTCGGAAGAAGTTAGGAAAAGGAACGCGCGGTAGCGCGTTTGCAAAAAGTTGAAAAGAGAGTTCTGAGGTAAATAATTGAGAAGTAGCCTAAAGTGTGGCGTTATAAACTTGAAAGTGTGTTTTGTTGAGAGAAAGCGAAACGAATAGGTGGCCGAATTCGCTGCTTTGATCAGATTGGAACAAGGACTATCTCCAAAAAGGCATAAGTTACCTGCATTGTAGCATGCATATACCCACGAAAGCCCACAATACCGAGGGTTTATCGAAGATAGCCCATCTATTTGCGACACATATATATCTCATTAATACTAAGACCGAGCCCCTAAAGATTGTGTAGATCATGATAATTATGCATGCATATAAAATTACGAAAGAAGCTGTTTGTTTAAGTGTGAAAGTTTGGAGGTTTCAGAGTTTGTAAATTTCAGGCTGTTTGTCATTTATTTAATCACGCAGAAAGTGCTGGATCGACAGAATTTTTCGCGGAAATAGATCATGACCAGGACATAGGTTTAGTTCCCGCGGCAATAAGAAATGAATGACTAAGATTTGTGCGGGCGCGAGAAAGAGACATCATTGTACACAACATTTTACAACAACGGGTAATAAGGGACCGACCCAGAAATTGCGAAAAAGAAATCAGATGTTTCATTAATTTTGTTAAGGTGTTGTTTTAACTCGTGCGCTATTTTTAATATTACGTGTATATATTATACGGGACAATAATAGGAACGGTTATATATAAAAAAAAAAACAAACAAAAACAGTTTCCGAATTAAAATCATATATTTTTCTATTTATTATACATGACTAAACATTATTGCTCTGTGTAGTTTCTGTCTCTTACCACATAAATCAAAATATTTTCTTTATGACTCTTTAAGTGAGCACGTATACGCATTAAAAAAAACGTATTAGGTATTAGCTATTTGCTTAACTATCTTAATTTCATGCAAATCATTACAATCAATGAAGCCCGTGATGGGAGTTAAACATTTTCTGCAACAGAGAAGTAAAATATTGTTATACGACATTAATTAAAACGTTGAACGCCGCTTTAATTTATCAGTCTTTCTGTTTGGATCGTGGGGGACACCGTGTGGTCGACATACAATAGTTGCGTTGGGGCCGAGGGGTACAATATATGACCGCGAGTCAGAGGCGATTTTAAGCGTCTTTATTGGGCCGTCGGGCACAGATATGAAGCTAATATGTATTTTACGTGACCCCCACGGACCTGCAGACAAACAGATTGTATATGGTTTTTAATAAAAAATATGACATAGGAAAATATGACCAATAATTTCGAGACAAGACTTGTTTGAAAGTTCTAAAGGAATAAAAAAAGTTAATTCAAAAATCAAAAATCCGACTGCTTAATAAGCGAACTTAAAAGCTGTAAACGTGAAAAAATCATCAGCAGTCGGGTTTTTGTTTTTTTTTTTTTTCATTTACAACTTTTAGTTATAATTTTTTTTTCGTATTGCTTTTAAACATATAAGTACATATGTTGTTGTGTGTTTTATACATATATTATTGTAATCAGCTTGAAGTGGACTGTATTTGGTTTGGAAGAATGAAAATACTGTCGTGATTCGTATCTTAAATTTTATTCCTTATTGTTATTACAACTGTATGTTGTTACAATTGTAGAGCTGAAGACTGACTGTGTCCGACTGTGTCTCAGCCTCCAAACGGTCCGACCTTTATACTAAGACCGCTAGGCGCGAACAATGGCGCCCCTCTCTCTCAATGGCGCTCGGGTCATAGAAATGCCGTAATTATTAAAATTATCTTACTTAAATCTACACAAATTATACATTTCCTTAATCTACATACGTAATTCTACCTAGGAAACATATAAAGCTGTAAAAAGGTCAACACAAAAATCATGTCTAACCTAGAATCCTCCCTACTAATGAGCTATCAATACATGCATAATCTTACCTAATTATCTACGTTTTCTCTTGTTCTTATATGTATTACACGGTGTACGTAGCCTTACTTTAAAACTCACATGGAACCTACATCAATTATATTTAAAACATCCACGTGGGATTTTTATAACACTAAAAAGAGAAATTTACAGATAATTCTAACGGGTATCCTATTTTCTCACGCCGAACCCCGGTAATTACAAAATGTGTTTTGGGATACAACAATAGGCCATTCAATGTTTAAGTACGGTTGCGTATGGTTCTAAGCATTTATTGTTGCTTATTTTTACAAAGCGGCATCTTTGACAACAGCAAAAAAGAGTCAATTTCACCCGGCTCCAACTTTCAAAGTCAAAGTCAAAGTATTTTATTTGTTTAACATAGGTAATATGGTACATGGTATAAAATTTGTGTTGTATCACTATGTTTTGCCTTGCAAGGCGTACAAAGTAGGTGTAAAAGAAAAATAAAAATAAAACGACAAACCAAACAAACAAGATAGAATAACAAGTGGATCGGACATTTTTTATTTTATGGTTCTATCATCTAAAAACTCATTGATAGAGTAGTAAGCCTTTTCAATCAATAATTTCTTTAATTGCGATTTAAAATGGTTTATATTGGTCATGCTTTTTAAAGTTTTTGGTAGTTTATTATAAATCTTTGGACCCATGCCAAGACAACTCTTCGAGAAAAGTGCAGTACTGTGTTTTTTTGACTTTAGTATGCTTTGGTGACGTCTAGTATTAAGTTTCTCAAATTTAGACAGATTCTCCTTAATAAATATTGATGTTTCATAAATATAGAGGGATGGAAGCGTAAGTATTTTCAAACTAACGAAAAATGGTTTGCAACTTTCGGTGGTTTTTAACAAACATATCGCTCGAAGACATTGTTTTTGGGCTTTAAATGCCATTTCTCTGTTGGTAGAGTTGCCCCAAAATATTATGCCGTAACGAAGAGTTGAGGAGACATATGCATGATATGCAGTAAGGACAGTATTACGATTTACAACCTTATTCAAATTGTGTAAGGCATAGCAAAATTGATGAATTTTTTTTATCATAGTCTCCATGTGTGTTTTCCATGTCATGCTTTCGTCTAGCCAAATACCTAGAAATTTGGTTCGTTCCGTTTTAATAATCTTATTTTGGTCATAATTAATGTCAAGAATTTTAGAACTAGTTCTTTGTTTAAATGTCATTATTTGAGTTTTATTAAGATTAATCTGTAAGTTGTTATTATTTAGCCATTGAATTATTAGACTTAAGCTACTGTTTATGTCGTTTTCATGTGAATCAATATTTTCACCAGAAATTACTATAGTACAGTCATCAGCAAATAGGGTCATAGGATGTGGTATGGTTTTCGGAAGGTCATTTATATAGCATAAAAATAATAAAGGGCCAAGCACACTTCCCTGAGGCACACCATAGTAAATGTGTCTCTCTCTCGATTGGTAATTAATTTCAGTTTTAGTTTGAACATCGACTGCTGAAATACAAGTTACCTGTTTTCTGCCAGTAAGGTACGACTTTATTAAGTCTAAAACTTTGCCCCTAATGCCATACTTATAAAGCTTATTTATAAGGATTTCATAGTCTACAAAATCGAAAGCCTTAGTCATATCCATAAATAAGGCTGTTACAGGTATTTTTTGGTCCATATTTGTAACTATTTCGTTGATCAATTCATAAATGGCCATGTTTATGTTTTTACACTTTCTAAAACCATACTGCTCCTTAGCTAAAATGCCATTTTTTTCAAGGAACATGTATATACTGTTATAAATAACCTTTTCAATTATTTTGGAAAATATCGAAAGAAGAGCAATGGGTCTGTAGTTTTGTATATTTTGAGGATCATCCTTTTTAAGTAGTGGTTTTATTACGGACAGTTTTAAGTCTTCGGGAAAAACACCATGTTCTATACATAGGTTTGTAATAAAGCTAAAAACCGGTGAAATTTCAACAGCTACGCTTTTTATTATCTTAGTTTCAATGTCGTCAAAGCCAGAGCTATTCGTATTTTTCAGAGTCGTAATTATTTTATAAATGTCAATTGGTGCTGTTGGTGATAAGAATAATGAATTCATGTTCGAATATGTTACTGTTATTTTATGGTCAGAATTGTTTGTTGGCTGTATTTGGTCAATAAAATGATTATTAAATAGTTCTACAATGTCAGTTGGATTTGTTACGTATTTATTGTCGATAAGGAGTTTATAAGGACTGTTCTTGGGAATGTTATTTTTTGATGAGTTTATAACCCTCCAGGTTGCTTTAGTTTTATTTACAGCGTTATTGATATAATGGCTATTTTGCGATTTTTGGGTCAATTTGATAATTGTTTTTAAACGTTTGGAATAGGAATTATATCTTTGTTTATTGGCTACATTTGGATGCCGCCTGAAGGTCCATAGCATCTCCCGTTTACGTTTAGAGCACAGTTTAATTCCTTTCGTGATCCATTTCTGTGGTTTAGTAGTTACATTTTTTATTTTCTTTAAAGGGAAACACAGATCGTAAAAACATTTGAATAAGTTATGAAATTCTTTAAATGCGCCTGTTGGATCTTTGCAGCCATAAACACCATTAAAACTAAGACTTTGGAGAGCATCTTTAAATTTTTTGATATTTTCCTGGCAAAAATCGCGTTTATAAGAGAACCAGTGTGTTATCGTGCAGGTCTTTTTGACGGGACATTTTATAATTTGAGCTGTATGGTCAGAGACGGCTAGCTCCATTACCTCACATACACTTCCTCTTACGTTGTGTATAATATTGTCGATGCATGTACCGCTATCTAGCCGGGTTGGTTCACGCACACCTAATTTCAAATTAAAGCTATGTAAGAGATTTTGAAACTGCATTGACATTTTCGTGTTATTGAGAATATCAATGTTAAAGTCTCCGCAAATCAGCACCTTTTTTTTGGAATTGAGACATATTTTCCTTAAGATTCCATCAAAGTTATAGAAAAATGAAGTTAAAGAGTCGATATTATTCTTAGGAGATCTATAAATACAGACTATAATTATTTGATGTTTAATTAATTCAATTGCACAAGATTCTAAGACACAAGAACTGCAATATTCTTTTAAGTCGAGAATTTTATAAGGATGTTTATTATTTACTAAGATGCATGAGCCACCTCTCCGCGACTTTCTTGCATAGAAGGTAGCAAGAGTATAATTTGGAATAAAAAGATTGCAATGGTCCTCTTCTGTCATATTGTGTTCTGTAACACAAAGTACATCCACATGTTTCCCAAGGCTAGCAAGATCATTTATATGTAAGCTTAATAAGTCCGATTTACTTATTAAACCGTTTGTGTTTTGATGAATAACATGAATATGGTTATACAAGAAAAAAAAATTGATTGTTCACAGTTTCAGGAGTATTCATTTTATGAGAGACATTGTCTATATTATTCGACTTGGAAAAACAATTTTGAAAGGTCATGTCAATATCATATTTTACATTGCAAAAAATATTGTTCATACCAGTATTGTTAATCACACCATTTAGCTTAGAAAACATTGTATAATCGTAGGGTAGATCGTAATTAGAGTCATATAGAAATGCATAGTTGTGTATCTGAATGTCATTGTATAACAGGTTATTGAACAATTCTACTCTTAAGTTGTACACATTAGAGTAATAGCTGTATTTATACGTAGGTAAACATATTATAATATTTGTGTTATTTACAGCTATAAGTGTTTCACGCAAGTTAAGAATTAGATCATGATAGTTATTTGTTGAGCTGAAGTCCTCTTCGCCGATGAGAATTATGCAGTAATCATCAGACGTAAAAGTGGTTAATTTTTTATCAATGTCGCTGATGAGATGCTTTATCCCACAATGTGGTTTGAGGTAGTGGCATATATTATAGTTTGGTAATGTTGTTTCTGCTATTGATAAAATCTTGTTTGTCTTATTAGTACTCAGAATACACAATTTATGTTTATGTTGCTGTTTATTGTTAACTACCTCCATATTCGGTTTAATGGTGTGCGATGGACTATTTTGTATTGTATTATTCTGTTTCGTAACCAAAGTATTTGTATGTTTTGGAGTTACAGTTACTGCAGAACTTTCCAGTTTCTTAAGTGGATTTGAATTTCGAATAGGAGTGGCTTGCTCCTTATTAGGTGTCCCAAAGTCACTAATTAGCTTCTTAGTTACTTTTTTTACAAGTTTATGTTTGTTATTTAGCGAGTCAATCGTTCTTTTTAGCTCAGTGTTTTCACATGATAAATTATTTATTTCTTCATGGGCCGCTAGTAATTCTGAGTTGAGTTGGTCAATTTTTTGTTTTAATTGAGTGACTTCGTCGTTTTCATCATCCGATATTGTAGGTAAACTGTGTGTGGTGCCATCTATGGACGAGTCATTGGAATTATTACATTGTTCCACTATACTTTCATTAAGTGATTGAGTACGGTTGCGCGTCCGCCGAAGAGTAATATTCTCGAAGAAGTTCATTCTTACGCCTTGTTAGTGTTATTGTAGAGAATTTAAATAACACAAAAAGTACTTCACTTTCTGTGATTTGAACCGGCGACAGGTCGAGTATATCGAAGCTGCCACATAAACCACTCCGCCAGCGAGACTTAATATATCGTGGCGAAATTTTTGATCTTTATGCGCCGAGTATTGATGCGTAGGCGACAGCGGGGACAGCGGCGGTCAGCGCGGGAGGTATCGAGCGCTCCGCGAGTTGTCGTAGGTCAAGGATAAAAGTTCGTTAACACTGTTTTCAAATTTAGAGTTTTTTCCACATTTTTATTTTCACTATAACTTTGTATAACTTAAGCCGATTATCATAAAAAATACATAGGTCAATAGGTCGTTTCACTGGCTTTAAGTTAACAGTATATCATTGCTAGAATATCCTTTTTACCACAAAACTTATTTAAAAACTGAGAAGCAAAGATAACAACGAACCGTCTTGTTTCGCCGCTCGTCGATTTTTCCAAAAGCAATTATATAATTTTAACAAGTTATTGGCACGGTCACACTTTCCGAAGTGTGACCGTGCCAATAACTGACCATCTTGAGCTGCTTGGCGTTACGTTGACATCGACTCTCAATTTTGGCCCATTCATTGAGGCAAAGGCTCAGCTGGCTGCCAAGAAGCTGGGGATCCTTGCAAAGGTGAGAAGGTACTTCACGCCAGAACAGCTGCTCAGCTTGTATCAAGCGCAAGTTCGATCATGCATGGAGTACTGTTCTCATCTCTGGGACGGCTCTGCCAAATACCAACTTGATGCACTAGAGTCGATCGAAAAGCGGGCCAAGAGGCTCATCGGCGATGAGGCATTGGTTAAGTCAAAGCTCCAGAGCCTTGAACATCGTCGCCGAGTTGCCGGCTTGTCGGTTTTTTATCGATTACATTTCGGGGAATGTGCGATGGAATTGCATAATCTAATTCCGCCCAGCCCGTTTCATCATCGGACTACCAGACGTAGGGGAGAGGGGGGCATAGTGGGGTATTTAAGACTCAACTGCAGCTATAAGACAAAAGATTATGATTAAACCGCAAATTTTAACTCAATATCATGGTTTAACTCATTGCGAATGACTATGAATATATTATTTTCGATTACGATAATAAATCTACGATATGTGAATACATAAATGTAAAATGGCATTTGCCCCGCTATGCCCCATATATGGGGGTAAACCGGGGTACCCTATGGGGCATTGTGGGGTATAATAATGCGAAAATAAAAATACAGATTCCAAACTTAATAGTCTTTATTATCTAACTCCAAAAGAACTACAAAACTTTGGCACAAATTAGAACCTCCTAATCATCATAAATTCTCATTTAAAAACAAGCTAATCAACAAAATAAACAAAAAAATACAAACAAATCAACGTTACTAAATAATTGTACTGCTTCTGTAAAATTAATATTATTAAACAATTCAGTCCTCGACGCACATTGCACATAAATGAGTAGCTTCGTCATCTTCATCATCTTCCCCTGCACAAGAGTTGTGTGCCCATCGAGAACATTTTATACAACGAATCCATCCCTCTGTTGATTCTGACCACAAGTAGCCACAGTATATGCATTCAGCATCGTTATCATCTTCTAAGGAACGTTTGCTACCTTTCTTTTTGATCAGCTTTCTCTTTTTTTGTTTATCTGATTGAAATTCTTCCAAATCTTTAGCTACCCTCTTTTTTTTTTGTTCTTTTAATTCTGCGGCCTTTTTTAAGGCCATAAGCTCATTTTTGTATGGTGACTCTGTAATTATTGCTGTTTTCCCTCTCCGCTTAGTAACTCTTTTGTTTGTTCTGTTCTCCTTGGGCAGTGGCATTATTTGTTCTGGAGTTGTTGCAAATGTTGAGGGTCTATCAGTCATACTAGAACAACCAGGTTGTGGAGAAAGTTGCCTTGTTGGGGTTGGTTGTCTGGGTGGAGTCTTTTCACCAGGCTCAACATCAGAACAAGTAATACCACTGGGCATTATTTGTTCTGGCGTTGTTGCAAAAGTTGAGGGTCTATAAGCTGCCCCAGAAATACCAGGTTGTGGATGAAGTTGCCTTGTTGGGGTTGGTTGTCTGGGTAGAGTCTTTTCACCAGGCTCAACTTCTAGACGTTCTTGTGTAAGTGGCGTGTTATCACCCTGCAAAATAGCTTCATCGATTAAGGACACCTGCTCAGGCTCAGGATTGTCTGTAGTTTCCGCGGGTGCAAAGTCTGCATCAGTAAATACATCCTTATTCATAGGCCAAATTCCTGTGGCTCTATATGCATTAATAGCAGTCGTCATAGTTGCTGCAGATACAAAAGCTTTACCGAATAGTGCAGCGGTCTGATATTGTGTCACCACGCGTCCTGGATGGCACCGAAGCCAGTTTTTTACTTCATTAGCGTAATATGTGCTTATAGGCTTCATGAACCCCACATCAAGTGGCTGGAGTCGGTGCGTGCAATGGGGTGGAAAGCACAGTAAAATAACACCATTTTCGCGAGCTAAATCAATGACCTCGAGAGATTTGACATGTGTTACATGACCATCTAGCAATAACAGTACACGATTATCCTTAGTGGAATGCGACCACTCAATGAATCTCTTTAGCCAGAGGACAAATAAATGACCCTGGATCCAGCCAGATTCGTGACATTCTCCCCAAGATCCAGCTGGAGCTCCATCAAGCAATTCCGGTTTCATACGCTTTCGGGGGAAGATGAACATCGGTGGCATATAATTGCCAACTGCGCTGAAGCAAAGAATTGTGGTCATTAATTTTCCTCTTTCTGCAGAGGTCAATGTTCCTACCTGCCTTTTACCACAGGAAGCCAGGATTTTAGAGTGACTTTTAGGGACAGTTGACACACCTGTCTCGTCAACATTATAGATCCGTTGTGGAGTAAGCTTATGTTCGTCGTAAATCTTTTCTAAAAGTTGATAGAAATTTCCAACGGATACTCTATTGAAACCCATGGCCCTGGCTGCTGATGTTGGTTCAGGTTTTCTATAGCTGATATCTGGATGTCTTTTCAGCAATCCTTTCAACCAATCTATACCAGCCAGACCACTCTTCGAATCAAATCTATGAGGGATTCTATTTTTTTCTGCCACATCAAAAGCAAGTTGTCGCATGTCACGCGAAGTCAGTCCATGAAATCGTGCTTCCATCAATTTTATGTATTCTATTAGTTCTTTCTCTTGATCTCGAGAAAACACGGTTTTAAAATGGCCCAACTTCTTTTGAAACATAGTATCGTCCGGATTAGCCCGATATTTAGAAACATACCGTTCTAATGTAGTCTGTGGAACGTTGTGTAAATGTGCCGCTTTTTTGTAGCCCATTTCTCCCGCCACAACACTAAGTACAGCTTTTTTCATTCCTTCCATTGGCCATGAATGCTGATCTGTAGTCCTTTTATATGTGCGGACCATATTACTGAAAATAAAAGAAAAAAAAATATAGAAACACATATAGTAGTTATTTGTTTCCTTTAAAAAGTTACCTGCTTTAGTTGCCTAAAAAAGAGGCAAAGTGGGGTACTTTTCAAACAATACCCTACTATGCCCCTTTTAATGTGCCCCACTATGCCTCAGTGTTACTTTTTAAACAAAACATAAACTGACAACATCTTACCTTTTTCACAAACAATCTTGTATTTTTGGTTATGAAATCCGGAAGGTACTGCTACACAATGAAATATCAACCACCACAATAACACTTAGGTTCGAGAAACAATTGCTGTTTAATTTCACGTGTTTTTTTTAACGAAAACACTGCTTTTAAAGTTTTTGTTTGCGGAGCATAAACGGCTGTCAAAATGGCGTGAATCGTAAATGAAGGTCACGTGCCGACTGACGACCAATCAAAACGAGGCATTTGAAACTTTGTACGGCGTTTCGTTCGAGCTGTCAGAGGCATTCCCCGCTATGCCCCACTACCCCACTATACCCCCCTCTCCCCTACGGCGATGCGCCATCGATACATGGTGGACATCCCACCCATACGCACTAAACGTTTTGAAAATACTTTTATTATGCGTACAGCTAAGGAGTGGAATTCCCTGCCGGAGTCTGTGTTTCCCGATAGCTACAACCTAGGGGTCTTTAAGTCAAGAGTGAATAGGTTACTTCTAGGCAAGCGTGCTCCATCATCGGCCACATCATCGCTTACCATCAGGTGAGATGGTGGTCAAGCGCGAGCCTATATAAGATAAAAAAAAAAAAAAAAAAGTTCTATGACAAACAAGGCGTTCACCGTTCTGAAGCCATTAAACATTGATTGTCACTTTATTTTTACAAAACGCCGACAATATTGCTTACCACCGTTAAAAAGGCCTAAAAACATGTATGCCTTAAACAACAGTTAAAGGTCTACGGGAATTGTCCTTACGCTAAAATCACCATGCAACGTACACAGTCATGTGTCCGTTACACAGCTCTTAAAACCCTTCATTTTGATACTAACCCCACTCGATGGGTTTGGATGAAAAAAAAATTGGGACCCGCACAATATAGCGCCCAAAAGCCGCCGTTTGTTTTTTTTTTAACTTCACCTATCTAAGAACACTTGGGCGGTCAAGACTTATCTAACGATGTCTTAATTATATAAATCAGTCAAGCGGTTTAGAAGATATGAGGTAATAAAGAATATTACATACATACAAACATACATACAAGATACGCTCGAAAAACATAACCCTTTCCTTTCAGTCAGTATAAAGTGTGTTTGATAATGTGTTATTTTATATTTTACCATAAAATTACTATTTATAATGTGTTGTAAAATACTGTATTCTGTTACTATTTACTTAAGTAGTTAAAATCTGGTTAAAGTACATAGCTGTTAGGGTTTAATTTTTCGGGGTTAGTTTGATGAATTAAACTATGTACATGTTTGTAAATCAGACATATAATAATTATTTATACAGTTTTTAAATGAAACAAAATTAAATCAGTCTTTAGATTGAGATCAATATCAACGTTACTACACCTATTATTTTAATGAATTTTATGTAAACAATCAAAACAAAGAAATGGTTTGTTAGGGCAGGTTTCACAAAAAGTTACAATATTTTTCGTCTTGTTTTTGGCTAATACTCGTCCCATTACTTTACTATTGTATTTGTAGCACTGCTGACATGTTTGTCGACTATTTTTGCTTGTGCCATCTTTCTTCGCAAGCTCATGCTTCATTCTTATTGGTCTTGAAACCTGACTTGAGGTTTCACTTCGCATTAACAGGCCCTTCAACACCTGTTTCCTAAATTCACTAGATGTGTTTGATTTGCCAACAGATTCCTTGCTAAATCAATACTCGTATGCCAATTGTCAGTATACAACGTGTGACCCTTGTTCAACAAGCCACTGCAAAGTCACATTACAACGTTTGCCGGCGTAGTATTCACTTGATCGTTTTCTTTTCCCGCATAAATATTGATTTTATATGTATATCCCTGTAGATAATTTAATCTTTTATGCCATATTTATGGCGTTTCTGTATGTTATATTGAACAGAAAATGATTCTGCCGCGGAATGACACAGCGCTTTCGTCAATGCATATATCTTCGGCAGGAGTATAATGCCTTAAAAAATTAGTGTTCATGACCTCCAGTAAGTGTCTGACGCGATGTAACCTATCAGACTTGTGAGCATTGTCAAGCTGGAAAAAAAAAAAAAAACTTTATTCAAACTTGAAATTGGTAAAATATATTAATAGGTCTTATATACATAGTGGGTACAACAATGTTAGGTGCCTGTACTAGGTAATACTGTATCACAAGCGGCAGAGGCTCAAACAATGTAATTGGAGAGACAAGGAATTTTTACAATATTTTCTTAAAATTAGAATAGTGACAGATATATTGATTATTGATAATCTTAATTACTAAAACAGATTAAAAATTAAAATCTATTAATAATGATAAACATATATGATTCCTAACTTAGCTTAGATAACGTTAAATTGATTGCACTTAATTATTTACACACGAACAACGAACTTTGAGCGTCAGCAGATATTTTTTATTCATTGCTAAGCGGAGATTAGTATGCAAACCAGGATTTTCTGTGAAAGGTATAATTCGACGCTGGTAACCTGTTGGTAGTGTCCATGTGCGTGTAAACGGCGTAGTGTTTCCCGAGGTATCTGGACCTGCATGATCTTCCTTCCGCATCACTCTCTTCACTGTCTATCACCATAATACGACGACGTTTACGTGTAACTGGGTGGGTATTTATTTCTTCTTCTTCAGAGCTTACATGGAAACTATTATTCAACAAGGTGATTTAAAAAAAATCTATTTGTGATAAATCTACCTGATTTATTTCGAAATCATCGAACTCATCCATTACAATAAAGGCAATGAATGAAATGCAATAAAAAACAATTTAATTTACGTTAACAAATAAACAGAAAATTCTCGAATCGATACGTAATCAATGTAAGGTAGTCCAAATGGTCACTGCGCGGGCGCGCGGAAATCGCATATCGAGACGGCCGGCAGCGGCCGGCAGGACATGAGCGGGGATCACCGACACCCTGACCTCCGCGGCCCCTGCGAACGAACAACGCGATTTATGGGCTGTGGGGGGCAAATGTTGAGTGACAGTAGTATTTTGGTAAAATAAAGACACAAATAACTTTTCTTCGATTTATTTCATGTGATTTGGCACATTGTCGAACCCATAAAGCAATAAAAACTTATACGTTAACAATCGGGCATTTTTAACCTGGCTACTATTTACTAAACAAGTGAGGAGAGATATGTTGTGGGACCACGGCGTTTAACGTGATTTCTATTTCCAACTCCTGCTTTCTTATTTGGAATTCCTCCTGCTTCTGTGCCATTCTTAATTTTTGCATTTCATTTTTTTCTGGTAATTTGCGACATCTAGTTTCTTCTTAAAATAAATTTTCATTTGCGCTTCTGCCGAATGCTTAATGTGTATGATTTTGTTTTTCTTTGTTGATTCGGTGGTCTTGTGATAGGATGGTTTTCGGCAAAATTCGAACACATACAACAGTCCGACAATAACCCTTGTGCAGTTGCCCAGACCTACAACACACCAGACTACAAACCATCAACTTTTACAGCTGTTTTCAAGTTATTAATAATGATAATTTAAAATATATTGACTTTCCAATTGAATTGAGTGCATGTTGTTACTATTTTTGTACTAATTTGGACCACAGAATTATTATTGATAAAATGTATAATGACATTGTTGATATTTTGTGCCAAGCAGCTTCTAAGAGTTACGAATTGAATCATGTGCTAGGAGGCCAGTGATGGGGTGGAATAAGCACGTGGGTGGTGCTCACAGGCAGGCCAGGCTAAAGTTTGAGCAATGGGTGTCATCTAATGTAGAACTCACCCTAGATCGGGGCACACAGAGTCGTGAGGATCGCAAGATAGTTTTTTCAGCTAAGCTACCGGAATCGAAATGACCGAGCGAATAGCGTGCCGGAAAATTAGAATTGTTCCGTATTTTAGAGATGTGGCTATGAACCGTAACAACTCACTAATTGTGATATTTAGTATCACTCGACTATTTTCAGTTGAGATCCTCACAACGCTACAGTGCAGCAATATTTTAAGGGTTCCGTACCCGAAGGGTCCAAACGGAGCACTATTGCTGTCACTCACGTGTCCGTCTGTCACACGGGTTTTACGGTCAAACGGTTGGAGCTACAGTCATTAAATTTTCACAGTATAAGCATCTTGTTGATCCAAAGCCTCGCAAATGATCAAAAATATATTTATGAATTTATAAGTAGGGCTCCCATACAGCTATAGGAGGCGTGAAAAATAATGATTGACTTATCCCATCGAGAGTAAGGAATGAGAAGCCACCATATTCATCTTTTTTTTTTACAAAATTTGGATTGAAGAATTTTTTAACTTACCGTTGAGCTATGCACTTGAAATTTGGTGATAATGTTTATTAGTACGTATATTTTACTAACAAGTACCATTGGTACTATACTAATATATTGATTTTCTTTGAAATTATCTAATTTTTTCTATTACAACCAATTTAATTTTGCGGTTTGGTACGGAACCCTTAATGTGCGAAGTCCGACACGCCCTTGGCCGGTTTTTTATTTTGATATGCCTCATTGGTATAAAAAAGCAACTGCTGAGTCACTGCTAAATCCTGCAATAAAATATTATTCCTTAAAGTAACTATTTTGAAGACATTTTACACACTTTAGTACCAATATTGTGGTTTTACTGGCCATGGAGTTTCTGCCCCACGTACTTTACCTACGTTATGAAATACTATACTAATGACTGGCAACTTGACAATGCAAAAATTGTTTAATAGAAATAAATAATTTAACTTTGCCAACCTATGTCTAGCAAGTATATTAATTAGATTTATATACTATTTTACTATCCACAATGGCACGAAATTTGGAGCATCTCGGAGAAGAGGAGCGCCTAAAAGCAATGCTTAAAATAAACCGGAGTCTTTTGAGAAGTGCCAGCAACCCTTTCGATTTGCCACACAATAACTTCGTGGCCAATGTGACGTTGCAAAATGACGTATTAAGCTACATCTACTGGCATACCGTAAAATGGGGTTACATTGATTAATTTTGAAATAAAACTGACTGTAACTTCTTCAGTTATTTATAAAAAAATACAAAAAAAATACTGTAATGGCGACTCATGGTTTTTTATTGATAAAATTATTTATTTAATTTTTACGCCCTGTAGGTTCCGAGAAAAAAAACATTAAGTGGCTTATCATCTTTATACTTGAAGCTGAAGCTTTAGGGTTACTAAGCTTCCATTGTTCGAGGGTCTTTCTCCAAGCGGCTTTCATAGGCCGAAAAAAACTAACATCCAAAGGTTGACAGATATGCGTAGAGTTTGGCACAAGACATACAAAACTAATGTTATGTGATTGGCATGTTTCTAATACGTCAGAATCTAAATGTGACGACAAATTGTCTCCAATTAACACTTTTTGGCCTTCGAGCCTATTAGCGTGAGGTAAGAAACAACTCATAAACCAGTCTCTAAAGGTTGAAGCGTCTATCCACCCGCTTGCAGTCCTATTATATCTGCTGCCACGACTGCAACATGGTTGCTGACAGCAAGGATATCCAGCTATGCCTCTTTCTTTCCACGTATCGTATAAGTGCATGCTCTTGTAGATTACATATGGGGGCAGTAAAGTCCCATCGGCAGATCCACAAATCATAATACTAGTACAACTCTTCGAGTGGTTCATCACCTTTTCGGGGTATTTAACACCGCGTCTGTAAATGCACTTCTTCTTGCCCGGGTCATCAGATAAATTTGACTCGTCATAATTAAAGATGTTCGACGGTGGTACGTTTTCTATAACCTTTTCAAGATTATCGAAGTAGGCGTTGATCGAATCCCGGCCTACTGCAGCCCTTGCTCTTTTTATATTGGTGGCAACTCTTTGACCATATCCATTATTGTGGCGTTTTAGGACACTCATCGCCCAATCAATGCCAGGAATGTTATTTGTGAATTTAGCCTCATATCTTCCATGCTGTTCTAAATATGATTTTGCAAACATTCGTAAGTCAAAACTGGTGAGTGGAAATCCCCAATCGGCACAAGTTGCGGCGGCTTTTAAAATTGCAACTTCCTCAACATACGTAAATACAGGTTGCCCTCCAGGAGTTGATCCATGCATTCCCTTATATCTATTGTATAAAGTACCGAATGGTATTTTATAATTTACCGACGCTGCGTTGATGCTCAAATCTCCATCCGTAACTTTTTGCAGAGCTTCTTCGAGGGTTTCATCCGTATAGTTCCTGTAGTGGCGGGTACCCGGCGTCTTCTTGTAGTTTCGCACCATTTTACCTTTAAAAAGGATGACTTTGATAAGCAGTACTTTTAGTATGAATACACGCAAATTTTGTTTCTTGGGGTCACTTTGATAACTATCAATGTCGCCTCGTACCGTTAATCAATTTAACCCCAAGGAATAAAACTCAACACAGAAAACAAAATGGTCGTCATCAATCGAAGTTATCAGATTTATATTATTCTAAAGAAACCGTATAATTATGAAATATAAGTTCTGAAACTACAATAATAATACTTACCCTTGTACCACTGAAGTTCTCCAGCACACTATTTTGCTAGTTGTCGCACTATTAATTTTAAATCATTATTGTCATGGAATGTCACAGCTTAAACCGCAGCCATTTTTAAGAAATATGGCAAAACTGTCAATGTTGCCAACCCAAAATAAAAAAAAAATCTGCAGTCCATAGACTCCGAGATTTTACTAAAAAATCAACGAAAAAAAGTAATCAGCAAAGACACCCCGCTATTCAAATGTCACCCCATTTTACGGTATCAGGAAGCAACTCTAGTGCGCCAGAGTTTCACAGAGATGGCGTTGTTTCTAGTTTGGGTTATGCATAATTATATTTCAATGTTAATTAAGCACACAAAATTAACTAACAAAATTTAAATGCCCACAACTTCATGGTTAAATAATAACACATAATTTGTAATATAATAATGCCATAGATGAAAGAGGATAGCGATTTGCAAATTCAGATTAGTCTGTGGTTAGATCTTAGTCGAAGTTCGATAGAGAGAGAGCAAGTTTCTTTTGATCCTGCGACTGTTGGGGGAAGGAAGGGTTTTGCCCGACCCTGTTGATATCCTGACGCGAGATGGCGATTTAACAGGTATGCTATTTGAGAGGCACCAGTTCTGTGAGGATCGGACTGTGTCTAAATCTTCCGAAGGGTTTTACACGAATAATGTTGTGTTTCAGTTGAAGCTGAACCCGTCTGGCTATTTAGCTAGCCGTGACGCTCTGGTATCGTCCAATGGTTTGGCGCAATCGAAGTTGATCTCGAGTTCTGGAAGATTGGAGGTTAGACCTCGCGTGCTGACAGACCCGAGTTTTAGCGGTTCAGAGGTTTGACTTGACGAGTGCTGGCAGTGTGACCATCTTTTCTATCGGAAAATCCATTCCGAATCCTCGTGCGAGGAAGCGTCGCCGGTTCCAGGTAACGATAGTGTCATCGTTTTCACTTCCCTTCATACGTACTTACGATATAGTTTATCTTGGCTTGGCTTTCCAGGCTTAACACTGGCAGGCTGATAATAAATTTGTATGTATGATAAGATAAACTATTTGATTTATGTACATAATCAGCTATTTACACAAATGTACATATTTACATATTATTTATACAATTTACAGTAGACTATTTACATGTAATTTTGGAATCTGTTTCTTCCATGTTAACATTATCTTCTCTACTTTACTTACCGTTAACCTGTTTCTTCTTTGGTTAAGTATTAACCCCGATTTTGAAAACATCCGTTCGCAAGAAACGGATGTTGCGACCATGTCGCAGTGTTTGATGAAAAGTTTGACTAGGTTGGGGTAGACATGTTGGTGGTTTTTCCACCATTGTAGTGGGCTGTTCCACTCTCCCTATTCTTTTTTTCGAGTCAATATGTCGTCCGCTAAATACATGTCTACTTATTTTATGGCTTTTGAAGTAGGAGTACCGATGGTTTTTTTTTTATTAAACTGACAAATATATCCATATTCATTCATATTCTGATTATGTGAATCTGCAGCCACGGTTACACTAATCGGTTGTCCTCTCATTTTCTGCTATCGAAGCAGCGATAAGTCTCCTCACTTTTTCTTTAGTTTTGATTGCTTCGTTTGTGTCGCTAATCGCCTGCATTTTAAAACGGCGATCCAAAAAGCAGTTCAGAGCGAGTGAACCGCTTTGCTCTACTCCCAGAAATCGTTCATTTAAGCCATATTTTAGTAATAATGCGACGTCATGGCTTTGTTGGAAAAATTCAGCATTCTCTATATTTTTTTTAAAAGATTCTTTAAGGCAGCGAATCATAACGATAAGTGAACTGCCAGTTAAATATTTTTGTCCACTTATTGGCCTTGTCATCTCCTCAAATGGGTGCAATAATTGACAAAGCTGAGCGCAACTTGTTCAGCCTTCGTTTGAAAGATGTTGTGGTAAATCCTTGTGCATAAGTGCCAATGTTGACCGCACGGCTTGTAACTCGACCATTCTTTCTATCATATAATACACTGAATTGTAACGTTTTTCGATTATTTGCCCTTTTTTAATTAGACGCTTAGGTGCCCTTTTTTACTTATATTGAAAGTCTGAGATATTTTGAAAGTCTCTCCGAAGATAACGAGATTTTTTTGGTAATGCGCTACGATTTTCTTTATTTTCTCTATCAGAGTTTGGAATATCTTGAGTGCATCCTCCACTAGCAAATTAAGCGTATGTGCAAAACACCTAAAATGTTTTAATCCAAGAAATTCTTTCATACCTTTTACTATTTTTCATACCTTTTACTGTATAAGATGTGGTTGCCTATAATTGAGTGTGCAATACTGAATAATGATGATGTGTACCAATTTTTGTATTTTATGTAAGTTTTATGGTATTGTAACACTCGTTGGTGATCCTTAAATAAATAAATAAATAAATACTATATTAGGGCATTATCGGTTACCGCAAAATACTTTTTCTTTTAAATTCCATCTATTAAGAATCTCTTCTAATTCAGATGCGATAATCGAAGCTGTGTGGCTCCCAGCAAAACTACAGCAACCCAATAGCACAGTTTTTAATTATATTCTTGGGTTATATAATGATCCGTGACGGCAATGTAACTATCTGTTACTCTTGACGTCCAAAGATCACTAGTTAAGCATATCGTTTCTACTTGAGCTACGCGAGTCTTGATGTCGTTCTTGACTTTGTTATAAGTTTACTGTAACAGAGACCCGGACAATATTTTTCTGGTCGGTAATTTATATCTGGGAATCTCATCATCATCTACAGGACTTTTTAAATGCTCGTTCTTCTACAATGGAAAACGGGTGGAATGAATTTATACATACATCGAGCAAATCTTTGTCCATTTGTTATTTTTGCTCGATGTTAATTTTTTTACTAATGAAAGCATCTATTATTATTTGCCGCGTAGCTGGTGGTGGCGCGAGCCGCGGTTGAAACTCAACCGTAGAATTTAAAGTATACCTGGAGTGAGTTCTGCCTATGATGCATCAGATTGCGTTTCATGTTCCCTTTGTGATGAAAAACCGGACTGGTCCATCACCTGCAAACACAGATAAATAAACTGAAGGATATTTTCTCCTTAAATGACTTTTAAATTTGCGTTTGCTGATTTAAAACTTAATATGTCTTATCATTTAATGCATGTTGCTTTAAAGGTTCTATTTTCTTTTTCAAAGTGTTGCCAAATAACACTCCTGTTTTTTAAGGACCGACATAATTAATATTTACTGTAATAAACCCAGACAAACACAGTTTTTATACACTAGTACACTATTTACAATCAGTTATTTTTATTTATTTATTAAGTATTTTGCTTTATACTTATTTAGTGATTTATAATAATAAGCTGTAACACTTTTAGCGAACGTATGAACGAAAAAAGTAGGTAAAGAAAACTTTATTATTTCGCCTTGACCGACACTTAATGAATTCCAATCAGGACTAAAAAAATAACGAATAGGTACTCCATTTGAAATAACATTAGACATTTTTACAACCCTTTTTACAGTCCATTCATCCGAATTTGAGTTCTATCCCGTATGTATATGGCATAAAAAGCATCAACCCATTATCAAAACTAACTGTTTAGTACAGCTGTCATTTGTCATATCAACAACGCAATAAAAGTCAAAATCGGTTGAACGGGATGTAAACAGGGATTATTTAAACGTCTAATGTTAATCGGCAACAGAAATACATAATTTGTGAAAATTACAACAGCCTAGCTATTACGGTTCATGAGATACAGCCTGGTGACAGACGGACATACAGACAGAAGAGCTTGAAGAAGACGAAGAAGAGCTCGATGATGATGAGGATCTTCGTCTACTACTTGTTACTGGACATGCATGTTTAACTTTTTCAGGACGGTATTCTTCTCCACTGAGAAAAATCCGCATCATCTTGTGTATTAATTTCAGATACTACATCATCAGTCAATGACTTTGACTTTGTTTCCAATGTTATATCAGCAGAATCCATAAATTGGTTACCACATGATGGTGAATCAATTAGAGCTTAAAAGTTTGATGCATGTATGTCTAAGTTTGGCAAATCATTTTGGAGCATAATATTTTCTGACATTGTTTCCAATGTTATATCAGAATCCATAGATGGGTTAAACACAATATGTTGGTGAATCTAGAATAGAATAGAATAAACTTTATTTTATATATTTAATTTTACAGTTAAATGCAATGCTATTTTACACATGTGTCTTAATAAAAGATCTAATTCTAAAGTAAATAATGCTGAGCTCAGGCATGAACTGGCTCACGCTGCACAGCTGTATCTATGATAATTTAAATGACAGGACCATTCGCTTGGAGAGTGGTTTGCCTCTTTGTTGTTTACATACATAGTCAATATCACCAGCTCGCAGACTAGGTAGGTAACATAGGATTATGATGGTTTGGTTTGTTATATTTATCACCAGGTTGTGTAAGACCGGGCATTTGCAGATCTCTTTAACTTAAGTAGCATATCTTCATGATGGTCCCTAGCACGTAGGTACCACGGGTCCTCGTCAAGCATCTCCCAGACCACTGTTGAACTCGTATTCCAAGGAAAATTAGCAGCAGTTTTCATTGCCATACGGTATTGTCTCTGTAGTTCTGCAAGCTTGCATTTACACACTCGCGGATAAAGTTACACTATGCCATAGTTTATGATCGGTAACAAAGTTGCTTTTATCACTTTAATTTTTGTCCTAAGTGACACCTTGCAATACCACCCTATAATGTTGGGCGCACGGTTGGCGCAGTGGTTGAGCGATTGACTGCTGCGCTGCGTGTCGCGGGTTCGATTCCCGCACGGAACAATTATTTGTATGATCTACTCGTACAAATGTTCCGGCTCTGGGTGTTTGTGTATGTGAGTTTATATGTTTGTAAACGCACCCACGATACAGGAGAAATTCCTAGTGTGGGGCAACGTTATATATAAAAAAAAAAAATTGGCACCAACATACCGCGGACTTCTTTAACTTTTTTAACTGTATTTTTCACGTGTTCTTTTTGGAGCTTGAAAGTTTGATGCATGAGTCTATCAAATCATTTTGTGTCATCATATTTTTACGATTTCCTTTTTTTTGTTATAAATTAGTCTTTATCGTTAGCTGCAACAAAAATAAATATTTGTTTAATAAATCACAATCGGAAGTACCGTCTACCTCATCAACCGATTACTACTTACTTTTAATAGGTTTATGAGGTAGGTTGTAATTTATTACGTGGAAAATAACTTACATATTTACCATATTTACATCGTTTACGGACTTATGAAGTATTTGGTATGCTTTCAGTAACGCTGCTTGTACCTTGTTAAAGATGCTTGATATATATATATATATATATATAAGGTGCGTTGGGTTTTTAGGGGTCCTTTAGGGATAAGTGTTGAAAGTAAGAAGACGAATAACGATGTATATTATTTATTTAAAAGCGCTGCTTATATACATTACAAACTCATAATAATCAAATATAATAGGGTACATAAATAAATTTAGAATCAACACAATTGAATTAACATTACCATGTCGGTAGAAAGTGCCGCGCTCCCGTCGGTGTTCGAGCGCGATGATGCAGCCGGCCGACCGACATTCCTTTCACCTTGACTAGCTCAGTACGCGCGGGCGCGGGCGCGGGCGCAAGGTGGCGGACGGTTGTATCACATCACACATCACATCATCAGCCTATTAATGTTCCCACTGCTGGGACATAGGCCTCCTTTTTGTGAGAGGGAATGGGCCGTAATCCACCACGCGGGCCCAGTGCGGGTTGGTGGATGTCACATGTCTTCGAATTTTTGGTTCTAGGACTTGCCGGTTTCCTCACGATGTTTTCCTTCGCCGTTTTGAGAGCAGTGGTGATGAAATAATCGACGGTTGTATGCGCTTCCCTAATTTGTATGTTTATACATTTACGTAACGTAAGTATGAGCTGCTTTATCATTCCCCCGCTAGTGAAACGTACACAAGGCTTCGATGTCCTTCCTGTTTTTGGGACGTATGCGTATGTATCTGTGACTGGCTTTTCTGGCTCAGTGTTCATCCGGAAGTGATGTTGTTGCATCTAATGCGTAACTGGATAGTGAAATACTTTTGATTACGACTGATCACTTCGTACGGGCCTACAGTACCTCGTCGACACAGGCGCAAATGTTTCGGTTCTACCCGCAAGTGTTTCTATTGCTAGGAGCACAAGGTGTAAGAAAGGAATTCATCCGATCTTGCCCGCTTTTTAACATGACATCAACAGAACCTACATAATACTACAAAAATCCAAAAAAAAAAAAAAAAAATAGATGTGTAATTTTTACGGTGTACAATAAAGTATATTCTATTCTATACTACAAACCTAGATGTACCAAATAATTTCTACTTTTTTAGTTTAAACTCCAAATACCAAATTTAGAAGATACTAGGCTTCTCAAAGTTTGGTTTTATCCACAAGCATACTACTATATAAAGCTTTGTAATAAAATCGAAATAATGTACGGTTGGTAGAGATATGAAGGGAAGAGGTTACAGGACGGTCAACTGGCGATCTTCTTGTGTTTGTCACGCACTGCTGGGGCGAAGCCATCGAGAAACACGGCGAAGCACTTGCCGTATCGCTCGATATCTCGAAGGCCTTTGACAGGGTCTGGCACGCTAGTCTACTCAGCAAGCTTCCTGCTTATGGCATCCCAGCCGGTTTTTGCAGCTGGATATCAGACTTCCTCAGTGAACGGTCGATCCGAGTAGTCGTTGACGGCTGCTCCTCTGACCTTATGGCTATTAATGCCGGTGTTCCTCAGGGGTCTGTTCTCTCTGCAACTCTTTTCCTGCTGCACATCAATGACCTACTTCTGCCTGGTATTGTTGGGTACGCAGATGACAGTACTGTTTCAGAGAGATACATGTCCAGCGCAAAAACCGGCGGGGATGAAGTTCGTTCCTTGAGAGAGGCTATGGTGGAGCGTACTGATTTGACCTTAAATTTTGTCTCCCGTTGGGGTGACGACAATCTGGTCTCTTTTAACGCCACCAAAACACAGGCATGTCTTTTTACCGCAAAAAGGACTAGTTTCATTCAAACGCCTACTTTTCGGGGTGCATCTGTTCCTGTTACTGATCGGCTCGAGCTCCTTGGCATGGAGTTGACATCCAGTCTCAACTTCGGCGCCTCCATCGAGTACAAAGCCCAAATTGCGGCAAAGAAACTGGGCGTCCTAAACAGAGTGAAGCGATACTTTATGCCTGGACAGCTATTAACTCTTTACAAAGCGCAAGTCCGATCCTGCATGGAGTATTGCAGCCACCTCTGGGATGGCTCAGCTAAATATCAGCTTGCCGCGCTTGACTCGGTGGAACGCAGAGCTAAGAGACTAATTGGCGACGTCAAACTGGTGGATGCCAAGCTTCACAGCTTAGCTCATCGCCGTAAGGTTGCCTGCTTGTCGGTATTCTACAGACTGTATTTTGGCGAGTGTGCTCATGAACTCCACGACCTCATCCCACCGGCCCCCTTCTACCATCGGACATCTAGACGCACTGCAAGTTACCATCCTCACCTAGTTGCTATTCCACCAATTCGCACCAAGCGCTTCCAAACATCCTTCATAATGCGCACTGCAAAAGAGTGGAACTCACTGCCTGCGTCTGTGTTTCCGAACGCATACAACCCGAATCTCTTCAAAGTTAGAGTGAACAGGCTACTTCTGGGTAAGCTCACTACTCCATCGTCGACTTTGTCTCTGTCACCTCTGACCTAGACTAGAGTCAAGAGCAAACCCATCTCAAATGAAAAAAAAAAAAAAAACAGACACATAATTGTGTTTTTTAAAAACCTGGTTTGTTCAAATAATGAAACGAATGTGTAACACAGTAGAAAATATTATTTAATAATATAAAGCACGGAAACACGGAATGAAACAATATAGTACTATATGAATTTAACATACTACAATTTAAAAGAAATAAATATAAACAATTATATCAAAGAATTGACCGTTGTCATACACATTTCATTTTAATTAGAATACAAATGTTAACTTCCGGGTAAAATATTATAGAATGCTTGGTTTTCTGATTTAATTTTTAGGGTTCGTACCCTTAGGGTAAAAACGGGACCCTATAACTAAAACTCCGCGATCCGTCTGTTTGTCTGTCTGTCTGTCCGTCTGTCACCAGGCTGTATCTCATGAACCGTGATAGCTAGCCAGCTGAAATTTTCACAGATGATGTATTTCTGTTGCCGCTATAACAACAAATACTAAAAACAGAATAAAATAAATATTTAAGTGGGGCTCCCATACAACAAACGTGTTTGTTTGCCGTTTTATGCGATAATGGTACGGAACCCTTCGTGCGCGAGTCCGACTCGAATTTGGCCGGTTTTTTTTTTACAGAAGATAAGATAGTCACTTTATTATTATCATTTGCCTTAACGTTTGTCTTTTTCCTATGAATATCTGGAATTTCTTCTATCTCACATATCTCTTCGTAGATATCGACCTTTTGGCTTGCTTGCCTCTCTTGATTATTATCCATGACATACATTTCATTAACTATTTGTTCAATTTGTTGATCTATAGATGCTAATTCTAAATCAGTCTTATTTCCCTCATAATAATTAAAGTCAGTCAATTTATCACAGTCAGATAATATGTTGCTCAAAGAATCTAATAAGTCAGAATAACTATGTACGCTCATCTGAACACTTTCAATTGTCGTTGCACTGCTATTAGATCTTTTACGCTTTTTCTTAGCTGTCTTTGTAGTCGTCTTTTGACCAGATTTATTATCCAATTTCTGTAAAACACTTTTCTGCCTGTGTTCATTATAGTTGTCCATTTTTTAATAATTTTCTTTGTCAGTTCGAGATTTTTTTCCTACTCCTTTGCCCTTTTTAGAAACATATACGTCAGTGTTGTTCTTGTTAGTCGAAACCGATAAATTCATTACGGTTGCTTCTGTTCTTATTTTTTTTACTTGAATGCCAGATGGTCCTGGTATAGGATCCAAAGCATGATTTTGTTGTCTTCTGTATTTCTTTTTCCTTTATTGATTCTATTGCTTGTTGTTTTTCTAGAAAAGATTTTGTTATGACTTCTGCACCTTTCGCGACTCGTTTTAACTTAACAGTTATATTATTTTTTTGAATTTGTATGTTTTATGGATACAAATCCGTGAGTGTTAGTCGTTTGTCTGTTTTATGGATACCTAAATGTGCTGCGTTTGGTTCGGCATGGTTCATTCACCTATCTTCCGTTAGAACGACTTCTTTCCATTCGAACTCGCATAGTATAGCGAATTTACTTTTTTCATAACGGTACAATTTGTTATTTTTTACTATGTAGTTTGGGAATGCTGTTGGGTTTTGTTTGCAACCAATGTAGATATTTTGGTACCAAGTGTCGTCTGTCTGTTTAGGCGGACCTGACTGTGTGGTGTCTTCTTGTATGAGAGCTGCGATCGGACAAGCCCGTGACAATGCGTCTGGTAAGGAGTTATCTGCACCACGTCTATTTTGTATGTCAAAGTTAAAGGCCGACAATCTTATTCCCCAGCGCGCCAATCGTCCGGATGGGATTTGTAGTTTGAGAAACCACTTTAGTGCGGAATGATCTGTGAACACTGAACTTGATGTCATTTTCCTTTTAATTTGTACTATTTTATACCACTGATTAGACATTTTGTACCTCTCAATTATCGCAGATATACAGGTCGTGCTGGCAAGATTCCCTCCCAGCACGACCACGCTAAAAATCCAGCTGGCATAGAAGTTGATGAAATGGGAGCATGCCTAATAATTTGTATCATTATTTCATTACTGTTAAATTACCGTACATTTTTGAAAAAAAAAAAACGAAGCGAAAATATGTTTTTTTATCGGGTAAAAAGTACTCAAATCATATTACCCCCGTAAAAAATGACAATTCATTGGTTCCTTGCGACGTGAAAGAAGAACAAACAAACAAACACACTTTAACATATAATATTAGTATGGCAATTTGGATATCGATTAGACACAACAAAGTACACAAAAATTAAAAGCACCAACAGAGAGTTTTGTGGTTTATTTTAATGAAATCAAAAATAATCAAATTAGTACATAAATTATTAAATATGATCTTAATTTATGATCCGTTTTAGATTTCTCAACTTTTGTTTTTAAGTCATCGTATATAAGCCACTGTTTTTGTTTACAATGTACCCAGTAATGACCTGGTAATTTTTTGATAACAGCGAGAACTTTGTAATTTTAACCTTTTAACGTCATTGGCAAATCGTTAAGTGTAATCTCAAAATCAATGTCAAAAAATATCACGTCATTTAATTTATGCTTACAAGTTTGCAGTGAGTTGCAGCAGGTTGAATTATTCGATGAACTCATTTCGTCAGCTATAATCGTTGCTGCTGCTGCTTCATGTAATGCAGTTATTCCTTTGTCGGAAATTATCAATTCATTTAGACAAATATATTAACAAATTAACAAATTATTCTGATGATTGATTGTACAATGTTTTTTAAGAATTTCCTTTCTTAGTGTTTGCACGTTTTTTAAATAATCTTTCTTTGCTATTGCTTCTACCAATGTTGCAAATTCTGTTTTTAAGCTTGTAATAAGTTTTGCTAAGTTAGGATGTTCAACGTAACCTACGACAAAAGCTTGTAAAACCGAGTCAAACGCGCAAGTATTGTTCAAAATCACATTTTTAACAAAAAGGTTTAAAGGTTTATTGTTGAGAGCTAACAAGGTAAATTTAAGGCTAAGCTATCGCTAAAATGATAAAATGATGGAAATGACAGCACCCGCTGGCTGTCCGTAGTGCACTGAGCTCACGGCGCATTTAGTGCAACCGTATTGTATTGCTAGGTCAGCAAAATGTGGTCGATTGCAATAATTGCTTCGAACAACCGACGCACAGTTATTTCCATTAGAAAGAAAATCAATTACCTTTTTCCGTCTGCGTGGTTTTACAGTCTTTGAACGAGACTCCAGTCGTTTATGATCGCATTTATTGCGCCAGTTTTCATTTAAACTTGGAATGGGCGAAAATATTCAATTTGCCGGAAAATCACTTTTTACCATATTTTTCTTTTCATCGTTCCCGTGAATGTTACTACTAACTACTAATGGATTTTCTTCTTTATCTAAGTTTAAATTACACAATGCAGATTTTACTTCTCCTGATAAAATATTCTACATGTCTTGTTATAAAATCATCTACCCTTATTAATGTTTTTGTTGTACCTAGCAACAAATGTTTAACATTTTAAAATAGCTCTCCACGTTGCTGCTACTTGGTATGTCTGATTGTGTTTTTTAAAAGTGAGTCATTACATTTGACCAGAGTGGTAGTTTTTGTAATAGATGTCTTAAACATTTTATAAAACTCGGTAAATAAAAAATATTATAGTAATCGGATTTATCATTTAGTTCTGCGTAAGTATTTTCTTTAGCTACAATTCAATCAAACCATGATAGAAAGTCGTTTCTCAAAGGTTCTTCTTCTTCATTTACATTAAAAAATGTATTTTCATCAAAAATTGAGGTATCATCGGCACTTTCTTCTCTTATTTCATCAGTGTTTAACTGTTTTAGAATTTGTCTAGCGACTTCACATCGTGTTTTTTTACCTTTTTCGTCACATCTATCAAATTTATGAATAGCTACTGTCACTAAATTTTGTATTAGTAATTTTGCCTCATTATATTTTGTGCAAGATTTAAGTTTAAGGAAATGTTTTACATAGTAAACGTTTTATACGCTTATCAATAAACTTAAAACACGATAAACCATAACAATTTTTTACGAAATGGGAAGTGTCTAATCGTATGTAGCACGTAGGAACAGATGACATTCTTTCTTCTAATACCAAAAAGCTGTGGTTAATATAATCTTTTGTGGATTTAAAGGATGTAAATGCTTTAACAACTGCGCCAATAAGAGCTGGCGATTGATTACTTTTAAATATCCAAGATTTTAACCAGTGATAAATATCTTGCATCGTATGTGTACCAGAAATCATTTGACTTACAGGAACCGTAGTGTTTAGTAATTTGAGTACTACTATATAAAAATGAAGGTGCTTTGCCGCATAATTTTGGTTCGGATCACAAGGCGGGCTCAATTTTTTTAAAATTGATCATGTGGCATCGATAGTTAAGGTGACATAGTTCGAAGTCGAGAATTTCTGATATAATTTACTTTGCAATTCGGTCCAGTAATGTACAAAAAAGGTATAAACTGCAATGTGGCGAATAATACGGTTATAGGGTGGGGTAAATGTCATAATCCAAAGTGCTTCGATGAGAAGTTGGTGATAGTATTTATTTGACGTAGTTTGGTATCTAATATTTTGTAAACTTTTCAATTTGGGAATATATGGTGGTTCTTGAGTCTCATCACCTTTTAACTCTTTGTCCAATAATTTGTTTCTCACAACAATGGAATATTCATATTTTAGTTCCAATGCTAGCTGATTTTTCCTGTATGAAGTCAGCTTTATCTTTTGTGAGGTATGAATCAATAATTTGTTTACGTTTTGAACACAGCATTTAAAAGATACTTCTGTATTTTTTTCCTCTATTTGCACTTTAATTGTCCCTTTACATGAGTACAATAACCGTAGCTTCTTATAAATTCATAATTATGAACATCATGTTTTTTAAACATCCAAACGCATTTGCATGAAGTACTCTTATGTATTAATTCACTTACAATGTTAGTCCATTTACTGGGTGGTAAACGACGTCGTAAGCGTACAGACGATTGTGGATTGTCAGGATCATTACGTCGGCCGTAATATATTTTTGGTTTGATTAATTCCTACGTTTCCAATGGCGTATCGAACTCAAAATAATCTTTATCATTGTCAGTATATTCACTATCACACTCATCGGTTGAATGCACAGCACTACTTGAATTTCCGTCAGAATAACTATCAGATTTATTACAAGAATCAGATTTATTAATATCTGTATTGTTTCATGGTTCTTCAAAGAAAAAGTTATAGTTTCTCTGCACCTATAGAAATAATCCTTTAGGTGATATGCGCGAAGATAAAGTTTTGCTAATATTTTTGAAGATTTCACTTCCACAAGGTGGTAACTTGTCACTATCACGAAAATGTTCCTTATAATTAGAAAATATTAATTTTTGTTCCTCCAGGGACACAGATAACGGTCTGCCGCGTTTCATTGTAGTAAATGAACTAAACATATTATAATCGAATGATAGAGGGTAGAACGAAAAAACTTATCTTCTTAGTTAGGAAAAATTATTCATTATTTTTTGTAAATATGAAAGTTCTCCCAATGATTTTATGTAAATATTTTCGCGTATATTTGTTATTATAAACAAATGTGGCCAGTTAGTATGTTATTTTGTGTAGTATTAAGTATTTTTTTTTTGCATTTAACGCCATCTAGTGACATGTATACAAATCACATACGTATAGGCAAAAATGTTTTTTTTCCAAAAATGTACGGTAATTTAACAGTAATGAAATAGGCGTACATAATGGTACAAATTATTAGGCATGCTCCCATTTCATCAACTTCTATGCCAGCTGGATTTTTAGCGTAGTCGTGCTGGGAGGGAATCTTACCAGCACGACCTGTATATCTGCGATAATTGAGAGGTACAAAATTTCTACTCAGTGGTATAAAATAGTACAAATTAAAAGGATTTTAGTACCACCAAAATTTATAATGTATGCGTTCATGGTCGTGCTACGACGTACAACACAAAACTTAGGTAAAAACTATATTTTACTGTATATATTATTGACATTATTTATTTCCTTTTTTTATTAATCAATTAAATGGTTTACGCCTTAAAATATAACTTTTACATACATACATACATAAACTCACGCCTTTTTCCCATGTGGGTAGGCAGAAACTATAAATATTTATTTATTTAATACTTCATGCACACATACGTACAGAGGCGGACTTAATGCCATAGGCATTTTCTACCAGTCAACCTTTGGGTGATGCAGAGAACAATAGTGGTAGGTGCAATATTGAAAGTAAATCACGACAAGATAGGTTTATTCAAATACAAATATATACATACATACTATAAAATACAAACAATACATATTAAAACAAATAAACTAAACACACAAATATACTTAAACAGTTTGTAGTAGCAGATATTTGGAGAACATTATCGCTATGACGATACTACTGCCAACTTCTTACGAACGTGCTCGCGAGCTTTCACTTTGAATGCCAATCGGTTGTTTGCCATCCTGATTTCTTGGGGGAGCGCATTCCACAGAGAGATAGACTGAACGAAGAAAGAACAGTGAATGAAGTCAGTGCGATGAGTGCGACATTGAAGAAGACGGTTATGTGAAGAGCGAAGATTTTTGTTGTGGTTGTCGCAAGTATATTGAAAGTGAGGGGCTAGATAACTAGGTGTGTTGGAGGAGGTAAGAAATGAAAATAAGGTAGTTAGTGCCCTTAGCTCTCTGCGTTGACGTATGGGCAACCACTTTAAAAGTGACCGATGCGCAGAGACATGATCATATTTACGCAGATTAAAATCGAATCGAATGCAGTAATTTAGAAGACGGTCAAGTTTGTTGAGGAGATCCGCATTCAGGTCATAATAACACACGTCACCATAATCGATGATAGGAAAAATTAGGCTCTGCACAAGCATTGTCTTAGTGTTCGTCGGCAAAAAATTTTTTAAACGATACAGAGCCCGCAGAGTACCAGTGACCTTCTGACTGACACTAGCAACTTGAGTACGCCAGTTAAGGGTACTATCGATGCGCAAGCCTAGGTCCTTCACGTCAGTGCTAAATGGAACAATCGTACCGTTGAACATGTGGCAATGTTGCACCATCCACCTTAGCGATGCTGCGAGGACTCCCGATGATGATCGCCTGCCACTTATTGGGGTTTACAGCAACGCCAAACCTATCAGACCACGCTTTTATCGCCATTAAGTCCCCATTTAACTTGCCGATAACGCCCGGTATTTCGTCGACACTCCCTTGACAATACAACTGAAGGTCATCTGCATACAGATGATACGCACACTGAAGTTCGGAAGTAATGAGATTAATAAAAATAGAAAACAGAAGAGGAGATAGAATGCCGCCTTGAGGAACGCCAGTTTTCAAATCACACCAATGAGATGAAGAATCTCCAACGTGAACCGACTGCTGACGCCCCTGAAGGTAAGAGGTGAACCATTCCAGTGCTTTGGGGGAGACCATCAAATAGGACAGAATGGCTTACAGGATTTCGTGACTGACGGTATTGAAGGCGTTCGAGAAATCAACCAACACCAGTACAGTGACTATCTTCCAGTCCCGCCCTTATATCACCAGTCACTTTAAGAAGGGCCGATACAGTGCTGTGACCGGGCCTGAACCCAGATTGTAGAGAGCTAATGAGTAAATTATTCTGCACAAAGTTTGAAAATTGTTTGTGGACACAGGCCTCAAGCACTTTGGATAGGAAGGGAAGGATAGAAATGGGCCGGAAGTGGGTTGGAAGAGTGGGATTGGAAACTTTGGGAAGTGGACGAACATAGGCTTTACGCCACAAAGAGGGGAATACTCCGGAATACAAGGAATAATTTACTATATGGGTGATGGGAGATAGAAGTTGATCCATGACAATGATTACCATATCACGAGTGATATTATCATATCCCACCGCTTTGGATTTGATGGCGAGAATTACCTTTTTGATCTCACCCGGTTCAACTGGAACGAAACGAAAAGGATTAATGTGAGGTCGCGTTAGACCAGAAAGAAGAGACAGAGTTTGTTCCTTAGTTAGGCGATCCATAGTAGGCAAAGTAGAGAAATGACGGTTGAGATCATCTAAGTCGATAGAATTAGGAAGGTCTAAATGTCGCGGTTTGCCGATACCAAGGGTTCCTAGGAACTTCCAAATATCGGCAGAAGAAGAACAAATATTTTACAGAATGTGGCGGCGTTTAGCATTGCGTATCATCTGGTTACATCTGTTCCTTGCAGCCTTGAATAGCACCCAGTTTTCGTCAGTTCGATCCCTTTTAAATTTTCGGAAAGCGCGATCCCTGCGTCGCATGGCCATCTTTATGCCACTTGTCATCCAAGGCGCAGGAGGACGTTTCAGTTTCACTTTTCTGATGGGAGCGTGGAGATTATAAAGGTTGATTACAACATCGTTAAAGATTGCCACCTTATCGTCAACCGAAGAGGCCTCCGTCACAACCTCCCAATCGATAACAGATGCATCCTTCTTGAGTTTCTCGACGTCCATCCTGGCAAAACAACGCCTGTACAGAACCCGGGGTTTAGGTTTAGGAGGTTTGAGGATATAAGAAAGGAAAATCATGTCGTGATGAGAGAAGCCAGGAGCGTCATGTTGACCATGGGATGAGACAAGGGAGGGATTCGAGGTGAGGATAAGATCGAGCCAGGTGTCATCGCCAGATTTATTATAATGGGTCGCCTGGAGCGGCAACACGTGCAGACTAGCTGACTCGATAAGATGGAGAAGCTTACGGGATCGAGGGGAGTTTTGAGAAAGGAGGTTTGTGTTGAAATCACCCATGATGATGTGGTGCGCATACTCTGAACCCAAAGATTCAAGAACTGATTCGAATTCAGTAAAGTAATCGACATTCGGGGGACAGTAGACAACACCGATAATGGTTTTGGCTCCTTTGACGCAAACTTCAAGGAAGATGAACTCAGCAGAGGCAGAATAATTTGAAGAGGAAGTAGCAAGTATTTTGTAAGGAAAATCACTGCGAAGGTATATGGCCACACCACCCCCTCCCTTGCCAATCCGATCGTTCCGTATGAGAACAAAACCAGTAAGAGGATAGGTGGTGGACAGAAGATGCGGTTTCAGCCAAGTTTCGGAAATCAGGATAGCGTGAAAGTTGCTGTTATTGAAGACATCATACAGCTCACTGTAGTGACTGGCAACACTCTGAGCGTTAATGTGACACACATTCACCAACCGACTAGACTCATCGTTGAAATTATGTAGAATAAAGTCACCAAGGGTGTCACCAAGAGAACAAAAGCTTGGTTCGCTTGAAGAGGCAGCAGATACATTAGCAGACAAATATGACTCATTATCAGACATAAACAGATGAAGTCAATAATTAATAATATAATTATATAAAATAAATAGGAAATATATATACTATTGCTGATCTGGTGCAAATAATGCTACTCTGCACCACCCGCCAGCTAACACTACCAAAATATACAAACAAGGTACACAGCACATAAAAAAACTATTCATATTAACATACAGTTGGTTATAAAGAAAACAAAAAAGGAAATGAAAAAGAAAATCACATCACAAAAAAACAACACAGTGGCACACCCAACAGTGAAACAAAGCGCTACACTGAAAATTAGTTGTACTCTTATACTCGACTATTACTAATTCCATGCAATCATTAGAACAGTTTCTGAACGTAAACATTAATGTCCATACAATTTCGTACGTCAATTTGACAGGAGATAGATACAATTTGTTTACAAAACGGTGACGAGGGTATCTTAATGAACTAATTAAAAAGTACAGTTACATAGCAAACCGAAACAAGTACCTAAACAAACAGCTGGGGCGCACAACAGAAGAGGAATTATTATTATTAGACGGGAAAACAACACACTGGGTCGTAAAGGTTTAAAATAAATGAAATCATGGAATCTTCAGGATGATCACAACATAATGACAATTAGTAAAAATCGTTCATCTATTTACGTGTTTTCAGGCAGCCAGCAGCGTCCGCACTTCTTCCACCCGTAGTTAGAGTCACGGCCGGCGCCTTAGAGTACTTAACTAACAAGGGCTTCAGGTCGTCAGTTGATGTAACTTTGTGCCGACTCCCATCAGAGGCCTTGATGTAGATGACACCATCCTGAGTCCAACACGACCGCATACCAAAGTGCTCGCGCGCCTTTCCGAAGACCGTTTGCCGGGCCTTCGTCAAGAACTCCTTGACTGATATCCTGGTGCCTTTTAGTGAGGTTTTGGCCTTCCAAATTGAGGCCTTGATGTCGACAGTGGTGAACCTTATTTCTTTCGATCAGGAGAAACAAAAGAGATTGCGATTCAACATAACATACCTGGGCATTTGCTTCCTCTCCCAGTCATCAATAGTCAAGTTAGATTCGATTATGAACTTGATGGTAGTCGTCACCTCTAATATATTCTTAGAAGAGATGCACAGAATGGTATGCTCCATTGTGCATTCTTCGGTGTCTGCAAAACAAGAAAACAAAAAATTTATATGGTATTTATTAATTTACCTTGTATGTTTGTATCTTATTAAGTGCCGAGTGTACTTCCCCGGCGGTGAAGGGCAGCGACTGTGTGAGGGATTTCAGCGTTAAGGCCCCCGAGGACACTGCGTGAGTAAGGCGCGACAGTTCATGTATCGCGCATGTGCAGCTATCGCAGACTGGGGAGTCTTTGAACCTGCGACAGTGCGAACTGAGCTGTAGTGCCAACAAAATAGTTCTTATCTTTGCGGTTCTTTAATACACGTAAATTTTCTTAAACACTTTTTTATTGTGGACTAGGTTTTTGCCGCGACTGATAAAATTGTCGTCAGCTGACCAAAACTTATATGGAACTTACAATATTTATACCTACAGGTTTGTGGTGGTTTTGTTTTAGTAAAAGAATTTCGTAATAGCTTCAGGCTTTAAAGAGATTACCTCCTACATACAAGCAAAAAATTATGTAGGGCCACTGTCGACATTGATGGCTATGTTTTATCCAACTTTCTATTTATTTCTTTCGATCAGGAGAAACAAAAGAGATTGCGATTCAACATAACATACCTGGGCATTTGCTTCCTCTCCCAGTCATCAATAGTCAAGTTAGATTCGATTATGAACTTGATGGTAGTCGTCACCTCTAATATATTCTTAGAAGAGATGCACAGAATGGTATGCTCCATTGTGCATTCTTCTGTGTCTGCAAAACAAGAAAACAAAAAATTTATATGGTATTTATTAATTTACCTTGTATGTTTGTATCTTATTAAGTGCCGACTGTACTTCCCCGGCGGTGAAGGGCAGCGAATGTGTGAGGGATTTCAGCGTTAAGGCCCCCGAGGACACTGCGTGAGTAAGGCGCGACAGTTCATGTATCGCGCATGTGCAGCTATCGCAGACTGGGGAGTCTTTGAACCTGCGACAGTGCGAATTGAGCTGTAGTGCCAACAAAATAGTTCTTATCTTTGCGGTTCTTTAATACACGTAAATTTTCTTAAACACTTTTTTATTGTGGACTAGGTTTTTGCCGCGACTGATAAAATTGTCGTCAGCTGACCAAAACTTATATGGAACTTACAATATTTATACCTACAGGTTTGTGGTGGTTTTGTTTTAGTAAAAGAATTTCGTAATAGCTTCAGGCTTTAAAGAGATTACCTCCTACATACAAGCAAAAAATAATGTAGGGCCACTGTCGACATTGATGGCTATGTTTTATCCAACTTTCTATTTATTTATTTCGATCAGGAGAAACAAAAGAGATTGCGATTCAACATAACATACCTGGGCATTTGCTTCCTCTCCCAGTCATCAATAGTCAAGTTAGATTCGATTATGAACTTGATGGTAGTCGTCACCTCTAATATATTCTTAGAAGAGATGCACAGAATGGTATGCTCCATTGTGCATTCTTCTGTGTCTGCAAAACAAGAAAACAAAAAATTTATATGGTATTTGTTAATTTACCTTGTATGTTTGTATCTTATTAAGTGCCGAGTGTACTTCCCCGGCGGTGAAGGGCAGCGACTGTGTGAGGGATTTCAGCGTTAAGGCCCCCGAGGACACTGCGTGAGTAAGGCGCGACAGTTCATGTATCGCGCATGTGCAGCTATCGCAGACTGGGGAGTCTTTGAACCTGCGACAGTGTGAATTGAGCTGTAGTGCCAACAAAATAGTTCTTATCTTTGCGGTTCTTTAATACACGTAAATTTTCTTAAACACTTTTTTATTGTGGACTAGGTTTTTGCCGCGACTGATAAAATTGTCGTCAGCTGACCAAAACTTATATGGAACTTACAATATTTATACCTACAGGTTTGTGGTGGTTTTGTTTTAGTAAAAGAATTTCGTAATAGCTTCAGGCTTTAAAGAGATTACCTCCTACATACAAGCAAAAATTGTAAAAAAAAAAACAAGTTAGATTATAATGTAGGGCCACTATCGACATTGATGGCTATGTTTTATCTAACTTTATATTTATTTCTTTCGATCAGGAGAAACAAAAGAGATTGCGATTCAACATAACATACCTGGGCATTTGCTTCCTCTCCCAGTCATCAATAGTCAAGTTAGATTCGATTATGAACTTGATGGTAGTCGTCACCTCTAATATATTCTTAGAAGAGATGCACAAAATGGTATGCTCCATTGTGCATTCTTCTGTGTCTGCAAAACAAGAAAACAAAAAAATGATATGGTATTTATTAATTTACCTTGTATGTTTGTATCTTATTAAGTGCCGAGTGTACTTCCCCGGCGGTGAAGGGCAGCGACTGTGTGAGGGATTTCAGCGTTAAGGCCCCCGAGGACACTGCGTGAGTAAGGCGCGACAGTTCATGTATTGCGCATGTGCAGCTATCGCAGACTGGGGAGTCTTTGAACCTGCGACAGTGCGAATTGAGCTGTAGTGCCAACAAAATAGTTCTTATCTTTGCGGTTCTTTAATACACGTAAATTTTCTTAAACACTTTTTTATTGTGGACTAGGTTTTTGCCGCGACTGTTAAAATTGTCGTCAGCTGACCAAAACTTATATGGAACTTACAATATTTATACCTACAGGTTTGTGGTGGTTTTGTTTTAGTAAAAGAATTTCGTAATAGCTTCAGGCTTTAAAGAGATTACCTCCTACATACAAGCAAAAATTGTAAAAAAAAAAACAAGTTAGATTATAATGTAGGGCCACTGTCGACATTGATGGCTATGTTTTATCTAACTTTATATTTATTTCTTTCGATCAGGAGAAACAAAAGAGATTGCGATTCAACATAACATACCTGGGCATTTGCTTCCTCTCCCAGTCATCAATAGTCAAGTTAGATTCGATTATGAACTTGATGGTAGTCGTCACCTCTAATATATTCTTAGAAGAGATGCACAAAATGGTATGCTCCATTGTGCATTCTTCTGTGTCTGCAAAACAAGAAAACAAAAAATTTATATGGTATTTATTAATTTACCTTGTATGTTTGTATCTTATTAAGTGCCGAGTGTACTTCCCCGGCGGTGAAGGGCAGCGACTGTGTGAGGGATCTCAGCGTTAAGGCCCCCGAGGACACTGCGTGAGTAAGGCGCGACAGTTCATGTATTGCGCATGTGCAGCTATCGCAGACTGGGGAGTCTTTGAACCTGCGACAGTGCGAATTGAGCTGTAGTGCCAACAAAATAGTTCTTATCTTTGCGGTTCTTTAATACACGTAAATTTTCTTAAACACTTTTTTATTGTGGACTAGGTTTTTGCCGCGACTGATAAAATTGTCGTCAGCTGACCAAAACTTATATGGAACTTACAATATTTATACCTACAGGTTTGTGGTGGTTTTGTTTTAGTAAAAGAATTTCAGAAAAAATTGTAAAAAAAAAAACAACTTAGATTATAATGTAGGGCCACTGTCGACATTGATGGCTATGTTTTATCCAACTTTCTATTTATTTCTTTCGATCAGGAGAAACAAAAGAGATTGCGATTCAACATAACATACCTGGGCATTTGCTTCCTCTCCCAGTCATCAATAGTCAAGTTAGATTCGATTATGAACTTGATGGTAGTCGTCACCTCTAATATATTCTTAGAAGAGATGCACAGAATGGTATGCTCCATTGTGCATTCTTCTGTGTCTGCAAAACAAGAAAACAAAAAATTTATATGGTATTTGTTAATTTACCTTGTATGTTTGTATCTTATTAAGTGCCGAGTGTACTTCCCCGGCGGTGAAGGGCAGCGACTGTGTGAGGGATTTCAGCGTAAGAGCCTGTCCAGAAAGCGCGATTTACGCGCGTGTCCACTCGCGCGTTTTGTTTTGTATTGCGTCCAGATGCAGCGAAATCACGCGCGCGTGTGATGAGACGGATTTGGTCAGTTATAAACATGGACTTGGATACAGCGGTTGTGTTGTGGCTTGCATACCGTCGATGGAGACGTCGTAAACGAAGAGAAAGTCGACGATTTAACGTGCATCCCATTCTACGTGACAGAATGACGCATAGTATGTTTATAACTTTATACCCAAAACTCAGAGAATATAGTGAAAAGTTTTTCAACTACTTTCGGATGTCAGTAGCATCGTTTGATGATTTACTAGAAATGATCAAAGAAGATTTGACTCCATGTCAAAATTATGTGGTACGGGATACTGTTTCTGCAGAAGAAAAACTCGTGATTACTTTGAGGTAATATTTTTTATTGCTTTAATAATTATAAACAAAGACCCAATTAACAAAAATAAAGAATTTGAACAAAATTAACAAAAACTAGGAATCATTCTTATATAATACGAGTATAGGTAGGTACTTAACATTTATTTTAATTATCGTATAGTTCCATTAATTCAGATTCATTGGAATCTTGTGTAGATGCCGGTGATGGGTTTGGGTTATTCCCGTTCGTCCACACCCCGTCGTCTACACTGCGGACGACTGGGAATAATGCGTTCTGTTCGTCCACAGTGTAGACGAACAGAACGCAACATTCCCAGTCGTCCGCACCTCGTTTCATGTTTAGTTTAAGAGTCAGTGTTTTTTTTTTTTAAATTAAATAAATGATTTAACGGTTTAATTACTTTAAAAACAACATAACTATTAAGTTTTTTTTATTTAAAATCATCAAATGTTAAAATAATTAACAACAATTCTAGTTTTTATCACAGATCAACATAATTTACAATAATTAAAAGGCAATATTTTAACTAATATTTTGTTGGTATTATATAAACATTTTTAAAGTATATAATAACAACATAATATGTACTAAGTAGTGTTTAAATTCAACAGTATTTTTCATCACAGATCATCTTATTTTACAATAATTAAGGGCAACAACAAAGTAATTTGTATCACAGATCAACTTAATTTACAATAATTTAAACATTACCATTTTTACAACATAACTATTTACAATTTTTGTCAGTAATAGTACAATTTTACAAACCTTAAAAAACTTACGAGTAATTAGAATCACATTCAATAATTCGTTAAGTTAGTACACACGCACACAGATTAACACCGCATGATTTCAAGAAAATGTCCAACCGATATGTCACCGTGGGTTAATTCAATTTGAGCATCTTGAATGAATTCGTCTCTACGAATATATTTCTCACTTCTTTTAGCCATGGGTCTTTGATTACTTCTTTTTCGATTCTGTGTCAAGTAAAAAGAAGCATCTTCTTTTAGTAAGTGCAGTAAATTCATTATATTGGGCCCTTTTTCACCAACGGCACTGTTTAATTTGTGGTGCCAGCTTTCTAAGGCATTTGTGGTTCTATGCTTTTCTCCAAATGCACACCACACTTTGATAAATGAGTCCTCCAGCCATTGCTTCTCCATATAAGTTTTAAATTTTGCGACATCTGAATCTTCGTTTTCATCACGTATAATATAATCCCAACCCTTCCTTATTTCAGCTTGTGGTAACAATGGAAGGACTGCACTGAGTGACACCATGCGTTTTTTCTTGATATCTTTTGATTTGACGAGACCCAGTTCTCGACCTTTTTTCCAAACTGCTTTGTTATAATGGAAATAGCAACCTTTAAGAATAGTAGAAGGAAAAATCTCCGTTATGGCTTTCATTGCTGCTTTCTCGAAATCCGTTTTAAATTTAATCGGATTCCATTCTGGTATACGAGATTGTATTAGACTGAACAAGATTTTATATGACTCTGCCGTTCGATTGCTCATGAGAGTGTATACCAACGGCACTACATTTGTGTCATTTAGAGTGCTTCCATCATCTCCATGAATAGTGTAGAGCTGGCTGAATGGCGGTGAGCAACTTTTGAATGTGCCATCTCCGTAATAATCTTTAATCTGGCACATGAGTTCTCTTGCTTTTTTTGAACAAAACACAATAATTCTTGTGTTGCCATTCATATAATCTGCCAAGAGAAAATCTTCAAAATCAGGTGGAACTTGAACTTCTTTGACATTTCTACAATGTAATTTTGGCAGTTTAGCTGCAGAATTTCGATGTCTGTACAGCGAACTTTTTACGGAACTAAAGTTTGGAATCATATTAGGTGATAATTCTGCACTTTCATTCTTTAAACTGGCAACAGTGGAATTAAAAGTCTTCGGTACTTTAGGAAAACCTGGTGTAGTCAATTGTTGTTTCAACTTATAAATCGACTCATCGATTTTGTTTCTGTCGAAGTCTGGCGAACATATATGATGTTTTTCATCAATTATTTTATCGTCCTTAAACAAAATAAAAAAGATCGTCAATAATAGGAACATCAAAATTAAAACAAATACCTATGAGTGAGCAAGAGATTATTAAACAAATTGGTAAGTAGAATTGGTAGAATTTAGCTACTAGCTAAATTCTCATTAGATACCTCTTTGCCGTATAAAATTTATTTTGTTTGATAAAATTGTGTAATAATACAAATAAACGTTTTGATGTGCGTCGAATAACGAAATCTAGTTTCCTTTATTTTATGTAAGCTATAAAATATACTTACTCTTATCCTTATAACTCCGCCGCACTTTAATTTTTTGCTGTTAATACAACACCAAACGTTTAATCCACTTTTGTGTGCTCTTCTAACGTAATATTGGTGACCTCCATGAAGTAAAACAGTCCCGTGCTTTCTTTTTATATACACGAGCACAGTTTGGTCACTTGAACCACCAGCCGGTGCACTTAACCCCGACATGATCCCGAATGCAAAAGCTCATCGTCACTTTATTGCCTTAAAACGTGGGCATGCAATATGCAGCGAGCTGATTGGCTATTTCAAGGCCATGTATCTATTGTTCATTCCCGGAAGCGTCGTCAAAACTGATAAGCGGAGTGCAAAGACTATCTTTTGTTGGAGGATCGACAGGGTGCAGTTATAATAGTTGAGTATATCCAGGCGATTGTAACTTTAAAACTTTTTACATATTAATTGCATTTAAACTGATATTGATACGAAAAAAAGCTTTAGATTTACTAGGTATGTACTTTTGAAGTATTTGCCTTACTAAAGTAATAAAGCTAAGTATATAATATTTTAAAAGTATGTTTAATAAATAATGAAATACTATCATCATATTTTCTTTTTATTAACTCTTAGACTAGACGTGAGATGACGGGGTGTGGACGACTAAAAACTAGAATTGTTGTTAATTATTTTAACATTTGATGATTTTAAATAAAAAAAACTTAATAGTTATGTTGTTTTTAAAGTAATTAAACCGTTAAATCATTTATTTAATTTAAAAAAAAAAAACACTGACTCTTAAACTAAACATGAAACGAGGTGCGGACGACTGGGAATAATGCGTTCTGTTCGTCCACAGTGTAGACGAACAGAACGCAACATTCCCAGTCGTCCGCAGTGTGGACGACGGGGTGTGGACGAGCGGGAATGACTCATGGGTTTTTGTAGCTAGACGTCGTTGGTGGTCGTGACGCAGTGCAATAACCTCGATTGTAAGTCGAAAAGGTTGCAGATGGAAACGAAGATGTTGAAGGGTCTGTTGCGGTATATCCTGTTTCTCTATAATAATCTCTCTGTCCACGTTGTGTCATTTCTGTTTGGTAATGATATTGTGTCGAAGGTTGGTAGTCGGAACGAGCAGCTGCAGATTTAAGACACAGAGCTTGATGAGCTTGAAGTACTTTCATTAATTCAATTTTTGTTTGAAGTCTGTTTTCCTCTGGTACTTTAACAAGCTCTTTGTGTAAGGACAAACAAAATAGTTTGTCATCATCTGACTCCACTTGGTTTGATGTCTGTGGCTGATTTCCAGATGCTAAATTTGTTTTAATGATGGAGAGAAATTCTTCGTCGGCCGCATTTAGTTTTTTCTTCTTTTTCGTCTGACTACGTGGAGGTCTCATTACATCTTCCCCATCGCCCGAAAACTCCTGTTCTTCAGCTGCAACAGACGCGGTGTTGATGTTGCTCTCAGTTATTTTATTCCGTGTCGATCTTTCAAGAAACATCAAACGTTCAAAATAAATATATTTGGCTTTGCCTGAGGCTCCTGATCCAGACGGTGTGGTTTTCTTCTTCTTCATTTCTCTTACAAAGCCATCACGCAACCCTTTCCACTTCTTCTGCAGTAAAGTACCTGTAAACAATAAAAAGATTGGAATAAAATAATAATTCTTATGTAACTTTCTTTTCAGATATTTGGCTACAGGGTGTTATTTTGCGGACCTGCATTATGCCTACAGATTAGGAAAGTCTACAATTATCGAAATAGTACAGAAAACCTGTTACGTCATATGGAACAAACTGCAAAATATAGTAATGAGAGAACCAACGAAAGCCGAATGGAAAGAAATTTCGAAACAATTTAAAAAATACACAAATTTTCCAAATTGCATCGGCGCCATTGACGGCAAGCATATCCGTATTATAAAACCTAACGATTCTGGATCTCTTTTTTATAACTATAAGAGTTATTTTTCAACTGTTTTGTTGGCCGTATGCGATGCAAATTATTGTTTTATTGCAGTGGACATAGGCGCATATGGAAAAAGTAATGACTCCACAATTTTTAAAGACTCTATTTTATATAAAAAACTTGTCGAGAAAACTTTAGATATCCCAGATCCAAAGCCAATATCGCAAATAGATACAACCCCCTTACCTCATGTCATAGTAGGAGATGAGGCGTTTAGCCTGTCTGAAAATATAACGCGCCCTTATTGCGGTAAATCTCTAACAACCAAAAAAAGAATTTTCAACTATCGCTTATCCAGGGCCCGACGTTACATTGAATGTTGCTTTGGCATCTTGGTAAATAAATGGAGAATATTTCATAGACCGTTGAATGTGGACATAGAATTTGCAGAAAACATCATTAAGGCTTGTTGTGTTCTCCATAACTACGTAAGGTTAAGGGATGGCTACAGGTATGATAACACTCTCTACGAAACCTCTCTGATTAATTTGAACACTGAGGCAGTGAGGCCTAATGCGAGATCATTGAATACAAGAGATAGATTTGCTGATTATTTTGTTAACGAAGACAAACTCCCTTGGCAAGATAAAATGATATAGTTTATTAACGAAAAATCTATGCAAGGAATAATATTATTTAATAAAGTATTATTTACTTACCTAAAGTTTTTTTTTTTTCCTCGGAATCACCAGCTTCACAAAAAATTTCTACAATTTCTTCCCAGTTCCTACGCTTAATGATTCTATTAGAATAATCTGACGATTCCATATCCCATATAGCTACCCTTTTCTCAATCTCGTCAATAAAAAGTTCCGTGTCAAAGTTTTCACGCTCCATTTTTAACCGAATACGTCCACTCGCCACGGACACGCGCGTAGTACTGGACGCTGCAATGGCGCCGGAGTATCTCGACTCGCGCGACGCACGCGCGTAAAACGAGCGAGTCGAGAGTCCCGCTCATTGCAAGCGTTTTACGCGCGTGTGAGGAAACGCGCGTAGGCATCTGGACGGGATATATGTAGCTCTAGTATCTCGGGTACGCGCGAGTGCCAACGCGCGAGTCCGCTCGCGCGTAAAACGCGTCATCTGGACAGGCTCTTTTAAGGCCCCCGAGGACACTGCGTGAGTAAGGCGCGACAGTTCATGTATCGCGCATGTGCAGCTATCGCAGACTGGGGAGTCTTTGAACCTGCGACAGTGCGAATTGAGCTGTAGTGCCAACAAAATAGTTCTTATCTTTGCGGTTCTTTAATACACGTAAATTTTCTTAAACACTTTTTTATTGTGGACTAGGTTTTTGCCGCGACTGATAAAATTGTCGTCAGCTGACCAAAACTTATATGGAACTTACAATATTTATACCTACAGGTTTGTGGTGGTTTTGTTTTAGTAAAAGAATTTCGTAATAGCTTCAGGCTTTAAAGAGATTACCTCCTACATACAAGCAAAAAATAATGTAGGGCCACTGTCGACATTGATGGCTATGTTTTATCCAACTTTCTATTTATTTCTTTCGATCAGGAGAAACAAAAGAGATTGCGATTCAACATAACATACCTGGGCATTTGCTTCCTCTCCCAGTCATCAATAGTCAAGTTAGATTCGATTATGAACTTGATGGTAGTCGTCACCTCTAATATATTCTTAGAAGAGATGCACAGAATGGTATGCTCCATTGTGCATTCTTCTGTGTCTGCAAAACAAGAAAACAAACAATTTATATGGTATTTATTAACACTTTCACGGACACTCAGATGAAATTGACATTCTGAAAATGACACTAAAATTTTTCATACAAAATAATACTACGCGTATAGCCGGACTGCCGTAATAAAAAAACCTGGGTACCTTTAGTATGACGTCACGTCGATAACCGGTACCGTCGACAGGCGGACTGTCGTATCAAAGAAGTTAGTTTACTTGGTATATGGCGATCCGCCCGTAGCCGGTACCGTCTACAGGCGGACTGTCGTATCAAAGGAGTTAGTTTACTTGGTATATGGCGATCCGCCCGTAGCCGGTACCGTCTACAGGCGGACTGTCGTATCAAAGGAGTTAGTTTACTTGGTATATGGCGATCCGCCCGTAGCCGGTACCGTCTACAGGCGGACTGTCGTATCAAAGGAGTTAGTTTACTTGGTATATGGCGATCCGCCCGTAGCCGGTACCGTCTACAGGCGGACTGTCGTATCAAAGGAGTTAGTTTACTTGGTATATGGCGATCCGCCCGTAGCCGGTACCGTCTACAGGCGGACTGTCGTATCAAAGGAGTTAGTTTACTTGGTATATGGCGATCCGCCCGTAGCCGGTACCGTCTACAGGCGGATTGTCATCTCAAAGGAGTAAGTTTACTTGGTATATGGCGATCCGCCCGTAGCCGGTACCGACTACAGGTGGATTGTCGTGTTATAGGAGTTAGTTTAGTCTCCGGTATGACCTTTCGTCCATAGGCGGATCATCTGTAGCCGGATTGTATAATTAATAATCAAATATATCTAGGAACTTGCAATGCGTGCGACGATCCGTCTCCAGGCGATACTAATCGCATAATCATCTAAATCAAAGAACATTTGTTTGTAAGGGTGAAATAAAAACAGCTATTTTTACTATAGGAACTTTAATTACCGCTATCCATTCAGGATGCATAAACTGTATATAAGCATCAAAATCAAAATAATAAGAAAAAAACAATCAAAAGCAGATAGGTACACCTTTTATGTGTACGCTAAATTTCACAAATAGAAGCATAAAAACTTCAGTTTCAAAACTGTCTATTCAAGTTTTTACTAAAATCTAGATTCTATCAGTCTTTAATCAGTCATAATATTTGGATGGAATTAGAAACTAGGTAACTATCTTTAAAATAAAATAAACAATAGAAAAATAATCAGTCAGAAGTATTAAGATGCCATTCTTCGAAACATTCTGGGCAAAGTGGTGGTGACCTATGACATCCTTTGCACCTATAGCTAGTCTCACGGCGTATTTTTTTTTGGTGGCAAACTCTGCAATTTAAAAAGGAATATTTTTTTTTTTAATTTTCTTTCGCTGGTATACGCGTTGGCCAATGGATTTGTGGTTGTGAGGAAGTACTTGGTTGTGGCTCAGCTGGATTCGCTTGAGCCGTTCTTTTGTGCCAATGTAGCCCCCCTTCTTGAACTAAATCTTTTCCGATCACACCTGTTTGAAGTTGCAATAGATTTTTTATCAACTGATCTCTATAATCAACGTATTCGTATTTTGGATCTTTTTTTACATACTTTTTGAATAAATAAAAAGCATTCCAAACACCGATGTCTAGCATGTGGAACAAAACCTTTTTATACCATCGTATTGATTTGCGTGGTGACGAATAATAACTTATCATTTGATCTGCGCGATCAATACCTGCCATGTGGTTATTATAATGCAGAACTTCTACAGGCTTGAGCTTCTTTTGCCCTCGCCTGTTAGTTATTTCAGCCATACCTGGTTGTTTTAGCGTATTTATCATTAAAACTTGACGTTTGTCCTTCCAGTTGCTCACATATACCTTATTTTTCCTGAGCCAAAAGTATTCCCCCTTTTTCATTTTTTTTTTAATTACAGCTTCAGGGTTTCCCTTTCTGTTGGAACGAAGGGTCCCAATTGTGTGGGTTTTAAGGTCTAAAAGTTTCTCTGAGAGCGGCACAGAATTATAAAAGTTGTCCATATATAATTCGTGTCCTTTTAGAAGGTAAGGTCTCATTAATCTCAATACCAACTTCTGTAACTTTGATCCCGTTTCACCAGAATCATCCTCAAGATCCTCTGTTCCAGTGTACATCTTAATATTCAATACGTATCCGTCAGAGGTGGTAAGAACATAAAACTTTATTCCATATTTAGTTTTTTTGTTTTTCATAAATGTACGGAATATCAATCGCCCTCTAAAAAGCATTAAAGATTCATCCAGTGATAGCTCTTTTGTTGGATAAAAAACAGTTCTAAAATTTTCTGTAAGCATATTTATAAAGTCACTTATCTTGGCAGATCCAACAGAGTTCAATTGGGAAGCATATAAACACCGTAAAATTTGCTCGTAACGTCGACCTGACATTTTATAGCTAAAAATTGGGTGATAATACAGTGGGTCACTGTGCGTAAAAAGCTTTTGCCTTTGTGGAATTTTCACGTGCCCTTGAAGCAATGAAAGTGCAAAAAACTTCTTCATTTCATCTGCATTCGTTTCACGAAAAGCCTTCATTCTGCAGTTTCTAGTATGTGGGCGAGATTGGTTCACTAACGCGTTGCCGTAAGCGTTAGTACATGTTACTAAATAATCGATTATTTGCGATGTAAAAATAATATCAAACATTTCTTGAATAGTGGTATTTTCGTTGATATCAACGCGGGGGCCAGTTGTTGTATCATCAAAATTAAAATTGGGAATATCAGATACAGAATTTTCCCAACAGTCACTTTCTGGAGGTGGTGTACTCGAACGAACAGGTTGTCGCGCCTGCCCTCGTGTTGACTGCTGTAAAACTAAATCTTGATGTGCTTGACTAGCACTGTAAGATTGGCGCGCTCGATAGTAGCTAGGCGTGCACCTACAGGTTCACTAGAGGAAATAGAGAGGTGACGACGCTCCTCGGAAACACAACGTCGATGTGGCTGATTGTGAGGGCGTCGGCGTTCTTCAGAGGCAGATCTTGTTTGTGGCAGCTCAACAGACTCACTGTGAGGGCGTCGGCATTCTTCAGAAGCAGATCTTGTTCGCGGCAGCTCAACAGACTCACTGTGAGGGCGTCGGCATTCTTCAGAAGCAGATCTTGTTCGCGGCAGCTCAACAGACTCACTGTGAGGGCGTCGGCATTCTTCAGAAGCAGATCTTGTTCGCGGCAGTTCAAGAGACCCACTAAGAGGGCGTTGGTATTCCTCGGAGGAGCATTGGTTCTGTGTGAGTGTGTGAGGCCTACAAAAAGAGCGGCGGCTCTCCTCGAAAGAAGCGCGGTGCTCTAAAGGGCTAACAGGAAGAGAATCTTCGGTTGAAGTATCAGAAATATCAGAACAAAGACTTTCTGACACGCGGCAATGTTTTGAAATTCGATTAGTTTTTGGCTTACTAAAAATTTCCAGGCTTGAATCACTGCTGATACCGTCTCCGTTCTCTGGTTCGTAATTACCATCTGAGCCGTACTCCCCGTCTACATCACTATATGGGTCGCGGACGGAATATATTATGTCACTACGATCTTCTTCTTCGAATAAGTTTGGGCATTTTTGAGAACAAGTTCTTACCCGTTTAGCTTCGATAGTACTCTTGGGTAGTGTCTTTGAGCATTCGCCATCGCCGTCAGATGTTTTTGGACGTTTTTTGGTCAATTTCTTTTGTTCTGGAGCCATCTATGAACAAAAATATTCGTCAGAGAAATAATCATAGAAAAAAGAATACCTACACATATTTATTTCGTGTTTTATGCATATAAATTGATAATGAAATAGATTAAAATAATATAATTTAACAGTATAAATAAAAAAGTAGTCTGTACTATAAAAATAAGCAAGCTTCTTACCTCTTCAGCCCGCTGATATCGACGAACGCTCCGAGCAAACAGCGAACACGGGCTCCGCTAACCGTGACACTACAGGACTGTTTGCATAGAAAACTAACGTCCAGAGGCGCGTCGTCACACAGACATGTGCGTCGATGTGTGAGTGTGGAGCGGCGGGGGGATCTCGAAATATATTTATATTTCTTTTTGCCTTGACACTAGACAAATTTAATTGAGTGCAATATGACACTGGAATGCGTGGCTTCATAGTAATGTTCGCAAATTTACACGGGTATAGGCGGTCTGTCTGATTTGACTTGGTAAAATTAACCGCCTGTGGGCGTAGTGTCATATCAAACACGAAAAAAAATACGCCTCTGGCCGTGTCGTCAACGAAAGTGTTAATTTACCTTGTATGTTTGTATCTTATTAAGTGCCGAGTGTACTTCCCCGGCGGTGAAGGGCAGCGACTGTGTGAGGGATTTCAGCGTTAAGGCCCCCGAGGACACTGCGTGAGTAAGGCGCGACAGTTCATGTATCGCGCATGTGCAGCTATCGCAGACTGGGGAGTCTTTGAACCTGCGACGGTGCGAATTGAGCTGTAGTGCCAACAAAATAGTTCTTATCTTTGCGGTTCTTTAATACACGTAAATTTTCTTAAACACTTTTTTATTGTGGACTAGGTTTTTGCCGCGACTGATAAAATTGTCGTCAGCTGACCAAAACTTATATGGAACTTACAATATTTATACCTACAGGTTTGTGGTGGTTTTGTTTTAGTAAAAGAATTTCGTAATAGCTTCAGGCTTTAAAGAGATTACCTCCTACATACAAGCAAAAAATAATGTAGGGCCACTGTCGACATTGATGGCTATGTTTTATCCAACTTTCTATTTATTTCTTTCGATCAGGAGAAACAAAAGAGATTGCGATTCAACATAACATACCTGGGCATTTGCTTCCTCTCCCAGTCATCAATAGTCAAGTTAGATTCGATTATGAACTTGATGGTAGTCGTCACCTCTAATATATTCTTAGAAGAGATGCACAGAATGGTATGCTCCATTGTGCATTCTTCTGTGTCTGCAAAACAAGAAAACAAACAATTTATATGGTATTTATTAATTTACCTTGTATGTTTGTATCTTATTAAGTGCCGAGTGTACTTCCCCGGCGGTGAAGGGCAGCGAATGTGTGAGGGATTTCAGCGTTAAGGCCCCCGAGGACACTGCGTGAGTAAGGCGCGACAGTTCATGTATCGCGCATGTGCAGCTATCGCAGACTGGGGAGTCTTTGAACCTGCGACAGTGCGAATTGAGCTGTAGTGCCAACAAAATAGTTCTTATCTTTGCGGTTCTTTAATACACGTAAATTTTCTTAAACACTTTTTTATTGTGGACTAGGTTTTTGCCGCGACTGATAAAATTGTCGTCAGCTGACCAAAACTTATATGGAACTTACAATATTTATACCTACAGGTTTGTGGTGGTTTTGTTTTAGTAAAAGAATTTCGTAATAGCTTCAGGCTTTAAAGAGATTACCTCCTACATACAAGCAAAAATTGTAAAAAACAAAAGAAAACAAGTTAGATTATAATGTAGGGCCACTGTCGACATTGATGGCTATGTTTTATCCAACTTTCTATTTATTTCTTTCGATCAGGAGAAACCAAAGAGATTGCGATTCAACATAACATACCTGGGCATTTGCTTCCTCTCCCAGTCATCAATAGTCAAGTTAGATTCGATTATGAACTTGATGGTAGTCGTCACCTCTAATATATTCTTAGAAGAGATGCACAGAATGGTATGCTCCATTGTGCATTCTTCGGTGTCTGCAAAACAAGAAAACAAAAAATTTATATGGTATTTATTAATTTACCTTGTATGTTTGTATCTTATTAAGTGCCGAGTGTACTTCCCCGGCGGTGAAGGGCAGCGAATGTGTGAGGGATTTCAGCGTTAAGGCCCCCGAGGACACTGCGTGAGTAAGGCGCGACAGTTCATGTATCGCGCATGTGCAGCTATCGCAGACTGGGGAGTCTTTGAACCTGCGACAGTGCGAATTGAGCTGTAGTGCCAACAAAATAGTTCTTATCTTTGCGGTTCTTTAATACACGTAAATTTTCTTAAACACTTTTTTATTGTGGACTAGGTTTTTGCCGCGACTGATAAAATGGTCGTCAGCTGACCAAAACTTATATGGAACTTACAATATTTATACCTACAGGTTTGTGGTGGTTTTGTTTTAGTAAAAGAATTTCGTAATAGCTTCAGGCTTTAAAGAGATTACCTCCTACATACAAGCAAAAAATAATGTAGGGCCACTGTCGACATTGATGGCTATGTTTTATCCAACTTTCTATTTATTTCTTTCGATCAGGAGAAACAAAAGAGATTGCGATTCAACATAACATACCTGGGCATTTGCTTCCTCTCCCAGTCATCAATAGTCAAGTTAGATTCGATTATGAACTTGATGGTAGTCGTCACCTCTAATATATTCTTAGAAGAGATGCACAGAATGGTATGCTCCATTGTGCATTCTTCTGTGTCTGCAAAACAAGAAAACAAACAATTTATATGGTATTTATTAATTTACCTTGTATGTTTGTATCTTATTAAGTGCCGAGTGTACTTCCCCGGCGGTGAAGGGCAGCGACTGTGTGAGGGATTTCAGCGTTAAGGCCCCCGAGGACACTGCGTGAGTAAGGCGCGACAGTTCATGTATCGCGCATGTGCAGCTATCGCAGACTGGGGAGTCTTTGAACCTGCGACGGTGCGAATTGAGCTGTAGTGCCAACAAAATAGTTCTTATCTTTGCGGTTCTTTAATACACGTAAATTTTCTTAAACACTTTTTTATTGTGGACTAGGTTTTTGCCGCGACTGATAAAATTGTCGTCAGCTGACCAAAACTTATATGGAACTTACAATATTTATACCTACAGGTTTGTGGTGGTTTTGTTTTAGTAAAAGAATTTCGTAATAGCTTCAGGCTTTAAAGAGATTACCTCCTACATACAAGCAAAAAATAATGTAGGGCCACTGTCGACATTGATGGCTATGTTTTATCCAACTTTCTATTTATTTCTTTCGATCAGGAGAAACAAAAGAGATTGCGATTCAACATAACATACCTGGGCATTTGCTTCCTCTCCCAGTCATCAATAGTCAAGTTAGATTCGATTATGAACTTGATGGTAGTCGTCACCTCTAATATATTCTTTGAAGAGATGCACAGAATGGTATGCTCCATTGTGCATTCTTCTGTGTCTGCAAAACAAGAAAACAAAAAATTTATATGGTATTTGTTAATTTACCTTGTATGTTTGTATCTTATTAAGTGCCGAGTGTACTTCCCCGGCGGTGAAGGGCAGCGACTGTGTGAGGGATTTCAGCGTTAAGGCCCCCGAGGACACTGCGTGAGTAAGGCGCGACAGTTCATGTATCGCGCATGTGCAGCTATCGCAGACTGGGGAGTCTTTGAACCTGCGACAGTGCGAATTGAGCTGTAGTGCCAACAAAATAGTTCTTATCTTTGCGGTTCTTTAATACACGTAAATTTTCTTAAACACTTTTTTATTGTGGACTAGGTTTTTGCCGCGACTGATAAAATTGTCGTCAGCTGACCAAAACTTATATGGAACTTACAATATTTATACCTACAGGTTTGTGGTGGTTTTGTTTTAGTAAAAGAATTTCGTAATAGCTTCAGGCTTTAAAGAGATTACCTCCTACATACAAGCAAAAAATAATGTAGGGCCACTGTCGACATTGATGGCTATGTTTTATCCAACTTTCTATTTATTTCTTTCGATCAGGAGAAACAAAAGAGATTGCGATTCAACATAACATACCTGGGCATTTGCTTCCTCTCCCAGTCATCAATAGTCAAGTTAGATTCGATTATGAACTTGATGGTAGTCGTCACCTCTAATATATTCTTTGAAGAGATGCACAGAATGGTATGCTCCATTGTGCATTCTTCTGTGTCTGCAAAACAAGAAAACAAAAAATTTATATGGTATTTGTTAATTTACCTTGTATGTTTGTATCTTATTAAGTGCCGAGTGTACTTCCCCGGCGGTGAAGGGCAGCGACTGTGTGAGGGATTTCAGCGTTAAGGCCCCCGAGGACACTGCGTGAGTAAGGCGCGACAGTTCATGTATCGCGCATGTGCAGCTATCGCAGACTGGGGAGTCTTTGAACCTGCGACAGTGCGAATTGAGCTGTAGTGCCAACAAAATAGTTCTTATCTTTGCGGTTCTTTAATACACGTAAATTTTCTTAAACACTTTTTTATTGTGGACTAGGTTTTTGCCGCGACTGATAAAATTGTCGTCAGCTGACCAAAACTTATATGGAACTTACAATATTTATACCTACAGGTTTGTGGTGGTTTTGTTTTAGTAAAAGAATTTCGTAATAGCTTCAGGCTTTAAAGAGATTACCTCCTACATACAAGCAAAAATTGTAAAAAAAAAAAACAAGTTAGATTATAATGTAGGGCCACTGTCGACATTGATGGCTATGTTTTATCTAACTTTATATTTATTTCTTTCGATCAGGAGAAACAAAAGAGATTGCGATTCAACATAACATACCTGGGCATTTGCTTCCTCTCCCAGTCATCAATAGTCAAGTTAGATTCGATTATGAACTTGATGGTAGTCGTCACCTCTAATATATTCTTAGAAGAGATGCACAAAATGGTATGCTCCATTGTGCATTCTTCTGTGTCTGCAAAACAAGAAAACAAAAAATTTATATGGTATTTATTAATTTACCTTGTATGTTTGTATCTTATTAAGTGCCGAGTGTACTTCCCCGGCGGTGAAGGGCAGCGACTGTGTGAGGGATTTCAGCGTTAAGGCCCCCGAGGACACTGCGTGAGTAAGGCGCGACAGTTCATGTATTGCGCATGTGCAGCTATCGCAGACTGGGGAGTCTTTGAACCTGCGACAGTGCGAATTGAGCTGTAGTGCCAACAAAATAGTTCTTATCTTTGCGGTTCTTTAATACACGTAAATTTTCTTAAACACTTTTTTATTGTGGACTAGGTTTTTGCCGCGACTGATAAAATTGTCGTCAGCTGACCAAAACTTATATGGAACTTACAATATTTATACCTACAGGTTTGTGGTGGTTTTGTTTTAGTAAAAGAATTTCAGAAAAAATTGTAAAAAAAGAAACAACTTAGATTATAATGTAGGGCCACTGTCGACATTGATGGCTATGTTTTATCCAACTTTCTATTTATTTCTTTCGATCAGGAGAAACAAAAGAGATTGCGATTCAACATAACATACCTGGGCATTTGCTTCCTCTCCCAGTCATCAATAGTCAAGTTAGATTCGATTATGAACTTGATGGTAGTCGTCACCTCTAATATATTCTTAGAAGAGATGCACAGAATGGTATGCTCCATTGTCCATTCTTCTGTGTCTGCAAAACAAGAAAACAAACAATTTATATGGTATTTATTAATTTACCTTGTATGTTTGTATCTTATTAAGTGCCGAGTGTACTTCCCCGGCGGTGAAGGGCAGCGAATGTGTGAGGGATTTCAGCGTTAAGGCCCCCGAGGACACTGCGTGAGTAAGGCGCGACAGTTCATGTATCGCGCATGTGCAGCTATCGCAGACTGGGGAGTCTTTGAACCTGCGACAGTGCGAATTGAGCTGTAGTGCCAACAAAATAGTTCTTATCTTTGCGGTTCTTTAATACACGTAAATTTTCTTAAACACTTTTTTATTGTGGACTAGGTTTTTGCCGCGACTGATAAAATTGTCGTCAGCTGACCAAAACTTATATGGAACTTACAATATTTATACCTACAGGTTTGTGGTGGTTTTGTTTTAGTAAAAGAATTTCGTAATAGCTTCAGGCTTTAAAGAGATTACCTCCTACATACAAGCAAAAAATAATGTAGGGCCACTGTCGACATTGATGGCTATGTTTTATCCAACTTTCTATTTATTTCTTTCGATCAGGAGAAACAAAAGAGATTGCGATTCAACATAACATACCTGGGCATTTGCTTCCTCTCCCAGTCATCAATAGTCAAGTTAGATTCGATTATGAACTTGATGGTAGTCGTCACCTCTAATATATTCTTAGAAGAGATGCACAGAATGGTATGCTCCATTGTGCATTCTTCTGTGTCTGCAAAACAAGAAAACAAACAATTTATATGGTATTTATTAATTTACCTTGTATGTTTGTATCTTATTAAGTGCCGAGTGTACTTCCCCGGCGGTGAAGGGCAGCGACTGTGTGAGGGATTTCAGCGTTAAGGCCCCCGAGGACACTGCGTGAGTAAGGCGCGACAGTTCATGTATCGCGCATGTGCAGCTATCGCAGACTGGGGAGTCTTTGAACCTGCGACGGTGCGAATTGAGCTGTAGTGCCAACAAAATAGTTCTTATCTTTGCGGTTCTTTAATACACGTAAATTTTCTTAAACACTTTTTTATTGTGGACTAGGTTTTTGCCGCGACTGATAAAATTGTCGTCAGCTGACCAAAACTTATATGGAACTTACAATATTTATACCTACAGGTTTGTGGTGGTTTTGTTTTAGTAAAAGAATTTCGTAATAGCTTCAGGCTTTAAAGAGATTACCTCCTACATACAAGCAAAAAATAATGTAGGGCCACTGTCGACATTGATGGCTATGTTTTATCCAACTTTCTATTTATTTCTTTCGATCAGGAGAAACAAAAGAGATTGCGATTCAACATAACATACCTGGGCATTTGCTTCCTCTCCCAGTCATCAATAGTCAAGTTAGATTCGATTATGAACTTGATGGTAGTCGTCACCTCTAATATATTCTTTGAAGAGATGCACAGAATGGTATGCTCCATTGTGCATTCTTCTGTGTCTGTAAAACAAGAAAACAAAAAATTTATATGGTATTTGTTAATTTACCTTGTATGTTTGTATCTTATTAAGTGCCGAGTGTACTTCCCCGGCGGTGAAGGGCAGCGACTGTGTGAGGGATTTCAGCGTTAAGGCCCCCGAGGACACTGCGTGAGTAAGGCGCGACAGTTCATGTATCGCGCATGTGCAGCTATCGCAGACTGGGGAGTCTTTGAACCTGCGACAGTGCGAATTGAGCTGTAGTGCCAACAAAATAGTTCTTATCTTTGCGGTTCTTTAATACACGTAAATTTTCTTAAACACTTTTTTATTGTGGACTAGGTTTTTGCCGCGACTGATAAAATTGTCGTCAGCTGACCAAAACTTATATGGAACTTACAATATTTATACCTACAGGTTTGTGGTGGTTTTGTTTTAGTAAAAGAATTTCGTAATAGCTTCAGGCTTTAAAGAGATTACCTCCTACATACAAGCAAAAAATAATGTAGGGCCACTGTCGACATTGATGGCTATGTTTTATCCAACTTTCTATTTATTTCTTTCGATCAGGAGAAACAAAAGAGATTGCGATTCAACATAACATACCTGGGCATTTGCTTCCTCTCCCAGTCATCAATAGTCAAGTTAGATTCGATTATGAACTTGATGGTAGTCGTCACCTCTAATATATTCTTTGAAGAGATGCACAGAATGGTATGCTCCATTGTGCATTCTTCTGTGTCTGCAAAACAAGAAAACAAAAAATTTATATGGTATTTGTTAATTTACCTTGTATGTTTGTATCTTATTAAGTGCCGAGTGTACTTCCCCGGCGGTGAAGGGCAGCGACTGTGTGAGGGATTTCAGCGTTAAGGCCCCCGAGGACACTGCGTGAGTAAGGCGCGACAGTTCATGTATCGCGCATGTGCAGCTATCGCAGACTGGGGAGTCTTTGAACCTGCGACAGTGCGAATTGAGCTGTAGTGCCAACAAAATAGTTCTTATCTTTGCGGTTCTTTAATACACGTAAATTTTCTTAAACACTTTTTTATTGTGGACTAGGTTTTTGCCGCGACTGATAAAATTGTCGTCAGCTGACCAAAACTTATATGGAACTTACAATATTTATACCTACAGGTTTGTGGTGGTTTTGTTTTAGTAAAAGAATTTCGTAATAGCTTCAGGCTTTAAAGAGATTACCTCCTACATACAAGCAAAAATTGTAAAAAAAAAAACAAGTTAGATTATAATGTAGGGCCACTATCGACATTGATGGCTATGTTTTATCTAACTTTATATTTATTTCTTTCGATCAGGAGAAACAAAAGAGATTGCGATTCAACATAACATACCTGGGCATTTGCTTCCTCTCCCAGTCATCAATAGTCAAGTTAGATTCGATTATGAACTTGATGGTAGTCGTCACCTCTAATATATTCTTAGAAGAGATGCACAAAATGGTATGCTCCATTGTGCATTCTTCTGTGTCTGCAAAACAAGAAAACAAAAAAATTATATGGTATTTATTAATTTACCTTGTATGTTTGTATCTTATTAAGTGCCGAGTGTACTTCCCCGGCGGTGAAGGGCAGCGACTGTGTGAGGGATTTCAGCGTTAAGGCCCCCGAGGACACTGCGTGAGTAAGGCGCGACAGTTCATGTATTGCGCATGTGCAGCTATCGCAGACTGGGGAGTCTTTGAACCTGCGACAGTGCGAATTGAGCTGTAGTGCCAACAAAATAGTTCTTATCTTTGCGGTTCTTTAATACACGTAAATTTTCTTAAACACTTTTTTATTGTGGACTAGGTTTTTGCCGCGACTGATAAAATTGTCGTCAGCTGACCAAAACTTATATGGAACTTACAATATTTATACCTACAGGTTTGTGGTGGTTTTGTTTTAGTAAAAGAATTTCAGAAAAAATTGTAAAAAAAGAAACAACTTAGATTATAATGTAGGGCCACTGTCGACATTGATGGCTATGTTTTATCCAACTTTCTATTTATTTCTTTCGATCAGGAGAAACAAAAGAGATTGCGATTCAACATAACATACCTGGGCATTTGCTTCCTCTCCCAGTCATCAATAGTCAAGTTAGATTCGATTATGAACTTGATGGTAGTCGTCACCTCTAATATATTCTTAGAAGAGATGCACAGAATGGTATGCTCCATTGTCCATTCTTCTGTGTCTGCAAAACAAGAAAACAAACAATTTATATGGTATTTATTAATTTACCTTGTATGTTTGTATCTTATTAAGTGCCGAGTGTACTTCCCCGGCGGTGAAGGGCAGCGAATGTGTGAGGGATTTCAGCGTTAAGGCCCCCGAGGACACTGCGTGAGTAAGGCGCGACAGTTCATGTATCGCGCATGTGCAGCTATCGCAGACTGGGGAGTCTTTGAACCTGCGACAGTGCGAATTGAGCTGTAGTGCCAACAAAATAGTTCTTATCTTTGCGGTTCTTTAATACACGTAAATTTTCTTAAACACTTTTTTATTGTGGACTAGGTTTTTGCCGCGACTGATAAAATTGTCGTCAGCTGACCAAAACTTATATGGAACTTACAATATTTATACCTACAGGTTTGTGGTGGTTTTGTTTTAGTAAAAGAATTTCGTAATAGCTTCAGGCTTTAAAGAGATTACCTCCTACATACAAGCAAAAAATAATGTAGGGCCACTGTCGACATTGATGGCTATGTTTTATCCAACTTTCTATTTATTTCTTTCGATCAGGAGAAACAAAAGAGATTGCGATTCAACATAACATACCTGGGCATTTGCTTCCTCTCCCAGTCATCAATAGTCAAGTTAGATTCGATTATGAACTTGATGGTAGTCGTCACCTCTAATATATTCTTAGAAGAGATGCACAGAATGGTATGCTCCATTGTGCATTCTTCTGTGTCTGCAAAACAAGAAAACAAAAAATTTATATGGTATTTGTTAATTTACCTTGTATGTTTGTATCTTATTAAGTGCCGAGTGTACTTCCCCGGCGGTGAAGGGCAGCGACTGTGTGAGGGATTTCAGCGTTAAGGCCCCCGAGGACACTGCGTGAGTAAGGCGCGACAGTTCATGTATCGCGCATGTGCAGCTATCGCAGACTGGGGAGTCTTTGAACCTGCGACAGTGCGAATTGAGCTGTAGTGCCAACAAAATAGTTCTTATCTTTGCGGTTCTTTAATACACGTAAATTTTCTTAAACACTTTTTTATTGTGGACTAGGTTTTTGCCGCGACTGATAAAATTGTCGTCAGCTGACCAAAACTTATATGGAACTTACAATATTTATACCTACAGGTTTGTGGTGGTTTTGTTTTAGTAAAAGAATTTCGTAATAGCTTCAGGCTTTAAAGAGATTACCTCCTACATACAAGCAAAAAATAATGTAGGGCCACTGTCGACATTGATGGCTATGTTTTATCCAACTTTCTATTTATTTCTTTCGATCAGGAGAAACAAAAGAGATTGCGATTCAACATAACATACCTGGGCATTTGCTTCCTCTCCCAGTCATCAATAGTCAAGTTAGATTCGATTATGAACTTGATGGTAGTCGTCACCTCTAATATATTCTTTGAAGAGATGCACAGAATGGTATGCTCCATTGTGCATTCTTCTGTGTCTGCAAAACAAGAAAACAAAAAATTTATATGGTATTTGTTAATTTACCTTGTATGTTTGTATCTTATTAAGTGCCGAGTGTACTTCCCCGGCGGTGAAGGGCAGCGACTGTGTGAGGGATTTCAGCGTTAAGGCCCCCGAGGACACTGCGTGAGTAAGGCGCGACAGTTCATGTATCGCGCATGTGCAGCTATCGCAGACTGGGGAGTCTTTGAACCTGCGACAGTGCGAATTGAGCTGTAGTGCCAACAAAATAGTTCTTATCTTTGCGGTTCTTTAATACACGTAAATTTTCTTAAACACTTTTTTATTGTGGACTAGGTTTTTGCCGCGACTGATAAAATTGTCGTCAGCTGACCAAAACTTATATGGAACTTACAATATTTATACCTACAGGTTTGTGGTGGTTTTGTTTTAGTAAAAGAATTTCGTAATAGCTTCAGGCTTTAAAGAGATTACCTCCTACATACAAGCAAAAATTGTAAAAAAAAAAACAAGTTAGATTATAATGTAGGGCCACTATCGACATTGATGGCTATGTTTTATCTAACTTTATATTTATTTCTTTCGATCAGGAGAAACAAAAGAGATTGCGATTCAACATAACATACCTGGGCATTTGCTTCCTCTCCCAGTCATCAATAGTCAAGTTAGATTCGATTATGAACTTGATGGTAGTCGTCACCTCTAATATATTCTTAGAAGAGATGCACAAAATGGTATGCTCCATTGTGCATTCTTCTGTGTCTGCAAAACAAGAAAACAAAAAAATTATATGGTATTTATTAATTTACCTTGTATGTTTGTATCTTATTAAGTGCCGAGTGTACTTCCCCGGCGGTGAAGGGCAGCGACTGTGTGAGGGATTTCAGCGTTAAGGCCCCCGAGGACACTGCGTGAGTAAGGCGCGACAGTTCATGTATTGCGCATGTGCAGCTATCGCAGACTGGGGAGTCTTTGAACCTGCGACAGTGCGAATTGAGCTGTAGTGCCAACAAAATAGTTCTTATCTTTGCGGTTCTTTAATACACGTAAATTTTCTTAAACACTTTTTTATTGTGGACTAGGTTTTTGCCGCGACTGATAAAATTGTCGTCAGCTGACCAAAACTTATATGGAACTTACAATATTTATACCTACAGGTTTGTGGTGGTTTTGTTTTAGTAAAAGAATTTCAGAAAAAATTGTAAAAAAAAAAAACAACTTAGATTATAATGTAGGGCCACTGTCGACATTGATGGCTATGTTTTATCCAACTTTCTATTTATTTCTTTCGATCAGGAGAAACAAAAGAGATTGCGATTCAACATAACATACCTGGGCATTTGCTTCCTCTCCCAGTCATCAATAGTCAAGTTAGATTCGATTATGAACTTGATGGTAGTCGTCACCTCTAATATATTCTTAGAAGAGATGCACAGAATGGTATGCTCCATTGTGCATTCTTCTGTGTCTGCAAAACAAGAAAACAAACAATTTATATGGTATTTATTAATTTACCTTGTATGTTTGTATCTTATTAAGTGCCGAGTGTACTTCCCCGGCGGTGAAGGGCAGCGAATGTGTGAGGGATTTCAGCGTTAAGGCCCCCGAGGACACTGCGTGAGTAAGGCGCGACAGTTCATGTATCGCGCATGTGCAGCTATCGCAGACTGGGGAGTCTTTGAACCTGCGACAGTGCGAATTGAGCTGTAGTGCCAACAAAATAGTTCTTATCTTTGCGGTTCTTTAATACACGTAAATTTTCTTAAACACTTTTTTATTGTGGACTAGGTTTTTGCCGCGACTGATAAAATTGTCGTCAGCTGACCAAAACTTATATGGAACTTACAATATTTATACCTACAGGTTTGTGGTGGTTTTGTTTTAGTAAAAGAATTTCGTAATAGCTTCAGGCTTTAAAGAGATTACCTCCTACATACAAGCAAAAAATAATGTAGGGCCACTGTCGACATTGATGGCTATGTTTTATCCAACTTTCTATTTATTTCTTTCGATCAGGAGAAACAAAAGAGATTGCGATTCAACATAACATACCTGGGCATTTGCTTCCTCTCCCAGTCATCAATAGTCAAGTTAGATTCGATTATGAACTTGATGGTAGTCGTCACCTCTAATATATTCTTAGAAGAGATGCACAGAATGGTATGCTCCATTGTGCATTCTTCTGTGTCTGCAAAACAAGAAAACAAAAAATTAATATGGTATTTGTTAATTTACCTTGTATGTTTGTATCTTATTAAGTGCCGAGTGTACTTCCCCGGCGGTGAAGGGCAGCGACTGTGTGAGGGATTTCAGCGTTAAGGCCCCCGAGGACACTGCGTGAGTAAGGCGCGACAGTTCATGTATCGCGCATGTGCAGCTATCGCAGACTGGGGAGTCTTTGAACCTGCGACAGTGCGAATTGAGCTGTAGTGCCAACAAAATAGTTCTTATCTTTGCGGTTCTTTAATACACGTAAATTTTCTTAAACACTTTTTTATTGTGGACTAGGTTTTTGCCGCGACTGATAAAATTGTCGTCAGCTGACCAAAACTTATATGGAACTTACAATATTTATACCTACAGGTTTGTGGTGGTTTTGTTTTAGTAAAAGAATTTCGTAATAGCTTCAGGCTTTAAAGAGATTACCTCCTACATACAAGCAAAAAATAATGTAGGGCCACTGTCGACATTGATGGCTATGTTTTATCCAACTTTCTATTTATTTCTTTCGATCAGGAGAAACAAAAGAGATTGCGATTCAACATAACATACCTGGGCATTTGCTTCCTCTCCCAGTCATCAATAGTCAAGTTAGATTCGATTATGAACTTGATGGTAGTCGTCACCTCTAATATATTCTTTGAAGAGATGCACAGAATGGTATGCTCCATTGTGCATTCTTCTGTGTCTGCAAAACAAGAAAACAAAAAATTTATATGGTATTTGTTAATTTACCTTGTATGTTTGTATCTTATTAAGTGCCGAGTGTACTTCCCCGGCGGTGAAGGGCAGCGACTGTGTGAGGGATTTCAGCGTTAAGGCCCCCGAGGACACTGCGTGAGTAAGGCGCGACAGTTCATGTATCGCGCATGTGCAGCTATCGCAGACTGGGGAGTCTTTGAACCTGCGACAGTGCGAATTGAGCTGTAGTGCCAACAAAATAGTTCTTATCTTTGCGGTTCTTTAATACACGTAAATTTTCTTAAACACTCTTTTATTGTGGACTAGGTTTTTGCCGCGACTGATAAAATTGTCGTCAGCTGACCAAAACTTATATGGAACTTACAATATTTATACCTACAGGTTTGTGGTGGTTTTGTTTTAGTAAAAGAATTTCGTAATAGCTTCAGGCTTTAAAGAGATTACCTCCTACATACAAGCAAAAATTGTAAAAAAAAAAACAAGTTAGATTATAATGTAGGGCCACTATCGACATTGATGGCTATGTTTTATCTAACTTTATATTTATTTCTTTCGATCAGGAGAAACAAAAGAGATTGCGATTCAACATAACATACCTGGGCATTTGCTTCCTCTCCCAGTCATCAATAGTCAAGTTAGATTCGATTATGAACTTGATGGTAGTCGTCACCTCTAATATATTCTTAGAAGAGATGCACAAAATGGTATGCTCCATTGTGCATTCTTCTGTGTCTGCAAAACAAGAAAACAAAAAAATTATATGGTATTTATTAATTTACCTTGTATGTTTGTATCTTATTAAGTGCCGAGTGTACTTCCCCGGCGGTGAAGGGCAGCGACTGTGTGAGGGATTTCAGCGTTAAGGCCCCCGAGGACACTGCGTGAGTAAGGCGCGACAGTTCATGTATTGCGCATGTGCAGCTATCGCAGACTGGGGAGTCTTTGAACCTGCGACAGTGCGAATTGAGCTGTAGTGCCAACAAAATAGTTCTTATCTTTGCGGTTCTTTAATACACGTAAATTTTCTTAAACACTTTTTTATTGTGGACTAGGTTTTTGCCGCGACTGTTAAAATTGTCGTCAGCTGACCAAAACTTATATGGAACTTACAATATTTATACCTACAGGTTTGTGGTGGTTTTGTTTTAGTAAAAGAATTTCGTAATAGCTTCAGGCTTTAAAGAGATTACCTCCTACATACAAGCAAAAATTGTAAAAAAAAAAACAAGTTAGATTATAATGTAGGGCCACTGTCGACATTGATGGCTATGTTTTATCTAACTTTATATTTATTTCTTTCGATCAGGAGAAACAAAAGAGATTGCGATTCAACATAACATACCTGGGCATTTGCTTCCTCTCCCAGTCATCAATAGTCAAGTTAGATTCGATTATGAACTTGATGGTAGTCGTCACCTCTAATATATTCTTAGAAGAGATGCACAAAATGGTATGCTCCATTGTGCATTCTTCTGTGTCTGCAAAACAAGAAAACAAAAAAATTATATGGTATTTATTAATTTACCTTGTATGTTTGTATCTTATTAAGTGCCGAGTGTACTTCCCCGGCGGTGAAGGGCAGCGACTGTGTGAGGGATTTCAGCGTTAAGGCCCCCGAGGACACTGCGTGAGTAAGGCGCGACAGTTCATGTATTGCGCATGTGCAGCTATCGCAGACTGGGGAGTCTTTGAACCTGCGACAGTGCGAATTGAGCTGTAGTGCCAACAAAATAGTTCTTATCTTTGCGGTTCTTTAATACACGTAAATTTTCTTAAACACTTTTTTATTGTGGACTAGGTTTTTGCCGCGACTGTTAAAATTGTCGTCAGCTGACCAAAACTTATATGGAACTTACAATATTTATACCTACAGGTTTGTGGTGGTTTTGTTTTAGTAAAAGAATTTCGTAATAGCTTCAGGCTTTAAAGAGATTACCTCCTACATACAAGCAAAAATTGTAAAAAAAAAAACAAGTTAGATTATAATGTAGGGCCACTGTCGACATTGATGGCTATGTTTTATCTAACTTTATATTTATTTCTTTCGATCAGGAGAAACAAAAGAGATTGCGATTCAACATAACATACCTGGGCATTTGCTTCCTCTCCCAGTCATCAATAGTCAAGTTAGATTCGATTATGAACTTGATGGTAGTCGTCACCTCTAATATATTCTTAGAAGAGATGCACAAAATGGTATGCTCCATTGTGCATTCTTCTGTGTCTGCAAAACAAGAAAACAAAAAATTTATATGGTATTTATTAATTTACCTTGTATGTTTGTATCTTATTAAGTGCCGAGTGTACTTCCCCGGCGGTGAAGGGCAGCGACTGTGTGAGGGATTTCAGCGTTAAGGCCCCCGAGGACACTGCGTGAGTAAGGCGCGACAGTTCATGTATTGCGCATGTGCAGCTATCGCAGACTGGGGAGTCTTTGAACCTGCGACAGTGCGAATTGAGCTGTAGTGCCAACAAAATAGTTCTTATCTTTGCGGTTCTTTAATACACGTAAATTTTCTTAAACACTTTTTTATTGTGAACTAGGTTTTTGCCGCGACTGATAAAATTGTCGTCAGCTGACCAAAACTTATATGGAACTTACAATATTTATACCTACAGGTTTGTGGTGGTTTTGTTTTAGTAAAAGAATTTCAGAAAAAATTTTAAAAAAAAAAACAACTTAGATTATAATGTAGGGCCACTGTCGACATTGATGGCTATGTTTTATCCAACTTTCTATTTATTTCTTTCGATCAGGAGAAACAAAAGAGATTGCGATTCAACATAACATACCTGGGCATTTGCTTCCTCTCCCAGTCATCAATAGTCAAGTTAGATTCGATTATGAACTTGATGGTAGTCGTCACCTCTAATATATTCTTAGAAGAGATGCACAGAATGGTATGCTCCATTGTGCATTCTTCTGTGTCTGCAAAACAAGAAAACAAACAATTTATATGGTATTTATTAATTTACCTTGTATGTTTGTATCTTATTAAGTGCCGAGTGTACTTCCCCGGCGGTGAAGGGCAGCGAATGTGTGAGGGATTTCAGCGTTAAGGCCCCCGAGGACACTGCGTGAGTAAGGCGCGACAGTTCATGTATCGCGCATGTGCAGCTATCGCAGACTGGGGAGTCTTTGAACCTGCGACAGTGCGAATTGAGCTGTAGTGCCAACAAAATAGTTCTTATCTTTGCGGTTCTTTAATACACGTAAATTTTCTTAAACACTTTTTTATTGTGGACTAGGTTTTTGCCGCGACTGATAAAATTGTCGTCAGCTGACCAAAACTTATATGGAACTTACAATATTTATACCTACAGGTTTGTGGTGGTTTTGTTTTAGTAAAAGAATTTCGTAATAGCTTCAGGCTTTAAAGAGATTACCTCCTACATACAAGCAAAAAATAATGTAGGGCCACTGTCGACATTGATGGCTATGTTTTATCCAACTTTCTATTTATTTCTTTCGATCAGGAGAAACAAAAGAGATTGCGATTCAACATAACATACCTGGGCATTTGCTTCCTCTCCCAGTCATCAATAGTCAAGTTAGATTCGATTATGAACTTGATGGTAGTCGTCACCTCTAATATATTCTTAGAAGAGATGCACAGAATGGTATGCTCCATTGTGCATTCTTCTGTGTCTGCAAAACAAGAAAACAAAAAATTAATATGGTATTTGTTAATTTACCTTGTATGTTTGTATCTTATTAAGTGCCGAGTGTACTTCCCCGGCGGTGAAGGGCAGCGACTGTGTGAGGGATTTCAGCGTTAAGGCCCCCGAGGACACTGCGTGAGTAAGGCGCGACAGTTCATGTATCGCGCATGTGCAGCTATCGCAGACTGGGGAGTCTTTGAACCTGCGACAGTGCGAACTGAGCTGTAGTGCCAACAAAATAGTTCTTATCTTTGCGGTTCTTTAATACACGTAAATTTTCTTAAACACTTTTTTATTGTGGACTAGGTTTTTGCCGCGACTGATAAAATTGTCGTCAGCTGACCAAAACTTATATGGAACTTACAATATTTATACCTACAGGTTTGTGGTGGTTTTGTTTTAGTAAAAGAATTTCGTAATAGCTTCAGGCTTTAAAGAGATTACCTCCTACATACAAGCAAAAAATAATGTAGGGCCACTGTCGACATTGATGGCTATGTTTTATCCAACTTTCTATTTATTTCTTTCGATCAGGAGAAACAAAAGAGATTGCGATTCAACATAACATACCTGGGCATTTGCTTCCTCTCCCAGTCATCAATAGTCAAGTTAGATTCGATTATGAACTTGATGGTAGTCGTCACCTCTAATATATTCTTAGAAGAGATGCACAGAATGGTATGCTCCATTGTGCATTCTTCTGTGTCTGCAAAACAAGAAAACAAAAAATTTATATGGTATTTGTTAATTTACCTTGTATGTTTGTATCTTATTAAGTGCCGAGTGTACTTCCCCGGCGGTGAAGGGCAGCGACTGTGTGAGGGATTTCAGCGTTAAGGCCCCCGAGGACACTGCGTGAGTAAGGCGCGACAGTTCATGTATCGCGCATGTGCAGCTATCGCAGACTGGGGAGTCTTTGAACCTGCGACAGTGCGAATTGAGCTGTAGTGCCAACAAAATAGTTCTTATCTTTGCGGTTCTTTAATACACGTAAATTTTCTTAAACACTTTTTTATTGTGGACTAGGTTTTTGCCGCGACTGATAAAATTGTCGTCAGCTGACCAAAACTTATATGGAACTTACAATATTTATACCTACAGGTTTGTGGTGGTTTTGTTTTAGTAAAAGAATTTCGTAATAGCTTCAGGCTTTAAAGAGATTACCTCCTACATACAAGCAAAAAATAATGTAGGGCCACTGTCGACATTGATGGCTATGTTTTATCCAACTTTCTATTTATTTCTTTCGATCAGGAGAAACAAAAGAGATTGCGATTCAACATAACATACCTGGGCATTTGCTTCCTCTCCCAGTCATCAATAGTCAAGTTAGATTCGATTATGAACTTGATGGTAGTCGTCACCTCTAATATATTCTTTGAAGAGATGCACAGAATGGTATGCTCCATTGTGCATTCTTCTGTGTCTGCAAAACAAGAAAACAAAAAATTTATATGGTATTTGTTAATTTACCTTGTATGTTTGTATCTTATTAAGTGCCGAGTGTACTTCCCCGGCGGTGAAGGGCAGCGACTGTGTGAGGGATTTCAGCGTTAAGGCCCCCGAGGACACTGCGTGAGTAAGGCGCGACAGTTCATGTATCGCGCATGTGCAGCTATCGCAGACTGGGGAGTCTTTGAACCTGCGACAGTGCGAACTGAGCTGTAGTGCCAACAAAATAGTTCTTATCTTTGCGGTTCTTTAATACACGTAAATTTTCTTAAACACTTTTTTATTGTGGACTAGGTTTTTGCCGCGACTGATAAAATTGTCGTCAGCTGACCAAAACTTATATGGAACTTACAATATTTATACCTACAGGTTTGTGGTGGTTTTGTTTTAGTAAAAGAATTTCGTAATAGCTTCAGGCTTTAAAGAGATTACCTCCTACATACAAGCAAAAAATAATGTAGGGCCACTGTCGACATTGATGGCTATGTTTTATCCAACTTTCTATTTATTTCTTTCGATCAGGAGAAACAAAAGAGATTGCGATTCAACATAACATACCTGGGCATTTGCTTCCTCTCCCAGTCATCAATAGTCAAGTTAGATTCGATTATGAACTTGATGGTAGTCGTCACCTCTAATATATTCTTAGAAGAGATGCACAGAATGGTATGCTCCATTGTGCATTCTTCTGTGTCTGCAAAACAAGAAAACAAAAAATTTATATGGTATTTGTTAATTTACCTTGTATGTTTGTATCTTATTAAGTGCCGAGTGTACTTCCCCGGCGGTGAAGGGCAGCGACTGTGTGAGGGATTTCAGCGTTAAGGCCCCCGAGGACACTGCGTGAGTAAGGCGCGACAGTTCATGTATCGCGCATGTGCAGCTATCGCAGACTGGGGAGTCTTTGAACCTGCGACAGTGCGAATTGAGCTGTAGTGCCAACAAAATAGTTCTTATCTTTGCGGTTCTTTAATACACGTAAATTTTCTTAAACACTTTTTTATTGTGGACTAGGTTTTTGCCGCGACTGATAAAATTGTCGTCAGCTGACCAAAACTTATATGGAACTTACAATATTTATACCTACAGGTTTGTGGTGGTTTTGTTTTAGTAAAAGAATTTCGTAATAGCTTCAGGCTTTAAAGAGATTACCTCCTACATACAAGCAAAAAATAATGTAGGGCCACTGTCGACATTGATGGCTATGTTTTATCCAACTTTCTATTTATTTCTTTCGATCAGGAGAAACAAAAGAGATTGCGATTCAACATAACATACCTGGGCATTTGCTTCCTCTCCCAGTCATCAATAGTCAAGTTAGATTCGATTATGAACTTGATGGTAGTCGTCACCTCTAATATATTCTTTGAAGAGATGCACAGAATGGTATGCTCCATTGTGCATTCTTCTGTGTCTGCAAAACAAGAAAACAAAAAATTTATATGGTATTTGTTAATTTACCTTGTATGTTTGTATCTTATTAAGTGCCGAGTGTACTTCCCCGGCGGTGAAGGGCAGCGACTGTGTGAGGGATTTCAGCGTTAAGGCCCCCGAGGACACTGCGTGAGTAAGGCGCGACAGTTCATGTATCGCGCATGTGCAGCTATCGCAGACTGGGGAGTCTTTGAACCTGCGACAGTGCGAATTGAGCTGTAGTGCCAACAAAATAGTTCTTATCTTTGCGGTTCTTTAATACACGTAAATTTTCTTAAACACTTTTTTATTGTGGACTAGGTTTTTGCCGCGACTGATAAAATTGTCGTCAGCTGACCAAAACTTATATGGAACTTACAATATTTATACCTACAGGTTTGTGGTGGTTTTGTTTTAGTAAAAGAATTTCGTAATAGCTTCAGGCTTTAAAGAGATTACCTCCTACATACAAGCAAAAATTGTAAAAAAAAAAACAAGTTAGATTATAATGTAGGGCCACTATCGACATTGATGGCTATGTTTTATCTAACTTTATATTTATTTCTTTCGATCAGGAGAAACAAAAGAGATTGCGATTCAACATAACATACCTGGGCATTTGCTTCCTCTCCCAGTCATCAATAGTCAAGTTAGATTCGATTATGAACTTGATGGTAGTCGTCACCTCTAATATATTCTTAGAAGAGATGCACAAAATGGTATGCTCCATTGTGCATTCTTCTGTGTCTGCAAAACAAGAAAACAAAAAAATTATATGGTATTTATTAATTTACCTTGTATGTTTGTATCTTATTAAGTGCCGAGTGTACTTCCCCGGCGGTGAAGGGCAGCGACTGTGTGAGGGATTTCAGCGTTAAGGCCCCCGAGGACACTGCGTGAGTAAGGCGCGACAGTTCATGTATTGCGCATGTGCAGCTATCGCAGACTGGGGAGTCTTTGAACCTGCGACAGTGCGAATTGAGCTGTAGTGCCAACAAAATAGTTCTTATCTTTGCGGTTCTTTAATACACGTAAATTTTCTTAAACACTTTTTTATTGTGGACTAGGTTTTTGCCGCGACTGATAAAATTGTCGTCAGCTGACCAAAACTTATATGGAACTTACAATATTTATACCTACAGGTTTGTGGTGGTTTTGTTTTAGTAAAAGAATTTCAGAAAAAATTGTAAAAAAAAAAAACAACTTAGATTATAATGTAGGGCCACTGTCGACATTGATGGCTATGTTTTATCCAACTTTCTATTTATTTCTTTCGATCAGGAGAAACAAAAGAGATTGCGATTCAACATAACATACCTGGGCATTTGCTTCCTCTCCCAGTCATCAATAGTCAAGTTAGATTCGATTATGAACTTGATGGTAGTCGTCACCTCTAATATATTCTTAGAAGAGATGCACAGAATGGTATGCTCCATTGTGCATTCTTCTGTGTCTGCAAAACAAGAAAACAAACAATTTATATGGTATTTATTAATTTACCTTGTATGTTTGTATCTTATTAAGTGCCGAGTGTACTTCCCCGGCGGTGAAGGGCAGCGAATGTGTGAGGGATTTCAGCGTTAAGGCCCCCGAGGACACTGCGTGAGTAAGGCGCGACAGTTCATGTATCGCGCATGTGCAGCTATCGCAGACTGGGGAGTCTTTGAACCTGCGACAGTGCGAATTGAGCTGTAGTGCCAACAAAATAGTTCTTATCTTTGCGGTTCTTTAATACACGTAAATTTTCTTAAACACTTTTTTATTGTGGACTAGGTTTTTGCCGCGACTGATAAAATTGTCGTCAGCTGACCAAAACTTATATGGAACTTACAATATTTATACCTACAGGTTTGTGGTGGTTTTGTTTTAGTAAAAGAATTTCGTAATAGCTTCAGGCTTTAAAGAGATTACCTCCTACATACAAGCAAAAAATAATGTAGGGCCACTGTCGACATTGATGGCTATGTTTTATCCAACTTTCTATTTATTTCTTTCGATCAGGAGAAACAAAAGAGATTGCGATTCAACATAACATACCTGGGCATTTGCTTCCTCTCCCAGTCATCAATAGTCAAGTTAGATTCGATTATGAACTTGATGGTAGTCGTCACCTCTAATATATTCTTAGAAGAGATGCACAGAATGGTATGCTCCATTGTGCATTCTTCTGTGTCTGCAAAACAAGAAAACAAAAAATTAATATGGTATTTGTTAATTTACCTTGTATGTTTGTATCTTATTAAGTGCCGAGTGTACTTCCCCGGCGGTGAAGGGCAGCGACTGTGTGAGGGATTTCAGCGTTAAGGCCCCCGAGGACACTGCGTGAGTAAGGCGCGACAGTTCATGTATCGCGCATGTGCAGCTATCGCAGACTGGGGAGTCTTTGAACCTGCGACAGTGCGAATTGAGCTGTAGTGCCAACAAAATAGTTCTTATCTTTGCGGTTCTTTAATACACGTAAATTTTCTTAAACACTTTTTTATTGTGGACTAGGTTTTTGCCGCGACTGATAAAATTGTCGTCAGCTGACCAAAACTTATATGGAACTTACAATATTTATACCTACAGGTTTGTGGTGGTTTTGTTTTAGTAAAAGAATTTCGTAATAGCTTCAGGCTTTAAAGAGATTACCTCCTACATACAAGCAAAAAATAATGTAGGGCCACTGTCGACATTGATGGCTATGTTTTATCCAACTTTCTATTTATTTCTTTCGATCAGGAGAAACAAAAGAGATTGCGATTCAACATAACATACCTGGGCATTTGCTTCCTCTCCCAGTCATCAATAGTCAAGTTAGATTCGATTATGAACTTGATGGTAGTCGTCACCTCTAATATATTCTTTGAAGAGATGCACAGAATGGTATGCTCCATTGTGCATTCTTCTGTGTCTGCAAAACAAGAAAACAAAAAATTTATATGGTATTTGTTAATTTACCTTGTATGTTTGTATCTTATTAAGTGCCGAGTGTACTTCCCCGGCGGTGAAGGGCAGCGACTGTGTGAGGGATTTCAGCGTTAAGGCCCCCGAGGACACTGCGTGAGTAAGGCGCGACAGTTCATGTATCGCGCATGTGCAGCTATCGCAGACTGGGGAGTCTTTGAACCTGCGACAGTGCGAATTGAGCTGTAGTGCCAACAAAATAGTTCTTATCTTTGCGGTTCTTTAATACACGTAAATTTTCTTAAACACTCTTTTATTGTGGACTAGGTTTTTGCCGCGACTGATAAAATTGTCGTCAGCTGACCAAAACTTATATGGAACTTACAATATTTATACCTACAGGTTTGTGGTGGTTTTGTTTTAGTAAAAGAATTTCGTAATAGCTTCAGGCTTTAAAGAGATTACCTCCTACATACAAGCAAAAATTGTAAAAAAAAAAACAAGTTAGATTATAATGTAGGGCCACTATCGACATTGATGGCTATGTTTTATCTAACTTTATATTTATTTCTTTCGATCAGGAGAAACAAAAGAGATTGCGATTCAACATAACATACCTGGGCATTTGCTTCCTCTCCCAGTCATCAATAGTCAAGTTAGATTCGATTATGAACTTGATGGTAGTCGTCACCTCTAATATATTCTTAGAAGAGATGCACAAAATGGTATGCTCCATTGTGCATTCTTCTGTGTCTGCAAAACAAGAAAACAAAAAAATTATATGGTATTTATTAATTTACCTTGTATGTTTGTATCTTATTAAGTGCCGAGTGTACTTCCCCGGCGGTGAAGGGCAGCGACTGTGTGAGGGATTTCAGCGTTAAGGCCCCCGAGGACACTGCGTGAGTAAGGCGCGACAGTTCATGTATTGCGCATGTGCAGCTATCGCAGACTGGGGAGTCTTTGAACCTGCGACAGTGCGAATTGAGCTGTAGTGCCAACAAAATAGTTCTTATCTTTGCGGTTCTTTAATACACGTAAATTTTCTTAAACACTTTTTTATTGTGGACTAGGTTTTTGCCGCGACTGTTAAAATTGTCGTCAGCTGACCAAAACTTATATGGAACTTACAATATTTATACCTACAGGTTTGTGGTGGTTTTGTTTTAGTAAAAGAATTTCGTAATAGCTTCAGGCTTTAAAGAGATTACCTCCTACATACAAGCAAAAATTGTAAAAAAAAAAACAAGTTAGATTATAATGTAGGGCCACTGTCGACATTGATGGCTATGTTTTATCTAACTTTATATTTATTTCTTTCGATCAGGAGAAACAAAAGAGATTGCGATTCAACATAACATACCTGGGCATTTGCTTCCTCTCCCAGTCATCAATAGTCAAGTTAGATTCGATTATGAACTTGATGGTAGTCGTCACCTCTAATATATTCTTAGAAGAGATGCACAAAATGGTATGCTCCATTGTGCATTCTTCTGTGTCTGCAAAACAAGAAAACAAAAAAATTATATGGTATTTATTAATTTACCTTGTATGTTTGTATCTTATTAAGTGCCGAGTGTACTTCCCCGGCGGTGAAGGGCAGCGACTGTGTGAGGGATTTCAGCGTTAAGGCCCCCGAGGACACTGCGTGAGTAAGGCGCGACAGTTCATGTATTGCGCATGTGCAGCTATCGCAGACTGGGGAGTCTTTGAACCTGCGACAGTGCGAATTGAGCTGTAGTGCCAACAAAATAGTTCTTATCTTTGCGGTTCTTTAATACACGTAAATTTTCTTAAACACTTTTTTATTGTGGACTAGGTTTTTGCCGCGACTGTTAAAATTGTCGTCAGCTGACCAAAACTTATATGGAACTTACAATATTTATACCTACAGGTTTGTGGTGGTTTTGTTTTAGTAAAAGAATTTCGTAATAGCTTCAGGCTTTAAAGAGATTACCTCCTACATACAAGCAAAAATTGTAAAAAAAAAAACAAGTTAGATTATAATGTAGGGCCACTGTCGACATTGATGGCTATGTTTTATCTAACTTTATATTTATTTCTTTCGATCAGGAGAAACAAAAGAGATTGCGATTCAACATAACATACCTGGGCATTTGCTTCCTCTCCCAGTCATCAATAGTCAAGTTAGATTCGATTATGAACTTGATGGTAGTCGTCACCTCTAATATATTCTTAGAAGAGATGCACAAAATGGTATGCTCCATTGTGCATTCTTCTGTGTCTGCAAAACAAGAAAACAAAAAATTTATATGGTATTTATTAATTTACCTTGTATGTTTGTATCTTATTAAGTGCCGAGTGTACTTCCCCGGCGGTGAAGGGCAGCGACTGTGTGAGGGATTTCAGCGTTAAGGCCCCCGAGGACACTGCGTGAGTAAGGCGCGACAGTTCATGTATTGCGCATGTGCAGCTATCGCAGACTGGGGAGTCTTTGAACCTGCGACAGTGCGAATTGAGCTGTAGTGCCAACAAAATAGTTCTTATCTTTGCGGTTCTTTAATACACGTAAATTTTCTTAAACACTTTTTTATTGTGAACTAGGTTTTTGCCGCGACTGATAAAATTGTCGTCAGCTGACCAAAACTTATATGGAACTTACAATATTTATACCTACAGGTTTGTGGTGGTTTTGTTTTAGTAAAAGAATTTCAGAAAAAATTTTAAAAAAAAAAACAACTTAGATTATAATGTAGGGCCACTGTCGACATTGATGGCTATGTTTTATCCAACTTTCTATTTATTTCTTTCGATCAGGAGAAACAAAAGAGATTGCGATTCAACATAACATACCTGGGCATTTGCTTCCTCTCCCAGTCATCAATAGTCAAGTTAGATTCGATTATGAACTTGATGGTAGTCGTCACCTCTAATATATTCTTAGAAGAGATGCACAGAATGGTATGCTCCATTGTGCATTCTTCTGTGTCTGCAAAACAAGAAAACAAACAATTTATATGGTATTTATTAATTTACCTTGTATGTTTGTATCTTATTAAGTGCCGAGTGTACTTCCCCGGCGGTGAAGGGCAGCGAATGTGTGAGGGATTTCAGCGTTAAGGCCCCCGAGGACACTGCGTGAGTAAGGCGCGACAGTTCATGTATCGCGCATGTGCAGCTATCGCAGACTGGGGAGTCTTTGAACCTGCGACAGTGCGAATTGAGCTGTAGTGCCAACAAAATAGTTCTTATCTTTGCGGTTCTTTAATACACGTAAATTTTCTTAAACACTTTTTTATTGTGGACTAGGTTTTTGCCGCGACTGATAAAATTGTCGTCAGCTGACCAAAACTTATATGGAACTTACAATATTTATACCTACAGGTTTGTGGTGGTTTTGTTTTAGTAAAAGAATTTCGTAATAGCTTCAGGCTTTAAAGAGATTACCTCCTACATACAAGCAAAAAATAATGTAGGGCCACTGTCGACATTGATGGCTATGTTTTATCCAACTTTCTATTTATTTCTTTCGATCAGGAGAAACAAAAGAGATTGCGATTCAACATAACATACCTGGGCATTTGCTTCCTCTCCCAGTCATCAATAGTCAAGTTAGATTCGATTATGAACTTGATGGTAGTCGTCACCTCTAATATATTCTTAGAAGAGATGCACAGAATGGTATGCTCCATTGTGCATTCTTCTGTGTCTGCAAAACAAGAAAACAAAAAATTTATATGGTATTTGTTAATTTACCTTGTATGTTTGTATCTTATTAAGTGCCGAGTGTACTTCCCCGGCGGTGAAGGGCAGCGACTGTGTGAGGGATTTCAGCGTTAAGGCCCCCGAGGACACTGCGTGAGTAAGGCGCGACAGTTCATGTATCGCGCATGTGCAGCTATCGCAGACTGGGGAGTCTTTGAACCTGCGACAGTGCGAATTGAGCTGTAGTGCCAACAAAATAGTTCTTATCTTTGCGGTTCTTTAATACACGTAAATTTTCTTAAACACTTTTTTATTGTGGACTAGGTTTTTGCCGCGACTGATAAAATTGTCGTCAGCTGACCAAAACTTATATGGAACTTACAATATTTATACCTACAGGTTTGTGGTGGTTTTGTTTTAGTAAAAGAATTTCGTAATAGCTTCAGGCTTTAAAGAGATTACCTCCTACATACAAGCAAAAAATAATGTAGGGCCACTGTCGACATTGATGGCTATGTTTTATCCAACTTTCTATTTATTTCTTTCGATCAGGAGAAACAAAAGAGATTGCGATTCAACATAACATACCTGGGCATTTGCTTCCTCTCCCAGTCATCAATAGTCAAGTTAGATTCGATTATGAACTTGATGGTAGTCGTCACCTCTAATATATTCTTTGAAGAGATGCACAGAATGGTATGCTCCATTGTGCATTCTTCTGTGTCTGCAAAACAAGAAAACAAAAAATTTATATGGTATTTGTTAATTTACCTTGTATGTTTGTATCTTATTAAGTGCCGAGTGTACTTCCCCGGCGGTGAAGGGCAGCGACTGTGTGAGGGATTTCAGCGTTAAGGCCCCCGAGGACACTGCGTGAGTAAGGCGCGACAGTTCATGTATCGCGCATGTGCAGCTATCGCAGACTGGGGAGTCTTTGAACCTGCGACAGTGCGAATTGAGCTGTAGTGCCAACAAAATAGTTCTTATCTTTGCGGTTCTTTAATACACGTAAATTTTCTTAAACACTTTTTTATTGTGGACTAGGTTTTTGCCGCGACTGATAAAATTGTCGTCAGCTGACCAAAACTTATATGGAACTTACAATATTTATACCTACAGGTTTGTGGTGGTTTTGTTTTAGTAAAAGAATTTCGTAATAGCTTCAGGCTTTAAAGAGATTACCTCCTACATACAAGCAAAAATTGTAAAAAAAAAAACAAGTTAGATTATAATGTAGGGCCACTATCGACATTGATGGCTATGTTTTATCTAACTTTATATTTATTTCTTTCGATCAGGAGAAACAAAAGAGATTGCGATTCAACATAACATACCTGGGCATTTGCTTCCTCTCCCAGTCATCAATAGTCAAGTTAGATTCGATTATGAACTTGATGGTAGTCGTCACCTCTAATATATTCTTAGAAGAGATGCACAAAATGGTATGCTCCATTGTGCATTCTTCTGTGTCTGCAAAACAAGAAAACAAAAAAATTATATGGTATTTATTAATTTACCTTGTATGTTTGTATCTTATTAAGTGCCGAGTGTACTTCCCCGGCGGTGAAGGGCAGCGACTGTGTGAGGGATTTCAGCGTTAAGGCCCCCGAGGACACTGCGTGAGTAAGGCGCGACAGTTCATGTATTGCGCATGTGCAGCTATCGCAGACTGGGGAGTCTTTGAACCTGCGACAGTGCGAATTGAGCTGTAGTGCCAACAAAATAGTTCTTATCTTTGCGGTTCTTTAATACACGTAAATTTTCTTAAACACTTTTTTATTGTGGACTAGGTTTTTGCCGCGACTGTTAAAATTGTCGTCAGCTGACCAAAACTTATATGGAACTTACAATATTTATACCTACAGGTTTGTGGTGGTTTTGTTTTAGTAAAAGAATTTCGTAATAGCTTCAGGCTTTAAAGAGATTACCTCCTACATACAAGCAAAAATTGTAAAAAAAAAAACAAGTTAGATTATAATGTAGGGCCACTGTCGACATTGATGGCTATGTTTTATCTAACTTTATATTTATTTCTTTCGATCAGGAGAAACAAAAGAGATTGCGATTCAACATAACATACCTGGGCATTTGCTTCCTCTCCCAGTCATCAATAGTCAAGTTAGATTCGATTATGAACTTGATGGTAGTCGTCACCTCTAATATATTCTTAGAAGAGATGCACAAAATGGTATGCTCCATTGTGCATTCTTCTGTGTCTGCAAAACAAGAAAACAAAAAAATTATATGGTATTTATTAATTTACCTTGTATGTTTGTATCTTATTAAGTGCCGAGTGTACTTCCCCGGCGGTGAAGGGCAGCGACTGTGTGAGGGATTTCAGCGTTAAGGCCCCCGAGGACACTGCGTGAGTAAGGCGCGACAGTTCATGTATTGCGCATGTGCAGCTATCGCAGACTGGGGAGTCTTTGAACCTGCGACAGTGCGAATTGAGCTGTAGTGCCAACAAAATAGTTCTTATCTTTGCGGTTCTTTAATACACGTAAATTTTCTTAAACACTTTTTTATTGTGGACTAGGTTTTTGCCGCGACTGTTAAAATTGTCGTCAGCTGACCAAAACTTATATGGAACTTACAATATTTATACCTACAGGTTTGTGGTGGTTTTGTTTTAGTAAAAGAATTTCGTAATAGCTTCAGGCTTTAAAGAGATTACCTCCTACATACAAGCAAAAATTGTAAAAAAAAAAACAAGTTAGATTATAATGTAGGGCCACTGTCGACATTGATGGCTATGTTTTATCTAACTTTATATTTATTTCTTTCGATCAGGAGAAACAAAAGAGATTGCGATTCAACATAACATACCTGGGCATTTGCTTCCTCTCCCAGTCATCAATAGTCAAGTTAGATTCGATTATGAACTTGATGGTAGTCGTCACCTCTAATATATTCTTAGAAGAGATGCACAAAATGGTATGCTCCATTGTGCATTCTTCTGTGTCTGCAAAACAAGAAAACAAAAAATTTATATGGTATTTATTAATTTACCTTGTATGTTTGTATCTTATTAAGTGCCGAGTGTACTTCCCCGGCGGTGAAGGGCAGCGACTGTGTGAGGGATTTCAGCGTTAAGGCCCCCGAGGACACTGCGTGAGTAAGGCGCGACAGTTCATGTATTGCGCATGTGCAGCTATCGCAGACTGGGGAGTCTTTGAACCTGCGACAGTGCGAATTGAGCTGTAGTGCCAACAAAATAGTTCTTATCTTTGCGGTTCTTTAATACACGTAAATTTTCTTAAACACTTTTTTATTGTGAACTAGGTTTTTGCCGCGACTGATAAAATTGTCGTCAGCTGACCAAAACTTATATGGAACTTACAATATTTATACCTACAGGTTTGTGGTGGTTTTGTTTTAGTAAAAGAATTTCAGAAAAAATTTTAAAAAAAAAAACAACTTAGATTATAATGTAGGGCCACTGTCGACATTGATGGCTATGTTTTATCCAACTTTCTATTTATTTCTTTCGATCAGGAGAAACAAAAGAGATTGCGATTCAACATAACATACCTGGGCATTTGCTTCCTCTCCCAGTCATCAATAGTCAAGTTAGATTCGATTATGAACTTGATGGTAGTCGTCACCTCTAATATATTCTTAGAAGAGATGCACAGAATGGTATGCTCCATTGTGCATTCTTCTGTGTCTGCAAAACAAGAAAACAAACAATTTATATGGTATTTATTAATTTACCTTGTATGTTTGTATCTTATTAAGTGCCGAGTGTACTTCCCCGGCGGTGAAGGGCAGCGAATGTGTGAGGGATTTCAGCGTTAAGGCCCCCGAGGACACTGCGTGAGTAAGGCGCGACAGTTCATGTATCGCGCATGTGCAGCTATCGCAGACTGGGGAGTCTTTGAACCTGCGACAGTGCGAATTGAGCTGTAGTGCCAACAAAATAGTTCTTATCTTTGCGGTTCTTTAATACACGTAAATTTTCTTAAACACTTTTTTATTGTGGACTAGGTTTTTGCCGCGACTGATAAAATTGTCGTCAGCTGACCAAAACTTATATGGAACTTACAATATTTATACCTACAGGTTTGTGGTGGTTTTGTTTTAGTAAAAGAATTTCGTAATAGCTTCAGGCTTTAAAGAGATTACCTCCTACATACAAGCAAAAAATAATGTAGGGCCACTGTCGACATTGATGGCTATGTTTTATCCAACTTTCTATTTATTTCTTTCGATCAGGAGAAACAAAAGAGATTGCGATTCAACATAACATACCTGGGCATTTGCTTCCTCTCCCAGTCATCAATAGTCAAGTTAGATTCGATTATGAACTTGATGGTAGTCGTCACCTCTAATATATTCTTAGAAGAGATGCACAGAATGGTATGCTCCATTGTGCATTCTTCTGTGTCTGCAAAACAAGAAAACAAAAAATTTATATGGTATTTGTTAATTTACCTTGTATGTTTGTATCTTATTAAGTGCCGAGTGTACTTCCCCGGCGGTGAAGGGCAGCGACTGTGTGAGGGATTTCAGCGTTAAGGCCCCCGAGGACACTGCGTGAGTAAGGCGCGACAGTTCATGTATCGCGCATGTGCAGCTATCGCAGACTGGGGAGTCTTTGAACCTGCGACAGTGCGAATTGAGCTGTAGTGCCAACAAAATAGTTCTTATCTTTGCGGTTCTTTAATACACGTAAATTTTCTTAAACACTTTTTTATTGTGGACTAGGTTTTTGCCGCGACTGATAAAATTGTCGTCAGCTGACCAAAACTTATATGGAACTTACAATATTTATACCTACAGGTTTGTGGTGGTTTTGTTTTAGTAAAAGAATTTCGTAATAGCTTCAGGCTTTAAAGAGATTACCTCCTACATACAAGCAAAAAATAATGTAGGGCCACTGTCGACATTGATGGCTATGTTTTATCCAACTTTCTATTTATTTCTTTCGATCAGGAGAAACAAAAGAGATTGCGATTCAACATAACATACCTGGGCATTTGCTTCCTCTCCCAGTCATCAATAGTCAAGTTAGATTCGATTATGAACTTGATGGTAGTCGTCACCTCTAATATATTCTTTGAAGAGATGCACAGAATGGTATGCTCCATTGTGCATTCTTCTGTGTCTGCAAAACAAGAAAACAAAAAATTTATATGGTATTTGTTAATTTACCTTGTATGTTTGTATCTTATTAAGTGCCGAGTGTACTTCCCCGGCGGTGAAGGGCAGCGACTGTGTGAGGGATTTCAGCGTTAAGGCCCCCGAGGACACTGCGTGAGTAAGGCGCGACAGTTCATGTATCGCGCATGTGCAGCTATCGCAGACTGGGGAGTCTTTGAACCTGCGACAGTGCGAATTGAGCTGTAGTGCCAACAAAATAGTTCTTATCTTTGCGGTTCTTTAATACACGTAAATTTTCTTAAACACTTTTTTATTGTGGACTAGGTTTTTGCCGCGACTGATAAAATTGTCGTCAGCTGACCAAAACTTATATGGAACTTACAATATTTATACCTACAGGTTTGTGGTGGTTTTGTTTTAGTAAAAGAATTTCGTAATAGCTTCAGGCTTTAAAGAGATTACCTCCTACATACAAGCAAAAATTGTAAAAAAAAAAACAAGTTAGATTATAATGTAGGGCCACTATCGACATTGATGGCTATGTTTTATCTAACTTTATATTTATTTCTTTCGATCAGGAGAAACAAAAGAGATTGCGATTCAACATAACATACCTGGGCATTTGCTTCCTCTCCCAGTCATCAATAGTCAAGTTAGATTCGATTATGAACTTGATGGTAGTCGTCACCTCTAATATATTCTTAGAAGAGATGCACAAAATGGTATGCTCCATTGTGCATTCTTCTGTGTCTGCAAAACAAGAAAACAAAAAAATTATATGGTATTTATTAATTTACCTTGTATGTTTGTATCTTATTAAGTGCCGAGTGTACTTCCCCGGCGGTGAAGGGCAGCGACTGTGTGAGGGATTTCAGCGTTAAGGCCCCCGAGGACACTGCGTGAGTAAGGCGCGACAGTTCATGTATTGCGCATGTGCAGCTATCGCAGACTGGGGAGTCTTTGAACCTGCGACAGTGCGAATTGAGCTGTAGTGCCAACAAAATAGTTCTTATCTTTGCGGTTCTTTAATACACGTAAATTTTCTTAAACACTTTTTTATTGTGGACTAGGTTTTTGCCGCGACTGTTAAAATTGTCGTCAGCTGACCAAAACTTATATGGAACTTACAATATTTATACCTACAGGTTTGTGGTGGTTTTGTTTTAGTAAAAGAATTTCGTAATAGCTTCAGGCTTTAAAGAGATTACCTCCTACATACAAGCAAAAATTGTAAAAAAAAAAACAAGTTAGATTATAATGTAGGGCCACTGTCGACATTGATGGCTATGTTTTATCTAACTTTATATTTATTTCTTTCGATCAGGAGAAACAAAAGAGATTGCGATTCAACATAACATACCTGGGCATTTGCTTCCTCTCCCAGTCATCAATAGTCAAGTTAGATTCGATTATGAACTTGATGGTAGTCGTCACCTCTAATATATTCTTAGAAGAGATGCACAAAATGGTATGCTCCATTGTGCATTCTTCTGTGTCTGCAAAACAAGAAAACAAAAAAATTATATGGTATTTATTAATTTACCTTGTATGTTTGTATCTTATTAAGTGCCGAGTGTACTTCCCCGGCGGTGAAGGGCAGCGACTGTGTGAGGGATTTCAGCGTTAAGGCCCCCGAGGACACTGCGTGAGTAAGGCGCGACAGTTCATGTATTGCGCATGTGCAGCTATCGCAGACTGGGGAGTCTTTGAACCTGCGACAGTGCGAATTGAGCTGTAGTGCCAACAAAATAGTTCTTATCTTTGCGGTTCTTTAATACACGTAAATTTTCTTAAACACTTTTTTATTGTGGACTAGGTTTTTGCCGCGACTGTTAAAATTGTCGTCAGCTGACCAAAACTTATATGGAACTTACAATATTTATACCTACAGGTTTGTGGTGGTTTTGTTTTAGTAAAAGAATTTCGTAATAGCTTCAGGCTTTAAAGAGATTACCTCCTACATACAAGCAAAAATTGTAAAAAAAAAAACAAGTTAGATTATAATGTAGGGCCACTGTCGACATTGATGGCTATGTTTTATCTAACTTTATATTTATTTCTTTCGATCAGGAGAAACAAAAGAGATTGCGATTCAACATAACATACCTGGGCATTTGCTTCCTCTCCCAGTCATCAATAGTCAAGTTAGATTCGATTATGAACTTGATGGTAGTCGTCACCTCTAATATATTCTTAGAAGAGATGCACAAAATGGTATGCTCCATTGTGCATTCTTCTGTGTCTGCAAAACAAGAAAACAAAAAATTTATATGGTATTTATTAATTTACCTTGTATGTTTGTATCTTATTAAGTGCCGAGTGTACTTCCCCGGCGGTGAAGGGCAGCGACTGTGTGAGGGATTTCAGCGTTAAGGCCCCCGAGGACACTGCGTGAGTAAGGCGCGACAGTTCATGTATTGCGCATGTGCAGCTATCGCAGACTGGGGAGTCTTTGAACCTGCGACAGTGCGAATTGAGCTGTAGTGCCAACAAAATAGTTCTTATCTTTGCGGTTCTTTAATACACGTAAATTTTCTTAAACACTTTTTTATTGTGAACTAGGTTTTTGCCGCGACTGATAAAATTGTCGTCAGCTGACCAAAACTTATATGGAACTTACAATATTTATACCTACAGGTTTGTGGTGGTTTTGTTTTAGTAAAAGAATTTCAGAAAAATTTTTAAAAAAAAAAACAACTTAGATTATAATGTAGGGCCACTGTCGACATTGATGGCTATGTTTTATCCAACTTTCTATTTATTTCTTTCGATCAGGAGAAACAAAAGAGATTGCGATTCAACATAACATACCTGGGCATTTGCTTCCTCTCCCAGTCATCAATAGTCAAGTTAGATTCGATTATGAACTTGATGGTAGTCGTCACCTCTAATATATTCTTAGAAGAGATGCACAGAATGGTATGCTCCATTGTGCATTCTTCTGTGTCTGCAAAACAAGAAAACAAACAATTTATATGGTATTTATTAATTTACCTTGTATGTTTGTATCTTATTAAGTGCCGAGTGTACTTCCCCGGCGGTGAAGGGCAGCGAATGTGTGAGGGATTTCAGCGTTAAGGCCCCCGAGGACACTGCGTGAGTAAGGCGCGACAGTTCATGTATCGCGCATGTGCAGCTATCGCAGACTGGGGAGTCTTTGAACCTGCGACAGTGCGAATTGAGCTGTAGTGCCAACAAAATAGTTCTTATCTTTGCGGTTCTTTAATACACGTAAATTTTCTTAAACACTTTTTTATTGTGGACTAGGTTTTTGCCGCGACTGATAAAATTGTCGTCAGCTGACCAAAACTTATATGGAACTTACAATATTTATACCTACAGGTTTGTGGTGGTTTTGTTTTAGTAAAAGAATTTCGTAATAGCTTCAGGCTTTAAAGAGATTACCTCCTACATACAAGCAAAAAATAATGTAGGGCCACTGTCGACATTGATGGCTATGTTTTATCCAACTTTCTATTTATTTCTTTCGATCAGGAGAAACAAAAGAGATTGCGATTCAACATAACATACCTGGGCATTTGCTTCCTCTCCCAGTCATCAATAGTCAAGTTAGATTCGATTATGAACTTGATGGTAGTCGTCACCTCTAATATATTCTTAGAAGAGATGCACAGAATGGTATGCTCCATTGTGCATTCTTCTGTGTCTGCAAAACAAGAAAACAAACAATTTATATGGTATTTGTTAATTTACCTTGTATGTTTGTATCTTATTAAGTGCCGAGTGTACTTCCCCGGCGGTGAAGGGCAGCGACTGTGTGAGGGATTTCAGCGTTAAGGCCCCCGAGGACACTGCGTGAGTAAGGCGCGACAGTTCATGTATCGCGCATGTGCAGCTATCGCAGACTGGGGAGTCTTTGAACCTGCGACAGTGCGAATTGAGCTGTAGTGCCAACAAAATAGTTCTTATCTTTGCGGTTCTTTAATACACGTAAATTTTCTTAAACACTTTTTTATTGTGGACTAGGTTTTTGCCGCGACTGATAAAATTGTCGTCAGCTGACCAAAACTTATATGGAACTTACAATATTTATACCTACAGGTTTGTGGTGGTTTTGTTTTAGTAAAAGAATTTCGTAATAGCTTCAGGCTTTAAAGAGATTACCTCCTACATACAAGCAAAAAATAATGTAGGGCCACTGTCGACATTGATGGCTATGTTTTATCCAACTTTCTATTTATTTCTTTCGATCAGGAGAAACAAAAGAGATTGCGATTCAACATAACATACCTGGGCATTTGCTTCCTCTCCCAGTCATCAATAGTCAAGTTAGATTCGATTATGAACTTGATGGTAGTCGTCACCTCTAATATATTCTTTGAAGAGATGCACAGAATGGTATGCTCCATTGTGCATTCTTCTGTGTCTGCAAAACAAGAAAACAAAAAATTTATATGGTATTTGTTAATTTACCTTGTATGTTTGTATCTTATTAAGTGCCGAGTGTACTTCCCCGGCGGTGAAGGGCAGCGACTGTGTGAGGGATTTCAGCGTTAAGGCCCCCGAGGACACTGCGTGAGTAAGGCGCGACAGTTCATGTATCGCGCATGTGCAGCTATCGCAGACTGGGGAGTCTTTGAACCTGCGACAGTGCGAATTGAGCTGTAGTGCCAACAAAATAGTTCTTATCTTTGCGGTTCTTTAATACACGTAAATTTTCTTAAACACTTTTTTATTGTGGACTAGGTTTTTGCCGCGACTGATAAAATTGTCGTCAGCTGACCAAAACTTATATGGAACTTACAATATTTATACCTACAGGTTTGTGGTGGTTTTGTTTTAGTAAAAGAATTTCGTAATAGCTTCAGGCTTTAAAGAGATTACCTCCTACATACAAGCAAAAATTGTAAAAAAAAAAACAAGTTAGATTATAATGTAGGGCCACTATCGACATTGATGGCTATGTTTTATCTAACTTTATATTTATTTCTTTCGATCAGGAGAAACAAAAGAGATTGCGATTCAACATAACATACCTGGGCATTTGCTTCCTCTCCCAGTCATCAATAGTCAAGTTAGATTCGATTATGAACTTGATGGTAGTCGTCACCTCTAATATATTCTTAGAAGAGATGCACAAAATGGTATGCTCCATTGTGCATTCTTCTGTGTCTGCAAAACAAGAAAACAAAAAAATTATATGGTATTTATTAATTTACCTTGTATGTTTGTATCTTATTAAGTGCCGAGTGTACTTCCCCGGCGGTGAAGGGCAGCGACTGTGTGAGGGATTTCAGCGTTAAGGCCCCCGAGGACACTGCGTGAGTAAGGCGCGACAGTTCATGTATTGCGCATGTGCAGCTATCGCAGACTGGGGAGTCTTTGAACCTGCGACAGTGCGAATTGAGCTGTAGTGCCAACAAAATAGTTCTTATCTTTGCGGTTCTTTAATACACGTAAATTTTCTTAAACACTTTTTTATTGTGGACTAGGTTTTTGCCGCGACTGATAAAATTGTCGTCAGCTGACCAAAACTTATATGGAACTTACAATATTTATACCTACAGGTTTGTGGTGGTTTTGTTTTAGTAAAAGAATTTCAGAAAAAATTGTAAAAAAAAAAAACAACTTAGATTATAATGTAGGGCCACTGTCGACATTGATGGCTATGTTTTATCCAACTTTCTATTTATTTCTTTCGATCAGGAGAAACAAAAGAGATTGCGATTCAACATAACATACCTGGGCATTTGCTTCCTCTCCCAGTCATCAATAGTCAAGTTAGATTCGATTATGAACTTGATGGTAGTCGTCACCTCTAATATATTCTTAGAAGAGATGCACAGAATGGTATGCTCCATTGTGCATTCTTCTGTGTCTGCAAAACAAGAAAACAAACAATTTATATGGTATTTATTAATTTACCTTGTATGTTTGTATCTTATTAAGTGCCGAGTGTACTTCCCCGGCGGTGAAGGGCAGCGAATGTGTGAGGGATTTCAGCGTTAAGGCCCCCGAGGACACTGCGTGAGTAAGGCGCGACAGTTCATGTATCGCGCATGTGCAGCTATCGCAGACTGGGGAGTCTTTGAACCTGCGACAGTGCGAATTGAGCTGTAGTGCCAACAAAATAGTTCTTATCTTTGCGGTTCTTTAATACACGTAAATTTTCTTAAACACTTTTTTATTGTGGACTAGGTTTTTGCCGCGACTGATAAAATTGTCGTCAGCTGACCAAAACTTATATGGAACTTACAATATTTATACCTACAGGTTTGTGGTGGTTTTGTTTTAGTAAAAGAATTTCGTAATAGCTTCAGGCTTTAAAGAGATTACCTCCTACATACAAGCAAAAAATAATGTAGGGCCACTGTCGACATTGATGGCTATGTTTTATCCAACTTTCTATTTATTTCTTTCGATCAGGAGAAACAAAAGAGATTGCGATTCAACATAACATACCTGGGCATTTGCTTCCTCTCCCAGTCATCAATAGTCAAGTTAGATTCGATTATGAACTTGATGGTAGTCGTCACCTCTAATATATTCTTAGAAGAGATGCACAGAATGGTATGCTCCATTGTGCATTCTTCTGTGTCTGCAAAACAAGAAAACAAAAAATTAATATGGTATTTGTTAATTTACCTTGTATGTTTGTATCTTATTAAGTGCCGAGTGTACTTCCCCGGCGGTGAAGGGCAGCGACTGTGTGAGGGATTTCAGCGTTAAGGCCCCCGAGGACACTGCGTGAGTAAGGCGCGACAGTTCATGTATCGCGCATGTGCAGCTATCGCAGACTGGGGAGTCTTTGAACCTGCGACAGTGCGAATTGAGCTGTAGTGCCAACAAAATAGTTCTTATCTTTGCGGTTCTTTAATACACGTAAATTTTCTTAAACACTTTTTTATTGTGGACTAGGTTTTTGCCGCGACTGATAAAATTGTCGTCAGCTGACCAAAACTTATATGGAACTTACAATATTTATACCTACAGGTTTGTGGTGGTTTTGTTTTAGTAAAAGAATTTCGTAATAGCTTCAGGCTTTAAAGAGATTACCTCCTACATACAAGCAAAAAATAATGTAGGGCCACTGTCGACATTGATGGCTATGTTTTATCCAACTTTCTATTTATTTCTTTCGATCAGGAGAAACAAAAGAGATTGCGATTCAACATAACATACCTGGGCATTTGCTTCCTCTCCCAGTCATCAATAGTCAAGTTAGATTCGATTATGAACTTGATGGTAGTCGTCACCTCTAATATATTCTTTGAAGAGATGCACAGAATGGTATGCTCCATTGTGCATTCTTCTGTGTCTGCAAAACAAGAAAACAAAAAATTTATATGGTATTTGTTAATTTACCTTGTATGTTTGTATCTTATTAAGTGCCGAGTGTACTTCCCCGGCGGTGAAGGGCAGCGACTGTGTGAGGGATTTCAGCGTTAAGGCCCCCGAGGACACTGCGTGAGTAAGGCGCGACAGTTCATGTATCGCGCATGTGCAGCTATCGCAGACTGGGGAGTCTTTGAACCTGCGACAGTGCGAATTGAGCTGTAGTGCCAACAAAATAGTTCTTATCTTTGCGGTTCTTTAATACACGTAAATTTTCTTAAACACTCTTTTATTGTGGACTAGGTTTTTGCCGCGACTGATAAAATTGTCGTCAGCTGACCAAAACTTATATGGAACTTACAATATTTATACCTACAGGTTTGTGGTGGTTTTGTTTTAGTAAAAGAATTTCGTAATAGCTTCAGGCTTTAAAGAGATTACCTCCTACATACAAGCAAAAATTGTAAAAAAAAAAACAAGTTAGATTATAATGTAGGGCCACTATCGACATTGATGGCTATGTTTTATCTAACTTTATATTTATTTCTTTCGATCAGGAGAAACAAAAGAGATTGCGATTCAACATAACATACCTGGGCATTTGCTTCCTCTCCCAGTCATCAATAGTCAAGTTAGATTCGATTATGAACTTGATGGTAGTCGTCACCTCTAATATATTCTTAGAAGAGATGCACAAAATGGTATGCTCCATTGTGCATTCTTCTGTGTCTGCAAAACAAGAAAACAAAAAAATTATATGGTATTTATTAATTTACCTTGTATGTTTGTATCTTATTAAGTGCCGAGTGTACTTCCCCGGCGGTGAAGGGCAGCGACTGTGTGAGGGATTTCAGCGTTAAGGCCCCCGAGGACACTGCGTGAGTAAGGCGCGACAGTTCATGTATTGCGCATGTGCAGCTATCGCAGACTGGGGAGTCTTTGAACCTGCGACAGTGCGAATTGAGCTGTAGTGCCAACAAAATAGTTCTTATCTTTGCGGTTCTTTAATACACGTAAATTTTCTTAAACACTTTTTTATTGTGGACTAGGTTTTTGCCGCGACTGTTAAAATTGTCGTCAGCTGACCAAAACTTATATGGAACTTACAATATTTATACCTACAGGTTTGTGGTGGTTTTGTTTTAGTAAAAGAATTTCGTAATAGCTTCAGGCTTTAAAGAGATTACCTCCTACATACAAGCAAAAATTGTAAAAAAAAAAACAAGTTAGATTATAATGTAGGGCCACTGTCGACATTGATGGCTATGTTTTATCTAACTTTATATTTATTTCTTTCGATCAGGAGAAACAAAAGAGATTGCGATTCAACATAACATACCTGGGCATTTGCTTCCTCTCCCAGTCATCAATAGTCAAGTTAGATTCGATTATGAACTTGATGGTAGTCGTCACCTCTAATATATTCTTAGAAGAGATGCACAAAATGGTATGCTCCATTGTGCATTCTTCTGTGTCTGCAAAACAAGAAAACAAAAAAATTATATGGTATTTATTAATTTACCTTGTATGTTTGTATCTTATTAAGTGCCGAGTGTACTTCCCCGGCGGTGAAGGGCAGCGACTGTGTGAGGGATTTCAGCGTTAAGGCCCCCGAGGACACTGCGTGAGTAAGGCGCGACAGTTCATGTATTGCGCATGTGCAGCTATCGCAGACTGGGGAGTCTTTGAACCTGCGACAGTGCGAATTGAGCTGTAGTGCCAACAAAATAGTTCTTATCTTTGCGGTTCTTTAATACACGTAAATTTTCTTAAACACTTTTTTATTGTGGACTAGGTTTTTGCCGCGACTGTTAAAATTGTCGTCAGCTGACCAAAACTTATATGGAACTTACAATATTTATACCTACAGGTTTGTGGTGGTTTTGTTTTAGTAAAAGAATTTCGTAATAGCTTCAGGCTTTAAAGAGATTACCTCCTACATACAAGCAAAAATTGTAAAAAAAAAAACAAGTTAGATTATAATGTAGGGCCACTGTCGACATTGATGGCTATGTTTTATCTAACTTTATATTTATTTCTTTCGATCAGGAGAAACAAAAGAGATTGCGATTCAACATAACATACCTGGGCATTTGCTTCCTCTCCCAGTCATCAATAGTCAAGTTAGATTCGATTATGAACTTGATGGTAGTCGTCACCTCTAATATATTCTTAGAAGAGATGCACAAAATGGTATGCTCCATTGTGCATTCTTCTGTGTCTGCAAAACAAGAAAACAAAAAATTTATATGGTATTTATTAATTTACCTTGTATGTTTGTATCTTATTAAGTGCCGAGTGTACTTCCCCGGCGGTGAAGGGCAGCGACTGTGTGAGGGATTTCAGCGTTAAGGCCCCCGAGGACACTGCGTGAGTAAGGCGCGACAGTTCATGTATTGCGCATGTGCAGCTATCGCAGACTGGGGAGTCTTTGAACCTGCGACAGTGCGAATTGAGCTGTAGTGCCAACAAAATAGTTCTTATCTTTGCGGTTCTTTAATACACGTAAATTTTCTTAAACACTTTTTTATTGTGAACTAGGTTTTTGCCGCGACTGATAAAATTGTCGTCAGCTGACCAAAACTTATATGGAACTTACAATATTTATACCTACAGGTTTGTGGTGGTTTTGTTTTAGTAAAAGAATTTCAGAAAAAATTTAAAAAAAAAAAACAACTTAGATTATAATGTAGGGCCACTGTCGACATTGATGGCTATGTTTTATCCAACTTTCTATTTATTTCTTTCGATCAGGAGAAACAAAAGAGATTGCGATTCAACATAACATACCTGGGCATTTGCTTCCTCTCCCAGTCATCAATAGTCAAGTTAGATTCGATTATGAACTTGATGGTAGTCGTCACCTCTAATATATTCTTAGAAGAGATGCACAGAATGGTATGCTCCATTGTGCATTCTTCTGTGTCTGCAAAACAAGAAAACAAACAATTTATATGGTATTTATTAATTTACCTTGTATGTTTGTATCTTATTAAGTGCCGAGTGTACTTCCCCGGCGGTGAAGGGCAGCGAATGTGTGAGGGATTTCAGCGTTAAGGCCCCCGAGGACACTGCGTGAGTAAGGCGCGACAGTTCATGTATCGCGCATGTGCAGCTATCGCAGACTGGGGAGTCTTTGAACCTGCGACAGTGCGAATTGAGCTGTAGTGCCAACAAAATAGTTCTTATCTTTGCGGTTCTTTAATACACGTAAATTTTCTTAAACACTTTTTTATTGTGGACTAGGTTTTTGCCGCGACTGATAAAATTGTCGTCAGCTGACCAAAACTTATATGGAACTTACAATATTTATACCTACAGGTTTGTGGTGGTTTTGTTTTAGTAAAAGAATTTCGTAATAGCTTCAGGCTTTAAAGAGATTACCTCCTACATACAAGCAAAAAATAATGTAGGGCCACTGTCGACATTGATGGCTATGTTTTATCCAACTTTCTATTTATTTCTTTCGATCAGGAGAAACAAAAGAGATTGCGATTCAACATAACATACCTGGGCATTTGCTTCCTCTCCCAGTCATCAATAGTCAAGTTAGATTCGATTATGAACTTGATGGTAGTCGTCACCTCTAATATATTCTTAGAAGAGATGCACAGAATGGTATGCTCCATTGTGCATTCTTCTGTGTCTGCAAAACAAGAAAACAAAAAATTAATATGGTATTTGTTAATTTACCTTGTATGTTTGTATCTTATTAAGTGCCGAGTGTACTTCCCCGGCGGTGAAGGGCAGCGACTGTGTGAGGGATTTCAGCGTTAAGGCCCCCGAGGACACTGCGTGAGTAAGGCGCGACAGTTCATGTATCGCGCATGTGCAGCTATCGCAGACTGGGGAGTCTTTGAACCTGCGACAGTGCGAACTGAGCTGTAGTGCCAACAAAATAGTTCTTATCTTTGCGGTTCTTTAATACACGTAAATTTTCTTAAACACTTTTTTATTGTGGACTAGGTTTTTGCCGCGACTGATAAAATTGTCGTCAGCTGACCAAAACTTATATGGAACTTACAATATTTATACCTACAGGTTTGTGGTGGTTTTGTTTTAGTAAAAGAATTTCGTAATAGCTTCAGGCTTTAAAGAGATTACCTCCTACATACAAGCAAAAAATAATGTAGGGCCACTGTCGACATTGATGGCTATGTTTTATCCAACTTTCTATTTATTTCTTTCGATCAGGAGAAACAAAAGAGATTGCGATTCAACATAACATACCTGGGCATTTGCTTCCTCTCCCAGTCATCAATAGTCAAGTTAGATTCGATTATGAACTTGATGGTAGTCGTCACCTCTAATATATTCTTTGAAGAGATGCACAGAATGGTATGCTCCATTGTGCATTCTTCTGTGTCTGCAAAACAAGAAAACAAAAAATTTATATGGTATTTGTTAATTTACCTTGTATGTTTGTATCTTATTAAGTGCCGAGTGTACTTCCCCGGCGGTGAAGGGCAGCGACTGTGTGAGGGATTTCAGCGTTAAGGCCCCCGAGGACACTGCGTGAGTAAGGCGCGACAGTTCATGTATCGCGCATGTGCAGCTATCGCAGACTGGGGAGTCTTTGAACCTGCGACAGTGCGAATTGAGCTGTAGTGCCAACAAAATAGTTCTTATCTTTGCGGTTCTTTAATACACGTAAATTTTCTTAAACACTTTTTTATTGTGGACTAGGTTTTTGCCGCGACTGATAAAATTGTCGTCAGCTGACCAAAACTTATATGGAACTTACAATATTTATACCTACAGGTTTGTGGTGGTTTTGTTTTAGTAAAAGAATTTCGTAATAGCTTCAGGCTTTAAAGAGATTACCTCCTACATACAAGCAAAAAATAATGTAGGGCCACTGTCGACATTGATGGCTATGTTTTATCCAACTTTCTATTTATTTCTTTCGATCAGGAGAAACAAAAGAGATTGCGATTCAACATAACATACCTGGGCATTTGCTTCCTCTCCCAGTCATCAATAGTCAAGTTAGATTCGATTATGAACTTGATGGTAGTCGTCACCTCTAATATATTCTTTGAAGAGATGCACAGAATGGTATGCTCCATTGTGCATTCTTCTGTGTCTGCAAAACAAGAAAACAAAAAATTTATATGGTATTTGTTAATTTACCTTGTATGTTTGTATCTTATTAAGTGCCGAGTGTACTTCCCCGGCGGTGAAGGGCAGCGACTGTGTGAGGGATTTCAGCGTTATGGCCCCCGAGGACACTGCGTGAGTAAGGCGCGACAGTTCATGTATCGCGCATGTGCAGCTATCGCAGACTGGGGAGTCTTTGAACCTGCGACAGTGCGAATTGAGCTGTAGTGCCAACAAAATAGTTCTTATCTTTGCGGTTCTTTAATACACGTAAATTTTCTTAAACACTTTTTTATTGTGGACTAGGTTTTTGCCGCGACTGATAAAATTGTCGTCAGCTGACCAAAACTTATATGGAACTTACAATATTTATACCTACAGGTTTGTGGTGGTTTTGTTTTAGTAAAAGAATTTCGTAATAGCTTCAGGCTTTAAAGAGATTACCTCCTACATACAAGCAAAAATTGTAAAAACAAGTTAGATTATAATGTAGGGCCACTATCGACATTGATGGCTATGTTTTATCTAACTTTATATTTATTTCTTTCGATCAGGAGAAACAAAAGAGATTGCGATTCAACATAACATACCTGGGCATTTGCTTCCTCTCCCAGTCATCAATAGTCAAGTTAGATTCGATTATGAACTTGATGGTAGTCGTCACCTCTAATATATTCTTAGAAGAGATGCACAAAATGGTATGCTCCATTGTGCATTCTTCTGTGTCTGCAAAACAAGAAAACAAAAAAATTATATGGTATTTATTAATTTACCTTGTATGTTTGTATCTTATTAAGTGCCGAGTGTACTTCCCCGGCGGTGAAGGGCAGCGACTGTGTGAGGGATTTCAGCGTTAAGGCCCCCGAGGACACTGCGTGAGTAAGGCGCGACAGTTCATGTATTGCGCATGTGCAGCTATCGCAGACTGGGGAGTCTTTGAACCTGCGACAGTGCGAATTGAGCTGTAGTGCCAACAAAATAGTTCTTATCTTTGCGGTTCTTTAATACACGTAAATTTTCTTAAACACTTTTTTATTGTGGACTAGGTTTTTGCCGCGACTGTTAAAATTGTCGTCAGCTGACCAAAACTTATATGGAACTTACAATATTTATACCTACAGGTTTGTGGTGGTTTTGTTTTAGTAAAAGAATTTCGTAATAGCTTCAGGCTTTAAAGAGATTACCTCCTACATACAAGCAAAAATTGTAAAAAAAAAAACAAGTTAGATTATAATGTAGGGCCACTGTCGACATTGATGGCTATGTTTTATCTAACTTTATATTTATTTCTTTCGATCAGGAGAAACAAAAGAGATTGCGATTCAACATAACATACCTGGGCATTTGCTTCCTCTCCCAGTCATCAATAGTCAAGTTAGATTCGATTATGAACTTGATGGTAGTCGTCACCTCTAATATATTCTTAGAAGAGATGCACAAAATGGTATGCTCCATTGTGCATTCTTCTGTGTCTGCAAAACAAGAAAACAAAAAAATTATATGGTATTTATTAATTTACCTTGTATGTTTGTATCTTATTAAGTGCCGAGTGTACTTCCCCGGCGGTGAAGGGCAGCGACTGTGTGAGGGATTTCAGCGTTAAGGCCCCCGAGGACACTGCGTGAGTAAGGCGCGACAGTTCATGTATTGCGCATGTGCAGCTATCGCAGACTGGGGAGTCTTTGAACCTGCGACAGTGCGAATTGAGCTGTAGTGCCAACAAAATAGTTCTTATCTTTGCGGTTCTTTAATACACGTAAATTTTCTTAAACACTTTTTTATTGTGGACTAGGTTTTTGCCGCGACTGTTAAAATTGTCGTCAGCTGACCAAAACTTATATGGAACTTACAATATTTATACCTACAGGTTTGTGGTGGTTTTGTTTTAGTAAAAGAATTTCGTAATAGCTTCAGGCTTTAAAGAGATTACCTCCTACATACAAGCAAAAATTGTAAAAAAAAAAACAAGTTAGATTATAATGTAGGGCCACTGTCGACATTGATGGCTATGTTTTATCTAACTTTATATTTATTTCTTTCGATCAGGAGAAACAAAAGAGATTGCGATTCAACATAACATACCTGGGCATTTGCTTCCTCTCCCAGTCATCAATAGTCAAGTTAGATTCGATTATGAACTTGATGGTAGTCGTCACCTCTAATATATTCTTTGAAGAGATGCACAGAATGGTATGCTCCATTGTGCATTCTTCTGTGTCTGCAAAACAAGAAAACAAAAAATTTATATGGTATTTGTTAATTTACCTTGTATGTTTGTATCTTATTAAGTGCCGAGTGTACTTCCCCGGCGGTGAAGGGCAGCGACTGTGTGAGGGATTTCAGCGTTAAGGCCCCCGAGGACACTGCGTGAGTAAGGCGCGACAGTTCATGTATCGCGCATGTGCAGCTATCGCAGACTGGGGAGTCTTTGAACCTGCGACAGTGCGAATTGAGCTGTAGTGCCAACAAAATAGTTCTTATCTTTGCGGTTCTTTAATACACGTAAATTTTCTTAAACACTTTTTTATTGTGGACTAGGTTTTTGCCGCGACTGATAAAATTGTCGTCAGCTGACCAAAACTTATATGGAACTTACAATATTTATACCTACAGGTTTGTGGTGGTTTTGTTTTAGTAAAAGAATTTCGTAATAGCTTCAGGCTTTAAAGAGATTACCTCCTACATACAAGCAAAAATTGTAAAAAAAAAAACAAGTTAGATTATAATGTAGGGCCACTATCGACATTGATGGCTATGTTTTATCTAACTTTATATTTATTTCTTTCGATCAGGAGAAACAAAAGAGATTGCGATTCAACATAACATACCTGGGCATTTGCTTCCTCTCCCAGTCATCAATAGTCAAGTTAGATTCGATTATGAACTTGATGGTAGTCGTCACCTCTAATATATTCTTAGAAGAGATGCACAAAATGGTATGCTCCATTGTGCATTCTTCTGTGTCTGCAAAACAAGAAAACAAAAAAATTATATGGTATTTATTAATTTACCTTGTATGTTTGTATCTTATTAAGTGCCGAGTGTACTTCCCCGGCGGTGAAGGGCAGCGACTGTGTGAGGGATTTCAGCGTTAAGGCCCCCGAGGACACTGCGTGAGTAAGGCGCGACAGTTCATGTATTGCGCATGTGCAGCTATCGCAGACTGGGGAGTCTTTGAACCTGCGACAGTGCGAATTGAGCTGTAGTGCCAACAAAATAGTTCTTATCTTTGCGGTTCTTTAATACACGTAAATTTTCTTAAACACTTTTTTATTGTGGACTAGGTTTTTGCCGCGACTGATAAAATTGTCGTCAGCTGACCAAAACTTATATGGAACTTACAATATTTATACCTACAGGTTTGTGGTGGTTTTGTTTTAGTAAAAGAATTTCAGAAAAAATTGTAAAAAAAAAAAACAACTTAGATTATAATGTAGGGCCACTGTCGACATTGATGGCTATGTTTTATCCAACTTTCTATTTATTTCTTTCGATCAGGAGAAACAAAAGAGATTGCGATTCAACATAACATACCTGGGCATTTGCTTCCTCTCCCAGTCATCAATAGTCAAGTTAGATTCGATTATGAACTTGATGGTAGTCGTCACCTCTAATATATTCTTAGAAGAGATGCACAGAATGGTATGCTCCATTGTGCATTCTTCTGTGTCTGCAAAACAAGAAAACAAACAATTTATATGGTATTTATTAATTTACCTTGTATGTTTGTATCTTATTAAGTGCCGAGTGTACTTCCCCGGCGGTGAAGGGCAGCGAATGTGTGAGGGATTTCAGCGTTAAGGCCCCCGAGGACACTGCGTGAGTAAGGCGCGACAGTTCATGTATCGCGCATGTGCAGCTATCGCAGACTGGGGAGTCTTTGAACCTGCGACAGTGCGAATTGAGCTGTAGTGCCAACAAAATAGTTCTTATCTTTGCGGTTCTTTAATACACGTAAATTTTCTTAAACACTTTTTTATTGTGGACTAGGTTTTTGCCGCGACTGATAAAATTGTCGTCAGCTGACCAAAACTTATATGGAACAATATTTATACCTACAGGTTTGTGGTGGTTTTGTTTTAGTAAAAGAATTTCGTAATAGCTTCAGGCTTTAAAGAGATTACCTCCTACATACAAGCAAAAAATAATGTAGGGCCACTGTCGACATTGATGGCTATGTTTTATCCAACTTTCTATTTATTTCTTTCGATCAGGAGAAACAAAAGAGATTGCGATTCAACATAACATACCTGGGCATTTGCTTCCTCTCCCAGTCATCAATAGTCAAGTTAGATTCGATTATGAACTTGATGGTAGTCGTCACCTCTAATATATTCTTAGAAGAGATGCACAGAATGGTATGCTCCATTGTGCATTCTTCTGTGTCTGCAAAACAAGAAAACAAAAAATTAATATGGTATTTGTTAATTTACCTTGTATGTTTGTATCTTATTAAGTGCCGAGTGTACTTCCCCGGCGGTGAAGGGCAGCGACTGTGTGAGGGATTTCAGCGTTAAGGCCCCCGAGGACACTGCGTGAGTAAGGCGCGACAGTTCATGTATCGCGCATGTGCAGCTATCGCAGACTGGGGAGTCTTTGAACCTGCGACAGTGCGAATTGAGCTGTAGTGCCAACAAAATAGTTCTTATCTTTGCGGTTCTTTAATACACGTAAATTTTCTTAAACACTTTTTTATTGTGGACTAGGTTTTTGCCGCGACTGATAAAATTGTCGTCAGCTGACCAAAACTTATATGGAACTTACAATATTTATACCTACAGGTTTGTGGTGGTTTTGTTTTAGTAAAAGAATTTCGTAATAGCTTCAGGCTTTAAAGAGATTACCTCCTACATACAAGCAAAAAATAATGTAGGGCCACTGTCGACATTGATGGCTATGTTTTATCCAACTTTCTATTTATTTCTTTCGATCAGGAGAAACAAAAGAGATTGCGATTCAACATAACATACCTGGGCATTTGCTTCCTCTCCCAGTCATCAATAGTCAAGTTAGATTCGATTATGAACTTGATGGTAGTCGTCACCTCTAATATATTCTTTGAAGAGATGCACAGAATGGTATGCTCCATTGTGCATTCTTCTGTGTCTGCAAAACAAGAAAACAAAAAATTTATATGGTATTTGTTAATTTACCTTGTATGTTTGTATCTTATTAAGTGCCGAGTGTACTTCCCCGGCGGTGAAGGGCAGCGACTGTGTGAGGGATTTCAGCGTTAAGGCCCCCGAGGACACTGCGTGAGTAAGGCGCGACAGTTCATGTATCGCGCATGTGCAGCTATCGCAGACTGGGGAGTCTTTGAACCTGCGACAGTGCGAATTGAGCTGTAGTGCCAACAAAATAGTTCTTATCTTTGCGGTTCTTTAATACACGTAAATTTTCTTAAACACTCTTTTATTGTGGACTAGGTTTTTGCCGCGACTGATAAAATTGTCGTCAGCTGACCAAAACTTATATGGAACTTACAATATTTATACCTACAGGTTTGTGGTGGTTTTGTTTTAGTAAAAGAATTTCGTAATAGCTTCAGGCTTTAAAGAGATTACCTCCTACATACAAGCAAAAATTGTAAAAAAAAAAACAAGTTAGATTATAATGTAGGGCCACTATCGACATTGATGGCTATGTTTTATCTAACTTTATATTTATTTCTTTCGATCAGGAGAAACAAAAGAGATTGCGATTCAACATAACATACCTGGGCATTTGCTTCCTCTCCCAGTCATCAATAGTCAAGTTAGATTCGATTATGAACTTGATGGTAGTCGTCACCTCTAATATATTCTTAGAAGAGATGCACAAAATGGTATGCTCCATTGTGCATTCTTCTGTGTCTGCAAAACAAGAAAACAAAAAAATTATATGGTATTTATTAATTTACCTTGTATGTTTGTATCTTATTAAGTGCCGAGTGTACTTCCCCGGCGGTGAAGGGCAGCGACTGTGTGAGGGATTTCAGCGTTAAGGCCCCCGAGGACACTGCGTGAGTAAGGCGCGACAGTTCATGTATTGCGCATGTGCAGCTATCGCAGACTGGGGAGTCTTTGAACCTGCGACAGTGCGAATTGAGCTGTAGTGCCAACAAAATAGTTCTTATCTTTGCGGTTCTTTAATACACGTAAATTTTCTTAAACACTTTTTTATTGTGGACTAGGTTTTTGCCGCGACTGTTAAAATTGTCGTCAGCTGACCAAAACTTATATGGAACTTACAATATTTATACCTACAGGTTTGTGGTGGTTTTGTTTTAGTAAAAGAATTTCGTAATAGCTTCAGGCTTTAAAGAGATTACCTCCTACATACAAGCAAAAATTGTAAAAAAAAAAACAAGTTAGATTATAATGTAGGGCCACTGTCGACATTGATGGCTATGTTTTATCTAACTTTATATTTATTTCTTTCGATCAGGAGAAACAAAAGAGATTGCGATTCAACATAACATACCTGGGCATTTGCTTCCTCTCCCAGTCATCAATAGTCAAGTTAGATTCGATTATGAACTTGATGGTAGTCGTCACCTCTAATATATTCTTAGAAGAGATGCACAAAATGGTATGCTCCATTGTGCATTCTTCTGTGTCTGCAAAACAAGAAAACAAAAAATTTATATGGTATTTATTAATTTACCTTGTATGTTTGTATCTTATTAAGTGCCGAGTGTACTTCCCCGGCGGTGAAGGGCAGCGACTGTGTGAGGGATTTCAGCGTTAAGGCCCCCGAGGACACTGCGTGAGTAAGGCGCGACAGTTCATGTATTGCGCATGTGCAGCTATCGCAGACTGGGGAGTCTTTGAACCTGCGACAGTGCGAATTGAGCTGTAGTGCCAACAAAATAGTTCTTATCTTTGCGGTTCTTTAATACACGTAAATTTTCTTAAACACTTTTTTATTGTGGACTAGGTTTTTGCCGCGACTGTTAAAATTGTCGTCAGCTGACCAAAACTTATATGGAACTTACAATATTTATACCTACAGGTTTGTGGTGGTTTTGTTTTAGTAAAAGAATTTCGTAATAGCTTCAGGCTTTAAAGAGATTACCTCCTACATACAAGCAAAAATTGTAAAAAAAAAAACAAGTTAGATTATAATGTAGGGCCACTGTCGACATTGATGGCTATGTTTTATCTAACTTTATATTTATTTCTTTCGATCAGGAGAAACAAAAGAGATTGCGATTCAACATAACATACCTGGGCATTTGCTTCCTCTCCCAGTCATCAATAGTCAAGTTAGATTCGATTATGAACTTGATGGTAGTCGTCACCTCTAATATATTCTTAGAAGAGATGCACAAAATGGTATGCTCCATTGTGCATTCTTCTGTGTCTGCAAAACAAGAAAACAAAAAATTTATATGGTATTTATTAATTTACCTTGTATGTTTGTATCTTATTAAGTGCCGAGTGTACTTCCCCGGCGGTGAAGGGCAGCGACTGTGTGAGGGATTTCAGCGTTAAGGCCCCCGAGGACACTGCGTGAGTAAGGCGCGACAGTTCATGTATTGCGCATGTGCAGCTATCGCAGACTGGGGAGTCTTTGAACCTGCGACAGTGCGAATTGAGCTGTAGTGCCAACAAAATAGTTCTTATCTTTGCGGTTCTTTAATACACGTAAATTTTCTTAAACACTTTTTTATTGTGAACTAGGTTTTTGCCGCGACTGATAAAATTGTCGTCAGCTGACCAAAACTTATATGGAACTTACAATATTTATACCTACAGGTTTGTGGTGGTTTTGTTTTAGTAAAAGAATTTCAGAAAAAATTTTAAAAAAAAAAACAACTTAGATTATAATGTAGGGCCACTGTCGACATTGATGGCTATGTTTTATCCAACTTTCTATTTATTTCTTTCGATCAGGAGAAACAAAAGAGATTGCGATTCAACATAACATACCTGGGCATTTGCTTCCTCTCCCAGTCATCAATAGTCAAGTTAGATTCGATTATGAACTTGATGGTAGTCGTCACCTCTAATATATTCTTAGAAGAGATGCACAGAATGGTATGCTCCATTGTGCATTCTTCTGTGTCTGCAAAACAAGAAAACAAACAATTTATATGGTATTTATTAATTTACCTTGTATGTTTGTATCTTATTAAGTGCCGAGTGTACTTCCCCGGCGGTGAAGGGCAGCGAATGTGTGAGGGATTTCAGCGTTAAGGCCCCCGAGGACACTGCGTGAGTAAGGCGCGACAGTTCATGTATCGCGCATGTGCAGCTATCGCAGACTGGGGAGTCTTTGAACCTGCGACAGTGCGAATTGAGCTGTAGTGCCAACAAAATAGTTCTTATCTTTGCGGTTCTTTAATACACGTAAATTTTCTTAAACACTTTTTTATTGTGGACTAGGTTTTTGCCGCGACTGATAAAATTGTCGTCAGCTGACCAAAACTTATATGGAACTTACAATATTTATACTGTGGTGCATCGACACATTACATGTCGCATGCACAGCAAATATTATAATGGTCAAATAAATAATTATATATAGCAGTTGTGTACTAGTGCTCACCGAAACCAGTTGTTTTATTTACATGACTCATAACACCCAACAACACGTACACAGAAGATACACTTACATCTGGTGACCCCGATTTGAATTAACACGCGCCGCGATTTAAAGTGATTTCCTCGTGTCGTGGTAACTGCACTGCACAACCTTACCAGCCTTCCACAAGCGGATCTCACTGGTTTTGGTTTTCAAGAGGCATATAGTTACCGAAGACATGAGCACAAGTGGAAATTGTGGTGTGTTACCAGCATGCGGAGCGACGGACAGCAGTCAGGCCGAAGTCGCAGCATTAGGAATATCCTCGAAGATCCCGGATTTTTGGATAGAGATGCCCAGGGTGTGGTTCGCGCAGTTTGAGACAATGATGGCTCCCCAAAAACAGGGTGACGAAGTAAAATACGGAGTCGTACTGTCCAAGCTCCACAAAGACGCAGTAAGTCAAGTGGCCGACATAATAATGTCACCCCCCGCCACTAATAAATATGGTGCTATTAAAGAAAGACTCCTAGCCGTGTACGAAGAATCGGAGGAGCGCCAATTTCAAAAGCTGGTCAGTGAAGTGGAATTAGGCGACCAAAAACCGTCGCAACTGTTGAGACGAATGAGGGAATTGGCACGTAAGAGTCAGGTGGCCGAAAAAACCCTCCATGGTTTGTGGATATCAAGACTCCCCGATCACGTTCGAGCAGTGTTAACGGTCAGTCAAGATCAGAAACTTGACAACCTCGCCGCCATAGCAGACAAGATATTGGAAGGACGATCAGGCGAAGTGTCGGAAATATCAAGCGGACAAACACAGCTTATGGTTGAGATGGTCAACCAAATGAAGAAGCTAACCATAGAAATAGCAGCCTTGAAATCCAATGCAAATAATGGTAGACACCGTAGTTACAGGCGCAACCGAAGCCAGCCGCGCACAAGATCACACTCCAGGACGAGGATTACACCCGACAGTCCCAACTGGTTATGTAGGTATCATCATCGGTACAGGAATCGAGCTCGGAACTGTGAAAATCCATGCAATTGGAAGAAACCGTCGGAAAACTAAATTCAGCGTTGACAGAGGCGGTCGTCAGCGCTATCATACCGTCAAACCGCCTATGCGTTACCGACCGAAAAAGTGGGTATCGTTTTTTGGTAGATACAGGCGCTAACATTTCAGCCATACCTAGAAGAGGGAATCGTTTAAAAGCTGACGACACATATAAAATATACGCTGCAAACGGTACACAAATAAAAACATACGGCGACAAAACGCTGACGTTGAATCTGAATATGAGACGCCCGTACCGTTGGACTTTCATCGTAGCTGACATTACGCAACCAATACTTGGAGCCGATTTTCTAGAAAGAAACAACATTTTGGTGGATGTTCGGAATAAACGTTTGATTGATGGTACAACTGGACTTCAGAGTAACGCAAAGTTAATGAAGTCAAGCACGCCTACACTTCGGACCGTAAAATTAACCGAAGACTACGCAGACATTTTAGCAGATTTCCCGAACATTTTGAAACCTCTCGATACAGAGTCACGACCGAAGCACGACGTTGTTCACCAAATCATCACCAATGGACATCCTGTTTACTCCAAGTCAAGACCTTTGCCAGCGGACAAATACCTAAGAGTGAAGAAGGAGATAGAACACATGCTAGAGACAGGGTTATGCAGGCCTTCCAAGAGTCCGTGGGCAAGTCCTTTGCACGTGACATCGAAGAAAAACGGCGAGTTGCGACTATGTGGTGACTACAGGAGATTGAACGCGATCACGGTACCGGACAGATACCCAATTCCGAGACTACTAGATTTCACATACCTACTACCAGGAACCAGTATTTATTCAACGATCGATTTAAAAAGGGCTTACAATCAGATTCCAGTACAAGACGTAGAAAAGACTGCAGTAATAACCCCGTTCGGTCTATTCGAATTTCCAAGAATGCCGTTTGGACTACGAAACGCAGGGCAAACCTTTGTCAGATTCCTAAACACAGTCTTAGCAGGACTTGACTTCGTATTCGTATATATAGACGATATACTAGTGGCGTCATCTTCAACCAGCGAACACCGTCGACATTTACAAGAAACGTTCAAACGGTTAGACGAACATGGCATCGCAATAAATCAAGCCAAATGCAAACTGGGCAAACAGCAAGTAGAGTTCCTCGGATATCAGATCACAAAAGATGGTATCAAACCATTACCAGACAAGGTCGAAGCAATAACCAAATACCCTATACCAAAAACCGTACAAGATTTGCGAAGATTTTTAGGCATGATCAACTTCTACCGGAACAATATACCACAAGCAGCCAAACACCAAGCTCGGTTAAACAAATACCTCATTGGATCGAAGAAAAATGACAAAACCGAAATACAATGGACTCCAGAGGCATTAGAAGCATTCGATCAATGTAAAGCAAGTCTAAGCGACGCCGTTACATTGTCTTCACCAACAACGCATTGCCCGTTATCACTAATGACAGACGCATCTCAAACGTGCGTGGGCGCCGTTTTACAACAGTATGAAAACGGAAACTGGAAGCCACTCTCCTTTTTCTCAAAGGGACTGAGTGAAACGCAGTCAAAATACAGCACGTATGATCGGGAATTGCTAGCCATTTACATGGCAGTAACGCATTTTCAACCTTATGTCGAGGGAAGAGAGTTGATAGTTTACACCGATCATAAGCCGTTATGTCATGCTTTCACTACAAAACAAACCTGCACAAGTAAAACGATAGCCCCAAGACGGCTACGTCACCTCGAGTTCATCGCACAGTTCACGACAGACATACGTCACCTATCCGGTAACATGAACCCGGTGGCCGACGCGTTATCGCGACTCGAGCAAATAGATTGCCCCACACCTGTGGATTGGACTGAGTTAGCAGATATGCAACGCAATGACACTGAACTCACTCAGCTGTTAAAAAATTGCAACCTTAACTGGAAAACAACGACATTATCAGGAACAAGACAACTACACTGCGAAAATACAAAACCAAGTTTACGACCGTATGTGCCGAAATCACTTCGAAAACAAGTATTCGACACCATGCACAACATAACACATCCCGGAATAAGATTATCGAAGAAAATGATCTCCGAGCACTATTTCTGGCCCCGCATGAATACTGACGTCGGCATTTGGGCGAAAACATGCCAGGCATGCCAGAAAAGCAAGACACATAGGCACAACTCGGCCCCAATCGGAATTTTTCCACCCACAGCACGATTAGACCACGTGCACGTAGACATTGTCGGACCACTACCAGAATCCAACGGAAACAGATACATCGTGACAATGATCGACAGAGAAACGAGATGGCCGGAAGCTGTACCAGTAGCAGAGATAACAGCAAAAGTTGTAGCGGAAGTTCTCATAAGCACCTGGATAGCGAGATTCGGATGCCCAAACACCATAACAACGGACCAGGGACGACAGTTCGAGTCAGACTTATTTATCACTCTGACCAAGTCACTCGGAATTAAGAAGACCAGAACCACCAGTTATCATCCACAGTCAAATGGTTTGGTTGAACGCTGGCATAGATCAATGAAAACCGCGCTAGTCGCGCGCGGAAATACAACGAACTGGTCAAGCGAACTACCCATAGTGCTACTAGGATTACGAGCAGCACTACGACTGAAAGAGAATACAAGTCCAGCACAGATGTTATACGGAACTAACATACGTCTGCCAGGAATGTTTATCGAGCCGAAAACGCAAGTAACATCACCAGAGACTTTTGCACAGACACTCCAGAGGACAATGGCAAAGCTAAGCCCGTTTAGCAACAACCAACAGGCCAGCAGTCACAAATCGTACATACATCCAGACATGAAAAGCTGTGAATACGTATACGTCAGAGCGGATGCTGTGAAGAAACCACTGACCCCAGCCTACGAAGGCCCATATAAAGTGTTAGAGAAGCAAGAGAAACATTTCAAAATTCAATTGCCGAAGAAAACATCAATAGTAACGGTGGACAGATTAAAACCAGCATACATTTTAATGGACGGAAAGGTAAATGAACCTTTAGAACACCAGAAAAGTAGCAGTAGCGAAGTGAACGACGACAAAAATGTTGAGCCAGCAGAAATTAATAAGACCGCACCAAACACAACACGCTCAGGCCGCGTCATACATCCGGTGGTACGATTTACAATACCGCCAGATCAACGAAAGAAAAACACGGAATAAAGAAAAGAATAATTTCGTCCACACAAACTACCAAACTACCGCAGCAGCAACACGCTGGTAAAGCAAGATCAAGACAATTGCAATATTCGGAAACATGGGCAGCTGGGGCTCCAAGGAAGAGATCGTGGTGGCACAAACTGCCGCTGGGTCAGGGGGATCCAGCATCTCAATGACGGAAATCTCTATGGGGGGCATTTTCATCATCGCCGTTGCAGTGCTACTGTACTGCATGTACAGAAAGTGTAGGAAGCGGTTATACAAGAACGTGACACGGCACGTCGACGCCAGGCAAACGCAACCAGCTCAGATTCCAACAGTCTCCATGCGTTGCTGTCAGCACCCAAACGGAGGACAGGGACCACAAAACGTTTAAGACAGCAGCAATCGGGAAAAAGGAAAACAGAAGAAAAGTGTAACCGCGTAGTATTAAGTTCGTTTTTATTTTTGTTCGTGTATGGCTATATTTTGTGTAGAAGGAATACTTCTTTTGTCTTATTTTTTATGTAAACTTTTTAATTATTTTTATGTAAGTGTACTCGATTTGTTTATTTGTTTTTAAAGGGGGAAATAATGTGGTGCATCGACACATTACATGTCGCATGCACAGCAAATATTATAATGGTCAAATAAATAATTATATATAGCAGTTGTGTACTAGTGCTCACCGAAACCAGTTGTTTTATTTACATGACTCATAACACCCAACAACACGTACACAGAAGATACACTTACAATACCTACAGGTTTGTGGTGGTTTTGTTTTAGTAAAAGAATTTCGTAATAGCTTCAGGCTTTAAAGAGATTACCTCCTACATACAAGCAAAAAATAATGTAGGGCCACTGTCGACATTGATGGCTATGTTTTATCCAACTTTCTATTTATTTCTTTCGATCAGGAGAAACAAAAGAGATTGCGATTCAACATAACATACCTGGGCATTTGCTTCCTCTCCCAGTCATCAATAGTCAAGTTAGATTCGATTATGAACTTGATGGTAGTCGTCACCTCTAATATATTCTTAGAAGAGATGCACAGAATGGTATGCTCCATTGTGCATTCTTCTGTGTCTGCAAAACAAGAAAACAAAAAATTAATATGGTATTTGTTAATTTACCTTGTATGTTTGTATCTTATTAAGTGCCGAGTGTACTTCCCCGGCGGTGAAGGGCAGCGACTGTGTGAGGGATTTCAGCGTTAAGGCCCCCGAGGACACTGCGTGAGTAAGGCGCGACAGTTCATGTATCGCGCATGTGCAGCTATCGCAGACTGGGGAGTCTTTGAACCTGCGACAGTGCGAACTGAGCTGTAGTGCCAACAAAATAGTTCTTATCTTTGCGGTTCTTTAATACACGTAAATTTTCTTAAACACTTTTTTATTGTGGACTAGGTTTTTGCCGCGACTGATAAAATTGTCGTCAGCTGACCAAAACTTATATGGAACTTACAATATTTATACCTACAGGTTTGTGGTGGTTTTGTTTTAGTAAAAGAATTTCGTAATAGCTTCAGGCTTTAAAGAGATTACCTCCTACATACAAGCAAAAAATAATGTAGGGCCACTGTCGACATTGATGGCTATGTTTTATCCAACTTTCTATTTATTTCTTTCGATCAGGAGAAACAAAAGAGATTGCGATTCAACATAACATACCTGGGCATTTGCTTCCTCTCCCAGTCATCAATAGTCAAGTTAGATTCGATTATGAACTTGATGGTAGTCGTCACCTCTAATATATTCTTTGAAGAGATGCACAGAATGGTATGCTCCATTGTGCATTCTTCTGTGTCTGCAAAACAAGAAAACAAAAAATTTATATGGTATTTGTTAATTTACCTTGTATGTTTGTATCTTATTAAGTGCCGAGTGTACTTCCCCGGCGGTGAAGGGCAGCGACTGTGTGAGGGATTTCAGCGTTAAGGCCCCCGAGGACACTGCGTGAGTAAGGCGCGACAGTTCATGTATCGCGCATGTGCAGCTATCGCAGACTGGGGAGTCTTTGAACCTGCGACAGTGCGAATTGAGCTGTAGTGCCAACAAAATAGTTCTTATCTTTGCGGTTCTTTAATACACGTAAATTTTCTTAAACACTTTTTTATTGTGGACTAGGTTTTTGCCGCGACTGATAAAATTGTCGTCAGCTGACCAAAACTTATATGGAACTTACAATATTTATACCTACAGGTTTGTGGTGGTTTTGTTTTAGTAAAAGAATTTCGTAATAGCTTCAGGCTTTAAAGAGATTACCTCCTACATACAAGCAAAAAATAATGTAGGGCCACTGTCGACATTGATGGCTATGTTTTATCCAACTTTCTATTTATTTCTTTCGATCAGGAGAAACAAAAGAGATTGCGATTCAACATAACATACCTGGGCATTTGCTTCCTCTCCCAGTCATCAATAGTCAAGTTAGATTCGATTATGAACTTGATGGTAGTCGTCACCTCTAATATATTCTTTGAAGAGATGCACAGAATGGTATGCTCCATTGTGCATTCTTCTGTGTCTGCAAAACAAGAAAACAAAAAATTTATATGGTATTTGTTAATTTACCTTGTATGTTTGTATCTTATTAAGTGCCGAGTGTACTTCCCCGGCGGTGAAGGGCAGCGACTGTGTGAGGGATTTCAGCGTTATGGCCCCCGAGGACACTGCGTGAGTAAGGCGCGACAGTTCATGTATCGCGCATGTGCAGCTATCGCAGACTGGGGAGTCTTTGAACCTGCGACAGTGCGAATTGAGCTGTAGTGCCAACAAAATAGTTCTTATCTTTGCGGTTCTTTAATACACGTAAATTTTCTTAAACACTTTTTTATTGTGGACTAGGTTTTTGCCGCGACTGATAAAATTGTCGTCAGCTGACCAAAACTTATATGGAACTTACAATATTTATACCTACAGGTTTGTGGTGGTTTTGTTTTAGTAAAAGAATTTCGTAATAGCTTCAGGCTTTAAAGAGATTACCTCCTACATACAAGCAAAAATTGTAAAAACAAGTTAGATTATAATGTAGGGCCACTATCGACATTGATGGCTATGTTTTATCTAACTTTATATTTATTTCTTTCGATCAGGAGAAACAAAAGAGATTGCGATTCAACATAACATACCTGGGCATTTGCTTCCTCTCCCAGTCATCAATAGTCAAGTTAGATTCGATTATGAACTTGATGGTAGTCGTCACCTCTAATATATTCTTAGAAGAGATGCACAAAATGGTATGCTCCATTGTGCATTCTTCTGTGTCTGCAAAACAAGAAAACAAAAAAATTATATGGTATTTATTAATTTACCTTGTATGTTTGTATCTTATTAAGTGCCGAGTGTACTTCCCCGGCGGTGAAGGGCAGCGACTGTGTGAGGGATTTCAGCGTTAAGGCCCCCGAGGACACTGCGTGAGTAAGGCGCGACAGTTCATGTATTGCGCATGTGCAGCTATCGCAGACTGGGGAGTCTTTGAACCTGCGACAGTGCGAATTGAGCTGTAGTGCCAACAAAATAGTTCTTATCTTTGCGGTTCTTTAATACACGTAAATTTTCTTAAACACTTTTTTATTGTGGACTAGGTTTTTGCCGCGACTGTTAAAATTGTCGTCAGCTGACCAAAACTTATATGGAACTTACAATATTTATACCTACAGGTTTGTGGTGGTTTTGTTTTAGTAAAAGAATTTCGTAATAGCTTCAGGCTTTAAAGAGATTACCTCCTACATACAAGCAAAAATTGTAAAAAAAAAAACAAGTTAGATTATAATGTAGGGCCACTGTCGACATTGATGGCTATGTTTTATCTAACTTTATATTTATTTCTTTCGATCAGGAGAAACAAAAGAGATTGCGATTCAACATAACATACCTGGGCATTTGCTTCCTCTCCCAGTCATCAATAGTCAAGTTAGATTCGATTATGAACTTGATGGTAGTCGTCACCTCTAATATATTCTTAGAAGAGATGCACAAAATGGTATGCTCCATTGTGCATTCTTCTGTGTCTGCAAAACAAGAAAACAAAAAAATTATATGGTATTTATTAATTTACCTTGTATGTTTGTATCTTATTAAGTGCCGAGTGTACTTCCCCGGCGGTGAAGGGCAGCGACTGTGTGAGGGATTTCAGCGTTAAGGCCCCCGAGGACACTGCGTGAGTAAGGCGCGACAGTTCATGTATTGCGCATGTGCAGCTATCGCAGACTGGGGAGTCTTTGAACCTGCGACAGTGCGAATTGAGCTGTAGTGCCAACAAAATAGTTCTTATCTTTGCGGTTCTTTAATACACGTAAATTTTCTTAAACACTTTTTTATTGTGGACTAGGTTTTTGCCGCGACTGTTAAAATTGTCGTCAGCTGACCAAAACTTATATGGAACTTACAATATTTATACCTACAGGTTTGTGGTGGTTTTGTTTTAGTAAAAGAATTTCGTAATAGCTTCAGGCTTTAAAGAGATTACCTCCTACATACAAGCAAAAATTGTAAAAAAAAAAACAAGTTAGATTATAATGTAGGGCCACTGTCGACATTGATGGCTATGTTTTATCTAACTTTATATTTATTTCTTTCGATCAGGAGAAACAAAAGAGATTGCGATTCAACATAACATACCTGGGCATTTGCTTCCTCTCCCAGTCATCAATAGTCAAGTTAGATTCGATTATGAACTTGATGGTAGTCGTCACCTCTAATATATTCTTAGAAGAGATGCACAAAATGGTATGCTCCATTGTGCATTCTTCTGTGTCTGCAAAACAAGAAAACAAAAAATTTATATGGTATTTATTAATTTACCTTGTATGTTTGTATCTTATTAAGTGCCGAGTGTACTTCCCCGGCGGTGAAGGGCAGCGACTGTGTGAGGGATTTCAGCGTTAAGGCCCCCGAGGACACTGCGTGAGTAAGGCGCGACAGTTCATGTATTGCGCATGTGCAGCTATCGCAGACTGGGGAGTCTTTGAACCTGCGACAGTGCGAATTGAGCTGTAGTGCCAACAAAATAGTTCTTATCTTTGCGGTTCTTTAATACACGTAAATTTTCTTAAACACTTTTTTATTGTGGACTAGGTTTTTGCCGCGACTGATAAAATTGTCGTCAGCTGACCAAAACTTATATGGAACTTACAATATTTATACCTACAGGTTTGTGGTGGTTTTGTTTTAGTAAAAGAATTTCGTAATAGCTTCAGGCTTTAAAGAGATTACCTCCTACATACAAGCAAAAAATAATGTAGGGCCACTGTCGACATTGATGGCTATGTTTTATCCAACTTTCTATTTATTTCTTTCGATCAGGAGAAACAAAAGAGATTGCGATTCAACATAACATACCTGGGCATTTGCTTCCTCTCCCAGTCATCAATAGTCAAGTTAGATTCGATTATGAACTTGATGGTAGTCGTCACCTCTAATATATTCTTTGAAGAGATGCACAGAATGGTATGCTCCATTGTGCATTCTTCTGTGTCTGCAAAACAAGAAAACAAAAAATTTATATGGTATTTGTTAATTTACCTTGTATGTTTGTATCTTATTAAGTGCCGAGTGTACTTCCCCGGCGGTGAAGGGCAGCGACTGTGTGAGGGATTTCAGCGTTAAGGCCCCCGAGGACACTGCGTGAGTAAGGCGCGACAGTTCATGTATCGCGCATGTGCAGCTATCGCAGACTGGGGAGTCTTTGAACCTGCGACAGTGCGAATTGAGCTGTAGTGCCAACAAAATAGTTCTTATCTTTGCGGTTCTTTAATACACGTAAATTTTCTTAAACACTTTTTTATTGTGGACTAGGTTTTTGCCGCGACTGATAAAATTGTCGTCAGCTGACCAAAACTTATATGGAACTTACAATATTTATACCTACAGGTTTGTGGTGGTTTTGTTTTAGTAAAAGAATTTCGTAATAGCTTCAGGCTTTAAAGAGATTACCTCCTACATACAAGCAAAAAATAATGTAGGGCCACTGTCGACATTGATGGCTATGTTTTATCCAACTTTCTATTTATTTCTTTCGATCAGGAGAAACAAAAGAGATTGCGATTCAACATAACATACCTGGGCATTTGCTTCCTCTCCCAGTCATCAATAGTCAAGTTAGATTCGATTATGAACTTGATGGTAGTCGTCACCTCTAATATATTCTTTGAAGAGATGCACAGAATGGTATGCTCCATTGTGCATTCTTCTGTGTCTGCAAAACAAGAAAACAAAAAATTTATATGGTATTTGTTAATTTACCTTGTATGTTTGTATCTTATTAAGTGCCGAGTGTACTTCCCCGGCGGTGAAGGGCAGCGACTGTGTGAGGGATTTCAGCGTTATGGCCCCCGAGGACACTGCGTGAGTAAGGCGCGACAGTTCATGTATCGCGCATGTGCAGCTATCGCAGACTGGGGAGTCTTTGAACCTGCGACAGTGCGAATTGAGCTGTAGTGCCAACAAAATAGTTCTTATCTTTGCGGTTCTTTAATACACGTAAATTTTCTTAAACACTTTTTTATTGTGGACTAGGTTTTTGCCGCGACTGATAAAATTGTCGTCAGCTGACCAAAACTTATATGGAACTTACAATATTTATACCTACAGGTTTGTGGTGGTTTTGTTTTAGTAAAAGAATTTCGTAATAGCTTCAGGCTTTAAAGAGATTACCTCCTACATACAAGCAAAAATTGTAAAAACAAGTTAGATTATAATGTAGGGCCACTATCGACATTGATGGCTATGTTTTATCTAACTTTATATTTATTTCTTTCGATCAGGAGAAACAAAAGAGATTGCGATTCAACATAACATACCTGGGCATTTGCTTCCTCTCCCAGTCATCAATAGTCAAGTTAGATTCGATTATGAACTTGATGGTAGTCGTCACCTCTAATATATTCTTAGAAGAGATGCACAAAATGGTATGCTCCATTGTGCATTCTTCTGTGTCTGCAAAACAAGAAAACAAAAAAATTATATGGTATTTATTAATTTACCTTGTATGTTTGTATCTTATTAAGTGCCGAGTGTACTTCCCCGGCGGTGAAGGGCAGCGACTGTGTGAGGGATTTCAGCGTTAAGGCCCCCGAGGACACTGCGTGAGTAAGGCGCGACAGTTCATGTATTGCGCATGTGCAGCTATCGCAGACTGGGGAGTCTTTGAACCTGCGACAGTGCGAATTGAGCTGTAGTGCCAACAAAATAGTTCTTATCTTTGCGGTTCTTTAATACACGTAAATTTTCTTAAACACTTTTTTATTGTGGACTAGGTTTTTGCCGCGACTGTTAAAATTGTCGTCAGCTGACCAAAACTTATATGGAACTTACAATATTTATACCTACAGGTTTGTGGTGGTTTTGTTTTAGTAAAAGAATTTCGTAATAGCTTCAGGCTTTAAAGAGATTACCTCCTACATACAAGCAAAAATTGTAAAAAAAAAACAAGTTAGATTATAATGTAGGGCCACTGTCGACATTGATGGCTATGTTTTATCTAACTTTATATTTATTTCTTTCGATCAGGAGAAACAAAAGAGATTGCGATTCAACATAACATACCTGGGCATTTGCTTCCTCTCCCAGTCATCAATAGTCAAGTTAGATTCGATTATGAACTTGATGGTAGTCGTCACCTCTAATATATTCTTAGAAGAGATGCACAAAATGGTATGCTCCATTGTGCATTCTTCTGTGTCTGCAAAACAAGAAAACAAAAAAATTATATGGTATTTATTAATTTACCTTGTATGTTTGTATCTTATTAAGTGCCGAGTGTACTTCCCCGGCGGTGAAGGGCAGCGACTGTGTGAGGGATTTCAGCGTTAAGGCCCCCGAGGACACTGCGTGAGTAAGGCGCGACAGTTCATGTATTGCGCATGTGCAGCTATCGCAGACTGGGGAGTCTTTGAACCTGCGACAGTGCAAATTGAGCTGTAGTGCCAACAAAATAGTTCTTATCTTTGCGGTTCTTTAATACACGTAAATTTTCTTAAACACTTTTTTATTGTGGACTAGGTTTTTGCCGCGACTGTTAAAATTGTCGTCAGCTGACCAAAACTTATATGGAACTTACAATATTTATACCTACAGGTTTGTGGTGGTTTTGTTTTAGTAAAAGAATTTCGTAATAGCTTCAGGCTTTAAAGAGATTACCTCCTACATACAAGCAAAAATTGTAAAAAAAAAAACAAGTTAGATTATAATGTAGGGCCACTGTCGACATTGATGGCTATGTTTTATCTAACTTTATATTTATTTCTTTCGATCAGGAGAAACAAAAGAGATTGCGATTCAACATAACATACCTGGGCATTTGCTTCCTCTCCCAGTCATCAATAGTCAAGTTAGATTCGATTATGAACTTGATGGTAGTCGTCACCTCTAATATATTCTTAGAAGAGATGCACAAAATGGTATGCTCCATTGTGCATTCTTCTGTGTCTGCAAAACAAGAAAACAAAAAATTTATATGGTATTTATTAATTTACCTTGTATGTTTGTATCTTATTAAGTGCCGAGTGTACTTCCCCGGCGGTGAAGGGCAGCGACTGTGTGAGGGATTTCAGCGTTAAGGCCCCCGAGGACACTGCGTGAGTAAGGCGCGACAGTTCATGTATTGCGCATGTGCAGCTATCGCAGACTGGGGAGTCTTTGAACCTGCGACAGTGCGAATTGAGCTGTAGTGCCAACAAAATAGTTCTTATCTTTGCGGTTCTTTAATACACGTAAATTTTCTTAAACACTTTTTTATTGTGGACTAGGTTTTTGCCGCGACTGATAAAATTGTCGTCAGCTGACCAAAACTTATATGGAACTTACAATATTTATACCTACAGGTTTGTGGTGGTTTTGTTTTAGTAAAAGAATTTCGTAATAGCTTCAGGCTTTAAAGAGATTACCTCCTACATACAAGCAAAAAATAATGTAGGGCCACTGTCGACATTGATGGCTATGTTTTATCCAACTTTCTATTTATTTCTTTCGATCAGGAGAAACAAAAGAGATTGCGATTCGACATAACATACCTGGGCATTTGCTTCCTCTCCCAGTCATCAATAGTCAAGTTAGATTCGATTATGAACTTGATGGTAGTCGTCACCTCTAATATATTCTTTGAAGAGATGCACAGAATGGTATGCTCCATTGTGCATTCTTCTGTGTCTGCAAAACAAGAAAACAAAAAATTTATATGGTATTTGTTAATTTACCTTGTATGTTTGTATCTTATTAAGTGCCGAGTGTACTTCCCCGGCGGTGAAGGGCAGCGACTGTGTGAGGGATTTCAGCGTTATGGCCCCCGAGGACACTGCGTGAGTAAGGCGCGACAGTTCATGTATCGCGCATGTGCAGCTATCGCAGACTGGGGAGTCTTTGAACCTGCGACAGTGCGAATTGAGCTGTAGTGCCAACAAAATAGTTCTTATCTTTGCGGTTCTTTAATACACGTAAATTTTCTTAAACACTTTTTTATTGTGGACTAGGTTTTTGCCGCGACTGATAAAATTGTCGTCAGCTGACCAAAACTTATATGGAACTTACAATATTTATACCTACAGGTTTGTGGTGGTTTTGTTTTAGTAAAAGAATTTCGTAATAGCTTCAGGCTTTAAAGAGATTACCTCCTACATACAAGCAAAAAATAATGTAGGGCCACTGTCGACATTGATGGCTATGTTTTATCCAACTTTCTATTTATTTCTTTCGATCAGGAGAAACAAAAGAGATTGCGATTCAACATAACATACCTGGGCATTTGCTTCCTCTCCCAGTCATCAATAGTCAAGTTAGATTCGATTATGAACTTGATGGTAGTCGTCACCTCTAATATATTCTTTGAAGAGATGCACAGAATGGTATGCTCCATTGTGCATTCTTCTGTGTCTGCAAAACAAGAAAACAAAAAATTTATATGGTATTTGTTAATTTACCTTGTATGTTTGTATCTTATTAAGTGCCGAGTGTACTTCCCCGGCGGTGAAGGGCAGCGACTGTGTGAGGGATTTCAGCGTTATGGCCCCCGAGGACACTGCGTGAGTAAGGCGCGACAGTTCATGTATCGCGCATGTGCAGCTATCGCAGACTGGGGAGTCTTTGAACCTGCGACAGTGCGAATTGAGCTGTAGTGCCAACAAAATAGTTCTTATCTTTGCGGTTCTTTAATACACGTAAATTTTCTTAAACACTTTTTTATTGTGGACTAGGTTTTTGCCGCGACTGATAAAATTGTCGTCAGCTGACCAAAACTTATATGGAACTTACAATATTTATACCTACAGGTTTGTGGTGGTTTTGTTTTAGTAAAAGAATTTCGTAATAGCTTCAGGCTTTAAAGAGATTACCTCCTACATACAAGCAAAAATTGTAAAAACAAGTTAGATTATAATGTAGGGCCACTATCGACATTGATGGCTATGTTTTATCTAACTTTATATTTATTTCTTTCGATCAGGAGAAACAAAAGAGATTGCGATTCAACATAACATACCTGGGCATTTGCTTCCTCTCCCAGTCATCAATAGTCAAGTTAGATTCGATTATGAACTTGATGGTAGTCGTCACCTCTAATATATTCTTAGAAGAGATGCACAAAATGGTATGCTCCATTGTGCATTCTTCTGTGTCTGCAAAACAAGAAAACAAAAAAATTATATGGTATTTATTAATTTACCTTGTATGTTTGTATCTTATTAAGTGCCGAGTGTACTTCCCCGGCGGTGAAGGGCAGCGACTGTGTGAGGGATTTCAGCGTTAAGGCCCCCGAGGACACTGCGTGAGTAAGGCGCGACAGTTCATGTATTGCGCATGTGCAGCTATCGCAGACTGGGGAGTCTTTGAACCTGCGACAGTGCGAATTGAGCTGTAGTGCCAACAAAATAGTTCTTATCTTTGCGGTTCTTTAATACACGTAAATTTTCTTAAACACTTTTTTATTGTGGACTAGGTTTTTGCCGCGACTGTTAAAATTGTCGTCAGCTGACCAAAACTTATATGGAACTTACAATATTTATACCTACAGGTTTGTGGTGGTTTTGTTTTAGTAAAAGAATTTCGTAATAGCTTCAGGCTTTAAAGAGATTACCTCCTACATACAAGCAAAAATTGTAAAAAAAAAAACAAGTTAGATTATAATGTAGGGCCACTGTCGACATTGATGGCTATGTTTTATCTAACTTTATATTTATTTCTTTCGATCAGGAGAAACAAAAGAGATTGCGATTCAACATAACATACCTGGGCATTTGCTTCCTCTCCCAGTCATCAATAGTCAAGTTAGATTCGATTATGAACTTGATGGTAGTCGTCACCTCTAATATATTCTTAGAAGAGATGCACAAAATGGTATGCTCCATTGTGCATTCTTCTGTGTCTGCAAAACAAGAAAACAAAAAATTTATATGGTGTTTATTAATTTACCTTGTATGTTTGTATCTTATTAAGTGCCGAGTGTACTTCCCCGGCGGTGAAGGGCAGCGACTGTGTGAGGGATTTCAGCGTTAAGGCCCCCGAGGACACTGCGTGAGTAAGGCGCGACAGTTCATGTATTGCGCATGTGCAGCTATCGCAGACTGGGGAGTCTTTGAACCTGCGACAGTGCGAATTGAGCTGTAGTGCCAACAAAATAGTTCTTATCTTTGCGGTTCTTTAATACACGTAAATTTTCTTAAACACTTTTTTATTGTGGACTAGGTTTTTGCCGCGACTGATAAAATTGTCGTCAGCTGACCAAAACTTATATGGAACTTACAATATTTATACCTACAGGTTTGTGGTGGTTTTGTTTTAGTAAAAGAATTTCAGAAAAAATTGTAAAAAAAAAAAACAACTTAGATTATAATGTAGGGCCACTGTCGACATTGATGGCTATGTTTTATCCAACTTTCTATTTATTTCTTTCGATCAGGAGAAACAAAAGAGATTGCGATTCAACATAACATACCTGGGCATTTGCTTCCTCTCCCAGTCATCAATAGTCAAGTTAGATTCGATTATGAACTTGATGGTAGTCGTCACCTCTAATATATTCTTAGAAGAGATGCACAGAATGGTATGCTCCATTGTGCATTCTTCTGTGTCTGCAAAACAAGAAAACAAACAATTTATATGGTATTTATTAATTTACCTTGTATGTTTGTATCTTATTAAGTGCCGAGTGTACTTCCCCGGCGGTGAAGGGCAGCGAATGTGTGAGGGATTTCAGCGTTAAGGCCCCCGAGGACACTGCGTGAGTAAGGCGCGACAGTTCATGTATCGCGCATGTGCAGCTATCGCAGACTGGGGAGTCTTTGAACCTGCGACAGTGCGAATTGAGCTGTAGTGCCAACAAAATAGTTCTTATCTTTGCGGTTCTTTAATACACGTAAATTTTCTTAAACACTTTTTTATTGTGGACTAGGTTTTTGCCGCGACTGATAAAATTGTCGTCAGCTGACCAAAACTTATATGGAACTTACAATATTTATACCTACAGGTTTGTGGTGGTTTTGTTTTAGTAAAAGAATTTCGTAATAGCTTCAGGCTTTAAAGAGATTACCTCCTACATACAAGCAAAAAATAATGTAGGGCCACTGTCGACATTGATGGCTATGTTTTATCCAACTTTCTATTTATTTCTTTCGATCAGGAGAAACAAAAGAGATTGCGATTCAACATAACATACCTGGGCATTTGCTTCCTCTCCCAGTCATCAATAGTCAAGTTAGATTCGATTATGAACTTGATGGTAGTCGTCACCTCTAATATATTCTTAGAAGAGATGCACAGAATGGTATGCTCCATTGTGCATTCTTCTGTGTCTGCAAAACAAGAAAACAAAAAATTAATATGGTATTTGTTAATTTACCTTGTATGTTTGTATCTTATTAAGTGCCGAGTGTACTTCCCCGGCGGTGAAGGGCAGCGACTGTGTGAGGGATTTCAGCGTTAAGGCCCCCGAGGACACTGCGTGAGTAAGGCGCGACAGTTCATGTATTGCGCATGTGCAGCTATCGCAGACTGGGGAGTCTTTGAACCTGCGACAGTGCGAATTGAGCTGTAGTGCCAACAAAATAGTTCTTATCTTTGCGGTTCTTTAATACACGTAAATTTTCTTAAACACTTTTTTATTGTGGACTAGGTTTTTGCCGCGACTGATAAAATTGTCGTCAGCTGACCAAAACTTATATGGAACTTACAATATTTATACCTACAGGTTTGTGGTGGTTTTGTTTTAGTAAAAGAATTTCGTAATAGCTTCAGGCTTTAAAGAGATTACCTCCTACATACAAGCAAAAAATAATGTAGGGCCACTGTCGACATTGATGGCTATGTTTTATCCAACTTTCTATTTATTTCTTTCGATCAGGAGAAACAAAAGAGATTGCGATTCAACATAACATACCTGGGCATTTGCTTCCTCTCCCAGTCATCAATAGTCAAGTTAGATTCGATTATGAACTTGATGGTAGTCGTCACCTCTAATATATTCTTTGAAGAGATGCACAGAATGGTATGCTCCATTGTGCATTCTTCTGTGTCTGCAAAACAAGAAAACAAAAAATTTATATGGTATTTGTTAATTTACCTTGTATGTTTGTATCTTATTAAGTGCCGAGTGTACTTCCCCGGCGGTGAAGGGCAGCGACTGTGTGAGGGATTTCAGCGTTAAGGCCCCCGAGGACACTGCGTGAGTAAGGCGCGACAGTTCATGTATTGCGCATGTGCAGCTATCGCAGACTGGGGAGTCTTTGAACCTGCGACAGTGCGAATTGAGCTGTAGTGCCAACAAAATAGTTCTTATCTTTGCGGTTCTTTAATACACGTAAATTTTCTTAAACACTTTTTTATTGTGGACTAGGTTTTTGCCGCGACTGATAAAATTGTCGTCAGCTGACCAAAACTTATATGGAACTTACAATATTTATACCTACAGGTTTGTGGTGGTTTTGTTTTAGTAAAAGAATTTCGTAATAGCTTCAGGCTTTAAAGAGATTACCTCCTACATACAAGCAAAAAATAATGTAGGGCCACTGTCGACATTGATGGCTATGTTTTATCCAACTTTCTATTTATTTCTTTCGATCAGGAGAAACAAAAGAGATTGCGATTCAACATAACATACCTGGGCATTTGCTTCCTCTCCCAGTCATCAATAGTCAAGTTAGATTCGATTATGAACTTGATGGTAGTCGTCACCTCTAATATATTCTTTGAAGAGATGCACAGAATGGTATGCTCCATTGTGCATTCTTCTGTGTCTGCAAAACAAGAAAACAAAAAATTTATATGGTATTTGTTAATTTACCTTGTATGTTTGTATCTTATTAAGTGCCGAGTGTACTTCCCCGGCGGTGAAGGGCAGCGACTGTGTGAGGGATTTCAGCGTTAAGGCCCCCGAGGACACTGCGTGAGTAAGGCGCGACAGTTCATGTATCGCGCATGTGCAGCTATCGCAGACTGGGGAGTCTTTGAACCTGCGACAGTGCGAATTGAGCTGTAGTGCCAACAAAATAGTTCTTATCTTTGCGGTTCTTTAATACACGTAAATTTTCTTAAACACTTTTTTATTGTGGACTAGGTTTTTGCCGCGACTGATAAAATTGTCGTCAGCTGACCAAAACTTATATGGAACTTACAATATTTATACCTACAGGTTTGTGGTGGTTTTGTTTTAGTAAAAGAATTTCGTAATAGCTTCAGGCTTTAAAGAGATTACCTCCTACATACAAGCAAAAAATAATGTAGGGCCACTGTCGACATTGATGGCTATGTTTTATCCAACTTTCTATTTATTTCTTTCGATCAGGAGAAACAAAAGAGATTGCGATTCAACATAACATACCTGGGCATTTGCTTCCTCTCCCAGTCATCAATAGTCAAGTTAGATTCGATTATGAACTTGATGGTAGTCGTCACCTCTAATATATTCTTAGAAGAGATGCACAGAATGGTATGCTCCATTGTGCATTCTTCTGTGTCTGCAAAACAAGAAAACAAAAAATTAATATGGTATTTGTTAATTTACCTTGTATGTTTGTATCTTATTAAGTGCCGAGTGTACTTCCCCGGCGGTGAAGGGCAGCGACTGTGTGAGGGATTTCAGCGTTAAGGCCCCCGAGGACACTGCGTGAGTAAGGCGCGACAGTTCATGTATTGCGCATGTGCAGCTATCGCAGACTGGGGAGTCTTTGAACCTGCGACAGTGCGAATTGAGCTGTAGTGCCAACAAAATAGTTCTTATCTTTGCGGTTCTTTAATACACGTAAATTTTCTTAAACACTTTTTTATTGTGGACTAGGTTTTTGCCGCGACTGATAAAATTGTCGTCAGCTGACCAAAACTTATATGGAACTTACAATATTTATACCTACAGGTTTGTGGTGGTTTTGTTTTAGTAAAAGAATTTCGTAATAGCTTCAGGCTTTAAAGAGATTACCTCCTACATACAAGCAAAAAATAATGTAGGGCCACTGTCGACATTGATGGCTATGTTTTATCCAACTTTCTATTTATTTCTTTCGATCAGGAGAAACAAAAGAGATTGCGATTCAACATAACATACCTGGGCATTTGCTTCCTCTCCCAGTCATCAATAGTCAAGTTAGATTCGATTATGAACTTGATGGTAGTCGTCACCTCTAATATATTCTTTGAAGAGATGCACAGAATGGTATGCTCCATTGTGCATTCTTCTGTGTCTGCAAAACAAGAAAACAAAAAATTTATATGGTATTTGTTAATTTACCTTGTATGTTTGTATCTTATTAAGTGCCGAGTGTACTTCCCCGGCGGTGAAGGGCAGCGACTGTGTGAGGGATTTCAGCGTTAAGGCCCCCGAGGACACTGCGTGAGTAAGGCGCGACAGTTCATGTATTGCGCATGTGCAGCTATCGCAGACTGGGGAGTCTTTGAACCTGCGACAGTGCGAATTGAGCTGTAGTGCCAACAAAATAGTTCTTATCTTTGCGGTTCTTTAATACACGTAAATTTTCTTAAACACTTTTTTATTGTGGACTAGGTTTTTGCCGCGACTGATAAAATTGTCGTCAGCTGACCAAAACTTATATGGAACTTACAATATTTATACCTACAGGTTTGTGGTGGTTTTGTTTTAGTAAAAGAATTTCGTAATAGCTTCAGGCTTTAAAGAGATTACCTCCTACATACAAGCAAAAAATAATGTAGGGCCACTGTCGACATTGATGGCTATGTTTTATCCAACTTTCTATTTATTTCTTTCGATCAGGAGAAACAAAAGAGATTGCGATTCAACATAACATACCTGGGCATTTGCTTCCTCTCCCAGTCATCAATAGTCAAGTTAGATTCGATTATGAACTTGATGGTAGTCGTCACCTCTAATATATTCTTTGAAGAGATGCACAGAATGGTATGCTCCATTGTGCATTCTTCTGTGTCTGCAAAACAAGAAAACAAAAAATTTATATGGTATTTGTTAATTTACCTTGTATGTTTGTATCTTATTAAGTGCCGAGTGTACTTCCCCGGCGGTGAAGGGCAGCGACTGTGTGAGGGATTTCAGCGTTAAGGCCCCCGAGGACACTGCGTGAGTAAGGCGCGACAGTTCATGTATCGCGCATGTGCAGCTATCGCAGACTGGGGAGTCTTTGAACCTGCGACAGTGCGAATTGAGCTGTAGTGCCAACAAAATAGTTCTTATCTTTGCGGTTCTTTAATACACGTAAATTTTCTTAAACACTTTTTTATTGTGGACTAGGTTTTTGCCGCGACTGATAAAATTGTCGTCAGCTGACCAAAACTTATATGGAACTTACAATATTTATACCTACAGGTTTGTGGTGGTTTTGTTTTAGTAAAAGAATTTCGTAATAGCTTCAGGCTTTAAAGAGATTACCTCCTACATACAAGCAAAAAATAATGTAGGGCCACTGTCGACATTGATGGCTATGTTTTATCCAACTTTCTATTTATTTCTTTCGATCAGGAGAAACAAAAGAGATTGCGATTCAACATAACATACCTGGGCATTTGCTTCCTCTCCCAGTCATCAATAGTCAAGTTAGATTCGATTATGAACTTGATGGTAGTCGTCACCTCTAATATATTCTTAGAAGAGATGCACAGAATGGTATGCTCCATTGTGCATTCTTCTGTGTCTGCAAAACAAGAAAACAAAAAATTAATATGGTATTTGTTAATTTACCTTGTATGTTTGTATCTTATTAAGTGCCGAGTGTACTTCCCCGGCGGTGAAGGGCAGCGACTGTGTGAGGGATTTCAGCGTTAAGGCCCCCGAGGACACTGCGTGAGTAAGGCGCGACAGTTCATGTATTGCGCATGTGCAGCTATCGCAGACTGGGGAGTCTTTGAACCTGCGACAGTGCGAATTGAGCTGTAGTGCCAACAAAATAGTTCTTATCTTTGCGGTTCTTTAATACACGTAAATTTTCTTAAACACTTTTTTATTGTGGACTAGGTTTTTGCCGCGACTGATAAAATTGTCGTCAGCTGACCAAAACTTATATGGAACTTACAATATTTATACCTACAGGTTTGTGGTGGTTTTGTTTTAGTAAAAGAATTTCGTAATAGCTTCAGGCTTTAAAGAGATTACCTCCTACATACAAGCAAAAATTGTAAAAAAAAAAACAAGTTAGATTATAATGTAGGGCCACTGTCGACATTGATGGCTATGTTTTATCTAACTTTATATTTATTTCTTTCGATCAGGAGAAACAAAAGAGATTGCGATTCAACATAACATACCTGTGCATTTGCTTCCTCTCCCAGTCATCAATAGTCAAGTTAGATTCGATTATGAACTTGATGGTAGTCGTCACCTCTAATATATTCTTAGAAGAGATGCACAAAATGGTATGCTCCATTGTGCATTCTTCTGTGTCTGCAAAACAAGAAAACAAAAAATTTATATGGTATTTATTAATTTACCTTGTATGTTTGTATCTTATTAAGTGCCGAGTGTACTTCCCCGGCGGTGAAGGGCAGCGACTGTGTGAGGGATTTCAGCGTTAAGGCCCCCGAGGACACTGCGTGAGTAAGGCGCGACAGTTCATGTATTGCGCATGTGCAGCTATCGCAGACTGGGGAGTCTTTGAACCTGCGACAGTGCGAATTGAGCTGTAGTGCCAACAAAATAGTTCTTATCTTTGCGGTTCTTTAATACACGTAAATTTTCTTAAACACTTTTTTATTGTGGACTAGGTTTTTGCCGCGACTGATAAAATTGTCGTCAGCTGACCAAAACTTATATGGAACTTACAATATTTATACCTACAGGTTTGTGGTGGTTTTGTTTTAGTAAAAGAATTTCAGAAAAAATTGTAAAAAAAAAAAACAACTTAGATTATAATGTAGGGCCACTGTCGACATTGATGGCTATGTTTTATCCAACTTTCTATTTATTTCTTTCGATCAGGAGAAACAAAAGAGATTGCGATTCAACATAACATACCTGGGCATTTGCTTCCTCTCCCAGTCATCAATAGTCAAGTTAGATTCGATTATGAACTTGATGGTAGTCGTCACCTCTAATATATTCTTAGAAGAGATGCACAGAATGGTATGCTCCATTGTGCATTCTTCTGTGTCTGCAAAACAAGAAAACAAACAATTTATATGGTATTTATTAATTTACCTTGTATGTTTGTATCTTATTAAGTGCCGAGTGTACTTCCCCGGCGGTGAAGGGCAGCGAATGTGTGAGGGATTTCAGCGTTAAGGCCCCCGAGGACACTGCGTGAGTAAGGCGCGACAGTTCATGTATCGCGCATGTGCAGCTATCGCAGACTGGGGAGTCTTTGAACCTGCGACAGTGCGAATTGAGCTGTAGTGCCAACAAAATAGTTCTTATCTTTGCGGTTCTTTAATACACGTAAATTTTCTTAAACACTTTTTTATTGTGGACTAGGTTTTTGCCGCGACTGATAAAATTGTCGTCAGCTGACCAAAACTTATATGGAACTTACAATATTTATACCTACAGGTTTGTGGTGGTTTTGTTTTAGTAAAAGAATTTCGTAATAGCTTCAGGCTTTAAAGAGATTACCTCCTACATACAAGCAAAAAATAATGTAGGGCCACTGTCGACATTGATGGCTATGTTTTATCCAACTTTCTATTTATTTCTTTCGATCAGGAGAAACAAAAGAGATTGCGATTCAACATAACATACCTGGGCATTTGCTTCCTCTCCCAGTCATCAATAGTCAAGTTAGATTCGATTATGAACTTGATGGTAGTCGTCACCTCTAATATATTCTTAGAAGAGATGCACAAAATGGTATGCTCCATTGTGCATTCTTCTGTGTCTGCAAAACAAGAAAACAAAAAATTTATATGGTATTTATTAATTTACCTTGTATGTTTGTATCTTATTAAGTGCCGAGTGTACTTCCCCGGCGGTGAAGGGCAGCGACTGTGTGAGGGATTTCAGCGTTAAGGCCCCCGAGGACACTGCGTGAGTAAGGCGCGACAGTTCATGTATTGCGCATGTGCAGCTATCGCAGACTGGGGAGTCTTTGAACCTGCGACAGTGCGAATTGAGCTGTAGTGCCAACAAAATAGTTCTTATCTTTGCGGTTCTTTAATACACGTAAATTTTCTTAAACACTTTTTTATTGTGGACTAGGTTTTTGCCGCGACTGATAAAATTGTCGTCAGCTGACCAAAACTTATATGGAACTTACAATATTTATACCTACAGGTTTGTGGTGGTTTTGTTTTAGTAAAAGAATTTCAGAAAAAATTGTAAAAAAAAAAACAACTTAGATTATAATGTAGGGCCACTGTCGACATTGATGGCTATGTTTTATCCAACTTTCTATTTATTTCTTTCGATCAGGAGAAACAAAAGAGATTGCGATTCAACATAACATACCTGGGCATTTGCTTCCTCTCCCAGTCATCAATAGTCAAGTTAGATTCGATTATGAACTTGATGGTAGTCGTCACCTCTAATATATTCTTAGAAGAGATGCACAGAATGGTATGCTCCATTGTGCATTCTTCTGTGTCTGCAAAACAAGAAAACAAACAATTTATATGGTATTTATTAATTTACCTTGTATGTTTGTATCTTATTAAGTGCCGAGTGTACTTCCCCGGCGGTGAAGGGCAGCGAATGTGTGAGGGATTTCAGCGTTAAGGCCCCCGAGGACACTGCGTGAGTAAGGCGCGACAGTTCATGTATCGCGCATGTGCAGCTATCGCAGACTGGGGAGTCTTTGAACCTGCGACAGTGCGAATTGAGCTGTAGTGCCAACAAAATAGTTCTTATCTTTGCGGTTCTTTAATACACGTAAATTTTCTTAAACACTTTTTTATTGTGGACTAGGTTTTTGCCGCGACTGATAAAATTGTCGTCAGCTGACCAAAACTTATATGGAACTTACAATATTTATACCTACAGGTTTGTGGTGGTTTTGTTTTAGTAAAAGAATTTCGTAATAGCTTCAGGCTTTAAAGAGATTACCTCCTACATACAAGCAAAAAATAATGTAGGGCCACTGTCGACATTGATGGCTATGTTTTATCCAACTTTCTATTTATTTCTTTCGATCAGGAGAAACAAAAGAGATTGCGATTCAACATAACATACCTGGGCATTTGCTTCCTCTCCCAGTCATCAATAGTCAAGTTAGATTCGATTATGAACTTGATGGTAGTCGTCACCTCTAATATATTCTTAGAAGAGATGCACAGAATGGTATGCTCCATTGTGCATTCTTCTGTGTCTGCAAAACAAGAAAACAAAAAATTAATATGGTATTTGTTAATTTACCTTGTATGTTTGTATCTTATTAAGTGCCGAGTGTACTTCCCCGGCGGTGAAGGGCAGCGACTGTGTGAGGGATTTCAGCGTTAAGGCCCCCGAGGACACTGCGTGAGTAAGGCGCGACAGTTCATGTATTGCGCATGTGCAGCTATCGCAGACTGGGGAGTCTTTGAACCTGCGACAGTGCGAATTGAGCTGTAGTGCCAACAAAATAGTTCTTATCTTTGCGGTTCTTTAATACACGTAAATTTTCTTAAACACTTTGGGGATCCTTACAGAGGTGAGACGATACTTCACGCCAGAACAGCTGCTCAACTTGTATCAGGCGCAAGTTCGGTCATGCATGGAGTACTGCTCTCACCTCTGGGACGGATCTGCCAAGTACCAGCTGGATGCACTAGAGTCGATCGAAAAGCGGGCCAAGAGGCTCATCGGCAATGAGATATTGGTCAAGTCTAGGCTCCAGAGCCTTGAACATCGGCGCCAAGTTGCCAGTCTGTCGGTTTTTTATCGGTTACATTTCGGGGAGTGTGCGTTGGAATTGCATGAATTAATTCCTCCTAGCCCTTTCCATTATCGGAATACAAGACGTACGGCGATGTGTCATCGGTACATGGTGGACATTCCACCCATACGCACCAAACGTTTTGGGAATACTTTCATTATGCGTACAGCAAGGGAGTGGAATTCCCTGCCGGGGTCTGTATTTCCTGAGAGCTACAACCTGGGAGTCTTTAAGTCAAGAGTGAATAGGTTTCTTCTAGGTAAGCGCGCTACATCGTCGACCGCATCATCACTTGCCATCAGGTGAGATAGTGGTCAAGCGCAAGCCTATCAATAATAAAAAAAAAAAAAAAAAAAAACACTTTTTTATTGTGGACTAGGTTTTTGCCGCGACTGATAAAATTGTCGTCAGCTGACCAAAACTTATATGGAACTTACAATATTTATACCTACAGGTTTGTGGTGGTTTTGTTTTAGTAAAAGAATTTCGTAATAGCTTCAGGCTTTAAAGAGATTACCTCCTACATACAAGCAAAAAATAATGTAGGGCCACTGTCGACATTGATGGCTATGTTTTATCCAACTTTCTATTTATTTCTTTCGATCAGGAGAAACAAAAGAGATTGCGATTCAACATAACATACCTGGGCATTTGCTTCCTCTCCCAGTCATCAATAGTCAAGTTAGATTCGATTATGAACTTGATGGTAGTCGTCACCTCTAATATATTCTTTGAAGAGATGCACAGAATGCTATGCTCCATTGTGCATTCTTCTGTGTCTGCAAAACAAGAAAACAAAAAATTTATATGGTATTTGTTAATTTACCTTGTATGTTTGTATCTTATTAAGTGCCGAGTGTACTTCCCCGGCGGTGAAGGGCAGCGACTGTGTGAGGGATTTCAGCGTTAAGGCCCCCGAGGACACTGCGTGAGTAAGGCGCGACAGTTCATGTATCGCGCATGTGCAGCTATCGCAGACTGGGGAGTCTTTGAACCTGCGACAGTGCGAATTGAGCTGTAGTGCCAACAAAATAGTTCTTATCTTTGCGGTTCTTTAATACACGTAAATTTTCTTAAACACTTTTTTATTGTGGACTAGGTTTTTGCCGCGACTGATAAAATTGTCGTCAGCTGACCAAAACTTATATGGAACTTACAATATTTATACCTACAGGTTTGTGGTGGTTTTGTTTTAGTAAAAGAATTTCGTAATAGCTTCAGGCTTTAAAGAGATTACCTCCTACATACAAGCAAAAAATAATGTAGGGCCACTGTCGACATTGATGGCTATGTTTTATCCAACTTTCTATTTATTTCTTTCGATCAGGAGAAACAAAAGAGATTGCGATTCAACATAACATACCTGGGCATTTGCTTCCTCTCCCAGTCATCAATAGTCAAGTTAGATTCGATTATGAACTTGATGGTAGTCGTCACCTCTAATATATTCTTTGAAGAGATGCACAGAATGGTATGCTCCATTGTGCATTCTTCTGTGTCTGCAAAACAAGAAAACAAAAAATTTATATGGTATTTGTTAATTTACCTTGTATGTTTGTATCTTATTAAGTGCCGAGTGTACTTCCCCGGCGGTGAAGGGCAGCGACTGTGTGAGGGATTTCAGCGTTAAGGCCCCCGAGGACACTGCGTGAGTAAGGCGCGACAGTTCATGTATCGCGCATGTGCAGCTATCGCAGACTGGGGAGTCTTTGAACCTGCGACAGTGCGAATTGAGCTGTAGTGCCAACAAAATAGTTCTTATCTTTGCGGTTCTTTAATACACGTAAATTTTCTTAAACACTTTTTTATTGTGGACTAGGTTTTTGCCGCGACTGATAAAATTGTCGTCAGCTGACCAAAACTTATATGGAACTTACAATATTTATACCTACAGGTTTGTGGTGGTTTTGTTTTAGTAAAAGAATTTCGTAATAGCTTCAGGCTTTAAAGAGATTACCTCCTACATACAAGCAAAAATTGTAAAAAAAAAAACAAGTTAGATTATAATGTAGGGCCACTATCGACATTGATGGCTATGTTTTATCTAACTTTATATTTATTTCTTTCGATCAGGAGAAACAAAAGAGATTGCGATTCAACATAACATACCTGGGCATTTGCTTCCTCTCCCAGTCATCAATAGTCAAGTTAGATTCGATTATGAACTTGATGGTAGTCGTCACCTCTAATATATTCTTAGAAGAGATGCACAAAATGGTATGCTCCATTGTGCATTCTTCTGTGTCTGCAAAACAAGAAAACAAAAAAATTATATGGTATTTATTAATTTACCTTGTATGTTTGTATCTTATTAAGTGCCGAGTGTACTTACCCGGCGGTGAAGGGCAGCGACTGTGTGAGGGATTTCAGCGTTAAGGCCCCCGAGGACACTGCGTGAGTAAGGCGCGACAGTTCATGTATTGCGCATGTGCAGCTATCGCAGACTGGGGAGTCTTTGAACCTGCGACAGTGCGAATTGAGCTGTAGTGCCAACAAAATAGTTCTTATCTTTGCGGTTCTTTAATACACGTAAATTTTCTTAAACACTTTTTTATTGTGGACTAGGTTTTTGCCGCGACTGATAAAATTGTCGTCAGCTGACCAAAACTTATATGGAACTTACAATATTTATACCTACAGGTTTGTGGTGGTTTTGTTTTAGTAAAAGAATTTCAGAAAAAATTGTAAAAAAAAAAAAACAACTTAGATTATAATGTAGGGCCACTGTCGACATTGATGGCTATGTTTTATCCAACTTTCTATTTATTTCTATCGATCAGGAGAAACAAAAGAGATTGCGATTCAACATAACATACCTGGGCATTTGCTTCCTCTCCCAGTCATCAATAGTCAAGTTAGATTCGATTATGAACTTGATGGTAGTCGTCACCTCTAATATATTCTTAGAAGAGATGCACAGAATGGTATGCTCCATTGTGCATTCTTCTGTGTCTGCAAAACAAGAAAACAAACAATTTATATGGTATTTATTAATTTACCTTGTATGTTTGTATCTTATTAAGTGCCGAGTGTACTTCCCCGGCGGTGAAGGGCAGCGAATGTGTGAGGGATTTCAGCGTTAAGGCCCCCGAGGACACTGCGTGAGTAAGGCGCGACAGTTCATGTATCGCGCATGTGCAGCTATCGCAGACTGGGGAGTCTTTGAACCTGCGACAGTGCGAATTGAGCTGTAGTGCCAACAAAATAGTTCTTATCTTTGCGGTTCTTTAATACACGTAAATTTTCTTAAACACTTTTTTATTGTGGACTAGGTTTTTGCCGCGACTGATAAAATTGTCGTCAGCTGACCAAAACTTATATGGAACTTACAATATTTATACCTACAGGTTTGTGGTGGTTTTGTTTTAGTAAAAGAATTTCGTAATAGCTTCAGGCTTTAAAGAGATTACCTCCTACATACAAGCAAAAAATAATGTAGGGCCACTGTCGACATTGATGGCTATGTTTTATCCAACTTTCTATTTATTTCTTTCGATCAGGAGAAACAAAAGAGATTGCGATTCAACATAACATACCTGGGCATTTGCTTCCTCTCCCAGTCATCAATAGTCAAGTTAGATTCGATTATGAACTTGATGGTAGTCGTCACCTCTAATATATTCTTAGAAGAGATGCACAGAATGGTATGCTCCATTGTGCATTCTTCTGTGTCTGCAAAACAAGAAAACAAAAAATTAATATGGTATTTGTTAATTTACCTTGTATGTTTGTATCTTATTAAGTGCCGAGTGTACTTCCCCGGCGGTGAAGGGCAGCGACTGTGTGAGGGATTTCAGCGTTAAGGCCCCCGAGGACACTGCGTGAGTAAGGCGCGACAGTTCATGTATCGCGCATGTGCAGCTATCGCAGACTGGGGAGTCTTTGAACCTGCGACAGTGCGAACTGAGCTGTAGTGCCAACAAAATAGTTCTTATCTTTGCGGTTCTTTAATACACGTAAATTTTCTTAAACACTTTTTTATTGTGGACTAGGTTTTTGCCGCGACTGATAAAATTGTCGTCAGCTGACCAAAACTTATATGGAACTTACAATATTTATACCTACAGGTTTGTGGTGGTTTTGTTTTAGTAAAAGAATTTCGTAATAGCTTCAGGCTTTAAAGAGATTACCTCCTACATACAAGCAAAAAATAATGTAGGGCCACTGTCGACATTGATGGCTATGTTTTATCCAACTTTCTATTTATTTCTTTCGATCAGGAGAAACAAAAGAGATTGCGATTCAACATAACATACCTGGGCATTTGCTTCCTCTCCCAGTCATCAATAGTCAAGTTAGATTCGATTATGAACTTGATGGTAGTCGTCACCTCTAATATATTCTTTGAAGAGATGCACAGAATGGTATGCTCCATTGTGCATTCTTCTGTGTCTGCAAAACAAGAAAACAAAAAATTTATATGGTATTTGTTAATTTACCTTGTATGTTTGTATCTTATTAAGTGCCGAGTGTACTTCCCCGGCGGTGAAGGGCAGCGACTGTGTGAGGGATTTCAGCGTTAAGGCCCCCGAGGACACTGCGTGAGTAAGGCGCGACAGTTCATGTATCGCGCATGTGCAGCTATCGCAGACTGGGGAGTCTTTGAACCTGCGACAGTGCGAATTGAGCTGTAGTGCCAACAAAATAGTTCTTATCTTTGCGGTTCTTTAATACACGTAAATTTTCTTAAACACTTTTTTATTGTGGACTAGGTTTTTGCCGCGACTGATAAAATTGTCGTCAGCTGACCAAAACTTATATGGAACTTACAATATTTATACCTACAGGTTTGTGGTGGTTTTGTTTTAGTAAAAGAATTTCGTAATAGCTTCAGGCTTTAAAGAGATTACCTCCTACATACAAGCAAAAAATAATGTAGGGCCACTGTCGACATTGATGGCTATGTTTTATCCAACTTTCTATTTATTTCTTTCGATCAGGAGAAACAAAAGAGATTGCGATTCAACATAACATACCTGGGCATTTGCTTCCTCTCCCAGTCATCAATAGTCAAGTTAGATTCGATTATGAACTTGATGGTAGTCGTCACCTCTAATATATTCTTTGAAGAGATGCACAGAATGGTATGCTCCATTGTGCATTCTTCTGTGTCTGCAAAACAAGAAAACAAAAAATTTATATGGTATTTGTTAATTTACCTTGTATGTTTGTATCTTATTAAGTGCCGAGTGTACTTCCCCGGCGGTGAAGGGCAGCGACTGTGTGAGGGATTTCAGCGTTAAGGCCCCCGAGGACACTGCGTGAGTAAGGCGCGACAGTTCATGTATCGCGCATGTGCAGCTATCGCAGACTGGGGAGTCTTTGAACCTGCGACAGTGCGAATTGAGCTGTAGTGCCAACAAAATAGTTCTTATCTTTGCGGTTCTTTAATACACGTAAATTTTCTTAAACACTTTTTTATTGTGGACTAGGTTTTTGCCGCGACTGATAAAATTGTCGTCAGCTGACCAAAACTTATATGGAACTTACAATATTTATACCTACAGGTTTGTGGTGGTTTTGTTTTAGTAAAAGAATTTCGTAATAGCTTCAGGCTTTAAAGAGATTACCTCCTACATACAAGCAAAAAATAATGTAGGGCCACTGTCGACATTGATGGCTATGTTTTATCCAACTTTCTATTTATTTCTTTCGATCAGGAGAAACAAAAGAGATTGCGATTCAACATAACATACCTGGGCATTTGCTTCCTCTCCCAGTCATCAATAGTCAAGTTAGATTCGATTATGAACTTGATGGTAGTCGTCACCTCTAATATATTCTTAGAAGAGATGCACAGAATGGTATGCTCCATTGTGCATTCTTCTGTGTCTGCAAAACAAGAAAACAAAAAATTAATATGGTATTTGTTAATTTACCTTGTATGTTTGTATCTTATTAAGTGCCGAGTGTACTTCCCCGGCGGTGAAGGGCAGCGACTGTGTGAGGGATTTCAGCGTTAAGGCCCCCGAGGACACTGCGTGAGTAAGGCGCGACAGTTCATGTATTGCGCATGTGCAGCTATCGCAGACTGGGGAGTCTTTGAACCTGCGACAGTGCGAATTGAGCTGTAGTGCCAACAAAATAGTTCTTATCTTTGCGGTTCTTTAATACACGTAAATTTTCTTAAACACTTTTTTATTGTGGACTAGGTTTTTGCCGCGACTGATAAAATTGTCGTCAGCTGACCAAAACTTATATGGAACTTACAATATTTATACCTACAGGTTTGTGGTGGTTTTGTTTTAGTAAAAGAATTTCGTAATAGCTTCAGGCTTTAAAGAGATTACCTCCTACATACAAGCAAAAATTGTAAAAAAAAAAACAAGTTAGATTATAATGTAGGGCCACTGTCGACATTGATGGCTATGTTTTATCTAACTTTATATTTATTTCTTTCGATCAGGAGAAACAAAAGAGATTGCGATTCAACATAACATACCTGTGCATTTGCTTCCTCTCCCAGTCATCAATAGTCAAGTTAGATTCGATTATGAACTTGATGGTAGTCGTCACCTCTAATATATTCTTAGAAGAGATGCACAAAATGGTATGCTCCATTGTGCATTCTTCTGTGTCTGCAAAACAAGAAAACAAAAAATTTATATGGTATTTATTAATTTACCTTGTATGTTTGTATCTTATTAAGTGCCGAGTGTACTTCCCCGGCGGTGAAGGGCAGCGACTGTGTGAGGGATTTCAGCGTTAAGGCCCCCGAGGACACTGCGTGAGTAAGGCGCGACAGTTCATGTATTGCGCATGTGCAGCTATCGCAGACTGGGGAGTCTTTGAACCTGCGACAGTGCGAATTGAGCTGTAGTGCCAACAAAATAGTTCTTATCTTTGCGGTTCTTTAATACACGTAAATTTTCTTAAACACTTTTTTATTGTGGACTAGGTTTTTGCCGCGACTGATAAAATTGTCGTCAGCTGACCAAAACTTATATGGAACTTACAATATTTATACCTACAGGTTTGTGGTGGTTTTGTTTTAGTAAAAGAATTTCAGAAAAAATTGTAAAAAAAAAAAACAACTTAGATTATAATGTAGGGCCACTGTCGACATTGATGGCTATGTTTTATCCAACTTTCTATTTATTTCTTTCGATCAGGAGAAACAAAAGAGATTGCGATTCAACATAACATACCTGGGCATTTGCTTCCTCTCCCAGTCATCAATAGTCAAGTTAGATTCGATTATGAACTTGATGGTAGTCGTCACCTCTAATATATTCTTAGAAGAGATGCACAGAATGGTATGCTCCATTGTGCATTCTTCTGTGTCTGCAAAACAAGAAAACAAACAATTTATATGGTATTTATTAATTTACCTTGTATGTTTGTATCTTATTAAGTGCCGAGTGTACTTCCCCGGCGGTGAAGGGCAGCGAATGTGTGAGGGATTTCAGCGTTAAGGCCCCCGAGGACACTGCGTGAGTAAGGCGCGACAGTTCATGTATCGCGCATGTGCAGCTATCGCAGACTGGGGAGTCTTTGAACCTGCGACAGTGCGAATTGAGCTGTAGTGCCAACAAAATAGTTCTTATCTTTGCGGTTCTTTAATACACGTAAATTTTCTTAAACACTTTTTTATTGTGGACTAGGTTTTTGCCGCGACTGATAAAATTGTCGTCAGCTGACCAAAACTTATATGGAACTTACAATATTTATACCTACAGGTTTGTGGTGGTTTTGTTTTAGTAAAAGAATTTCGTAATAGCTTCAGGCTTTAAAGAGATTACCTCCTACATACAAGCAAAAAATAATGTAGGGCCACTGTCGACATTGATGGCTATGTTTTATCCAACTTTCTATTTATTTCTTTCGATCAGGAGAAACAAAAGAGATTGCGATTCAACATAACATACCTGGGCATTTGCTTCCTCTCCCAGTCATCAATAGTCAAGTTAGATTCGATTATGAACTTGATGGTAGTCGTCACCTCTAATATATTCTTAGAAGAGATGCACAAAATGGTATGCTCCATTGTGCATTCTTCTGTGTCTGCAAAACAAGAAAACAAAAAAATTATATGGTATTTATTAATTTACCTTGTATGTTTGTATCTTATTAAGTGCCGAGTGTACTTCCCCGGCGGTGAAGGGCAGCGACTGTGTGAGGGATTTCAGCGTTAAGGCCCCCGAGGACACTGCGTGAGTAAGGCGCGACAGTTCATGTATTGCGCATGTGCAGCTATCGCAGACTGGGGAGTCTTTGAACCTGCGACAGTGCGAATTGAGCTGTAGTGCCAACAAAATAGTTCTTATCTTTGCGGTTCTTTAATACACGTAAATTTTCTTAAACACTTTTTTATTGTGGACTAGGTTTTTGCCGCGACTGATAAAATTGTCGTCAGCTGACCAAAACTTATATGGAACTTACAATATTTATACCTACAGGTTTGTGGTGGTTTTGTTTTAGTAAAAGAATTTCAGAAAAAATTGTAAAAAAAAAAACAACTTAGATTATAATGTAGGGCCACTGTCGACATTGATGGCTATGTTTTATCCAACTTTCTATTTATTTCTTTCGATCAGGAGAAACAAAAGAGATTGCGATTCAACATAACATACCTGGGCATTTGCTTCCTCTCCCAGTCATCAATAGTCAAGTTAGATTCGATTATGAACTTGATGGTAGTCGTCACCTCTAATATATTCTTAGAAGAGATGCACAGAATGGTATGCTCCATTGTGCATTCTTCTGTGTCTGCAAAACAAGAAAACAAACAATTTATATGGTATTTATTAATTTACCTTGTATGTTTGTATCTTATTAAGTGCCGAGTGTACTTCCCCGGCGGTGAAGGGCAGCGAATGTGTGAGGGATTTCAGCGTTAAGGCCCCCGAGGACACTGCGTGAGTAAGGCGCGACAGTTCATGTATCGCGCATGTGCAGCTATCGCAGACTGGGGAGTCTTTGAACCTGCGACAGTGCGAATTGAGCTGTAGTGCCAACAAAATAGTTCTTATCTTTGCGGTTCTTTAATACACGTAAATTTTCTTAAACACTTTTTTATTGTGGACTAGGTTTTTGCCGCGACTGATAAAATTGTCGTCAGCTGACCAAAACTTATATGGAACTTACAATATTTATACCTACAGGTTTGTGGTGGTTTTGTTTTAGTAAAAGAATTTCGTAATAGCTTCAGGCTTTAAAGAGATTACCTCCTACATACAAGCAAAAAATAATGTAGGGCCACTGTCGACATTGATGGCTATGTTTTATCCAACTTTCTATTTATTTCTTTCGATCAGGAGAAACAAAAGAGATTGCGATTCAACATAACATACCTGGGCATTTGCTTCCTCTCCCAGTCATCAATAGTCAAGTTAGATTCGATTATGAACTTGATGGTAGTCGTCACCTCTAATATATTCTTAGAAGAGATGCACAGAATGGTATGCTCCATTGTGCATTCTTCTGTGTCTGCAAAACAAGAAAACAAAAAATTAATATGGTATTTGTTAATTTACCTTGTATGTTTGTATCTTATTAAGTGCCGAGTGTACTTCCCCGGCGGTGAAGGGCAGCGACTGTGTGAGGGATTTCAGCGTTAAGGCCCCCGAGGACACTGCGTGAGTAAGGCGCGACAGTTCATGTATTGCGCATGTGCAGCTATCGCAGACTGGGGAGTCTTTGAACCTGCGACAGTGCGAATTGAGCTGTAGTGCCAACAAAATAGTTCTTATCTTTGCGGTTCTTTAATACACGTAAATTTTCTTAAACACTTTGGGGATCCTTACAGAGGTGAGACGATACTTCACGCCAGAACAGCTGCTCAACTTGTATCAGGCGCAAGTTCGGTCATGCATGGAGTACTGCTCTCACCTCTGGGACGGATCTGCCAAGTACCAGCTGGATGCACTAGAGTCGATCGAAAAGCGGGCCAAGAGGCTCATCGGCAATGAGATATTGGTCAAGTCTAGGCTCCAGAGCCTTGAACATCGGCGCCAAGTTGCCAGTCTGTCGGTTTTTTATCGGTTACATTTCGGGGAGTGTGCGTTGGAATTGCATGAATTAATTCCTCCTAGCCCTTTCCATTATCGGAATACAAGACGTACGGCGATGTGTCATCGGTACATGGTGGACATTCCACCCATACGCACCAAACGTTTTGGGAATACTTTCATTATGCGTACAGCAAGGGAGTGGAATTCCCTGCCGGGGTCTGTATTTCCTGAGAGCTACAACCTGGGAGTCTTTAAGTCAAGAGTGAATAGGTTTCTTCTAGGTAAGCGCGCTACATCGTCGACCGCATCATCACTTGCCATCAGGTGAGATAGTGGTCAAGCGCAAGCCTATCAATAATAAAAAAAAAAAAAAAAAAAAACACTTTTTTATTGTGGACTAGGTTTTTGCCGCGACTGATAAAATTGTCGTCAGCTGACCAAAACTTATATGGAACTTACAATATTTATACCTACAGGTTTGTGGTGGTTTTGTTTTAGTAAAAGAATTTCGTAATAGCTTCAGGCTTTAAAGAGATTACCTCCTACATACAAGCAAAAAATAATGTAGGGCCACTGTCGACATTGATGGCTATGTTTTATCCAACTTTCTATTTATTTCTTTCGATCAGGAGAAACAAAAGAGATTGCGATTCAACATAACATACCTGGGCATTTGCTTCCTCTCCCAGTCATCAATAGTCAAGTTAGATTCGATTATGAACTTGATGGTAGTCGTCACCTCTAATATATTCTTTGAAGAGATGCACAGAATGGTATGCTCCATTGTGCATTCTTCTGTGTCTGCAAAACAAGAAAACAAAAAATTTATATGGTATTTGTTAATTTACCTTGTATGTTTGTATCTTATTAAGTGCCGAGTGTACTTCCCCGGCGGTGAAGGGCAGCGACTGTGTGAGGGATTTCAGCGTTAAGGCCCCCGAGGACACTGCGTGAGTAAGGCGCGACAGTTCATGTATCGCGCATGTGCAGCTATCGCAGACTGGGGAGTCTTTGAACCTGCGACAGTGCGAATTGAGCTGTAGTGCCAACAAAATAGTTCTTATCTTTGCGGTTCTTTAATACACGTAAATTTTCTTAAACACTTTTTTATTGTGGACTAGGTTTTTGCCGCGACTGATAAAATTGTCGTCAGCTGACCAAAACTTATATGGAACTTACAATATTTATACCTACAGGTTTGTGGTGGTTTTGTTTTAGTAAAAGAATTTCGTAATAGCTTCAGGCTTTAAAGAGATTACCTCCTACATACAAGCAAAAAATAATGTAGGGCCACTGTCGACATTGATGGCTATGTTTTATCCAACTTTCTATTTATTTCTTTCGATCAGGAGAAACAAAAGAGATTGCGATTCAACATAACATACCTGGGCATTTGCTTCCTCTCCCAGTCATCAATAGTCAAGTTAGATTCGATTATGAACTTGATGGTAGTCGTCACCTCTAATATATTCTTTGAAGAGATGCACAGAATGGTATGCTCCATTGTGCATTCTTCTGTGTCTGCAAAACAAGAAAACAAAAAATTTATATGGTATTTGTTAATTTACCTTGTATGTTTGTATCTTATTAAGTGCCGAGTGTACTTCCCCGGCGGTGAAGGGCAGCGACTGTGTGAGGGATTTCAGCGTTAAGGCCCCCGAGGACACTGCGTGAGTAAGGCGCGACAGTTCATGTATCGCGCATGTGCAGCTATCGCAGACTGGGGAGTCTTTGAACCTGCGACAGTGCGAATTGAGCTGTAGTGCCAACAAAATAGTTCTTATCTTTGCGGTTCTTTAATACACGTAAATTTTCTTAAACACTTTTTTATTGTGGACTAGGTTTTTGCCGCGACTGATAAAATTGTCGTCAGCTGACCAAAACTTATATGGAACTTACAATATTTATACCTACAGGTTTGTGGTGGTTTTGTTTTAGTAAAAGAATTTCGTAATAGCTTCAGGCTTTAAAGAGATTACCTCCTACATACAAGCAAAAATTGTAAAAAAAAAAACAAGTTAGATTATAATGTAGGGCCACTATCGACATTGATGGCTATGTTTTATCTAACTTTATATTTATTTCTTTCGATCAGGAGAAACAAAAGAGATTGCGATTCAACATAACATACCTGGGCATTTGCTTCCTCTCCCAGTCATCAATAGTCAAGTTAGATTCGATTATGAACTTGATGGTAGTCGTCACCTCTAATATATTCTTAGAAGAGATGCACAAAATGGTATGCTCCATTGTGCATTCTTCTGTGTCTGCAAAACAAGAAAACAAAAAAATTATATGGTATTTATTAATTTACCTTGTATGTTTGTATCTTATTAAGTGCCGAGTGTACTTACCCGGCGGTGAAGGGCAGCGACTGTGTGAGGGATTTCAGCGTTAAGGCCCCCGAGGACACTGCGTGAGTAAGGCGCGACAGTTCATGTATTGCGCATGTGCAGCTATCGCAGACTGGGGAGTCTTTGAACCTGCGACAGTGCGAATTGAGCTGTAGTGCCAACAAAATAGTTCTTATCTTTGCGGTTCTTTAATACACGTAAATTTTCTTAAACACTTTTTTATTGTGGACTAGGTTTTTGCCGCGACTGTTAAAATTGTCGTCAGCTGACCAAAACTTATATGGAACTTACAATATTTATACCTACAGGTTTGTGGTGGTTTTGTTTTAGTAAAAGAATTTCGTAATAGCTTCAGGCTTTAAAGAGATTACCTCCTACATACAAGCAAAAATTGTAAAAAAAAAAACAAGTTAGATTATAATGTAGGGCCACTGTCGACATTGATGGCTATGTTTTATCTAACTTTATATTTATTTCTTTCGATCAGGAGAAACAAAAGAGATTGCGATTCAACATAACATACCTGGGCATTTGCTTCCTCTCCCAGTCATCAATAGTCAAGTTAGATTCGATTATGAACTTGATGGTAGTCGTCACCTCTAATATATTCTTAGAAGAGATGCACAAAATGGTATGCTCCATTGTGCATTCTTCTGTGTCTGCAAAACAAGAAAACAAAAAATTTATATGGTATTTATTAATTTACCTTGTATGTTTGTATCTTATTAAGTGCCGAGTGTACTTCCCCGGCGGTGAAGGGCAGCGACTGTGTGAGGGATTTCAGCGTTAAGGCCCCCGAGGACACTGCGTGAGTAAGGCGCGACAGTTCATGTATTGCGCATGTGCAGCTATCGCAGACTGGGGAGTCTTTGAACCTGCGACAGTGCGAATTGAGCTGTAGTGCCAACAAAATAGTTCTTATCTTTGCGGTTCTTTAATACACGTAAATTTTCTTAAACACTTTTTTATTGTGGACTAGGTTTTTGCCGCGACTGATAAAATTGTCGTCAGCTGACCAAAACTTATATGGAACTTACAATATTTATACCTACAGGTTTGTGGTGGTTTTGTTTTAGTAAAAGAATTTCAGAAAAAATTGTAAAAAAAAAAAACAACTTAGATTATAATGTAGGGCCACTGTCGACATTGATGGCTATGTTTTATCCAACTTTCTATTTATTTCTATCGATCAGGAGAAACAAAAGAGATTGCGATTCAACATAACATACCTGGGCATTTGCTTCCTCTCCCAGTCATCAATAGTCAAGTTAGATTCGATTATGAACTTGATGGTAGTCGTCACCTCTAATATATTCTTAGAAGAGATGCACAGAATGGTATGCTCCATTGTGCATTCTTCTGTGTCTGCAAAACAAGAAAACAAACAATTTATATGGTATTTATTAATTTACCTTGTATGTTTGTATCTTATTAAGTGCCGAGTGTACTTCCCCGGCGGTGAAGGGCAGCGAATGTGTGAGGGATTTCAGCGTTAAGGCCCCCGAGGACACTGCGTGAGTAAGGCGCGACAGTTCATGTATCGCGCATGTGCAGCTATCGCAGACTGGGGAGTCTTTGAACCTGCGACAGTGCGAATTGAGCTGTAGTGCCAACAAAATAGTTCTTATCTTTGCGGTTCTTTAATACACGTAAATTTTCTTAAACACTTTTTTATTGTGGACTAGGTTTTTGCCGCGACTGATAAAATTGTCGTCAGCTGACCAAAACTTATATGGAACTTACAATATTTATACCTACAGGTTTGTGGTGGTTTTGTTTTAGTAAAAGAATTTCGTAATAGCTTCAGGCTTTAAAGAGATTACCTCCTACATACAAGCAAAAAATAATGTAGGGCCACTGTCGACATTGATGGCTATGTTTTATCCAACTTTCTATTTATTTCTTTCGATCAGGAGAAACAAAAGAGATTGCGATTCAACATAACATACCTGGGCATTTGCTTCCTCTCCCAGTCATCAATAGTCAAGTTAGATTCGATTATGAACTTGATGGTAGTCGTCACCTCTAATATATTCTTAGAAGAGATGCACAGAATGGTATGCTCCATTGTGCATTCTTCTGTGTCTGCAAAACAAGAAAACAAAAAATTAATATGGTATTTGTTAATTTACCTTGTATGTTTGTATCTTATTAAGTGCCGAGTGTACTTCCCCGGCGGTGAAGGGCAGCGACTGTGTGAGGGATTTCAGCGTTAAGGCCCCCGAGGACACTGCGTGAGTAAGGCGCGACAGTTCATGTATCGCGCATGTGCAGCTATCGCAGACTGGGGAGTCTTTGAACCTGCGACAGTGCGAACTGAGCTGTAGTGCCAACAAAATAGTTCTTATCTTTGCGGTTCTTTAATACACGTAAATTTTCTTAAACAATTTTTTATTGTGGACTAGGTTTTTGCCGCGACTGATAAAATTGTCGTCAGCTGACCAAAACTTATATGGAACTTACAATATTTATACCTACAGGTTTGTGGTGGTTTTGTTTTAGTAAAAGAATTTCGTAATAGCTTCAGGCTTTAAAGAGATTACCTCCTACATACAAGCAAAAAATAATGTAGGGCCACTGTCGACATTGATGGCTATGTTTTATCCAACTTTCTATTTATTTCTTTCGATCAGGAGAAACAAAAGAGATTGCGATTCAACATAACATACCTGGGCATTTGCTTCCTCTCCCAGTCATCAATAGTCAAGTTAGATTCGATTATGAACTTGATGGTAGTCGTCACCTCTAATATATTCTTTGAAGAGATGCACAGAATGGTATGCTCCATTGTGCATTCTTCTGTGTCTACAAAACAAGAAAACAAAAAATTTATATGGTATTTGTTAATTTACCTTGTATGTTTGTATCTTATTAAGTGCCGAGTGTACTTCCCCGGCGGTGAAGGGCAGCGACTGTGTGAGGGATTTCAGCGTTAAGGCCCCCGAGGACACTGCGTGAGTAAGGCGCGACAGTTCATGTATCGCGCATGTGCAGCTATCGCAGACTGGGGAGTCTTTGAACCTGCGACAGTGCGAATTGAGCTGTAGTGCCAACAAAATAGTTCTTATCTTTGCGGTTCTTTAATACACGTAAATTTTCTTAAACACTTTTTTATTGTGGACTAGGTTTTTGCCGCGACTGATAAAATTGTCGTCAGCTGACCAAAACTTATATGGAACTTACAATATTTATACCTACAGGTTTGTGGTGGTTTTGTTTTAGTAAAAGAATTTCGTAATAGCTTCAGGCTTTAAAGAGATTACCTCCTACATACAAGCAAAAAATAATGTAGGGCCACTGTCGACATTGATGGCTATGTTTTATCCAACTTTCTATTTATTTCTTTCGATCAGGAGAAACAAAAGAGATTGCGATTCAACATAACATACCTGGGCATTTGCTTCCTCTCCCAGTCATCAATAGTCAAGTTAGATTCGATTATGAACTTGATGGTAGTCGTCACCTCTAATATATTCTTTGAAGAGATGCACAGAATGGTATGCTCCATTGTGCATTCTTCTGTGTCTGCAAAACAAGAAAACAAAAAATTTATATGGTATTTGTTAATTTACCTTGTATGTTTGTATCTTATTAAGTGCCGAGTGTACTTCCCCGGCGGTGAAGGGCAGCGACTGTGTGAGGGATTTCAGCGTTAAGGCCCCCGAGGACACTGCGTGAGTAAGGCGCGACAGTTCATGTATCGCGCATGTGCAGCTATCGCAGACTGGGGAGTCTTTGAACCTGCGACAGTGCGAATTGAGCTGTAGTGCCAACAAAATAGTTCTTATCTTTGCGGTTCTTTAATACACGTAAATTTTCTTAAACACTTTTTTATTGTGGACTAGGTTTTTGCCGCGACTGATAAAATTGTCGTCAGCTGACCAAAACTTATATGGAACTTACAATATTTATACCTACAGGTTTGTGGTGGTTTTGTTTTAGTAAAAGAATTTCGTAATAGCTTCAGGCTTTAAAGAGATTACCTCCTACATACAAGCAAAAATTGTAAAAAAAAAAACAAGTTAGATTATAATGTAGGGCCACTATCGACATTGATGGCTATGTTTTATCTAACTTTATATTTATTTCTTTCGATCAGGAGAAACAAAAGAGATTGCGATTCAACATAACATACCTGGGCATTTGCTTCCTCTCCCAGTCATCAATAGTCAAGTTAGATTCGATTATGAACTTGATGGTAGTCGTCACCTCTAATATATTCTTAGAAGAGATGCACAAAATGGTATGCTCCATTGTGCATTCTTCTGTGTCTGCAAAACAAGAAAACAAAAAAATTATATGGTATTTATTAATTTACCTTGTATGTTTGTATCTTATTAAGTGCCGAGTGTACTTACCCGGCGGTGAAGGGCAGCGACTGTGTGAGGGATTTCAGCGTTAAGGCCCCCGAGGACACTGCGTGAGTAAGGCGCGACAGTTCATGTATCGCGCATGTGCAGCTATCGCAGACTGGGGAGTCTTTGAACCTGCGACAGTGCGAATTGAGCTGTAGTGCCAACAAAATAGTTCTTATCTTTGCGGTTCTTTAATACACGTAAATTTTCTTAAACACTTTTTTATTGTGGACTAGGTTTTTGCCGCGACTGATAAAATTGTCGTCAGCTGACCAAAACTTATATGGAACTTACAATATTTATACCTACAGGTTTGTGGTGGTTTTGTTTTAGTAAAAGAATTTCGTAATAGCTTCAGGCTTTAAAGAGATTACCTCCTACATACAAGCAAAAAATAATGTAGGGCCACTGTCGACATTGATGGCTATGTTTTATCCAACTTTCTATTTATTTCTTTCGATCAGGAGAAACAAAAGAGATTGCGATTCAACATAACATACCTGGGCATTTGCTTCCTCTCCCAGTCATCAATAGTCAAGTTAGATTCGATTATGAACTTGATGGTAGTCGTCACCTCTAATATATTCTTTGAAGAGATGCACAGAATGGTATGCTCCATTGTGCATTCTTCTGTGTCTGCAAAACAAGAAAACAAAAAATTTATATGGTATTTGTTAATTTACCTTGTATGTTTGTATCTTATTAAGTGCCGAGTGTACTTCCCCGGCGGTGAAGGGCAGCGACTGTGTGAGGGATTTCAGCGTTATGGCCCCCGAGGACACTGCGTGAGTAAGGCGCGACAGTTCATGTATCGCGCATGTGCAGCTATCGCAGACTGGGGAGTCTTTGAACCTGCGACAGTGCGAATTGAGCTGTAGTGCCAACAAAATAGTTCTTATCTTTGCGGTTCTTTAATACACGTAAATTTTCTTAAACACTTTTTTATTGTGGACTAGGTTTTTGCCGCGACTGATAAAATTGTCGTCAGCTGACCAAAACTTATATGGAACTTACAATATTTATACCTACAGGTTTGTGGTGGTTTTGTTTTAGTAAAAGAATTTCGTAATAGCTTCAGGCTTTAAAGAGATTACCTCCTACATACAAGCAAAAATTGTAAAAACAAGTTAGATTATAATGTAGGGCCACTATCGACATTGATGGCTATGTTTTATCTAACTTTATATTTATTTCTTTCGATCAGGAGAAACAAAAGAGATTGCGATTCAACATAACATACCTGGGCATTTGCTTCCTCTCCCAGTCATCAATAGTCAAGTTAGATTCGATTATGAACTTGATGGTAGTCGTCACCTCTAATATATTCTTAGAAGAGATGCACAAAATGGTATGCTCCATTGTGCATTCTTCTGTGTCTGCAAAACAAGAAAACAAAAAAATTATATGGTATTTATTAATTTACCTTGTATGTTTGTATCTTATTAAGTGCCGAGTGTACTTCCCCGGCGGTGAAGGGCAGCGACTGTGTGAGGGATTTCAGCGTTAAGGCCCCCGAGGACACTGCGTGAGTAAGGCGCGACAGTTCATGTATTGCGCATGTGCAGCTATCGCAGACTGGGGAGTCTTTGAACCTGCGACAGTGCGAATTGAGCTGTAGTGCCAACAAAATAGTTCTTATCTTTGCGGTTCTTTAATACACGTAAATTTTCTTAAACACTTTTTTATTGTGGACTAGGTTTTTGCCGCGACTGTTAAAATTGTCGTCAGCTGACCAAAACTTATATGGAACTTACAATATTTATACCTACAGGTTTGTGGTGGTTTTGTTTTAGTAAAAGAATTTCGTAATAGCTTCAGGCTTTAAAGAGATTACCTCCTACATACAAGCAAAAATTGTAAAAAAAAAAACAAGTTAGATTATAATGTAGGGCCACTGTCGACATTGATGGCTATGTTTTATCTAACTTTATATTTATTTCTTTCGATCAGGAGAAACAAAAGAGATTGCGATTCAACATAACATACCTGGGCATTTGCTTCCTCTCCCAGTCATCAATAGTCAAGTTAGATTCGATTATGAACTTGATGGTAGTCGTCACCTCTAATATATTCTTAGAAGAGATGCACAAAATGGTATGCTCCATTGTGCATTCTTCTGTGTCTGCAAAACAAGAAAACAAAAAATTTATATGGTATTTATTAATTTACCTTGTATGTTTGTATCTTATTAAGTGCCGAGTGTACTTCCCCGGCGGTGAAGGGCAGCGACTGTGTGAGGGATTTCAGCGTTAAGGCCCCCGAGGACACTGCGTGAGTAAGGCGCGACAGTTCATGTATTGCGCATGTGCAGCTATCGCAGACTGGGGAGTCTTTGAACCTGCGACAGTGCGAATTGAGCTGTAGTGCCAACAAAATAGTTCTTATCTTTGCGGTTCTTTAATACACGTAAATTTTCTTAAACACTTTTTTATTGTGGACTAGGTTTTTGCCGCGACTGATAAAATTGTCGTCAGCTGACCAAAACTTATATGGAACTTACAATATTTATACCTACAGGTTTGTGGTGGTTTTGTTTTAGTAAAAGAATTTCAGAAAAAATTGTAAAAAAAAAAAACAACTTAGATTATAATGTAGGGCCACTGTCGACATTGATGGCTATGTTTTATCCAACTTTCTATTTATTTCTTTCGATCAGGAGAAACAAAAGAGATTGCGATTCAACATAACATACCTGGGCATTTGCTTCCTCTCCCAGTCATCAATAGTCAAGTTAGATTCGATTATGAACTTGATGGTAGTCGTCACCTCTAATATATTCTTAGAAGAGATGCACAGAATGGTATGCTCCATTGTGCATTCTTCTGTGTCTGCAAAACAAGAAAACAAACAATTTATATGGTATTTATTAATTTACCTTGTATGTTTGTATCTTATTAAGTGCCGAGTGTACTTCCCCGGCGGTGAAGGGCAGCGAATGTGTGAGGGATTTCAGCGTTAAGGCCCCCGAGGACACTGCGTGAGTAAGGCGCGACAGTTCATGTATCGCGCATGTGCAGCTATCGCAGACTGGGGAGTCTTTGAACCTGCGACAGTGCGAATTGAGCTGTAGTGCCAACAAAATAGTTCTTATCTTTGCGGTTCTTTAATACACGTAAATTTTCTTAAACACTTTTTTATTGTGGACTAGGTTTTTGCCGCGACTGATAAAATTGTCGTCAGCTGACCAAAACTTATATGGAACTTACAATATTTATACCTACAGGTTTGTGGTGGTTTTGTTTTAGTAAAAGAATTTCGTAATAGCTTCAGGCTTTAAAGAGATTACCTCCTACATACAAGCAAAAAATAATGTAGGGCCACTGTCGACATTGATGGCTATGTTTTATCCAACTTTCTATTTATTTCTTTCGATCAGGAGAAACAAAAGAGATTGCGATTCAACATAACATACCTGGGCATTTGCTTCCTCTCCCAGTCATCAATAGTCAAGTTAGATTCGATTATGAACTTGATGGTAGTCGTCACCTCTAATATATTCTTAGAAGAGATGCACAGAATGGTATGCTCCATTGTGCATTCTTCTGTGTCTGCAAAACAAGAAAACAAAAAATTAATATGGTATTTGTTAATTTACCTTGTATGTTTGTATCTTATTAAGTGCCGAGTGTACTTCCCCGGCGGTGAAGGGCAGCGACTGTGTGAGGGATTTCAGCGTTAAGGCCCCCGAGGACACTGCGTGAGTAAGGCGCGACAGTTCATGTATTGCGCATGTGCAGCTATCGCAGACTGGGGAGTCTTTGAACCTGCGACAGTGCGAATTGAGCTGTAGTGCCAACAAAATAGTTCTTATCTTTGCGGTTCTTTAATACACGTAAATTTTCTTAAACACTTTTTTATTGTGGACTAGGTTTTTGCCGCGACTGTTAAAATTGTCGTCAGCTGACCAAAACTTATATGGAACTTACAATATTTATACCTACAGGTTTGTGGTGGTTTTGTTTTAGTAAAAGAATTTCGTAATAGCTTCAGGCTTTAAAGAGATTACCTCCTACATACAAGCAAAAATTGTAAAAAAAAAAACAAGTTAGATTATAATGTAGGGCCACTGTCGACATTGATGGCTATGTTTTATCTAACTTTATATTTATTTCTTTCGATCAGGAGAAACAAAAGAGATTGCGATTCAACATAACATACCTGGGCATTTGCTTCCTCTCCCAGTCATCAATAGTCAAGTTAGATTCGATTATGAACTTGATGGTAGTCGTCACCTCTAATATATTCTTAGAAGAGATGCACAAAATGGTATGCTCCATTGTGCATTCTTCTGTGTCTGCAAAACAAGAAAACAAAAAATTTATATGGTATTTATTAATTTACCTTGTATGTTTGTATCTTATTAAGTGCCGAGTGTACTTCCCCGGCGGTGAAGGGCAGCGACTGTGTGAGGGATTTCAGCGTTAAGGCCCCCGAGGACACTGCGTGAGTAAGGCGCGACAGTTCATGTATTGCGCATGTGCAGCTATCGCAGACTGGGGAGTCTTTGAACCTGCGACAGTGCGAATTGAGCTGTAGTGCCAACAAAATAGTTCTTATCTTTGCGGTTCTTTAATACACGTAAATTTTCTTAAACACTTTTTTATTGTGGACTAGGTTTTTGCCGCGACTGATAAAATTGTCGTCAGCTGACCAAAACTTATATGGAACTTACAATATTTATACCTACAGGTTTGTGGTGGTTTTGTTTTAGTAAAAGAATTTCAGAAAAAATTGTAAAAAAAAAAAACAACTTAGATTATAATGTAGGGCCACTGTCGACATTGATGGCTATGTTTTATCCAACTTTCTATTTATTTCTATCGATCAGGAGAAACAAAAGAGATTGCGATTCAACATAACATACCTGGGCATTTGCTTCCTCTCCCAGTCATCAATAGTCAAGTTAGATTCGATTATGAACTTGATGGTAGTCGTCACCTCTAATATATTCTTAGAAGAGATGCACAGAATGGTATGCTCCATTGTGCATTCTTCTGTGTCTGCAAAACAAGAAAACAAACAATTTATATGGTATTTATTAATTTACCTTGTATGTTTGTATCTTATTAAGTGCCGAGTGTACTTCCCCGGCGGTGAAGGGCAGCGAATGTGTGAGGGATTTCAGCGTTAAGGCCCCCGAGGACACTGCGTGAGTAAGGCGCGACAGTTCATGTATCGCGCATGTGCAGCTATCGCAGACTGGGGAGTCTTTGAACCTGCGACAGTGCGAATTGAGCTGTAGTGCCAACAAAATAGTTCTTATCTTTGCGGTTCTTTAATACACGTAAATTTTCTTAAACACTTTTTTATTGTGGACTAGGTTTTTGCCGCGACTGATAAAATTGTCGTCAGCTGACCAAAACTTATATGGAACTTACAATATTTATACCTACAGGTTTGTGGTGGTTTTGTTTTAGTAAAAGAATTTCGTAATAGCTTCAGGCTTTAAAGAGATTACCTCCTACATACAAGCAAAAAATAATGTAGGGCCACTGTCGACATTGATGGCTATGTTTTATCCAACTTTCTATTTATTTCTTTCGATCAGGAGAAACAAAAGAGATTGCGATTCAACATAACATACCTGGGCATTTGCTTCCTCTCCCAGTCATCAATAGTCAAGTTAGATTCGATTATGAACTTGATGGTAGTCGTCACCTCTAATATATTCTTAGAAGAGATGCACAGAATGGTATGCTCCATTGTGCATTCTTCTGTGTCTGCAAAACAAGAAAACAAAAAATTAATATGGTATTTGTTAATTTACCTTGTATGTTTGTATCTTATTAAGTGCCGAGTGTACTTCCCCGGCGGTGAAGGGCAGCGACTGTGTGAGGGATTTCAGCGTTAAGGCCCCCGAGGACACTGCGTGAGTAAGGCGCGACAGTTCATGTATCGCGCATGTGCAGCTATCGCAGACTGGGGAGTCTTTGAACCTGCGACAGTGCGAACTGAGCTGTAGTGCCAACAAAATAGTTCTTATCTTTGCGGTTCTTTAATACACGTAAATTTTCTTAAACACTTTTTTATTGTGGACTAGGTTTTTGCCGCGACTGATAAAATTGTCGTCAGCTGACCAAAACTTATATGGAACTTACAATATTTATACCTACAGGTTTGTGGTGGTTTTGTTTTAGTAAAAGAATTTCGTAATAGCTTCAGGCTTTAAAGAGATTACCTCCTACATACAAGCAAAAAATAATGTAGGGCCACTGTCGACATTGATGGCTATGTTTTATCCAACTTTCTATTTATTTCTTTCGATCAGGAGAAACAAAAGAGATTGCGATTCAACATAACATACCTGGGCATTTGCTTCCTCTCCCAGTCATCAATAGTCAAGTTAGATTCGATTATGAACTTGATGGTAGTCGTCACCTCTAATATATTCTTTGAAGAGATGCACAGAATGGTATGCTCCATTGTGCATTCTTCTGTGTCTGCAAAACAAGAAAACAAAAAATTTATATGGTATTTGTTAATTTACCTTGTATGTTTGTATCTTATTAAGTGCCGAGTGTACTTCCCCGGCGGTGAAGGGCAGCGACTGTGTGAGGGATTTCAGCGTTAAGGCCCCCGAGGACACTGCGTGAGTAAGGCGCGACAGTTCATGTATCGCGCATGTGCAGCTATCGCAGACTGGGGAGTCTTTGAACCTGCGACAGTGCGAATTGAGCTGTAGTGCCAACAAAATAGTTCTTATCTTTGCGGTTCTTTAATACACGTAAATTTTCTTAAACACTTTTTTATTGTGGACTAGGTTTTTGCCGCGACTGATAAAATTGTCGTCAGCTGACCAAAACTTATATGGAACTTACAATATTTATACCTACAGGTTTGTGGTGGTTTTGTTTTAGTAAAAGAATTTCGTAATAGCTTCAGGCTTTAAAGAGATTACCTCCTACATACAAGCAAAAAATAATGTAGGGCCACTGTCGACATTGATGGCTATGTTTTATCCAACTTTCTATTTATTTCTTTCGATCAGGAGAAACAAAAGAGATTGCGATTCAACATAACATACCTGGGCATTTGCTTCCTCTCCCAGTCATCAATAGTCAAGTTAGATTCGATTATGAACTTGATGGTAGTCGTCACCTCTAATATATTCTTTGAAGAGATGCACAGAATGGTATGCTCCATTGTGCATTCTTCTGTGTCTGCAAAACAAGAAAACAAAAAATTTATATGGTATTTGTTAATTTACCTTGTATGTTTGTATCTTATTAAGTGCCGAGTGTACTTCCCCGGCGGTGAAGGGCAGCGACTGTGTGAGGGATTTCAGCGTTAAGGCCCCCGAGGACACTGCGTGAGTAAGGCGCGACAGTTCATGTATCGCGCATGTGCAGCTATCGCAGACTGGGGAGTCTTTGAACCTGCGACAGTGCGAATTGAGCTGTAGTGCCAACAAAATAGTTCTTATCTTTGCGGTTCTTTAATACACGTAAATTTTCTTAAACACTTTTTTATTGTGGACTAGGTTTTTGCCGCGACTGATAAAATTGTCGTCAGCTGACCAAAACTTATATGGAACTTACAATATTTATACCTACAGGTTTGTGGTGGTTTTGTTTTAGTAAAAGAATTTCGTAATAGCTTCAGGCTTTAAAGAGATTACCTCCTACATACAAGCAAAAATTGTAAAAAAAAAAACAAGTTAGATTATAATGTAGGGCCACTATCGACATTGATGGCTATGTTTTATCTAACTTTATATTTATTTCTTTCGATCAGGAGAAACAAAAGAGATTGCGATTCAACATAACATACCTGGGCATTTGCTTCCTCTCCCAGTCATCAATAGTCAAGTTAGATTCGATTATGAACTTGATGGTAGTCGTCACCTCTAATATATTCTTAGAAGAGATGCACAAAATGGTATGCTCCATTGTGCATTCTTCTGTGTCTGCAAAACAAGAAAACAAAAAAATTATATGGTATTTATTAATTTACCTTGTATGTTTGTATCTTATTAAGTGCCGAGTGTACTTACCCGGCGGTGAAGGGCAGCGACTGTGTGAGGGATTTCAGCGTTAAGGCCCCCGAGGACACTGCGTGAGTAAGGCGCGACAGTTCATGTATCGCGCATGTGCAGCTATCGCAGACTGGGGAGTCTTTGAACCTGCGACAGTGCGAATTGAGCTGTAGTGCCAACAAAATAGTTCTTATCTTTGCGGTTCTTTAATACACGTAAATTTTCTTAAACACTTTTTTATTGTGGACTAGGTTTTTGCCGCGACTGATAAAATTGTCGTCAGCTGACCAAAACTTATATGGAACTTACAATATTTATACCTACAGGTTTGTGGTGGTTTTGTTTTAGTAAAAGAATTTCGTAATAGCTTCAGGCTTTAAAGAGATTACCTCCTACATACAAGCAAAAAATAATGTAGGGCCACTGTCGACATTGATGGCTATGTTTTATCCAACTTTCTATTTATTTCTTTCGATCAGGAGAAACAAAAGAGATTGCGATTCAACATAACATACCTGGGCATTTGCTTCCTCTCCCAGTCATCAATAGTCAAGTTAGATTCGATTATGAACTTGATGGTAGTCGTCACCTCTAATATATTCTTTGAAGAGATGCACAGAATGGTATGCTCCATTGTGCATTCTTCTGTGTCTGCAAAACAAGAAAACAAAAAATTTATATGGTATTTGTTAATTTACCTTGTATGTTTGTATCTTATTAAGTGCCGAGTGTACTTCCCCGGCGGTGAAGGGCAGCGACTGTGTGAGGGATTTCAGCGTTATGGCCCCCGAGGACACTGCGTGAGTAAGGCGCGACAGTTCATGTATCGCGCATGTGCAGCTATCGCAGACTGGGGAGTCTTTGAACCTGCGACAGTGCGAATTGAGCTGTAGTGCCAACAAAATAGTTCTTATCTTTGCGGTTCTTTAATACACGTAAATTTTCTTAAACACTTTTTTATTGTGGACTAGGTTTTTGCCGCGACTGATAAAATTGTCGTCAGCTGACCAAAACTTATATGGAACTTACAATATTTATACCTACAGGTTTGTGGTGGTTTTGTTTTAGTAAAAGAATTTCGTAATAGCTTCAGGCTTTAAAGAGATTACCTCCTACATACAAGCAAAAATTGTAAAAACAAGTTAGATTATAATGTAGGGCCACTATCGACATTGATGGCTATGTTTTATCTAACTTTATATTTATTTCTTTCGATCAGGAGAAACAAAAGAGATTGCGATTCAACATAACATACCTGGGCATTTGCTTCCTCTCCCAGTCATCAATAGTCAAGTTAGATTCGATTATGAACTTGATGGTAGTCGTCACCTCTAATATATTCTTAGAAGAGATGCACAAAATGGTATGCTCCATTGTGCATTCTTCTGTGTCTGCAAAACAAGAAAACAAAAAAATTATATGGTATTTATTAATTTACCTTGTATGTTTGTATCTTATTAAGTGCCGAGTGTACTTCCCCGGCGGTGAAGGGCAGCGACTGTGTGAGGGATTTCAGCGTTAAGGCCCCCGAGGACACTGCGTGAGTAAGGCGCGACAGTTCATGTATTGCGCATGTGCAGCTATCGCAGACTGGGGAGTCTTTGAACCTGCGACAGTGCGAATTGAGCTGTAGTGCCAACAAAATAGTTCTTATCTTTGCGGTTCTTTAATACACGTAAATTTTCTTAAACACTTTTTTATTGTGGACTAGGTTTTTGCCGCGACTGTTAAAATTGTCGTCAGCTGACCAAAACTTATATGGAACTTACAATATTTATACCTACAGGTTTGTGGTGGTTTTGTTTTAGTAAAAGAATTTCGTAATAGCTTCAGGCTTTAAAGAGATTACCTCCTACATACAAGCAAAAATTGTAAAAAAAAAAACAAGTTAGATTATAATGTAGGGCCACTGTCGACATTGATGGCTATGTTTTATCTAACTTTATATTTATTTCTTTCGATCAGGAGAAACAAAAGAGATTGCGATTCAACATAACATACCTGGGCATTTGCTTCCTCTCCCAGTCATCAATAGTCAAGTTAGATTCGATTATGAACTTGATGGTAGTCGTCACCTCTAATATATTCTTAGAAGAGATGCACAAAATGGTATGCTCCATTGTGCATTCTTCTGTGTCTGCAAAACAAGAAAACAAAAAATTTATATGGTATTTATTAATTTACCTTGTATGTTTGTATCTTATTAAGTGCCGAGTGTACTTCCCCGGCGGTGAAGGGCAGCGACTGTGTGAGGGATTTCAGCGTTAAGGCCCCCGAGGACACTGCGTGAGTAAGGCGCGACAGTTCATGTATTGCGCATGTGCAGCTATCGCAGACTGGGGAGTCTTTGAACCTGCGACAGTGCGAATTGAGCTGTAGTGCCAACAAAATAGTTCTTATCTTTGCGGTTCTTTAATACACGTAAATTTTCTTAAACACTTTTTTATTGTGGACTAGGTTTTTGCCGCGACTGATAAAATTGTCGTCAGCTGACCAAAACTTATATGGAACTTACAATATTTATACCTACAGGTTTGTGGTGGTTTTGTTTTAGTAAAAGAATTTCAGAAAAAATTGTAAAAAAAAAAAACAACTTAGATTATAATGTAGGGCCACTGTCGACATTGATGGCTATGTTTTATCCAACTTTCTATTTATTTCTTTCGATCAGGAGAAACAAAAGAGATTGCGATTCAACATAACATACCTGGGCATTTGCTTCCTCTCCCAGTCATCAATAGTCAAGTTAGATTCGATTATGAACTTGATGGTAGTCGTCACCTCTAATATATTCTTAGAAGAGATGCACAGAATGGTATGCTCCATTGTGCATTCTTCTGTGTCTGCAAAACAAGAAAACAAACAATTTATATGGTATTTATTAATTTACCTTGTATGTTTGTATCTTATTAAGTGCCGAGTGTACTTCCCCGGCGGTGAAGGGCAGCGAATGTGTGAGGGATTTCAGCGTTAAGGCCCCCGAGGACACTGCGTGAGTAAGGCGCGACAGTTCATGTATCGCGCATGTGCAGCTATCGCAGACTGGGGAGTCTTTGAACCTGCGACAGTGCGAATTGAGCTGTAGTGCCAACAAAATAGTTCTTATCTTTGCGGTTCTTTAATACACGTAAATTTTCTTAAACACTTTTTTATTGTGGACTAGGTTTTTGCCGCGACTGATAAAATTGTCGTCAGCTGACCAAAACTTATATGGAACTTACAATATTTATACCTACAGGTTTGTGGTGGTTTTGTTTTAGTAAAAGAATTTCGTAATAGCTTCAGGCTTTAAAGAGATTACCTCCTACATACAAGCAAAAAATAATGTAGGGCCACTGTCGACATTGATGGCTATGTTTTATCCAACTTTCTATTTATTTCTTTCGATCAGGAGAAACAAAAGAGATTGCGATTCAACATAACATACCTGGGCATTTGCTTCCTCTCCCAGTCATCAATAGTCAAGTTAGATTCGATTATGAACTTGATGGTAGTCGTCACCTCTAATATATTCTTAGAAGAGATGCACAGAATGGTATGCTCCATTGTGCATTCTTCTGTGTCTGCAAAACAAGAAAACAAAAAATTAATATGGTATTTGTTAATTTACCTTGTATGTTTGTATCTTATTAAGTGCCGAGTGTACTTCCCCGGCGGTGAAGGGCAGCGACTGTGTGAGGGATTTCAGCGTTAAGGCCCCCGAGGACACTGCGTGAGTAAGGCGCGACAGTTCATGTATTGCGCATGTGCAGCTATCGCAGACTGGGGAGTCTTTGAACCTGCGACAGTGCGAATTGAGCTGTAGTGCCAACAAAATAGTTCTTATCTTTGCGGTTCTTTAATACACGTAAATTTTCTTAAACACTTTTTTATTGTGGACTAGGTTTTTGCCGCGACTGATAAAATTGTCGTCAGCTGACCAAAACTTATATGGAACTTACAATATTTATACCTACAGGTTTGTGGTGGTTTTGTTTTAGTAAAAGAATTTCGTAATAGCTTCAGGCTTTAAAGAGATTACCTCCTACATACAAGCAAAAAATAATGTAGGGCCACTGTCGACATTGATGGCTATGTTTTATCCAACTTTCTATTTATTTCTTTCGATCAGGAGAAACAAAAGAGATTGCGATTCAACATAACATACCTGGGCATTTGCTTCCTCTCCCAGTCATCAATAGTCAAGTTAGATTCGATTATGAACTTGATGGTAGTCGTCACCTCTAATATATTCTTTGAAGAGATGCACAGAATGGTATGCTCCATTGTGCATTCTTCTGTGTCTGCAAAACAAGAAAACAAAAAATTTATATGGTATTTGTTAATTTACCTTGTATGTTTGTATCTTATTAAGTGCCGAGTGTACTTCCCCGGCGGTGAAGGGCAGCGACTGTGTGAGGGATTTCAGCGTTAAGGCCCCCGAGGACACTGCGTGAGTAAGGCGCGACAGTTCATGTATTGCGCATGTGCAGCTATCGCAGACTGGGGAGTCTTTGAACCTGCGACAGTGCGAATTGAGCTGTAGTGCCAACAAAATAGTTCTTATCTTTGCGGTTCTTTAATACACGTAAATTTTCTTAAACACTTTTTTATTGTGGACTAGGTTTTTGCCGCGACTGATAAAATTGTCGTCAGCTGACCAAAACTTATATGGAACTTACAATATTTATACCTACAGGTTTGTGGTGGTTTTGTTTTAGTAAAAGAATTTCGTAATAGCTTCAGGCTTTAAAGAGATTACCTCCTACATACAAGCAAAAAATAATGTAGGGCCACTGTCGACATTGATGGCTATGTTTTATCCAACTTTCTATTTATTTCTTTCGATCAGGAGAAACAAAAGAGATTGCGATTCAACATAACATACCTGGGCATTTGCTTCCTCTCCCAGTCATCAATAGTCAAGTTAGATTCGATTATGAACTTGATGGTAGTCGTCACCTCTAATATATTCTTTGAAGAGATGCACAGAATGGTATGCTCCATTGTGCATTCTTCTGTGTCTGCAAAACAAGAAAACAAAAAATTTATATGGTATTTGTTAATTTACCTTGTATGTTTGTATCTTATTAAGTGCCGAGTGTACTTCCCCGGCGGTGAAGGGCAGCGACTGTGTGAGGGATTTCAGCGTTAAGGCCCCCGAGGACACTGCGTGAGTAAGGCGCGACAGTTCATGTATCGCGCATGTGCAGCTATCGCAGACTGGGGAGTCTTTGAACCTGCGACAGTGCGAATTGAGCTGTAGTGCCAACAAAATAGTTCTTATCTTTGCGGTTCTTTAATACACGTAAATTTTCTTAAACACTTTTTTATTGTGGACTAGGTTTTTGCCGCGACTGATAAAATTGTCGTCAGCTGACCAAAACTTATATGGAACTTACAATATTTATACCTACAGGTTTGTGGTGGTTTTGTTTTAGTAAAAGAATTTCGTAATAGCTTCAGGCTTTAAAGAGATTACCTCCTACATACAAGCAAAAAATAATGTAGGGCCACTGTCGACATTGATGGCTATGTTTTATCCAACTTTCTATTTATTTCTTTCGATCAGGAGAAACAAAAGAGATTGCGATTCAACATAACATACCTGGGCATTTGCTTCCTCTCCCAGTCATCAATAGTCAAGTTAGATTCGATTATGAACTTGATGGTAGTCGTCACCTCTAATATATTCTTAGAAGAGATGCACAGAATGGTATGCTCCATTGTGCATTCTTCTGTGTCTGCAAAACAAGAAAACAAAAAATTAATATGGTATTTGTTAATTTACCTTGTATGTTTGTATCTTATTAAGTGCCGAGTGTACTTCCCCGGCGGTGAAGGGCAGCGACTGTGTGAGGGATTTCAGCGTTAAGGCCCCCGAGGACACTGCGTGAGTAAGGCGCGACAGTTCATGTATTGCGCATGTGCAGCTATCGCAGACTGGGGAGTCTTTGAACCTGCGACAGTGCGAATTGAGCTGTAGTGCCAACAAAATAGTTCTTATCTTTGCGGTTCTTTAATACACGTAAATTTTCTTAAACACTTTTTTATTGTGGACTAGGTTTTTGCCGCGACTGATAAAATTGTCGTCAGCTGACCAAAACTTATATGGAACTTACAATATTTATACCTACAGGTTTGTGGTGGTTTTGTTTTAGTAAAAGAATTTCGTAATAGCTTCAGGCTTTAAAGAGATTACCTCCTACATACAAGCAAAAAATAATGTAGGGCCACTGTCGACATTGATGGCTATGTTTTATCCAACTTTCTATTTATTTCTTTCGATCAGGAGAAACAAAAGAGATTGCGATTCAACATAACATACCTGTGCATTTGCTTCCTCTCCCAGTCATCAATAGTCAAGTTAGATTCGATTATGAACTTGATGGTAGTCGTCACCTCTAATATATTCTTAGAAGAGATGCACAAAATGGTATGCTCCATTGTGCATTCTTCTGTGTCTGCAAAACAAGAAAACAAAAAATTTATATGGTATTTATTAATTTACCTTGTATGTTTGTATCTTATTAAGTGCCGAGTGTACTTCCCCGGCGGTGAAGGGCAGCGACTGTGTGAGGGATTTCAGCGTTAAGGCCCCCGAGGACACTGCGTGAGTAAGGCGCGACAGTTCATGTATTGCGCATGTGCAGCTATCGCAGACTGGGGAGTCTTTGAACCTGCGACAGTGCGAATTGAGCTGTAGTGCCAACAAAATAGTTCTTATCTTTGCGGTTCTTTAATACACGTAAATTTTCTTAAACACTTTTTTATTGTGGACTAGGTTTTTGCCGCGACTGATAAAATTGTCGTCAGCTGACCAAAACTTATATGGAACTTACAATATTTATACCTACAGGTTTGTGGTGGTTTTGTTTTAGTAAAAGAATTTCAGAAAAAATTGTAAAAAAAAAAAACAACTTAGATTATAATGTAGGGCCACTGTCGACATTGATGGCTATGTTTTATCCAACTTTCTATTTATTTCTTTCGATCAGGAGAAACAAAAGAGATTGCGATTCAACATAACATACCTGGGCATTTGCTTCCTCTCCCAGTCATCAATAGTCAAGTTAGATTCGATTATGAACTTGATGGTAGTCGTCACCTCTAATATATTCTTAGAAGAGATGCACAGAATGGTATGCTCCATTGTGCATTCTTCTGTGTCTGCAAAACAAGAAAACAAACAATTTATATGGTATTTATTAATTTACCTTGTATGTTTGTATCTTATTAAGTGCCGAGTGTACTTCCCCGGCGGTGAAGGGCAGCGAATGTGTGAGGGATTTCAGCGTTAAGGCCCCCGAGGACACTGCGTGAGTAAGGCGCGACAGTTCATGTATCGCGCATGTGCAGCTATCGCAGACTGGGGAGTCTTTGAACCTGCGACAGTGCGAATTGAGCTGTAGTGCCAACAAAATAGTTCTTATCTTTGCGGTTCTTTAATACACGTAAATTTTCTTAAACACTTTTTTATTGTGGACTAGGTTTTTGCCGCGACTGATAAAATTGTCGTCAGCTGACCAAAACTTATATGGAACTTACAATATTTATACCTACAGGTTTGTGGTGGTTTTGTTTTAGTAAAAGAATTTCGTAATAGCTTCAGGCTTTAAAGAGATTACCTCCTACATACAAGCAAAAAATAATGTAGGGCCACTGTCGACATTGATGGCTATGTTTTATCCAACTTTCTATTTATTTCTTTCGATCAGGAGAAACAAAAGAGATTGCGATTCAACATAACATACCTGGGCATTTGCTTCCTCTCCCAGTCATCAATAGTCAAGTTAGATTCGATTATGAACTTGATGGTAGTCGTCACCTCTAATATATTCTTAGAAGAGATGCACAGAATGGTATGCTCCATTGTGCATTCTTCTGTGTCTGCAAAACAAGAAAACAAAAAATTTATATGGTATTTGTTAATTTACCTTGTATGTTTGTATCTTATTAAGTGCCGAGTGTACTTCCCCGGCGGTGAAGGGCAGCGACTGTGTGAGGGATTTCAGCGTTAAGGCCCCCGAGGACACTGCGTGAGTAAGGCGCGACAGTTCATGTATTGCGCATGTGCAGCTATCGCAGACTGGGGAGTCTTTGAACCTGCGACAGTGCGAATTGAGCTGTAGTGCCAACAAAATAGTTCTTATCTTTGCGGTTCTTTAATACACGTAAATTTTCTTAAACACTTTTTTATTGTGGACTAGGTTTTTGCCGCGACTGATAAAATTGTCGTCAGCTGACCAAAACTTATATGGAACTTACAATATTTATACCTACAGGTTTGTGGTGGTTTTGTTTTAGTAAAAGAATTTCAGAAAAAATTGTAAAAAAAAAAAACAACTTAGATTATAATGTAGGGCCACTGTCGACATTGATGGCTATGTTTTATCCAACTTTCTATTTATTTCTTTCGATCAGGAGAAACAAAAGAGATTGCGATTCAACATAACATACCTGGGCATTTGCTTCCTCTCCCAGTCATCAATAGTCAAGTTAGATTCGATTATGAACTTGATGGTAGTCGTCACCTCTAATATATTCTTAGAAGAGATGCACAGAATGGTATGCTCCATTGTGCATTCTTCTGTGTCTGCAAAACAAGAAAACAAACAATTTATATGGTATTTATTAATTTACCTTGTATGTTTGTATCTTATTAAGTGCCGAGTGTACTTCCCCGGCGGTGAAGGGCAGCGAATGTGTGAGGGATTTCAGCGTTAAGGCCCCCGAGGACACTGCGTGAGTAAGGCGCGACAGTTCATGTATCGCGCATGTGCAGCTATCGCAGACTGGGGAGTCTTTGAACCTGCGACAGTGCGAATTGAGCTGTAGTGCCAACAAAATAGTTCTTATCTTTGCGGTTCTTTAATACACGTAAATTTTCTTAAACACTTTTTTATTGTGGACTAGGTTTTTGCCGCGACTGATAAAATTGTCGTCAGCTGACCAAAACTTATATGGAACTTACAATATTTATACCTACAGGTTTGTGGTGGTTTTGTTTTAGTAAAAGAATTTCGTAATAGCTTCAGGCTTTAAAGAGATTACCTCCTACATACAAGCAAAAAATAATGTAGGGCCACTGTCGACATTGATGGCTATGTTTTATCCAACTTTCTATTTATTTCTTTCGATCAGGAGAAACAAAAGAGATTGCGATTCAACATAACATACCTGGGCATTTGCTTCCTCTCCCAGTCATCAATAGTCAAGTTAGATTCGATTATGAACTTGATGGTAGTCGTCACCTCTAATATATTCTTAGAAGAGATGCACAGAATGGTATGCTCCATTGTGCATTCTTCTGTGTCTGCAAAACAAGAAAACAAAAAATTAATATGGTATTTGTTAATTTACCTTGTATGTTTGTATCTTATTAAGTGCCGAGTGTACTTCCCCGGCGGTGAAGGGCAGCGACTGTGTGAGGGATTTCAGCGTTAAGGCCCCCGAGGACACTGCGTGAGTAAGGCGCGACAGTTCATGTATTGCGCATGTGCAGCTATCGCAGACTGGGGAGTCTTTGAACCTGCGACAGTGCGAATTGAGCTGTAGTGCCAACAAAATAGTTCTTATCTTTGCGGTTCTTTAATACACGTAAATTTTCTTAAACACTTTTTTATTGTGGACTAGGTTTTTGCCGCGACTGATAAAATTGTCGTCAGCTGACCAAAACTTATATGGAACTTACAATATTTATACCTACAGGTTTGTGGTGGTTTTGTTTTAGTAAAAGAATTTCGTAATAGCTTCAGGCTTTAAAGAGATTACCTCCTACATACAAGCAAAAAATAATGTAGGGCCACTGTCGACATTGATGGCTATGTTTTATCCAACTTTCTATTTATTTCTTTCGATCAGGAGAAACAAAAGAGATTGCGATTCAACATAACATACCTGGGCATTTGCTTCCTCTCCCAGTCATCAATAGTCAAGTTAGATTCGATTATGAACTTGATGGTAGTCGTCACCTCTAATATATTCTTTGAAGAGATGCACAGAATGGTATGCTCCATTGTGCATTCTTCTGTGTCTGCAAAACAAGAAAACAAAAAATTTATATGGTATTTGTTAATTTACCTTGTATGTTTGTATCTTATTAAGTGCCGAGTGTACTTCCCCGGCGGTGAAGGGCAGCGACTGTGTGAGGGATTTCAGCGTTAAGGCCCCCGAGGACACTGCGTGAGTAAGGCGCGACAGTTCATGTATCGCGCATGTGCAGCTATCGCAGACTGGGGAGTCTTTGAACCTGCGACAGTGCGAATTGAGCTGTAGTGCCAACAAAATAGTTCTTATCTTTGCGGTTCTTTAATACACGTAAATTTTCTTAAACACTTTTTTATTGTGGACTAGGTTTTTGCCGCGACTGATAAAATTGTCGTCAGCTGACCAAAACTTATATGGAACTTACAATATTTATACCTACAGGTTTGTGGTGGTTTTGTTTTAGTAAAAGAATTTCGTAATAGCTTCAGGCTTTAAAGAGATTACCTCCTACATACAAGCAAAAAATAATGTAGGGCCACTGTCGACATTGATGGCTATGTTTTATCCAACTTTCTATTTATTTCTTTCGATCAGGAGAAACAAAAGAGATTGCGATTCAACATAACATACCTGGGCATTTGCTTCCTCTCCCAGTCATCAATAGTCAAGTTAGATTCGATTATGAACTTGATGGTAGTCGTCACCTCTAATATATTCTTTGAAGAGATGCACAGAATGGTATGCTCCATTGTGCATTCTTCTGTGTCTGCAAAACAAGAAAACAAAAAAATTATATGGTATTTGTTAATTTACCTTGTATGTTTGTATCTTATTAAGTGCCGAGTGTACTTCCCCGGAGGTGAAGGGCAGCGACTGTGTGAGGGATTTCAGCGTTAAGGCCCCCGAGGACACTGCGTGAGTAAGGCGCGACAGTTCATGTATCGCGCATGTGCAGCTATCGCAGACTGGGGAGTCTTTGAACCTGCGACAGTGCGAATTGAGCTGTAGTGCCAACAAAATAGTTCTTATCTTTGCGGTTCTTTAATACACGTAAATTTTCTTAAACACTTTTTTATTGTGGACTAGGTTTTTGCCGCGACTGATAAAATTGTCGTCAGCTGACCAAAACTTATATGGAACTTACAATATTTATACCTACAGGTTTGTGGTGGTTTTGTTTTAGTAAAAGAATTTCGTAATAGCTTCAGGCTTTAAAGAGATTACCTCCTACATACAAGCAAAAATTGTAAAAAAAAAAACAAGTTAGATTATAATGTAGGGCCACTGTCGACATTGATGGCTATGTTTTATCTAACTTTATATTTATTTCTTTCGATCAGGAGAAACAAAAGAGATTGCGATTCAACATAACATACCTGGGCATTTGCTTCCTCTCCCAGTCATCAATAGTCAAGTTAGATTCGATTATGAACTTGATGGTAGTCGTCACCTCTAATATATTCTTAGAAGAGATGCACAAAATGGTATGCTCCATTGTGCATTCTTCTGTGTCTGCAAAACAAGAAAACAAAAAATTTATATGGTATTTATTAATTTACCTTGTATGTTTGTATCTTATTAAGTGCCGAGTGTACTTCCCCGGCGGTGAAGGGCAGCGACTGTGTGAGGGATTTCAGCGTTAAGGCCCCCGAGGACACTGCGTGAGTAAGGCGCGACAGTTCATGTATTGCGCATGTGCAGCTATCGCAGACTGGGGAGTCTTTGAACCTGCGACAGTGCGAATTGAGCTGTAGTGCCAACAAAATAGTTCTTATCTTTGCGGTTCTTTAATACACGTAAATTTTCTTAAACACTTTTTTATTGTGGACTAGGTTTTTGCCGCGACTGATAAAATTGTCGTCAGCTGACCAAAACTTATATGGAACTTACAATATTTATACCTACAGGTTTGTGGTGGTTTTGTTTTAGTAAAAGAATTTCAGAAAAAATTGTAAAAAAAAAACAACTTAGATTATAATGTAGGGCCACTGTCGACATTGATGGCTATGTTTTATCCAACTTTCTATTTATTTCTTTCGATCAGGAGAAACAAAAGAGATTGCGATTCAACATAACATACCTGGGCATTTGCTTCCTCTCCCAGTCATCAATAGTCAAGTTAGATTCGATTATGAACTTGATGGTAGTCGTCACCTCTAATATATTCTTAGAAGAGATGCACAGAATGGTATGCTCCATTGTGCATTCTTCTGTGTCTGCAAAACAAGAAAACAAACAATTTATATGGTATTTATTAATTTACCTTGTATGTTTGTATCTTATTAAGTGCCGAGTGTACTTCCCCGGCGGTGAAGGGCAGCGAATGTGTGAGGGATTTCAGCGTTAAGGCCCCCGAGGACACTGCGTGAGTAAGGCGCGACAGTTCATGTATCGCGCATGTGCAGCTATCGCAGACTGGGGAGTCTTTGAACCTGCGACAGTGCGAATTGAGCTGTAGTGCCAACAAAATAGTTCTTATCTTTGCGGTTCTTTAATACACGTAAATTTTCTTAAACACTTTTTTATTGTGGACTAGGTTTTTGCCGCGACTGATAAAATTGTCGTCAGCTGACCAAAACTTATATGGAACTTACAATATTTATACCTACAGGTTTGTGGTGGTTTTGTTTTAGTAAAAGAATTTCGTAATAGCTTCAGGCTTTAAAGAGATTACCTCCTACATACAAGCAAAAAATAATGTAGGGCCACTGTCGACATTGATGGCTATGTTTTATCCAACTTTCTATTTATTTCTTTCGATCAGGAGAAACAAAAGAGATTGCGATTCAACATAACATACCTGGGCATTTGCTTCCTCTCCCAGTCATCAATAGTCAAGTTAGATTCGATTATGAACTTGATGGTAGTCGTCACCTCTAATATATTCTTAGAAGAGATGCACAGAATGGTATGCTCCATTGTGCATTCTTCTGTGTCTGCAAAACAAGAAAACAAAAAATTAATATGGTATTTGTTAATTTACCTTGTATGTTTGTATCTTATTAAGTGCCGAGTGTACTTCCCCGGCGGTGAAGGGCAGCGACTGTGTGAGGGATTTCAGCGTTAAGGCCCCCGAGGACACTGCGTGAGTAAGGCGCGACAGTTCATGTATTGCGCATGTGCAGCTATCGCAGACTGGGGAGTCTTTGAACCTGCGACAGTGCGAATTGAGCTGTAGTGCCAACAAAATAGTTCTTATCTTTGCGGTTCTTTAATACACGTAAATTTTCTTAAACACTTTGGGGATCCTTACAGAGGTGAGACGATACTTCACGCCAGAACAGCTGCTCAACTTGTATCAGGCGCAAGTTCGGTCATGCATGGAGTACTGCTCTCACCTCTGGGACGGATCTGCCAAGTACCAGCTGGATGCACTAGAGTCGATCGAAAAGCGGGCCAAGAGGCTCATCGGCAATGAGATATTGGTCAAGTCTAGGCTCCAGAGCCTTGAACATCGGCGCCAAGTTGCCAGTCTGTCGGTTTTTTATCGGTTACATTTCGGGGAGTGTGCGTTGGAATTGCATGAATTAATTCCTCCTAGCCCTTTCCATTATCGGAATACAAGACGTACGGCGATGTGTCATCGGTACATGGTGGACATTCCACCCATACGCACCAAACGTTTTGGGAATACTTTCATTATGCGTACAGCAAGGGAGTGGAATTCCCTGCCGGGGTCTGTATTTCCTGAGAGCTACAACCTGGGAGTCTTTAAGTCAAGAGTGAATAGGTTTCTTCTAGGTAAGCGCGCTACATCGTCGACCGCATCATCACTTGCCATCAGGTGAGATAGTGGTCAAGCGCAAGCCTATCAATAATAAAAAAAAAAAAAAAAAAAAACACTTTTTTATTGTGGACTAGGTTTTTGCCGCGACTGATAAAATTGTCGTCAGCTGACCAAAACTTATATGGAACTTACAATATTTATACCTACAGGTTTGTGGTGGTTTTGTTTTAGTAAAAGAATTTCGTAATAGCTTCAGGCTTTAAAGAGATTACCTCCTACATACAAGCAAAAAATAATGTAGGGCCACTGTCGACATTGATGGCTATGTTTTATCCAACTTTCTATTTATTTCTTTCGATCAGGAGAAACAAAAGAGATTGCGATTCAACATAACATACCTGGGCATTTGCTTCCTCTCCCAGTCATCAATAGTCAAGTTAGATTCGATTATGAACTTGATGGTAGTCGTCACCTCTAATATATTCTTTGAAGAGATGCACAGAATGGTATGCTCCATTGTGCATTCTTCTGTGTCTGCAAAACAAGAAAACAAAAAATTTATATGGTATTTGTTAATTTACCTTGTATGTTTGTATCTTATTAAGTGCCGAGTGTACTTCCCCGGCGGTGAAGGGCAGCGACTGTGTGAGGGATTTCAGCGTTAAGGCCCCCGAGGACACTGCGTGAGTAAGGCGCGACAGTTCATGTATCGCGCATGTGCAGCTATCGCAGACTGGGGAGTCTTTGAACCTGCGACAGTGCGAATTGAGCTGTAGTGCCAACAAAATAGTTCTTATCTTTGCGGTTCTTTAATACACGTAAATTTTCTTAAACACTTTTTTATTGTGGACTAGGTTTTTGCCGCGACTGATAAAATTGTCGTCAGCTGACCAAAACTTATATGGAACTTACAATATTTATACCTACAGGTTTGTGGTGGTTTTGTTTTAGTAAAAGAATTTCGTAATAGCTTCAGGCTTTAAAGAGATTACCTCCTACATACAAGCAAAAAATAATGTAGGGCCACTGTCGACATTGATGGCTATGTTTTATCCAACTTTCTATTTATTTCTTTCGATCAGGAGAAACAAAAGAGATTGCGATTCAACATAACATACCTGGGCATTTGCTTCCTCTCCCAGTCATCAATAGTCAAGTTAGATTCGATTATGAACTTGATGGTAGTCGTCACCTCTAATATATTCTTTGAAGAGATGCACAGAATGGTATGCTCCATTGTGCATTCTTCTGTGTCTGCAAAACAAGAAAACAAAAAATTTATATGGTATTTGTTAATTTACCTTGTATGTTTGTATCTTATTAAGTGCCGAGTGTACTTCCCCGGCGGTGAAGGGCAGCGACTGTGTGAGGGATTTCAGCGTTAAGGCCCCCGAGGACACTGCGTGAGTAAGGCGCGACAGTTCATGTATCGCGCATGTGCAGCTATCGCAGACTGGGGAGTCTTTGAACCTGCGACAGTGCGAATTGAGCTGTAGTGCCAACAAAATAGTTCTTATCTTTGCGGTTCTTTAATACACGTAAATTTTCTTAAACACTTTTTTATTGTGGACTAGGTTTTTGCCGCGACTGATAAAATTGTCGTCAGCTGACCAAAACTTATATGGAACTTACAATATTTATACCTACAGGTTTGTGGTGGTTTTGTTTTAGTAAAAGAATTTCGTAATAGCTTCAGGCTTTAAAGAGATTACCTCCTACATACAAGCAAAAATTGTAAAAAAAAAAACAAGTTAGATTATAATGTAGGGCCACTATCGACATTGATGGCTATGTTTTATCTAACTTTATATTTATTTCTTTCGATCAGGAGAAACAAAAGAGATTGCGATTCAACATAACATACCTGGGCATTTGCTTCCTCTCCCAGTCATCAATAGTCAAGTTAGATTCGATTATGAACTTGATGGTAGTCGTCACCTCTAATATATTCTTAGAAGAGATGCACAAAATGGTATGCTCCATTGTGCATTCTTCTGTGTCTGCAAAACAAGAAAACAAAAAAATTATATGGTATTTATTAATTTACCTTGTATGTTTGTATCTTATTAAGTGCCGAGTGTACTTACCCGGCGGTGAAGGGCAGCGACTGTGTGAGGGATTTCAGCGTTAAGGCCCCCGAGGACACTGCGTGAGTAAGGCGCGACAGTTCATGTATTGCGCATGTGCAGCTATCGCAGACTGGGGAGTCTTTGAACCTGCGACAGTGCGAATTGAGCTGTAGTGCCAACAAAATAGTTCTTATCTTTGCGGTTCTTTAATACACGTAAATTTTCTTAAACACTTTTTTATTGTGGACTAGGTTTTTGCCGCGACTGTTAAAATTGTCGTCAGCTGACCAAAACTTATATGGAACTTACAATATTTATACCTACAGGTTTGTGGTGGTTTTGTTTTAGTAAAAGAATTTCGTAATAGCTTCAGGCTTTAAAGAGATTACCTCCTACATACAAGCAAAAATTGTAAAAAAAAAAACAAGTTAGATTATAATGTAGGGCCACTGTCGACATTGATGGCTATGTTTTATCTAACTTTATATTTATTTCTTTCGATCAGGAGAAACAAAAGAGATTGCGATTCAACATAACATACCTGGGCATTTGCTTCCTCTCCCAGTCATCAATAGTCAAGTTAGATTCGATTATGAACTTGATGGTAGTCGTCACCTCTAATATATTCTTAGAAGAGATGCACAAAATGGTATGCTCCATTGTGCATTCTTCTGTGTCTGCAAAACAAGAAAACAAAAAATTTATATGGTATTTATTAATTTACCTTGTATGTTTGTATCTTATTAAGTGCCGAGTGTACTTCCCCGGCGGTGAAGGGCAGCGACTGTGTGAGGGATTTCAGCGTTAAGGCCCCCGAGGACACTGCGTGAGTAAGGCGCGACAGTTCATGTATTGCGCATGTGCAGCTATCGCAGACTGGGGAGTCTTTGAACCTGCGACAGTGCGAATTGAGCTGTAGTGCCAACAAAATAGTTCTTATCTTTGCGGTTCTTTAATACACGTAAATTTTCTTAAACACTTTTTTATTGTGGACTAGGTTTTTGCCGCGACTGATAAAATTGTCGTCAGCTGACCAAAACTTATATGGAACTTACAATATTTATACCTACAGGTTTGTGGTGGTTTTGTTTTAGTAAAAGAATTTCAGAAAAAATTGTAAAAAAAAAAAACAACTTAGATTATAATGTAGGGCCACTGTCGACATTGATGGCTATGTTTTATCCAACTTTCTATTTATTTCTATCGATCAGGAGAAACAAAAGAGATTGCGATTCAACATAACATACCTGGGCATTTGCTTCCTCTCCCAGTCATCAATAGTCAAGTTAGATTCGATTATGAACTTGATGGTAGTCGTCACCTCTAATATATTCTTAGAAGAGATGCACAGAATGGTATGCTCCATTGTGCATTCTTCTGTGTCTGCAAAACAAGAAAACAAACAATTTATATGGTATTTATTAATTTACCTTGTATGTTTGTATCTTATTAAGTGCCGAGTGTACTTCCCCGGCGGTGAAGGGCAGCGAATGTGTGAGGGATTTCAGCGTTAAGGCCCCCGAGGACACTGCGTGAGTAAGGCGCGACAGTTCATGTATCGCGCATGTGCAGCTATCGCAGACTGGGGAGTCTTTGAACCTGCGACAGTGCGAATTGAGCTGTAGTGCCAACAAAATAGTTCTTATCTTTGCGGTTCTTTAATACACGTAAATTTTCTTAAACACTTTTTTATTGTGGACTAGGTTTTTGCCGCGACTGATAAAATTGTCGTCAGCTGACCAAAACTTATATGGAACTTACAATATTTATACCTACAGGTTTGTGGTGGTTTTGTTTTAGTAAAAGAATTTCGTAATAGCTTCAGGCTTTAAAGAGATTACCTCCTACATACAAGCAAAAAATAATGTAGGGCCACTGTCGACATTGATGGCTATGTTTTATCCAACTTTCTATTTATTTCTTTCGATCAGGAGAAACAAAAGAGATTGCGATTCAACATAACATACCTGGGCATTTGCTTCCTCTCCCAGTCATCAATAGTCAAGTTAGATTCGATTATGAACTTGATGGTAGTCGTCACCTCTAATATATTCTTAGAAGAGATAAACAGAATGGTATGCTCCATTGTGCATTCTTCTGTGTCTGCAAAACAAGAAAACAAAAAATTAATATGGTATTTGTTAATTTACCTTGTATGTTTGTATCTTATTAAGTGCCGAGTGTACTTCCCCGGCGGTGAAGGGCAGCGACTGTGTGAGGGATTTCAGCGTTAAGGCCCCCGAGGACACTGCGTGAGTAAGGCGCGACAGTTCATGTATCGCGCATGTGCAGCTATCGCAGACTGGGGAGTCTTTGAACCTGCGACAGTGCGAACTGAGCTGTAGTGCCAACAAAATAGTTCTTATCTTTGCGGTTCTTTAATACACGTAAATTTTCTTAAACACTTTTTTATTGTGGACTAGGTTTTTGCCGCGACTGATAAAATTGTCGTCAGCTGACCAAAACTTATATGGAACTTACAATATTTATACCTACAGGTTTGTGGTGGTTTTGTTTTAGTAAAAGAATTTCGTAATAGCTTCAGGCTTTAAAGAGATTACCTCCTACATACAAGCAAAAAATAATGTAGGGCCACTGTCGACATTGATGGCTATGTTTTATCCAACTTTCTATTTATTTCTTTCGATCAGGAGAAACAAAAGAGATTGCGATTCAACATAACATACCTGGGCATTTGCTTCCTCTCCCAGTCATCAATAGTCAAGTTAGATTCGATTATGAACTTGATGGTAGTCGTCACCTCTAATATATTCTTTGAAGAGATGCACAGAATGGTATGCTCCATTGTGCATTCTTCTGTGTCTGCAAAACAAGAAAACAAAAAATTTATATGGTATTTGTTAATTTACCTTGTATGTTTGTATCTTATTAAGTGCCGAGTGTACTTCCCCGGCGGTGAAGGGCAGCGACTGTGTGAGGGATTTCAGCGTTAAGGCCCCCGAGGACACTGCGTGAGTAAGGCGCGACAGTTCATGTATCGCGCATGTGCAGCTATCGCAGACTGGGGAGTCTTTGAACCTGCGACAGTGCGAATTGAGCTGTAGTGCCAACAAAATAGTTCTTATCTTTGCGGTTCTTTAATACACGTAAATTTTCTTAAACACTTTTTTATTGTGGACTAGGTTTTTGCCGCGACTGATAAAATTGTCGTCAGCTGACCAAAACTTATATGGAACTTACAATATTTATACCTACAGGTTTGTGGTGGTTTTGTTTTAGTAAAAGAATTTCGTAATAGCTTCAGGCTTTAAAGAGATTACCTCCTACATACAAGCAAAAATTGTAAAAAAAAAAACAAGTTAGATTATAATGTAGGGCCACTATCGACATTGATGGCTATGTTTTATCTAACTTTATATTTATTTCTTTCGATCAGGAGAAACAAAAGAGATTGCGATTCAACATAACATACCTGGGCATTTGCTTCCTCTCCCAGTCATCAATAGTCAAGTTAGATTCGATTATGAACTTGATGGTAGTCGTCACCTCTAATATATTCTTAGAAGAGATGCACAAAATGGTATGCTCCATTGTGCATTCTTCTGTGTCTGCAAAACAAGAAAACAAAAAAATTATATGGTATTTATTAATTTACCTTGTATGTTTGTATCTTATTAAGTGCCGAGTGTACTTCCCCGGCGGTGAAGGGCAGCGACTGTGTGAGGGATTTCAGCGTTAAGGCCCCCGAGGACACTGCGTGAGTAAGGCGCGACAGTTCATGTATTGCGCATGTGCAGCTATCGCAGACTGGGGAGTCTTTGAACCTGCGACAGTGCGAATTGAGCTGTAGTGCCAACAAAATAGTTCTTATCTTTGCGGTTCTTTAATACACGTAAATTTTCTTAAACACTTTTTTATTGTGGACTAGGTTTTTGCCGCGACTGTTAAAATTGTCGTCAGCTGACCAAAACTTACCTATATGGAACTTACAATATTTATACCTACAGGTTTGTGGTGGTTTTGTTTTAGTAAAAGAATTTCGTAATAGCTTCAGGCTTTAAAGAGATTACCTCCTACATACAAGCAAAAATTGTAAAAAAAAAAACAAGTTAGATTATAATGTAGGGCCACTGTCGACATTGATGGCTATGTTTTATCTAACTTTATATTTATTTCTTTCGATCAGGAGAAACAAAAGAGATTGCGATTCAACATAACATACCTGGGCATTTGCTTCCTCTCCCAGTCATCAATAGTCAAGTTAGATTCGATTATGAACTTGATGGTAGTCGTCACCTCTAATATATTCTTAGAAGAGATGCACAGAATGGTATGCTCCATTGTGCATTCTTCTGTGTCTGCAAAACAAGAAAACAAACAATTTATATGGTATTTATTAATTTACCTTGTATGTTTGTATCTTATTAAGTGCCGAGTGTACTTCCCCGGCGGTGAAGGGCAGCGAATGTGTGAGGGATTTCAGCGTTAAGGCCCCCGAGGACACTGCGTGAGTAAGGCGCGACAGTTCATGTATCGCGCATGTGCAGCTATCGCAGACTGGGGAGTCTTTGAACCTGCGACAGTGCGAATTGAGCTGTAGTGCCAACAAAATAGTTCTTATCTTTGCGGTTCTTTAATACACGTAAATTTTCTTAAACACTTTTTTATTGTAGACTAGGTTTTTGCCGCGACTGATAAAATTGTCGTCAGCTGACCAAAACTTATATGGAACTTACAATATTTATACCTACAGGTTTGTGGTGGTTTTGTTTTAGTAAAAGAATTTCGTAATAGCTTCAGGCTTTAAAGAGATTACCTCCTACATACAAGCAAAAAATAATGTAGGGCCACTGTCGACATTGATGGCTATGTTTTATCCAACTTTCTATTTATTTCTTTCGATCAGGAGAAACAAAAGAGATTGCGATTCAACATAACATACCTGGGCATTTGCTTCCTCTCCCAGTCATCAATAGTCAAGTTAGATTCGATTATGAACTTGATGGTAGTCGTCACCTCTAATATATTCTTAGAAGAGATGCACAGAATGGTATGCTCCATTGTGCATTCTTCTGTGTCTGCAAAACAAGAAAACAAAAAATTAATATGGTATTTGTTAATTTACCTTGTATGTTTGTATCTTATTAAGTGCCGAGTGTACTTCCCCGGCGGTGAAGGGCAGCGACTGTGTGAGGGATTTCAGCGTTAAGGCCCCCGAGGACACTGCGTGAGTAAGGCGCGACAGTTCATGTATCGCGCATGTGCAGCTATCGCAGACTGGGGAGTCTTTGAACCTGCGACGGTGCGAATTGAGCTGTAGTGCCAACAAAATAGTTCTTATCTTTGCGGTTCTTTAATACACGTAAATTTTCTTAAACACTTTTTTATTGTGGACTAGGTTTTTGCCGCGACTGATAAAATTGTCGTCAGCTGACCAAAACTTATATGGAACTTACAATATTTATACCTACAGGTTTGTGGTGGTTTTGTTTTAGTAAAAGAATTTCGTAATAGCTTCAGGCTTTAAAGAGATTACCTCCTACATACAAGCAAAAAATAATGTAGGGCCACTGTCGACATTGATGGCTATGTTTTATCCAACTTTCTATTTATTTCTTTCGATCAGGAGAAACAAAAGAGATTGCGATTCAACATAACATACCTGGGCATTTGCTTCCTCTCCCAGTCATCAATAGTCAAGTTAGATTCGATTATGAACTTGATGGTAGTCGTCACCTCTAATATATTCTTAGAAGAGATGCACAGAATGGTATGCTCCATTGTGCATTCTTCTGTGTCTGCAAAACAAGAAAACAAAAAATTTATATGGTATTTGTTAATTTACCTTGTATGTTTGTATCTTATTAAGTGCCGAGTGTACTTCCCCGGCGGTGAAGGGCAGCGACTGTGTGAGGGATTTCAGCGTTAAGGCCCCCGAGGACACTGCGTGAGTAAGGCGCGACAGTTCATGTATCGCGCATGTGCAGCTATCGCAGACTGGGGAGTCTTTGAACCTGCGACGGTGCGAATTGAGCTGTAGTGCCAACAAAATAGTTCTTATCTTTGCGGTTCTTTAATACACGTAAATTTTCTTAAACACTTTTTTATTGTGGACTAGGTTTTTGCCGCGACTGATAAAATTGTCGTCAGCTGACCAAAACTTATATGGAACTTACAATATTTATACCTACAGGTTTGTGGTGGTTTTGTTTTAGTAAAAGAATTTCGTAATAGCTTCAGGCTTTAAAGAGATTACCTCCTACATACAAGCAAAAAATAATGTAGGGCCACTGTCGACATTGATGGCTATGTTTTATCCAACTTTCTATTTATTTCTTTCGATCAGGAGAAACAAAAGAGATTGCGATTCAACATAACATACCTGGGCATTTGCTTCCTCTCCCAGTCATCAATAGTCAAGTTAGATTCGATTATGAACTTGATGGTAGTCGTCACCTCTAATATATTCTTAGAAGAGATGCACAGAATGGTATGCTCCATTGTGCATTCTTCTGTGTCTGCAAAACAAGAAAACAAAAAATTAATATGGTATTTGTTAATTTACCTTGTATGTTTGTATCTTATTAAGTGCCGAGTGTACTTCCCCGGCGGTGAAGGGCAGCGACTGTGTGAGGGATTTCAGCGTTAAGGCCCCCGAGGACACTGCGTGAGTAAGGCGCGACAGTTCATGTATCGCGCATGTGCAGCTATCGCAGACTGGGGAGTCTTTGAACCTGCGACGGTGCGAATTGAGCTGTAGTGCCAACAAAATAGTTCTTATCTTTGCGGTTCTTTAATACACGTAAATTTTCTTAAACACTTTTTTATTGTGGACTAGGTTTTTGCCGCGACTGATAAAATTGTCGTCAGCTGACCAAAACTTATATGGAACTTACAATATTTATACCTACAGGTTTGTGGTGGTTTTGCTTTAGTAAAAGAATTTCGTAATAGCTTCAGGCTTTAAAGAGATTACCTCCTACATACAAGCAAAAAATAATGTAGGGCCACTGTCGACATTGATGGCTATGTTTTATCCAACTTTCTATTTATTTCTTTCGATCAGGAGAAACAAAAGAGATTGCGATTCAACATAACATACCTGGGCATTTGCTTCCTCTCCCAGTCATCAATAGTCAAGTTAGATTCGATTATGAACTTGATGGTAGTCGTCACCTCTAATATATTCTTAGAAGAGATGCACAGAATGGTATGCTCCATTGTGCATTCTTCTGTGTCTGCAAAACAAGAAAACAAACAATTTATATGGTATTTATTAATTTACCTTGTATGTTTGTATCTTATTAAGTGCCGAGTGTACTTCCCCGGCGGTGAAGGGCAGCGAATGTGTGAGGGATTTCAGCGTTAAGGCCCCCGAGGACACTGCGTGAGTAAGGCGCGACAGTTCATGTATCGCGCATGTGCAGCTATCGCAGACTGGGGAGTCTTTGAACCTGCGACAGTGCGAATTGAGCTGTAGTGCCAACAAAATAGTTCTTATCTTTGCGGTTCTTTAATACACGTAAATTTTCTTAAACACTTTTTTATTGTGGACTAGGTTTTTGCCGCGACTGATAAAATTGTCGTCAGCTGACCAAAACTTATATGGAACTTACAATATTTATACCTACAGGTTTGTGGTGGTTTTGTTTTAGTAAAAGAATTTCGTAATAGCTTCAGGCTTTAAAGAGATTACCTCCTACATACAAGCAAAAAATAATGTAGGGCCACTGTCGACATTGATGGCTATGTTTTATCCAACTTTCTATTTATTTCTTTCGATCAGGAGAAACAAAAGAGATTGCGATTCAACATAACATACCTGGGCATTTGCTTCCTCTCCCAGTCATCAATAGTCAAGTTAGATTCGATTATGAACTTGATGGTAGTCGTCACCTCTAATATATTCTTAGAAGAGATGCACAGAATGGTATGCTCCATTGTGCATTCTTCTGTGTCTGCAAAACAAGAAAACAAAAAATTTATATGGTATTTGTTAATTTACCTTGTATGTTTGTATCTTATTAAGTGCCGAGTGTACTTCCCCGGCGGTGAAGGGCAGCGACTGTGTGAGGGATTTCAGCGTTAAGGCCCCCGAGGACACTGCGTGAGTAAGGCGCGACAGTTCATGTATCGCGCATGTGCAGCTATCGCAGACTGGGGAGTCTTTGAACCTGCGACGGTGCGAATTGAGCTGTAGTGCCAACAAAATAGTTCTTATCTTTGCGGTTCTTTAATACACGTAAATTTTCTTAAACACTTTTTTATTGTGGACTAGGTTTTTGCCGCGACTGATAAAATTGTCGTCAGCTGACCAAAACTTATATGGAACTTACAATATTTATACCTACAGGTTTGTGGTGGTTTTGTTTTAGTAAAAGAATTTCGTAATAGCTTCAGGCTTTAAAGAGATTACCTCCTACATACAAGCAAAAAATAATGTAGGGCCACTGTCGACATTGATGGCTATGTTTTATCCAACTTTCTATTTATTTCTTTCGATCAGGAGAAACAAAAGAGATTGCGATTCAACATAACATACCTGGGCATTTGCTTCCTCTCCCAGTCATCAATAGTCAAGTTAGATTCGATTATGAACTTGATGGTAGTCGTCACCTCTAATATATTCTTAGAAGAGATGCACAGAATGGTATGCTCCATTGTGCATTCTTCTGTGTCTGCAAAACAAGAAAACAAACAATTTATATGGTATTTATTAATTTACCTTGTATGTTTGTATCTTATTAAGTGGCGAGTGTACTTCCCCGGCGGTGAAGGGCAGCGACTGTGTGAGGGATTTCAGCGTTAAGGCCCCCGAGGACACTGCGTGAGTAAGGCGCGACAGTTCATGTATCGCGCATGTGCAGCTATCGCAGACTGGGGAGTCTTTGAACCTGCGACAGTGCGAATTGAGCTGTAGTGCCAACAAAATAGTTCTTATCTTTGCGGTTCTTTAATACACGTAAATTTTCTTAAACACTTTTTTATTGTGGACTAGGTTTTTGCCGCGACTGATAAAATTGTCGTCAGCTGACCAAAACTTATATGGAACTTACAATATTTATACCTACAGGTTTGTGGTGGTTTTGTTTTAGTAAAAGAATTTCGTAATAGCTTCAGGCTTTAAAGAGATTACCTCCTACATACAAGCAAAAAATAATGTAGGGCCACTGTCGACATTGATGGCTATGTTTTATCCAACTTTCTATTTATTTCTTTCGATCAGGAGAAACAAAAGAGATTGCGATTCAACATAACATACCTGGGCATTTGCTTCCTCTCCCAGTCATCAATAGTCAAGTTAGATTCGATTATGAACTTGATGGTAGTCGTCACCTCTAATATATTCTTAGAAGAGATGCACAGAATGGTATGCTCCATTGTGCATTCTTCTGTGTCTGCAAAACAAGAAAACAAAAAATTTATATGGTATTTGTTAATTTACCTTGTATGTTTGTATCTTATTAAGTGCCGAGTGTACTTCCCCGGCGGTGAAGGGCAGCGACTGTGTGAGGGATTTCAGCGTTAAGGCCCCCGAGGACACTGCGTGAGTAAGGCGCGACAGTTCATGTATCGCGCATGTGCAGCTATCGCAGACTGGGGAGTCTTTGAACCTGCGACGGTGCGAATTGAGCTGTAGTGCCAACAAAATAGTTCTTATCTTTGCGGTTCTTTAATACACGTAAATTTTCTTAAACACTTTTTTATTGTGGACTAGGTTTTTGCCGCGACTGATAAAATTGTCGTCAGCTGACCAAAACTTATATGGAACTTACAATATTTATACCTACAGGTTTGTGGTGGTTTTGTTTTAGTAAAAGAATTTCGTAATAGCTTCAGGCTTTAAAGAGATTACCTCCTACATACAAGCAAAAAATAATGTAGGGCCACTGTCGACATTGATGGCTATGTTTTATCCAACTTTCTATTTATTTCTTTCGATCAGGAGAAACAAAAGAGATTGCGATTCAACATAACATACCTGGGCATTTGCTTCCTCTCCCAGTCATCAATAGTCAAGTTAGATTCGATTATGAACTTGATGGTAGTCGTCACCTCTAATATATTCTTAGAAGAGATGCACAAAATGGTATGCTCCATTGTGCATTCTTCTGTGTCTGCAAAACAAGAAAACAAAAAAATTATATGGTATTTATTAATTTACCTTGTATGTTTGTATCTTATTAAGTGCCGAGTGTACTTCCCCGGCGGTGAAGGGCAGCGACTGTGTGAGGGATTTCAGCGTTAAGGCCCCCGAGGACACTGCGTGAGTAAGGCGCGACAGTTCATGTATTGCGCATGTGCAGCTATCGCAGACTGGGGAGTCTTTGAACCTGCGACAGTGCGAATTGAGCTGTAGTGCCAACAAAATAGTTCTTATCTTTGCGGTTCTTTAATACACGTAAATTTTCTTAAACACTTTTTTATTGTGGACTAGGTTTTTGCCGCGACTGATAAAATTGTCGTCAGCTGACCAAAACTTATATGGAACTTACAATATTTATACCTACAGGTTTGTGGTGGTTTTGTTTTAGTAAAAGAATTTCGTAATAGCTTCAGGCTTTAAAGAGATTACCTCCTACATACAAGCAAAAAATAATGTAGGGCCACTGTCGACATTGATGGCTATGTTTTATCCAACTTTCTATTTATTTCTTTCGATCAGGAGAAACAAAAGAGATTGCGATTCAACATAACATACCTGGGCATTTGCTTCCTCTCCCAGTCATCAATAGTCAAGTTAGATTCGATTATGAACTTGATGGTAGTCGTCACCTCTAATATATTCTTAGAAGAGATGCACAGAATGGTATGCTCCATTGTGCATTCTTCTGTGTCTGCAAAACAAGAAAACAAAAAATTAATATGGTATTTGTTAATTTACCTTGTATGTTTGTATCTTATTAAGTGCCGAGTGTACTTCCCCGGCGGTGAAGGGCAGCGAATGTGTGAGGGATTTCAGCGTTAAGGCCCCCGAGGACACTGCGTGAGTAAGGCGCGACAGTTCATGTATCGCGCATGTGCAGCTATCGCAGACTGGGGAGTCTTTGAACCTGCGACAGTGCGAATTGAGCTGTAGTGCCAACAAAATAGTTCTTATCTTTGCGGTTCTTTAATACACGTAAATTTTCTTAAACACTTTTTTATTGTGGACTAGGTTTTTGCCGCGACTGATAAAATTGTCGTCAGCTGACCAAAACTTATATGGAACTTACAATATTTATACCTACAGGTTTGTGGTGGTTTTGTTTTAGTAAAAGAATTTCGTAATAGCTTCAGGCTTTAAAGAGATTATCTCCTACATACAAGCAAAAAATAATGTAGGGCCACTGTCGACATTGATGGCTATGTTTTATCCAACTTTCTATTTATTTCTTTCGATCAGGAGAAACAAAAGAGATTGCGATTCAACATAACATACCTGGGCATTTGCTTCCTCTCCCAGTCATCAATAGTCAAGTTAGATTCGATTATGAACTTGATGGTAGTCGTCACCTCTAATATATTCTTAGAAGAGATGCACAGAATGGTATGCTCCATTGTGCATTCTTCTGTGTCTGCAAAACAAGAAAACAAAAAATTTATATGGTATTTGTTAATTTACCTTGTATGTTTGTATCTTATTAAGTGCCGAGTGTACTTCCCCGGCGGTGAAGGGCAGCGACTGTGTGAGGGATTTCAGCGTTAAGGCCCCCGAGGACACTGCGTGAGTAAGGCGCGACAGTTCATGTATCGCGCATGTGCAGCTATCGCAGACTGGGGAGTCTTTGAACCTGCGACGGTGCGAATTGAGCTGTAGTGCCAACAAAATAGTTCTTATCTTTGCGGTTCTTTAATACACGTAAATTTTCTTAAACACTTTTTTATTGTGGACTAGGTTTTTGCCGCGACTGATAAAATTGTCGTCAGCTGACCAAAACTTATATGGAACTTACAATATTTATACCTACAGGTTTGTGGTGGTTTTGTTTTAGTAAAAGAATTTCGTAATAGCTTCAGGCTTTAAAGAGATTACCTCCTACATACAAGCAAAAATTGTAAAAAAAAAAACAAGTTAGATTATAATGTAGGGCCACTATCGACATTGATGGCTATGTTTTATCTAACTTTATATTTATTTCTTTCGATCAGGAGAAACAAAAGAGATTGCGATTCAACATAACATACCTGGGCATTTGCTTCCTCTCCCAGTCATCAATAGTCAAGTTAGATTCGATTATGAACTTGATGGTAGTCGTCACCTCTAATATATTCTTAGAAGAGATGCACAATATGGTATGCTCCATTGTGCATTCTTCTGTGTCTGCAAAACAAGAAAACAAAAAAATTATATGGTATTTATTAATTTACCTTGTATGTTTGTATCTTATTAAGTGCCGAGTGTACTTCCCCGGCGGTGAAGGGCAGCGACTGTGTGAGGGATTTCAGCGTTAAGGCCCCCGAGGACACTGCGTGAGTAAGGCGCGACAGTTCATGTATTGCGCATGTGCAGCTATCGCAGACTGGGGAGTCTTTGAACCTGCGACAGTGCGAATTGAGCTGTAGTGCCAACAAAATAGTTCTTATCTTTGCGGTTCTTTAATACACGTAAATTTTCTTAAACACTTTTTTATTGTGGACTAGGTTTTTGCCGCGACTGTTAAAATTGTCGTCAGCTGACCAAAACTTATATGGAACTTACAATATTTATACCTACAGGTTTGTGGTGGTTTTGTTTTAGTAAAAGAATTTCGTAATAGCTTCAGGCTTTAAAGAGATTACCTCCTACATACAAGCAAAAATTGTAAAAAAAAAACAAGTTAGATTATAATGTAGGGCCACTGTCGACATTGATGGCTATGTTTTATCTAACTTTATATTTATTTCTTTCGATCAGGAGAAACAAAAGAGATTGCGATTCAACATAACATACCTGGGCATTTGCTTCCTCTCCCAGTCATCAATAGTCAAGTTAGATTCGATTATGAACTTGATGGTAGTCGTCACCTCTAATATATTCTTAGAAGAGATGCACAAAATGGTATGCTCCATTGTGCATTCTTCTGTGTCTGCAAAACAAGAAAACAAAAAATTTATATGGTATTTATTAATTTACCTTGTATGTTTGTATCTTATTAAGTGCCGAGTGTACTTCCCCGGCGGTGAAGGGCAGCGACTGTGTGAGGGATTTCAGCGTTAAGGCCCCCGAGGACACTGCGTGAGTAAGGCGCGACAGTTCATGTATTGCGCATGTGTAGCTATCGCAGACTGGGGAGTCTTTGAACCTGCGACAGTGCGAATTGAGCTGTAGTGCCAACAAAATAGTTCTTATCTTTGCGGTTCTTTAATACACGTAAATTTTCTTAAACACTTTTTTATTGTGGACTAGGTTTTTGCCGCGACTGATAAAATTGTCGTCAGCTGACCAAAACTTATATGGAACTTACAATATTTATACCTACAGGTTTGTGGTGGTTTTGTTTTAGTAAAAGAATTTCAGAAAAAATTGTAAAAAAAAAAAACAACTTAGATTATAATGTAGGGCCACTGTCGACATTGATGGCTATGTTTTATCCAACTTTCTATTTATTTCTTTCGATCAGGAGAAACAAAAGAGATTGCGATTCAACATAACATACCTGGGCATTTGCTTCCTCTCCCAGTCATCAATAGTCAAGTTAGATTCGATTATGAACTTGATGGTAGTCGTCACCTCTAATATATTCTTAGAAGAGATGCACAGAATGGTATGCTCCATTGTGCATTCTTCTGTGTCTGCAAAACAAGAAAACAAAAAATTAATATGGTATTTGTTAATTTACCTTGTATGTTTGTATCTTATTAAGTGCCGAGTGTACTTCCCCGGCGGTGAAGGGCAGCGACTGTGTGAGGGATTTCAGCGTTAAGGCCCCCGAGGACACTGCGTGAGTAAGGCGCGACAGTTCATGTATCGCGCATGTGCAGCTATCGCAGACTGGGGAGTCTTTGAACCTGCGACGGTGCGAATTGAGCTGTAGTGCCAACAAAATAGTTCTTATCTTTGCGGTTCTTTAATACACGTAAATTTTCTTAAACACTTTTTTATTGTGGACTAGGTTTTTGCCGCGACTGATAAAATTGTCGTCAGCTGACCAAAACTTATATGGAACTTACAATATTTATACCTACAGGTTTGTGGTGGTTTTGTTTTAGTAAAAGAATTTCGTAATAGCTTCAGGCTTTAAAGAGATTACCTCCTACATACAAGCAAAAAATAATGTAGGGCCACTGTCGACATTGATGGCTATGTTTTATCCAACTTTCTATTTATTTCTTTCGATCAGGAGAAACAAAAGAGATTGCGATTCAACATAACATACCTGGGCATTTGCTTCCTCTCCCAGTCATCAATAGTCAAGTTAGATTCGATTATGAACTTGATGGTAGTCGTCACCTCTAATATATTCTTAGAAGAGATGCACAGAATGGTATGCTCCATTGTGCATTCTTCTGTGTCTGCAAAACAAGAAAACAAACAATTTATATGGTATTTATTAATTTACCTTGTATGTTTGTATCTTATTAAGTGCCGAGTGTACTTCCCCGGCGGTGAAGGGCAGCGAATGTGTGAGGGATTTCAGCGTTAAGGCCCCCGAGGACACTGCGTGAGTAAGGCGCGACAGTTCATGTATCGCGCATGTGCAGCTATCGCAGACTGGGGAGTCTTTGAACCTGCGACAGTGCGAATTGAGCTGTAGTGCCAACAAAATAGTTCTTATCTTTGCGGTTCTTTAATACACGTAAATTTTCTTAAACACTTTTTTATTGTGGACTAGGTTTTTGCCGCGACTGATAAAATTGTCGTCAGCTGACCAAAACTTATATGGAACTTACAATATTTATACCTACAGGTTTGTGGTGGTTTTGTTTTAGTAAAAGAATTTCGTAATAGCTTCAGGCTTTAAAGAGATTACCTCCTACATACAAGCAAAAAATAATGTAGGGCCACTGTCGACATTGATGGCTATGTTTTATCCAACTTTCTATTTATTTCTTTCGATCAGGAGAAACAAAAGAGATTGCGATTCAACATAACATACCTGGGCATTTGCTTCCTCTCCCAGTCATCAATAGTCAAGTTAGATTCGATTATGAACTTGATGGTAGTCGTCACCTCTAATATATTCTTAGAAGAGATGCACAGAATGGTATGCTCCATTGTGCATTCTTCTGTGTCTGCAAAACAAGAAAACAAAAAATTTATATGGTATTTGTTAATTTACCTTGTATGTTTGTATCTTATTAAGTGCCGAGTGTACTTCCCCGGCGGTGAAGGGCAGCGACTGTGTGAGGGATTTCAGCGTTAAGGCCCCCGAGGACACTGCGTGAGTAAGGCGCGACAGTTCATGTATCGCGCATGTGCAGCTATCGCAGACTGGGGAGTCTTTGAACCTGCGACGGTGCGAATTGAGCTGTAGTGCCAACAAAATAGTTCTTATCTTTGCGGTTCTTTAATACACGTAAATTTTCTTAAACACTTTTTTATTGTGGACTAGGTTTTTGCCGCGACTGATAAAATTGTCGTCAGCTGACCAAAACTTATATGGAACTTACAATATTTATACCTACAGGTTTGTGGTGGTTTTGTTTTAGTAAAAGAATTTCGTAATAGCTTCAGGCTTTAAAGAGATTACCTCCTACATACAAGCAAAAAATAATGTAGGGCCACTGTCGACATTGATGGCTATGTTTTATCCAACTTTCTATTTATTTCTTTCGATCAGGAGAAACAAAAGAGATTGCGATTCAACATAACATACCTGGGCATTTGCTTCCTCTCCCAGTCATCAATAGTCAAGTTAGATTCGATTATGAACTTGATGGTAGTCGTCACCTCTAATATATTCTTAGAAGAGATGCACAGAATGGTATGCTCCATTGTGCATTCTTCTGTGTCTGCAAAACAAGAAAACAAAAAATTAATATGGTATTTGTTAATTTACCTTGTATGTTTGTATCTTATTAAGTGCCGAGTGTACTTCCCCGGCGGTGAAGGGCAGCGACTGTGTGAGGGATTTCAGCGTTAAGGCCCCCGAGGACACTGCGTGAGTAAGGCGCGACAGTTCATGTATCGCGCATGTGCAGCTATCGCAGACTGGGGAGTCTTTGAACCTGCGACGGTGCGAATTGAGCTGTAGTGCCAACAAAATAGTTCTTATCTTTGCGGTTCTTTAATACACGTAAATTTTCTTAAACACTTTTTTATTGTGGACTAGGTTTTTGCCGCGACTGATAAAATTGTCGTCAGCTGACCAAAACTTATATGGAACTTACAATATTTATACCTACAGGTTTGTGGTGGTTTTGCTTTAGTAAAAGAATTTCGTAATAGCTTCAGGCTTTAAAGAGATTACCTCCTACATACAAGCAAAAAATAATGTAGGGCCACTGTCGACATTGATGGCTATGTTTTATCCAACTTTCTATTTATTTCTTTCGATCAGGAGAAACAAAAGAGATTGCGATTCAACATAACATACCTGGGCATTTGCTTCCTCTCCCAGTCATCAATAGTCAAGTTAGATTCGATTATGAACTTGATGGTAGTCGTCACCTCTAATATATTCTTAGAAGAGATGCACAGAATGGTATGCTCCATTGTGCATTCTTCTGTGTCTGCAAAACAAGAAAACAAACAATTTATATGGTATTTATTAATTTACCTTGTATGTTTGTATCTTATTAAGTGCCGAGTGTACTTCCCCGGCGGTGAAGGGCAGCGAATGTGTGAGGGATTTCAGCGTTAAGGCCCCCGAGGACACTGCGTGAGTAAGGCGCGACAGTTCATGTATCGCGCATGTGCAGCTATCGCAGACTGGGGAGTCTTTGAACCTGCGACAGTGCGAATTGAGCTGTAGTGCCAACAAAATAGTTCTTATCTTTGCGGTTCTTTAATACACGTAAATTTTCTTAAACACTTTTTTATTGTGGACTAGGTTTTTGCCGCGACTGATAAAATTGTCGTCAGCTGACCAAAACTTATATGGAACTTACAATATTTATACCTACAGGTTTGTGGTGGTTTTGTTTTAGTAAAAGAATTTCGTAATAGCTTCAGGCTTTAAAGAGATTACCTCCTACATACAAGCAAAAAATAATGTAGGGCCACTGTCGACATTGATGGCTATGTTTTATCCAACTTTCTATTTATTTCTTTCGATCAGGAGAAACAAAAGAGATTGCGATTCAACATAACATACCTGGGCATTTGCTTCCTCTCCCAGTCATCAATAGTCAAGTTAGATTCGATTATGAACTTGATGGTAGTCGTCACCTCTAATATATTCTTAGAAGAGATGCACAGAATGGTATGCTCCATTGTGCATTCTTCTGTGTCTGCAAAACAAGAAAACAAAAAATTTATATGGTATTTGTTAATTTACCTTGTATGTTTGTATCTTATTAAGTGCCGAGTGTACTTCCCCGGCGGTGAAGGGCAGCGACTGTGTGAGGGATTTCAGCGTTAAGGCCCCCGAGGACACTGCGTGAGTAAGGCGCGACAGTTCATGTATCGCGCATGTGCAGCTATCGCAGACTGGGGAGTCTTTGAACCTGCGACGGTGCGAATTGAGCTGTAGTGCCAACAAAATAGTTCTTATGTTTGCGGTTCTTTAATACACGTAAATTTTCTTAAACACTTTTTTATTGTGGACTAGGTTTTTGCCGCGACTGATAAAATTGTCGTCAGCTGACCAAAACTTATATGGAACTTACAATATTTATACCTACAGGTTTGTGGTGGTTTTGTTTTAGTAAAAGAATTTCGTAATAGCTTCAGGCTTTAAAGAGATTACCTCCTACATACAAGCAAAAAATAATGTAGGGCCACTGTCGACATTGATGGCTATGTTTTATCCAACTTTCTATTTATTTCTTTCGATCAGGAGAAACAAAAGAGATTGCGATTCAACATAACATACCTGGGCATTTGCTTCCTCTCCCAGTCATCAATAGTCAAGTTAGATTCGATTATGAACTTGATGGTAGTCGTCACCTCTAATATATTCTTAGAAGAGATGCACAGAATGGTATGCTCCATTGTGCATTCTTCTGTGTCTGCAAAACAAGAAAACAAACAATTTATATGGTATTTATTAATTTACCTTGTATGTTTGTATCTTATTAAGTGCCGAGTGTACTTCCCCGGCGGTGAAGGGCAGCGAATGTGTGAGGGATTTCAGCGTTAAGGCCCCCGAGGACACTGCGTGAGTAAGGCGCGACAGTTCATGTATCGCGCATGTGCAGCTATCGCAGACTGGGGAGTCTTTGAACCTGCGACAGTGCGAATTGAGCTGTAGTGCCAACAAAATAGTTCTTATCTTTGCGGTTCTTTAATACACGTAAATTTTCTTAAACACTTTTTTATTGTGGACTAGGTTTTTGCCGCGACTGATAAAATTGTCGTCAGCTGACCAAAACTTATATGGAACTTACAATATTTATACCTACAGGTTTGTGGTGGTTTTGTTTTAGTAAAAGAATTTCGTAATAGCTTCAGGCTTTAAAGAGATTACCTCCTACATACAAGCAAAAAATAATGTAGGGCCACTGTCGACATTGATGGCTATGTTTTATCCAACTTTCTATTTATTTCTTTCGATCAGGAGAAACAAAAGAGATTGCGATTCAACATAACATACCTGGGCATTTGCTTCCTCTCCCAGTCATCAATAGTCAAGTTAGATTCGATTATGAACTTGATGGTAGTCGTCACCTCTAATATATTCTTAGAAGAGATGCACAGAATGGTATGCTCCATTGTGCATTCTTCTGTGTCTGCAAAACAAGAAAACAAAAAATTAATATGGTATTTGTTAATTTACCTTGTATGTTTGTATCTTATTAAGTGCCGAGTGTACTTCCCCGGCGGTGAAGGGCAGCGACTGTGTGAGGGATTTCAGCGTTAAGGCCCCCGAGGACACTGCGTGAGTAAGGCGCGACAGTTCATGTATCGCGCATGTGCAGCTATCGCAGACTGGGGAGTCTTTGAACCTGCGACGGTGCGAATTGAGCTGTAGTGCCAACAAAATAGTTCTTATCTTTGCGGTTCTTTAATACACGTAAATTTTCTTAAACACTTTTTTATTGTGGACTAGGTTTTTGCCGCGACTGATAAAATTGTCGTCAGCTGACCAAAACTTATATGGAACTTACAATATTTATACCTACAGGTTTGTGGTGGTTTTGCTTTAGTAAAAGAATTTCGTAATAGCTTCAGGCTTTAAAGAGATTACCTCCTACATACAAGCAAAAAATAATGTAGGGCCACTGTCGACATTGATGGCTATGTTTTATCCAACTTTCTATTTATTTCTTTCGATCAGGAGAAACAAAAGAGATTGCGATTCAACATAACATACCTGGGCATTTGCTTCCTCTCCCAGTCATCAATAGTCAAGTTAGATTCGATTATGAACTTGATGGTAGTCGTCACCTCTAATATATTCTTAGAAGAGATGCACAGAATGGTATGCTCCATTGTGCATTCTTCTGTGTCTGCAAAACAAGAAAACAAACAATTTATATGGTATTTATTAATTTACCTTGTATGTTTGTATCTTATTAAGTGCCGAGTGTACTTCCCCGGCGGTGAAGGGCAGCGAATGTGTGAGGGATTTCAGCGTTAAGGCCCCCGAGGACACTGCGTGAGTAAGGCGCGACAGTTCATGTATCGCGCATGTGCAGCTATCGCAGACTGGGGAGTCTTTGAACCTGCGACAGTGCGAATTGAGCTGTAGTGCCAACAAAATAGTTCTTATCTTTGCGGTTCTTTAATACACGTAAATTTTCTTAAACACTTTTTTATTGTGGACTAGGTTTTTGCCGCGACTGATAAAATTGTCGTCAGCTGACCAAAACTTATATGGAACTTACAATATTTATACCTACAGGTTTGTGGTGGTTTTGTTTTAGTAAAAGAATTTCGTAATAGCTTCAGGCTTTAAAGAGATTACCTCCTACATACAAGCAAAAAATAATGTAGGGCCACTGTCGACATTGATGGCTATGTTTTATCCAACTTTCTATTTATTTCTTTCGATCAGGAGAAACAAAAGAGATTGCGATTCAACATAACATACCTGGGCATTTGCTTCCTCTCCCAGTCATCAATAGTCAAGTTAGATTCGATTATGAACTTGATGGTAGTCGTCACCTCTAATATATTCTTAGAAGAGATGCACAGAATGGTATGCTCCATTGTGCATTCTTCTGTGTCTGCAAAACAAGAAAACAAAAAATTTATATGGTATTTGTTAATTTACCTTGTATGTTTGTATCTTATTAAGTGCCGAGTGTACTTCCCCGGCGGTGAAGGGCAGCGACTGTGTGAGGGATTTCAGCGTTAAGGCCCCCGAGGACACTGCGTGAGTAAGGCGCGACAGTTCATGTATCGCGCATGTGCAGCTATCGCAGACTGGGGAGTCTTTGAACCTGCGACGGTGCGAATTGAGCTGTAGTGCCAACAAAATAGTTCTTATGTTTGCGGTTCTTTAATACACGTAAATTTTCTTAAACACTTTTTTATTGTGGACTAGGTTTTTGCCGCGACTGATAAAATTGTCGTCAGCTGACCAAAACTTATATGGAACTTACAATATTTATACCTACAGGTTTGTGGTGGTTTTGTTTTAGTAAAAGAATTTCGTAATAGCTTCAGGCTTTAAAGAGATTACCTCCTACATACAAGCAAAAAATAATGTAGGGCCACTGTCGACATTGATGGCTATGTTTTATCCAACTTTCTATTTATTTCTTTCGATCAGGAGAAACAAAAGAGATTGCGATTCAACATAACATACCTGGGCATTTGCTTCCTCTCCCAGTCATCAATAGTCAAGTTAGATTCGATTATGAACTTGATGGTAGTCGTCACCTCTAATATATTCTTAGAAGAGATGCACAGAATGGTATGCTCCATTGTGCATTCTTCTGTGTCTGCAAAACAAGAAAACAAACAATTTATATGGTATTTATTAATTTACCTTGTATGTTTGTATCTTATTAAGTGCCGAGTGTACTTCCCCGGCGGTGAAGGGCAGCGAATGTGTGAGGGATTTCAGCGTTAAGGCCCCCGAGGACACTGCGTGAGTAAGGCGCGACAGTTCATGTATCGCGCATGTGCAGCTATCGCAGACTGGGGAGTCTTTGAACCTGCGACAGTGCGAATTGAGCTGTAGTGCCAACAAAATAGTTCTTATCTTTGCGGTTCTTTAATACACGTAAATTTTCTTAAACACTTTTTTATTGTGGACTAGGTTTTTGCCGCGACTGATAAAATTGTCGTCAGCTGACCAAAACTTATATGGAACTTACAATATTTATACCTACAGGTTTGTGGTGGTTTTGTTTTAGTAAAAGAATTTCGTAATAGCTTCAGGCTTTAAAGAGATTACCTCCTACATACAAGCAAAAAATAATGTAGGGCCACTGTCGACATTGATGGCTATGTTTTATCCAACTTTCTATTTATTTCTTTCGATCAGGAGAAACAAAAGAGATTGCGATTCAACATAACATACCTGGGCATTTGCTTCCTCTCCCAGTCATCAATAGTCAAGTTAGATTCGATTATGAACTTGATGGTAGTCGTCACCTCTAATATATTCTTAGAAGAGATGCACAGAATGGTATGCTCCATTGTGCATTCTTCTGTGTCTGCAAAACAAGAAAACAAAAAATTAATATGGTATTTGTTAATTTACCTTGTATGTTTGTATCTTATTAAGTGCCGAGTGTACTTCCCCGGCGGTGAAGGGCAGCGACTGTGTGAGGGATTTCAGCGTTAAGGCCCCCGAGGACACTGCGTGAGTAAGGCGCGACAGTTCATGTATCGCGCATGTGCAGCTATCGCAGACTGGGGAGTCTTTGAACCTGCGACGGTGCGAATTGAGCTGTAGTGCCAACAAAATAGTTCTTATCTTTGCGGTTCTTTAATACACGTAAATTTTCTTAAACACTTTTTTATTGTGGACTAGGTTTTTGCCGCGACTGATAAAATTGTCGTCAGCTGACCAAAACTTATATGGAACTTACAATATTTATACCTACAGGTTTGTGGTGGTTTTGCTTTAGTAAAAGAATTTCGTAATAGCTTCAGGCTTTAAAGAGATTACCTCCTACATACAAGCAAAAAATATGTAGGGGCCACTGTCGACATTGATGGCTATGTTTTATCCAACTTTCTATTTATTTCTTTCGATCAGGAGAAACAAAAGAGATTGCGATTCAACATAACATACCTGGGCATTTGCTTCCTCTCCCAGTCATCAATAGTCAAGTTAGATTCGATTATGAACTTGATGGTAGTCGTCACCTCTAATATATTCTTAGAAGAGATGCACAGAATGGTATGCTCCATTGTGCATTCTTCTGTGTCTGCAAAACAAGAAAACAAACAATTTATATGGTATTTATTAATTTACCTTGTATGTTTGTATCTTATTAAGTGCCGAGTGTACTTCCCCGGCGGTGAAGGGCAGCGAATGTGTGAGGGATTTCAGCGTTAAGGCCCCCGAGGACACTGCGTGAGTAAGGCGCGACAGTTCATGTATCGCGCATGTGCAGCTATCGCAGACTGGGGAGTCTTTGAACCTGCGACAGTGCGAATTGAGCTGTAGTGCCAACAAAATAGTTCTTATCTTTGCGGTTCTTTAATACACGTAAATTTTCTTAAACACTTTTTTATTGTGGACTAGGTTTTTGCCGCGACTGATAAAATTGTCGTCAGCTGACCAAAACTTATATGGAACTTACAATATTTATACCTACAGGTTTGTGGTGGTTTTGTTTTAGTAAAAGAATTTCGTAATAGCTTCAGGCTTTAAAGAGATTACCTCCTACATACAAGCAAAAAATAATGTAGGGCCACTGTCGACATTGATGGCTATGTTTTATCCAACTTTCTATTTATTTCTTTCGATCAGGAGAAACAAAAGAGATTGCGATTCAACATAACATACCTGGGCATTTGCTTCCTCTCCCAGTCATCAATAGTCAAGTTAGATTCGATTATGAACTTGATGGTAGTCGTCACCTCTAATATATTCTTAGAAGAGATGCACAGAATGGTATGCTCCATTGTGCATTCTTCTGTGTCTGCAAAACAAGAAAACAAAAAATTTATATGGTATTTGTTAATTTACCTTGTATGTTTGTATCTTATTAAGTGCCGAGTGTACTTCCCCGGCGGTGAAGGGCAGCGACTGTGTGAGGGATTTCAGCGTTAAGGCCCCCGAGGACACTGCGTGAGTAAGGCGCGACAGTTCATGTATCGCGCATGTGCAGCTATCGCAGACTGGGGAGTCTTTGAACCTGCGACGGTGCGAATTGAGCTGTAGTGCCAACAAAATAGTTCTTATCTTTGCGGTTCTTTAATACACGTAAATTTTCTTAAACACTTTTTTATTGTGGACTAGGTTTTTGCCGCGACTGATAAAATTGTCGTCAGCTGACCAAAACTTATATGGAACTTACAATATTTATACCTACAGGTTTGTGGTGGTTTTGTTTTAGTAAAAGAATTTCGTAATAGCTTCAGGCTTTAAAGAGATTACCTCCTACATACAAGCAAAAAATAATGTAGGGCCACTGTCGACATTGATGGCTATGTTTTATCCAACTTTCTATTTATTTCTTTCGATCAGGAGAAACAAAAGAGATTGCGATTCAACATAACATACCTGGGCATTTGCTTCCTCTCCCAGTCATCAATAGTCAAGTTAGATTCGATTATGAACTTGATGGTAGTCGTCACCTCTAATATATTCTTAGAAGAGATGCACAAAATGGTATGCTCCATTGTGCATTCTTCTGTGTCTGCAAAACAAGAAAACAAAAAAATTATATGGTATTTATTAATTTACCTTGTATGTTTGTATCTTATTAAGTGCCGAGTGTACTTCCCCGGCGGTGAAGGGCAGCGACTGTGTGAGGGATTTCAGCGTTAAGGCCCCCGAGGACACTGCGTGAGTAAGGCGCGACAGTTCATGTATTGCGCATGTGCAGCTATCGCAGACTGGGGAGTCTTTGAACCTGCGACAGTGCGAATTGAGCTGTAGTGCCAACAAAATAGTTCTTATCTTTGCGGTTCTTTAATACACGTAAATTTTCTTAAACACTTTTTTATTGTGGACTAGGTTTTTGCCGCGACTGATAAAATTGTCGTCAGCTGACCAAAACTTATATGGAACTTACAATATTTATACCTACAGGTTTGTGGTGGTTTTGTTTTAGTAAAAGAATTTCGTAATAGCTTCAGGCTTTAAAGAGATTACCTCCTACATACAAGCAAAAAATAATGTAGGGCCACTGTCGACATTGATGGCTATGTTTTATCCAACTTTCTATTTATTTCTTTCGATCAGGAGAAACAAAAGAGATTGCGATTCAACATAACATACCTGGGCATTTGCTTCCTCTCCCAGTCATCAATAGTCAAGTTAGATTCGATTATGAACTTGATGGTAGTCGTCACCTCTAATATATTCTTAGAAGAGATGCACAGAATGGTATGCTCCATTGTGCATTCTTCTGTGTCTGCAAAACAAGAAAACAAACAATTTATATGGTATTTATTAATTTACCTTGTATGTTTGTATCTTATTAAGTGCCGAGTGTACTTCCCCGGCGGTGAAGGGCAGCGAATGTGTGAGGGATTTCAGCGTTAAGGCCCCCGAGGACACTGCGTGAGTAAGGCGCGACAGTTCATGTATCGCGCATGTGCAGCTATCGCAGACTGGGGAGTCTTTGAACCTGCGACAGTGCGAATTGAGCTGTAGTGCCAACAAAATAGTTCTTATCTTTGCGGTTCTTTAATACACGTAAATTTTCTTAAACACTTTTTTATTGTGGACTAGGTTTTTGCCGCGACTGATAAAATTGTCGTCAGCTGACCAAAACTTATATGGAACTTACAATATTTATACCTACAGGTTTGTGGTGGTTTTGTTTTAGTAAAAGAATTTCGTAATAGCTTCAGGCTTTAAAGAGATTACCTCCTACATACAAGCAAAAAATAATGTAGGGCCACTGTCGACATTGATGGCTATGTTTTATCCAACTTTCTATTTATTTCTTTCGATCAGGAGAAACAAAAGAGATTGCGATTCAACATAACATACCTGGGCATTTGCTTCCTCTCCCAGTCATCAATAGTCAAGTTAGATTCGATTATGAACTTGATGGTAGTCGTCACCTCTAATATATTCTTAGAAGAGATGCACAGAATGGTATGCTCCATTGTGCATTCTTCTGTGTCTGCAAAACAAGAAAACAAAAAATTTATATGGTATTTGTTAATTTACCTTGTATGTTTGTATCTTATTAAGTGCCGAGTGTACTTCCCCGGCGGTGAAGGGCAGCGACTGTGTGAGGGATTTCAGCGTTAAGGCCCCCGAGGACACTGCGTGAGTAAGGCGCGACAGTTCATGTATCGCGCATGTGCAGCTATCGCAGACTGGGGAGTCTTTGAACCTGCGACGGTGCGAATTGAGCTGTAGTGCCAACAAAATAGTTCTTATGTTTGCGGTTCTTTAATACACGTAAATTTTCTTAAACACTTTTTTATTGTGGACTAGGTTTTTGCCGCGACTGATAAAATTGTCGTCAGCTGACCAAAACTTATATGGAACTTACAATATTTATACCTACAGGTTTGTGGTGGTTTTGTTTTAGTAAAAGAATTTCGTAATAGCTTCAGGCTTTAAAGAGATTACCTCCTACATACAAGCAAAAAATAATGTAGGGCCACTGTCGACATTGATGGCTATGTTTTATCCAACTTTCTATTTATTTCTTTCGATCAGGAGAAACAAAAGAGATTGCGATTCAACATAACATACCTGGGCATTTGCTTCCTCTCCCAGTCATCAATAGTCAAGTTAGATTCGATTATGAACTTGATGGTAGTCGTCACCTCTAATATATTCTTAGAAGAGATGCACAAAATGGTATGCTCCATTGTGCATTCTTCTGTGTCTGCAAAACAAGAAAACAAAAAAATTATATGGTATTTATTAATTTACCTTGTATGTTTGTATCTTATTAAGTGCCGAGTGTACTTCCCCGGCGGTGAAGGGCAGCGACTGTGTGAGGGATTTCAGCGTTAAGGCCCCCGAGGACACTGCGTGAGTAAGGCGCGACAGTTCATGTATTGCGCATGTGCAGCTATCGCAGACTGGGGAGTCTTTGAACCTGCGACAGTGCGAATTGAGCTGTAGTGCCAACAAAATAGTTCTTATCTTTGCGGTTCTTTAATACACGTAAATTTTCTTAAACACTTTTTTATTGTGGACTAGGTTTTTGCCGCGACTGATAAAATTGTCGTCAGCTGACCAAAACTTATATGGAACTTACAATATTTATACCTACAGGTTTGTGGTGGTTTTGTTTTAGTAAAAGAATTTCGTAATAGCTTCAGGCTTTAAAGAGATTACCTCCTACATACAAGCAAAAAATAATGTAGGGCCACTGTCGACATTGATGGCTATGTTTTATCCAACTTTCTATTTATTTCTTTCGATCAGGAGAAACAAAAGAGATTGCGATTCAACATAACATACCTGGGCATTTGCTTCCTCTCCCAGTCATCAATAGTCAAGTTAGATTCGATTATGAACTTGATGGTAGTCGTCACCTCTAATATATTCTTAGAAGAGATGCACAGAATGGTATGCTCCATTGTGCATTCTTCTGTGTCTGCAAAACAAGAAAACAAACAATTTATATGGTATTTATTAATTTACCTTGTATGTTTGTATCTTATTAAGTGCCGAGTGTACTTCCCCGGCGGTGAAGGGCAGCGAATGTGTGAGGGATTTCAGCGTTAAGGCCCCCGAGGACACTGCGTGAGTAAGGCGCGACAGTTCATGTATCGCGCATGTGCAGCTATCGCAGACTGGGGAGTCTTTGAACCTGCGACAGTGCGAATTGAGCTGTAGTGCCAACAAAATAGTTCTTATCTTTGCGGTTCTTTAATACACGTAAATTTTCTTAAACACTTTTTTATTGTGGACTAGGTTTTTGCCGCGACTGATAAAATTGTCGTCAGCTGACCAAAACTTATATGGAACTTACAATATTTATACCTACAGGTTTGTGGTGGTTTTGTTTTAGTAAAAGAATTTCGTAATAGCTTCAGGCTTTAAAGAGATTACCTCCTACATACAAGCAAAAAATAATGTAGGGCCACTGTCGACATTGATGGCTATGTTTTATCCAACTTTCTATTTATTTCTTTCGATCAGGAGAAACAAAAGAGATTGCGATTCAACATAACATACCTGGGCATTTGCTTCCTCTCCCAGTCATCAATAGTCAAGTTAGATTCGATTATGAACTTGATGGTAGTCGTCACCTCTAATATATTCTTAGAAGAGATGCACAGAATGGTATGCTCCATTGTGCATTCTTCTGTGTCTGCAAAACAAGAAAACAAAAAATTTATATGGTATTTGTTAATTTACCTTGTATGTTTGTATCTTATTAAGTGCCGAGTGTACTTCCCCGGCGGTGAAGGGCAGCGACTGTGTGAGGGATTTCAGCGTTAAGGCCCCCGAGGACACTGCGTGAGTAAGGCGCGACAGTTCATGTATCGCGCATGTGCAGCTATCGCAGACTGGGGAGTCTTTGAACCTGCGACGGTGCGAATTGAGCTGTAGTGCCAACAAAATAGTTCTTATCTTTGCGGTTCTTTAATACACGTAAATTTTCTTAAACACTTTTTTATTGTGGACTAGGTTTTTGCCGCGACTGATAAAATTGTCGTCAGCTGACCAAAACTTATATGGAACTTACAATATTTATACCTACAGGTTTGTGGTGGTTTTGTTTTAGTAAAAGAATTTCGTAATAGCTTCAGGCTTTAAAGAGATTACCTCCTACATACAAGCAAAAAATAATGTAGGGCCACTGTCGACATTGATGGCTATGTTTTATCCAACTTTCTATTTATTTCTTTCGATCAGGAGAAACAAAAGAGATTGCGATTCAACATAACATACCTGGGCATTTGCTTCCTCTCCCAGTCATCAATAGTCAAGTTAGATTCGATTATGAACTTGATGGTAGTCGTCACCTCTAATATATTCTTAGAAGAGATGCACAAAATGGTATGCTCCATTGTGCATTCTTCTGTGTCTGCAAAACAAGAAAACAAAAAAATTATATGGTATTTATTAATTTACCTTGTATGTTTGTATCTTATTAAGTGCCGAGTGTACTTCCCCGGCGGTGAAGGGCAGCGACTGTGTGAGGGATTTCAGCGTTAAGGCCCCCGAGGACACTGCGTGAGTAAGGCGCGACAGTTCATGTATTGCGCATGTGCAGCTATCGCAGACTGGGGAGTCTTTGAACCTGCGACAGTGCGAATTGAGCTGTAGTGCCAACAAAATAGTTCTTATCTTTGCGGTTCTTTAATACACGTAAATTTTCTTAAACACTTTTTTATTGTGGACTAGGTTTTTGCCGCGACTGATAAAATTGTCGTCAGCTGACCAAAACTTATATGGAACTTACAATATTTATACCTACAGGTTTGTGGTGGTTTTGTTTTAGTAAAAGAATTTCGTAATAGCTTCAGGCTTTAAAGAGATTACCTCCTACATACAAGCAAAAAATAATGTAGGGCCACTGTCGACATTGATGGCTATGTTTTATCCAACTTTCTATTTATTTCTTTCGATCAGGAGAAACAAAAGAGATTGCGATTCAACATAACATACCTGGGCATTTGCTTCCTCTCCCAGTCATCAATAGTCAAGTTAGATTCGATTATGAACTTGATGGTAGTCGTCACCTCTAATATATTCTTAGAAGAGATGCACAGAATGGTATGCTCCATTGTGCATTCTTCTGTGTCTGCAAAACAAGAAAACAAACAATTTATATGGTATTTATTAATTTACCTTGTATGTTTGTATCTTATTAAGTGCCGAGTGTACTTCCCCGGCGGTGAAGGGCAGCGAATGTGTGAGGGATTTCAGCGTTAAGGCCCCCGAGGACACTGCGTGAGTAAGGCGCGACAGTTCATGTATCGCGCATGTGCAGCTATCGCAGACTGGGGAGTCTTTGAACCTGCGACAGTGCGAATTGAGCTGTAGTGCCAACAAAATAGTTCTTATCTTTGCGGTTCTTTAATACACGTAAATTTTCTTAAACACTTTTTTATTGTGGACTAGGTTTTTGCCGCGACTGATAAAATTGTCGTCAGCTGACCAAAACTTATATGGAACTTACAATATTTATACCTACAGGTTTGTGGTGGTTTTGTTTTAGTAAAAGAATTTCGTAATAGCTTCAGGCTTTAAAGAGATTACCTCCTACATACAAGCAAAAAATAATGTAGGGCCACTGTCGACATTGATGGCTATGTTTTATCCAACTTTCTATTTATTTCTTTCGATCAGGAGAAACAAAAGAGATTGCGATTCAACATAACATACCTGGGCATTTGCTTCCTCTCCCAGTCATCAATAGTCAAGTTAGATTCGATTATGAACTTGATGGTAGTCGTCACCTCTAATATATTCTTAGAAGAGATGCACAGAATGGTATGCTCCATTGTGCATTCTTCTGTGTCTGCAAAACAAGAAAACAAAAAATTTATATGGTATTTGTTAATTTACCTTGTATGTTTGTATCTTATTAAGTGCCGAGTGTACTTCCCCGGCGGTGAAGGGCAGCGACTGTGTGAGGGATTTCAGCGTTAAGGCCCCCGAGGACACTGCGTGAGTAAGGCGCGACAGTTCATGTATCGCGCATGTGCAGCTATCGCAGACTGGGGAGTCTTTGAACCTGCGACGGTGCGAATTGAGCTGTAGTGCCAACAAAATAGTTCTTATCTTTGCGGTTCTTTAATACACGTAAATTTTCTTAAACACTTTTTTATTGTGGACTAGGTTTTTGCCGCGACTGATAAAATTGTCGTCAGCTGACCAAAACTTATATGGAACTTACAATATTTATACCTACAGGTTTGTGGTGGTTTTGCTTTAGTAAAAGAATTTCGTAATAGCTTCAGGCTTTAAAGAGATTACCTCCTACATACAAGCAAAAAATAATGTAGGGCCACTGTCGACATTGATGGCTATGTTTTATCCAACTTTCTATTTATTTCTTTCGATCAGGAGAAACAAAAGAGATTGCGATTCAACATAACATACCTGGGCATTTGCTTCCTCTCCCAGTCATCAATAGTCAAGTTAGATTCGATTATGAACTTGATGGTAGTCGTCACCTCTAATATATTCTTAGAAGAGATGCACAGAATGGTATGCTCCATTGTGCATTCTTCTGTGTCTGCAAAACAAGAAAACAAACAATTTATATGGTATTTATTAATTTACCTTGTATGTTTGTATCTTATTAAGTGCCGAGTGTACTTCCCCGGCGGTGAAGGGCAGCGAATGTGTGAGGGATTTCAGCGTTAAGGCCCCCGAGGACACTGCGTGAGTAAGGCGCGACAGTTCATGTATCGCGCATGTGCAGCTATCGCAGACTGGGGAGTCTTTGAACCTGCGACAGTGCGAATTGAGCTGTAGTGCCAACAAAATAGTTCTTATCTTTGCGGTTCTTTAATACACGTAAATTTTCTTAAACACTTTTTTATTGTGGACTAGGTTTTTGCCGCGACTGATAAAATTGTCGTCAGCTGACCAAAACTTATATGGAACTTACAATATTTATACCTACAGGTTTGTGGTGGTTTTGTTTTAGTAAAAGAATTTCGTAATAGCTTCAGGCTTTAAAGAGATTACCTCCTACATACAAGCAAAAAATAATGTAGGGCCACTGTCGACATTGATGGCTATGTTTTATCCAACTTTCTATTTATTTCTTTCGATCAGGAGAAACAAAAGAGATTGCGATTCAACATAACATACCTGGGCATTTGCTTCCTCTCCCAGTCATCAATAGTCAAGTTAGATTCGATTATGAACTTGATGGTAGTCGTCACCTCTAATATATTCTTAGAAGAGATGCACAGAATGGTATGCTCCATTGTGCATTCTTCTGTGTCTGCAAAACAAGAAAACAAAAAATTTATATGGTATTTGTTAATTTACCTTGTATGTTTGTATCTTATTAAGTGCCGAGTGTACTTCCCCGGCGGTGAAGGGCAGCGACTGTGTGAGGGATTTCAGCGTTAAGGCCCCCGAGGACACTGCGTGAGTAAGGCGCGACAGTTCATGTATCGCGCATGTGCAGCTATCGCAGACTGGGGAGTCTTTGAACCTGCGACGGTGCGAATTGAGCTGTAGTGCCAACAAAATAGTTCTTATCTTTGCGGTTCTTTAATACACGTAAATTTTCTTAAACACTTTTTTATTGTGGACTAGGTTTTTGCCGCGACTGATAAAATTGTCGTCAGCTGACCAAAACTTATATGGAACTTACAATATTTATACCTACAGGTTTGTGGTGGTTTTGTTTTAGTAAAAGAATTTCGTAATAGCTTCAGGCTTTAAAGAGATTACCTCCTACATACAAGCAAAAAATAATGTAGGGCCACTGTCGACATTGATGGCTATGTTTTATCCAACTTTCTATTTATTTCTTTCGATCAGGAGAAACAAAAGAGATTGCGATTCAACATAACATACCTGGGCATTTGCTTCCTCTCCCAGTCATCAATAGTCAAGTTAGATTCGATTATGAACTTGATGGTAGTCGTCACCTCTAATATATTCTTAGAAGAGATGCACAGAATGGTATGCTCCATTGTGCATTCTTCTGTGTCTGCAAAACAAGAAAACAAAAAATTAATATGGTATTTGTTAATTTACCTTGTATGTTTGTATCTTATTAAGTGCCGAGTGTACTTCCCCGGCGGTGAAGGGCAGCGACTGTGTGAGGGATTTCAGCGTTAAGGCCCCCGAGGACACTGCGTGAGTAAGGCGCGACAGTTCATGTATCGCGCATGTGCAGCTATCGCAGACTGGGGAGTCTTTGAACCTGCGACGGTGCGAATTGAGCTGTAGTGCCAACAAAATAGTTCTTATCTTTGCGGTTCTTTAATACACGTAAATTTTCTTAAACACTTTTTTATTGTGGACTAGGTTTTTGCCGCGACTGATAAAATTGTCGTCAGCTGACCAAAACTTATATGGAACTTACAATATTTATACCTACAGGTTTGTGGTGGTTTTGCTTTAGTAAAAGAATTTCGTAATAGCTTCAGGCTTTAAAGAGATTACCTCCTACATACAAGCAAAAAATAATGTAGGGCCACTGTCGACATTGATGGCTATGTTTTATCCAACTTTCTATTTATTTCTTTCGATCAGGAGAAACAAAAGAGATTGCGATTCAACATAACATACCTGGGCATTTGCTTCCTCTCCCAGTCATCAATAGTCAAGTTAGATTCGATTATGAACTTGATGGTAGTCGTCACCTCTAATATATTCTTAGAAGAGATGCACAGAATGGTATGCTCCATTGTGCATTCTTCTGTGTCTGCAAAACAAGAAAACAAAAAATTTATATGGTATTTGTTAATTTACCTTGTATGTTTGTATCTTATTAAGTGCCGAGTGTACTTCCCCGGCGGTGAAGGGCAGCGACTGTGTGAGGGATTTCAGCGTTAAGGCCCCCGAGGACACTGCGTGAGTAAGGCGCGACAGTTCATGTATCGCGCATGTGCAGCTATCGCAGACTGGGGAGTCTTTGAACCTGCGACGGTGCGAATTGAGCTGTAGTGCCAACAAAATAGTTCTTATCTTTGCGGTTCTTTAATACACGTAAATTTTCTTAAACACTTTTTTATTGTGGACTAGGTTTTTGCCGCGACTGATAAAATTGTCGTCAGCTGACCAAAACTTATATGGAACTTACAATATTTATACCTACAGGTTTGTGGTGGTTTTGCTTTAGTAAAAGAATTTCGTAATAGCTTCAGGCTTTAAAGAGATTACCTCCTACATACAAGCAAAAAATAATGTAGGGCCACTGTCGACATTGATGGCTATGTTTTATCCAACTTTCTATTTATTTCTTTCGATCAGGAGAAACAAAAGAGATTGCGATTCAACATAACATACCTGGGCATTTGCTTCCTCTCCCAGTCATCAATAGTCAAGTTAGATTCGATTATGAACTTGATGGTAGTCGTCACCTCTAATATATTCTTAGAAGAGATGCACAGAATGGTATGCTCCATTGTGCATTCTTCTGTGTCTGCAAAACAAGAAAACAAACAATTTATATGGTATTTATTAATTTACCTTGTATGTTTGTATCTTATTAAGTGCCGAGTGTACTTCCCCGGCGGTGAAGGGCAGCGAATGTGTGAGGGATTTCAGCGTTAAGGCCCCCGAGGACACTGCGTGAGTAAGGCGCGACAGTTCATGTATCGCGCATGTGCAGCTATCGCAGACTGGGGAGTCTTTGAACCTGCGACAGTGCGAATTGAGCTGTAGTGCCAACAAAATAGTTCTTATCTTTGCGGTTCTTTAATACACGTAAATTTTCTTAAACACTTTTTTATTGTGGACTAGGTTTTTGCCGCGACTGATAAAATTGTCGTCAGCTGACCAAAACTTATATGGAACTTACAATATTTATACCTACAGGTTTGTGGTGGTTTTGTTTTAGTAAAAGAATTTCGTAATAGCTTCAGGCTTTAAAGAGATTACCTCCTACATACAAGCAAAAAATAATGTAGGGCCACTGTCGACATTGATGGCTATGTTTTATCCAACTTTCTATTTATTTCTTTCGATCAGGAGAAACAAAAGAGATTGCGATTCAACATAACATACCTGGGCATTTGCTTCCTCTCCCAGTCATCAATAGTCAAGTTAGATTCGATTATGAACTTGATGGTAGTCGTCACCTCTAATATATTCTTAGAAGAGATGCACAGAATGGTATGCTCCATTGTGCATTCTTCTGTGTCTGCAAAACAAGAAAACAAAAAATTTATATGGTATTTGTTAATTTACCTTGTATGTTTGTATCTTATTAAGTGCCGAGTGTACTTCCCCGGCGGTGAAGGGCAGCGACTGTGTGAGGGATTTCAGCGTTAAGGCCCCCGAGGACACTGCGTGAGTAAGGCGCGACAGTTCATGTATCGCGCATGTGCAGCTATCGCAGACTGGGGAGTCTTTGAACCTGCGACGGTGCGAATTGAGCTGTAGTGCCAACAAAATAGTTCTTATCTTTGCGGTTCTTTAATACACGTAAATTTTCTTAAACACTTTTTTATTGTGGACTAGGTTTTTGCCGCGACTGATAAAATTGTCGTCAGCTGACCAAAACTTATATGGAACTTACAATATTTATACCTACAGGTTTGTGGTGGTTTTGTTTTAGTAAAAGAATTTCGTAATAGCTTCAGGCTTTAAAGAGATTACCTCCTACATACAAGCAAAAAATAATGTAGGGCCACTGTCGACATTGATGGCTATGTTTTATCCAACTTTCTATTTATTTCTTTCGATCAGGAGAAACAAAAGAGATTGCGATTCAACATAACATACCTGGGCATTTGCTTCCTCTCCCAGTCATCAATAGTCAAGTTAGATTCGATTATGAACTTGATGGTAGTCGTCACCTCTAATATATTCTTAGAAGAGATGCACAAAATGGTATGCTCCATTGTGCATTCTTCTGTGTCTGCAAAACAAGAAAACAAAAAAATTATATGGTATTTATTAATTTACCTTGTATGTTTGTATCTTATTAAGTGCCGAGTGTACTTCCCCGGCGGTGAAGGGCAGCGACTGTGTGAGGGATTTCAGCGTTAAGGCCCCCGAGGACACTGCGTGAGTAAGGCGCGACAGTTCATGTATTGCGCATGTGCAGCTATCGCAGACTGGGGAGTCTTTGAACCTGCGACAGTGCGAATTGAGCTGTAGTGCCAACAAAATAGTTCTTATCTTTGCGGTTCTTTAATACACGTAAATTTTCTTAAACACTTTTTTATTGTGGACTAGGTTTTTGCCGCGACTGATAAAATTGTCGTCAGCTGACCAAAACTTATATGGAACTTACAATATTTATACCTACAGGTTTGTGGTGGTTTTGTTTTAGTAAAAGAATTTCGTAATAGCTTCAGGCTTTAAAGAGATTACCTCCTACATACAAGCAAAAAATAATGTAGGGCCACTGTCGACATTGATGGCTATGTTTTATCCAACTTTCTATTTATTTCTTTCGATCAGGAGAAACAAAAGAGATTGCGATTCAACATAACATACCTGGGCATTTGCTTCCTCTCCCAGTCATCAATAGTCAAGTTAGATTCGATTATGAACTTGATGGTAGTCGTCACCTCTAATATATTCTTAGAAGAGATGCACAGAATGGTATGCTCCATTGTGCATTCTTCTGTGTCTGCAAAACAAGAAAACAAACAATTTATATGGTATTTATTAATTTACCTTGTATGTTTGTATCTTATTAAGTGCCGAGTGTACTTCCCCGGCGGTGAAGGGCAGCGAATGTGTGAGGGATTTCAGCGTTAAGGCCCCCGAGGACACTGCGTGAGTAAGGCGCGACAGTTCATGTATCGCGCATGTGCAGCTATCGCAGACTGGGGAGTCTTTGAACCTGCGACAGTGCGAATTGAGCTGTAGTGCCAACAAAATAGTTCTTATCTTTGCGGTTCTTTAATACACGTAAATTTTCTTAAACACTTTTTTATTGTGGACTAGGTTTTTGCCGCGACTGATAAAATTGTCGTCAGCTGACCAAAACTTATATGGAACTTACAATATTTATACCTACAGGTTTGTGGTGGTTTTGTTTTAGTAAAAGAATTTCGTAATAGCTTCAGGCTTTAAAGAGATTACCTCCTACATACAAGCAAAAAATAATGTAGGGCCACTGTCGACATTGATGGCTATGTTTTATCCAACTTTCTATTTATTTCTTTCGATCAGGAGAAACAAAAGAGATTGCGATTCAACATAACATACCTGGGCATTTGCTTCCTCTCCCAGTCATCAATAGTCAAGTTAGATTCGATTATGAACTTGATGGTAGTCGTCACCTCTAATATATTCTTAGAAGAGATGCACAGAATGGTATGCTCCATTGTGCATTCTTCTGTGTCTGCAAAACAAGAAAACAAAAAATTTATATGGTATTTGTTAATTTACCTTGTATGTTTGTATCTTATTAAGTGCCGAGTGTACTTCCCCGGCGGTGAAGGGCAGCGACTGTGTGAGGGATTTCAGCGTTAAGGCCCCCGAGGACACTGCGTGAGTAAGGCGCGACAGTTCATGTATCGCGCATGTGCAGCTATCGCAGACTGGGGAGTCTTTGAACCTGCGACGGTGCGAATTGAGCTGTAGTGCCAACAAAATAGTTCTTATGTTTGCGGTTCTTTAATACACGTAAATTTTCTTAAACACTTTTTTATTGTGGACTAGGTTTTTGCCGCGACTGATAAAATTGTCGTCAGCTGACCAAAACTTATATGGAACTTACAATATTTATACCTACAGGTTTGTGGTGGTTTTGTTTTAGTAAAAGAATTTCGTAATAGCTTCAGGCTTTAAAGAGATTACCTCCTACATACAAGCAAAAAATAATGTAGGGCCACTGTCGACATTGATGGCTATGTTTTATCCAACTTTCTATTTATTTCTTTCGATCAGGAGAAACAAAAGAGATTGCGATTCAACATAACATACCTGGGCATTTGCTTCCTCTCCCAGTCATCAATAGTCAAGTTAGATTCGATTATGAACTTGATGGTAGTCGTCACCTCTAATATATTCTTAGAAGAGATGCACAAAATGGTATGCTCCATTGTGCATTCTTCTGTGTCTGCAAAACAAGAAAACAAAAAAATTATATGGTATTTATTAATTTACCTTGTATGTTTGTATCTTATTAAGTGCCGAGTGTACTTCCCCGGCGGTGAAGGGCAGCGACTGTGTGAGGGATTTCAGCGTTAAGGCCCCCGAGGACACTGCGTGAGTAAGGCGCGACAGTTCATGTATTGCGCATGTGCAGCTATCGCAGACTGGGGAGTCTTTGAACCTGCGACAGTGCGAATTGAGCTGTAGTGCCAACAAAATAGTTCTTATCTTTGCGGTTCTTTAATACACGTAAATTTTCTTAAACACTTTTTTATTGTGGACTAGGTTTTTGCCGCGACTGATAAAATTGTCGTCAGCTGACCAAAACTTATATGGAACTTACAATATTTATACCTACAGGTTTGTGGTGGTTTTGTTTTAGTAAAAGAATTTCGTAATAGCTTCAGGCTTTAAAGAGATTACCTCCTACATACAAGCAAAAAATAATGTAGGGCCACTGTCGACATTGATGGCTATGTTTTATCCAACTTTCTATTTATTTCTTTCGATCAGGAGAAACAAAAGAGATTGCGATTCAACATAACATACCTGGGCATTTGCTTCCTCTCCCAGTCATCAATAGTCAAGTTAGATTCGATTATGAACTTGATGGTAGTCGTCACCTCTAATATATTCTTAGAAGAGATGCACAGAATGGTATGCTCCATTGTGCATTCTTCTGTGTCTGCAAAACAAGAAAACAAACAATTTATATGGTATTTATTAATTTACCTTGTATGTTTGTATCTTATTAAGTGCCGAGTGTACTTCCCCGGCGGTGAAGGGCAGCGAATGTGTGAGGGATTTCAGCGTTAAGGCCCCCGAGGACACTGCGTGAGTAAGGCGCGACAGTTCATGTATCGCGCATGTGCAGCTATCGCAGACTGGGGAGTCTTTGAACCTGCGACAGTGCGAATTGAGCTGTAGTGCCAACAAAATAGTTCTTATCTTTGCGGTTCTTTAATACACGTAAATTTTCTTAAACACTTTTTTATTGTGGACTAGGTTTTTGCCGCGACTGATAAAATTGTCGTCAGCTGACCAAAACTTATATGGAACTTACAATATTTATACCTACAGGTTTGTGGTGGTTTTGTTTTAGTAAAAGAATTTCGTAATAGCTTCAGGCTTTAAAGAGATTACCTCCTACATACAAGCAAAAAATAATGTAGGGCCACTGTCGACATTGATGGCTATGTTTTATCCAACTTTCTATTTATTTCTTTCGATCAGGAGAAACAAAAGAGATTGCGATTCAACATAACATACCTGGGCATTTGCTTCCTCTCCCAGTCATCAATAGTCAAGTTAGATTCGATTATGAACTTGATGGTAGTCGTCACCTCTAATATATTCTTAGAAGAGATGCACAGAATGGTATGCTCCATTGTGCATTCTTCTGTGTCTGCAAAACAAGAAAACAAAAAATTTATATGGTATTTGTTAATTTACCTTGTATGTTTGTATCTTATTAAGTGCCGAGTGTACTTCCCCGGCGGTGAAGGGCAGCGACTGTGTGAGGGATTTCAGCGTTAAGGCCCCCGAGGACACTGCGTGAGTAAGGCGCGACAGTTCATGTATCGCGCATGTGCAGCTATCGCAGACTGGGGAGTCTTTGAACCTGCGACGGTGCGAATTGAGCTGTAGTGCCAACAAAATAGTTCTTATCTTTGCGGTTCTTTAATACACGTAAATTTTCTTAAACACTTTTTTATTGTGGACTAGGTTTTTGCCGCGACTGATAAAATTGTCGTCAGCTGACCAAAACTTATATGGAACTTACAATATTTATACCTACAGGTTTGTGGTGGTTTTGTTTTAGTAAAAGAATTTCGTAATAGCTTCAGGCTTTAAAGAGATTACCTCCTACATACAAGCAAAAAATAATGTAGGGCCACTGTCGACATTGATGGCTATGTTTTATCCAACTTTCTATTTATTTCTTTCGATCAGGAGAAACAAAAGAGATTGCGATTCAACATAACATACCTGGGCATTTGCTTCCTCTCCCAGTCATCAATAGTCAAGTTAGATTCGATTATGAACTTGATGGTAGTCGTCACCTCTAATATATTCTTAGAAGAGATGCACAAAATGGTATGCTCCATTGTGCATTCTTCTGTGTCTGCAAAACAAGAAAACAAAAAAATTATATGGTATTTATTAATTTACCTTGTATGTTTGTATCTTATTAAGTGCCGAGTGTACTTCCCCGGCGGTGAAGGGCAGCGACTGTGTGAGGGATTTCAGCGTTAAGGCCCCCGAGGACACTGCGTGAGTAAGGCGCGACAGTTCATGTATTGCGCATGTGCAGCTATCGCAGACTGGGGAGTCTTTGAACCTGCGACAGTGCGAATTGAGCTGTAGTGCCAACAAAATAGTTCTTATCTTTGCGGTTCTTTAATACACGTAAATTTTCTTAAACACTTTTTTATTGTGGACTAGGTTTTTGCCGCGACTGATAAAATTGTCGTCAGCTGACCAAAACTTATATGGAACTTACAATATTTATACCTACAGGTTTGTGGTGGTTTTGTTTTAGTAAAAGAATTTCGTAATAGCTTCAGGCTTTAAAGAGATTACCTCCTACATACAAGCAAAAAATAATGTAGGGCCACTGTCGACATTGATGGCTATGTTTTATCCAACTTTCTATTTATTTCTTTCGATCAGGAGAAACAAAAGAGATTGCGATTCAACATAACATACCTGGGCATTTGCTTCCTCTCCCAGTCATCAATAGTCAAGTTAGATTCGATTATGAACTTGATGGTAGTCGTCACCTCTAATATATTCTTAGAAGAGATGCACAGAATGGTATGCTCCATTGTGCATTCTTCTGTGTCTGCAAAACAAGAAAACAAACAATTTATATGGTATTTATTAATTTACCTTGTATGTTTGTATCTTATTAAGTGCCGAGTGTACTTCCCCGGCGGTGAAGGGCAGCGAATGTGTGAGGGATTTCAGCGTTAAGGCCCCCGAGGACACTGCGTGAGTAAGGCGCGACAGTTCATGTATCGCGCATGTGCAGCTATCGCAGACTGGGGAGTCTTTGAACCTGCGACAGTGCGAATTGAGCTGTAGTGCCAACAAAATAGTTCTTATCTTTGCGGTTCTTTAATACACGTAAATTTTCTTAAACACTTTTTTATTGTGGACTAGGTTTTTGCCGCGACTGATAAAATTGTCGTCAGCTGACCAAAACTTATATGGAACTTACAATATTTATACCTACAGGTTTGTGGTGGTTTTGTTTTAGTAAAAGAATTTCGTAATAGCTTCAGGCTTTAAAGAGATTACCTCCTACATACAAGCAAAAAATAATGTAGGGCCACTGTCGACATTGATGGCTATGTTTTATCCAACTTTCTATTTATTTCTTTCGATCAGGAGAAACAAAAGAGATTGCGATTCAACATAACATACCTGGGCATTTGCTTCCTCTCCCAGTCATCAATAGTCAAGTTAGATTCGATTATGAACTTGATGGTAGTCGTCACCTCTAATATATTCTTAGAAGAGATGCACAGAATGGTATGCTCCATTGTGCATTCTTCTGTGTCTGCAAAACAAGAAAACAAAAAATTTATATGGTATTTGTTAATTTACCTTGTATGTTTGTATCTTATTAAGTGCCGAGTGTACTTCCCCGGCGGTGAAGGGCAGCGACTGTGTGAGGGATTTCAGCGTTAAGGCCCCCGAGGACACTGCGTGAGTAAGGCGCGACAGTTCATGTATCGCGCATGTGCAGCTATCGCAGACTGGGGAGTCTTTGAACCTGCGACGGTGCGAATTGAGCTGTAGTGCCAACAAAATAGTTCTTATCTTTGCGGTTCTTTAATACACGTAAATTTTCTTAAACACTTTTTTATTGTGGACTAGGTTTTTGCCGCGACTGATAAAATTGTCGTCAGCTGACCAAAACTTATATGGAACTTACAATATTTATACCTACAGGTTTGTGGTGGTTTTGTTTTAGTAAAAGAATTTCGTAATAGCTTCAGGCTTTAAAGAGATTACCTCCTACATACAAGCAAAAAATAATGTAGGGCCACTGTCGACATTGATGGCTATGTTTTATCCAACTTTCTATTTATTTCTTTCGATCAGGAGAAACAAAAGAGATTGCGATTCAACATAACATACCTGGGCATTTGCTTCCTCTCCCAGTCATCAATAGTCAAGTTAGATTCGATTATGAACTTGATGGTAGTCGTCACCTCTAATATATTCTTAGAAGAGATGCACAGAATGGTATGCTCCATTGTGCATTCTTCTGTGTCTGCAAAACAAGAAAACAAACAATTTATATGGTATTTATTAATTTACCTTGTATGTTTGTATCTTATTAAGTGCCGAGTGTACTTCCCCGGCGGTGAAGGGCAGCGAATGTGTGAGGGATTTCAGCGTTAAGGCCCCCGAGGACACTGCGTGAGTAAGGCGCGACAGTTCATGTATCGCGCATGTGCAGCTATCGCAGACTGGGGAGTCTTTGAACCTGCGACAGTGCGAATTGAGCTGTAGTGCCAACAAAATAGTTCTTATCTTTGCGGTTCTTTAATACACGTAAATTTTCTTAAACACTTTTTTATTGTGGACTAGGTTTTTGCCGCGACTGATAAAATTGTCGTCAGCTGACCAAAACTTATATGGAACTTACAATATTTATACCTACAGGTTTGTGGTGGTTTTGTTTTAGTAAAAGAATTTCGTAATAGCTTCAGGCTTTAAAGAGATTACCTCCTACATACAAGCAAAAAATAATGTAGGGCCACTGTCGACATTGATGGCTATGTTTTATCCAACTTTCTATTTATTTCTTTCGATCAGGAGAAACAAAAGAGATTGCGATTCAACATAACATACCTGGGCATTTGCTTCCTCTCCCAGTCGTCAATAGTCAAGTTAGATTCGATTATGAACTTGATGGTAGTCGTCACCTCTAATATATTCTTAGAAGAGATGCACAGAATGGTATGCTCCATTGTGCATTCTTCTGTGTCTGCAAAACAAGAAAACAAAAAATTTATATGGTATTTGTTAATTTACCTTGTATGTTTGTATCTTATTAAGTGCCGAGTGTACTTCCCCGGCGGTGAAGGGCAGCGACTGTGTGAGGGATTTCAGCGTTAAGGCCCCCGAGGACACTGCGTGAGTAAGGCGCGACAGTTCATGTATCGCGCATGTGCAGCTATCGCAGACTGGGGAGTCTTTGAACCTGCGACGGTGCGAATTGAGCTGTAGTGCCAACAAAATAGTTCTTATCTTTGCGGTTCTTTAATACACGTAAATTTTCTTAAACACTTTTTTATTGTGGACTAGGTTTTTGCCGCGACTGATAAAATTGTCGTCAGCTGACCAAAACTTATATGGAACTTACAATATTTATACCTACAGGTTTGTGGTGGTTTTGTTTTAGTAAAAGAATTTCGTAATAGCTTCAGGCTTTAAAGAGATTACCTCCTACATACAAGCAAAAAATAATGTAGGGCCACTGTCGACATTGATGGCTATGTTTTATCCAACTTTCTATTTATTTCTTTCGATCAGGAGAAACAAAAGAGATTGCGATTCAACATAACATACCTGGGCATTTGCTTCCTCTCCCAGTCATCAATAGTCAAGTTAGATTCGATTATGAACTTGATGGTAGTCGTCACCTCTAATATATTCTTAGAAGAGATGCACAGAATGGTATGCTCCATTGTGCATTCTTCTGTGTCTGCAAAACAAGAAAACAAAAAATTTATATGGTATTTGTTAATTTACCTTGTATGTTTGTATCTTATTAAGTGCCGAGTGTACTTCCCCGGCGGTGAAGGGCAGCGACTGTGTGAGGGATTTCAGCGTTAAGGCCCCCGAGGACACTGCGTGAGTAAGGCGCGACAGTTCATGTATCGCGCATGTGCAGCTATCGCAGACTGGGGAGTCTTTGAACCTGCGACGGTGCGAATTGAGCTGTAGTGCCAACAAAATAGTTCTTATCTTTGCGGTTCTTTAATACACGTAAATTTTCTTAAACACTTTTTTATTGTGGACTAGGTTTTTGCCGCGACTGATAAAATTGTCGTCAGCTGACCAAAACTTATATGGAACTTACAATATTTATACCTACAGGTTTGTGGTGGTTTTGTTTTAGTAAAAGAATTTCGTAATAGCTTCAGGCTTTAAAGAGATTACCTCCTACATACAAGCAAAAAATAATGTAGGGCCACTGTCGACATTGATGGCTATGTTTTATCCAACTTTCTATTTATTTCTTTCGATCAGGAGAAACAAAAGAGATTGCGATTCAACATAACATACCTGGGCATTTGCTTCCTCTCCCAGTCATCAATAGTCAAGTTAGATTCGATTATGAACTTGATGGTAGTCGTCACCTCTAATATATTCTTAGAAGAGATGCACAGAATGGTATGCTCCATTGTGCATTCTTCTGTGTCTGCAAAACAAGAAAACAAAAAATTAATATGGTATTTGTTAATTTACCTTGTATGTTTGTATCTTATTAAGTGCCGAGTGTACTTCCCCGGCGGTGAAGGGCAGCGACTGTGTGAGGGATTTCAGCGTTAAGGCCCCCGAGGACACTGCGTGAGTAAGGCGCGACAGTTCATGTATCGCGCATGTGCAGCTATCGCAGACTGGGGAGTCTTTGAACCTGCGACGGTGCGAATTGAGCTGTAGTGCCAACAAAATAGTTCTTATCTTTGCGGTTCTTTAATACACGTAAATTTTCTTAAACACTTTTTTATTGTGGACTAGGTTTTTGCCGCGACTGATAAAATTGTCGTCAGCTGACCAAAACTTATATGGAACTTACAATATTTATACCTACAGGTTTGTGGTGGTTTTGCTTTAGTAAAAGAATTTCGTAATAGCTTCAGGCTTTAAAGAGATTACCTCCTACATACAAGCAAAAAATAATGTAGGGCCACTGTCGACATTGATGGCTATGTTTTATCCAACTTTCTATTTATTTCTTTCGATCAGGAGAAACAAAAGAGATTGCGATTCAACATAACATACCTGGGCATTTGCTTCCTCTCCCAGTCATCAATAGTCAAGTTAGATTCGATTATGAACTTGATGGTAGTCGTCACCTCTAATATATTCTTAGAAGAGATGCACAAAATGGTATGCTCCATTGTGCATTCTTCTGTGTCTGCAAAACAAGAAAACAAAAAAATTATATGGTATTTATTAATTTACCTTGTATGTTTGTATCTTATTAAGTGCCGAGTGTACTTCCCCGGCGGTGAAGGGCAGCGACTGTGTGAGGGATTTCAGCGTTAAGGCCCCCGAGGACACTGCGTGAGTAAGGCGCGACAGTTCATGTATTGCGCATGTGCAGCTATCGCAGACTGGGGAGTCTTTGAACCTGCGACAGTGCGAATTGAGCTGTAGTGCCAACAAAATAGTTCTTATCTTTGCGGTTCTTTAATACACGTAAATTTTCTTAAACACTTTTTTATTGTGGACTAGGTTTTTGCCGCGACTGATAAAATTGTCGTCAGCTGACCAAAACTTATATGGAACTTACAATATTTATACCTACAGGTTTGTGGTGGTTTTGTTTTAGTAAAAGAATTTCGTAATAGCTTCAGGCTTTAAAGAGATTACCTCCTACATACAAGCAAAAAATAATGTAGGGCCACTGTCGACATTGATGGCTATGTTTTATCCAACTTTCTATTTATTTCTTTCGATCAGGAGAAACAAAAGAGATTGCGATTCAACATAACATACCTGGGCATTTGCTTCCTCTCCCAGTCATCAATAGTCAAGTTAGATTCGATTATGAACTTGATGGTAGTCGTCACCTCTAATATATTCTTAGAAGAGATGCACAGAATGGTATGCTCCATTGTGCATTCTTCTGTGTCTGCAAAACAAGAAAACAAACAATTTATATGGTATTTATTAATTTACCTTGTATGTTTGTATCTTATTAAGTGCCGAGTGTACTTCCCCGGCGGTGAAGGGCAGCGAATGTGTGAGGGATTTCAGCGTTAAGGCCCCCGAGGACACTGCGTGAGTAAGGCGCGACAGTTCATGTATCGCGCATGTGCAGCTATCGCAGACTGGGGAGTCTTTGAACCTGCGACAGTGCGAATTGAGCTGTAGTGCCAACAAAATAGTTCTTATCTTTGCGGTTCTTTAATACACGTAAATTTTCTTAAACACTTTTTTATTGTGGACTAGGTTTTTGCCGCGACTGATAAAATTGTCGTCAGCTGACCAAAACTTATATGGAACTTACAATATTTATACCTACAGGTTTGTGGTGGTTTTGTTTTAGTAAAAGAATTTCGTAATAGCTTCAGGCTTTAAAGAGATTACCTCCTACATACAAGCAAAAAATAATGTAGGGCCACTGTCGACATTGATGGCTATGTTTTATCCAACTTTCTATTTATTTCTTTCGATCAGGAGAAACAAAAGAGATTGCGATTCAACATAACATACCTGGGCATTTGCTTCCTCTCCCAGTCATCAATAGTCAAGTTAGATTCGATTATGAACTTGATGGTAGTCGTCACCTCTAATATATTCTTAGAAGAGATGCACAGAATGGTATGCTCCATTGTGCATTCTTCTGTGTCTGCAAAACAAGAAAACAAAAAATTTATATGGTATTTGTTAATTTACCTTGTATGTTTGTATCTTATTAAGTGCCGAGTGTACTTCCCCGGCGGTGAAGGGCAGCGACTGTGTGAGGGATTTCAGCGTTAAGGCCCCCGAGGACACTGCGTGAGTAAGGCGCGACAGTTCATGTATCGCGCATGTGCAGCTATCGCAGACTGGGGAGTCTTTGAACCTGCGACGGTGCGAATTGAGCTGTAGTGCCAACAAAATAGTTCTTATCTTTGCGGTTCTTTAATACACGTAAATTTTCTTAAACACTTTTTTATTGTGGACTAGGTTTTTGCCGCGACTGATAAAATTGTCGTCAGCTGACCAAAACTTATATGGAACTTACAATATTTATACCTACAGGTTTGTGGTGGTTTTGTTTTAGTAAAAGAATTTCGTAATAGCTTCAGGCTTTAAAGAGATTACCTCCTACATACAAGCAAAAAATAATGTAGGGCCACTGTCGACATTGATGGCTATGTTTTATCCAACTTTCTATTTATTTCTTTCGATCAGGAGAAACAAAAGAGATTGCGATTCAACATAACATACCTGGGCATTTGCTTCCTCTCCCAGTCATCAATAGTCAAGTTAGATTCGATTATGAACTTGATGGTAGTCGTCACCTCTAATATATTCTTAGAAGAGATGCACAGAATGGTATGCTCCATTGTGCATTCTTCTGTGTCTGCAAAACAAGAAAACAAACAATTTATATGGTATTTATTAATTTACCTTGTATGTTTGTATCTTATTAAGTGCCGAGTGTACTTCCCCGGCGGTGAAGGGCAGCGAATGTGTGAGGGATTTCAGCGTTAAGGCCCCCGAGGACACTGCGTGAGTAAGGCGCGACAGTTCATGTATCGCGCATGTGCAGCTATCGCAGACTGGGGAGTCTTTGAACCTGCGACAGTGCGAATTGAGCTGTAGTGCCAACAAAATAGTTCTTATCTTTGCGGTTCTTTAATACACGTAAATTTTCTTAAACACTTTTTTATTGTGGACTAGGTTTTTGCCGCGACTGATAAAATTGTCGTCAGCTGACCAAAACTTATATGGAACTTACAATATTTATACCTACAGGTTTGTGGTGGTTTTGTTTTAGTAAAAGAATTTCGTAATAGCTTCAGGCTTTAAAGAGATTACCTCCTACATACAAGCAAAAAATAATGTAGGGCCACTGTCGACATTGATGGCTATGTTTTATCCAACTTTCTATTTATTTCTTTCGATCAGGAGAAACAAAAGAGATTGCGATTCAACATAACATACCTGGGCATTTGCTTCCTCTCCCAGTCATCAATAGTCAAGTTAGATTCGATTATGAACTTGATGGTAGTCGTCACCTCTAATATATTCTTAGAAGAGATGCACAGAATGGTATGCTCCATTGTGCATTCTTCTGTGTCTGCAAAACAAGAAAACAAAAAATTTATATGGTATTTGTTAATTTACCTTGTATGTTTGTATCTTATTAAGTGCCGAGTGTACTTCCCCGGCGGTGAAGGGCAGCGACTGTGTGAGGGATTTCAGCGTTAAGGCCCCCGAGGACACTGCGTGAGTAAGGCGCGACAGTTCATGTATCGCGCATGTGCAGCTATCGCAGACTGGGGAGTCTTTGAACCTGCGACGGTGCGAATTGAGCTGTAGTGCCAACAAAATAGTTCTTATCTTTGCGGTTCTTTAATACACGTAAATTTTCTTAAACACTTTTTTATTGTGGACTAGGTTTTTGCCGCGACTGATAAAATTGTCGTCAGCTGACCAAAACTTATATGGAACTTACAATATTTATACCTACAGGTTTGTGGTGGTTTTGTTTTAGTAAAAGAATTTCGTAATAGCTTCAGGCTTTAAAGAGATTACCTCCTACATACAAGCAAAAAATAATGTAGGGCCACTGTCGACATTGATGGCTATGTTTTATCCAACTTTCTATTTATTTCTTTCGATCAGGAGAAACAAAAGAGATTGCGATTCAACATAACATACCTGGGCATTTGCTTCCTCTCCCAGTCATCAATAGTCAAGTTAGATTCGATTATGAACTTGATGGTAGTCGTCACCTCTAATATATTCTTAGAAGAGATGCACAGAATGGTATGCTCCATTGTGCATTCTTCTGTGTCTGCAAAACAAGAAAACAAAAAATTTATATGGTATTTGTTAATTTACCTTGTATGTTTGTATCTTATTAAGTGCCGAGTGTACTTCCCCGGCGGTGAAGGGCAGCGACTGTGTGAGGGATTTCAGCGTTAAGGCCCCCGAGGACACTGCGTGAGTAAGGCGCGACAGTTCATGTATCGCGCATGTGCAGCTATCGCAGACTGGGGAGTCTTTGAACCTGCGACGGTGCGAATTGAGCTGTAGTGCCAACAAAATAGTTCTTATCTTTGCGGTTCTTTAATACACGTAAATTTTCTTAAACACTTTTTTATTGTGGACTAGGTTTTTGCCGCGACTGATAAAATTGTCGTCAGCTGACCAAAACTTATATGGAACTTACAATATTTATACCTACAGGTTTGTGGTGGTTTTGTTTTAGTAAAAGAATTTCGTAATAGCTTCAGGCTTTAAAGAGATTACCTCCTACATACAAGCAAAAAATAATGTAGGGCCACTGTCGACATTGATGGCTATGTTTTATCCAACTTTCTATTTATTTCTTTCGATCAGGAGAAACAAAAGAGATTGCGATTCAACATAACATACCTGGGCATTTGCTTCCTCTCCCAGTCATCAATAGTCAAGTTAGATTCGATTATGAACTTGATGGTAGTCGTCACCTCTAATATATTCTTAGAAGAGATGCACAGAATGGTATGCTCCATTGTGCATTCTTCTGTGTCTGCAAAACAAGAAAACAAAAAATTAATATGGTATTTGTTAATTTACCTTGTATGTTTGTATCTTATTAAGTGCCGAGTGTACTTCCCCGGCGGTGAAGGGCAGCGACTGTGTGAGGGATTTCAGCGTTAAGGCCCCCGAGGACACTGCGTGAGTAAGGCGCGACAGTTCATGTATCGCGCATGTGCAGCTATCGCAGACTGGGGAGTCTTTGAACCTGCGACGGTGCGAATTGAGCTGTAGTGCCAACAAAATAGTTCTTATCTTTGCGGTTCTTTAATACACGTAAATTTTCTTAAACACTTTTTTATTGTGGACTAGGTTTTTGCCGCGACTGATAAAATTGTCGTCAGCTGACCAAAACTTATATGGAACTTACAATATTTATACCTACAGGTTTGTGGTGGTTTTGCTTTAGTAAAAGAATTTCGTAATAGCTTCAGGCTTTAAAGAGATTACCTCCTACATACAAGCAAAAAATAATGTAGGGCCACTGTCGACATTGATGGCTATGTTTTATCCAACTTTCTATTTATTTCTTTCGATCAGGAGAAACAAAAGAGATTGCGATTCAACATAACATACCTGGGCATTTGCTTCCTCTCCCAGTCATCAATAGTCAAGTTAGATTCGATTATGAACTTGATGGTAGTCGTCACCTCTAATATATTCTTAGAAGAGATGCACAGAATGGTATGCTCCATTGTGCATTCTTCTGTGTCTGCAAAACAAGAAAACAAAAAATTTATATGGTATTTGTTAATTTACCTTGTATGTTTGTATCTTATTAAGTGCCGAGTGTACTTCCCCGGCGGTGAAGGGCAGCGACTGTGTGAGGGATTTCAGCGTTAAGGCCCCCGAGGACACTGCGTGAGTAAGGCGCGACAGTTCATGTATCGCGCATGTGCAGCTATCGCAGACTGGGGAGTCTTTGAACCTGCGACGGTGCGAATTGAGCTGTAGTGCCAACAAAATAGTTCTTATCTTTGCGGTTCTTTAATACACGTAAATTTTCTTAAACACTTTTTTATTGTGGACTAGGTTTTTGCCGCGACTGATAAAATTGTCGTCAGCTGACCAAAACTTATATGGAACTTACAATATTTATACCTACAGGTTTGTGGTGGTTTTGCTTTAGTAAAAGAATTTCGTAATAGCTTCAGGCTTTAAAGAGATTACCTCCTACATACAAGCAAAAAATAATGTAGGGCCACTGTCGACATTGATGGCTATGTTTTATCCAACTTTCTATTTATTTCTTTCGATCAGGAGAAACAAAAGAGATTGCGATTCAACATAACATACCTGGGCATTTGCTTCCTCTCCCAGTCATCAATAGTCAAGTTAGATTCGATTATGAACTTGATGGTAGTCGTCACCTCTAATATATTCTTAGAAGAGATGCACAGAATGGTATGCTCCATTGTGCATTCTTCTGTGTCTGCAAAACAAGAAAACAAACAATTTATATGGTATTTATTAATTTACCTTGTATGTTTGTATCTTATTAAGTGCCGAGTGTACTTCCCCGGCGGTGAAGGGCAGCGAATGTGTGAGGGATTTCAGCGTTAAGGCCCCCGAGGACACTGCGTGAGTAAGGCGCGACAGTTCATGTATCGCGCATGTGCAGCTATCGCAGACTGGGGAGTCTTTGAACCTGCGACAGTGCGAATTGAGCTGTAGTGCCAACAAAATAGTTCTTATCTTTGCGGTTCTTTAATACACGTAAATTTTCTTAAACACTTTTTTATTGTGGACTAGGTTTTTGCCGCGACTGATAAAATTGTCGTCAGCTGACCAAAACTTATATGGAACTTACAATATTTATACCTACAGGTTTGTGGTGGTTTTGTTTTAGTAAAAGAATTTCGTAATAGCTTCAGGCTTTAAAGAGATTACCTCCTACATACAAGCAAAAAATAATGTAGGGCCACTGTCGACATTGATGGCTATGTTTTATCCAACTTTCTATTTATTTCTTTCGATCAGGAGAAACAAAAGAGATTGCGATTCAACATAACATACCTGGGCATTTGCTTCCTCTCCCAGTCATCAATAGTCAAGTTAGATTCGATTATGAACTTGATGGTAGTCGTCACCTCTAATATATTCTTAGAAGAGATGCACAGAATGGTATGCTCCATTGTGCATTCTTCTGTGTCTGCAAAACAAGAAAACAAAAAATTTATATGGTATTTGTTAATTTACCTTGTATGTTTGTATCTTATTAAGTGCCGAGTGTACTTCCCCGGCGGTGAAGGGCAGCGACTGTGTGAGGGATTTCAGCGTTAAGGCCCCCGAGGACACTGCGTGAGTAAGGCGCGACAGTTCATGTATCGCGCATGTGCAGCTATCGCAGACTGGGGAGTCTTTGAACCTGCGACGGTGCGAATTGAGCTGTAGTGCCAACAAAATAGTTCTTATCTTTGCGGTTCTTTAATACACGTAAATTTTCTTAAACACTTTTTTATTGTGGACTAGGTTTTTGCCGCGACTGATAAAATTGTCGTCAGCTGACCAAAACTTATATGGAACTTACAATATTTATACCTACAGGTTTGTGGTGGTTTTGTTTTAGTAAAAGAATTTCGTAATAGCTTCAGGCTTTAAAGAGATTACCTCCTACATACAAGCAAAAAATAATGTAGGGCCACTGTCGACATTGATGGCTATGTTTTATCCAACTTTCTATTTATTTCTTTCGATCAGGAGAAACAAAAGAGATTGCGATTCAACATAACATACCTGGGCATTTGCTTCCTCTCCCAGTCATCAATAGTCAAGTTAGATTCGATTATGAACTTGATGGTAGTCGTCACCTCTAATATATTCTTAGAAGAGATGCACAGAATGGTATGCTCCATTGTGCATTCTTCTGTGTCTGCAAAACAAGAAAACAAAAAATTTATATGGTATTTGTTAATTTACCTTGTATGTTTGTATCTTATTAAGTGCCGAGTGTACTTCCCCGGCGGTGAAGGGCAGCGACTGTGTGAGGGATTTCAGCGTTAAGGCCCCCGAGGACACTGCGTGAGTAAGGCGCGACAGTTCATGTATCGCGCATGTGCAGCTATCGCAGACTGGGGAGTCTTTGAACCTGCGACGGTGCGAATTGAGCTGTAGTGCCAACAAAATAGTTCTTATCTTTGCGGTTCTTTAATACACGTAAATTTTCTTAAACACTTTTTTATTGTGGACTAGGTTTTTGCCGCGACTGATAAAATTGTCGTCAGCTGACCAAAACTTATATGGAACTTACAATATTTATACCTACAGGTTTGTGGTGGTTTTGTTTTAGTAAAAGAATTTCGTAATAGCTTCAGGCTTTAAAGAGATTACCTCCTACATACAAGCAAAAAATAATGTAGGGCCACTGTCGACATTGATGGCTATGTTTTATCCAACTTTCTATTTATTTCTTTCGATCAGGAGAAACAAAAGAGATTGCGATTCAACATAACATACCTGGGCATTTGCTTCCTCTCCCAGTCATCAATAGTCAAGTTAGATTCGATTATGAACTTGATGGTAGTCGTCACCTCTAATATATTCTTAGAAGAGATGCATAGAATGGTATGCTCCATTGTGCATTCTTCTGTGTCTGCAAAACAAGAAAACAAAAAATTAATATGGTATTTGTTAATTTACCTTGTATGTTTGTATCTTATTAAGTGCCGAGTGTACTTCCCCGGCGGTGAAGGGCAGCGACTGTGTGAGGGATTTCAGCGTTAAGGCCCCCGAGGACACTGCGTGAGTAAGGCGCGACAGTTCATGTATCGCGCATGTGCAGCTATCGCAGACTGGGGAGTCTTTGAACCTGCGACGGTGCGAATTGAGCTGTAGTGCCAACAAAATAGTTCTTATCTTTGCGGTTCTTTAATACACGTAAATTTTCTTAAACACTTTTTTATTGTGGACTAGGTTTTTGCCGCGACTGATAAAATTGTCGTCAGCTGACCAAAACTTATATGGAACTTACAATATTTATACCTACAGGTTTGTGGTGGTTTTGCTTTAGTAAAAGAATTTCGTAATAGCTTCAGGCTTTAAAGAGATTACCTCCTACATACAAGCAAAAAATAATGTAGGGCCACTGTCGACATTGATGGCTATGTTTTATCCAACTTTCTATTTATTTCTTTCGATCAGGAGAAACAAAAGAGATTGCGATTCAACATAACATACCTGGGCATTTGCTTCCTCTCCCAGTCATCAATAGTCAAGTTAGATTCGATTATGAACTTGATGGTAGTCGTCACCTCTAATATATTCTTAGAAGAGATGCACAGAATGGTATGCTCCATTGTGCATTCTTCTGTGTCTGCAAAACAAGAAAACAAACAATTTATATGGTATTTATTAATTTACCTTGTATGTTTGTATCTTATTAAGTGCCGAGTGTACTTCCCCGGCGGTGAAGGGCAGCGAATGTGTGAGGGATTTCAGCGTTAAGGCCCCCGAGGACACTGCGTGAGTAAGGCGCGACAGTTCATGTATCGCGCATGTGCAGCTATCGCAGACTGGGGAGTCTTTGAACCTGCGACAGTGCGAATTGAGCTGTAGTGCCAACAAAATAGTTCTTATCTTTGCGGTTCTTTAATACACGTAAATTTTCTTAAACACTTTTTTATTGTGGACTAGGTTTTTGCCGCGACTGATAAAATTGTCGTCAGCTGACCAAAACTTATATGGAACTTACAATATTTATACCTACAGGTTTGTGGTGGTTTTGTTTTAGTAAAAGAATTTCGTAATAGCTTCAGGCTTTAAAGAGATTACCTCCTACATACAAGCAAAAAATAATGTAGGGCCACTGTCGACATTGATGGCTATGTTTTATCAAACTTTCTATTTATTTCTTTCGATCAGGAGAAACAAAAGAGATTGCGATTCAACATAACATACCTGGGCATTTGCTTCCTCTCCCAGTCATCAATAGTCAAGTTAGATTCGATTATGAACTTGATGGTAGTCGTCACCTCTAATATATTCTTAGAAGAGATGCACAGAATGGTATGCTCCATTGTGCATTCTTCTGTGTCTGCAAAACAAGAAAACAAAAAATTAATATGGTATTTGTTAATTTACCTTGTATGTTTGTATCTTATTAAGTGCCGAGTGTACTTCCCCGGCGGTGAAGGGCAGCGACTGTGTGAGGGATTTCAGCGTTAAGGCCCCCGAGGACACTGCGTGAGTAAGGCGCGACAGTTCATGTATCGCGCATGTGCAGCTATCGCAGACTGGGGAGTCTTTGAACCTGCGACGGTGCGAATTGAGCTGTAGTGCCAACAAAATAGTTCTTATCTTTGCGGTTCTTTAATACACGTAAATTTTCTTAAACACTTTTTTATTGTGGACTAGGTTTTTGCCGCGACTGATAAAATTGTCGTCAGCTGACCAAAACTTATATGGAACTTACAATATTTATACCTACAGGTTTGTGGTGGTTTTGTTTTAGTAAAAGAATTTCGTAATAGCTTCAGGCTTTAAAGAGATTACCTCCTACATACAAGCAAAAAATAATGTAGGGCCACTGTCGACATTGATGGCTATGTTTTATCCAACTTTCTATTTATTTCTTTCGATCAGGAGAAACAAAAGAGATTGCGATTCAACATAACATACCTGGGCATTTGCTTCCTCTCCCAGTCATCAATAGTCAAGTTAGATTCGATTATGAACTTGATGGTAGTCGTCACCTCTAATATATTCTTAGAAGAGATGCACAAAATGGTATGCTCCATTGTGCATTCTTCTGTGTCTGCAAAACAAGAAAACAAAAAAATTATATGGTATTTATTAATTTACCTTGTATGTTTGTATCTTATTAAGTGCCGAGTGTACTTCCCCGGCGGTGAAGGGCAGCGACTGTGTGAGGGATTTCAGCGTTAAGGCCCCCGAGGACACTGCGTGAGTAAGGCGCGACAGTTCATGTATTGCGCATGTGCAGCTATCGCAGACTGGGGAGTCTTTGAACCTGCGACAGTGCGAATTGAGCTGTAGTGCCAACAAAATAGTTCTTATCTTTGCGGTTCTTTAATACACGTAAATTTTCTTAAACACTTTTTTATTGTGGACTAGGTTTTTGCCGCGACTGATAAAATTGTCGTCAGCTGACCAAAACTTATATGGAACTTACAATATTTATACCTACAGGTTTGTGGTGGTTTTGTTTTAGTAAAAGAATTTCGTAATAGCTTCAGGCTTTAAAGAGATTACCTCCTACATACAAGCAAAAAATAATGTAGGGCCACTGTCGACATTGATGGCTATGTTTTATCCAACTTTCTATTTATTTCTTTCGATCAGGAGAAACAAAAGAGATTGCGATTCAACATAACATACCTGGGCATTTGCTTCCTCTCCCAGTCATCAATAGTCAAGTTAGATTCGATTATGAACTTGATGGTAGTCGTCACCTCTAATATATTCTTAGAAGAGATGCACAGAATGGTATGCTCCATTGTGCATTCTTCTGTGTCTGCAAAACAAGAAAACAAAAAATTTATATGGTATTTGTTAATTTACCTTGTATGTTTGTATCTTATTAAGTGCCGAGTGTACTTCCCCGGCGGTGAAGGGCAGCGACTGTGTGAGGGATTTCAGCGTTAAGGCCCCCGAAGACACTGCGTGAGTAAGGCGCGACAGTTCATGTATCGCGCATGTGCAGCTATCGCAGACTGGGGAGTCTTTGAACCTGCGACGGTGCGAATTGAGCTGTAGTGCCAACAAAATAGTTCTTATCTTTGCGGTTCTTTAATACACGTAAATTTTCTTAAACACTTTTTTATTGTGGACTAGGTTTTTGCCGCGACTGATAAAATTGTCGTCAGCTGACCAAAACTTATATGGAACTTACAATATTTATACCTACAGGTTTGTGGTGGTTTTGTTTTAGTAAAAGAATTTCGTAATAGCTTCAGGCTTTAAAGAGATTACCTCCTACATACAAGCAAAAAATAATGTAGGGCCACTGTCGACATTGATGGCTATGTTTTATCCAACTTTCTATTTATTTCTTTCGATCAGGAGAAACAAAAGAGATTGCGATTCAACATAACATACCTGGGCATTTGCTTCCTCTCCCAGTCATCAATAGTCAAGTTAGATTCGATTATGAACTTGATGGTAGTCGTCACCTCTAATATATTCTTAGAAGAGATGCACAGAATGGTATGCTCCATTGTGCATTCTTCTGTGTCTGCAAAACAAGAAAACAAACAATTTATATGGTATTTATTAATTTACCTTGTATGTTTGTATCTTATTAAGTGCCGAGTGTACTTCCCCGGCGGTGAAGGGCAGCGAATGTGTGAGGGATTTCAGCGTTAAGGCCCCCGAGGACACTGCGTGAGTAAGGCGCGACAGTTCATGTATCGCGCATGTGCAGCTATCGCAGACTGGGGAGTCTTTGAACCTGCGACAGTGCGAATTGAGCTGTAGTGCCAACAAAATAGTTCTTATCTTTGCGGTTCTTTAATACACGTAAATTTTCTTAAACACTTTTTTATTGTGGACTAGGTTTTTGCCGCGACTGATAAAATTGTCGTCAGCTGACCAAAACTTATATGGAACTTACAATATTTATACCTACAGGTTTGTGGTGGTTTTGTTTTAGTAAAAGAATTTCGTAATAGCTTCAGGCTTTAAAGAGATTACCTCCTACATACAAGCAAAAAATAATGTAGGGCCACTGTCGACATTGATGGCTATGTTTTATCCAACTTTCTATTTATTTCTTTCGATCAGGAGAAACAAAAGAGATTGCGATTCAACATAACATACCTGGGCATTTGCTTCCTCTCCCAGTCATCAATAGTCAAGTTAGATTCGATTATGAACTTGATGGTAGTCGTCACCTCTAATATATTCTTAGAAGAGATGCACAGAATGGTATGCTCCATTGTGCATTCTTCTGTGTCTGCAAAACAAGAAAACAAAAAATTTATATGGTATTTGTTAATTTACCTTGTATGTTTGTATCTTATTAAGTGCCGAGTGTACTTCCCCGGCGGTGAAGGGCAGCGACTGTGTGAGGGATTTCAGCGTTAAGGCCCCCGAGGACACTGCGTGAGTAAGGCGCGACAGTTCATGTATCGCGCATGTGCAGCTATCGCAGACTGGGGAGTCTTTGAACCTGCGACGGTGCGAATTGAGCTGTAGTGCCAACAAAATAGTTCTTATCTTTGCGGTTCTTTAATACACGTAAATTTTCTTAAACACTTTTTTATTGTGGACTAGGTTTTTGCCGCGACTGATAAAATTGTCGTCAGCTGACCAAAACTTATATGGAACTTACAATATTTATACCTACAGGTTTGTGGTGGTTTTGTTTTAGTAAAAGAATTTCGTAATAGCTTCAGGCTTTAAAGAGATTACCTCCTACATACAAGCAAAAATTGTAAAAAAAAAAAACAAGTTAGATTATAATGTAGGGCCACTATCGACATTGATGGCTATGTTTTATCTAACTTTATATTTATTTCTTTCGATCAGGAGAAACAAAAGAGATTGCGATTCAACATAACATACCTGGGCATTTGCTTCCTCTCCCAGTCATCAATAGTCAAGTTAGATTCGATTATGAACTTGATGGTAGTCGTCACCTCTAATATATTCTTAGAAGAGATGCACAAAATGGTATGCTCCATTGTGCATTCTTCTGTGTCTGCAAAACAAGAAAACAAAAAAATTATATGGTATTTATTAATTTACCTTGTATGTTTGTATCTTATTAAGTGCCGAGTGTACTTCCCCGGCGGTGAAGGGCAGCGACTGTGTGAGGGATTTCAGCGTTAAGGCCCCCGAGGACACTGCGTGAGTAAGGCGCGACAGTTCATGTATTGCGCATGTGCAGCTATCGCAGACTGGGGAGTCTTTGAACCTGCGACAGTGCGAATTGAGCTGTAGTGCCAACAAAATAGTTCTTATCTTTGCGGTTCTTTAATACACGTAAATTTTCTTAAACACTTTTTTATTGTGGACTAGGTTTTTGCCGCGACTGTTAAAATTGTCGTCAGCTGACCAAAACTTATATGGAACTTACAATATTTATACCTACAGGTTTGTGGTGGTTTTGTTTTAGTAAAAGAATTTCGTAATAGCTTCAGGCTTTAAAGAGATTACCTCCTACATACAAGCAAAAATTGTTAAAAAAAAAACAAGTTAGATTTTAATGTAGGGCCACTGTCGACATTGATGGCTATGTTGTATCTAACTTTATATTTATTTCTTTCGATCAGGAGAAACAAAAGAGATTGCGATTCAACATAACATACCTGGGCATTTGCTTCCTCTCCCAGTCATCAATAGTCAAGTTAGATTCGATTATGAACTTGATGGTAGTCGTCACCTCTAATATATTCTTAGAAGAGATGCACAGAATGGTATGCTCCATTGTGCATTCTTCTGTGTCTGCAAAACAAGAAAACAAAAAATTTATATGGTATTTGTTAATTTACCTTGTATGTTTGTATCTTATTAAGTGCCGAGTGTACTTCCCCGGCGGTGAAGGGCAGCGACTGTGTGAGGGATTTCAGCGTTAAGGCCCCCGAGGACACTGCGTGAGTAAGGCGCGACAGTTCATGTATCGCGCATGTGCAGCTATCGCAGACTGGGGAGTCTTTGAACCTGCGACGGTGCGAATTGAGCTGTAGTGCCAACAAAATAGTTCTTATCTTTGCGGTTCTTTAATACACGTAAATTTTCTTAAACACTTTTTTATTGTGGACTAGGTTTTTGCCGCGACTGATAAAATTGTCGTCAGCTGACCAAAACTTATATGGAACTTACAATATTTATACCTACAGGTTTGTGGTGGTTTTGTTTTAGTAAAAGAATTTCGTAATAGCTTCAGGCTTTAAAGAGATTACCTCCTACATACAAGCAAAAATTGTAAAAAAAAAAACAAGTTAGATTATAATGTAGGGCCACTATCGACATTGATGGCTATGTTTTATCTAACTTTATATTTATTTCTTTCGATCAGGAGAAACAAAAGAGATTGCGATTCAACATAACATACCTGGGCATTTGCTTCCTCTCCCAGTCATCAATAGTCAAGTTAGATTCGATTATGAACTTGATGGTAGTCGTCACCTCTAATATATTCTTAGAAGAGATGCACAAAATGGTATGCTCCATTGTGCATTCTTCTGTGTCTGCAAAACAAGAAAACAAAAAAATTATATGGTATTTATTAATTTACCTTGTATGTTTGTATCTTATTAAGTGCCGAGTGTACTTCCCCGGCGGTGAAGGGCAGCGACTGTGTGAGGGATTTCAGCGTTAAGGCCCCCGAGGACACTGCGTGAGTAAGGCGCGACAGTTCATGTATTGCGCATGTGCAGCTATCGCAGACTGGGGAGTCTTTGAACCTGCGACAGTGCGAATTGAGCTGTAGTGCCAACAAAATAGTTCTTATCTTTGCGGTTCTTTAATACACGTAAATTTTCTTAAACACTTTTTTATTGTGGACTAGGTTTTTGCCGCGACTGTTAAAATTGTCGTCAGCTGACCAAAACTTATATGGAACTTACAATATTTATACCTACAGGTTTGTGGTGGTTTTGTTTTAGTAAAAGAATTTCGTAATAGCTTCAGGCTTTAAAGAGATTACCTCCTACATACAAGCAAAAATTGTTAAAAAAAAAACAAGTTAGATTTTAATGTAGGGCCACTGTCGACATTGATGGCTATGTTGTATCTAACTTTATATTTATTTCTTTCGATCAGGAGAAACAAAAGAGATTGCGATTCAACATAACATACCTGGGCATTTGCTTCCTCTCCCAGTCATCAATAGTCAAGTTAGATTCGATTATGAACTTGATGGTAGTCGTCACCTCTAATATATTCTTAGAAGAGATGCACAAAATGGTATGCTCCATTGTGCATTCTTCTGTGTCTGCAAAACAAGAAAACAAAAAATTTATATGGTATTTATTAATTTACCTTGTATGTTTGAGTGCCGAGTGTACTTCCCCGGCGGTGAAGGGCAGCGACTGTGTGAGGGATTTCAGCGTTAAGGCCCCCGAGGACACTGCGTGAGTAAGGCGCGACAGTTCATGTATTGCGCATGTGCAGCTATCGCAGACTGGGGAGTCTTTGAACCTGCGACAGTGCGAATTGAGCTGTAGTGCCAACAAAATAGTTCTTATCTTTGCGGTTCTTTAATACACGTAAATTTTCTTAAACACTTTTTTATTGTGGACTAGGTTTTTGCCGCGACTGATAAAATTGTCGTCAGCTGACCAAAACTTATATGGAACTTACAATATTTATACCTACAGGTTTGTGGTGGTTTTGTTTTAGTAAAAGAATTTCGTAATAGCTTCAGGCTTTAAAGAGATTACCTCCTACATACAAGCAAAAAATAATGTAGGGCCACTGTCGACATTGATGGCTATGTTTTATCCAACTTTCTATTTATTTCTTTCGATCAGGAGAAACAAAAGAGATTGCGATTCAACATAACATACCTGGGCATTTGCTTCCTCTCCCAGTCATCAATAGTCAAGTTAGATTCGATTATGAACTTGATGGTAGTCGTCACCTCTAATATATTCTTAGAAGAGATGCACAGAATGGTATGCTCCATTGTGCATTCTTCTGTGTCTGCAAAACAAGAAAACAAAAAATTAATATGGTATTTGTTAATTTACCTTGTATGTTTGTATCTTATTAAGTGCCGAGTGTACTTCCCCGGCGGTGAAGGGCAGCGACTGTGTGAGGGATTTCAGCGTTAAGGCCCCCGAGGACACTGCGTGAGTAAGGCGCGACAGTTCATGTATCGCGCATGTGCAGCTATCGCAGACTGGGGAGTCTTTGAACCTGCGACGGTGCGAATTGAGCTGTAGTGCCAACAAAATAGTTCTTATCTTTGCGGTTCTTTAATACACGTAAATTTTCTTAAACACTTTTTTATTGTGGACTAGGTTTTTGCCGCGACTGATAAAATTGTCGTCAGCTGACCAAAACTTATATGGAACTTACAATATTTATACCTACAGGTTTGTGGTGGTTTTGCTTTAGTAAAAGAATTTCGTAATAGCTTCAGGCTTTAAAGAGATTACCTCCTACATACAAGCAAAAAATAATGTAGGGCCACTGTCGACATTGATGGCTATGTTTTATCCAACTTTCTATTTATTTCTTTCGATCAGGAGAAACAAAAGAGATTGCGATTCAACATAACATACCTGGGCATTTGCTTCCTCTCCCAGTCATCAATAGTCAAGTTAGATTCGATTATGAACTTGATGGTAGTCGTCACCTCTAATATATTCTTAGAAGAGATGCACAGAATGGTATGCTCCATTGTGCATTCTTCTGTGTCTGCAAAACAAGAAAACAAATAATTTATATGGTATTTATTAATTTACCTTGTATGTTTGTATCTTATTAAGTGCCGAGTGTACTTCCCCGGCGGTGAAGGGCAGCGAATGTGTGAGGGATTTCAGCGTTAAGGCCCCCGAGGACACTGCGTGAGTAAGGCGCGACAGTTCATGTATCGCGCATGTGCAGCTATCGCAGACTGGGGAGTCTTTGAACCTGCGACAGTGCGAATTGAGCTGTAGTGCCAACAAAATAGTTCTTATCTTTGCGGTTCTTTAATACACGTAAATTTTCTTAAACACTTTTTTATTGTGGACTAGGTTTTTGCCGCGACTGATAAAATTGTCGTCAGCTGACCAAAACTTATATGGAACTTACAATATTTATACCTACAGGTTTGTGGTGGTTTTGTTTTAGTAAAAGAATTTCGTAATAGCTTCAGGCTTTAAAGAGATTACCTCCTACATACAAGCAAAAAATAATGTAGGGCCACTGTCGACATTGATGGCTATGTTTTATCCAACTTTCTATTTATTTCTTTCGATCAGGAGAAACAAAAGAGATTGCGATTCAACATAACATACCTGGGCATTTGCTTCCTCTCCCAGTCATCAATAGTCAAGTTAGATTCGATTATGAACTTGATGGTAGTCGTCACCTCTAATATATTCTTTGAAGAGATGCACAGAATGGTATGCTCCATTGTGCATTCTTCTGTGTCTGCAAAACAAGAAAACAAAAAATTTATATGGTATTTGTTAATTTACCTTGTATGTTTGTATCTTATTAAGTGCCGAGTGTACTTCCCCGGCGGTGAAGGGCAGCGACTGTGTGAGGGATATCAGCGTTAAGGCCCCCGAGGACACTGCGTGAGTAAGGCGCGACAGTTCATGTATCGCGCATGTGCAGCTATCGCAGACTGGGGAGTCTTTGAACCTGCGACAGTGCGAATTGAGCTGTAGTGCCAACAAAATAGTTCTTATCTTTGCGGTTCTTTAATACACGTAAATTTTCTTAAACACTTTTTTATTGTGGACTAGGTTTTTGCCGCGACTGATAAAATTGTCGTCAGCTGACCAAAACTTATATGGAACTTACAATATTTATACCTACAGGTTTGTGGTGGTTTTGTTTTAGTAAAAGAATTTCGTAATAGCTTCAGGCTTTAAAGAGATTACCTCCTACATACAAGCAAAAATTGTAAAAAAAAAAACAAGTTAGATTATAATGTAGGGCCACTATCGACATTGATGGCTATGTTTTATCTAACTTTATATTTATTTCTTTCGATCAGGAGAAACAAAAGAGATTGCGATTCAACATAACATACCTGGGCATTTGCTTCCTCTCCCAGTCATCAATAGTCAAGTTAGATTCGATTATGAACTTGATGGTAGTCGTCACCTCTAATATATTCTTAGAAGAGATGCACAAAATGGTATGCTCCATTGTGCATTCTTCTGTGTCTGCAAAACAAGAAAACAAAAAATTTATATGGTATTTATTAATTTACCTTGTATGTTTGTATCTTATTAAGTGCCGAGTGTACTTCCCCGGCGGTGAAGGGCAGCGACTGTGTGAGGGATTTCAGCGTTAAGGCCCCCGAGGACACTGCGTGAGTAAGGCGCGACAGTTCATGTATTGCGCATGTGCAGCTATCGCAGACTGGGGAGTCTTTGAACCTGCGACAGTGCGAATTGAGCTGTAGTGCCAACAAAATAGTTCTTATCTTTGCGGTTCTTTAATACACGTAAATTTTCTTAAACACTTTTTTATTGTGGACTAGGTTTTTGCCGCGACTGATAAAATTGTCGTCAGCTGACCAAAACTTATATGGAACTTACAATATTTATACCTACAGGTTTGTGGTGGTTTTGTTTTAGTAAAAGAATTTCAGAAAAAATTGTAAAAAAAAGAAACAACTTAGATTATAATGTAGGGCCACTGTCGACATTGATGGCTATGTTTTATCCAACTTTCTATTTATTTCTTTCGATCAGGAGAAACAAAAGAGATTGCGATTCAACATAACATACCTGGGCATTTGCTTCCTCTCCCAGTCATCAATAGTCAAGTTAGATTCGATTATGAACTTGATGGTAGTCGTCACCTCTAATATATTCTTAGAAGAGATGCACAGAATGGTATGCTCCATTGTGCATTCTTCTGTGTCTGCAAAACAAGAAAACAAACAATTTATATGGTATTTATTAATTTACCTTGTATGTTTGTATCTTATTAAGTGCCGAGTGTACTTCCCCGGCGGTGAAGGGCAGCGAATGTGTGAGGGATTTCAGCGTTAAGGCCCCCGAGGACACTGCGTGAGTAAGGCGCGACAGTTCATGTATCGCGCATGTGCAGTGTGACTACACGAATGTGACTACACGTCATTTATCTTATTTAATCATCGAATATTATTTAACTATCGCGCACATGTGCAAACCATTTTGAGACATAAACATTCGGCTATAAGTACGGTGTGACATGTACCCCAATAAATTACGAAACAATCTATTCATTTTAAAATGGTGATGCAACATTGGACCTGTTAACAAAAACAAAGTGGCCGAAAGTACAAGCAGAGGGACTCAAGAACCGAGACTCACTACAAAAAACTCTTTAGTTTTAGATTTATCTTTATCATGTGTTAACAAGCTGAAAACACTTACAAACACAACACTTAGGCGACGAAGTCGAAAGGGTCTTGTAGCGTCGCTGCAGGTAGCATTGGGCTATGGGAACAGGAAAAAGGTTGGTGAAAGAAAGGGCGGTCGGTTGTGGTGGATGACACAGGGACTTGACGCTAGGCAGAGAGATAGAACGGACGTGTTGTGAGGATCGAAAGAGGGCGTAGTAGTGATGATATTAGAGTGCTAGAGAGTGATAGATGGTGAGTGCGTGACAGTATGGATGGGTAAGTTTTAATTTAATTGTTTTATTACTTAGGTAGGGCCAATCACTAATTTACCTTTTGTTTAACATGGCGTGACCTTGTAATTACTTCCTAATCCACACCTTGGCAGTTAATTGTCAATTGCGGTTGGTTATAGGGACACGGTGAAGCTTTCCGATACACTATACTCACCCTCGTGCCTTACTTACACTATGCAAACAACTCATTTGACTATGGACTAAGTGACTATGAACTTTTAACTGTCATAACACACTCATGGAAAGCGGACCCGTTGATATTCACTAAATGTAAAACAGGCTATGGCCGATCCGAAAGGAATAGTAGGATGACCAAACGCAGTTGATGAGTACTGTTTCCTATAAGGTCTAGCTCAGAACAACTTGTTTAGGGATTGCTGTCGCACATTTCGGGAGAGGGGTAGGCTTCACATGGTAGGCTTCACAAAGAACCAAAAACTAAATCGTCTAAGTACGCTAGGGAACGTGTCTCGTTAAAACCACACCAAGCCAATTGTAGGCAATACTGAATCGACACTATTTAGCGAGACACGATATTGGATGGGAGCCGCTCCGAGCCGCCCCGTATATCCACGAAGTGGGCAGATTAAATGAAATGTGAAATGACGATTTAATCCATTTCGGCGTGCAGCAATACCGAACACAAGTGGTTCTGCTACAGACTGAGTCTACGGAACGCTTGCGCTATTCTTTGTTAGCGTCGTAATGGGATAGGATGCCGTAAAGGGTGCTATTCAGAGCTGTACGCGTTTTAGTTATTTAAACTTAACTGGTCTTACACAATTTCAGATGAACATCGGAGTTCTCTGACTTAGGATTGTGTGGGACAGTTGTAAAGAGTTTAGGGAACATGAATTGCTAGAATCGTAGCAGTGTCCAAGTAGTGGTTCTGTGCGAGTAGACCTAGTAATACATGTATGACGAGGCAACAGTCCATGTCACTAAATGGGGTATTCAATCGTTGAATAAATAACGTAGAGTAAAGTGAAAAATTAATGTACAAAAGCGCGAGCGTAACGTTCCTATCCTAACCCTGTCATTATATAATGCACTTTGCAATCCCTTTGTCTAAGTAACTTCATACATCACTATTGTTTTACTAATATAGTCCTTATGACTAACAGACATAAAAGTGTGCTGGGAAGTTTGTTTCATCATTTCTTCTTACCAGCAATTACACTAGGAAATGATGACGGGTGGGCGATCTATGGGCTGTCTGTAAGTGAGTTGATTAGATCAACCAGTTACTTCTAGAGTTAAAACTCTCTGCCAAATTAGTTACTTATATTTGTATTAATACTTTAATGTATATTCACTATATGCGACCTTTATTCGGTCTTTGATTTAAATACTCTATACATTAGTGTAAAGAGTTTCACACAAGCTTTAGTTAATTGTAACAATTTAGCGTATATATCCCTTTAGTCATATTTTTATCCTTCTAAACCACTTCCAAGTTATAATTTTATAACTGTGAATTCCAAAACAAAACAAAACCTTAATTTGGAATTCACGTGTACACGGTGGAAAGGTGCCCAAGTCAGGAAGACGAACCTTACAAATCTGTGCGGCTGGTTGGGGCACAGATTCTACTTCTTCAGAAGTAGCCGTCCTTTAACTCGAAATCTAGACTTCTAGGAAAAACGAAATTTTTATCAGTCTAGGGTCATTTAGGAACAGTCACAGCAGCTATCGCAGACTGGGGAGTCTTTGAACCTGCGACAGTGCGAATTGAGCTGTAGTGCCAACAAAATAGTTCTTATCTTTGCGGTTCTTTAATACACGTAAATTTTCTTAAACACTTTTTTATTGTGGACTAGGTTTTTGCCGCGACTGATAAAATTGTCGTCAGCTGACCAAAACTTATATGGAACTTACAATATTTATACCTACAGGTTTGTGGTGGTTTTGTTTTAGTAAAAGAATTTCATAATAGCTTCAGGCTTTAAAGAGATTACCTCCTACATACAAGCAAAAAATAATGTAGGGCCACTGTCGACATTGATGGCTATGTTTTATCCAACTTTCTATTTATTTCTTTCGATCAGGAGAAACAAAAGAGATTGCGATTCAACATAACATACCTGGGCATTTGCTTCCTCTCCCAGTCATCAATAGTCAAGTTAGATTCGATTATGAACTTGATGGTAGTCGTCACCTCTAATATATTCTTAGAAGAGATGCACAGAATGGTATGCTCCATTGTGCATTCTTCTGTGTCTGCAAAACAAGAAAACAAAAAATTAATATGGTATTTGTTAATTTACCTTGTATGTTTGTATCTTATTAAGTGCCGAGTGTACTTCCCCGGCGGTGAAGGGCAGCGACTGTGTGAGGGATTTCAGCGTTAAGGCCCCCGAGGACACTGCGTGAGTAAGGCGCGACAGTTCATGTATCGCGCATGTGCAGCTATCGCAGACTGGGGAGTCTTTGAACCTGCGACGGTGCGAATTGAGCTGTAGTGCCAACAAAATAGTTCTTATCTTTGCGGTTCTTTAATACACGTAAATTTTCTTAAACACTTTTTTATTGTGGACTAGGTTTTTGCCGCGACTGATAAAATTGTCGTCAGCTGACCAAAACTTATATGGAACTTACAATATTTATACCTACAGGTTTGTGGTGGTTTTGCTTTAGTAAAAGAATTTCGTAATAGCTTCAGGCTTTAAAGAGATTACCTCCTACATACAAGCAAAAAATAATGTAGGGCCACTGTCGACATTGATGGCTATGTTTTATCCAACTTTCTATTTATTTCTTTCGATCAGGAGAAACAAAAGAGATTGCGATTCAACATAACATACCTGGGCATTTGCTTCCTCTCCCAGTCATCAATAGTCAAGTTAGATTCGATTATGAACTTGATGGTAGTCGTCACCTCTAATATATTCTTAGAAGAGATGCACAGAATGGTATGCTCCATTGTGCATTCTTCTGTGTCTGCAAAACAAGAAAACAAACAATTTATATGGTATTTATTAATTTACCTTGTATGTTTGTATCTTATTAAGTGCCGAGTGTACTTCCCCGGCGGTGAAGGGCAGCGAATGTGTGAGGGATTTCAGCGTTAAGGCCCCCGAGGACACTGCGTGAGTAAGGCGCGACAGTTCATGTATCGCGCATGTGCAGCTATCGCAGACTGGGGAGTCTTTGAACCTGCGACAGTGCGAATTGAGCTGTAGTGCCAACAAAATAGTTCTTATCTTTGCGGTTCTTTAATACACGTAAATTTTCTTAAACACTTTTTTATTGTGGACTAGGTTTTTGCCGCGACTGATAAAATTGTCGTCAGCTGACCAAAACTTATATGGAACTTACAATATTTATACCTACAGGTTTGTGGTGGTTTTGTTTTAGTAAAAGAATTTCGTAATAGCTTCAGGCTTTAAAGAGATTACCTCCTACATACAAGCAAAAAATAATGTAGGGCCACTGTCGACATTGATGGCTATGTTTTATCCAACTTTCTATTTATTTCTTTCGATCAGGAGAAACAAAAGAGATTGCGATTCAACATAACATACCTGGGCATTTGCTTCCTCTCCCAGTCATCAATAGTCAAGTTAGATTCGATTATGAACTTGATGAGCACTGAGCTCAAAAACCAGTTGGCTGAACTGCATATGCAGCATGTGGACATACTGGACCAGCATCAACACCTCCGTCAACTTGTTGGTAACTTTGAACAGTGCAGTGACACCTACGATCAGGCCTTAAAACGTATTTCAGAACTGGAGCTGGAATTAAGCAAGGCACACAACACCGTAACACGCCTGGAAAAGCTTAAGGCCAGTGAAGAGTCTGCGAACACCTGCAATCTTTATCATGAGTTGGTTGATAGCCGGTCCGGACCCACATGTGTTGAACCAATAGTGACCATAGACTTAACTAATGACACTCTTAATAAATGCAGTTTATTTACTAGTCATAAAAAAATTAAAAAATATATTAAGATTAACAAGTTAATTAGAAAAATTAAAAAGTCACTGAAGGGACAAAAACTGAACAAATTAAATTTAAAACTAAGACAAAAAAATGTAAATATAATGCAAGAATTAAAAAAATGTAATACTGATTTAGAATTATGTAGGATCAGGTATGATGCTGACTGTCAGAACCTTCAGGATGAGTTGTTTGTGAGGGAATGTGCTCTAAAAGATATCTTTAGCAAATATGAGGCTTCTCAACAAGATCTGAGTAAGCGCATGCTGGAGGCCAACGAGCTGGTAGACTTGGTCAGGTGCAATGCAGAGAGGTATGAGTCCCTGACCAATAACTTCTCTTGTAGCTGTGCCTGCTCTCAGACACCAGATCCTCAGCATGTCACACCCTTAATGGCTCAACCAGTAGTTAATAATAATAATATTTTAAATAATTCAGCTTATGTTTTTTCAGATAAATTTGGTCAAGGTTTTGGTAGTATTCTTAGTCAGTGTTCTCAACAGTATATTGTAAATCATTGTTTACCCGGTGCCAGTTTTAGCCAGTTAATTAATAGTCTTAAATTGACTAAAATAAATCCCAATTCAACTGTAATATTGTTATTTGGGGATAGCTTAGCTGTAAGAAAAAAGGATTTAGTTGCATGTTTTAATTTAATGCTAAAGCTCCATGAGTCTTATAATTGTAAATTTATTTTTTCTGCTTTGCCTTACTCTGATTGTTTGTCGGATGAGCAAAATAGGCATATTTATAATCTGAATCTGCTGATGTATAACAGGACTTGTCGTCACAGGGACGCGATTATATATTTTGATTGTAATAGTTTTATTACAGATTACAGACTCACTGATTGTTCCATGTTTTTGCCAGCTAGTTGTAGGAGACGGATTGCTAATCTTTTAGCATATACTTTACACGTTTACACCGGTACTTATACTGTACCTACGTTTACTGTTAGTGGTGACACTAACATCTCTATTGATACTATTAGTATAGATACTAATATCACTTTTGATTCTGTTGGTAGTGATACTAACATTGCTATACACACACCTAGTAGTTTAAACTGTTAGGTTCGACAACGGGTGAGTCGCATATGTTGAATGTTGTACATCAAAATATGCAGGGTTTGTCCGGCAAGGAATTAGAGTAAAGCTTGTTTATGGAGAATTATGATGTTCATGTGTTATGTTTAACTGAACATTGGCTGAAGGAGCATGAAGTAGTGTTTATCAATGATGATTTATTTTCTGTACAGAGTGCATTTGTGAGAAAAACTGCTATTCGCGGTGGATCTTTAATTCTTGTTTCAAACAAGTTAAAATGTAAACAACGGTTAGACCTAGTTAATCTTTCCATTGAGCGCACTATCGAGTTGTCTTGTGTTGAACTTGAGCGGTACATAATAATTTGTGTCTACAGACCCCCTTCAGGGGACTTTACTAGTTTCGAATCTGCAATGGAGGATGCACTTAATAAGATTAAATGCAGTAGTAAAAATATAATTTTATGTGGAGATTTTAATGTTAATATTTTAGATGTTACTCCACTAAGTACTAGGCTTCTGAACTTATTTAAATCTTTTAATTTAGTTAATTTGTTTTTCGAACCAACTAGGATCACGGCGTCTTCGTCGACTTGCCTTGATAATATATTTTGTGATTTTGATGCCGACAATAAATTGGTGTTAAGTGATTTATCATCAGATCACTGTGGATTAATGGCTAGCTTCCCTATGCCATTAAGTAAAAAGCCGCGCAAAGTAGAATGCAGGCCTTATACTGTTAGTCGTTGCAGTAAGTTTAAAAATAATATAGCTCTTAAAGTTATACCGTCAATAATAGAGTACGAGAACCCAAATGAAATGTACGAGGCCCTTTTTGATGTTGTGCAAAATGAGTACAAATCCGTTTTTAAAACTAAAACTATCAACATTACTGGGACTTCCGCTGGTTTCAACCAATGGGCTACACCAGGCATTTATAAAAGCCGAGCGAGATTGTATGAGTTGTATGGTCTGAGACAGTACAAGTTTGATAACAATTTTTTAGAATATGTTAAAAATTATTCAAAATTATTTAAAAAGATTTGTCGTGTTGCAAAATCAAAATTTCTAAGTGAGACTATTAAAAATTCTAATAACAAAGTAAAAGCCACTTGGAAAATCATAAACAACGAAACGGGTAAATCGGTTAAAAAAGAAAATCAACTCGAGATCATGGTTGATAACAAATTAGTTAATAAACCAGCTGACGTAGCTGAGGCGTTTAATGAGTTTTTTACGAGCATACCTGCAACGACGACTTGCTCCTTAAGTTCGTCGCCGTCTAAGGCTGAAAACCTATTGCATAGTAGCGTCCCTAAATGTAGTTATGTATTGAGATTCGAGCATGTAGCGCCTCGTGATGTAGTTAATGTTTTTAATTATCTTAAATCTAAAAACACGGGTGATTACTGGGGCATATCTACCAAACTTTTGGGCAGTATAATAGACATTGTGGCCCCCTATCTTGCTGTTACGTTTAACAAATGCATTGATTTGGGTACTTTTCCTGATCTCATGAAGTGCAGTAAAGTCATCCCTCTATTTAAATCCGGTAGCAAAAATGATATTGGTAATTTCAGACCAATCTCTATTTTGCCTGCATTCAGCAAAATATTTGAAAAGTTAATTCTTAAGCAGTTACTCAGACATTTTAACTTACATAGCCTCCTTCACAATGACCAATATGGGTTTACGAAGGGTCGCTCGACTACAGATGCGGGTGTTGCTTTGTTGAAGCACATATTTGACGCATGGGAGAAGTCGCGAAATGCAATTGGTGTTTTCTGCGATCTTTCTAAAGCCTTCGATTGCGTTCACCATGATACGCTTTTGCGTAAACTACGCCATTACGGTGTTCAAAACGAAGCCCTAAATGTAATTGAGTCATATTTACTTAATAGATACCAATGCGTAGACGTTAATGGCGCTAAATCTTCCAGGTTACCTGTTGAGCTGGGTGTACCTCAAGGCTCAATACTGGGTCCGTTTTTATTCCTGGTTTATATTAACGATCTGCCATTCTATTTAAAGGATATTTGCGACGTTGTACTGTTCGCAGATGATACTTCTCTGATCTTTAAAGTAGATAGGAATAGACAAGTTTTTGATGACGTGAATAACGCACTATCAATGGTCACAGATTGGTTCACAACAAATAATCTTGTTCTTAATGCCAAGAAGACTAAATGCATAAAGTTCGCTTTGCCCAATGTTAGAAATCTGGGTCCCAACATTGTGCTCGGCAATGAGAAGCTCGAAACTGTTGATTCAGCTGTGTTTCTGGGTATAACAGTAGACTCAAAAATTCAATGGGGGCCACATATATCAAGCCTAGCGGGTAGGCTTAGCTCGGCCGCCTACGCCGTTAGAAAGGTTAGACAATACACTGACGTTGATACAGCAAGGTTGGTCTACTTTAGTTATTTTCACAGTATCATGTCCTACGGTATTCTACTGTGGGGCAGAGCCGCTGATATTCAAAATATATTTGTGCTTCAAAAACGAGCTGTTCGTGCCATTTACCAATTAGGTGCGCGTGTTTCTCTAAGAGATTTTTTTAAAGAGATTGGTATTCTCACAGCGGCTTCACAGTACATATTCGCCAACATTTTATATATTAGGCAGAACATTCATTTGTACAGTAACAATAGTGATATTCACAACTTTAACACCAGAAACAAGGACAAATTACGAGCTCCCTTTCATCGACTTCATAAGGTGCATAGTTCATTCGTTGGGGTTGGTATAACTTTTTACAACAAGTTACCGTCTTCTTTTCTAGATTTGCCATTTAAAGCAAAGGTAAAAGCTAATCTCTGTTCTAAGGCATACTATTCTATTAATGATTATTTAGATGATAAGCATAGTTGGTCGCTGTGTTGAACTCAAGACAATGTTCGTGTTCTTTTACCAAAATTAGCTTGCTGTCAGGTTAAATATTATTATTTTTAATTTCGTTTTTATGTGTATTTTTTAAATTTTATTTTTTAGGTAAGACTGTCGTAGGTATCGTTTACTGTTATTGTCGGAGCTGATGAAGATTGCTACTATCTTTGCATTATATAGAGTTAATCTTTCTAGTATTATATAGCAGCATAGCCAGCATTGTGTGAGTACCATGTACTTCAGAGCTATCATTGTCTAGATACCTACGTCTTCTATTGACTTGAATGACTCCGGTGGTTGAGAGTATGTCATGCCCACTCAAATGTCTCGCCGATGGTGGCGCGTGTGTCGGATCATTTAGCTCCCTTCAAAATGGTTGAGCTGAATGGTGCTGATACATGTGTCATGTTCGTGAACGGGCGCTGTCGGTTGGGACTGGTCATCTCTTAGCTGCCATGGTTTATTTTAATTGATTCTAATTTTATTTCTGAATTGTCTTTTTATATTTACTATGGACACTTTTAACAATCTACATCGTTCTCACATAATGTGTAATCTCAACATGCATGATGTAACAAATGATTTGTAATAATTACCTAATTGAAAAAGAGTGTCCATGGAGTTTCTTGCCCGTTCTTCTCCATAGAGATCTACGCCTTGGAATGGGCATCTACGGTACTTTCACAGTTATTATGTCTTGTGACTGGGACTGTAGCACCATAATTTTGTAATATTTTATTTTGTCTTTTGACAATTCAAAGGTGCCTGTAACTGGCCTACTTGAAATAAAGTGCTTTGACTTTGCTTTGACTTTGATGGTAGTCGTCACCTCTAATATATTCTTAGAAGAGATGCACAAAATGGTATACTCCATTGTGCATTCTTCTGTGTCTGCAAAACAAGAAAACAAAAAAATTATATGGTATTTATTAATTTACCTTGTATGTTTGTATCTTATTAAGTGCCGAGTGTACTTCCCCGGCGGTGAAGGGCAGCGACTGTGTGAGGGATTTCAGCGTTAAGGCCCCCGAGGACACTGCGTGAGTAAGGCGCGACAGTTCATGTATTGCGCATGTGCAGCTATCGCAGACTGGGGAGTCTTTGAACCTGCGACAGTGCGAATTGAGCTGTAGTGCCAACAAAATAGTTCTTATCTTTGCGGTTCTTTAATACACGTAAATTTTCTTAAACACTTTTTTATTGTGGACTAGGTTTTTGCCGCGACTGATAAAATTGTCGTCAGCTGACCAAAACTTATATGGAACTTACAATATTTATACCTACAGGTTTGTGGTGGTTTTGTTTTAGTAAAAGAATTTCGTAATAGCTTCAGGCTTTAAAGAGATTACCTCCTACATACAAGCAAAAAATAATGTAGGGCCACTGTCGACATTGATGGCTATGTTTTATCCAACTTTCTATTTATTTCTTTCGATCAGGAGAAACAAAAGAGATTGCGATTCAACATAACATACCTGGGCATTTGCTTCCTCTCCCAGTCATCAATAGTCAAGTTAGATTCGATTATGAACTTGATGGTAGTCGTCACCTCTAATATATTCTTAGAAGAGATGCACAGAATGGTATGCTCCATTGTGCATTCTTCTGTGTCTGCAAAACAAGAAAACAAAAAATTAATATGGTATTTGTTAATTTACCTTGTATGTTTGTATCTTATTAAGTGCCGAGTGTACTTCCCCGGCGGTGAAGGGCAGCGACTGTGTGAGGGATTTCAGCGTTAAGGCCCCCGAGGACACTGCGTGAGTAAGGCGCGACAGTTCATGTATCGCGCATGTGCAGCTATCGCAGACTGGGGAGTCTTTGAACCTGCGACGGTGCGAATTGAGCTGTAGTGCCAACAAAATAGTTCTTATCTTTGCGGTTCTTTAATACACGTAAATTTTCTTAAACACTTTTTTATTGTGGACTAGGTTTTTGCCGCGACTGATAAAATTGTCGTCAGCTGACCAAAACTTATATGGAACTTACAATATTTATACCTACAGGTTTGTGGTGGTTTTGCTTTAGTAAAAGAATTTCGTAATAGCTTCAGGCTTTAAAGAGATTACCTCCTACATACAAGCAAAAAATAATGTAGGGCCACTGTCGACATTGATGGCTATGTTTTATCCAACTTTCTATTTATTTCTTTCGATCAGGAGAAACAAAAGAGATTGCGATTCAACATAACATACCTGGGCATTTGCTTCCTCTCCCAGTCATCAATAGTCAAGTTAGATTCGATTATGAACTTGATGGTAGTCGTCACCTCTAATATATTCTTAGAAGAGATGCACAGAATGGTATGCTCCATTGTGCATTCTTCTGTGTCTGCAAAACAAGAAAACAAACAATTTATATGGTATTTATTAATTTACCTTGTATGTTTGTATCTTATTAAGTGCCGAGTGTACTTCCCCGGCGGTGAAGGGCAGCGAATGTGTGAGGGATTTCAGCGTTAAGGCCCCCGAGGACACTGCGTGAGTAAGGCGCGACAGTTCATGTATCGCGCATGTGCAGCTATCGCAGACTGGGGAGTCTTTGAACCTGCGACAGTGCGAATTGAGCTGTAGTGCCAACAAAATAGTTCTTATCTTTGCGGTTCTTTAATACACGTAAATTTTCTTAAACACTTTTTTATTGTGGACTAGGTTTTTGCCGCGACTGATAAAATTGTCGTCAGCTGACCAAAACTTATATGGAACTTACAATATTTATACCTACAGGTTTGTGGTGGTTTTGTTTTAGTAAAAGAATTTCGTAATAGCTTCAGGCTTTAAAGAGATTACCTCCTACATACAAGCAAAAAATAATGTAGGGCCACTGTCGACATTGATGGCTATGTTTTATCCAACTTTCTATTTATTTCTTTCGATCAGGAGAAACAAAAGAGATTGCGATTCAACATAACATACCTGGGCATTTGCTTCCTCTCCCAGTCATCAATAGTCAAGTTAGATTCGATTATGAACTTGATGAGCACTGAGCTCAAAAACCAGTTGGCTGAACTGCATATGCAGCATGTGGACATACTGGACCAGCATCAACACCTCCGTCAACTTGTTGGTAACTTTGAACAGTGCAGTGACACCTACGATCAGGCCTTAAAACGTATTTCAGAACTGGAGCTGGAATTAAGCAAGGCACACAACACCGTAACACGCCTGGAAAAGCTTAAGGCCAGTGAAGAGTCTGCGAACACCTGCAATCTTTATCATGAGTTGGTTGATAGCCGGTCCGGACCCACATGTGTTGAACCAATAGTGACCATAGACTTAACTAATGACACTCTTAATAAATGCAGTTTATTTACTAGTCATAAAAAAATTAAAAAATATATTAAGATTAACAAGTTAATTAGAAAAATTAAAAAGTCACTGAAGGGACAAAAACTGAACAAATTAAATTTAAAACTAAGACAAAAAAATGTAAATATAATGCAAGAATTAAAAAAATGTAATACTGATTTAGAATTATGTAGGATCAGGTATGATGCTGACTGTCAGAACCTTCAGGATGAGTTGTTTGTGAGGGAATGTGCTCTAAAAGATATCTTTAGCAAATATGAGGCTTCTCAACAAGATCTGAGTAAGCGCATGCTGGAGGCCAACGAGCTGGTAGACTTGGTCAGGTGCAATGCAGAGAGGTATGAGTCCCTGACCAATAACTTCTCTTGTAGCTGTGCCTGCTCTCAGACACCAGATCCTCAGCATGTCACACCCTTAATGGCTCAACCAGTAGTTAATAATAATAATATTTTAAATAATTCAGCTTATGTTTTTTCAGATAAATTTGGTCAAGGTTTTGGTAGTATTCTTAGTCAGTGTTCTCAACAGTATATTGTAAATCATTGTTTACCCGGTGCCAGTTTTAGCCAGTTAATTAATAGTCTTAAATTGACTAAAATAAATCCCAATTCAACTGTAATATTGTTATTTGGGGATAGCTTAGCTGTAAGAAAAAAGGATTTAGTTGCATGTTTTAATTTAATGCTAAAGCTCCATGAGTCTTATAATTGTAAATTTATTTTTTCTGCTTTGCCTTACTCTGATTGTTTGTCGGATGAGCAAAATAGGCATATTTATAATCTGAATCTGCTGATGTATAACAGGACTTGTCGTCACAGGGACGCGATTATATATTTTGATTGTAATAGTTTTATTACAGATTACAGACTCACTGATTGTTCCATGTTTTTGCCAGCTAGTTGTAGGAGACGGATTGCTAATCTTTTAGCATATACTTTACACGTTTACACCGGTACTTATACTGTACCTACGTTTACTGTTAGTGGTGACACTAACATCTCTATTGATACTATTAGTATAGATACTAATATCACTTTTGATTCTGTTGGTAGTGATACTAACATTGCTATACACACACCTAGTAGTTTAAACTGTTAGGTTCGACAACGGGTGAGTCGCATATGTTGAATGTTGTACATCAAAATATGCAGGGTTTGTCCGGCAAGGAATTAGAGTAAAGCTTGTTTATGGAGAATTATGATGTTCATGTGTTATGTTTAACTGAACATTGGCTGAAGGAGCATGAAGTAGTGTTTATCAATGATGATTTATTTTCTGTACAGAGTGCATTTGTGAGAAAAACTGCTATTCGCGGTGGATCTTTAATTCTTGTTTCAAACAAGTTAAAATGTAAACAACGGTTAGACCTAGTTAATCTTTCCATTGAGCGCACTATCGAGTTGTCTTGTGTTGAACTTGAGCGGTACATAATAATTTGTGTCTACAGACCCCCTTCAGGGGACTTTACTAGTTTCGAATCTGCAATGGAGGATGCACTTAATAAGATTAAATGCAGTAGTAAAAATATAATTTTATGTGGAGATTTTAATGTTAATATTTTAGATGTTACTCCACTAAGTACTAGGCTTCTGAACTTATTTAAATCTTTTAATTTAGTTAATTTGTTTTTCGAACCAACTAGGATCACGGCGTCTTCGTCGACTTGCCTTGATAATATATTTTGTGATTTTGATGCCGACAATAAATTGGTGTTAAGTGATTTATCATCAGATCACTGTGGATTAATGGCTAGCTTCCCTATGCCATTAAGTAAAAAGCCGCGCAAAGTAGAATGCAGGCCTTATACTGTTAGTCGTTGCAGTAAGTTTAAAAATAATATAGCTCTTAAAGTTATACCGTCAATAATAGAGTACGAGAACCCAAATGAAATGTACGAGGCCCTTTTTGATGTTGTGCAAAATGAGTACAAATCCGTTTTTAAAACTAAAACTATCAACATTACTGGGACTTCCGCTGGTTTCAACCAATGGGCTACACCAGGCATTTATAAAAGCCGAGCGAGATTGTATGAGTTGTATGGTCTGAGACAGTACAAGTTTGATAACAATTTTTTAGAATATGTTAAAAATTATTCAAAATTATTTAAAAAGATTTGTCGTGTTGCAAAATCAAAATTTCTAAGTGAGACTATTAAAAATTCTAATAACAAAGTAAAAGCCACTTGGAAAATCATAAACAACGAAACGGGTAAATCGGTTAAAAAAGAAAATCAACTCGAGATCATGGTTGATAACAAATTAGTTAATAAACCAGCTGACGTAGCTGAGGCGTTTAATGAGTTTTTTACGAGCATACCTGCAACGACGACTTGCTCCTTAAGTTCGTCGCCGTCTAAGGCTGAAAACCTATTGCATAGTAGCGTCCCTAAATGTAGTTATGTATTGAGATTCGAGCATGTAGCGCCTCGTGATGTAGTTAATGTTTTTAATTATCTTAAATCTAAAAACACGGGTGATTACTGGGGCATATCTACCAAACTTTTGGGCAGTATAATAGACATTGTGGCCCCCTATCTTGCTGTTACGTTTAACAAATGCATTGATTTGGGTACTTTTCCTGATCTCATGAAGTGCAGTAAAGTCATCCCTCTATTTAAATCCGGTAGCAAAAATGATATTGGTAATTTCAGACCAATCTCTATTTTGCCTGCATTCAGCAAAATATTTGAAAAGTTAATTCTTAAGCAGTTACTCAGACATTTTAACTTACATAGCCTCCTTCACAATGACCAATATGGGTTTACGAAGGGTCGCTCGACTACAGATGCGGGTGTTGCTTTGTTGAAGCACATATTTGACGCATGGGAGAAGTCGCGAAATGCAATTGGTGTTTTCTGCGATCTTTCTAAAGCCTTCGATTGCGTTCACCATGATACGCTTTTGCGTAAACTACGCCATTACGGTGTTCAAAACGAAGCCCTAAATGTAATTGAGTCATATTTACTTAATAGATACCAATGCGTAGACGTTAATGGCGCTAAATCTTCCAGGTTACCTGTTGAGCTGGGTGTACCTCAAGGCTCAATACTGGGTCCGTTTTTATTCCTGGTTTATATTAACGATCTGCCATTCTATTTAAAGGATATTTGCGACGTTGTACTGTTCGCAGATGATACTTCTCTGATCTTTAAAGTAGATAGGAATAGACAAGTTTTTGATGACGTGAATAACGCACTATCAATGGTCACAGATTGGTTCACAACAAATAATCTTGTTCTTAATGCCAAGAAGACTAAATGCATAAAGTTCGCTTTGCCCAATGTTAGAAATCTGGGTCCCAACATTGTGCTCGGCAATGAGAAGCTCGAAACTGTTGATTCAGCTGTGTTTCTGGGTATAACAGTAGACTCAAAAATTCAATGGGGGCCACATATATCAAGCCTAGCGGGTAGGCTTAGCTCGGCCGCCTACGCCGTTAGAAAGGTTAGACAATACACTGACGTTGATACAGCAAGGTTGGTCTACTTTAGTTATTTTCACAGTATCATGTCCTACGGTATTCTACTGTGGGGCAGAGCCGCTGATATTCAAAATATATTTGTGCTTCAAAAACGAGCTGTTCGTGCCATTTACCAATTAGGTGCGCGTGTTTCTCTAAGAGATTTTTTTAAAGAGATTGGTATTCTCACAGCGGCTTCACAGTACATATTCGCCAACATTTTATATATTAGGCAGAACATTCATTTGTACAGTAACAATAGTGATATTCACAACTTTAACACCAGAAACAAGGACAAATTACGAGCTCCCTTTCATCGACTTCATAAGGTGCATAGTTCATTCGTTGGGGTTGGTATAACTTTTTACAACAAGTTACCGTCTTCTTTTCTAGATTTGCCATTTAAAGCAAAGGTAAAAGCTAATCTCTGTTCTAAGGCATACTATTCTATTAATGATTATTTAGATGATAAGCATAGTTGGTCGCTGTGTTGAACTCAAGACAATGTTCGTGTTCTTTTACCAAAATTAGCTTGCTGTCAGGTTAAATATTATTATTTTTAATTTCGTTTTTATGTGTATTTTTTAAATTTTATTTTTTAGGTAAGACTGTCGTAGGTATCGTTTACTGTTATTGTCGGAGCTGATGAAGATTGCTACTATCTTTGCATTATATAGAGTTAATCTTTCTAGTATTATATAGCAGCATAGCCAGCATTGTGTGAGTACCATGTACTTCAGAGCTATCATTGTCTAGATACCTACGTCTTCTATTGACTTGAATGACTCCGGTGGTTGAGAGTATGTCATGCCCACTCAAATGTCTCGCCGATGGTGGCGCGTGTGTCGGATCATTTAGCTCCCTTCAAAATGGTTGAGCTGAATGGTGCTGATACATGTGTCATGTTCGTGAACGGGCGCTGTCGGTTGGGACTGGTCATCTCTTAGCTGCCATGGTTTATTTTAATTGATTCTAATTTTATTTCTGAATTGTCTTTTTATATTTACTATGGACACTTTTAACAATCTACATCGTTCTCACATAATGTGTAATCTCAACATGCATGATGTAACAAATGATTTGTAATAATTACCTAATTGAAAAAGAGTGTCCATGGAGTTTCTTGCCCGTTCTTCTCCATAGAGATCTACGCCTTGGAATGGGCATCTACGGTACTTTCACAGTTATTATGTCTTGTGACTGGGACTGTAGCACCATAATTTTGTAATATTTTATTTTGTCTTTTGACAATTCAAAGGTGCCTGTAACTGGCCTACTTGAAATAAAGTGCTTTGACTTTGCTTTGACTTTGATGGTAGTCGTCACCTCTAATATATTCTTAGAAGAGATGCACAAAATGGTATACTCCATTGTGCATTCTTCTGTGTCTGCAAAACAAGAAAACAAAAAAATTATATGGTATTTATTAATTTACCTTGTATGTTTGTATCTTATTAAGTGCCGAGTGTACTTCCCCGGCGGTGAAGGGCAGCGACTGTGTGAGGGATTTCAGCGTTAAGGCCCCCGAGGACACTGCGTGAGTAAGGCGCGACAGTTCATGTATTGCGCATGTGCAGCTATCGCAGACTGGGGAGTCTTTGAACCTGCGACAGTGCGAATTGAGCTGTAGTGCCAACAAAATAGTTCTTATCTTTGCGGTTCTTTAATACACGTAAATTTTCTTAAACACTTTTTTATTGTGGACTAGGTTTTTGCCGCGACTGATAAAATTGTCGTCAGCTGACCAAAACTTATATGGAACTTACAATATTTATACCTACAGGTTTGTGGTGGTTTTGTTTTAGTAAAAGAATTTCAGAAAAAATTGTAAAAAAAAAAAACAACTTAGATTATAATGTAGGGCCACTGTCGACATTGATGGCTATGTTTTATCCAACTTTCTATTTATTTCTTTCGATCAGGAGAAACAAAAGATATTGCGATTCAACATAACATACCTGGGCATTTGCTTCCTCTCCCAGTCATCAATAGTCAAGTTAGATTCGATTATGAACTTGATGGTAGTCGTCACCTCTAATATATTCTTAGAAGAGATGCACAGAATGGTATGCTCCATTGTGCATTCTTCTGTGTCTGCAAAACAAGAAAACAAACAATTTATATGGTATTTATTAATTTACCTTGTATGTTTGTATCTTATTAAGTGCCGAGTGTACTTCCCCGGCGGTGAAGGGCAGCGACTGTGTGAGGGATTTCAGCGTTAAGGCCCCCGAGGACACTGCGTGAGTAAGGCGCGACAGTTCATGTATCGCGCATGTGCAGCTATCGCAGACTGGGGAGTCTTTGAACCTGCGACGGTGCGAATTGAGCTGTAGTGCCAACAAAATAGTTCTTATCTTTGCGGTTCTTTAATACACGTAAATTTTCATAAACACTTTTTTATTGTGGACTAGGTTTTTGCCGCGACTGATAAAATTGTCGTCAGCTGACCAAAACTTATATGGAACTTACAATATTTATACCTACAGGTTTGTGGTGGTTTTGTTTTAGTAAAAGAATTTCGTAATAGCTTCAGGCTTTAAAGAGATTACCTCCTACATACAAGCAAAAATTGTAAAAAAAAAAACAAGTTAGATTATAATGTAGGGCCACTATCGACATTGATGGCTATGTTTTATCTAACTTTATATTTATTTCTTTCGATCAGGAGAAACAAAAGAGATTGCGATTCAACATAACATACCTGGGCATTTGCTTCCTCTCCCAGTCATCAATAGTCAAGTTAGATTCGATTATGAACTTGATGGTAGTCGTCACCTCTAATATATTCTTAGAAGAGATGCACAAAATGGTATGCTCCATTGTGCATTCTTCTGTGTCTGCAAAACAAGAAAACAAAAAATTTATATGGTATTTATTAATTTACCTTGTATGTTTGTATCTTATTAAGTGCCGAGTGTACTTCCCCGGCGGTGAAGGGCAGCGACTGTGTGAGGGATTTCAGCGTTAAGGCCCCCGAGGACACTGCGTGAGTAAGGCGCGACAGTTCATGTATTGCGCATGTGCAGCTATCGCAGACTGGGGAGTCTTTGAACCTGCGACAGTGCGAATTGAGCTGTAGTGCCAACAAAATAGTTCTTATCTTTGCGGTTCTTTAATACACGTAAATTTTCTTAAACACTTTTTTATTGTGGACTAGGTTTTTGCCGCGACTGATAAAATTGTCGTCAGCTGACCAAAACTTATATGGAACTTACAATATTTATACCTACAGGTTTGTGGTGGTTTTGTTTTAGTAAAAGAATTTCAGAAAAAATTGTAAAAAAAAGAAACAACTTAGATTATAATGTAGGGCCACTGTCGACATTGATGGCTATGTTTTATCCAACTTTCTATTTATTTCTTTCGATCAGGAGAAACAAAAGAGATTGCGATTCAACATAACATACCTGGGCATTTGCTTCCTCTCCCAGTCATCAATAGTCAAGTTAGATTCGATTATGAACTTGATGGTAGTCGTCACCTCTAATATATTCTTAGAAGAGATGCACAGAATGGTATGCTCCATTGTGCATTCTTCTGTGTCTGCAAAACAAGAAAACAAACAATTTATATGGTATTTATTAATTTACCTTGTATGTTTGTATCTTATTAAGTGCCGAGTGTACTTCCCCGGCGGTGAAGGGCAGCGAATGTGTGAGGGATTTCAGCGTTAAGGCCCCCGAGGACACTGCGTGAGTAAGGCGCGACAGTTCATGTATCGCGCATGTGCAGCTATCGCAGACTGGGGAGTCTTTGAACCTGCGACAGTGCGAATTGAGCTGTAGTGCCAACAAAATAGTTCTTATCTTTGCGGTTCTTTAATACACGTAAATTTTCTTAAACACTTTTTTATTGTGGACTAGGTTTTTGCCGCGACTGATAAAATTGTCGTCAGCTGACCAAAACTTATATGGAACTTACAATATTTATACCTACAGGTTTGTGGTGGTTTTGTTTTAGTAAAAGAATTTCAGAAAAAATTGTAAAAAAAAGAAACAACTTAGATTATAATGTAGGGCCACTGTCGACATTGATGGCTATGTTTTATCCAACTTTCTATTTATTTCTTTCGATCAGGAGAAACAAAAGAGATTGCGATTCAACATAACATACCTGGGCATTTGCTTCCTCTCCCAGTCATCAATAGTCAAGTTAGATTCGATTATGAACTTGATGGTAGTCGTCACCTCTAATATATTCTTAGAAGAGATGCACAGAATGGTATGCTCCATTGTGCATTCTTCTGTGTCTGCAAAACAAGAAAACAAACAATTTATATGGTATTTATTAATTTACCTTGTATGTTTGTATCTTATTAAGTGCCGAGTGTACTTCCCCGGCGGTGAAGGGCAGCGAATGTGTGAGGGATTTCAGCGTTAAGGCCCCCGAGGACACTGCGTGAGTAAGGCGCGACAGTTCATGTATCGCGCATGTGCAGCTATCGCAGACTGGGGAGTCTTTGAACCTGCGACAGTGCGAATTGAGCTGTAGTGCCAACAAAATAGTTCTTATCTTTGCGGTTCTTTAATACACGTAAATTTTCTTAAACACTTTTTTATTGTGGACTAGGTTTTTGCCGCGACTGATAAAATTGTCGTCAGCTGACCAAAACTTATATGGAACTTACAATATTTATACCTACAGGTTTGTGGTGGTTTTGTTTTAGTAAAAGAATTTCGTAATAGCTTCAGGCTTTAAAGAGATTACCTCCTACATACAAGCAAAAAATAATGTAGGGCCACTGTCGACATTGATGGCTATGTTTTATCCAACTTTCTATTTATTTCTTTCGATCAGGAGAAACAAAAGAGATTGCGATTCAACATAACATACCTGGGCATTTGCTTCCTCTCCCAGTCATCAATAGTCAAGTTAGATTCGATTATGAACTTGATGGTAGTCGTCACCTCTAATATATTCTTAGAAGAGATGCACAGAATGGTATGCTCCATTGTGCATTCTTCTGTGTCTGCAAAACAAGAAAACAAAAAATTAATATGGTATTTGTTAATTTACCTTGTATGTTTGTATCTTATTAAGTGCCGAGTGTACTTCCCCGGCGGTGAAGGGCAGCGACTGTGTGAGGGATTTCAGCGTTAAGGCCCCCGAGGACACTGCGTGAGTAAGGCGCGACAGTTCATGTATCGCGCATGTGCAGCTATCGCAGACTGGGGAGTCTTTGAACCTGCGACGGTGCGAATTGAGCTGTAGTGCCAACAAAATAGTTCTTATCTTTGCGGTTCTTTAATACACGTAAATTTTCTTAAACACTTTTTTATTGTGGACTAGGTTTTTGCCGCGACTGATAAAATTGTCGTCAGCTGACCAAAACTTATATGGAACTTACAATATTTATACCTACAGGTTTGTGGTGGTTTTGCTTTAGTAAAAGAATTTCGTAATAGCTTCAGGCTTTAAAGAGATTACCTCCTACATACAAGCAAAAAATAATGTAGGGCCACTGTCGACATTGATGGCTATGTTTTATCCAACTTTCTATTTATTTCTTTCGATCAGGAGAAACAAAAGAGATTGCGATTCAACATAACATACCTGGGCATTTGCTTCCTCTCCCAGTCATCAATAGTCAAGTTAGATTCGATTATGAACTTGATGGTAGTCGTCACCTCTAATATATTCTTAGAAGAGATGCACAGAATGGTATGCTCCATTGTGCATTCTTCTGTGTCTGCAAAACAAGAAAACAAACAATTTATATGGTATTTATTAATTTACCTTGTATGTTTGTATCTTATTAAGTGCCGAGTGTACTTCCCCGGCGGTGAAGGGCAGCGAATGTGTGAGGGATTTCAGCGTTAAGGCCCCCGAGGACACTGCGTGAGTAAGGCGCGACAGTTCATGTATCGCGCATGTGCAGCTATCGCAGACTGGGGAGTCTTTGAACCTGCGACAGTGCGAATTGAGCTGTAGTGCCAACAAAATAGTTCTTATCTTTGCGGTTCTTTAATACACGTAAATTTTCTTAAACACTTTTTTATTGTGGACTAGGTTTTTGCCGCGACTGATAAAATTGTCGTCAGCTGACCAAAACTTATATGGAACTTACAATATTTATACCTACAGGTTTGTGGTGGTTTTGTTTTAGTAAAAGAATTTCGTAATAGCTTCAGGCTTTAAAGAGATTACCTCCTACATACAAGCAAAAAATAATGTAGGGCCACTGTCGACATTGATGGCTATGTTTTATCCAACTTTCTATTTATTTCTTTCGATCAGGAGAAACAAAAGAGATTGCGATTCAACATAACATACCTGGGCATTTGCTTCCTCTCCCAGTCATCAATAGTCAAGTTAGATTCGATTATGAACTTGATGGTAGTCGTCACCTCTAATATATTCTTAGAAGAGATGCACAGAATGGTATGCTCCATTGTGCATTCTTCTGTGTCTGCAAAACAAGAAAACAAAAAATTAATATGGTATTTGTTAATTTACCTTGTATGTTTGTATCTTATTAAGTGCCGAGTGTACTTCCCCGGCGGTGAAGGGCAGCGACTGTGTGAGGGATTTCAGCGTTAAGGCCCCCGAGGACACTGCGTGAGTAAGGCGCGACAGTTCATGTATCGCGCATGTGCAGCTATCGCAGACTGGGGAGTCTTTGAACCTGCGACGGTGCGAATTGAGCTGTAGTGCCAACAAAATAGTTCTTATCTTTGCGGTTCTTTAATACACGTAAATTTTCTTAAACACTTTTTTATTGTGGACTAGGTTTTTGCCGCGACTGATAAAATTGTCGTCAGCTGACCAAAACTTATATGGAACTTACAATATTTATACCTACAGGTTTGTGGTGGTTTTGCTTTAGTAAAAGAATTTCGTAATAGCTTCAGGCTTTAAAGAGATTACCTCCTACATACAAGCAAAAAATAATGTAGGGCCACTGTCGACATTGATGGCTATGTTTTATCCAACTTTCTATTTATTTCTTTCGATCAGGAGAAACAAAAGAGATTGCGATTCAACATAACATACCTGGGCATTTGCTTCCTCTCCCAGTCATCAATAGTCAAGTTAGATTCGATTATGAACTTGATGGTAGTCGTCACCTCTAATATATTCTTAGAAGAGATGCACAGAATGGTATGCTCCATTGTGCATTCTTCTGTGTCTGCAAAACAAGAAAACAAACAATTTATATGGTATTTATTAATTTACCTTGTATGTTTGTATCTTATTAAGTGCCGAGTGTACTTCCCCGGCGGTGAAGGGCAGCGAATGTGTGAGGGATTTCAGCGTTAAGGCCCCCGAGGACACTGCGTGAGTAAGGCGCGACAGTTCATGTATCGCGCATGTGCAGCTATCGCAGACTGGGGAGTCTTTGAACCTGCGACAGTGCGAATTGAGCTGTAGTGCCAACAAAATAGTTCTTATCTTTGCGGTTCTTTAATACACGTAAATTTTCTTAAACACTTTTTTATTGTGGACTAGGTTTTTGCCGCGACTGATAAAATTGTCGTCAGCTGACCAAAACTTATATGGAACTTACAATATTTATACCTACAGGTTTGTGGTGGTTTTGTTTTAGTAAAAGAATTTCGTAATAGCTTCAGGCTTTAAAGAGATTACCTCCTACATACAAGCAAAAAATAATGTAGGGCCACTGTCGACATTGATGGCTATGTTTTATCCAACTTTCTATTTATTTCTTTCGATCAGGAGAAACAAAAGAGATTGCGATTCAACATAACATACCTGGGCATTTGCTTCCTCTCCCAGTCATCAATAGTCAAGTTAGATTCGATTATGAACTTGATGGTAGTCGTCACCTCTAATATATTCTTAGAAGAGATGCACAGAATGGTATGCTCCATTGTGCATTCTTCTGTGTCTGCAAAACAAGAAAACAAAAAATTTATATGGTATTTGTTAATTTACCTTGTATGTTTGTATCTTATTAAGTGCCGAGTGTACTTCCCCGGCGGTGAAGGGCAGCGAATGTGTGAGGGATTTCAGCGTTAAGGCCCCCGAGGACACTGCGTGAGTAAGGCGCGACAGTTCATGTATCGCGCATGTGCAGCTATCGCAGACTGGGGAGTCTTTGAACCTGCGACGGTGCGAATTGAGCTGTAGTGCCAACAAAATAGTTCTTATCTTTGCGGTTCTTTAATACACGTAAATTTTCTTAAACACTTTTTTATTGTGGACTAGGTTTTTGCCGCGACTGATAAAATTGTCGTCAGCTGACCAAAACTTATATGGAACTTACAATATTTATACCTACAGGTTTGTGGTGGTTTTGTTTTAGTAAAAGAATTTCGTAATAGCTTCAGGCTTTAAAGAGATTACCTCCTACATACAAGCAAAAAATAATGTAGGGCCACTGTCGACATTGATGGCTATGTTTTATCCAACTTTCTATTTATTTCTTTCGATCAGGAGAAACAAAAGAGATTGCGATTCAACATAACATACCTGGGCATTTGCTTCCTCTCCCAGTCATCAATAGTCAAGTTAGATTCGATTATGAACTTGATGGTAGTCGTCACCTCTAATATATTCTTAGAAGAGATGCACAAAATGGTATACTCCATTGTGCATTCTTCTGTGTCTGCAAAACAAGAAAACAAAAAAATTATATGGTATTTATTAATTTACCTTGTATGTTTGTATCTTATTAAGTGCCGAGTGTACTTCCCCGGCGGTGAAGGGCAGCGACTGTGTGAGGGATTTCAGCGTTAAGGCCCCCGAGGACACTGCGTGAGTAAGGCGCGACAGTTCATGTATTGCGCATGTGCAGCTATCGCAGACTGGGGAGTCTTTGAACCTGCGACAGTGCGAATTGAGCTGTAGTGCCAACAAAATAGTTCTTATCTTTGCGGTTCTTTAATACACGTAAATTTTCTTAAACACTTTTTTATTGTGGACTAGGTTTTTGCCGCGACTGATAAAATTGTCGTCAGCTGACCAAAACTTATATGGAACTTACAATATTTATACCTACAGGTTTGTGGTGGTTTTGTTTTAGTAAAAGAATTTCAGAAAAAATTGTAAAAAAAAAAAACAACTTAGATTATAATGTAGGGCCACTGTCGACATTGATGGCTATGTTTTATCCAACTTTCTATTTATTTCTTTCGATCAGGAGAAACAAAAGAGATTGCGATTCAACATAACATACCTGGGCATTTGCTTCCTCTCCCAGTCATCAATAGTCAAGTTAGATTCGATTATGAACTTGATGGTAGTCGTCACCTCTAATATATTCTTAGAAGAGATGCACAGAATGGTATGCTCCATTGTGCATTCTTCTGTGTCTGCAAAACAAGAAAACAAACAATTTATATGGTATTTATTAATTTACCTTGTATGTTTGTATCTTATTAAGTGCCGAGTGTACTTCCCCGGCGGTGAAGGGCAGCGACTGTGTGAGGGATTTCAGCGTTAAGGCCCCCGAGGACACTGCGTGAGTAAGGCGCGACAGTTCATGTATCGCGCATGTGCAGCTATCGCAGACTGGGGAGTCTTTGAACCTGCGACGGTGCGAATTGAGCTGTAGTGCCAACAAAATAGTTCTTATCTTTGCGGTTCTTTAATACACGTAAATTTTCATAAACACTTTTTTATTGTGGACTAGGTTTTTGCCGCGACTGATAAAATTGTCGTCAGCTGACCAAAACTTATATGGAACTTACAATATTTATACCTACAGGTTTGTGGTGGTTTTGTTTTAGTAAAAGAATTTCGTAATAGCTTCAGGCTTTAAAGAGATTACCTCCTACATACAAGCAAAAAATAATGTAGGGCCACTGTCGACATTGATGGCTATGTTTTATCCAACTTTCTATTTATTTCTTTCGATCAGGCGAAACAAAAGAGATTGCGATTCAACATAACATACCTGGGCATTTGCTTCCTCTCCCAGTCATCAATAGTCAAGTTAGATTCGATTATGAACTTGATGGTAGTCGTCACCTCTAATATATTCTTAGAAGAGATGCACAGAATGGTATGCTCCATTGTGCATTCTTCTGTGTCTGCAAAACAAGAAAACAAAAAATTTTTATGGTATTTGTTAATTTACCTTGTATGTTTGTATCTTATTAAGTGCCGAGTGTACTTCCCCGGCGGTGAAGGGCAGCGACTGTGTGAGGGATTTCAGCGTTAAGGCCCCCGAGGACACTGCGTGAGTAAGGCGCGACAGTTCATGTATCGCGCATGTGCAGCTATCGCAGACTGGGGAGTCTTTGAACCTGCGACAGTGCGAATTGAGCTGTAGTGCCAACAAAATAGTTCTTATCTTTGCGGTTCTTTAATACACGTAAATTTTCTTAAACACTTTTTTATTGTGGACTAGGTTTTTGCCGCGACTGATAAAATTGTCGTCAGCTGACCAAAACTTATATGGAACTTACAATATTTATACCTACAGGTTTGTGGTGGTTTTGTTTTAGTAAAAGAATTTCGTAATAGCTTCAGGCTTTAAAGAGATTACCTCCTACATACAAGCAAAAATTGTAAAAAAAAAAACAAGTTAGATTATAATGTAGGGCCACTATCGACATTGATGGCTATGTTTTATCTAACTTTATATTTATTTCTTTCGATCAGGAGAAACAAAAGAGATTGCGATTCAACATAACATACCTGGGCATTTGCTTCCTCTCCCAGTCATCAATAGTCAAGTTAGATTCGATTATGAACTTGATGGTAGTCGTCACCCCTAATATATTCTTAGAAGAGATGCACAAAATGGTATGCTCCATTGTGCATTCTTCTGTGTCTGCAAAACAAGAAAACAAAAAAATTATATGGTATTTATTAATTTACCTTGTATGTTTGTATCTTATTAAGTGCCGAGTGTACTTCCCCGGCGGTGAAGGGCAGCGAATGTGTGAGGGATTTCAGCGTTAAGGCCCCCGAGGACACTGCGTGAGTAAGGCGCGACAGTTCATGTATCGCGCATGTGCAGCTATCGCAGACTGGGGAGTCTTTGAACCTGCGACAGTGCGAATTGAGCTGTAGTGCCAACAAAATAGTTCTTATCTTTGCGGTTCTTTAATACACGTAAATTTTCTTAAACACTTTTTTATTGTGGACTAGGTTTTTGCCGCGACTGATAAAATTGTCGTCAGCTGACCAAAACTTATATGGAACTTACAATATTTATACCTACAGGTTTGTGGTGGTTTTGCTTTAGTAAAAGAATTTCGTAATAGCTTCAGGCTTTAAAGAGATTACCTCCTACATACAAGCAAAAAATAATGTAGGGCCACTGTCGACATTGATGGCTATGTTTTATCCAACTTTCTATTTATTTCTTTCGATCAGGAGAAACAAAAGAGATTGCGATTCAACATAACATACCTGGGCATTTGCTTCCTCTCCCAGTCATCAATAGTCAAGTTAGATTCGATTATGAACTTGATGGTAGTCGTCACCTCTAATATATTCTTAGAAGAGATGCACAGAATGGTATGCTCCATTGTGCATTCTTCTGTGTCTGCAAAACAAGAAAACAAACAATTTATATGGTATTTATTAATTTACCTTGTATGTTTGTATCTTATTAAGTGCCGAGTGTACTTCCCCGGCGGTGAAGGGCAGCGAATGTGTGAGGGATTTCAGCGTTAAGGCCCCCGAGGACACTGCGTGAGTAAGGCGCGACAGTTCATGTATCGCGCATGTGCAGCTATCGCAGACTGGGGAGTCTTTAAACCTGCGACAGTGCGAATTGAGCTGTAGTGCCAACAAAATAGTTCTTATCTTTGCGGTTCTTTAATACACGTAAATTTTCTTAAACACTTTTTTATTGTGGACTAGGTTTTTGCCGCGACTGATAAAATTGTCGTCAGCTGACCAAAACTTATATGGAACTTACAATATTTATACCTACAGGTTTGTGGTGGTTTTGTTTTAGTAAAAGAATTTCGTAATAGCTTCAGGCTTTAAAGAGATTACCTCCTACATACAAGCAAAAAATAATGTAGGGCCACTGTCGACATTGATGGCTATGTTTTATCCAACTTTCTATTTATTTCTTTCGATCAGGAGAAACAAAAGAGATTGCGATTCAACATAACATACCTGGGCATTTGCTTCCTCTCCCAGTCATCAATAGTCAAGTTAGATTCGATTATGAACTTGATGGTAGTCGTCACCTCTAATATATTCTTAGAAGAGATGCACAGAATGGTATGCTCCATTGTGCATTCTTCTGTGTCTGCAAAACAAGAAAACAAAAAATTTATATGGTATTTGTTAATTTACCTTGTATGTTTGTATCTTATTAAGTGCCGAGTGTACTTCCCCGGCGGTGAAGGGCAGCGACTGTGTGAGGGATTTCAGCGTTAAGGCCCCCGAGGATACTGCGTGAGTAAGGCGCGACAGTTCATGTATCGCGCATGTGCAGCTATCGCAGACTGGGGAGTCTTTGAACCTGCGACGGTGCGAATTGAGCTGTAGTGCCAACAAAATAGTTCTTATCTTTGCGGTTCTTTAATACACGTAAATTTTCTTAAACACTTTTTTATTGTGGACTAGGTTTTTGCCGCGACTGATAAAATTGTCGTCAGCTGACCAAAACTTATATGGAACTTACAATATTTATACCTACAGGTTTGTGGTGGTTTTGTTTTAGTAAAAGAATTTCGTAATAGCTTCAGGCTTTAAAGAGATTACCTCCTACATACAAGCAAAAATTGTAAAAAAAAAAACAAGTTAGATTATAATGTAGGGCCACTATCGACATTGATGGCTATGTTTTATCTAACTTTATATTTATTTCTTTCGATCAGGAGAAACAAAAGAGATTGCGATTCAACATAACATACCTGGGCATTTGCTTCCTCTCCCAGTCATCAATAGTCAAGTTAGATTCGATTATGAACTTGATGGTAGTCGTCACCTCTAATATATTCTTAGAAGAGATGCACAAAATGGTATGCTCCATTGTGCATTCTTCTGTGTCTGCAAAACAAGAAAACAAAAAAATTATATGGTATTTATTAATTTACCTTGTATGTTTGTATCTTATTAAGTGCCGAGTGTACTTCCCCGGCGGTGAAGGGCAGCGACTGTGTGAGGGATTTCAGCGTTAAGGCCCCCGAGGACACTGCGTGAGTAAGGCGCGACAGTTCATGTATTGCGCATGTGCAGCTATCGCAGACTGGGGAGTCTTTGAACCTGCGACAGTGCGAATTGAGCTGTAGTGCCAACAAAATAGTTCTTATCTTTGCGGTTCTTTAATACACGTAAATTTTCTTAAACACTTTTTTATTGTGGACTAGGTTTTTGCCGCGACTGTTAAAATTGTCGTCAGCTGACCAAAACTTATATGGAACTTACAATATTTATACCTACAGGTTTGTGGTGGTTTTGTTTTAGTAAAAGAATTTCGTAATAGCTTCAGGCTTTAAAGAGATTACCTCCTACATACAAGCAAAAATTGTAAAAAAAAAAACAAGTTAGATTATAATGTAGGGCCACTGTCGACATTGATGGCTATGTTTTATCTAACTTTATATTTATTTCTTTCGATCAGGAGAAACAAAAGAGATTGCGATTCAACATAACATACCTGGGCATTTGCTTCCTCTCCCAGTCATCAATAGTCAAGTTAGATTCGATTATGAACTTGATGGTAGTCGTCACCTCTAATATATTCTTAGAAGAGATGCACAAAATGGTATGCTCCATTGTGCATTCTTCTGTGTCTGCAAAACAAGAAAACAAAAAATTTATATGGTATTTATTAATTTACCTTGTATGTTTGTATCTTATTAAGTGCCGAGTGTACTTCCCCGGCGGTGAAGGGCAGCGACTGTGTGAGGGATTTCAGCGTTAAGGCCCCCGAGGACACTGCGTGAGTAAGGCGCGACAGTTCATGTATTGCGCATGTGCAGCTATCGCAGACTGGGGAGTCTTTGAACCTGCGACAGTGCGAATTGAGCTGTAGTGCCAACAAAATAGTTCTTATCTTTGCGGTTCTTTAATACACGTAAATTTTCTTAAACACTTTTTTATTGTGGACTAGGTTTTTGCCGCGACTGATAAAATTGTCGTCAGCTGACCAAAACTTATATGGAACTTACAATATTTATACCTACAGGTTTGTGGTGGTTTTGTTTTAGTAAAAGAATTTCAGAAAAAATTGTAAAAAAAAGAAACAACTTAGATTATAATGTAGGGCCACTGTCGACATTGATGGCTATGTTTTATCCAACTTTCTATTTATTTCTTTCGATCAGGAGAAACAAAAGAGATTGCGATTCAACATAACATACCTGGGCATTTGCTTCCTCTCCCAGTCATCAATAGTCAAGTTAGATTCGATTATGAACTTGATGGTAGTCGTCACCTCTAATATATTCTTAGAAGAGATGCACAGAATGGTATGCTCCATTGTGCATTCTTCTGTGTCTGCAAAACAAGAAAACAAACAATTTATATGGTATTTATTAATTTACCTTGTATGTTTGTATCTTATTAAGTGCCGAGTGTACTTCCCCGGCGGTGAAGGGCAGCGAATGTGTGAGGGATTTCAGCGTTAAGGCCCCCGAGGACACTGCGTGAGTAAGGCGCGACAGTTCATGTATCGCGCATGTGCAGCTATCGCAGACTGGGGAGTCTTTGAACCTGCGACAGTGCGAATTGAGCTGTAGTGCCAACAAAATAGTTCTTATCTTTGCGGTTCTTTAATACACGTAAATTTTCTTAAACACTTTTTTATTGTGGACTAGGTTTTTGCCGCGACTGATAAAATTGTCGTCAGCTGACCAAAACTTATATGGAACTTACAATATTTATACCTACAGGTTTGTGGTGGTTTTGTTTTAGTAAAAGAATTTCGTAATAGCTTCAGGCTTTAAAGAGATTACCTCCTACATACAAGCAAAAAATAATGTAGGGCCACTGTCGACATTGATGGCTATGTTTTATCCAACTTTCTATTTATTTCTTTCGATCAGGAGAAACAAAAGAGATTGCGATTCAACATAACATACCTGGGCATTTGCTTCCTCTCCCAGTCATCAATAGTCAAGTTAGATTCGATTATGAACTTGATGGTAGTCGTCACCTCTAATATATTCTTAGAAGAGATGCACAGAATGGTATGCTCCATTGTGCATTCTTCTGTGTCTGCAAAACAAGAAAACAAAAAATTAATATGGTATTTGTTAATTTACCTTGTATGTTTGTATCTTATTAAGTGCCGAGTGTACTTCCCCGGCGGTGAAGGGCAGCGACTGTGTGAGGGATTTCAGCGTTAAGGCCCCCGAGGACACTGCGTGAGTAAGGCGCGACAGTTCATGTATCGCGCATGTGCAGCTATCGCAGACTGGGGAGTCTTTGAACCTGCGACAGTGCGAATTGAGCTGTAGTGCCAACAAAATAGTTCTTATCTTTGCGGTTCTTTAATACACGTAAATTTTCTTAAACACTTTTTTATTGTGGACTAGGTTTTTGCCGCGACTGATAAAATTGTCGTCAGCTGACCAAAACTTATATGGAACTTACAATATTTATACCTACAGGTTTGTGGTGGTTTTGCTTTAGTAAAAGAATTTCGTAATAGCTTCAGGCTTTAAAGAGATTACCACCTACATACAAGCAAAAAATAATGTAGGGCCACTGTCGACATTGATGGCTATGTTTTATCCAACTTTCTATTTATTTCTTTCGATCAGGAGAAACAAAAGAGATTGCGATTCAACATAACATACCTGGGCATTTGCTTCCTCTCCCAGTCATCAATAGTCAAGTTAGATTCGATTATGAACTTGATGGTAGTCGTCACCTCTAATATATTCTTAGAAGAGATGCACAGAATGGTATGCTCCATTGTGCATTCTTCTGTGTCTGCAAAACAAGAAAACAAACAATTTATATGGTATTTATTAATTTACCTTGTATGTTTGTATCTTATTAAGTGCCGAGTGTACTTCCCCGGCGGTGAAGGGCAGCGAATGTGTGAGGGATTTCAGCGTTAAGGCCCCCGAGGACACTGCGTGAGTAAGGCGCGACAGTTCATGTATCGCGCATGTGCAGCTATCGCAGACTGGGGAGTCTTTGAACCTGCGACAGTGCGAATTGAGCTGTAGTGCCAACAAAATAGTTCTTATCTTTGCGGTTCTTTAATACACGTAAATTTTCTTAAACACTTTTTTATTGTGGACTAGGTTTTTGCCGCGACTGATAAAATTGTCGTCAGCTGACCAAAACTTATATGGAACTTACAATATTTATACCTACAGGTTTGTGGTGGTTTTGCTTTAGTAAAAGAATTTCGTAATAGCTTCAGGCTTTAAAGAGATTACCACCTACATACAAGCAAAAAATAATGTAGGGCCACTGTCGACATTGATGGCTATGTTTTATCCAACTTTCTATTTATTTCTTTCGATCAGGAGAAACAAAAGAGATTGCGATTCAACATAACATACCTGGGCATTTGCTTCCTCTCCCAGTCATCAATAGTCAAGTTAGATTCGATTATGAACTTGATGGTAGTCGTCACCTCTAATATATTCTTAGAAGAGATGCACAGAATGGTATGCTCCATTGTGCATTCTTCTGTGTCTGCAAAACAAGAAAACAAACAATTTATATGGTATTTATTAATTTACCTTGTATGTTTGTATCTTATTAAGTGCCGAGTGTACTTCCCCGGCGGTGAAGGGCAGCGAATGTGTGAGGGATTTCAGCGTTAAGGCCCCCGAGGACACTGCGTGAGTAAGGCGCGACAGTTCATGTATCGCGCATGTGCAGCTATCGCAGACTGGGGAGTCTTTGAACCTGCGACAGTGCGAATTGAGCTGTAGTGCCAACAAAATAGTTCTTATCTTTGCGGTTCTTTAATACACGTAAATTTTCTTAAACACTTTTTTATTGTGGACTAGGTTTTTGCCGCGACTGATAAAATTGTCGTCAGCTGACCAAAACTTATATGGAACTTACAATATTTATACCTACAGGTTTGTGGTGGTTTTGTTTTAGTAAAAGAATTTCGTAATAGCTTCAGGCTTTAAAGAGATTACCTCCTACATACAAGCAAAAAATAATGTAGGGCCACTGTCGACATTGATGGCTATGTTTTATCCAACTTTCTATTTATTTCTTTCGATCAGGAGAAACAAAAGAGATTGCGATTCAACATAACATACCTGGGCATTTGCTTCCTCTCCCAGTCATCAATAGTCAAGTTAGATTCGATTATGAACTTGATGGTAGTCGTCACCTCTAATATATTCTTAGAAGAGATGCACAAAATGGTATACTCCATTGTGCATTCTTCTGTGTCTGCAAAACAAGAAAACAAAAAAATTATATGGTATTTATTAATTTACCTTGTATGTTTGTATCTTATTAAGTGCCGAGTGTACTTCCCCGGCGGTGAAGGGCAGCGACTGTGTGAGGGATTTCAGCGTTAAGGCCCCCGAGGACACTGCGTGAGTAAGGCGCGACAGTTCATGTATTGCGCATGTGCAGCTATCGCAGACTGGGGAGTCTTTGAACCTGCGACAGTGCGAATTGAGCTGTAGTGCCAACAAAATAGTTCTTATCTTTGCGGTTCTTTAATACACGTAAATTTTCTTAAACACTTTTTTATTGTGGACTAGGTTTTTGCCGCGACTGATAAAATTGTCGTCAGCTGACCAAAACTTATATGGAACTTACAATATTTATACCTACAGGTTTGTGGTGGTTTTGTTTTAGTAAAAGAATTTCAGAAAAAATTGTAAAAAAAAAAAACAACTTAGATTATAATGTAGGGCCACTGTCGACATTGATGGCTATGTTTTATCCAACTTTCTATTTATTTCTTTCGATCAGGAGAAACAAAAGAGATTGCGATTCAACATAACATACCTGGGCATTTGCTTCCTCTCCCAGTCATCAATAGTCAAGTTAGATTCGATTATGAACTTGATGGTAGTCGTCACCTCTAATATATTCTTAGAAGAGATGCACAGAATGGTATGCTCCATTGTGCATTCTTCTGTGTCTGCAAAACAAGAAAACAAACAATTTATATGGTATTTATTAATTTACCTTGTATGTTTGTATCTTATTAAGTGCCGAGTGTACTTCCCCGGCGGTGAAGGGCAGCGACTGTGTGAGGGATTTCAGCGTTAAGGCCCCCGAGGACACTGCGTGAGTAAGGCGCGACAGTTCATGTATCGCGCATGTGCAGCTATCGCAGACTGGGGAGTCTTTGAACCTGCGACGGTGCGAATTGAGCTGTAGTGCCAACAAAATAGTTCTTATCTTTGCGGTTCTTTAATACACGTAAATTTTCATAAACACTTTTTTATTGTGGACTAGGTTTTTGCCGCGACTGATAAAATTGTCGTCAGCTGACCAAAACTTATATGGAACTTACAATATTTATACCTACAGGTTTGTGGTGGTTTTGTTTTAGTAAAAGAATTTCGTAATAGCTTCAGGCTTTAAAGAGATTACCTCCTACATACAAGCAAAAAATAATGTAGGGCCACTGTCGACATTGATGGCTATGTTTTATCCAACTTTCTATTTATTTCTTTCGATCAGGCGAAACAAAAGAGATTGCGATTCAACATAACATACCTGGGCATTTGCTTCCTCTCCCAGTCATCAATAGTCAAGTTAGATTCGATTATGAACTTGATGGTAGTCGTCACCTCTAATATATTCTTAGAAGAGATGCACAGAATGGTATGCTCCATTGTGCATTCTTCTGTGTCTGCAAAACAAGAAAACAAAAAATTTATATGGTATTTGTTAATTTACCTTGTATGTTTGTATCTTATTAAGTGCCGAGTGTACTTCCCCGGCGGTGAAGGGCAGCGACTGTGTGAGGGATTTCAGCGTTAAGGCCCCCGAGGACACTGCGTGAGTAAGGCGCGACAGTTCATGTATCGCGCATGTGCAGCTATCGCAGACTGGGGAGTCTTTGAACCTGCGACAGTGCGAATTGAGCTGTAGTGCCAACAAAATAGTTCTTATCTTTGCGGTTCTTTAATACACGTAAATTTTCTTAAACACTTTTTTATTGTGGACTAGGTTTTTGCCGCGACTGATAAAATTGTCGTCAGCTGACCAAAACTTATATGGAACTTACAATATTTATACCTACAGGTTTGTGGTGGTTTTGTTTTAGTAAAAGAATTTCGTAATAGCTTCAGGCTTTAAAGAGATTACCTCCTACATACAAGCAAAAATTGTAAAAAAAAAAACAAGTTAGATTATAATGTAGGGCCACTATCGACATTGATGGCTATGTTTTATCTAACTTTATATTTATTTCTTTCGATCAGGAGAAACAAAAGAGATTGCGATTCAACATAACATACCTGGGCATTTGCTTCCTCTCCCAGTCATCAATAGTCAAGTTAGATTCGATTATGAACTTGATGGTAGTCGTCACCCCTAATATATTCTTAGAAGAGATGCACAAAATGGTATGCTCCATTGTGCATTCTTCTGTGTCTGCAAAACAAGAAAACAAAAAAATTATATGGTATTTATTAATTTACCTTGTATGTTTGTATCTTATTAAGTGCCGAGTGTACTTCCCCGGCGGTGAAGGGCAGCGAATGTGTGAGGGATTTCAGCGTTAAGGCCCCCGAGGACACTGCGTGAGTAAGGCGCGACAGTTCATGTATCGCGCATGTGCAGCTATCGCAGACTGGGGAGTCTTTGAACCTGCGACAGTGCGAATTGAGCTGTAGTGCCAACAAAATAGTTCTTATCTTTGCGGTTCTTTAATACACGTAAATTTTCTTAAACACTTTTTTATTGTGGACTAGGTTTTTGCCGCGACTGATAAAATTGTCGTCAGCTGACCAAAACTTATATGGAACTTACAATATTTATACCTACAGGTTTGTGGTGGTTTTGCTTTAGTAAAAGAATTTCGTAATAGCTTCAGGCTTTAAAGAGATTACCTCCTACATACAAGCAAAAAATAATGTAGGGCCACTGTCGACATTGATGGCTATGTTTTATCCAACTTTCTATTTATTTCTTTCGATCAGGAGAAACAAAAGAGATTGCGATTCAACATAACATACCTGGGCATTTGCTTCCTCTCCCAGTCATCAATAGTCAAGTTAGATTCGATTATGAACTTGATGGTAGTCGTCACCTCTAATATATTCTTAGAAGAGATGCACAGAATGGTATGCTCCATTGTGCATTCTTCTGTGTCTGCAAAACAAGAAAACAAACAATTTATATGGTATTTATTAATTTACCTTGTATGTTTGTATCTTATTAAGTGCCGAGTGTACTTCCCCGGCGGTGAAGGGCAGCGAATGTGTGAGGGATTTCAGCGTTAAGGCCCCCGAGGACACTGCGTGAGTAAGGCGCGACAGTTCATGTATCGCGCATGTGCAGCTATCGCAGACTGGGGAGTCTTTAAACCTGCGACAGTGCGAATTGAGCTGTAGTGCCAACAAAATAGTTCTTATCTTTGCGGTTCTTTAATACACGTAAATTTTCTTAAACACTTTTTTATTGTGGACTAGGTTTTTGCCGCGACTGATAAAATTGTCGTCAGCTGACCAAAACTTATATGGAACTTACAATATTTATACCTACAGGTTTGTGGTGGTTTTGTTTTAGTAAAAGAATTTCGTAATAGCTTCAGGCTTTAAAGAGATTACCTCCTACATACAAGCAAAAAATAATGTAGGGCCACTGTCGACATTGATGGCTATGTTTTATCCAACTTTCTATTTATTTCTTTCGATCAGGAGAAACAAAAGAGATTGCGATTCAACATAACATACCTGGGCATTTGCTTCCTCTCCCAGTCATCAATAGTCAAGTTAGATTCGATTATGAACTTGATGGTAGTCGTCACCTCTAATATATTCTTAGAAGAGATGCACAGAATGGTATGCTCCATTGTGCATTCTTCTGTGTCTGCAAAACAAGAAAACAAAAAATTTATATGGTATTTGTTAATTTACCTTGTATGTTTGTATCTTATTAAGTGCCGAGTGTACTTCCCCGGCGGTGAAGGGCAGCGACTGTGTGAGGGATTTCAGCGTTAAGGCCCCCGAGGATACTGCGTGAGTAAGGCGCGACAGTTCATGTATCGCGCATGTGCAGCTATCGCAGACTGGGGAGTCTTTGAACCTGCGACGGTGCGAATTGAGCTGTAGTGCCAACAAAATAGTTCTTATCTTTGCGGTTCTTTAATACACGTAAATTTTCTTAAACACTTTTTTATTGTGGACTAGGTTTTTGCCGCGACTGATAAAATTGTCGTCAGCTGACCAAAACTTATATGGAACTTACAATATTTATACCTACAGGTTTGTGGTGGTTTTGTTTTAGTAAAAGAATTTCGTAATAGCTTCAGGCTTTAAAGAGATTACCTCCTACATACAAGCAAAAATTGTAAAAAAAAAAACAAGTTAGATTATAATGTAGGGCCACTATCGACATTGATGGCTATGTTTTATCTAACTTTATATTTATTTCTTTCGATCAGGAGAAACAAAAGAGATTGCGATTCAACATAACATACCTGGGCATTTGCTTCCTCTCCCAGTCATCAATAGTCAAGTTAGATTCGATTATGAACTTGATGGTAGTCGTCACCTCTAATATATTCTTAGAAGAGATGCACAAAATGGTATGCTCCATTGTGCATTCTTCTGTGTCTGCAAAACAAGAAAACAAAAAAATTATATGGTATTTATTAATTTACCTTGTATGTTTGTATCTTATTAAGTGCCGAGTGTACTTCCCCGGCGGTGAAGGGCAGCGACTGTGTGAGGGATTTCAGCGTTAAGGCCCCCGAGGACACTGCGTGAGTAAGGCGCGACAGTTCATGTATTGCGCATGTGCAGCTATCGCAGACTGGGGAGTCTTTGAACCTGCGACAGTGCGAATTGAGCTGTAGTGCCAACAAAATAGTTCTTATCTTTGCGGTTCTTTAATACACGTAAATTTTCTTAAACACTTTTTTATTGTGGACTAGGTTTTTGCCGCGACTGTTAAAATTGTCGTCAGCTGACCAAAACTTATATGGAACTTACAATATTTATACCTACAGGTTTGTGGTGGTTTTGTTTTAGTAAAAGAATTTCGTAATAGCTTCAGGCTTTAAAGAGATTACCTCCTACATACAAGCAAAAATTGTAAAAAAAAAAACAAGTTAGATTATAATGTAGGGCCACTGTCGACATTGATGGCTATGTTTTATCTAACTTTATATTTATTTCTTTCGATCAGGAGAAACAAAAGAGATTGCGATTCAACATAACATACCTGGGCATTTGCTTCCTCTCCCAGTCATCAATAGTCAAGTTAGATTCGATTATGAACTTGATGGTAGTCGTCACCTCTAATATATTCTTAGAAGAGATGCACAAAATGGTATGCTCCATTGTGCATTCTTCTGTGTCTGCAAAACAAGAAAACAAAAAATTTATATGGTATTTATTAATTTACCTTGTATGTTTGTATCTTATTAAGTGCCGAGTGTACTTCCCCGGCGGTGAAGGGCAGCGACTGTGTGAGGGATTTCAGCGTTAAGGCCCCCGAGGACACTGCGTGAGTAAGGCGCGACAGTTCATGTATTGCGCATGTGCAGCTATCGCAGACTGGGGAGTCTTTGAACCTGCGACAGTGCGAATTGAGCTGTAGTGCCAACAAAATAGTTCTTATCTTTGCGGTTCTTTAATACACGTAAATTTTCTTAAACACTTTTTTATTGTGGACTAGGTTTTTGCCGCGACTGATAAAATTGTCGTCAGCTGACCAAAACTTATATGGAACTTACAATATTTATACCTACAGGTTTGTGGTGGTTTTGTTTTAGTAAAAGAATTTCAGAAAAAATTGTAAAAAAAAGAAACAACTTAGATTATAATGTAGGGCCACTGTCGACATTGATGGCTATGTTTTATCCAACTTTCTATTTATTTCTTTCGATCAGGAGAAACAAAAGAGATTGCGATTCAACATAACATACCTGGGCATTTGCTTCCTCTCCCAGTCATCAATAGTCAAGTTAGATTCGATTATGAACTTGATGGTAGTCGTCACCTCTAATATATTCTTAGAAGAGATGCACAGAATGGTATGCTCCATTGTGCATTCTTCTGTGTCTGCAAAACAAGAAAACAAACAATTTATATGGTATTTATTAATTTACCTTGTATGTTTGTATCTTATTAAGTGCCGAGTGTACTTCCCCGGCGGTGAAGGGCAGCGAATGTGTGAGGGATTTCAGCGTTAAGGCCCCCGAGGACACTGCGTGAGTAAGGCGCGACAGTTCATGTATCGCGCATGTGCAGCTATCGCAGACTGGGGAGTCTTTGAACCTGCGACAGTGCGAATTGAGCTGTAGTGCCAACAAAATAGTTCTTATCTTTGCGGTTCTTTAATACACGTAAATTTTCTTAAACACTTTTTTATTGTGGACTAGGTTTTTGCCGCGACTGATAAAATTGTCGTCAGCTGACCAAAACTTATATGGAACTTACAATATTTATACCTACAGGTTTGTGGTGGTTTTGTTTTAGTAAAAGAATTTCGTAATAGCTTCAGGCTTTAAAGAGATTACCTCCTACATACAAGCAAAAAATAATGTAGGGCCACTGTCGACATTGATGGCTATGTTTTATCCAACTTTCTATTTATTTCTTTCGATCAGGAGAAACAAAAGAGATTGCGATTCAACATAACATACCTGGGCATTTGCTTCCTCTCCCAGTCATCAATAGTCAAGTTAGATTCGATTATGAACTTGATGGTAGTCGTCACCTCTAATATATTCTTAGAAGAGATGCACAGAATGGTATGCTCCATTGTGCATTCTTCTGTGTCTGCAAAACAAGAAAACAAAAAATTAATATGGTATTTGTTAATTTACCTTGTATGTTTGTATCTTATTAAGTGCCGAGTGTACTTCCCCGGCGGTGAAGGGCAGCGACTGTGTGAGGGATTTCAGCGTTAAGGCCCCCGAGGACACTGCGTGAGTAAGGCGCGACAGTTCATGTATCGCGCATGTGCAGCTATCGCAGACTGGGGAGTCTTTGAACCTGCGACAGTGCGAATTGAGCTGTAGTGCCAACAAAATAGTTCTTATCTTTGCGGTTCTTTAATACACGTAAATTTTCTTAAACACTTTTTTATTGTGGACTAGGTTTTTGCCGCGACTGATAAAATTGTCGTCAGCTGACCAAAACTTATATGGAACTTACAATATTTATACCTACAGGTTTGTGGTGGTTTTGCTTTAGTAAAAGAATTTCGTAATAGCTTCAGGCTTTAAAGAGATTACCACCTACATACAAGCAAAAAATAATGTAGGGCCACTGTCGACATTGATGGCTATGTTTTATCCAACTTTCTATTTATTTCTTTCGATCAGGAGAAACAAAAGAGATTGCGATTCAACATAACATACCTGGGCATTTGCTTCCTCTCCCAGTCATCAATAGTCAAGTTAGATTCGATTATGAACTTGATGGTAGTCGTCACCTCTAATATATTCTTAGAAGAGATGCACAGAATGGTATGCTCCATTGTGCATTCTTCTGTGTCTGCAAAACAAGAAAACAAACAATTAATATGGTATTTATTAATTTACCTTGTATGTTTGTATCTTATTAAGTGCCGAGTGTACTTCCCCGGCGGTGAAGGGCAGCGAATGTGTGAGGGATTTCAGCGTTAAGGCCCCCGAGGACACTGCGTGAGTAAGGCGCGACAGTTCATGTATCGCGCATGTGCAGCTATCGCAGACTGGGGAGTCTTTGAACCTGCGACAGTGCGAATTGAGCTGTAGTGCCAACAAAATAGTTCTTATCTTTGCGGTTCTTTAATACACGTAAATTTTCTTAAACACTTTTTTATTGTGGACTAGGTTTTTGCCGCGACTGATAAAATTGTCGTCAGCTGACCAAAACTTATATGGAACTTACAATATTTATACCTACAGGTTTGTGGTGGTTTTGTTTTAGTAAAAGAATTTCGTAATAGCTTCAGGCTTTAAAGAGATTACCTCCTACATACAAGCAAAAAATAATGTAGGGCCACTGTCGACATTGATGGCTATGTTTTATCCAACTTTCTATTTATTTCTTTCGATCAGGAGAAACAAAAGAGATTGCGATTCAACATAACATACCTGGGCATTTGCTTCCTCTCCCAGTCATCAATAGTCAAGTTAGATTCGATTATGAACTTGATGGTAGTCGTCACCTCTAATATATTCTTAGAAGAGATGCACAGAATGGTATGCTCCATTGTGCATTCTTCTGTGTCTGCAAAACAAGAAAACAAAAAATTAATATGGTATTTGTTAATTTACCTTGTATGTTTGTATCTTATTAAGTGCCGAGTGTACTTCCCCGGCGGTGAAGGGCAGCGACTGTGTGAGGGATTTCAGCGTTAAGGCCCCCGAGGACACTGCGTGAGTAAGGCGCGACAGTTCATGTATCGCGCATGTGCAGCTATCGCAGACTGGGGAGTCTTTGAACCTGCGACGGTGCGAATTGAGCTGTAGTGCCAACAAAATAGTTCTTATCTTTGCGGTTCTTTAATACACGTAAATTTTCTTAAACACTTTTTTATTGTGGACTAGGTTTTTGCCGCGACTGATAAAATTGTCGTCAGCTGACCAAAACTTATATGGAACTTACAATATTTATACCTACAGGTTTGTGGTGGTTTTGTTTTAGTAAAAGAATTTCGTAATAGCTTCAGGCTTTAAAGAGATTACCTCCTACATACAAGCAAAAAATAATGTAGGGCCACTGTCGACATTGATGGCTATGTTTTATCCAACTTTCTATTTATTTCTTTCGATCAGGAGAAACAAAAGAGATTGCGATTCAACATAACATACCTGGGCATTTGCTTCCTCTCCCAGTCATCAATAGTCAAGTTAGATTCGATTATGAACTTGATGGTAGTCGTCACCTCTAATATATTCTTAGAAGAGATGCACAGAATGGTATGCTCCATTGTGCATTCTTCTGTGTCTGCAAAACAAGAAAACAAACAATTTATATGGTATTTATTAATTTACCTTGTATGTTTGTATCTTATTAAGTGCCGAGTGTACTTCCCCGGCGGTGAAGGGCAGCGACTGTGTGAGGGATTTCAGCGTTAAGGCCCCCGAGGACACTGCGTGAGTAAGGCGCGACAGTTCATGTATCGCGCATGTGCAGCTATCGCAGACTGGGGAGTCTTTGAACCTGCGACGGTGCGAATTGAGCTGTAGTGCCAACAAAATAGTTCTTATCTTTGCGGTTCTTTAATACACGTAAATTTTCTTAAACACTTTTTTATTGTGGACTAGGTTTTTGCCGCGACTGATAAAATTGTCGTCAGCTGACCAAAACTTATATGGAACTTACAATATTTATACCTACAGGTTTGTGGTGGTTTTGCTTTAGTAAAAGAATTTCGTAATAGCTTCAGGCTTTAAAGAGATTACCTCCTACATACAAGCAAAAAATAATGTAGGGCCACTGTCGACATTGATGGCTATGTTTTATCCAACTTTCTATTTATTTCTTTCGATCAGGAGAAACAAAAGAGATTGCGATTCAACATAACATACCTGGGCATTTGCTTCCTCTCCCAGTCATCAATAGTCAAGTTAGATTCGATTATGAACTTGATGGTAGTCGTCACCTCTAATATATTCTTAGAAGAGATGCACAGAATGGTATGCTCCATTGTGCATTCTTCTGTGTCTGCAAAACAAGAAAACAAACAATTTATATGGTATTTATTAATTTACCTTGTATGTTTGTATCTTATTAAGTGCCGAGTGTACTTCCCCGGCGGTGAAGGGCAGCGAATGTGTGAGGGATTTCAGCGTTAAGGCCCCCGAGGACACTGCGTGAGTAAGGCGCGACAGTTCATGTATCGCGCATGTGCAGCTATCGCAGACTGGGGAGTCTTTGAACCTGCGACAGTGCGAATTGAGCTGTAGTGCCAACAAAATAGTTCTTATCTTTGCGGTTCTTTAATACACGTAAATTTTCTTAAACACTTTTTTATTGTGGACTAGGTTTTTGCCGCGACTGATAAAATTGTCGTCAGCTGACCAAAACTTATATGGAACTTACAATATTTATACCTACAGGTTTGTGGTGGTTTTGTTTTAGTAAAAGAATTTCGTAATAGCTTCAGGCTTTAAAGAGATTACCTCCTACATACAAGCAAAAAATAATGTAGGGCCACTGTCGACATTGATGGCTATGTTTTATCCAACTTTCTATTTATTTCTTTCGATCAGGAGAAACAAAAGAGATTGCGATTCAACATAACATACCTGGGCATTTGCTTCCTCTCCCAGTCATCAATAGTCAAGTTAGATTCGATTATGAACTTGATGGTAGTCGTCACCTCTAATATATTCTTAGAAGAGATGCACAGAATGGTATGCTCCATTGTGCATTCTTCTGTGTCTGCAAAACAAGAAAACAAAAAATTTATATGGTATTTGTTAATTTACCTTGTATGTTTGTATCTTATTAAGTGCCGAGTGTACTTCCCCGGCGGTGAAGGGCAGCGACTGTGTGAGGGATTTCAGCGTTAAGGCCCCCGAGGACACTGCGTGAGTAAGGCGCGACAGTTCATGTATCGCGCATGTGCAGCTATCGCAGACTGGGGAGTCTTTGAACCTGCGACGGTGCGAATTGAGCTGTAGTGCCAACAAAATAGTTCTTATCTTTGCGGTTCTTTAATACACGTAAATTTTCTTAAACACTTTTTTATTGTGGACTAGGTTTTTGCCGCGACTGATAAAATTGTCGTCAGCTGACCAAAACTTATATGGAACTTACAATATTTATACCTACAGGTTTGTGGTGGTTTTGTTTTAGTAAAAGAATTTCGTAATAGCTTCAGGCTTTAAAGAGATTACCTCCTACATACAAGCAAAAAATAATGTAGGGCCACTGTCGACATTGATGGCTATGTTTTATCCAACTTTCTATTTATTTCTTTCGATCAGGAGAAACAAAAGAGATTGCGATTCAACATAACATACCTGGGCATTTGCTTCCTCTCCCAGTCATCAATAGTCAAGTTAGATTCGATTATGAACTTGATGGTAGTCGTCACCTCTAATATATTCTTAGAAGAGATGCACAGAATGGTATGCTCCATTGTGCATTCTTCTGTGTCTGCAAAACAAGAAAACAAAAAATTTATATGGTATTTGTTAATTTACCTTGTATGTTTGTATCTTATTAAGTGCCGAGTGTACTTCCCCGGCGGTGAAGGGCAGCGACTGTGTGAGGGATTTCAGCGTTAAGGCCCCCGAGGACACTGCGTGAGTAAGGCGCGACAGTTCATGTATCGCGCATGTGCAGCTATCGCAGACTGGGGAGTCTTTGAACCTGCGACGGTGCGAATTGAGCTGTAGTGCCAACAAAATAGTTCTTATCTTTGCGGTTCTTTAATACACGTAAATTTTCTTAAACACTTTTTTATTGTGGACTAGGTTTTTGCCGCGACTGATAAAATTGTCGTCAGCTGACCAAAACTTATATGGAACTTACAATATTTATACCTACAGGTTTGTGGTGGTTTTGTTTTAGTAAAAGAATTTCGTAATAGCTTCAGGCTTTAAAGAGATTACCTCCTACATACAAGCAAAAAATAATGTAGGGCCACTGTCGACATTGATGGCTATGTTTTATCCAACTTTCTATTTATTTCTTTCGATCAGGAGAAACAAAAGAGATTGCGATTCAACATAACATACCTGGGCATTTGCTTCCTCTCCCAGTCATCAATAGTCAAGTTAGATTCGATTATGAACTTGATGGTAGTCGTCACCTCTAATATATTCTTAGAAGAGATGCACAGAATGGTATGCTCCATTGTGCATTCTTCTGTGTCTGCAAAACAAGAAAACAAACAATTTATATGGTATTTATTAATTTACCTTGTATGTTTGTATCTTATTAAGTGCCGAGTGTACTTCCCCGGCGGTGAAGGGCAGCGACTGTGTGAGGGATTTCAGCGTTAAGGCCCCCGAGGACACTGCGTGAGTAAGGCGCGACAGTTCATGTATCGCGCATGTGCAGCTATCGCAGACTGGGGAGTCTTTGAACCTGCGACGGTGCGAATTGAGCTGTAGTGCCAACAAAATAGTTCTTATCTTTGCGGTTCTTTAATACACGTAAATTTTCTTAAACACTTTTTTATTGTGGACTAGGTTTTTGCCGCGACTGATAAAATTGTCGTCAGCTGACCAAAACTTATATGGAACTTACAATATTTATACCTACAGGTTTGTGGTGGTTTTGCTTTAGTAAAAGAATTTCGTAATAGCTTCAGGCTTTAAAGAGATTACCTCCTACATACAAGCAAAAAATAATGTAGGGCCACTGTCGACATTGATGGCTATGTTTTATCCAACTTTCTATTTATTTCTTTCGATCAGGAGAAACAAAAGAGATTGCGATTCAACATAACATACCTGGGCATTTGCTTCCTCTCCCAGTCATCAATAGTCAAGTTAGATTCGATTATGAACTTGATGGTAGTCGTCACCTCTAATATATTCTTAGAAGAGATGCACAGAATGGCATGCTCCATTGTGCATTCTTCTGTGTCTGCAAAACAAGAAAACAAACAATTTATATGGTATTTATTAATTTACCTTGTATGTTTGTATCTTATTAAGTGCCGAGTGTACTTCCCCGGCGGTGAAGGGCAGCGAATGTGTGAGGGATTTCAGCGTTAAGGCCCCCGAGGACACTGCGTGAGTAAGGCGCGACAGTTCATGTATCGCGCATGTGCAGCTATCGCAGACTGGGGAGTCTTTGAACCTGCGACAGTGCGAATTGAGCTGTAGTGCCAACAAAATAGTTCTTATCTTTGCGGTTCTTTAATACACGTAAATTTTCTTAAACACTTTTTTATTGTGGACTAGGTTTTTGCCGCGACTGATAAAATTGTCGTCAGCTGACCAAAACTTATATGGAACTTACAATATTTATACCTACAGGTTTGTGGTGGTTTTGTTTTAGTAAAAGAATTTCGTAATAGCTTCAGGCTTTAAAGAGATTACCTCCTACATACAAGCAAAAAATAATGTAGGGCCACTGTCGACATTGATGGCTATGTTTTATCCAACTTTCTATTTATTTCTTTCGATCAGGAGAAACAAAAGAGATTGCGATTCAACATAACATACCTGGGCATTTGCTTCCTCTCCCAGTCATCAATAGTCAAGTTAGATTCGATTATGAACTTGATGGTAGTCGTCACCTCTAATATATTCTTAGAAGAGATGCACAGAATGGTATGCTCCATTGTGCATTCTTCTGTGTCTGCAAAACAAGAAAACAAAAAATTTATATGGTATTTGTTAATTTACCTTGTATGTTTGTATCTTATTAAGTGCCGAGTGTACTTCCCCGGCGGTGAAGGGCAGCGACTGTGTGAGGGATTTCAGCGTTAAGGCCCCCGAGGACACTGCGTGAGTAAGGCGCGACAGTTCATGTATCGCGCATGTGCAGCTATCGCAGACTGGGGAGTCTTTGAACCTGCGACGGTGCGAATTGAGCTGTAGTGCCAACAAAATAGTTCTTATCTTTGCGGTTCTTTAATACACGTAAATTTTCTTAAACACTTTTTTATTGTGGACTAGGTTTTTGCCGCGACTGATAAAATTGTCGTCAGCTGACCAAAACTTATATGGAACTTACAATATTTATACCTACAGGTTTGTGGTGGTTTTGTTTTAGTAAAAGAATTTCGTAATAGCTTCAGGCTTTAAAGAGATTACCTCCTACATACAAGCAAAAAATAATGTAGGGCCACTGTCGACATTGATGGCTATGTTTTATCCAACTTTCTATTTATTTCTTTCGATCAGGAGAAACAAAAGAGATTGCGATTCAACATAACATACCTGGGCATTTGCTTCCTCTCCCAGTCATCAATAGTCAAGTTAGATTCGATTATGAACTTGATGGTAGTCGTCACCTCTAATATATTCTTAGAAGAGATGCACAAAATGGTATACTCCATTGTGCATTCTTCTGTGTCTGCAAAACAAGAAAACAAAAAAATTATATGGTATTTATTAATTTACCTTGTATGTTTGTATCTTATTAAGTGCCGAGTGTACTTCCCCGGCGGTGAAGGGCAGCGACTGTGTGAGGGATTTCAGCGTTAAGGCCCCCGAGGACACTGCGTGAGTAAGGCGCGACAGTTCATGTATTGCGCATGTGCAGCTATCGCAGACTGGGGAGTCTTTGAACCTGCGACAGTGCGAATTGAGCTGTAGTGCCAACAAAATAGTTCTTATCTTTGCGGTTCTTTAATACACGTAAATTTTCTTAAACACTTTTTTATTGTGGACTAGGTTTTTGCCGCGACTGATAAAATTGTCGTCAGCTGACCAAAACTTATATGGAACTTACAATATTTATACCTACAGGTTTGTGGTGGTTTTGTTTTAGTAAAAGAATTTCAGAAAAAATTGTAAAAAAAAAAAACAACTTAGATTATAATGTAGGGCCACTGTCGACATTGATGGCTATGTTTTATCCAACTTTCTATTTATTTCTTTCGATCAGGAGAAACAAAAGAGATTGCGATTCAACATAACATACCTGGGCATTTGCTTCCTCTCCCAGTCATCAATAGTCAAGTTAGATTCGATTATGAACTTGATGGTAGTCGTCACCTCTAATATATTCTTAGAAGAGATGCACAGAATGGTATGCTCCATTGTGCATTCTTCTGTGTCTGCAAAACAAGAAAACAAACAATTTATATGGTATTTATTAATTTACCTTGTATGTTTGTATCTTATTAAGTGCCGAGTGTACTTCCCCGGCGGTGAAGGGCAGCGACTGTGTGAGGGATTTCAGCGTTAAGGCCCCCGAGGACACTGCGTGAGTAAGGCGCGACAGTTCATGTATCGCGCATGTGCAGCTATCGCAGACTGGGGAGTCTTTGAACCTGCGACGGTGCGAATTGAGCTGTAGTGCCAACAAAATAGTTCTTATCTTTGCGGTTCTTTAATACACGTAAATTTTCATAAACACTTTTTTATTGTGGACTAGGTTTTTGCCGCGACTGATAAAATTGTCGTCAGCTGACCAAAACTTATATGGAACTTACAATATTTATACCTACAGGTTTGTGGTGGTTTTGTTTTAGTAAAAGAATTTCGTAATAGCTTCAGGCTTTAAAGAGATTACCTCCTACATACAAGCAAAAAATAATGTAGGGCCACTGTCGACATTGATGGCTATGTTTTATCCAACTTTCTATTTATTTCTTTCGATCAGGCGAAACAAAAGAGATTGCGATTCAACATAACATACCTGGGCATTTGCTTCCTCTCCCAGTCATCAATAGTCAAGTTAGATTCGATTATGAACTTGATGGTAGTCGTCACCTCTAATATATTCTTAGAAGAGATGCACAGAATGGTATGCTCCATTGTGCATTCTTCTGTGTCTGCAAAACAAGAAAACAAAAAATTTATATGGTATTTGTTAATTTACCTTGTATGTTTGTATCTTATTAAGTGCCGAGTGTACTTCCCCGGCGGTGAAGGGCAGCGACTGTGTGAGGGATTTCAGCGTTAAGGCCCCCGAGGACACTGCGTGAGTAAGGCGCGACAGTTCATGTATCGCGCATGTGCAGCTATCGCAGACTGGGGAGTCTTTGAACCTGCGACAGTGCGAATTGAGCTGTAGTGCCAACAAAATAGTTCTTATCTTTGCGGTTCTTTAATACACGTAAATTTTCTTAAACACTTTTTTATTGTGGACTAGGTTTTTGCCGCGACTGATAAAATTGTCGTCAGCTGACCAAAACTTATATGGAACTTACAATATTTATACCTACAGGTTTGTGGTGGTTTTGTTTTAGTAAAAGAATTTCGTAATAGCTTCAGGCTTTAAAGAGATTACCTCTTACATACAAGCAAAAATTGTAAAAAAAAAACAAGTTAGATTATAATGTAGGGCCACTATCGACATTGATGGCTATGTTTTATCTAACTTTATATTTATTTCTTTCGATCAGGAGAAACAAAAGAGATTGCGATTCAACATAACATACCTGGGCATTTGCTTCCTCTCCCAGTCATCAATAGTCAAGTTAGATTCGATTATGAACTTGATGGTAGTCGTCACCCCTAATATATTCTTAGAAGAGATGCACAAAATGGTATGCTCCATTGTGCATTCTTCTGTGTCTGCAAAACAAGAAAACAAAAAAATTATATGGTATTTATTAATTTACCTTGTATGTTTGTATCTTATTAAGTGCCGAGTGTACTTCCCCGGCGGTGAAGGGCAGCGACTGTGTGAGGGATTTCAGCGTTAAGGCCCCCGAGGACACTGCGTGAGTAAGGCGCGACAGTTCATGTATTGCGCATGTGCAGCTATCGCAGACTGGGGAGTCTTTGAACCTGCGACAGTGCGAATTGAGCTGTAGTGCCAACAAAATAGTTCTTATCTTTGCGGTTCTTTAATACACGTAAATTTTCTTAAACACTTTTTTATTGTGGACTAGGTTTTTGCCGCGACTGTTAAAATTGTCGTCAGCTGACCAAAACTTATATGGAACTTACAATATTTATACCTACAGGTTTGTGGTGGTTTTGTTTTAGTAAAAGAATTTCGTAATAGCTTCAGGCTTTAAAGAGATTACCTCCTACATACAAGCAAAAATTGTAAAAAAAAAACAAGTTAGATTATAATGTAGGGCCACTGTCGACATTGATGGCTATGTTTTATCTAACTTTATATTTATTTCTTTCGATCAGGAGAAACAAAAGAGATTGCGATTCAACATAACATACCTGGGCATTTGCTTCCTCTCCCAGTCATCAATAGTCAAGTTAGATTCGATTATGAACTTGATGGTAGTCGTCACCTCTAATATATTCTTAGAAGAGATGCACAAAATGGTATGCTCCATTGTGCATTCTTCTGTGTCTGCAAAACAAGAAAACAAAAAATTTATATGGTATTTATTAATTTACCTTGTATGTTTGTATCTTATTAAGTGCCGAGTGTACTTCCCCGGCGGTGAAGGGCAGCGACTGTGTGAGGGATTTCAGCGTTAAGGCCCCCGAGGACACTGCGTGAGTAAGGCGCGACAGTTCATGTATTGCGCATGTGCAGCTATCGCAGACTGGGGAGTCTTTGAACCTGCGACAGTGCGAATTGAGCTGTAGTGCCAACAAAATAGTTCTTATCTTTGCGGTTCTTTAATACACGTAAATTTTCTTAAACACTTTTTTATTGTGGACTAGGTTTTTGCCGCGACTGATAAAATTGTCGTCAGCTGACCAAAACTTATATGGAACTTACAATATTTATACCTACAGGTTTGTGGTGGTTTTGTTTTAGTAAAAGAATTTCAGAAAAAATTGTAAAAAAAAAAAACAACTTAGATTATAATGTAGGGCCACTGTCGACATTGATGGCTATGTTTTATCCAACTTTCTATTTATTTCTTTCGATCAGGAGAAACCAAAGAGATTGCGATTCAACATAACATACCTGGGCATTTGCTTCCTCTCCCAGTCATCAATAGTCAAGTTAGATTCGATTATGAACTTGATGGTAGTCGTCACCTCTAATATATTCTTAGAAGAGATGCACAGAATGGTATGCTCCATTGTGCATTCTTCTGTGTCTGCAAAACAAGAAAACAAACAATTTATATGGTATTTATTAATTTACCTTGTATGTTTGTATCTTATTAAGTGCCGAGTGTACTTCCCCGGCGGTGAAGGGCAGCGACTGTGTGAGGGATTTCAGCGTTAAGGCCCCCGAGGACACTGCGTGAGTAAGGCGCGACAGTTCATGTATCGCGCATGTGCAGCTATCGCAGACTGGGGAGTCTTTGAACCTGCGACGGTGCGAATTGAGCTGTAGTGCCAACAAAATAGTTCTTATCTTTGCGGTTCTTTAATACACGTAAATTTTCATAAACACTTTTTTATTGTGGACTAGGTTTTTGCCGCGACTGATAAAATTGTCGTCAGCTGACCAAAACTTATATGGAACTTACAATATTTATACCTACAGGTTTGTGGTGGTTTTGTTTTAGTAAAAGAATTTCGTAATAGCTTCAGGCTTTAAAGAGATTACCTCCTACATACAAGCAAAAATTGTAAAAAAAAAACAAGTTAGATTATAATGTAGGGCCACTATCGACATTGATGGCTATGTTTTATCTAACTTTATATTTATTTCTTTCGATCAGGAGAAACAAAAGAGATTGCGATTCAACATAACATACCTGGGCATTTGCTTCCTCTCCCAGTCATCAATAGTCAAGTTAGATTCGATTATGAACTTGATGGTAGTCGTCACCCCTAATATATTCTTAGAAGAGATGCACAAAATGGTATGCTCCATTGTGCATTCTTCTGTGTCTGCAAAACAAGAAAACAAAAAAATTATATGGTATTTATTAATTTACCTTGTATGTTTGTATCTTATTAAGTGCCGAGTGTACTTCCCCGGCGGTGAAGGGCAGCGACTGTGTGAGGGATTTCAGCGTTAAGGCCCCCGAGGACACTGCGTGAGTAAGGCGCGACAGTTCATGTATTGCGCATGTGCAGCTATCGCAGACTGGGGAGTCTTTGAACCTGCGACAGTGCGAATTGAGCTGTAGTGCCAACAAAATAGTTCTTATCTTTGCGGTTCTTTAATACACGTAAATTTTCTTAAACACTTTTTTATTGTGGACTAGGTTTTTGCCGCGACTGTTAAAATTGTCGTCAGCTGACCAAAACTTATATGGAACTTACAATATTTATACCTACAGGTTTGTGGTGGTTTTGTTTTAGTAAAAGAATTTCGTAATAGCTTCAGGCTTTAAAGAGATTACCTCCTACATACAAGCAAAAATTGTAAAAAAAAAACAAGTTAGATTATAATGTAGGGCCACTGTCGACATTGATGGCTATGTTTTATCTAACTTTATATTTATTTCTTTCGATCAGGAGAAACAAAAGAGATTGCGATTCAACATAACATACCTGGGCATTTGCTTCCTCTCCCAGTCATCAATAGTCAAGTTAGATTCGATTATGAACTTGATGGTAGTCGTCACCTCTAATATATTCTTAGAAGAGATGCACAAAATGGTATGCTCCATTGTGCATTCTTCTGTGTCTGCAAAACAAGAAAACAAAAAATTTATATGGTATTTATTAATTTACCTTGTATGTTTGTATCTTATTAAGTGCCGAGTGTACTTCCCCGGCGGTGAAGGGCAGCGACTGTGTGAGGGATTTCAGCGTTAAGGCCCCCGAGGACACTGCGTGAGTAAGGCGCGACAGTTCATGTATTGCGCATGTGCAGCTATCGCAGACTGGGGAGTCTTTGAACCTGCGACAGTGCGAATTGAGCTGTAGTGCCAACAAAATAGTTCTTATCTTTGCGGTTCTTTAATACACGTAAATTTTCTTAAACACTTTTTTATTGTGGACTAGGTTTTTGCCGCGACTGATAAAATTGTCGTCAGCTGACCAAAACTTATATGGAACTTACAATATTTATACCTACAGGTTTGTGGTGGTTTTGTTTTAGTAAAAGAATTTCAGAAAAAATTGTAAAAAAAAAAAACAACTTAGATTATAATGTAGGGCCACTGTCGACATTGATGGCTATGTTTTATCCAACTTTCTATTTATTTCTTTCGATCAGGAGAAACCAAAGAGATTGCGATTCAACATAACATACCTGGGCATTTGCTTCCTCTCCCAGTCATCAATAGTCAAGTTAGATTCGATTATGAACTTGATGGTAGTCGTCACCTCTAATATATTCTTAGAAGAGATGCACAGAATGGTATGCTCCATTGTGCATTCTTCTGTGTCTGCAAAACAAGAAAACAAAAAATTTATATGGTATTTATTAATTTACCTTGTATGTTTGTATCTTATTAAGTGCCGAGTGTACTTCCCCGGCGGTGAAGGGCAGCGACTGTGTGAGGGATTTCAGCGTTAAGGCCCCCGAGGACACTGCGTGAGTAAGGCGCGACAGTTCATGTATCGCGCATGTGCAGCTATCGCAGACTGGGGAGTCTTTGAACCTGCGACGGTGCGAATTGAGCTGTAGTGCCAACAAAATAGTTCTTATCTTTGCGGTTCTTTAATACACGTAAATTTTCATAAACACTTTTTTATTGTGGACTAGGTTTTTGCCGCGACTGATAAAATTGTCGTCAGCTGACCAAAACTTATATGGAACTTACAATATTTATACCTACAGGTTTGTGGTGGTTTTGTTTTAGTAAAAGAATTTCGTAATAGCTTCAGGCTTTAAAGAGATTACCTCCTACATACAAGCAAAAAATAATGTAGGGCCACTGTCGACATTGATGGCTATGTTTTATCCAACTTTCTATTTATTTCTTTCGATCAGGAGAAACAAAAGAGATTGCGATTCAACATAACATACCTGGGCATTTGCTTCTTCTCCCAGTCATCAATAGTCAAGTTAGATTCGATTATGAACTTGATGGTAGTCGTCACCTCTAATATATTCTTAGAAGAGATGCACAGAATGGTATGCTCCATTGTGCATTCTTCTGTGTCTGCAAAACAAGAAAACAAAAAATTTATATGGTATTTGTTAATTTACCTTGTATGTTTGTATCTTATTAAGTGCCGAGTGTACTTCCCCGGCGGTGAAGGGCAGCGACTGTGTGAGGGATTTCAGCGTTAAGGCCCCCGAGGACACTGCGTGAGTAAGGCGCGACAGTTCATGTATCGCGCATGTGCAGCTATCGCAGACTGGGGAGTCTTTGAACCTGCGACAGTGCGAATTGAGCTGTAGTGCCAACAAAATAGTTCTTATCTTTGCGGTTCTTTAATACACGTAAATTTTCTTAAACACTTTTTTATTGTGGACTAGGTTTTTGCCGCGACTGATAAAATTGTCGTCAGCTGACCAAAACTTATATGGAACTTACAATATTTATACCTACAGGTTTGTGGTGGTTTTGTTTTAGTAAAAGAATTTCGTAATAGCTTCAGGCTTTAAAGAGATTACCTCCTACATACAAGCAAAAATTGTAAAAAAAAAAACAAGTTAGATTATAATGTAGGGCCACTATCGACATTGATGGCTATGTTTTATCTAACTTTATATTTATTTCTTTCGATCAGGAGAAACAAAAGAGATTGCGATTCAACATAACATACCTGGGCATTTGCTTCCTCTCCCAGTCATCAATAGTCAAGTTAGATTCGATTATGAACTTGATGGTAGTCGTCACCTCTAATATATTCTTAGAAGAGATGCACAAAATGGTATGCTCCATTGTGCATTCTTCTGTGTCTGCAAAACAAGAAAACAAAAAAATTATATGGTATTTATTAATTTACCTTGTATGTTTGTATCTTATTAAGTGCCGAGTGTACTTCCCCGGCGGTGAAGGGCAGCGACTGTGTGAGGGATTTCAGCGTTAAGGCCCCCGAGGACACTGCGTGAGTAAGGCGCGACAGTTCATGTATTGCGCATGTGCAGCTATCGCAGACTGGGGAGTCTTTGAACCTGCGACAGTGCGAATTGAGCTGTAGTGCCAACAAAATAGTTCTTATCTTTGCGGTTCTTTAATACACGTAAATTTTCTTAAAAACTTTTTTATTGTGGACTAGGTTTTTGCCGCGACTGTTAAAATTGTCGTCAGCTGACCAAAACTTATATGGAACTTACAATATTTATACCTACAGGTTTGTGGTGGTTTTGTTTTAGTATAAGAATTTCGTAATAGCTTCAGGCTTTAAAGAGATTACCTCCTACATACAAGCAAAAAATAATGTAGGGCCACTGTCGACATTGATGGCTATGTTTTATCCAACTTTCTATTTATTTCTTTCGATCAGGAGAAACAAAAGAGATTGCGATTCAACATAACATACCTGGGCATTTGCTTCCTCTCCCAGTCATCAATAGTCAAGTTAGATTCGATTATGAACTTGATGGTAGTCGTCACCTCTAATATATTCTTAGAAGAGATGCACAGAATGGTATGCTCCATTGTGCATTCTTCTGTGTCTGCAAAACAAGAAAACAAACAATTTATATGGTATTTATTAATTTACCTTGTATGTTTGTATCTTATTAAGTGCCGAGTGTACTTCCCCGGCGGTGAAGGGCAGCGAATGTGTGAGGGATTTCAGCGTTAAGGCCCCCGAGGACACTGCGTGAGTAAGGCGCGACAGTTCATGTATCGCGCATGTGCAGCTATCGCAGACTGGGGAGTCTTTGAACCTGCGACAGTGCGAATTGAGCTGTAGTGCCAACAAAATAGTTCTTATCTTTGCGGTTCTTTAATACACGTAAATTTTCTTAAACACTTTTTTATTGTGGACTAGGTTTTTGCCGCGACTGATAAAATTGTCGTCAGCTGACCAAAACTTATATGGAACTTACAATATTTATACCTACAGGTTTGTGGTGGTTTTGTTTTAGTAAAAGAATTTCGTAATAGCTTCAGGCTTTAAAGAGATTACCTCCTACATACAAGCAAAAAATAATGTAGGGCCACTGTCGACATTGATGGCTATGTTTTATCCAACTTTCTATTTATTTCTTTCGATCAGGAGAAACGAAAGAGATTGCGATTCAACATAACATACCTGGGCATTTGCTTCCTCTCCCAGTCATCAATAGTCAAGTTAGATTCGATTATGAACTTGATGGTAGTCGTCACCTCTAATATATTCTTAGAAGAGATGCACAGAATGGTATGCTCCATTGTGCATTCTTCTGTGTCTGCAAAACAAGAAAACAAAAAATTTATATGGTATTTGTTAATTTACCTTGTATGTTTGTATCTTATTAAGTGCCGAGTGTACTTCCCCGGCGGTGAAGGGCAGCGACTGTGTGAGGGATTTCAGCGTTAAGGCCCCCGAGGACACTGCGTGAGTAAGGCGCGACAGTTCATGTATCGCGCATGTGCAGCTATCGCAGACTGGGGAGTCTTTGAACCTGCGACGGTGCGAATTGAGCTGTAGTGCCAACAAAATAGTTCTTATCTTTGCGGTTCTTTAATACACGTAAATTTTCTTAAACACTTTTTTATTGTGGACTAGGTTTTTGCCGCGACTGATAAAATTGTCGTCAGCTGACCAAAACTTATATGGAACTTACAATGTTTATACCTACAGGTTTGTGGTGGTTTTGTTTTAGTAAAAGAATTTCGTAATAGCTTCAGGCTTTAAAGAGATTACCTCCTACATACAAGCAAAAAATAATGTAGGGCCACTGTCGACATTGATGGCTATGTTTTATCCAACTTTCTATTTATTTCTTTCGATCAGGAGAAACAAAAGATTGCGATTCAACATAACATACCTGGGCATTTGCTTCCTCTCCCAGTCATCAATAGTCAAGTTAGATTCGATTATGAACTTGATGGTAGTCGTCACCTCTAATATATTCTTAGAAGAGATGCACAAAATGGTATGCTCCATTGTGCATTCTTCTGTGTCTGCAAAACAAGAAAACAAAAAAATTATATGGTATTTATTAATTTACCTTGTATGTTTGTATCTTATTAAGTGCCGAGTGTACTTCCCCGGCGGTGAAGGGCAGCGACTGTGTGAGGGATTTCAGCGTTAAGGCCCCCGAGGACACTGCGTGAGTAAGGCGCGACAGTTCATGTATCGCGCATGTGCAGCTATCGCAGACTGGGGAGTCTTTGAACCTGCGACGGTGCGAATTGAGCTGTAGTGCCAACAAAATAGTTCTTATCTTTGCGGTTCTTTAATACACGTAAATTTTCTTAAACACTTTTTTATTGTGGACTAGGTTTTTGCCGCGACTGATAAAATTGTCGTCAGCTGACCAAAACTTATATGGAACTTACAATATTTATACCTACAGGTTTGTGGTGGTTTTGTTTTAGTAAAAGAATTTCGTAATAGCTTCAGGCTTTAAAGAGATTACCTCCTACATACAAGCAAAAAATAATGTAGGGCCACTGTCGACATTGATGGCTATGTTTTATCCAACTTTCTATTTATTTCTTTCGATCAGGAGAAACAAAAGAGATTGCGATTCAACATAACATACCTGGGCATTTGCTTCCTCTCCCAGTCATCAATAGTCAAGTTAGATTCGATTATGAACTTGATGGTAGTCGTCACCTCTAATATATTCTTAGAAGAGATGCACAGAATGGTATGCTCCATTGTGCATTCTTCTGTGTCTGCAAAACAAGAAAACAAAAAATTTATATGGTATTTATTAATTTACCTTGTATGTTTGTATCTTATTAAGTGCCGAGTGTACTTCCCCGGCGGTGAAGGGCAGCGACTGTGTGAGGGATTTCAGCGTTAAGGCCCCCGAGGACACTGCGTGAGTAAGGCGCGACAGTTCATGTATCGCGCATGTGCAGCTATCGCAGACTGGGGAGTCTTTGAATCTGCGACAGTGCGAATTGAGCTGTAGTGCCAACAAAATAGTTCTTATCTTTGCGGTTCTTTAATACACGTAAATTTTCTTAAACACTTTTTTATTGTGGACTAGGTTTTTGCCGCGACTGATAAAATTGTCGTCAGCTGACCAAAACTTATATGGAACTTACAATATTTATACCTACAGGTTTGTGGTGGTTTTGTTTTAGTAAAAGAATTTCGTAATAGCTTCAGGCTTTAAAGAGATTACCTCCTACATACAAGCAAAAAATAATGTAGGGCCACTGTCGACATTGATGGCTATGTTTTATCCAACTTTCTATTTATTTCTTTCGATCAGGAGAAACAAAAGAGATTGCGATTCAACATAACATACCTGGGCATTTGCTTCCTCTCCCAGTCATCAATAGTCAAGTTAGATTCGATTATGAACTTGATGGTAGTCGTCACCTCTAATATATTCTTAGAAGAGATGCACAGAATGGTATGCTCCATTGTGCATTCTTCTGTGTCTGCAAAACAAGAAAACAAACAATTTATATGGTATTTATTAATTTACCTTGTATGTTTGTATCTTATTAAGTGCCGAGTGTACTTCCCCGGCGGTGAAGGGCAGCGAATGTGTGAGGGATTTCAGCGTTAAGGCCCCCGAGGACACTGCGTGAGTAAGGCGCGACAGTTCATGTATCGCGCATGTGCAGCTATCGCAGACTGGGGAGTCTTTGAACCTGCGACAGTGCGAATTGAGCTGTAGTGCCAACAAAATAGTTCTTATCTTTGCGGTTCTTTAATACACGTAAATTTTCTTAAACACTTTTTTATTGTGGACTAGGTTTTTGCCGCGACTGATAAAATTGTCGTCAGCTGACCAAAACTTATATGGAACTTACAATATTTATACCTACAGGTTTGTGGTGGTTTTGTTTTAGTAAAAGAATTTCGTAATAGCTTCAGGCTTTAAAGAGATTACCTCCTACATACAAGCAAAAAATAATGTAGGGCCACTGTCGACATTGATGGCTATGTTTTATCCAACTTTCTATTTATTTCTTTCGATCAGGAGAAACAAAAGAGATTGCGATTCAACATAACATACCTGGGCATTTGCTTCCTCTCCCAGTCATCAATAGTCAAGTTAGATTCGATTATGAACTTGATGGTAGTCGTCACCTCTAATATATTCTTAGAAGAGATGCACAGAATGGTATGCTCCATTGTGCATTCTTCTGTGTCTGCAAAACAAGAAAACAAAAAATTTATATGGTATTTGTTAATTTACCTTGTATGTTTGTATCTTATTAAGTGCCGAGTGTACTTCCCCGGCGGTGAAGGGCAGCGACTGTGTGAGGGATTTCAGCGTTAAGGCCCCCGAGGACACTGCGTGAGTAAGGCGCGACAGTTCATGTATCGCGCATGTGCAGCTATCGCAGACTGGGGAGTCTTTGAACCTGCGACGGTGCGAATTGAGCTGTAGTGCCAACAAAATAGTTCTTATCTTTGCGGTTCTTTAATACACGTAAATTTTCTTAAACACTTTTTTATTGTGGACTAGGTTTTTGCCGCGACTGATAAAATTGTCGTCAGCTGACCAAAACTTATATGGAACTTACAATATTTATACCTACAGGTTTGTGGTGGTTTTGTTTTAGTAAAAGAATTTCGTAATAGCTTCAGGCTTTAAAGAGATTACCTCCTACATACAAACAAAAATTGTAAAAAAAAAACAAGTTAGATTATAATGTAGGGCCACTGTCGACATTGATGGCTATGTTTTATCCAACTTTCTATTTATTTCTTTCGATCAGGAGAAACAAAAGAGATTGCGATTCAACATAACATACCTGGGCATTTGCTTCCTCTCCCAGTCATCAATAGTCAAGTTAGATTCGATTATGAACTTGATGGTAGTCGTCACCTCTAATATATTCTTAGAAGAGATGCACAGAATGGTATGCTCCATTGTGCATTCTTCTGTGTCTGCAAAACAAGAAAACAAAAAATTAATATGGTATTTGTTAATTTACCTTGTATGTTTGTATCTTATTAAGTGCCGAGTGTACTTCCCCGGCGGTGAAGGGCAGCGACTGTGTGAGGGATTTCAGCGTTAAGGCCCCCGAGGACACTGCGTGAGTAAGGCGCGACAGTTCATGTATCGCGCATGTGCAGCTATCGCAGACTGGGGAGTCTTTGAACCTGCGACGGTGCGAATTGAGCTGTAGTGCCAACAAAATAGTTCTTATCTTTGCGGTTCTTTAATACACGTAAATTTTCTTAAACACTTTTTTATTGTGGACTAGGTTTTTGCCGCGACTGATAAAATTGTCGTCAGCTGACCAAAACTTATATGGAACTTACAATATTTATACCTACAGGTTTGTGGTGGTTTTGTTTTAGTAAAAGAATTTCGTAATAGCTTCAGGCTTTAAAGAGATTACCTCCTACATACAAGCAAAAAATAATGTAGGGCCACTGTCGACATTGATGGCTATGTTTTATCCAACTTTCTATTTATTTCTTTCGATCAGGAGAAACAAAAGAGATTGCGATTCAACATAACATACCTGGGCATTTGCTTCCTCTCCCAGTCATCAATAGTCAAGTTAGATTCGATTATGAACTTGATGGTAGTCGTCACCTCTAATATATTCTTAGAAGAGATGCACAGAATGGTATGCTCCATTGTGCATTCTTCTGTGTCTGCAAAACAAGAAAACAAACAATTTATATGGTATTTGTTAATTTACCTTGTATGTTTGTATCTTATTAAGTGCCGAGTGTACTTCCCCGGCGGTGAAGGGCAGCGACTGTGTGAGGGATTTCAGCGTTAAGGCCCCCGAGGACACTGCGTGAGTAAGGCGCGACAGTTCATGTATCGCGCATGTGCAGCTATCGCAGACTGGGGAGTCTTTGAACCTGCGACGGTGCGAATTGAGCTGTAGTGCCAACAAAATAGTTCTTATCTTTGCGGTTCTTTAATACACGTAAATTTTCTTAAACACTTTTTTATTGTGGACTAGGTTTTTGCCGCGACTGATAAAATTGTCGTCAGCTGACCAAAACTTATATGGAACTTACAATATTTATACCTACAGGTTTGTGGTGGTTTTGTTTTAGTAAAAGAATTTCGTAATAGCTTCAGGCTTTAAAGAGATTACCTCCTACATACAAGCAAAAAATAATGTAGGGCCACTGTCGACATTGATGGCTATGTTTTATCCAACTTTCTATTTATTTCTTTCGATCAGGAGAAACAAAAGAGATTGCGATTCAACATAACATACCTGGGCATTTGCTTCCTCTCCCAGTCATCAATAGTCAAGTTAGATTCGATTATGAACTTGATGGTAGTCGTCACCTCTAATATATTCTTAGAAGAGATGCACAGAATGGTATGCTCCATTGTGCATTCTTCTGTGTCTGCAAAACAAGAAAACAAACAATTTATATGGTATTTATTAATTTACCTTGTATGTTTGTATCTTATTAAGTGCCGAGTGTACTTCCCCGGCGGTGAAGGGCAGCGAATGTGTGAGGGATTTCAGCGTTAAGGCCCCCGAGGACACTGCGTGAGTAAGGCGCGACAGTTCATGTATCGCGCATGTGCAGCTATCGCAGACTGGGGAGTCTTTGAACCTGCGACAGTGCGAATTGAGCTGTAGTGCCAACAAAATAGTTCTTATCTTTGCGGTTCTTTAATACACGTAAATTTTCTTAAACACTTTTTTATTGTGGACTAGGTTTTTGCCGCGACTGATAAAATTGTCGTCAGCTGACCAAAACTTATATGGAACTTACAATATTTATACCTACAGGTTTGTGGTGGTTTTGTTTTAGTAAAAGAATTTCGTAATAGCTTCAGGCTTTAAAGAGATTACCTCCTACATACAAGCAAAAAATAATGTAGGGCCACTGTCGACATTGATGGCTATGTTTTATCCAACTTTCTATTTATTTCTTTCGATCAGGAGAAACAAAAGAGATTGCGATTCAACATAACATACCTGGGCATTTGCTTCCTCTCCCAGTCATCAATAGTCAAGTTAGATTCGATTATGAACTTGATGGTAGTCGTCACCTCTAATATATTCTTAGAAGAGATGCACAGAATGGTATGCTCCATTGTGCATTCTTCTGTGTCTGCAAAACAAGAAAACAAAAAATTTATATGGTATTTGTTAATTTACCTTGTATGTTTGTATCTTATTAAGTGCCGAGTGTACTTCCCCGGCGGTGAAGGGCAGCGACTGTGTGAGGGATTTCAGCGTTAAGGCCCCCGAGGACACTGCGTGAGTAAGGCGCGACAGTTCATGTATCGCGCATGTGCAGCTATCGCAGACTGGGGAGTCTTTGAACCTGCGACGGTGCGAATTGAGCTGTAGTGCCAACAAAATAGTTCTTATCTTTGCGGTTCTTTAATACACGTAAATTTTCTTAAACACTTTTTTATTGTGGACTAGGTTTTTGCCGCGACTGATAAAATTGTCGTCAGCTGACCAAAACTTATATGGAACTTACAATATTTATACCTACAGGTTTGTGGTGGTTTTGTTTTAGTAAAAGAATTTCGTAATAGCTTCAGGCTTTAAAGAGATTACCTCCTACATACAAGCAAAAAATAATGTAGGGCCACTGTCGACATTGATGGCTATGTTTTATCCAACTTTCTATTTATTTCTTTCGATCAGGAGAAACAAAAGAGATTGCGATTCAACATAACATACCTGGGCATTTGCTTCCTCTCCCAGTCATCAATAGTCAAGTTAGATTCGATTATGAACTTGATGGTAGTCGTCACCTCTAATATATTCTTAGAAGAGATGCACAAAATGGTATGCTCCATTGTGCATTCTTCTGTGTCTGCAAAACAAGAAAACAAAAAAATTATATGGTATTTATTAATTTACCTTGTATGTTTGTATCTTATTAAGTGCCGAGTGTACTTCCCCGGCGGTGAAGGGCAGCGACTGTGTGAGGGATTTCAGCGTTAAGGCCCCCGAGGACACTGCGTGAGTAAGGCGCGACAGTTCATGTATCGCGCATGTGCAGCTATCGCAGACTGGGGAGTCTTTGAACCTGCGACGGTGCGAATTGAGCTGTAGTGCCAACAAAATAGTTCTTATCTTTGCGGTTCTTTAATACACGTAAATTTTCTTAAACACTTTTTTATTGTGGACTAGGTTTTTGCCGCGACTGATAAAATTGTCGTCAGCTGACCAAAACTTATATGGAACTTACAATATTTATACCTACAGGTTTGTGGTGGTTTTGTTTTAGTAAAAGAATTTCGTAATAGCTTCAGGCTTTAAAGAGATTACCTCCTACATACAAGCAAAAAATAATGTAGGGCCACTGTCGACATTGATGGCTATGTTTTATCCAACTTTCTATTTATTTCTTTCGATCAGGAGAAACAAAAGAGATTGCGATTCAACATAACATACCTGGGCATTTGCTTCCTCTCCCAGTCATCAATAGTCAAGTTAGATTCGATTATGAACTTGATGGTAGTCGTCACCTCTAATATATTCTTAGAAGAGATGCACAAAATGGTATGCTCCATTGTGCATTCTTCTGTGTCTGCAAAACAAGAAAACAAAAAAATTATATGGTATTTATTAATTTACCTTGTATGTTTGTATCTTATTAAGTGCCGAGTGTACTTCCCCGGCGGTGAAGGGCAGCGACTGTGTGAGGGATTTCAGCGTTAAGGCCCCCGAGGACACTGCGTGAGTAAGGCGCGACAGTTCATGTATCGCGCATGTGCAGCTATCGCAGACTGGGGAGTCTGAACCTGCGACGGTGCGAATTGAGCTGTAGTGCCAACAAAATAGTTCTTATCTTTGCGGTTCTTTAATACACGTAAATTTTCTTAAACACTTTTTTATTGTGGACTAGGTTTTTGCCGCGACTGATAAAATTGTCGTCAGCTGACCAAAACTTATATGGAACTTACAATATTTATACCTACAGGTTTGTGGTGGTTTTGTTTTAGTAAAAGAATTTCGTAATAGCTTCAGGCTTTAAAGAGATTACCTCCTACATACAAGCAAAAAATAATGTAGGGCCACTGTCGACATTGATGGCTATGTTTTATCCAACTTTCTATTTATTTCTTTCGATCAGGAGAAACAAAAGAGATTGCGATTCAACATAACATACCTGGGCATTTGCTTCCTCTCCCAGTCATCAATAGTCAAGTTAGATTCGATTATGAACTTGATGGTAGTCGTCACCTCTAATATATTCTTAGAAGAGATGCACAGAATGGTATGCTCCATTGTGCATTCTTCTGTGTCTGCAAAACAAGAAAACAAACAATTTATATGGTATTTGTTAATTTACCTTGTATGTTTGTATCTTATTAAGTGCCGAGTGTACTTCCCCGGCGGTGAAGGGCAGCGACTGTGTGAGGGATTTCAGCGTTAAGGCCCCCGAGGACACTGCGTGAGTAAGGCGCGACAGTTCATGTATCGCGCATGTGCAGCTATCGCAGACTGGGGAGTCTTTGAACCTGCGACGGTGCGAATTGAGCTGTAGTGCCAACAAAATAGTTCTTATCTTTGCGGTTCTTTAATACACGTAAATTTTCTTAAACACTTTTTTATTGTGGACTAGGTTTTTGCCGCGACTGATAAAATTGTCGTCAGCTGACCAAAACTTATATGGAACTTACAATATTTATACCTACAGGTTTGTGGTGGTTTTGTTTTAGTAAAAGAATTTCGTAATAGCTTCAGGCTTTAAAGAGATTACCTCCTACATACAAGCAAAAAATAATGTAGGGCCACTGTCGACATTGATGGCTATGTTTTATCCAACTTTCTATTTATTTCTTTCGATCAGGAGAAACAAAAGAGATTGCGATTCAACATAACATACCTGGGCATTTGCTTCCTCTCCCAGTCATCAATAGTCAAGTTAGATTCGATTATGAACTTGATGGTAGTCGTCACCTCTAATATATTCTTAGAAGAGATGCACAGAATGGTATGCTCCATTGTGCATTCTTCTGTGTCTGCAAAACAAGAAAACAAACAATTTATATGGTATTTATTAATTTACCTTGTATGTTTGTATCTTATTAAGTGCCGAGTGTACTTCCCCGGCGGTGAAGGGCAGCGAATGTGTGAGGGATTTCAGCGTTAAGGCCCCCGAGGACACTGCGTGAGTAAGGCGCGACAGTTCATGTATCGCGCATGTGCAGCTATCGCAGACTGGGGAGTCTTTGAACCTGCGACAGTGCGAATTGAGCTGTAGTGCCAACAAAATAGTTCTTATCTTTGCGGTTCTTTAATACACGTAAATTTTCTTAAACACTTTTTTATTGTGGACTAGGTTTTTGCCGCGACTGATAAAATTGTCGTCAGCTGACCAAAACTTATATGGAACTTACAATATTTATACCTACAGGTTTGTGGTGGTTTTGTTTTAGTAAAAGAATTTCGTAATAGCTTCAGGCTTTAAAGAGATTACCTCCTACATACAAGCAAAAAATAATGTAGGGCCACTGTCGACATTGATGGCTATGTTTTATCCAACTTTCTATTTATTTCTTTCGATCAGGAGAAACAAAAGAGATTGCGATTCAACATAACATACCTGGGCATTTGCTTCCTCTCCCAGTCATCAATAGTCAAGTTAGATTCGATTATGAACTTGATGGTAGTCGTCACCTCTAATATATTCTTAGAAGAGATGCACAGAATGGTATGCTCCATTGTGCATTCTTCTGTGTCTGCAAAACAAGAAAACAAAAAATTTATATGGTATTTGTTAATTTACCTTGTATGTTTGTATCTTATTAAGTGCCGAGTGTACTTCCCCGGCGGTGAAGGGCAGCGACTGTGTGAGGGATTTCAGCGTTAAGGCCCCCGAGGACACTGCGTGAGTAAGGCGCGACAGTTCATGTATCGCGCATGTGCAGCTATCGCAGACTGGGGAGTCTTTGAACCTGCGACGGTGCGAATTGAGCTGTAGTGCCAACAAAATAGTTCTTATCTTTGCGGTTCTTTAATACACGTAAATTTTCTTAAACACTTTTTTATTGTGGACTAGGTTTTTGCCGCGACTGATAAAATTGTCGTCAGCTGACCAAAACTTATATGGAACTTACAATATTTATACCTACAGGTTTGTGGTGGTTTTGTTTTAGTAAAAGAATTTCGTAATAGCTTCAGGCTTTAAAGAGATTACCTCCTACATACAAGCAAAAAATAATGTAGGGCCACTGTCGACATTGATGGCTATGTTTTATCCAACTTTCTATTTATTTCTTTCGATCAGGAGAAACAAAAGAGATTGCGATTCAACATAACATACCTGGGCATTTGCTTCCTCTCCCAGTCATCAATAGTCAAGTTAGATTCGATTATGAACTTGATGGTAGTCGTCACCTCTAATATATTCTTAGAAGAGATGCACAAAATGGTATGCTCCATTGTGCATTCTTCTGTGTCTGCAAAACAAGAAAACAAAAAAATTATATGGTATTTATTAATTTACCTTGTATGTTTGTATCTTATTAAGTGCCGAGTGTACTTCCCCGGCGGTGAAGGGCAGCGACTGTGTGAGGGATTTCAGCGTTAAGGCCCCCGAGGACACTGCGTGAGTAAGGCGCGACAGTTCATGTATCGCGCATGTGCAGCTATCGCAGACTGGGGAGTCTTTGAACCTGCGACGGTGCGAATTGAGCTGTAGTGCCAACAAAATAGTTCTTATCTTTGCGGTTCTTTAATACACGTAAATTTTCTTAAACACTTTTTTATTGTGGACTAGGTTTTTGCCGCGACTGATAAAATTGTCGTCAGCTGACCAAAACTTATATGGAACTTACAATATTTATACCTACAGGTTTGTGGTGGTTTTGTTTTAGTAAAAGAATTTCGTAATAGCTTCAGGCTTTAAAGAGATTACCTCCTACATACAAGCAAAAATTGTAAAAAAAAAACAAGTTAGTATATAATGTAGGGCCACTGTCGACATTGATGGCTATGTTTTATCCAACTTTCTATTTATTTCTTTCGATCAGGAGAAACAAAAGAGATTGCGATTCAACATAACATACCTGGGCATTTGCTTCCTCTCCCAGTCATCAATAGTCAAGTTAGATTCGATTATGAACTTGATGGTAGTCGTCACCTCTAATATATTCTTAGAAGAGATGCACAGAATGGTATGCTCCATTGTGCATTCTTCTGTGTCTGCAAAACAAGAAAACAAAAAATTAATATGGTATTTGTTAATTTACCTTGTATGTTTGTATCTTATTAAGTGCCGAGTGTACTTCCCCGGCGGTGAAGGGCAGCGACTGTGTGAGGGATTTCAGCGTTAAGGCCCCCGAGGACACTGCGTGAGTAAGGCGCGACAGTTCATGTATCGCGCATGTGCAGCTATCGCAGACTGGGGAGTCTTTGAACCTGCGACGGTGCGAATTGAGCTGTAGTGCCAACAAAATAGTTCTTATCTTTGCGGTTCTTTAATAGACGTAAATTTTCTTAAACACTTTTTTATTGTGGACTAGGTTTTTGCCGCGACTGATAAAATTGTCGTCAGCTGACCAAAACTTATATGGAACTTACAATATTTATACCTACAGGTTTGTGGTGGTTTTGTTTTAGTAAAAGAATTTCGTAATAGCTTCAGGCTTTAAAGAGATTACCTCCTACATACAAGCAAAAAATAATGTAGGGCCACTGTCGACATTGATGGCTATGTTTTATCCAACTTTCTATTTATTTCTTACGATCAGGAGAAACAAAAGAGATTGCGATTCAACATAACATACCTGGGCATTTGCTTCCTCTCCCAGTCATCAATAGTCAAGTTAGATTCGATTATGAACTTGATGGTAGTCGTCACCTCTAATATATTCTTAGAAGAGATGCACAGAATGGTATGCTCCATTGTGCATTCTTCTGTGTCTGCAAAACAAGAAAACAAACAATTTATATGGTATTTATTAATTTACCTTGTATGTTTGTATCTTATTAAGTGCCGAGTGTACTTCCCCGGCGGTGAAGGGCAGCGAATGTGTGAGGGATTTCAGCGTTAAGGCCCCCGAGGACACTGCGTGAGTAAGGCGCGACAGTTCATGTATCGCGCATGTGCAGCTATCGCAGACTGGGGAGTCTTTGAACCTGCGACAGTGCGAATTGAGCTGTAGTGCCAACAAAATAGTTCTTATCTTTGCGGTTCTTTAATACACGTAAATTTTCTTAAACACTTTTTTATTGTGGACTAGGTTTTTGCCGCGACTGATAAAATTGTCGTCAGCTGACCAAAACTTATATGGAACTTACAATATTTATACCTACAGGTTTGTGGTGGTTTTGTTTTAGTAAAAGAATTTCGTAATAGCTTCAGGCTTTAAAGAGATTACCTCCTACATACAAGCAAAAAATAATGTAGGGCCACTGTCGACATTGATGGCTATGTTTTATCCAACTTTCTATTTATTTCTTTCGATCAGGAGAAACAAAAGAGATTGCGATTCAACATAACATACCTGGGCATTTGCTTCCTCTCCCAGTCATCAATAGTCAAGTTAGATTCGATTATGAACTTGATGGTAGTCGTCACCTCTAATATATTCTTAGAAGAGATGCACAGAATGGTATGCTCCATTGTGCATTCTTCTGTGTCTGCAAAACAAGAAAACAAAAAATTTATATGGTATTTGTTAATTTACCTTGTATGTTTGTATCTTATTAAGTGCCGAGTGTACTTCCCCGGCGGTGAAGGGCAGCGACTGTGTGAGGGATTTCAGCGTTAAGGCCCCCGAGGACACTGCGTGAGTAAGGCGCGACAGTTCATGTATCGCGCATGTGCAGCTATCGCAGACTGGGGAGTCTTTGAACCTGCGACGGTGCGAATTGAGCTGTAGTGCCAACAAAATAGTTCTTATCTTTGCGGTTCTTTAATACACGTAAATTTTCTTAAACACTTTTTTATTGTGGACTAGGTTTTTGCCGCGACTGATAAAATTGTCGTCAGCTGACCAAAACTTATATGGAACTTACAATATTTATACCTACAGGTTTGTGGTGGTTTTGTTTTAGTAAAAGAATTTCGTAATAGCTTCAGGCTTTAAAGAGATTACCTCCTACATACAAGCAAAAAATAATGTAGGGCCACTGTCGACATTGATGGCTATGTTTTATCCAACTTTCTGTTTATTTCTTTCGATCAGGAGAAACAAAAGAGATTGCGATTCAACATAACATACCTGGGCATTTGCTTCCTCTCCCAGTCATCAATAGTCAAGTTAGATTCGATTATGAACTTGATGGTAGTCGTCACCTCTAATATATTCTTAGAAGAGATGCACAGAATGGTATGCTCCATTGTGCATTCTTCTGTGTCTGCAAAACAAGAAAACAAAAAATTAATATGGTATTTGTTAATTTACCTTGTATGTTTGTATCTTATTAAGTGCCGAGTGTACTTCCCCGGCGGTGAAGGGCAGCGACTGTGTGAGGGATTTCAGCGTTAAGGCCCCCGAGGACACTGCGTGAGTAAGGCGCGACAGTTCATGTATCGCGCATGTGCAGCTATCGCAGACTGGGGAGTCTTTGAACCTGCGACGGTGCGAATTGAGCTGTAGTGCCAACAAAATAGTTCTTATCTTTGCGGTTCTTTAATACACGTAAATTTTCTTAAACACTTTTTTATTGTGGACTAGGTTTTTGCCGCGACTGATAAAATTGTCGTCAGCTGACCAAAACTTATATGGAACTTACAATATTTATACCTACAGGTTTGTGGTGGTTTTGTTTTAGTAAAAGAATTTCGTAATAGCTTCAGGCTTTAAAGAGATTACCTCCTACATACAAGCAAAAAATAATGTAGGGCCACTGTCGACATTGATGGCTATGTTTTATCCAACTTTCTATTTATTTCTTTCGATCAGGAGAAACAAAAGAGATTGCGATTCAACATAACATACCTGGGCATTTGCTTCCTCTCCCAGTCATCAAAAGTCAAGTTAGATTCGATTATGAACTTGATGGTAGTCGTCACCTCTAATATATTCTTAGAAGAGATGCACAGAATGGTATGCTCCATTGTGCATTCTTCTGTGTCTGCAAAACAAGAAAACAAACAATTTATATGGTATTTATTAATTTACCTTGTATGTTTGTATCTTATTAAGTGCCGAGTGTACTTCCCCGGCGGTGAAGGGCAGCGAATGTGTGAGGGATTTCAGCGTTAAGGCCCCCGAGGACACTGCGTGAGTAAGGCGCGACAGTTCATGTATCGCGCATGTGCAGCTATCGCAGACTGGGGAGTCTTTGAACCTGCGACAGTGCGAATTGAGCTGTAGTGCCAACAAAATAGTTCTTATCTTTGCGGTTCTTTAATACACGTAAATTTTCTTAAACACTTTTTTATTGTGGACTAGGTTTTTGCCGCGACTGATAAAATTGTCGTCAGCTGACCAAAACTTATATGGAACTTACAATATTTATACCTACAGGTTTGTGGTGGTTTTGTTTTAGTAAAAGAATTTCGTAATAGCTTCAGGCTTTAAAGAGATTACCTCCTACATACAAGCAAAAAATAATGTAGGGCCACTGTCGACATTGATGGCTATGTTTTATCCAACTTTCTATTTATTTCTTTCGATCAGGAGAAACAAAAGAGATTGCGATTCAACATAACATACCTGGGCATTTGCTTCCTCTCCCAGTCATCAATAGTCAAGTTAGATTCGATTATGAACTTGATGGTAGTCGTCACCTCTAATATATTCTTAGAAGAGATGCACAGAATGGTATGCTCCATTGTGCATTCTTCTGTGTCTGCAAAACAAGAAAACAAAAAATTTATATGGTATTTGTTAATTTACCTTGTATGTTTGTATCTTATTAAGTGCCGAGTGTACTTCCCCGGCGGTGAAGGGCAGCGACTGTGTGAGGGATTTCAGCGTTAAGGCCCCCGAGGACACTGCGTGAGTAAGGCGCGACAGTTCATGTATCGCGCATGTGCAGCTATCGCAGACTGGGGAGTCTTTGAACCTGCGACAGTGCGAATTGAGCTGTAGTGCCAACAAAATAGTTCTTATCTTTGCGGTTCTTTAATACACGTAAATTTTCTTAAACACTTTTTTATTGTGGACTAGGTTTTTGCCGCGACTGATAAAATTGTCGTCAGCTGACCAAAACTTATATGGAACTTACAATATTTATACCTACAGGTTTGTGGTGGTTTTGTTTTAGTAAAAGAATTTCGTAATAGCTTTAGGCTTTAAAGAGATTACCTCCTACATACAAGCAAAAATTGTAAAAAATAAAAGAAAACAAGTTAGATTATAATGTAGGGCTACTGTCGACATTGATGGCTATGTTTTATCCAACTTTCTATTTATTTCTTTCGATCAGGAGAAACCAAAGAGATTGCGATTCAACATAACATACCTACCTGGGCATTTGCTTCCTCTCCCAGTCATCAATAGTCAAGTTAGATTCGATTATGAACTTGATGGTAGTCGTCACCTCTAATATATTCTTAGAAGAGATGCACAGAATGGTATGCTCCATTGTGCATTCTTCTGTGTCTGCAAAACAAGAAAACAAAAAATTTATATGGTATTTATTAATTTACCTTGTATGTTTGTATCTTATTAAGTGCCGAGTGTACTTCCCCGGCGGTGAAGGGAAGCGACTGTGTGAGGGATTTCAGCGTTAAGGCCCCCGAGGACACTGCGTGAGTAAGGCGCGACAGTTCATGTATCGCGCATGTGCAGCTATCGCAGACTGGGGAGTCTTTGAACCTGCGACAGTGCGAATTGAGCTGTAGTGCCAACAAAATAGTTCTTATCTTTGCGGTTCTTTAATACACGTAAATTTTCTTAAACACTTTTTTATTGTGGACTAGGTTTTTGCCGCGACTGATAAAATTGTCGTCAGCTGACCAAAACTTATATGGAACTTACAATATTTATACCTACAGGTTTGTGGTGGTTTTGTTTTAGTAAAAGAATTTCGTAATAGCTTCAGGCTTTAAAGAGATTACCTCCTACATACAAGCAAAAATTGTAAAAAAAAAAACAAGTTAGATTATAATGTAGGGCCACTGTCGACATTGATGGCTATGTTTTATCTAACTTTATATTTATTTCTTTCGATCAGGAGAAACAAAAGAGATTGCGATTCAACATAACATACCTGGGCATTTGCTTCCTCTCCCAGTCATCAATAGTCAAGTTAGATTCGATTATGAACTTGGTGGTAGTCGTCACCTCTAATATATTCTTAGAAGAGATGCACAAAATGGTATGCTCCATTGTGCATTCTTCTGTGTCTGCAAAACAAGAAAACAAAAAATTTATATGGTATTTATTAATTTACCTTGTATGTTTGTATCTTATTAAGTGCCGAGTGTACTTCCCCGGCGGTGAAGGGCAGCGACTGTGTGAGGGATTTCAGCGTTAAGGCCCCCGAGGACACTGCGTGAGTAAGGCGCGACAGTTCATGTATCGCGCATGTGCAGCTATCGCAGACTGGGGAGTCTTTGAACCTGTGACAGTGCGAATTGAGCTGTAGTGCCAACAAAATAGTTCTTATCTTTGCGGTTTTTTAATACACGTAAATTTTCTTAAACACTTTTTTATTGTGGACTAGGTTTTTGCCGCGACTGATAAAATTGTCATCAGCTGACCAAAACTTATATGGAACTTACAATATTTATACCTACAGGTTTGTGGTGGTTTTGTTTTAGTAAAAGAATTTCGTAATAGCTTCAGGCTTTAAAGAGATTACCTCCTACATACAAGCAAAAATTGTAAAAAAAAACAAGTTAGATTATAATGTAGGGCCACTGTCGACATTGATGGCTATGTTTTATCTAACTTTATATTTATTTATTTCGATCAGGAGAACGTTTTGATGTGACGACGGGCGCCACGGCCTTATGTCAGCTGTACTTGCTTCTTTTTCGCTTAACCTGCGACCATTTAGTATCCTTCGGTAACATCATGTCTGCAAAGGAAAACAGCTGTTATAATGCGTCTCTGCTATCGTATACACGCAATTTTAGTACCTGACTTACTTCTATATATTTTTTATAATATAACCTCGCAATATACCGCGGAGAGGATTCTTTGTCAATATTATTTATAAACAGAGGAAGCCAAACTTACGTTTTGATGTGACGACGGGCGCCACGGCCTTATGTCAGCTGTACTTGCTTCTTTTTCGCTTAACCTGCGACCATTTAGTATCCTTCGGTAACATCATGTCTGCAAAGGAAAACAGCTGTTATAATGCGTCTCTGCTATCGTATACACGCCATTTTAGTACCTGACTTACTTCTATATATTTTTTATAATATAACCTCGCAATATACCGCGGAGAGGATTCTTTGTCAATATTATTTATAAACAGAGGAAGCCAAACTTACGTTTTGATGTGACGACGGGCGCCACAGCCTTATGTCAGCTGTACTTGCTTCTTTTTCGCTTAACCTGCGACCATTTAGTATCCTTCGGTAACATCATGTCTGCAAAGGAAAACAGCTGTTATAATGCGTCTCTGCTATCGTATACACGCAATTTTAGTACCTGTCTTACTTATATATATTTTTTTATAATATAACCTCGCAATATACCGCGGAGAGAATTCTTTGTCAATATTATTTATAAACAGAGGAAGCCAAACTTACGTTTTGATGTGACGACGGGCGCCACGGCCTTATGTCAGCTGTACTTGCTTCTTTTTCGCTTAACCTGCGACCATTTAGTATCCTTCGGTAACATCATTTCTGCAAAGGAAAACAGCTGTTATAATGCGTTTCTGCTATCGTATACACGCAATTTTAGTACCTGACTTACTTCTATATATTTTTTATAATATAACCTCGCAATATACCGCGGAGAGGATTCTTTGTCAATATTATTTATAAACAGAGGAAGCCAAACTTACGTTTTGATGTGACGACGGGCGCCACAGCCTTATGTCAGCTGTACTTGCTTCTTTTTCGCTTAACCTGCGACCATTTAGTATCCCTCGGTAACATCATGTCTGCAAAGGAAAACAGCTGTTATAATGCGTCTCTGCTATCGTATACACGCAATTTTAGTACCTGACTTACTTCTATATATTTTTTATAATATAACCTCGCAATATACCGCGGAGAGAATTCTTTGTCAATATTATTTATAAACAGAGGAAGCCAAACTTACGTTTTGATGTGACGACGGGCGCCACGGCCTTATGTCAGCTGTACATGCTTCTTTTTCGCTTAACCTGCGACCATTTAGTATCCTTCGGTAACATCATTTCTGCAAAGGAAAACAGCTGTTATAATGCGTTTCTGCTATCGTATACACGCAATTTTAGTACCTGACTTACTTCTATATATTTTTTATAATATAACCTCGCAATATACCGCGGAGAGGATTCTTTGTCAATATTATATATAAACAGAGGAAGCCAAACTTACGTTTTGATGTGACGACGGGCGCCACGGCCTTATGTCAGCTGTACTTGCTTCTTTTTCGCTTAACCTGCGACCATTTAGTATCCTTCGGTAACATCATGTCTGCAAAGGAAAACAGCTGTTATAATGCGTCTCTGCTATCGTATACACGCAATTTTAGTACCTGACTTACTTCTATATATTTTTTATAATATTACCTCGCAATATACCGCGGAGAGGATTCTTTGTCAATATTATTTATAAACAGAGGAAGCCAAACTTACGTTTTGATGTGACGACGGGCGCCACGGCCTTATGTCAGCTGTACTTGCTTCTTTTTCGCTTAACCTGCGACCATTTAGTATCCTTCGGTAACATCATGTCTGCAAAGGAAAACAGCTGTTTTAATGCTTCTCTGCTATCGTATACACGCAATTTTAGTACCTGACTTACTTATATATATTTTTTTATAATATAACCTCGCAATATACCGTGGAGAGGATTTTTGTCAATATTATTTATAAACAGAGGAAGCCAAACTTACGTTTTGATGTGACGACGGGCGCCACGGCCTTATGTCAGCTGTACTTGCTTCTTTTTCGCTTAACCTGCGACCATTTAGTATCCTTCGGTAACATCATGTCTGCAAAGGAAAACAGCTGTTATAATGCGTCACTGCTATCGTATTCACGCAATTTTAGTACCTGACTTACTTATATATATTTTTTTATAATATAACCTCGCAATATACCGCGGAGAGGATTCTTTGTCAATATTATTTATAAACAGAGGAAGCCAAACTTACGTTTTGATGTGACGACGGGCGCCACGGCCTTATGTCAGCTGTACTTGCTTCTTTTTCGCTTAACCTGCGACCATTTAGTATCCTTCGGTAACATCATGTCTGCAAAGGAAAACAGCTGTTATAATGCGTCACTGCTATCGTATACACGCAATTTTAGTACCTGACTTACTTATATATATTTTTTTATAATATAACCTCGCAATATACCGCGGAGAGGATTCATTGTCAATATTATTTATAAACAGAGGAAGCCAAACTTGCGTTTTGATGTGACGACCGGCGCCACGGCCTTATGTCAGCTGTACTTGCTTCTTTTTCGCTTAACCTGCGACCATTTAGTATCCTTCGGTAACATCATGTCTGCAAAGGAAAACAGCTGTTATAATGCGTCTCTGCTATCGTATACACGCAATTTTAGTACCTGACTTACTTATATATATTTTTTTATAATATAACCTCGCAATATACCGCGGAGAGGATTCTTTGTCAATATTATATATAAACAGAGGAAGCCAAACTTACGTTTTGATGTGACGACGGGCGCCACGGCCTTATGTCAGCTGTACTTGCTTCTTTTTCGCTTAACCTGCGACCATTTAGTATCCTTCGGTAACATCATGTCTGCAAAGGAAAACAGCTGTTATAATGCGTCTCTGCTATCGTATACACGCAATTTTAGTACCTGACTTACTTCTATATATTTTTTATAATATAACCTCGCAATATACCGCGGAGAGGATTCTTTGTCAATATTATTTATAAACAGAGGAAGCCAAACTTACGTTTTGATGTGACGACGGGCGCCACGGCCTTATGTCAGCTGTACTTGCTTCTTTTTCGCTTAACCTGCGACCATTTAGTATCCTTCGGTAACATCATGTCTGCAAAGGAAAACAGCTGTTTTAATGCTTCTCTGCTATCGTATACACGCAATTTTAGTACCTGACTTACTTATATATATTTTTTTATAATATAACCTCGCAATATACCGTGGAGAGGATTTTTGTCAATATTATTTATAAACAGAGGAAGCCAAACTTACGTTTTGATGTGACGACGGGCGCCACGGCCTTATGTCAGCTGTACTTGCTTCTTTTTCGCTTAACAACGACCATTTAGTATCCTTCGGTAACATCATGTCTGCAAAGGAAAACAGCTGTTATAATGCGTCACTGCTATCGTATTCACGCAATTTTAGTACCTGACTTACTTATATATATTTTTTTATAATATAACCTCGCAATATACCGCGGAGAGGATTCTTTGTCAATATTATTTATAAACAGAGGAAGCCAAACTTACGTTTTGATGTGACGACGGGCGCCACGGCCTTATGTCAGCTGTACTTGCTTCTTTTTCGCTTAACCTGCGACCATTTAGTATCCTTCGGTAACATCATGTCTGCAAAGGAAAACAGCTGTTATAATGCGTCACTGCTATCGTATACACGCAATTTTAGTACCTGACTTACTTATATATATTTTTTTATAATATAACCTCGCAATATACCGCGGAGAGGATTCTTTGTCAATATTATTTATAAACAGAGGAAGCCAAACTTGCGCTTTGATGTGACGACCGGCGCCACGGCCTTATGTCAGCTGTACTTGCTTCTTTTTCGCTTAACCTGCGACCATTTAGTATCCTTCGGTAACATCATGTCTGCAAAGGAAAACAGCTGTTATAATGCGTCTCTGCTATCGTATACACGCAATTTTAGTACCTGACTTACTTCTATATATTTTTTATAATATAACCTCGCAATATACCGCGGAGAGGATTCTTTGTCAATATTATTTATAAACAGAGGAAGCCAAACTTACGTTTTGATGTGACGACGGGCGCCACGGCCTTATGTCAGCTGTACTTGCTTCTTTTTCGCTTAACCTGCGACCATTTAGTATCCTTCGGTAACATCATGTCTGCAAAGGAAAACAGCTGTTATAATGCGTCTCTGCTATCGTATACACGCCATTTTAGTACCTGACTTACTTCTATATATTTTTTATAATATAACCTCGCAATATACCGCGGAGAGGATTCTTTGTCAATATTATTTATAAACAGAGGAAGCCAAACTTACGTTTTGATGTGACGACGGGCGCCACAGCCTTATGTCAGCTGTACTTGCTTCTTTTTCGCTTAACCTGCGACCATTTAGTATCCTTCGGTAACATCATGTCTGCAAAGGAAAACAGCTGTTATAATGCGTCTCTGCTATCGTATACACGCAATTTTAGTACCTGACTTACTTATATATATTTTTTTATAATATAACCTCGCAATATACCGCGGAGAGGATTCTTTGTCAATATTATTTATAAACAGAGGAAGCCAAACTTACGTTTTGATGTGACGACGGGCGCCACGGCCTTATGTCAGCTGTACTTGCTTCTTTTTCGCTTAACCTGCGACCATTTAGTATCCTTCGGTAACATCATTTCTGCAAAGGAAAACAGCTGTTATAATGCGTTTCTGCTATCGTATACACGCAATTTTAGTACCTGACTTACTTCTATATATTTTTTATAATATAACCTCGCAATATACCGCGGAGAGGATTCTTTGTCAATATTATATATAAACAGAGGAAGCCAAACTTACGTTTTGATGTGACGACGGGCGCCACGGCCTTATGTCAGCTGTACTTGCTTCTTTTTCGCTTAACCTGCGACCATTTAGTATCCTTCGGTAACATCATGTCTGCAAAGGAAAACAGCTGTTATAATGCGTCACTGCTATCGTATTCACGCAATTTTAGTACCTGACTTACTTATATATATTTTTTTATAATATAACCTCGCAATATACCGCGGAGAGGATTCTTTGTCAATATTATTTATAAACAGAGGAAGCCAAACTTACGTTTTGATGTGACGACGGGCGCCACGGCCTTATGTCAGCTGTACTTGCTTCTTTTTCGCTTAACCTGCGACCATTTAGTATCCTTCGGTAACATCATGTCTGCAAAGGAAAACAGCTGTTATAATGCGTCACTGCTATCGTATACACGCAATTTTAGTACCTGACTTACTTATATATATTTTTTTATAATATAACCTCGCAATATACCGCGGAGAGGATTCTTTGTCAATATTATTTATAAACAGAGGAAGCCAAACTTGCGTTTTGATGTGACGACCGGCGCCACGGCCTTATGTCAGCTGTACTTGCTTCTTTTTCGCTTAACCTGCGACCATTTAGTATCCTTCGGTAACATCATGTCTGCAAAGGAAAACAGCTGTTATAATGCGTCTCTGCTATCGTATACACGCAATTTTAGTACCTGACTTACTTATATATATTTTTTTATAATATAACCTCGCAATATACCGCGGAGAGGATTCTTTGTCAATATTATATATAAACAGAGGAAGCCAAACTTACGTTTTGGTGTGACGACGGGCGCCACGGCCTTATGTCAGCTGTACTTGCTTCTTTTTCGCTTAACCTGCGACCATTTAGTATCCTTCGGTAACATCATGTCTGCAAAGGAAAACAGCTGTTATAATGCGTCTCTGCTATCGTATACACGCAATTTTAGTACCTGACTTACTTCTATATATTTTTTATAATATAACCTCGCAATATACCGCGGAGAGGATTCTTTGTCAATATTATTTATAAACAGAGGAAGCCAAACTTACGTTTTGATGTGACGACGGGCGCCACGGCCTTATGTCAGCTGTACTTGCTTCTTTTTCGCTTAACCTGCGACCATTTAGTATCCTTCGGTAACATCATGTCTGCAAAGGAAAACAGCTGTTATAATGCGTCTCTGCTATCGTATACACGCAATTTTAGTACCTGACTTACTTCTATATATTTTTTATAATATTACCTCGCAATATACCGCGGAGAGGATTCTTTGTCAATATTATTTATAAACAGAGGAAGCCAAACTTACGTTTTGATGTGACGACGGGCGCCACGGCCTTATGTCAGCTGTACTTGCTTCTTTTTCGCTTAACCTGCGACCATTTAGTATCCTTCGGTAACATCATGTCTGCAAAGGAAAACAGCTGTTTTAATGCTTCTCTGCTATCGTATACACGCAATTTTAGTACCTGACTTACTTATATATATTTTTTTATAATATAACCTCGCAATATACCGTGGAGAGGATTTTTGTCAATATTATTTATAAACAGAGGAAGCCAAACTTACGTTTTGATGTGACGACGGGCGCCACGGCCTTATGTCAGCTGTACTTGCTTCTTTTTCGCTTAACCTGCGACCATTTAGTATCCTTCGGTAACATCATGTCTGCAAAGGAAAACAGCTGTTATAATGCGTCACTGCTATCGTATTCACGCAATTTTAGTACCTGACTTACTTATATATATTTTTTTATAATATAACCTCGCAATATACCGCGGAGAGGATTCTTTGTCAATATTATTTATAAACAGAGGAAGCCAAACTTACGTTTTGATGTGACGACGGGCGCCACGGCCTTATGTCAGCTGTACTTGCTTCTTTTTCGCTTAACCTGCGACCATTTAGTATCCTTCGGTAACATCATGTCTGCAAAGGAAAACAGCTGTTATAATGCGTCACTGCTATCGTATACACGCAATTTTAGTACCTGACTTACTTATATATATTTTTTTATAATATAACCTCGCAATATACCGCGGAGAGGATTCATTGTCAATATTATTTATAAACAGAGGAAGCCAAACTTGCGTTTTGATGTGACGACCGGCGCCACGGCCTTATGTCAGCTGTACTTGCTTCTTTTTCGCTTAACCTGCGACCATTTAGTATCCTTCGGTAACATCATGTCTGCAAAGGAAAACAGCTGTTATAATGCGTCTCTGCTATCGTATACACGCAATTTTAGTACCTGACTTACTTATATATATTTTTTTATAATATAACCTCGCAATATACCGCGGAGAGGATTCTTTGTCAATATTATATATAAACAGAGGAAGCCAAACTTACGTTTTGATGTGACGACGGGCGCCACGGCCTTATGTCAGCTGTACTTGCTTCTTTTTCGCTTAACCTGCGACCATTTAGTATCCTTCGGTAACATCATGTCTGCAAAGGAAAACAGCTGTTATAATGCGTCTCTGCTATCGTATACACGCAATTTTAGTACCTGACTTACTTCTATATATTTTTTATAATATAACCTCGCAATATACCGCGGAGAGGATTCTTTGTCAATATTATTTATAAACAGAGGAAGCCAAACTTACGTTTTGATGTGACGACGGGCGCCACGGCCTTATGTCAGCTGTACTTGCTTCTTTTTCGCTTAACCTGCGACCATTTAGTATCCTTCGGTAACATCATGTCTGCAAAGGAAAACAGCTGTTTTAATGCTTCTCTGCTATCGTATACACGCAATTTTAGTACCTGACTTACTTATATATATTTTTTTATAATATAACCTCGCAATATACCGTGGAGAGGATTTTTGTCAATATTATTTATAAACAGAGGAAGCCAAACTTACGTTTTGATGTGACGACGGGCGCCACGGCCTTATGTCAGCTGTACTTGCTTCTTTTTCGCTTAACAACGACCATTTAGTATCCTTCGGTAACATCATGTCTGCAAAGGAAAACAGCTGTTATAATGCGTCACTGCTATCGTATTCACGCAATTTTAGTACCTGACTTACTTATATATATTTTTTTATAATATAACCTCGCAATATACCGCGGAGAGGATTCTTTGTCAATATTATTTATAAACAGAGGAAGCCAAACTTACGTTTTGATGTGACGACGGGCGCCACGGCCTTATGTCAGCTGTACTTGCTTCTTTTTCGCTTAACCTGCGACCATTTAGTATCCTTCGGTAACATCATGTCTGCAAAGGAAAACAGCTGTTATAATGCGTCACTGCTATCGTATACACGCAATTTTAGTACCTGACTTACTTATATATATTTTTTTATAATATAACCTCGCAATATACCGCGGAGAGGATTCTTTGTCAATATTATTTATAAACAGAGGAAGCCAAACTTGCGCTTTGATGTGACGACCGGCGCCACGGCCTTATGTCAGCTGTACTTGCTTCTTTTTCGCTTAACCTGCGACCATTTAGTATCCTTCGGTAACATCATGTCTGCAAAGGAAAACAGCTGTTATAATGCGTCTCTGCTATCGTATACACGCAATTTTAGTACCTGACTTACTTCTATATATTTTTTATAATATAACCTCGCAATATACCGCGGAGAGGATTCTTTGTCAATATTATTTATAAACAGAGGAAGCCAAACTTACGTTTTGATGTGACGACGGGCGCCACGGCCTTATGTCAGCTGTACTTGCTTCTTTTTCGCTTAACCTGCGACCATTTAGTATCCTTCGGTAACATCATGTCTGCAAAGGAAAACAGCTGTTATAATGCGTCTCTGCTATCGTATACACGCCATTTTAGTACCTGACTTACTTCTATATATTTTTTATAATATAACCTCGCAATATACCGCGGAGAGGATTCTTTGTCAATATTATTTATAAACAGAGGAAGCCAAACTTACGTTTTGATGTGACGACGGGCGCCACAGCCTTATGTCAGCTGTACTTGCTTCTTTTTCGCTTAACCTGCGACCATTTAGTATCCTTCGGTAACATCATGTCTGCAAAGGAAAACAGCTGTTATAATGCGTCTCTGCTATCGTATACACGCAATTTTAGTACCTGACTTACTTATATATATTTTTTTATAATATAACCTCGCAATATACCGCGGAGAGGATTCTTTGTCAATATTATTTATAAACAGAGGAAGCCAAACTTACGTTTTGATGTGACGACGGGCGCCACGGCCTTATGTCAGCTGTACTTGCTTCTTTTTCGCTTAACCTGCGACCATTTAGTATCCTTCGGTAACATCATTTCTGCAAAGGAAAACAGCTGTTATAATGCGTTTCTGCTATCGTATACACGCAATTTTAGTACCTGACTTACTTCTATATATTTTTTATAATATAACCTCGCAATATACCGCGGAGAGGATTCTTTGTCAATATTATATATAAACAGAGGAAGCCAAACTTACGTTTTGATGTGACGACGGGCGCCACGGCCTTATGTCAGCTGTACTTGCTTCTTTTTCGCTTAACCTGCGACCATTTAGTATCCTTCGGTAACATCATGTCTGCAAAGGAAAACAGCTGTTATAATGCGTCACTGCTATCGTATTCACGCAATTTTAGTACCTGACTTACTTATATATATTTTTTTATAATATAACCTCGCAATATACCGCGGAGAGGATTCTTTGTCAATATTATTTATAAACAGAGGAAGCCAAACTTACGTTTTGATGTGACGACGGGCGCCACGGCCTTATGTCAGCTGTACTTGCTTCTTTTTCGCTTAACCTGCGACCATTTAGTATCCTTCGGTAACATCATGTCTGCAAAGGAAAACAGCTGTTATAATGCGTCACTGCTATCGTATACACGCAATTTTAGTACCTGACTTACTTATATATATTTTTTTATAATATAACCTCGCAATATACCGCGGAGAGGATTCTTTGTCAATATTATTTATAAACAGAGGAAGCCAAACTTGCGTTTTGATGTGACGACCGGCGCCACGGCCTTATGTCAGCTGTACTTGCTTCTTTTTCGCTTAACCTGCGACCATTTAGTATCCTTCGGTAACATCATGTCTGCAAAGGAAAACAGCTGTTATAATGCGTCTCTGCTATCGTATACACGCAATTTTAGTACCTGACTTACTTATATATATTTTTTTATAATATAACCTCGCAATATACCGCGGAGAGGATTCTTTGTCAATATTATATATAAACAGAGGAAGCCAAACTTACGTTTTGGTGTGACGACGGGCGCCACGGCCTTATGTCAGCTGTACTTGCTTCTTTTTCGCTTAACCTGCGACCATTTAGTATCCTTCGGTAACATCATGTCTGCAAAGGAAAACAGCTGTTATAATGCGTCTCTGCTATCGTATACACGCAATTTTAGTACCTGACTTACTTCTATATATTTTTTATAATATAACCTCGCAATATACCGCGGAGAGGATTCTTTGTCAATATTATTTATAAACAGAGGAAGCCAAACTTACGTTTTGATGTGACGACGGGCGCCACGGCCTTATGTCAGCTGTACTTGCTTCTTTTTCGCTTAACCTGCGACCATTTAGTATCCTTCGGTAACATCATGTCTGCAAAGGAAAACAGCTGTTATAATGCGTCTCTGCTATCGTATACACGCAATTTTAGTACCTGACTTACTTCTATATATTTTTTATAATATAACCTCGCAATATACCGCGGAGAGGATTCTTTGTCAATATTATTTATAAACAGAGGAAGCCAAACTTACGTTTTGATGTGACGACGGGCGCCACGGCCTTATGTCAGCTGTACTTGCTTCTTTTTCGCTTAACCTGCGACCATTTAGTATCCTTCGGTAACATCATGTCTGCAAAGGAAAACAGCTGTTATAATGCGTCACTGCTATCGTATACACGCAATTTTAGTACCTGACTTACTTATATATATTTTTTTATAATATAACCTCGCAATATACCGCGGAGAGGATTCTTTGTCAATATTATTTATAAACAGAGGAAGCCAAACTTGCGCTTTGATGTGACGACCGGCGCCACGGCCTTATGTCAGCTGTACTTGCTTCTTTTTCGCTTAACCTGCGACCATTTAGTATCCTTCGGTAACATCATGTCTGCAAAGGAAAACAGCTGTTATAATGCGTCTCTGCTATCGTATACACGCAATTTTAGTACCTGACTTACTTATATATATTTTTTTATAATATAACCTCGCAATATACCGCGGAGAGGATTCTTTGTCAATATTATATATAAACAGAGGAAGCCAAACTTACGTTTTGATGTGACGACGGGCGCCACGGCCTTATGTCAGCTGTACTTGCTTCTTTTTCGCTTAACCTGCGACCATTTAGTATCCTTCGGTAACATCATGTCTGCAAAGGAAAACAGCTGTTATAATGCGTCTCTGCTATCGTATACACGCAATTTTAGTACCTGACTTACTTCTATATATTTTTTATAATATAACCTCGCAATATACCGCGGAGAGGATTCTTTGTCAATATTATTTATAAACAGAGGAAGCCAAACTTACGTTTTGATGTGACGACGGGCGCCACGGCCTTATGTCAGCTGTACTTGCTTCTTTTTCGCTTAAACTGCGACCATTTAGTATCCTTCGGTAACATCATGTCTGCAAAGGAAAACAGCTGTTATAATGCGTCTCTGCTATCGTATACACGCAATTTTAGTACCTGACTTACTTATATATATTTTTTTATAATATAACCTCGCAATATACCGCGGAGAGGATTCTTTGTCAATATTATTTATAAACAGAGGAAGCCAAACTTGCGTTTTGATGTGACGACCGGCGCCACGGCCTTATGTCAGCTGTACTTGCTTCTTTTTCGCTTAACCTGCGACCATTTAGTATCCTTCGGTAACATCATGTCTGCAAAGGAAAACAGCTGTTATAATGCGTCTCTGCTATCGTATACACGCAATTTTAGTACCTGACTTACTTATATATATTTTTTTTATAATATAACCTCGCAATATACCGCGGAGAGAATTCTTTGTCAATATTATTTATAAACAGAGGAAGCCAAACTTACGTTTTGATGTGACGACGGGCGCCACGGCCTTATGTCAGCTGTACTTGCTTCTTTTTCGCTTAACCTAGACCATTTAGTATCCTTCGGTAACATCATGTCTGCAAAGGAAAACAGCTGTTATAATGCGTCTCTGCTATCGTATACACGCAATTTTAGTACCTGACTTACTTCTATATATTTTTTATAATATAACCTCTCAATATACCGCGGAGAGGATTCTTTGTCAATATTATTTATAAACAGAGGAAGCCAAACTTACGTTTTGATGTGACGACGGGCGCCACGGCCTTATGTCAGCTGTACTTACTTCTTTTTCGCTTAACCTGCGACCATTTAGTATCCCTCGGTAACATCATGTCTGCAAAGGAAAACAGCTGTTATAATGCGTCTCTGCTATCGTATACACGCAATTTTAGTACCTGACTTACTTATATATATATTTTTATAATATAACCTCGCAATATACCGCGGAGAGGATTCTTTGTCAATATTATATATAAACAGAGGAAGCCAAAGTTACGTTTTGATGTGACGACGGGCGCCACGGCCTTATGTCAGCTGTACTTGCTTCTTTTTCGCTTAACCTGCGACCATTTAGTATCCTTCGGTAACATCATGTCTGCAAAGGAAAACAGCTGTTATAATGCGTCTCTGCTATCGTATACACGCAATTTTAGTACCTGACTTACTTCTATATATTTTTTATAATATAACCTCGCAATATACCGCGGAGAGGATTCTTTGTCAATATTATTTATAAACAGAGGAAGCCAAACTTACGTTTTGATGTGACGACGGGCGCCACGGCCTTATGTCAGCTGTACTTGCTTCTTTTTCGCTTAACCTGCGACCATTTAGTATCCTTCGGTAACATCATGTCTGCAAAGGAAAACAGCTGTTATAATGCGTCTCTGCTATCGTATACACGCAGTTTTAGTACCTGACTTACTTATATATGTCGCAAATAGGAAGGCTATCTTGGATAAACCCTCGATCTTGTGGGCTTTCGTAGGTATGCATGCACAAAGCAGGTAACTTATGCCGTTTTGGAGATAGTCCTTGTTCCAATCTTATCAAAGCAGCGAATTCGGCCACCTATCGTTTTGCTTTTTCTCAACAAAACACACTTTCAATTTTATACACGCCACTTTAGGCACTATTTTCCTCACAACTCTTTTTCAAGTTCAACCTCCCAAACGCGCACCCGCGCGTTCCTTTTTTTTCACTTCACGACCAAACGGCGGGAGAACCTCGCTCAGGGTGTAGGTACCCTTGCTTTTTATTGGCTCAAGCACTCATCCGGCAAATTACCGCTTATAACATCCAATCCAAATCGAGTATTTTGACATAAGCCAAATAAAGTGTTGTCAATGGAATAAAATCGAACTAAGATTGAATCGTAGGCTAAATGTTGCCAATTAAACAAAACTGAATTAATAAGTTTACATGCGTCATACTTCTTTGTTCTAGATTATTAGTCATATACCTTCCTCCTACACGGCCAACCTGACATACAAACGGTCCCACGTTTGAGCGACGAGAGAAATCGTTACTCAATTTTAATAAAAAAAACAGACAGAGAGACAGAACTACAATAAAAAAATAAGTAATAGGTTAAGTTCGGCCGCTCCTGACCAAATAAAAAAAATAACGTGGTCGTGATATCTTCCTTCTACGTGAAACCTTCAATCAACACCCTATATTACCAGCCTATAACAAAAATCAAGTACTTCTTTACTCATGAAAACGGAATTCTCATAGCTTTCACACTGTTCATTTGTTTTCTCCATGTAAATCTAGGTCTCCACACCGTACACCGTACACAACCATCTTCGTACTATCGAAACAGCCACCTCACCGTTTAGACAACCATATTACCACATTCTAAACGGTTACCGAAGCTCCAGAGGTACCAGGTTCCCAACAGACGTCCATTCGGTCTCGAAGCACTAAGTGTGCCAGAAACCACCCAAACGCCCAACACAACATACCATACCACATACACCAAACAACAGGTCACCGAGGCCCCAGAGGGACCAGGCTCCCCCAGACACACAACAGGTCACCGAAGCCCTCGAAGCAACAAGACTGCCAGATACCCATGCCACATACACTCAACAACAGGTCACCGAAGCCCCAGAGGGACCAGGCTTCCCCAGACAGACAACAGGTCACCAAAGCCCCAGAGGGACCAGGCTCCCCCCCACACATATCCGGCAATGTTTCTTGGTCCCACAGCAATCGCTGTGGCTCCTGATGGTCAACCCTGTGACCATCCTGCAACCATAGTCATCCTGACCAGGCCTCGTAACCCACCTCGGTTACAGCAGTCATCTTTGACCACTCACCTCGTAACCCATCTCGGTTACAGCAGTCATCTTTGACCACTCACCTCGTAACCCTCCTCGGTTACAGCAGTCATCTTTGACCACTCACACCTCGTAACCCTTCTCGGTTACAGCAGTCACCGCAGTGACTACTCATCACCGTATAGTCAGTCCTTTGACCGTACACACCTTACCGTACAGTCAGTCCTTTGACCGTACACAACGACCTCACCATTGCTAGATTGATTTGAATCAGTCTTCAACATAGTACATTCAGTTACGCCAATGGGTACTTTTTCTTTCAGCTTTTCTCTAACTCATCATAAACCAAACAAAGCCTTTAATTCAACACATAGTTGCCACCATTCAGAACTCCAATAACCATAAACAGCACCTTTAAACCATAACAAAATTTGTTATTTCAACCTTTATTCTCAGTACAAAATACAACAGCAACCTCACATTCAGGATTTCTTACCCAGCCAAAAGCATATTCAAGAATTCCATTTTATGTTCATGATTTCATACCAAACCCTCAGTGCGATAGGTATAATAACTACCAACATCAAACATTACCAATTTTGTAAAATAAAAAAAGAAAATGAAATCATGCACAGCTTGTCACCGACTTTACATCTGTGTTAACATTATCTTATCCAACTTGGTCAGATAGTAAATAACACAAAATTACGTTAGATATGTTCACAATGACCAGCACAGAACATTCAACAAGTTAGTACACCACAACCATTACTGACAGTATACTTTAAATTCCACATTTATTATTCAAGTTAGGTAGGTACTAGACTTCCTACATGACACCACACAATCACACAATTCACAAATTCACACCATTATTTTAAAGAAATGTTATAATTATTAAAACTTTTGAACAATGTTCAAGGTTACCGAGGCCAAGTATCGTTGAACAACACAGAACAAGAAAACCATTCAAGTAAATAAAATTAAACCCAAGTGTCCTCAATCCACAATAACTAAGTAAATACATTCGCTACACAGAATGCACTTTCAACTTAATTGCCGAAAAAAACTCTTGACTCCGTCATCTCTCTGACCCACGAAACTGAGAAACTTTTCCATGTAAATTAAAATGTTGCCAATTGAACATCTATCTCATCTTCAGCCACGACTTCAACAGTTATTGGCCCCCTCGAGCATCTCAAAATACCTGAATACGTCTTCTAGACACCATCTAAATGTCTAGTTGCACTTTTCATTCGCCGTAGTCAATTTAAATAATTATTATTTGTAGGTATCGTTAGAATGACATGTTATCATTTGGTTAGTTCTCTACAATGCGATATATAACAACAGACATTAACTTTACCTTTATTCAACCGTTGGTAGAAACTAAACGCCATCTCTCTAGGCTATAGTCACGTTAATCCTCGTGATATTTTCGGGTTGTAAGATTGCAAATCGAGTCGAAAAACAAACTATTTCACTAAACTTAAACACCGGTTTGAAAATAATCTTGATCACAATATAACTCTTAACTAGAAGTTATTGCGTGTCTTTGCAACAAAGCAATAGTTAAAAGTCTAATCCTCACAGTGACTCACACCTTATAACGATTTATTAATAATCTAGTGTTTATCTAGTAACTTATAAGTTAAAAATCATAATCATATCACAGTTATGTTATTTGTTTTTTTTTTCTCAAACTTTTTCCAATGTTGACACTTAATGTCACTCTCTGATAGAGATGGGCAAGGGATGGCGATCTGTTATCGATTAATCGACGAATCGATTTAAACGACAAAAAAATATAAACAATTTTCCAATCGATATTTAGTACTGAATCGATCCAGCGAATCGTCATTTCACCCTAGAAAATCGAGATTAGATTTTTCTGTTATGATATGAACCAAAATATTATTTAAGAATAATTTAATGTATTACACAAACTTAAGTGAATTCAACGTAAACAAAATAAATATCTTTCCCTTGTACCTGATACTTTAATTTAGTTGTGAAAACAACCCCAATCCACCAAAGATGTTAAAAGATCGACTATTATTACGATTTTTCTTTTTGCGTTCCATAACTGTATTCACACTTGCATTGAAAATACCAACGTTAGAAAGTACGTTATTTTCAAAGAAAAGCATATTCACAAATTCCCTTGGTGATCAAATCAACAACAAACTCAGTGGTAGTAATATTTACGGGAAAATAAAAAAATACGCGTAAAATACGTAAAAAAAATATAAAAATACGCAAAATACGCGCTTGGTCGTGGAGTTGCGGAGACAGCCCGTCTAAACTAAACTAAACTAACTAACTATTTACGGGAAATCTGAAGTGACACCTATCGATAAAAAAATAATGCATGGCTGAAATTGCTAGTGTTCAAACATGTAAAAAAAAACGGATTGCTAATATCTTCACTTCTCGATTTTCAGCAAACTAACAACCTATTTAATAATCTGTATGTACGCTTGTGACAGCACTAGTGGTCACAAAACCGTATATTGTTCTAACATCATGCAACATAACATAATGAAATTTGTTTTCTTTGCGTTTTGTACTCACGTTTCAATGCTCCGGGTACATTATAAAGATAATATTGCGAAAATCGTTTCGTTGTTTGTTTTGTTGGTGAACATAAAGATTAAAATACTTGTAGCAAAATATTTCAAAGCTCGAACACAACATAGATTTAAATAGATGGCGTGACATGCACCAACTTCTCATTCTGTTTATGTAAAAATAATATGTTCGTTTTTAAATTGATCATAAAAAAATTCATACACCTATTCAATAAGTTCCTCCAAGCAGCATATTACGGCAAAATGGGGTCCCGAAGCTAATTTCGATGATCGTTGAAAGAAACACAGTATCAATACCATTACATAGATGGCGCTGTTTGAATTTTCTACTCTTTTCATGTAACTTACCTTACACATTTCCATGAAATAAAATAATGCAATAGTTATAAATTGCAATGAAAACAACAATTAATTATAAAACTTAGGTACTTCCAAACCACAATAGATCCCAATGGGTCGAAGTGCCCGAGCCATTTCTCGGCCTTTCCATAAGATAAGATAGGTACTTCCAAACCCAATACATACTTCGGCTGCCACAAATGTATGCCGATGCACAGATAGTTGAATGCAGATCAAAGTCACATACCTTTAAGCCTGTACTACATGCCAAGACTTCTAGCTGCTTTCAGAAAATATTAAATTGATTGATCACCGCAGCGGCATGTATAACACAGCTAAACCTCCTTTTTCATAGCGCTGCAGTCTGCAGTTTTTGTGTTCAACCTGAGCTCCGCACTTGTATTACCACACGCAGCTGGTCACAACAGGTCTTGTGGTATCCACAGCCATGTTTAAGGGCTCAGACGTCCGTGCCCTCCGCTGCATATTGTGCGAACGGCTGAAAAACTCATGTCTATGAACGTGTGTTCCACAAGCATAATCATAATGATGTTTTGCTAAATCAAGCTGTAGCTTAGGATGTTTGCTATCTTGCATTGTATTTGCACAAGTCGTCTTAATCTCTTGCGAACTCCGCTGACGGTATGAAACTGACTGAGTTTAATTTAGCATCATAACGAAAATAGAATTTTATTTTAAATTTTAGCCACTTTACACCAAGAAAAACTAACAATATTGCGGCTAAACTTCACAAGACATTAGGTAGGTCCTTATTGTTATCAAAATACTTAAGTTTATACTTCCCTGAACATCACCACCACAGTTGCGTTTCCTCAGTATCTATTGATTGGGCATCGATGTCATCATCAACATTATCTGCAGACCGACCTCGCACATTGTATAGTATAGGCCACACTATACGGCTGAATTCGGGCAACATGAATTCCTGTCGCCAGTAGCCGACGAGTTGCGAAACGTCTCTATAAGTAGGTAGCTCGAGCTACTTCCATGCCATCCTCCTGCGCACCAAAGAGAGCGCGCCAGCCATTACTCGTCTCATTTGGTCCATTCTCCATTATCGCTTTGTGCTTGCACTGATCCCGGACTTCTGATGTCGCAAATAGGAAGGCTATCTTGGATAAACCCTCGATCTTGTGGGCATGCACAAAGCAGGTAACTTATGCCGTTTTGGAGATAGTCCTTGTTCCAATCTTATCAAAGCAGCGAATTCGGCCACCTATCGTTTTGCTTTTTCTCAACAAAACACACTTTCAATTTTATACACGCCACTTTAGGCCACCTTTCCACTATTTTCCTCACAACTCTTTTTCAAGTTCAACCTCCCAAACGCGCACCCGCGCGTTCCTTTTTTTCACTTCACGACCAAACGGCGGGAGAACCCCGCTCAGGGTGTAGGTACCCCTGCTTTTTATTGGCTCAAGCACTCATCCGGCAAATTACCGCTTATAACATCCAATCCAAATCGAGTATTTTGACATGAGCAAAATAAAGTGTTGTCAATGGAATAAAATCGAACTGAGATTGAATCGTAGGCTAAATGTTGCCAATTAAACAAAACTGAATTAATAAGTTTACATGCGTCATACTTCTTTGTTCTAGATTATTAGTCATATACCTTCCTCCTACATATAATTTTTTTTATAATATAACCTCGCAATATACCGCGGAGAGGATTCTTTGTCAATATTATTTATAAACAGAGGAAGCCAAACTTACGTTTTGATGTGACGACGGGCGCCACGGCCTTATGTCAGCTGTACTTGCTTCTTTTTCGCTTAACCTGCGACCATTCAGTATCCTTCGGTAACATCATGTCTGCAAAGGAAAACTGCTGTTATAATGCGTCTCTGCTATCGTACCACTCATATTGCTAGCCGGCATCAGCACATCACACACCGGACGCTCTGTCTCACTCGGACACCTAGCTGTTGATAACTCAGTAGTTATTTTGTTATTTGGTATCTACCTCCTGCCACAGTAATTGTTTATAAGGCGCAAACGAAACAGGTATATCGCACTCAGTCACAACTTCAATGCCAACGTATATCTGGCAACAGGGATGGACAATCACACGCATGCTTATCAGACCAAACAATCGTACCTACTATTAACTTGGTTTGGAGCTATCAGTGATATTGTCGACTTGTGCAGTAGACCCATGGGCCCGCTATCTATGGTAAAGCTAACTTGCTTACATGAAGCACCTCTTGTAAGTTTAATATTTTTTATAGTCATTCTGCCAAAACCACCTGGTGATGTAAAAAGTATAAAAAATTACTATGACTGTTCATTGAACATTTTTAACAGTTCTTGCTTAGTCTTGCTGGGTCCACACTAACGAGAAATGCCATTAATTATCGCGATAATGGACGTTAACCGTAGGTGTAGCAACGACTAACGCGATAATTTGACAACGGCATTAACATTGCCGTGTGGCGTTAGGCGATAGCTCAAGTGGCTGTACATCAAAGAGATTAACGCGAGAATTAATGCGATGAAGCGGCCACACTACGTATTGTCAGTGTGCGTCGTGAGCGCGACGGGATCGCTGAAGTTGCTGATTCCAAGCTAGTGTCTGCCTTGTTAAAACGTCTAAAACACCACCTAAGTCTTTCGTTACATTAAATGGACTCGTGAGAATATCCTCGGAAGGAAACATGGTCCGCACTTCGCAATTTGTTTACGTAATTCAAGGACAGTAATTGCGGGTGTTTCTCCTCTGATAGCTACCTCATATTCGAGCTCAGCTTTTTGAAACGACATAAATTTGATTGGATAAGCCATTTCGATGATTTGTGAAGTATGTTTTTAAATTTAATTGAAAAAAAAGGGTAAATGTTAAACAGGTCTTAAGGGAAAAATGTACTCCGACTGTTACAAGCTATAGCTAAATGAGCAACGTTTTGGTTAATTTCCTTCAGATTTTATAATTAAATACTAATTTAAAAATAACTTGAGATGTGTCAAGGGACACCCGGATGGAACGAAGTACCTTTAGTATATATACATATGTGTATACATATATATACACATATATATATTAGAATATATTATATTTATTACATATTTATAGTATATTCTAATCTGTTGTCAGATTTGGCCTATCTCCTCCCGTTTCCGAGATACAATTTTATTTCTTAAATTAATGTTTTTCCAAAAAAAAAAATGAAAAAGTAATGTTGCTCCATGCAAAACACTGGTGCTTAGCTGAATCTGGTAAGACTGAAAGCCGACCCCAATATAGTTGGGAAAAAGGCTAGGCAGTTGATGATGAATTCCAGCTGACGGCGACAGATGGCGCTAGGTGACTGTTAACAAATGTAGATTTTACAATTTGAATAGTTGGTTCGGTCGTTCGTATATTTTCGATCTCACCTAAAAAATGTTTTAAAATTATTTTATGAAAAGGATTTCGAGTAAATGTGAGGGGGGGAGGGGTTTGTTGCACAATTTTACAGACTTTTCATATTGATATTTTAGAATGGGGTGATAAAAAATTACGGGGGGGAAGGTGAACAGTTAAGGGGGGGGGGTAATCCTATCTTGTTCTCCGGCCAGAAGCGATGAAGGCAGGGGGGAAATTTTTACTCAGAATTGAGCTAGCTCCAACAAATAAATATCTTAAGCTTACTAGTTTCAATTGTAAGTCGGCTAAACGATCCATAGATAATATAAAGGATATATGAGAGTGGTCTGATTTGGTGGCCCTACAGGAGACCTGGCTGCTTCCTCATGACATTCCTATGTTAGGAACAATAAGCCCTGACTTTGAATGTACGGGTAAATCGGCTGTGGACACTTCTGAGGGCTTGTTGAGAGGAAGACCTCATGGGGGGGTTGCCATTCTCTGGAGGAAGGGCATTTTTGAGACTGTCTCTGTTGTTGAATGTTGCAGTCCTCGGTTAGTGGCCATCACAGCCTCGTCTAAGGGTCGTACTATTATTGTTTTTTCTGTATACATGCCTACAAATTGTCCAGACAACTTAGCAACATTTACAGATGTATTAAGTGAGATTAGTGCTACCATAGCAAGCTGTGATATAGAGAATGTATTTATATTAGGTGATTTCAACGCTCACCCCCATGAAATGTTTTATAAAGAGTTAATGAACTTTTGTTCGGACCAATCCTGGGTTTGTGCTGATGTAGTGAAACGGGGGATTGATAGTGATACCTACACTTTTATAAGCGATGTGTACGGATGTAGGAGATGGTTAGATCACTGTGTGGTGTCTCTGTCAGCTTGGCAGACAATTGCAAATGTTGATGTTTCTGAAGATGTTTACGTTTCGGATCATCTACCTATACATCTAGATTGCGACTTAGAAGTTGTGAGGCCTAAAGTAATGACTGGGGGTGCTGGCCGCAATTCTGTTATTTGGGGTGAAAGAACTCAGTCAGAAACGCAAAATTATAATAATTTATGTACCAGTAAATTGCGAGACGTTGATTTTCCCCATGAGTTTGAAGGGTGCAGTGTTGGATCATGTGGGTTGGCTGAGCATAGAGTTGTTCTGGATAGTTTGTACGAGCAAATTGTAGAAACCCTATGTGCGGCGGCTAGGCAATCTAAAAGGACATCTGCGGTGAGGCCGAGGCGGGGTAGGCGTGTGTGTGGGTGGAATGAGTATGTGAGGGACGCACACAGCGAGGCCAGGTGTAGCTTTCAGACCTGGGTTCTGTACAATCGCCCCTCGTCGGGCCCGGTTTATGATGAAATGCATGAGAAGCGAAAAGTCTTTAAAAGCCGCCTGAAATTTTGTCGAAATAACGCTGAACAAATTGTTATGGATAGGTTAGCAGAACATCGTGCTAATAAAAATTTTGGCAAATTTTGGAAGTCTACTGGCAAGTTGGATGCGAAACCTGGCCTCGCTGCGTGTGTGGAGGGGATGAGTGACAAGAGGGAAATTGCGAATATGTTCAAGGAACATTTCAAAGTTCAATCCCCACTCGGTCCCTCGACCTTGGTGAATGATGGTGGGCCCAGCTGTCGTGGTGCGAAACCTCTGATACGTTTCTCAGCGAAGCAAATACATACAATAATTAATAGTATGAGCAGAGGCAAATCTCCGGGACATGATGGGCTCAGCATTGAGCACCTGAAGCACGCGGGTGTCCATCTGCCGCGGGTCTTGGCTATGTTTTTCACAATGTGTATAAGTCACGCGTACCTACCTGCTAATTTAATGAAGACCATCGTGGTTCCCATTGTGAAGAACAGGACCGGTGACATCTCGGACAGAAGTAACTATCGTCCCATTTCTCTTGCGACAATAATAGCAAAGGTGTTGGACGGTGTGCTTGATTCTTTCTTAAGTAATTACATACATCTTCATGATGCACAGTTTGGGTTTCGCCCCGGACTATCAACTGAAAGTGCTATTTTAAGTCTCAAGCATACTGTTCAATATTATATAGATAGCGGGACGCCGGCCGGTGTACGCCTGTTTCCTTGATCTCTCCAAGGCATTCGATCTTGTCTCATACGATGTACTCTGGAGAAAGATGGGAGACAGGGGTGTACCCGCGGAAATATGTGGACTGTTTCAGTATTGGTATGGTAATCAGAGCAACCATGTGAAATGGGATGATACAGTCTCAGAGCAGTATAGGTTGGAGTGCGGGGTGAGGCAGGGGGGTCTGACGTCTCCCAGGCTCTTCAACCTATACGTGGATAACCTCATAGTCGCACTCAGCAGCATGCGTGTCGGATGCAGTGTTGATGGTGTTAGAATCAACAACATCAGTTATGCAGATGACATGGTGCTGCTGGGTCCGTCGGCGGGTGCAATCAGAGAGCTGCTTAAGACGTGTGAAGCCTACGCTGCCGCACATGGCTTAAAATATAATGTAAAAAAATGTGAATACATGGTCTTTGAGGTCGGTGGCAAACGCCGTGGAGAAGGACCAGAGTTGCTCATGAACGGGTCACCAATTAATAGGGTGTCCACTTTTAAATACCTGGGGCATTTTCTTGCCGCCGACCTCAGAGACGATGTGGACATTGAGAGGGAGCGTAGGGCTCTAGCGGTCCGGAGCAATATGTTGTCCCGTAGATTTGCGCGGTGTACGGCCCTAGTAAAAGTAACACTTTTCAAGGCTTATTGCCAAAGTCTGTACACGGGCAGTCTATGGGTCAATTATACTAAAAGATCGCTGGATGTCCTGCGCGTCCAATATAACAATGCTTTCAGGATGTTGTTGAGACTGCCCCGTTACTGTAGCGCGTCGGAGATGTTTGCGCAAGCCCGTACAGATGGTTTCTATGCGATTATTCGTAAAAAAACTGCGTCGCTACTGAGGAGAGTGAGGGACAGTCAAAACGGCATCCTGAAAACTGTAGCTGAGAGCTTCGGCTCTCCGATTATGCAACAGTTTGTGAGTAGGTTGATTGTTACTAACACTAGGTAATAAGTTTTCTTTGTTACTAACACTAGGTAATAAGTTTTTTATATGTTACTAACACTAGGCAATAATTTGTTTCTATGTTACTAACACCCTATGGATTTTTACGTCCGAAATAAAGACTTTCTATTCTATTCTATTCCAACCGTTTCCGAGATATGGAGGTTTTTAGGTTTTCTGATTTGATCGCCGGTTCGTTATTAGTGGCGGCTCTCGGGGTCGGTTTTCGAGTAGTAGTGTAAACACAACAGCGTATAGGTTAGAACACGCACGAAACACGCGCACGCCGCACGGCTTACAACTATAGCAAAAAGTGTCGTTACAACCTTTCGTTCGATTTTTTTCCGTCTAGCCCCCTTTCGCAACGCGCGATAAGGAACTTCGTTCCAATATGTTGTTAATTTAAAAAAAAACCGGCCAGTTGCGAGTCGGACTCGCGCACGAAGGGTTCCGTACCATTATCGCAAAAACGGCAAAAAAATCACGTTTGTTGTATGGGAGCCCCACTTAAATATTAATTTTATTCTGATTTTAGTATTTGTTGTTATAGCGGCAACAGAAATGCATCACCTGTGAAAATTTCAGCTGTCAAGCTGTCACGGTTCATTAGATACATATTAATTAATTAGCCTAGCACGAACTTATAATTGTATTCAATAATGGATTGCATTAGATTAGATAAAACAACACTTTTACTTAATCATTTATTCCTCATTCTGTATTACACATAGACATGATGACATAAACCACTTGACAGATAGAGCTTAGTCATAGACAAGGTTATAGATAAAATATCACCAACACTTTCTATCTATTTCTTTCGATCAGGAGAAACAAAAGAGATTGCGATTCAACATAATTACCTGGGCATTTGCCTCCTCTCCCAGTCATCAATAATCAAGTTAGATTCGATTATGAACTTGATTGTAGTCACCTCTAATATATTCTTAGAAGAGATGCACAGAATGGTATGCTCCATTGTGCATTCTTCTGTGTCTGCAAAACAAGAAATTGATATGGTATTTATTAACATTGATATAGTTTAAATAACAATGATTATTACGTTTATGCTTCTTTTTTTAGAGTTCCGTACCCAAAACGTAAAAAACGGGACCCTATTACTAAGACTCTGCGGTCAGTCAGTCTGTCTGTCTATGTGTTCAGTAAAAACCGAATAAAATAAATATTTAAGTGGGGCTCCCATACGACGGGACGTGACTTTTTTTGCCGTTTTTTTTGCGATAATGGTACGGAACCTTTGTGCGTGAGTCCAACTCGCACTTGGCAGGTTTTTTTATTAGTGTTTGTAGTTATAGCGGCAACAAAAATACATCACCTGAAAAATTTCAACTGACAATATCACTGTTCATGAAATACAGCCTGGTGACAGACGGACCGCGGAGTCTAAAAAATAAGCACAGACAGCACCCTAATTGCGTATCTGTTTTGACAGCACGAAGCATCTTTCTTCCCTTTTATTTTGGTAACCCAACAATATTCATTGCGTGTTTTACGCTGTCGATTAGACGGATTTTTTAACATATGAAGCAATTAATGCAAGGAAAGGATACGCGCTATTATTTTATCTTACAAAATTATGGTGCAGGAGTCTGCCGATCATTGTAGTACCGGACCATATACTTAAGGCATAGAACAGCCATTTCAGTCGAACGCCAAACTGAACTGAGCGTCGTTCAGCTTTATGTGACTGTTCAAAATACGATCAAGCAGACTGTCCAGCATTTTCGCCACGGTAGTAGCTAACGAAATGGGCATATAATTGCTGTTATATTATATTATTTATTATTGGCACAACCAGTCTTCAGACACTCTTCCGGCAGGCAGTGGCGGCTAGTGGATCATAGTAGTAGTTGTTCTCTTTACCAGCTCACTAAGTATTCAATTGGGCAGTTGTGTTAAATTTACTAAAATTCACAGGACCCTATGTAAAACGGCAAACCATCTTCTAGCGACTTCTAATTCGACGCCAACGCCATCTAACATTTTGTTGACCTGTTGAGCGACTGTTGAACATTAACAAGCTGTATTATAAATACCAACATTTTGTCTATACTAGGTATTTTAATATTTTATAAATTAAATCGAAACGCCGATTTTTTTTCCGCAGCGGAATGTCCGATCACCTTTTTTTTAAATCTGGTACTGACTGAACCTTTTTTTTTAATAATGGTGAGCACAGAAAGTGCATTTAACCTGTCCTGGGACATGGTGTTTCTGAGAAACGTTTTAATTCCCTTTAGTGTCAAAATCTCACACACACTGTCCCACAACTCAGTAGTATATTTAAAAAAACAATAGAATATAGAAGTACCTAAAAGCCGCGATCAACTGTTAAATTGCAAGCAGCGCACTGTGTCTAAACAGTAAACAAGCCCCGCGCCCACCTCATTTCCCACCCGCGTAATGTTGGTATTGGTACTCGACCCGAAGGTAAATTTCGTTCGTCACACCTCGCTGCTCTCGGTAATCTTCGGTTCGCTGGGGCGGCGCACGAGAGTGGTCATATCAAAGATAAATATAATAATACGGAAGAAGAGAGCCCTCTCTAGGATCTTTTATGCATGTCACTGATGACAGTTATAAGCGCCCTCTGTATTTCTGAACAGGAACTAATCCCCAAGTACTCTCTATATATAGGTAGGTATGTATATCACTTCCAGAGTATTTCAGTATGAAAAGCAATGAACACCTGTGCTAATTTCAAAAAGCTTTTGGAATTGAAATTAGACATTTTAACTCCGGAAAAATAATTCACAATAGCTTTTTGAAATTAGCGCAGGTTCATTGCTGGCATTTATATTTCAGACAGTTTTGGATAACAGTTGGATATTGGAATAAAACAAGCCAGTCCTGAATTATATTTTATTTTCTATTTTTATAATTTTTGTGCTTATTATAATAATTTTGGGCAGCATTTTTCACTTCATTCTCTCCATCATATTTTATTTTACCGGATAAAATGCGGTTGACTGACCTGCACCAACTAAAAATCAATACATTGATTGTAATATCATTAAAATATCTTTTTAAAACATGGTTGTGATCCGGACATGTAAATGGATCTTCCGTTAAAATATCTAAAAATATTAAAATATTCTCTTTAACAAAATTTTTTGGTACATTTTTCTTTAGAAACGATGTGACAACATTTTGCACTTCTTTGAAATATGTTGCCACTTCCTCAGATGGATAACACAACCATGTTTTGTTTTGGTATTCCTTGGCTTTAATAAATTCATTATTATAACCTATTTGGTCTTTATTGTGCAATAAATGTAGCCTGCAGTATTGACAACTTTTTACAATGTTTTTCAGACATTTTTTTAAGACCCAACCGCAAACATAGTTGCTCTGACCAGCATCATTTTCGTTGGACTGGTCAGATAAAATTTCGTTATTAAAATGAATAGTGTCATTTTTTTCAGGAACATCAGGAGTTGTTTCAGTGAGGAAGAATTCAAAACTCTGAAGGCATTCATTTTGGTCTTCCTCACAGTTTGCTCTAATTGAGTGTGGTGAACTACAATTATTAAGCATAAGAGCTTTAAACGCACCTTCAAACGCCACCGTGTTTGGAGCAATGTTTCGTGCACCATAGCTCCTGATGCTCCCAAAAACAGTTTTCGACTGGGTCTTGATTAAAATTTCTTGTCAACATAGCATCCAAACCATATTTAATAGACAATAATTTCCATAGAGATTCCATGCCTTCTATAGTTTTAATCAGATTTGTTATAGATGGTACTATAGTTTCAGTCAATCGGATTCTATCCCCAACTTTAACATTCTTTATAAATTTTGTGGATTTTAAAATTTCTTTGGCTTTGTGCCATAATTGATGGTGAAGCGAGTTTCGCTTAACAGGCCCTTTATAAATTTTACCATTTGGCACAAATAAAGAGTTCACATTTAACGTATCAAACAAATTATTAATAATTAGCGTAAAATCAATTATTTGTCGGCAGTCGTTGGGCAATTTTCCCCTTTTCGTTAGGTGGTTAGCAGAAACAGCAACACTGTGACTGAACAGTTGTGTAGCTGTCTTTACCCGCATTTTATTATTTTTTTCTGGATTAATATGTTGCTCTGTCAACTTGTCTAAAAGTTGCAACTCACCCTCTGATTTGTCTGCGGCATACACCATTTGGTAATAATCCCATTTTACAATTTTTGTTTCTTTATTAATTGTGTAACTTAAATCTTTACTTATTAAATTATTGCGCAGTCCTTTAATTAAATGGGGTGTGTCGTATAAAGGTATTATATTGTGTTTGTTAAGACGAAACATATCATGACGCCATTGTTTATTTAGCCTTAAATATAAGGCTTTGGTGTCATCAATCAATTCTTTTATTGCCCCAACATTAACTGAACTTTGATCGCACACAGTACTGACGACAATCAAACCTGCCTCGGTCGTATGTTGGACGACGCTTTTAATGATGTTTTTTAAATTAAATTTATTTAGGCTATTGGTAATACGCAACTGGTTGCTTGAAATTACTTATTACGCCTTTTACCATAAATACCAAGACATGGTCAGCAAATGCGTTTTCTACATTGCACGCAAAACCTTCAAATGCATCTTTATGTGCATTGTACGTAACTTGTGGAGTTATTGACATTTCATCGAAGATGAGAGTGCACAGTCGATCACAAGAATCTTTTTCTCGCACAGTATTTTTAATTTTGTCAAAAATTATATTATTAATACCTGGGCTCAGTTTTATTCGGCTCAAAAGTCGTCTCACGGTATTTGCCGACGGGAGTGTAAAATATTTACACAAAAGTCTGTAGCACTTTGGGCTTTTTTTAAAAAGGGATGCAGCCAAAATGTTCTCCTTTAATGTGAATCGCCACCCCTTTTCTTTCTTGGTGGATTGCAGCTGCATATGGACAAAAAGTTGTGCTGGCTTTGTCATATTTTTGATGACACGTTCAAACGCTATGTTATTCGACAACTTTGTAGCATCAGCCAAACGACGTATTTCGTTACATAGGTATTTAATTTTCTTTTGTAGTGGTTTCATCCTTCGGCATCCTGCATCTGCAAAATAAAATATTTTGTAAATATCACCAAGAAATAAAATGAATTACATTGTGCAATATTACAACATAACATTAACACTTATTATCAGCATGAGCACACACGGCTCACCTGGACATACTTGTATAGGTATTATTCAGAATCAAAATCTGTGATTTATGAATCATTTCAAACTATTATTACTAACAGTAAAACAACTACTTTTGTTTTCTTTTGTATGTCCAAATATATTATGTTATGGTTAATCTGTAATATGTATGCAACATGTAGGAAATTATAATTCAACTGTTTTACAAACTCAAACTTTTCACTTTTTAGTATTAGAAGTGTCAAAAGTTACCTGAAGTAGAAGCAGTAGGTACTTGAGGAGTAGAAGCAGGAATGTTAGGTTCATTTTACTCGTAGCCTGAACTGGAGCAGGACAATTAACACTACCACCTGAAATCATATGAATAAAAACTCGCATTAATTTGCAATACAACTGGGTTTCTATTTCTGTTACTGGGGCAAGAAACAATAGTAAAAAAAAACTATTTTCAAGAATGACTGAATAACAATACGTTAATAAGTTCACTATATCGCCGAAGATTACCAAGCAGCCTAATCAGTTACTTTGACAGGTACATAACATACCCTATAAATATGTATAGCCTTTTCCCAGTTTTTTTTAGCGTTGTATCTTTGGGCAACAAATGAACACCAGGGTCGGTACATCCTGATACAGCATATCTAGACATATTTATTTCGAGAAAATTTAAATTTACTGAATGATAGGTTACAAAATGTATGGATTTGACAGCTTTCAATAGCCAAAGCGACGATGCGCCACCTTTCGTGAAAAACCTTCCAAGTGCGAGTCGGACTCGCGCACGAAGGGTTCCGTACCATTATCGCATAAAACGGCAAAAAAATCACGTTTGTTGTATGGGAGCCCCCTCTTAAATATTTATTTTATTCTGTTTTTAGTATTTGTTGTTATAGCGGCAACAGAAATACATCATCTGTGAAAATTTCAACTGTTTAGCTATCACCGTTCATGAGATACAGCCTGGTGACAGACGGACAGACAGACAGGCACACGGATCGCGTAGTCTTAATAATAGGGTCCCGTTTTTACCCTTTGTGTACGGAACCCTAAAAAATGGCAGTTCACATCCACATTGATGCAGTTTAGTTTCCCGCAGTATTTATTATAAACTCACAAACATTTCACTTTTTTTCATATTATTTGAGAAATAATCAAATGTCACCTGAAGTAGAAGCAGCAGATACTTGAGAACTAGCAGCAATTATGGCAGGTTCATGTGCCCTGATATCCGAATTAAGACATACACCAAACTTACACACAGAATGTATCTGGGACATAAGTTACATGTATGACACATATACTGTACAACATATTCTATAACCTGCATTTATGGCCAATATGTGTGCGAAATTGATGTGGTTTGGTTCCCCGCAGTATTTATTATAAACTAACAAACACTTTTTAATATTATTTGAGAAAGAATCAAATGTTACCTGAAGTAGAAGCAGCAGATAGTTGAGGACTAGCAGCAGGAATGGTAGGTTCATGTGCCCTGATATCCTGAACTGGAGCAGGGAAATTAACACTGCTACCTGAAAACACACAAATAAAAATTCTCATTAATTTGCAATACAGCTGGGTTTTACATTTTGTATTATGAATATTTGTCAGCCACTGGGTATGATGTCATATGCAAACATTAATTGTGCATAATGCTAACACACAGCAAATAATTATTTAGGAACACAGGTCATGTAGTTATTATAGTTCTCGAAAACTTCTTGGCCGCCCTGAAGTTGGCTACAATGGCTGCACAGAAGTAAATCTCATAAAAAAACAGAATTTTTTCGTGCCTCGCGCATCCGTTAAACCATCATCATGTTCATCAGTAAAATGAATGTCACAAACTCTCATTTTCTTGTAGAGTTCGTAATCTGATGGAGTTTCCAACTTTCCGCCAAGTAGACTAACCCAAGTTTGAAAACGCTCAGGAAATTTGGCAGGATTTGGCATCACATGCAACACAACACCTGAAAACAAGTACAAATTATACTAACATTAGTACTGTTATAAAAAACTTTTATGTTTTAGGGTTCAATACTGTCTGTCACACAGGTTTTATTGAATTTTTAAAATAGATAAATCTTTTCTTGAACTTCATATCAAATTTTATCAAAATCAGTCCTTATCTGTGAAAAGGCAACAACAAGTCTTTCATATTTTATGATAACTCTAGACTTTTTTATGTTCTTTCAGTCCATCCAAAGGTTGTCTGGTAGATATCGTGTTAGTGATAAGACCGCCTTTGTTGGGTACAAAGGCGGTCTTATCACTAACATTATGATCTTGTAAAGAGATATGTACCCGGGAAAATGTACGGTTCCCGTGGAATAGATTAGTTTTTCACAGAACGCGAACGAAGTCGAGGGCCAAAGCTAGCTAGCTAGATAGCTTACGGAGGCGGATTACGTGACTTTTATGACATCCAAATAAGAGTTATTTGTTACGATTGATGGTTGTTCTATACTATAGGTACTTCAATGCTTATAACTTACCAGTAGCGGTGTTTTTACACCCAAATGCGCAGCGGTGTGGCATCGTGTTGATTTTGATCGGAATGCAAACAAACACAAAACAAAATAGCGTCTCTTTTCGCGAATTAGGTACAATTATTGTACCGGCGTAGTTTCTTCACACAGCAGAAAGAAATGAAGTACTGGTTTTCAGGTAATAGTCTTAGTATCAGGACGGAGGAGTAATCTCAACTCAACGTCTGATAAGCAGAAAACACTCAGAAAACCACGAATTACACACAAAATACGAGGAAGCAAAATCAAGCGCAAACGCACGATCCGGCAGCCATATTGTGTGTTTGTGTAGGTACTTAGACGTAGTATATGGCTGTTCACCACAGATTCAACAAAACAAATCAGAATTATAGTAATATGGTGTTAATTTATTATATGGATGTAATTTAAAATATACTATACCTATTTTATCACTAATTGATTGTTTTTAAAAACCATGTTATTTTTGTTTTATTGTGATAGTAGTGACATCTATCGGCATTTTTTGATACTTCTGAATACATTTTCCTAGTTCAGTAATATAGATGGCACTACGTTCTTCGAAAAGTGCGGTGTTCTAAGTGAACCCCCCCTGGGTCATATTTTGCCGTACATTTTCTATTCAACTATCTCTGTCTCACGCGCCAGGCGTTTTCGCTCGGATCTCGTAGAAGTTGAATGAGCACTCGCCGTACGCTTTAGCCTACAGCACGAGGAATATTTTTTACAGCAATATACGTCTTTTTACTTTAGCAAATAGCTTAAATTGGTTCGTCATAATTTCGCTAATATTGAATAGATCGTTAATCAGATATTATTAAACATTTTCTTTTTCTAAACTTATTAAAATCTGGCAGTTCAGCGCACGAGTGAACTTGAAGTAAAGCCGCCCCTGCCCTCTAAGAGTGTCTTAGGCAGAATTTTAAAAAAAAACATGGCATGATCTCTAGGCTGATAAACTCCCGCATGCTGCAATTGCTCAATACAAATTCCATCCTGCCCCAGGGCTGGGGACTTACCTTTGGTCATATTGTTAATAACGGTAGATGTCTCTCGCCGTAAAGCGTGGTATTACTGCTGCCCCACTGGGAGGAGATTTTATCTGAAAGTTACTTTTAAACATGATCGCAATATCACGCGGCTCAGTAACTACATTAAAGAGACTTTTTGCAGCAACAAAGACGCCATACAGTCGCAATGCTGTCGCAGGCTATAGCCTATATGTCATTGCCCACGCTCTAGTGTCGACCTGTGAATGCTTACTAACTACTTATCCTACAATAATAATATGTACTATAAAATGACACATATTTGTTTAACTAACAATTTTTTTTTTGTTATTTATATAGGCCGCTTGATCACTAAGGGCTCCCAAACATAACTGCGCCTTCGCAACGCATCGTAAATATCTGCGAGTTCGCACGTACTAAATATATAGATATCGCATCACATCGCATCGCAGTTATGTGTGGGAGCCCTATCTCACCGGATGGTAAACGAAGATGTGGTCGACGGCGTAGCACGCTTAAAATTGAGACAAGTGTTTTCAGAAATAATATAACCTCGCAATATACCGCGGAGAGGATTCTTTGTCAAAATTATTTATAAACAGAGGAAGCCAAACTTACGTTTTGATGTGACGACGGGCGCCACGGCCTTATGTTAGCTGTACTTGCTTCTTTTTCGCTTAACCTGCGACCTTCGGTAACATCATGTCTGCAAAGGAAAACAGCTGTTATAATGCGTCTCTGCTATCGTACCACTCATATTGCTAGCCGGCTTCAATAATTAAAGTTCCTTTAGTATATATGCATATGTGTATACAAATATATACACATATATATGTCGCCGCGGAGGCGTGGATTTGCTAATTCGTTATCCAAATTAATAATTTCAATTGTCAATTAACACAAACTCTATAATCCTGTCATCTCTGAGATTTCGCTAGAACTATTAAATGTCTGTTTATGTTGGTTTATGGTTCAGCGCCATCTATTGGCTTATTGTGGAATTAGTTATTGATTCGTTTGAATGAAGATCATTTGATAAGTTAATTTTCAATGTTTAATTAATACGAGATGTTTAAATAAAACGGGAACATTTATTGTAGGACTTTTAGATTTGTTCTCATTTTAACTATTGCACATTTGACTAAGTAAATATGTTTTATTATGGCCCTACGAAAAGTTGTCAACAATGGCGGATGTTATAATTTTAATGACCAATAACTAGATTTAATAATTTAATACGAGAACTAAACAAATTTGAGTAATTGATTAAATACTATAAAGTAATAAGACTATTTTACACAGCTATGTAATAATGAGAAACCTTCTGGTTAGTAAGATATTCAGATCACCGGAAACTTGGATAGTTTTGAGTTGAGGTGATTATTTTAGTAATAATCTACGAACAACTTTGTATTTGTGAGTATTGGGATTGTTTAATGTTAAAATAATTAACTGAGCAGCATTTTAGTATTGTTTGTTAGCTTTATACAACTATCCAAGTAATTAGTGTCTAAACAAAAACAATATGGAAGTCCCGCCCACTCGCAACGCGCATCGCGCGTATGCCGTGTGTAAAATAATAACTGTTTAATAAATCTGATTGATTAGATGTTTGAAAACCTAATAAACATGTAACACCAATTGTCTTAAAGTGATTGTGTAAACTATAAAAAGATTTAAAAGAGTATCCTAGAGTTTCTTGCTAGGTCTTCTCTAGAGATCGACGAGGGATTGCGACCTAGCGAGCCACCATGTGGTTTTAACTTCAAGTTCGAATGAAAACTCAAAGTACCTGTAACTAAGTCAAATAAATACTTTCGAGTTTCAATCCAGTGCTGTGTGTTATTGAAGTTTACCCGTTCCTATGAAGAATGAAGGAATTGCCTCTAGAATTGGAGCTGATGATGGTGGTCCTATAATTCATAGGTACTTCGACGTGACATATATTAGAATATACTATATTTATTACATATTTATAGTATATTCTAATCTGATTTGGGAAGAGTAAAATACAGCCTTAAAATAGTCAACAATCCCCATTTCCTCTCCACAGCTAGAATTAAAAAATCTTAGCAAAAACCTAAAAATAAATTATGACTAAATAACTTACGCAATCATATTCCGACTTGTCTTTTTCTATTGCATTTGTTTCAGACGTTTCAGGGGGGTCCTCATTAGGGTATGTTACAACTGGCAAGTCGTCCACTGTATACAGCATTATTTTGTTGTTTGAGTCCGGAGTAGTATGACACTGAAATATAAAATAATAACCTGATCAACTTTGTTTTCCATGGGATTAGTATCCACAACCTCTGGATCAGGGGCTGGAGCCCCAAACCACTAGACCACAGAGACAATAATTAATTTAAAAAGTAATAAATACTAACTTCCATACATGAATTAATACTTTTTTTTATGTGATAGTTATAAAATATTTTATTGCTAATTTAAATTACTAAACAGGTAGGAAAAACTAAAAATTCTTATTTATTAAATTGTTGATATTTAATTATTAAATATTGTTATTATTGCTTACAGTGTTCTCAAAAGCATTTGACATTATGTTGGTCAAAAGTTTTATTTGTGTGGTCAGCTTAGCCCGGTGTCCAATTATTGGCACCAAGTCTTTTAGGTCGGACACAACATTTGGAGGGTCTCGAAATCAATAAACTCTTCTGAAATATTAATGAAAATTAGTACATACAAAAGTAGTCATAAATTAATGGTAAAATTGTTAATAGTCACATAGGCAATAAGTTCATTATTGTCTTTTTAACTCCGCACTAAGTGGTTTATTCAGTTTGTTAACTAGCACCAAGGTACTTTAAAAAAAAACAGAGTTGGTTGAGAGAGGACAGGCGTTAGGTTAAGTAGGTGCGGATGCGGTAGGTATGCAGTTAATAATATTATACATTAGAAAAGAGAACCTGCTTATAGGGCTTATGGTCCACTCAAAGTTGGTTGAAGAGTCATAAGTCAGACAATAGCTCATAACAGTCCATTGCTGAGTACTCGTATAAGCCTTCTCGAACACTTGAGGGTAACGTCATAATCTCAGTGTTGTACTTCGTATCACGACCATGAACGCATTCATTTTAACTTTAGATGGTACTAAAATCCTTTTGAATTGTACTATTTTATACCACTAATTGGAAATTTTATACCTCTCAATTATCGCAGATATAAAGGTCGTGCTAACAAGATTCTTTCCCAGCACGACCACGCTAAAATTCCAGCTGGCGTAGAAGTGATGAAACGGGAGCATGCCTAAAAATTTGTACTCATTATGTACTCCTATTTAATTACTGGTAAATTGTCGTAAATTGTTAGAAATCACGTTGTCTGACACCACGCTGCCAAAAAGAACGGTGGCAAACTAACGGGAAATTCCCTGTATAAAATACCTAGTGATCTATTGAATGAAACACTATTGTCTAATTATTGGCATAGAAGCTAAAAGTACTCACCCAAAATTTTTGGTATATACGCTTCCAATCCCCATGACCGCAGGTAGTCGGAGATTGTTTTTTCCGCCGGCTCATCTGCTGGCGGCAGATCCATTTTTGAAAGATTTGTCACGTTTATATTCATGCAACTAGGTACTGTTACTGCACAGTACACACTGATCTGCGTGATCACGTCCAGATCTTAGGCTAAGCACGCACTACGATTTTTATTCGCGCGAATTATACTTTTATATTCTTTTTCGCGTACTGAATTTGACTAACACGCACTGCGGATAAAATTTCGCGCGATTTTTTTCAGTTCCACCCAGTTCTCAGCCGAGACGCACGTATGGACTATAGAACCAAAAAGGCGTGTCAAAAGATGCCGCCAACATTCGGTTCACCCTTTTACGGCGTTAAGATCCATGAAAGGTTTTTTTTTCGTCAAATACCAAGCATTGCAGAGAAAATAGTAAATTGTTTTTCGGGTATTTTAGAATGACAATAAAAACATACGACAATTTACTTCGCCATATTGGTCCTGCTATATATTACCAATATACACCATGGAGAAAAGCAATTTCAGTTGAAGAGAGACTATCGATAACTCTAAGGTAAGCTAAGGTTGATTAGCGCAGATTCATGGGTGTTGCCAAGGGGGGCGGGAGTAACAGATAGAGATTAAAAAAGGCTTTACTTCGGTGTGTAACCAGGCTGCTAGAAGGTTTATATTTTTTTTACGTATGGAAAAAAACTCTTCTTGGAGAACACTTTCACAAAGTTTCAAGTCGCGAAGCCTCATAGTTTACGAGGAAAATCCTATTTTTAATCATTTAGGTCTAAGCTGTTCCAAACCCGAATCGGGGCACCTCGACTTCACGTAGTCTTTTTTTAGGTCGGTTTCCGTACCCAAAGGGTAAAAACGGGACTTATTACTAAGACTCCACGGTCCGTCTGTCTGTCACCAGGCTGTATCTTATGAATCTCGATAGCTAGACAGTTGGAATTTTCACAGATGGTGTATTTCTGTTGCCTCTATAATAATAAATACTAAAAATAAGAATAAAATAAATATTTAAGTGGGGCTACCATATAACAAACGTGATATTTGCCGTTTTTTGCGATAATGATACGGAACCCTTCGTGCGCGAGTCCGACTCGCACTTGGTCAGTTTTCCTATATTTGTCTCAAATTGATTTTATTCTATTATTCTAAAATTTACAATGTGTCCGGTTTTATAGTAATAAAACTTTAAGGCCGTTCAAAAATTCATTTAATTTATATATATATATATCGATAAAATCACCCCATCTAAGGGGTCCAATCCCCACAACTTTGAATGTAGGATTCGTAGAGGCGTGCTTTTATTTTTTACGATGTAATAGATTCTACCAGCGGCTGCGCCTGCGTGAAAGTCGAATGTAGAATATAGTTGTATTGTAATGTAATTGTTTGGACCTTCTGCTGACAACAGATCCAGACTGATACTCAGTTTCGATATCATCATAGGGGTCTTTAAGTCAAGAGTGAATAGGTTTCTTCTAGGCAAGCGTGCTTCACCGTCGACCACAACATAGCTAAACATCAGGCGAGATAGTGATCAACGCAAGCCTAAAACAAAAAATAAAATAAAAATACGTCTAGTAGTTACGCAAAATCAGTTTAATAATATCAGTTTAAATTTTCATAAAATATTAACGGCATTATCAACATAATTATTATCATTATCATAATTATCGACTTTTTAACTTAAATAGTCATAATATTTATCATCATATTATGAATCACCTTTAATCTAAATAAAATATTAACAAAAATATATATATATATTAACATCAGTCATCATATAATCATCATGATATTATGAATCATCTTACTAAATAAAATTTTAACAGCAGTCATCATAATTATAAACTTAAAACAAAAATATTTTCATCAGTCTTCAGTAATTGTGGATTCATTACAATTACATAAAAAGTAAATAAATACATAATTATGAATCACCTTATATGTAAATAAAATATTAACAGCAGTCATCATATTACCATTATCATATTAAAAATATTAACATCAGTCATAATCTTTATCATGTTATTACCTTTTATTTAAATAAAATATAATCTTTCATTTCAAAACCACTACCCTTAACTACATGCGAAGAGTGAATAAATGAAGTATTTGGCAAATTTTCAAGTCTAGCATTTGTATTTTGTGATTGAGTATCTGGATATGGAGACCGTTGAGTGTTTGGGTCCAGTGTGTATTCAAGAATAGGAGATTGAGTGTTTGGATTGGGAGACTGTTGATTGTTTTGATCCAGTGTGTATAGTGAAATCTGAGGAGAAGGAGATTCAGGAATAGCAACAGATGGCGAGTATCGCGCGATTTGCGGAGGAGGAGATTGACGGGTGGTATTTGGATAACGTTTTTGCCTTTTTCGGTGGTGAGATTGTGAAGATGTTTCGTATTGAGACAAAACCGAAGTGGCTCTTGACGAAATAGGGTTTTGGGGTGGTATATACGTTTCCGATGATGGTGGAAATGTGGTCGCTCTGTGAACTACATTCAAAATTTCTATTTTGGCGTAATGCTTCTGGTGTGATGAAAGATTCTTCAACATAGGGATAAGCATCTCGCAAAAGGATATGTCCTCATCATATTTTTTCGCCTTCAATAATGTCAACATCTCATCATCGGTGTTATCCGGCTTGACATTGTTTTTTTTTTTTACACATATGCGGTTTAATTTTTCTGTCTATATTTTGGAATTCTAACTCCGTTTCTTCATCGGTAAGGTCTTCGGTGCTTCCTGCTGGTGAATTAAGTTGTACGTTACTCGTTGCTTCCCTTAATGACTTTTGACTGGATAAAAATGAAAGCGCTCTCAAATGTATGTATGGTCTCTTTTTTTTGTAAGTAGCTTGACCTGAAACTACTTTTTTATCAACCGCTATCTGTTTTAAATATGTATCTTTTAAATTTTTCCATTTCTTCTGTACTGCATCTCCTGTGGAAGACAACAATATTAGCATTGAGTTTTTAAAATTAAGTGTATATTTACACACATACATAAACTCACGCCTTTTTCCCATGGGGATAGGCAGACAGTACATAACGCCACCTGCTATGATCCTTAAATACTCTTTTTGCTTCATTTACGTACATACACGCAATTTTAGTACCTGACTTACTTATATTTTTTTTTTTATAATATAACCTCGCAATATACCGCGGAGAGGATTCTTTGTCAATATTATTTATAAACAGAGGAAGCCAAACTTACGTTTTGATGTGACAACGGGCGCCACGGCTTTATGTCAGCTGTACTTGCTTCTTTTTCGCTTAACCTGCGACCATCATAATTTATATATATATGCATTTTATATTATGGTATTTATATATTGTATTGTTATTATAGTAAAATGCAGTGATGCATATATATATATATATATATGCGCATACATGTGTGTGTATGGGTGCTATACTGGTGCATTCATACAACTGTTTGATTTCGTTTATGATTGGTATGTTGTTTTTGAAAATTCCATGCACTACTATTTTTGTTTAGTATGATTTTAATATGAGTTTGATATGAAAGTAGCCTAACTACTGTTAGGAAACATTGTATTTTATTTATAGGCTGATAATAACATTTATGGTTTGTTATAAGTCATGTTGTCTGATATTTTTGCTTGTACTACTTGTTTACACCAAACTCATTAGTCGTTATCGCATCTTTTGTGTATTTTTTTCTATTTTGTATTACCATAGACAATGGAGAACTGTCCTTATGCCAAATAACTTACAGTCGGTTTTTCTAGAGCGAGAATCCTTACCTTGCCGTAACACAGTCTTTGACTAGCGCGGAAGGTAAAGAATTTTTATCTGTATACCGCCAATTGGTTTAACTTTCCTATATATGGTTCTAACATCAGTTAATTTTTTGTTTATTTGGAAGTTCATATAAAACCGCATCAATTAAGTTAGATATATTACAAAGAAAAAAATAAAAATAAAAAATAACTAGGAATGTGTATTAATTTTGTGAACTTAGTACTAATACTCATTTTGTTTTATACCTAGTCTTAAGTGGTGGTGTACAATGTAACACTTTGGAAATAAAATAAATTCTTATTCTTATTCTTATTTAGTATCGTTCGGTAACATCATGTCTGCAAAGGAAAACAGCTGTTATAATGCGTCTCTGCTATCGTATACACGCAATTTTAGTACCTGACTTACTTATATATATTTTTTTATAATATAACCTCGCAATATACCGCGGAGAGGATTCTTTGTCAATATTATTTATAAACAGAGGAAGCCAAACTTACGTTTTGATGTGACGACGGGCGCCACGGCCTTATGTCAGCTGTACTTGCTTCTTTTTCGCTTAACCTGCGACCATTTAGTATCCTTCGGTAACATCATGTCTGCAAAGGAAAACAGCTGTTATAATGCGTCTCTGCTATCGTATACACGCAATTTTAGTACCTGACTTACTTATATATTTTTTTATAGTATAACCTCGCAATATACCGCGGAGAGGATTCTTTGTCAATATTATTTATAAACAGAGGAAGCCAAACTTACGTTTTGATGTGACGACGGGCGCCACGGCCTTATGTCAGCTGTACTTGCTTCTTTTTCGCTTAACCTGCGACCATTCAGTATCCTTCGGTAACATCATGTCTGCAAAGGAAAACTGCTGTTATAATGCGTCTCTGCTATCGTACCACTCATATTGCTAGCCGGCATCAGCACATCACACACCGGACGCTCCGTCTCACTCGGACACCTCGCTGTTGATAACTCAGTAGTTATTTTGTTATTTGTTATCTACCTCCTGCCACAGTAATTGTTTATAAGGCGCAAACGAAACAGGTATATCGCACTCAGTCACAACTTCAATGCCAACGTATATCTGGCAACAGGGATGGACAATCACACGCATGCTTATCAGACCAAACAATCGTACCTACTATTAACTTGGTTTGGAGCTATCAGTGATATTGTCGACTTGTGCAGTAGACCCATGGGCCCGCTATCTATGGTAAAGCTAACTTGCATACAGGAAGCACCTCTTGTAAGTTTAATATTTTTTATAGTCATTCTGCCAAAACCACCTGGTGATGTAAAAAGTATAAAAAATTACTATTACTGTTCATTAAACATTTTTAACAGTTCTTGCTTAGTCTTGCTGGGTCCACACTAACGAGAAATGCCATTAATTATCGCGATAATGGACGTTAACCGTAGGTGTAGCCACGACTTAACGCGATAATTTGACAACGGCATTAACATTGCCGTGTGGCGTTAGGCGATAGCTCAAGTGGCTGTACATCACAGAGATTAACGCGAGAATAAATGCGATGAAGCGGCCACACTACGTATTGTCAGTGTGCGTCGTGAGCGCGAAGGGATCGCTGAAGTTGCTGATTCCAAGCTAGTGTCTGCCTTGTTAAAACGTCTAAAACACCACCTAAATCTTTCGTTACATTAAATGGACTCGTGAGAATATCCTCGGAAGGAAACATGGTCCGCACTTCGCAATTTGTTTACGTAATTCAAGGACAGTAATTGCGGGTGTTTCACCTCTGATAGCTGCCTCATATTCGAGCTCAGCTTTTTGAAACGACATAAATTTGATTGGATAAGCCATTTCGATGATTTGTGAAGTATGTTTTTAAATTTAATTGAAAAAAAAGGGTAAATGTTAAACAGGGGAAAAATGTACTCTGACTGTTACAAGCTATAGCTAAATGAGCAACGTTTTGGTTGATTTCCTTCAGATTTTATATTTAAATAATAATTTAAAAAAAAACTTGACATGTGTCAAGGGACACCCGGATGGAACGAAGTTCCTTTAGTATATATACATATGTGTATACATATATATACACATATATATATTAGAACATATTATATTTATTACATATTTATAGTATATTCTAATCTGTTGTCAGATTTGGCCTATCTCCTCCCGTTTCCGAGATACAATTTTATTTCTTAAATTAATGTTATTCCAAAAAAAAATAAAAAAAAGTAATGTTGCTCCATGCAAAACACTGGTGCTTAGCTGAATCCGGTAAGACTGGAAGCCGACCCCAATATAGTTGGGAAAAAGGCTAGGCAGTTGATGATGAATTCCAGCTGATGGCGACAGATGGCGCTAGGTGACTGTTAACAAATGTGGATTTTACAATTTGAATAGTTGGTTCGGTCGTTCGTATATTTTCGATCTCACCTAAAAATGTTTTAAAATTATTTTATGAAATGGATTTCGAGTAAATGTGAGCGGGTGAGGGGGGGAGGGGTTTGTTGCACAATTTTATAGACTTTTCATATTGATATTTTAGAATGGGGTGATAAAAAATTACGGGGGGGAAGGTGAACAGTTAAGGGGGGGGGGGGTATCCTATCTTGTTCTCCGGCCAGAAGCGATGAAGGCAGGGGGGAAATTTTTACTCAGAATTGAGCTAGCTCCAACCGTTTCCGAGATATAGAGGTTTTTAGGTTTTCTGATTTGATCGCCGGTTCGTTATTAGTGGCGGCTCTCGGGGTCGGTTTTCGAGTAGTAGTGTAAACACAACAGCGTATAGGTTAGAACACGCACGAAACACGCGCACGCCGCACGGCTTACAACTATAGCAAAAAGTGTCGTTACAACTTTTCGTTCGATTTTTTTCCGTCTAGCCCCCTTTCGCAACGCGCGATAAGGAACTTCGTTCCAATATGTTGTTAATAAAAAAAAAACCGGCCAGTTGCGAGTCGGACTCGCGCACGAAGGGTTCCGTACCATTATCGCAAAAACGGCAAAAAAATCACGTTTGTTGTATGGGAGCCCCACTTAAATATTAATTTTATTCTGATTTTAGTATTTGTTGTTATAGCGGCAACAGAAATACATCACCTGTTAAAATTTCAGCTGTCAAGCTGTCACGGTTCATTAGATACAGCCTGGTGACAGACGGACAGACAGACAGACAGACGGATCGCGGAGTCTTAGTACTAGAGTCCCGTTTTTACCCTTTGGGTACGGAACCCTAAAAACAACTCATCAATTGCAAACAGGTGCAACTAATGTGTACGTGCTGTAATGTTAACTGTGGAATATTCCATTTAAATTGTTCGTGTGTGGCCATTTTATTGCTTGCTTCCGTGCAAGTTTTACTTTGTACTGCCCTAGCTAAAACTGTGTCATCTGACTTACAATTTAACTTTTTTTAGGGCTCTGGGCCCATAACCTATTAATTAATTAGCCTAGCACGAACTTATAATTGTATTCAATAATGGATTGCATTAGATTAGATAAAACAACACTTTTACTTTTACTTAATTATTTATTCCTCATTCTGTATTACACATAGACATGACTTAAACCACTTGACAGATAGAGCTTAGTCATAGACAAGGTTATAGATAAAATATCTCCAACACTTTCTATTTATTTCTTTCGATCAGGAGAAACAAACGAGATTGCGATTCAACATAACATACCTGGGCATTTGCTTCCTCTCCTAGTCATCAATAGTCAAGTTAGATTCGATTATGAACTTGATGGTAGTCGTCACCTCTAATATATTCTTAGAAGAGATGCACAGAATGGTATGCTCCATTGTGCATTCTTCTGTGTCTGCAAAACAAGAAATTGATATGGTATTTATTAACATTGATATAGTTTAAATAACAATGATTATTGCGTTTATGCTTCTTTTTTTAGGGTTCCGTACCCAAAAAGTAAAAAACGGGACCCTATTACTAAGACTCTGCGGTCAGTCAGTCTGTCTGTCTATGTGTTCAGTAAAAACCGAATAAAATAAATATTTAAGTGGGGCTCCCATACGACGGGAGGTGATATTTTTGCCGTTTTTTTTGCGATAATGGTACGGAACCTTTGTGCGTGAGTCCAACTCGCACTTGGCCGGTTTTTTTATTAGTGTTTGTTGTTATAGCGGCAACAAAAATACATCACCTGAAAAATTTCAACTGACAATATCACTGTTCATGAAATACAGCCTGGTGACAGACGGACAGCGGAGTCTAAAAAATAAGCACAGACAGCACCCTAATTGCGTATCTGTTTTGACAGCACGAAGCATCTTTCTTCCCTTTTATTTTGGTAACCCAACAATATTCATTGCGTGTTTTACGCTGTCGACTAGACGGATTTTTTAACATATGAAGCAATTAATGCAAGGAAAGGATACGCGCTATTCTTTTATCTTACAAAATTATGGTGCAGGAGTCTGCCGATCATTGTAGTACCGGACCATACGCTTAAGGCATAGAACAGCCATTTCAGTCGACAGCCAAACTGAACTGAGCGTCGTTCAGCTTTATGTGACTGTTCAAAATACGATCAAGCAGACTGTCCAGCATTTTCGCCACGGTAGTAGCTAACGAAATGGGCATATAATTGTTGTTATATTATATTATTGATTATTGGCACAACCAGTCTTCAGACACTCTTCCGGCAGGCAGTGGCGGCTAGTGGATCATAGTAGTAGTTGTTCTCTTTACCAGCTCACTAAGTATTCAATTGGGCAGTTGTGTTAAATTTACTAAAATTCACAGGACCCTATGTAAAACGGCAAACCATCTTCTAGCGACTTCTAATTCGACGCCAACGCCATCTAACATTTTGTTGACCTGATGAGCGACTGTTGAACATTAACAAGCTGTATTATAAATAACAACATTTTGTCTATACTAGGTATTTTAATATTTTATAAATTAAATCGAAACGCCAATTTTTTTTCCGCAGCGGAATGTTCGATCAACTTTTTTTTAAATCTGGTACTGACTGAATCTTTTTTTTCAATAATGGTGAGCACAGAAAGTGCATTTAACCTGTCCTGGGACATGGTGTTTCTGAGAAATGTTTTAATTCCCTTTAGTGTCGAAATCTCCCACACAGTGTCCCACAACTCAGTAGTATATTTAAAAAAACAATAGAAATTAGAATATAGAAGTAACTAAAAGCCGCGATCAACTGTAAAATTGCAAGCAGCGCACTGTGTCTGAAAAGTAAACAAGCCCCGCGCCCACCTCATTTCCCACCCGCGTAATGTTGGTATTGGTACTCGACCCGAAGGTAAATTTCGTTCGTCACACCTCGCTGCTCTCGGTAATCTTCATATTTTGCCGTACATTTTCTATTGAACGATAGTGCACCTGGCGCGTGAGACAGAGATATCTGTCTCACGCGCCAGGTGTGTTCGCTCGGATCTCGTAGAAGTTGTATGAGCACTCGCCGTACGCTTTAGCCTACCGCACGAGGAATATTTTTATTTATTTATTTATTGATTTAGGATCACCAACGAGTAACATAACAAAAACTTACAGAAAATATATAAATTGAAAAACATTATCATGTTATGCACACTCAATTGTAGGTAACCACAGCTTACACATTATTGAGATTATTGAGTATACATGGTCTACATAAAAAATAATACATATCTAATTAATTAAATTAAAATCAAAATAACATTGAAATACAGATTAGATTAAAATAATGTTTATAACGTTCATTGTTCGGGTTCGTTATTTATTACGAAAACACTGCACCTTTCATATTTACGTTTATTAGGTAAAACACAAATGGTAGTCACATACAATACAACCTAGTCTTAAGGCCTACGGTCGCGGGCACGCGGCCGTCATAACATTAAAATAGGTTTGCTTCCGAGCCTTCCCGTAGATCGACTGTCGACCGGCTCGTGGCGCGAACGCACCGTAGCCGTTGGCGGCGTTACCGCCCCTCGCCCCGCCGGCTCTCACCCTCGCGGGCCCTACGATATATTAGGTAGAGATGAGCGCGTTATACACTCCCCCTTTTGATCAGGTGAGGGTCTCCCACCTGGTCAAACAGCAACGAATAACGAGCTCTTAAAACCTAGGCAATAGCTTTGCGCGGACGACCTCTGCCACGCTTCGGAACGACCGGCTCCGGACATTCACCCTCTCTAGCATGGTAGCGCCTTAAGTCCATGACGTGGTACTTACCTAAAACCTCACCAGAGTTATTGGCTAATAGGTAAGTAGTAGGACTCACCTTCTTAGAGATGACGTACGGTCCATCTCGTTTCGGGTTGAACTTAGAAGTGACACCCTTTGCGGCGTTACTGAGCACATGGGTCTTCATCAACACCAAGTCACCTGCGATGTATTCCGAGACGACCGACCCTGATCAGCATAAACCTTGCGAACATCTTGTTGACGCTCAATGTTCTCCTTGGCTGTCGAGACGGTATCTGCGAGCTTGAGTAAGTACGGTGTAATCTGAGGTACAAAGTTTTCAGACTCTACAACCGCTCTTAGATCCGCCTGGACAGTCAAAGGTGACCGCAGCTCCCGACCGAAAGTCAAGTAAGCAGGCGTGTGCTCTGTTGAACTAGTGAGAGAACTATTAAAAGCGAACCGTACAAATGGCAATACCTCTGGCCAGTTCTGGTGACGACCTTCAACCAAGATGGCGAGATGAGCCTTGAGGTCCCGATTCTTTCGTTCAACCGGATTCGACTCCGGGTGATAGAGGGGTACCAGACTTTGTTTTACACCTAAAACAAACATGGCCTTCTGCATGACATCTGCTACAAACTGCACTCCGTTATCAGAGATCAAGCGCCGAGGGAGACCATATCTCATAAATACCTCGTTGACTAGCGTCTTAGCACATATCTCTGCTGTAGCTTCCGTGAGAGCAAAAACTTCCACCCACTTGCTGGTTGTGTCCTCCACAATGAGGATCCATCTCTCACCTTGCGGTCCTCTAGGCAACGGGCCAAAGAGGTCAGTTGCGAGCGTCTCAAACCTCTGAGCAGGGATTGGGGTCTGTAACAGGCCAGCTGGCTTAATGTTTGACGGTTTGTACCGCTGACATTCGACACATGTTTTAAGGTATTGAGTTACAAACCGTCTCATACCAGTGAAGTAGAACCTTTGCGAGATCCGATGTAATGTTCTATCGATACCCCCATGAGCGGCTGTGGGCGAGTCATGACACTCAAACATGACTTTGCTTCGCAGGCTTTCTGGTATGACGAGTTGAGGCTCCTCGGAATCAATGTCAGGCACGTACCTATACAGAACAGCTTGATTCAAGAGATAACCTCTCTCAGTCCAGCGAGTAGTAGCGAGTTCATCCTTACCTTCTAAGGCCTGGATAATCTTGGCGACTTCCGGATCAGCCAACTGAGCCTCCCGGGTCGAAGTTGCATCCCAGTGTGGTACGTCCACGACAACTGGGCAGATGTCACATCCCGGTCGCACGCCATCCTCTGTAACGGGTCGACTAAGAGTGTCGGCTAGTACATTGGCCTTACCTGGTGTATATTCGATACGCAGGTCAAAAGCTTGGAGCTTCATGGCCCAGCGAACCAACCTGCCACTTGGAGACTTGAGGGAAAACAGCCACTTCAGGGGTTGGTGGTCAGTCATCAAACGGACTTGATGACCATCGATATATCCGCGGAACCGCTCGACAGCCCAGACTACCGCGAGAGCCTCTCTCTCAGTAGTCGAGTAGTTTTGCTCGGCTGGTGTGAGCAGACGGCTAGCGTACTCGATTGGATGTTCATCATGGGGTGACTCCCCCTGGAGTAAAGCTGCACCCAAGGCATAATTACTCGAGTCAGTCCTTAGTAGAAACGGTTTCGTGTAATCCGCTTGGACCAGAATAGGAGACGTGGTCAGTAGCTTCTTAAGAGCTTCAAAAGCCTTACCTTGTTCCGAACTCCATTCCCATACTTGCGATTTCTTGGTCAAGCGCGTGAGTGGTTCAGCTACTTTCGCAAACTCTGGGATAAATTTGCGGAACCAAGAGCATGTTTGAAGGAAGGTGCGCATTTGCTGAAGACACGCAGGCTCCTTCATGTTCAGCATGTACCTTGTCCTCATCCGGTGATATACCCTCCTGAGAGATCACGTGACCCAAGTACTTTGCCTTTTCCCTGGCGAAGACACACTTGTCTCGATTCGCACGGAGCTTAAACAAGCGGAGACGGTCGAATACCGCACGGAGATCAGAAAGGTGACGGGTGTACGACTCTGATATCACCAGAATATCATCGAGATATGTTAGTACGGTAACATCCTTAAGTGAGGATCCCGAACGAAACCTGTCTATAAGCCTCTGGAACGTAGCCGGCGCATTCTTAAGGCCAAACGGCATACGCTTAAAGCGATACGTACCAAACGGGGTGATAAATGCTGTTTTATCTTGATCCTTGATGCTACACTGCCAGTACCCACTTCGAAGGTCACAGGAGGTCATCACGCAGCCCCTATTAGTTGACTGCAGCAACTCGTCAATCCGTGGCATAGGGTACGCATCACTTTTTGTCACTGCGTTGAGCCTCCTGTAATCTACACAAAACCTATACCCACCATTAGCCTTTGGTACCAGAACAGTTGGTGCAGACCAGGCAGACTCGCACTCCTCAACGATTCCCTCTTTTAACATCTGATCGAGTTCCACGCGAATAATTTCGTTCTTCGCTGGCGTGACTCGATATGGTGGAACAGCAATAGGGGGATGATCACCCGTATCGATGTGATGCTCGGCGACTGGCGTCGGATCCCCGACTAGGTCAAAAATATCAGAATACTCACCGAGTAGATCTTCTAAGCTGGAACGCTCCTTCTCAGTCAACAACGTGCCCTCATCATCCCTCAATAGGTTGACCGAGGCGCACTCCACCACGTTGCGTAAACTCTCTGTTAGCAGGGGGTGAATGACCTGAGGCCGATCAGCTGTGAACCATGTCATAGACGAAAAATTTAAGACCATCTTAAACTTCGTAATAAAATCTATCCCTAAAAGAGTCTCGTTATTTGAGGCGTCAGGAATTATAAATATAACGAATTCTATAGGTATACACATAGACATACAATTGACATTTACACACGCTAACAAAACATTATTCGTTCGTATGCTACCATCCGCAAGCTTAACCGACATAATTTGCGAATTAAATTGAATGCCTAAACGCAACAAAAGTGAGTACAAAGTTGAACCTGCGATACTGCGCCGGGCGGCGGTATCTACAAGCGCTGAACCATTGTTCCCACAAATCTCAATATTTAAAATAGGTCGGCCTTGAGTTACAATACTGTTGGTATCGTTACACATAACATTACATATCTTATTAAGGACGCTGTTACATTTTCGACGAACTCAAATTTAGGTATCTAGTCGCACACAGCAACATTACGCGCACGCACTCATTGAAACTACTGAGCGCTCGATTTTATACATCACTCAAATAATGTTGGTCCTTGATATTATTTTTTAATTTTATTGAAGTTGATTCAGGAAGGTTAGTCGTCACTTTGAAAATGCATTTGGTAACTGTTACAAACCTCCGTCGTAAAAAGAAGGTTATTATTTTCAACCGACTCTAAAAAAAGGTGGTTCTCTATTGATTCGACCCGTATGTATCTGCGATTTTCTTAATAACTACTGATCCGATATTGATTGGGTTTTCGTCGATAAATGTATGTGTTATCAGGGAAAGTTTTATTGTGTAATATATTAGGATCTGATAAAGATCTTCGGCGATAGAAAATGTTAATGTATTGTTTTCACCATACCATAATATAATATCACGCTTGTACGGTTTTAGGAGGTAAACAGATGTATTTAGTATACCCAATATTTTTCTCTTTGTTGTAATAAGTAGGTATTTAAAAAAATCTCCACGTGATATAAGTAGATACCTAAAAATAAATAATTGCCGGTCACTAGGATAAAAAAATTACTTGAACATTGTTTTGGTTTGTGAGTTCTTCAGGGGGAAAATAAGGCGATTCTTCCTGGTGTACAATATTATATTCTTTAAAACAATGCTTCTAATTACATTGGAAAACCGTTATGAATTCAATATATTTTATATTAATTAAGAGTTTATGCTAACGAGAGATTCTGTTGAAGAGTCGCCGTTTGGCTGCGTGACTTCGTTTTATACAGGCGGAGCAGCGCCATCTCGCCCGTTGGTCTGGAACTAGCGAGGATTGATGCTAGCAGATCGATGCATCTCTCGCCGCGCGTTACTGTTGCGTCGGTTTGTCACCAGGTGCCGGTAGATGTCATAAACATGCCGGCGGGCCTTGAGAGCTCCACAGCTGCTCTCAATGTCCGGGTTCAGGCTACGTGGCTGCTGCGTCCTCATCATTGGTGGAGGGCAAAGGGCAGATCTTTGAGAATGCCCTCTCGATGACCCCATTAGCTGTCCGGATACTGGCCACTCGGGGTACGCCGTCTTTCCCTGGGAACACAGACAATATTCGTCCCAAACGCCATTTCAGCGGTGGGAGGTTATCATCTTTTATGAGCACCAAAGTGTTGGGTGCTAAAACTCCTTTTGACTGCTTCCATTTTGTGCGGGTCTGTAGTTCTCCGATGTACTCTGATGACCATCGCCTCCAGAAGTGTTGCCTCAGTTGTTCGATGCGCTGGTAGCGGGATAGTGCGTGTAGTGGAGCAACGTCTTCGCTCGCATGTGAGGTTAGCGGTCGGCCAATCAGGAAGTGTGCAGGTGTGAGGGGGGTATAATCTGATGGATCTGGGGACAGACAGTACATAGGACGGGAATTCAGGACAGCTTCTATTTGTGCTAGAACCGTACTGAACTCCTCGTAGGTTAAGTGACTATTGCCTAACACCCGTGCAATGTGATGCTTACAGGATTTTACCCCTGCCTCCCATAAACCGCCAAAATGAGGTGCATAAGGTGGTATAAATTTAAATTCTATACCATTAGATGAAGCATAATCAATAATAGGTTGAGACTCCCTAGATAAGAAGGTTGTAAGTTCCCTTTTAGCTCCTACAAAATTCCTACCGTGGTCAGAAAATATGCAATGTGGTTTTCCTCTCCGGGAAATAAACCGCTTTAAAGCTAAAATGTAATATTCTGAGGTTAGATTAGTGACAAGTTCCAAGTGCAAGGCCTTAGTAGCAAAGCAAACAAATAAACATAGATAGCACTTTTCAAGTTTAGAGCCTCTGCCTTTCCGGTTTAAAATATAAAGTGGTCCTGCATAATCAACCCCGCTGTTTATGAAAGGGAAGTCAATAGTGATCCTTTCCTGCGGTAGATTTCCCATGATTGGTTGCACTGTTTCACCTTTCATGCGCGTGCACATTTTGCATTGTTGTATAATTTTCCTAGCTAAGTTCCTACCACACAAGGGCCACCAGGTCTCTCTTAAATGGGCTAACAGCTGTTGTGGACCAGCATGTAATAACCTCAAATGCTCTAGTTTGAAAATAAGTTGAGTGACGTAATGCTTACCACACAATAACATGGGATGCTTTTTGTTAAATGAGAAGTCAGGCGAATTAGACAATCTACCTCCCACTCGGATAATGCCTTTGTCATCTAAAAATAAAGTTAAACTTAATAAGTTACGAGTTGATTTAATTGGTAATTTATTTACTAAAGCGTGATGTTCATCTGGAAATGATTCTAATTGAATTCTTTTTATTATGAGATTCAATGAGTTAGTTAACTCTTCCACTGATAAGGGACCTGTCAAACGATCAAGCTTGTTTACTGGTTTAATATTGTGAATAAATCTTAAAACAAATGCATAGGCGCGTTGTAGTTTGCAAAATGAAGAGAACCTTTTAAAATCTCCACCAGAACCATCACAAACCATGGTGACTGTTGTTTGTTTTGTTCTTAATTCTGGCAAACTATCTTGAAAGGTATGTGGTGTGTCGAATGTTTGAAACTCCGTTACCCTTTCCCATAAAAAGGAGGGTCCATTCCACCACTTTTTATTTTGTATTAAGTCGTTCAGACTGGTACCTCGAGAAACTAAATCGGCTGGGTTATGTTTCCCGTCGACATGCAGCCATTTTGCATTGCTGCTATATTCACTAATTTGCACTGCACGATTTTGAACAAAGGGCTTTAACTGTTGAGGCGACATTCTTAACCAGCCCAACACAATAGTCGAGTCCGTCCAACAAAATATCTTATCAAAGTTTAGCTTGAGAGCTTTTGTTATTCGTTCTAATATTATTGCGCCGACGAGCGCGCCACACAACTCTAAACGCGGTATGCTAACTGGTTTGACAGGAGCGACGCGGCTCTTCGAACAAATCAGTGTCACTGTGACGTCACCGGTCTCGCTAAAGCTACGGGCGTATGCACACGCGCCGTATGCGGTTTCACTGGCATCAGTGAATATGTGTAACTCTGTTCGGACAGAATTTGTACATATTATGTGACGAGGGACTCGAATATCATGTAATGCGGATAATGAAGTAACAAACTTTTCCCACTTATCTTTAATGTCAAGCGGTACTTCGTCGTCCCAATCTAGTTTGCACAACCACAGTTTTTGTAGTAGTATCTTTGCTTTGATTATAACAGGGCTAAGTAATCCTAAAGGATCGTATACTTGTGACACAACCGATAAAATTAAGCGTTTAGTTGTCGGAGTTGAGATTTCTTTTATTTTTGAAGTGAAATGGAAATTATCATCATTGTTCAACCAACCTAGGCCCAGAGTTTTATTAGAACTATTCTCATTTAGTGTGAAATGTTTCGACTGACTGTAATCATTTTTAATTATTTCTTTTGCGATTTCGTCTGAATTAAATACCCACTTTCTTAACGGTAAACAACCTGACTTACATACTTCAATAACACCTTTACAAATTCGTATTAATTCAGTTTTATCATCATTCCCGAAAATACAGTCATCAACGTACATGTCATTTAAGAGTGTACGCGAAATATCTGCGTCAGTGCATTCATGCCCTAACTGTCTAACGCATCGCATGCTAAGATAGGGTGCAGACGCAGTACCATATGTCACGGTGTTGAGTTTATATACAGAAAGTGGTTCAGAAGGGCACTCACGCCAGATTATCATCTGTAAATGTCTTTGATCCTCCTGTATTAACACTTGCCTGAACATCTTTTCTATGTCACCACACGCAACGTAGTTATATTGACGGAAACGTAAAAGAATCGCAAACAAATCATTTTGTAAAGGAGGGCCTGTCATCTGGATATCGTTAAGCGACTTTCCCGATGATGTCGGTTGACTAGCATTAAACACCACACGTAGCTTTGTTGTGACACTGTCTTCACGAAATACACCATGGTGGGGTAGAAAATAATTATTTGGTGGGTAATGTTCAATGCGAGTCATGTGTCCCAGACTTAGGTATTCCTTCATAAAATCATTATACATTTTTTTGTACTGACTATTACGTTCGAGTTTTCGCTCTAGTGACAGAAACCGTCCTTTAGCTGTTTCATAACTGTCACCAAGCTTATTTATCGAATCTTTAAACGGTATGCGCACAGAGAACCGACCATCGGCTAAACGTTTAGTTGTATCTATAAATAGTTTCTCACAGGCTTGTTCTTCCTGTGAATAAAAGTTATTATTTTGGCATGACACTTCCTCTATCTCCCAAAATTTTCTTAACTGTTCCCCAATTTCTAAAGTTTGAGTAAAGTTACATTGAACAGGAATAATGCGCCTAGGTTCAAAGTGAATGGGGCCAGCGACTATCCATCCTAACTTGGTATTTTGAAGATAAGGTCCGTTACTTAAGCGAATTCTGCCTTCGATTATTAAATCCCAAAACTGGTCAACTCCTAACAATAAATCTATATTTGACGGTATGCAGTAAGTAGGGTCTGCTAGATTTAATCCGTTAGGTATTTTTAATTTGTTAGAATTTATTTTAAAAGTAGGTATCATATTTGTTATAGTGGGTAGGACCAAACATTTAATATTTGTATGATAGTTATTGTCGTTTAGAGATCTAAGTTTGATTTCACATAACTGAGCGGAATGTGAGACCGACTGTCCCACTCCTACGATTTGATAAGCGGACTGTATCGACTTTAAATTTAATTTTTTACGTAGTGACTCAGAAATTATACTATGCTGACTGCCACTGTCAATTAAAGCGCGTGCCTTATGATACTTGTCGTCATTGCCCGCGACTTCAATGATGGCAGTTGACAATAAAGCGTTATCTAATAACTCAGACTTTACCCTATGATACCCGTTATTACGTTCGGAACATAAATAAGCTTGCGTATGTAGAACTGCGGATGAGTCAGAAGGTTCAGATCTTAATGCGCTGTCCTTACTACCCTCATCATGCAATAAATTGTTATGTTTGAGATTGCACCGCTTACACGGGCCGAAGTAACAATCATTCGGGGTGTGTCCCTTACGTAAACAATTTGCACACAAACTATTCTTGCTCACAATATCTAACCTATCCTTCACCGATAATTTCAAGAACTGGGTGCACGCATAAAGTGAATGATTACCAGTACACACAATACAATCACGAGTGCGCTTATTCTTCTGATTATTCTGAGTGGAGTTATGCGTGGTTGCAAAACTATTAATTTTTTGTGATTTAAACTTGTTATCAGAAACTGGCCTATTCCCTGAAGGGAAAGGAGAATGGTTAACTTGCACCATCTCCAACATATTAGCTTTATCCGTTAAAAAATCCAATAAATGGGACAACTTTGATGATTTCTCAGTACCTAATATGCTTTTATGTTGTTCCCATTCTCTTTCCGTAGCCAAATCTAATTTAGAAACAATTGTAAAAATAATGAGGGTATCCCACCACTCTGTGGGTTCCCCGAGCGTCTTTAACGCACGTAAATTCTTAAGCACTGTATCGATTAATTTTCTAATAAGATGAGGTGATTCTTTTGACATCGATTGCGAAGAAAATAACGCTTTTACATGATTATGCACTAATAAGTTACTGTTGTTAAATCTATGGTTAAGCAAATCCCATGCTATTATGTAGTTTCCAGATGAAAACTCTAATGATTTTATCACCTGACTGGCATTCCCTGTTAGAGCAGATCTTAAATAATGGAACTTTTGAATTTCATCAAGTTGTGTAGATTTATGGATCAATGAAAGGTAGGTATCTCTAAACTCAAGCCACGCATTGTATGACCCATCAAATGAAGGCAAAGTTATAGTGGGCAATTTAACTAACGGGTTTGAGTTGCACTTAGATTTATCACTAACAGCAGAACTAGGATTACTAACGCTTTGCAATAAACAGTCAACTTCTGTAAATACCGTATAGTAGGAATTTTCAAAGGATTCACGAATATCTATTTGCTGAGATAATTCTTTTTCTGAAACTAATTCCTCTATAGAACTTTGAATATAGTTAAAGTCTTGCATTAATGATTTAGCACCATCAGTTCTTAACCTTAATTCCGTAATTTTTTTATCGTTTAACGGTACACTGACAAGGGAAGTTACAAATTTCGTAAAAAGTGTCAATCTACCCTTTATTGTACCCCTTTTTTTATTTAAATCTTGAATCTGATCGTTAGCACTTTGTAACACTGGTATAGGAGATTTATTACGTATTGAAGCTTTACCTATATCTTCCGAACCTAGACTCATTTTGGCAATTTATGAAGATAAGGGTACTCACTGTTTTCCTGCAAACACCTTGGTGTGATTACGCGAACCTAAGGCGAATTACCTGTAATTAGTCACAGTTTTAGCACAAATAAAAGGAGGAGAAGGAAAGGAACGATAAGGATTGCCAAACCTCTGCTGATTCTTCTTCTATTCGGCGACGAAGGTCCAATGTTTTGGTTTGTGAGTTCTTCAGGGGGAAAATAAGGCGATTCTTCCTGGTGTACAATATTATATTCTTTAAAACAATGCTTCTAATTACATTGGAAAACCGTTATGAATTCAATATATTTTATATTAATTAAGAGTTTATGCTAACGAGAGATTCTGTTGAAGAGTCGCCGTTTGGCTGCGTGACTTCGTTTTATACAGGCGGAGCAGCGCCATCTCGCCCGTTGGTCTGGAACTAGCGAGGATTGATGCTAGCAGATCGATGCATCTCTCGCCGCGCGTTACTGTTGCGTCGGTTTGTCACCAGGTGCCGGTAGATGTCATAAACAAACATTTTGCATTACATGGAACATATAAAATTATTACTATCCAAATTTTTTGGAGCATTACATAATGAGCAGCAGCTAATGATGTACCCAAACACCATGAAAATGACACCCATGACGAATAGATATCAAACTTTCGTCGGCGCCATCTTGTATTTTGGTTTGACCCCGTATACCCGTATACCCCACCCATACGCACTAAACGTTTTGGAAATACTTTCATTATGCGTACAGCTAAGGAGTGGAATTCCCTGCCGGAGTCTGTGTTTCCAGATAGCTACAACCTCGGGGTCTTTAAGTCAAGAGTGAATAGGTTACTTCTAGGCAAGCGTGTAACACCGTCGAACACATCATCGCTTACCATCAGGTGAGATAGTGGTCAAACGCGAGCCTATCTATAATAAAATAAAATATTAAAATTAAATATTGTTTTTATTTGGGACAACATAGGAACCATTTTTGTTAGTAAACACCTTAGATACTACGACTTACACACTAGGATTAGTAACAAATTTAATAACCTCAGAAAACTTAGTGAGTCATGTACTTACGAGGCATTTCGAGCGGACAATGATTCCGAATGAGATGCCTCAGCACAGGAGCTGTCGGGTCCTCAGCCACGACTTTTAGTATGCTATTGCCACTCCCCCGAGTCCTCCTCACAAGCGATGCCACCTTTTTCCTGATGATCGCATGGAAACCATCTGTACGCGATTGGGCAAACATCCCCGAGGCACTACAGAAACGAGGGAGTTTCAACATCATCCTGAAAACATTGTTATATTGGACGCGCAAGGCACTGAGCGTCCCCCGCGAACAGCTGAACCACAGACTTCCCGTGTACAGGCCTTGACAATAAGCTTTAAACAAGGTTATTTTGACCTGATCGGTACAGCGAAAAAATCTGCGCGCCAACATGTTACCGCGGACCGCCAACGCCCTGCGCTCCCTCTCCACGTCATCATCGTCCTTAAGGTCATCGACAAGTATATGGCCCAGATATTTAAACTTCGTCACCTGTTTTATATTAGCGCCATTCAAAGTAATTGAAGGAATGGTGTCAGGGCACTTGCCGGAGGCCTTAAAGACCATGAACTCGGTTTTCCTTGCGGGACCAGTACTTGGTCTACCCAGAACCCTCCAGTTTTGGTATTTCAGCCTAGCCTCCCTATGCGCTTCCCTCACATGTTCACTCCAGCCGCACACACGTTTATTGTGACGTTTAACATTATTTCTAGATTGTACAGCCGCATCACTTAATACATCAACAAATGTCTTATACATTTTATCTAAGACTAACTTATGATCAGATAAGGTACAAGGCCCAAAACTACATGTCTTAAAATCTGAAGGGAAGTCAATGTCTCTCAAGCCTTTACTACATAAATCTAGATATTTACTAATTTGAGCCTCATCTCTCTCCCCCCAGATTACAGAACTGCGCGATTCCTTATGGATCGCGGCGATAGGACTAATTGAACCCAAATTGCACTGGATAAATATAGGCAGATGATCAGAAACAAAAATATCCTGAATTATTCCGACGTTAACTGTACATAACGTGCCAGGCCGCTTGTGAGACAATACAATGGTCCAGCCAACTACCCTTACGATGAAACGTGTCAAAATAGGTAAACGCGTTTGAATCCATCCCCAAAAATTCTATGTCTGCGCACACCCACGATCTGTCCGTACAGAAACTATTAAGTTCTGTAAAGAATAATTGGCCCGGTTGCGCATTTAAGTCTCCTAAAATCATAACAGATTCAACATCACTACCTTCTTCAATGGAGCTGATCTCACTAAGAATATCTGTGAAAATAGGCAAGTTTTCCCTCGCTTTTACTGGCATGTAAACACAAAAGACTAGTATGGAGCGACCACCTATAGTAGCATTTACAGCTAACAGTCTGTCACTGTTGCAATTTATAACAGAAACGCTATCAAAAATGCCCTTTCGCCATAATATTGCCACACCGCCATATGGTCTACCGACCAGTAATTCGCCGCTGTCCACTGAACTCTTTCCTATGTACTCAAAATCACGAGACACAGTACCTAACAGCGTAAGGTCATGATTGAGTAACCACGTCTCCTGGAGACATACTACATTCGCCGACTTACATAGTTTTCTCACATCTTCTATGGAAGTTTTAAAATTTTTACAATTAAAACTAGTAAATTTACAATTATTACAAGTTATTTTGTGACAACTATGCATAATGTAACACAATTAAACTTTAACATTACAATCTCCTTGTTTCGGCCCGTACTTAAAATGCACGAAACGCCGAAACGTAATGACATTAGGCCAAAAGTGGTCATTCAAAAATAAATGCAAATTACTCTTTGAAACAAATAACTTATAAGCGTTATATTTTCGATTTGTTTTCATTTTTATCACTTTCAATGACACAACCTCGCCGGTCTTATCCTTTATGTACCCAACAATGTCCTGCTCACAAGTATCCTTAGAGACGTTAGAAATAAACAAAGGTACTTTTATGTCGGCAGCTTTAAACTTGCCGTCCTGCGCTGTAGACGCCCGGCCCTTTTGACCGATAAGTTGATATCTCCTTGCAGTTTTTGACTGAACAACTTGCCATTCAGAATTCTCCTTAGTTACCTGTGAGCAGTTCTTAGCAACCTGACTGACATTTTTATTTATTAAAAAAGAAGGTAACACATTAGTAACAGCTGTTTTCGAAATCACGTTGGTCAATATAACCGATTTGTTGACCGAAGCGCGCGCAATAAAAAATAATAAAAAAAAGTATTTGATATAAGCGACCCCAAAATTCATGAAAATTACATCCATGACGAAAATTAGTCAACTTTTATCGGCGGCATCTTGGGTTTTGGTTTTAACCTCATATTCATTTCTAAAAATCCTAAAAATCATGAAAATTACACCCATGACGAAAAGATGTCAAATTTTTTTCGGCGCCATCTTGTATTTTGGTTCTGACCCCATATTCGATATAAGCGACTCCAAAAACCATAAATGACACCCATGACGAAGAGATGTCACATTTTCGTTGGCACCATCTTGTATTTTGATTTAGACCCCGTATTTGATATAAGCCCCCAAAACTCCATTAAAATTACATCAAAAGTTGTCATTTTTTTATCGGCTCCATCTTGTATTTTGGTTTTGACCATATATTCAATATAAGCGACTCCAAAAACCATGAAAATAACACCCATGACTAAAAGATGTAAAAATTTTGGTCGACGCAATCTTGTATTTTGGTTTTGACCCCATATTCGATCTAAGCCACCCCAAAAACCATGAAAATGACATCCATGACGAAAAGTTGTCATATTTTATCGGCACCATCTTGTATTTTGGTTTTGACCACATATTCGATATAAGCGACCCCAAAAACCATGAAAATGACACCCATGACAAAAAGATGTCAAATTTTCGTCGGCGCCATCTTGTATTTTGGTTTTGACCCCATATTCGATCTAAGCGACCCCAAAATCCATGAAAATGACACCCATGACGAAAATTTGTCTAATTTTTTTCGGCACCATCTTTGGTTTTGGTTTTGGCCTCGTATTCGTCATACATAAATACCTACATACAAATCGATTAAAATCATAACCCCTCCTCTCACCCATCCACTTCTAAATTTCACCGCCGACAGCTTGACCTTAACCATCCAAATCTTAACCTAACTAAGCTTAAACCCACCCATCCATTTCTCAACCTTGTCAACAACTGCTTACCACCACCTATCCAAATCCTGATCTTACCCAACATAATTTCTAAATCACATTCATAATAATAGGAAACTCAAACATACTTTTATTTCGGTACGATAAAATATCAACTCCTTTTGATCACGACAAACAACGCGTGGCGGTACTCACACGCATGCACACAACAATCTTTCTATTACTTTTATCGTATTTATTTTTTGCGATAGAGCGATACGCCCGTCCTTCCACGAGCGCTTCTGAGCGCGGAATGATAAACCCTTAGAGCAAAATGTATGAAGAAGTCGGCAAGTGTTTTTATTTTAGCTAATAATTAAAAAATATAATGATTTACGTAAAAAATAAATAGCTGAACCTGCAAAGGACTATATATATCGCAATTTCTTATAATTTTGAAGATAAAATATGCTGTAAATTTACCTAAACTGGGACCTATTCGGACCCTACTTTTTTAATGTTTTTGCGTTTATTGTGATGGGAAAAACGTATTTGTGCGGCAATTTTGTATGATGTCATACAATTTTTCTGATGCCAATCTGGAGCTGAATATATTATCTTTAAAATAAGACCATGATATCTTCACATCTGTGATTGCATATACATTAAAATGGTACCTGAAAAGCACCGTTATTTGTAAAAAAATGTAATAGCGTCCTTAAGGGAGTAAAATACATTATTCTGCGCTTGTGGCGTATTTAAATCTACAACATCGCAAGTCGAAATGTTATTTTTACATGTAGGACAATTAGCTCGAACATATCCCTTTTCGCCACAACCATAGCAATACAAAGTAGACTTATTACTATTAACCGAGTCCTTAGATTCTTTTCTTTTCGAACACGAATCGCGAGTATGACCACGGGACTTACAATATACACAAAATAGCTTTTTATCACTCGTATCACTTTTCACTTTACTCGCGCAATGACTTTTATCGGCACGAATTGGAATCGAAGGTGACAACGAACGATGCGGGGCCTGAAGTTGCGACCGCTGAGCTACCGCGGTATTACGCGGCAAAAGCGCAGAAGGCGAAGCGGACATTGACCCCGCGTTTCCCGCCGAATTCGCGCTCTCCGATGCGACGCAGGAAGTTTGCGAGCCGGGCGGCATAGCGCGCGCGGTTCGTGCATGCGCTGACTGCATCGAAGTTATGCTCGCACTAGAACTTTCCATGAGCGACTCTTCTATTGCTCGCGTCTTATCAATCAGGGATTCGATACTGACTACGGCATCCCGTGCTAAACGTTTATCCAATAAGCCGTATATCATGTCTAACTTAGCTTCTTCGGGTAACACGTATGGTAATTTAGACATCATACCACGTATTCTAACGATAAATGTATCCGCGAGCTCTCCGTTCTGCTCGTCAGCGAATATGTTACGGAAGATCTTGTAGGCTGGAAGTGGGACACCATACATACATCGTAGTCTTTTGACGGCTTCGGGCCACGAGGACACCTCGGTCCGGACTCCTCGCCACCATACTGCAGCTTCGCCGTGGAGCAGCATGGGCAGACCACGTAGAGCAAGGTCATCATTGACCGACGAACACTCTTTAATTATCTCCACTGAGTCGATGAATGCTTCTACGACTTCGGGATCTCGGCTCTGACCATCGAAGCGTGACGTACACTTAGACATGTTGCCAGACTTACTTGTTAACAACGACGGTGTCGGTGAGGATGATGCGATCGCAGCGCAACTTATAACGTTCATTGTTCGGGTTCGTTATTTATTACGAAAACACTGCACCTTTCATATTTACGTTTATTAGGTAAAACACAAATGGTAGGCACATACAATACAACTTAGTCTTAAGGCCTACGGTCGCGGGCACGCGGCTGTCATAACATTAAAATAGGTTTGCTCCCGAGCCTTCCCGTAGATCGACTGTCGACCGGCTCGTGGCGCGAACGCACCGTAGCCGTTGGCGGCGTTCCCGCCCCTCGCCCCGCCGGCTCTCACCCTCGCGGGCCCTACGATATATTAGGTAGAGATGAGCGCGTTATATGTTTAGATTAAGGTTATGTCAAATTAGATCATAAGAATAAAAATACAGTAAAAAATGCAGCTTATTTCAAATTAAATGAAATGAAATCAAAAAAAAAATTTAATACAGGAGTCAAATAAAATTACTAATAATCTATACTAACTACAAAGTAAAATAAAATTTAAAATAAATCAAATTAAAAATGTAAATAATGTCAAATTAAAATCAAATTAAAATAAATCAACCTAAAATATACAATGTCAATTTAAATTAAAAAATAGATTACATTAAATTAAATGGAATAAAACGGATAAAATTAAAATCAAAATTAAAATACAGATTGAAAGCAAAAATCTATTTTATTGGAGTGGAGTGATAAATCAAGTCAAATGTTCTCTGCCTGAAAATAACTATATAACTTCCTTTTAAATGCGTTCAGTGTGTCTGTGATTTTTTACAGCAATATACGTCTTATTACTTTAGCAAAGAGCTTAAATTGTTTCGTCATAATTTCGCTAATATTGAATAGATCGTTAATCAGATATTATTAAACATTTTCTTTTTCTAAACTTATTAAAATCTGGCAGTTCAGCGCACGAGTGAACTCGAAGTACAGCCGCCCCAGACGGCAGGTAAGAGTGTCTTAGGCAGAATTAAAAAAAAAAACATGGCAAGATCTCTAGGCAGATAAACTCCTGGCCCAGGGCTGGGGACTTACCTTTGGTCATATTGTTAATAACGGTAGATGTCTCTCGCCGTAAAGCGTGGTATTACTGCTGCCCCAAGATATTTGCAGACTTTTTGGCGGGAAGTCAAATTAAGCGGGAGCTTGAAATTTTCTCTCCAATAATTTCATTTAATTTTCGTTTTAAAGTAAGGAAAACATTTTAATTTAATAGTTTTTGACACGTTTTCGCCCCAAAATGGGGTCGGACAGTGACGGGGATGATGATTCCTCGGATCGTAAAAGACAAATGCCGAAGATATCCAACCCAACAGATGAGGAAAGGTACAAAATGTATTTTAAAACTAATTATACAAGACTGTTCCTTGAAAATACCTCCAATGTTGACTATACAGTCTACGTGGAATCTAAAGAAAAGGAAAAACTTGGTAACAAAAACCCCATAAAACTTACCAAAATTATTTACCAATAATATAAAGGGTATCACAAGCGTTTATCGCATAAATGCCTTTAAGGTGGGCATTATATTCAAGAAAGCAGCTGCAGCTAACAGCTTTTTAAAGTTAGACAACATTTAAATTAAGTATAAACTTCGTGCCTTCATCCCCGCCCACTTGGTGGAGAAAGTGGGCATTATCAAATTCGTTCCAATTGACATGTCCAATGAGGAAATCTATAGAAATATAACATCTGATGCAGATGTCATTTCCATAAAAAGATTTATGAAGAGAGATGCTGACCGAAAATTAGTTCCTTTGACAACAGTGGCTATCACTTTTTCATCTACAACTTTACCGAAATATGTTTTTATAAATTTATTTCGATACCAAGTAAATGCTTACATTCCACCTCTGGTGCAATGTTACAAATGTTTCAAATTCAATCATTCTGCGAAAATATGTAGAAGCGAACAAATGTGTTCATCATGTTCAGGAAATCATTTATATAAGGAATGCTTGGTAGATACCTTATTATGCATTAACTGCGGTGGGGCCCACCTTGCCATATCTCGGGATTGTCCGATTAAAAAGAAGAAATTAGAAGAAAAACGTAATTTGATATTAAATCAACACAGAACATTTGCCTCTATAGTTAAAGACGATAATAATTTCCCTATTTTAAAATCTAAGCCTGCACATAAAAATGTAAATACAATTGTAAATAACTCTGATAATGCTGTAAATGACTCTACTTTTGTAAATAAAAAAACCAATGTAGTAGTAGAAAAAAAGAATGAAATTGAACAAATTGCTAACAATGAAATAATTTTAAATGCCATAGTTAAGTCCTTAGTAGCATTAGCAAATTCATCTGGAACAGAGCCGATGACTTTAAATAAAATAAAAGATGTTTTTTTATCTAATTTACTTTAATGGATAATATTCGATCGTATAACAAAACTTACAATAAGACATATATAACAATAGCTCATTTTAATATCCAGAGTGCTAATAATAAAAAACCATTATTAATTAACTTTCTTTCTGATAATGATATAGACGTTTGCTCGTTGAATGAAACATGGTTCAAAGAAGGGAGCACTTTCAGTGTTTCAGGCTATGATATTATAAAACAGAATGGTCCTAATGGTTATGGCGGGGTCGCTATTTTAATCAAGAATACTTGTAAATACAAGGTGATTCATACTCCTTACTATGATAATCTTCAAACAGTTGCTATTATTATTAAGACTAGTGTAGGAGATGTGTCTATACTTAGTGCATATAGTCCTCCAAGAGGTCGATTTAAATGTAGAAAATTAAAAAAGATTATTGACGATTTGGCCAAGCCTAACATTTTATTAAGTGACTTAAATGCACATCATGTTGCATTTGGTTGCTTGTCATCTAATTCGAGAGGTAATGAGGTCTATAATTTATTAGATGAGTGTGATCTTTGCATTTTAAATACAGGAGTTCCAACTACTGTGGGCACCATTCATCATAATCCATCTGCTATAGACATAATTATCATGTGTATGTCCTGTTCTAGCTTCTTTATGTAACTGGAAAGTGCATGACGATCCAATGGGTAGTTATCACCTTCCAACAATTATAAATATTCAGACTTCTGTAGAAAAATATGAGATAGGTTATCCATCGGAACGTTTCATATATAGCCGGGCTGACTGGTCCAGGTATAACTCTGAAAGCGAAAAAGCATTTGATCATTTAAACTTTACAACAGCTAGCTCAATGGATTTATATAACAGTTTTTGTGATATACTAAACAATATAAAACTGCAGCATATTCCGAAAATTGTGAACAAATCATCATATAAAATTAAAAAAAACCAGTTCCTTGGTGGGACAATGAATGTTCCATTGCTGTCAATAATAGTAAATTAGCATGGATAAACTATACATCCTATCCAACAATAGATAATTATATACAATATAAGAAGGTTGATGCGAAAAAAAAGAAATTACTTGGTGATAAAAAGAAACTTGGTTGGAGATTGTTATGTGAAGCATTCAATAGATACACACCTGTTAGCATGATTTGGAACTACATCCGTAGATTTAAACGCGTGGCATTTAGAAAACCTCCTAAAAATGATGAATGGATTCCCTCTTTCCTTGACAAATATGCTCCTATGTCTCCACCTGAAAAAGATATTGATACAACAAGGTTAAAATACATTTTTGAATTAGCTGGAAACACTGAAAGTCGCTTTTTATCAGAGCCTTTTACATTAAGTGAATTCAAAATTGCTCTTAAATCTAGAAAGGATACTACTCCTGGTCTTGATGACATATCCTATAAATTAATTCGTAACCTCCATACTAAAGCAAAACTAACATTACTTAAAATTTACAACTTGTTATGGTTATCGGAATCTGTCCCAGACTCTTGGAAAACTCAGTGTGTGATTCCAATTTTAAAGCCTGAAAAACCAAAAAATTATTGTAATTCATATAGACCAATATCTCTGTCATCCTGCTTAGGTAAGCTATTTGAATGTATGCTAAAAATTAGATTAGAGTACTATAGTGAAAAACATAGCATCTTACCTGAACAACAGTTTGGTTTCTGCAAAGGTAAATCTGCAGCAGAAAATTTCATGTCTCTTATATCAGATATCAAAAATTCCTTTCATAGCCACACTCATACAGCCTGTAGTTTTCTTGATGTTAGTGGGGCCTTTGATAATGTTAATCCTTCTGTACTTATTCAGATCTTAAGTGATATTGGTGTACCAGGTAAAGTCTGTAAATGGATATTCACATTTCTGTATGATAGGGTAATGTATGTTAAATATAATAATATTTTACATGGACCCAGACACGTGTATAAAGGCACAATGCAGGGTTCTACTATTTCTCCATTGTTATATAATTTATATACTTCACAAATTAATAATTTTTTAACAGAATCCTCTGTTAAGTGTTTATTGTTTGCTGATGATATTGTTGTTTATAGTGTAAATAAAGACATAAATAAGGCCATAAGTAACTTGAACAAGGGTTTACATCAGGTTCATAGTTTTTACAACAGTTTAAAACTAGATATTAATGTCAGCAAAAGTGGTGCTATGTTATTTAGCAAAAAATTCATCGAACTTGATGAAATTCCTTCTATTTATTTTAATAACAACTTGTTGAACTGGTTTCATGAAAAGAAATTTCTTGGTGTATGTCTAGATACTAAATTAACTTTTGAAAGTCATATTGACAACATTTTAAGGAATGCCAGCAAAGGACTAAATATTTTACGTTCTTTAGCAGGTATTCATTGGGGATCAGATCCAAAAATTCTGGCTATGCTATATAAGAGTATTGTTAGGAGTCATTTTGATTACAGTTCTATAGCTTATATGAATGCAAATATTAGTCACTTCAGAAAATTGGACATTTTACAAAATAAAGCACTTAGAATTATCACTGGAGCCATGTGCTCAACACCAATAAATGCAATGGAGTCTGAATCAGGTATAATACCACTAAAATTCAGACGTTTACAGATCGCAGAAAATTTTTGTCTTAAATTACTGGCTACTAAAAATGTATTTGTTTTAAACAGGATTTTACCAAAACAGGCTCTTCCAAACACCTTAACTAATAATATCATTATAAATGCTCAACAGCTTGTGTCTGGACATTTACCAGAAATTTTATGTATAACATTAAATATCAAAACTTTAACCAATAATGTATACTCCTCAAATTTATTACCACTATATACAATTGAATATAACTGTATAAATAGTGATTTCATTATTATTGATTTTGAAAAGGTTTCTGGCCAGTCTGAATTTTTAGAGTACCTACACAGTCAACCAAATATTTATAAATTGTATACAGATGGATCAAAAGTTTTGAATAGAGTTACTGCAGCATATTATGATCCACAAGTAAAACAAACCAAATGCTTTGAATTAGACTCTAATTGTAGTATTTTTACAGCTGAATGCTATGCAATATATAAAGCATTATTGTATGTAAATTCTGTAAATAGTTCTAAAATTGTAATTGTATCAGATAGTAAAAGTGCTTTGTTAGCTTTAGAAACTAATTCCTATAGATATAATCTGAATTTTATTTTGTTTAACATTAGGCAAACTTTATTAGAGTTAAGAAAAAGAGGCAAATGTATTAAATTTAAATGGGTACCTTCTCACTGTGGTATCTCTGGCAATGAAATGGTGGACAGGGCAACCCGAGGAGTTTGTGATGAAGATCACTCTGCTTTGCTTAAAGTTCCTTTTACAGACTATCATGAAAAGTTATCTAGGAATTTAGCTTTAGAAACTAATTCCTATAGATATAATCTGAATTTTATTTTGTTTAACATTAGGCAAACTTTATTAGAGTTAAGAAAAAGAGGCAAATGTATTAAATTTAAATGGGTACCTTCTCACTGTGGTATCTCTGGCAATGAAATGGTGGACAGGGCAACCCGAGGAGTTTGTGATGAAGATCACTCTGCTTTGCTTAAAGTTCCTTTTACAGACTATCATGAAAAGTTATCTAGGAACCTAAAAATATTATGGCATTAGTATTGGAAAATTATAAGCCAAGAAAAAGGCAAGTGGTACACAAAAATTCAGGAGGTCCCGCCGCTAAGACCCTGGTATCATAAAAACAAAGACGCTGATAGCAGAAATTTCATAACTACAATTAATCGATTAAGATTTGGCCACTGTAAAACTCCAGCTCATCTAGCAAGACTGAAAATTATACCTGAAGAAAAGTGTGATAGTTGTGTCAACGAGGTCGCTAACCTTGATCATATAATAATGAAGTGTCAAAAATTTAACTTTGAACGTTTGGTCTTAGTGTCAGAGTTACAAAGTGTATGCGGTAAGGAAGTGCCAAACAATTTTATCAGAATCTTTGTAATTTAAACCTTTGTATAAATTCATTGTTAGTACTGTAGGCAAATTGTAATACGGATTTGTTATAAAAATAGTTAAGTTAGGCTTTAAGGACTTGTATCCATGGCCGTTAAATAAATTGAAAAAAAAAAAGATATTTGCATGAACCACGCTCTACTGTCGACCTGTGAATGCTTACTAACTACTTATCCTACAATAATAATACACTCGGTTCCAAAAATAACGGGTCAGTCACATAAACCCGAATATCTCCCGAACTACGTATGCCATCCTAATGAAACGAAGACTGTTCAATTGAGAATTTAATTATACAGATAAAAAATAAAATAAAACTTAGTTGCACCCACAATATTAATCTCTAAATTAAAAAAAAACTAAAGTAGTCATATTTTTCTTAAGATTTTTTTTTTTTTCATGATTGTTTTTTTGCTGTTTTTCATCACTTTCTTCATTTAATACTTTGTATTGCCTCCACGAGCTCTTCTGACAGCTTCCAGGCGATAAGGCATGCTTTACACCAAATTTCGGAGCCAGTGCTGAGGAATACCTTCCCATTCCTCCACCAGTGCTTGTTTGAGCTCGGGAAGCGTGATTGGTGGGGGGTTTAGACCTTTCACGCATCTCTGAAGCTCGTCCCAGGCGTGCTCGATGGGGTTTAAGTCCGGGCTTCGCGCTGGCCACTGCATGAGTTCGATACCGACCTCTTCAAGGTAGTCATGTACAATTCTGGCGGTATGGGGACGCGCATTATCATGCATTAATATGCCAAGCCGGTCCATCCTGGCCATGAAAGGACCTACATGTTCATTGAGGATCTCTTCCACGTACTTCTCTGCATTTAGAGTTCCATTTTGAATGAGTACCAGCTCGGTGCGGGCCTCAGCAGAAATCCCAGCCCAAACTTGTACGGAGCTTCCACCGTACGCCACTTTTTCCTCCACACACGCTTGATGGAAGCGCTCCCCTGGTCTTATGTACACCAACTGCCTACCATCATACTTATAAAGCATGAATTTAGACTCATCCGTGAACATTACCCTAGACCAATCGTCTAGTGTCCAGTTTAGGTGCTCGCGCACGTATCTCTGTCTTGCAATTCGATGTCCCCGTTCCAGTTTGGGGCCATTTGCGGGCCTCAATGGTTTCAAATTTGCTTCAGCAAGACGTCTTCTTACTGTTTGAGCGCTTAAATTGCCACCCCCAAAGCGAATAAAGTGAGTTTTTAGACCAACAGCAGTTTGAAAACGATTTCGGAGCATTGTAGCCACCAGTTGTCTGTCTTCCCTGGCCGTTGTGCATCTTGGTCTGCCATTTCCTGGTCTTCTAAGGTGTGATCCGGTCTCTTGGTACCGTTGGACTACCCGCTGAACAGTCGACAAAGATACACCAATGTTTCTAGCTGTTTCACGCTGGTTCCGCCCAAGTTCCAAAAAAGTTAGAATTCTGGTACATTCCTCTAGCGTGACTGCCATGCTTCACCTCACAGAATAATAATTATGCACGTAGAAGACGTTCACGATATTTTTTTTTGTGACAGAATAGAAATGGAAAGCATCCATAATGACATGAAACAAAAATATTGTTTTTAAAAATAGTCATTTTTTTTAATTTTGTTTTTCTAATGAAGTTTTTTTCATCAACCAGTTTAAATAATATGCTATTAGAAGCGCAACTAAAAAGTCTTTATTCTGTTTTTTATTTCATTGATCTAACTTTTACAGTTCTGGAGGTATTTCAATTTTTGTGACTGACCCGTAATTTTTGGAGCCGAGTGTACTATAAAATCATATGCAGTGTATTATGATTTATGACAAATATTTGTTCAACTACAGTAATTTTTTATTTTTTTTTATTTTATATAGGCCTCTTGATCACTAAGGGCTACCAAACATATTTGCTACTTCGCAACGCATCGCAAATATCTGCGAGTTCGCACGTACTAAATATATAGATATCGCATCACATCGCATCGCAGTTATGTGTGGGAGCCCTATCTCACCGGATGGTGAACGATGATGTGGTCGACGGCGTAGCACGCTTAAAATTGAGACGTGTGTTTTCAGAAATAATATAACCTCGCAATATATCGCGGAGAGTATTCTTTGTAAATATTATTTATAAACAGAGGAAGCCAAACTTACGTTTTGATGTGACGACGGGCGCCACGGCCTGATGTCAGCTGTACTTGCTTCTTTTTACTTAACCTGCCTCCATTCAGTATCCTTCGGTAACATCATGTCTGCAAAGGAAAACAGCTGTTATAATGCTATCGTACCACTCATATTGCTAGCCGGCTTCAGCACATCACACACCGGACGCTCTGTCTCACTCGGACACCTCGCTGTTGATAACTCTAGTTATTTTGTTATTTGTTATCTACCTCCTGCCACAGTAATTGTTTATAAGGCGCAAACGAAACAGGTATATCGCACTCAGTCACAACTTCAATGCCAACGTATATCTGGCAACAGGGATGGACAATCACACGCATGCTTATCAGACCAAACAATCGCACCTACTATTAACTTGGTTTGGAGCTATCAGTGATATTGTCGACTTGTGCAGTAGACCCATGGGCCCGCTATCTATGGTAAAGCTAACTTGCATACATGAAGCACCTCTTGTAAGTTTAATATTTTTATAGTCATTCTGCCACAACCACCTTGTGGTGTAAAAAGTATAAAAAATTTACTATGACTGTTCATTGAACATTTTTAACAGTTCTTGCTTAGTCTTGCTGGGTCCACATTAACGAGAAATGCCATTAATTATCGCGATAATGGAAGTTAACCGTAGGTGTAGCCACGACTTAACGCGATAATTTGACAACGGCATTAACATTGCCGTGTGGCGTTAGGCGATAGCTCAAGTGGCTGTACATCAAAGAGATTAACGCGAGAATTAATGCGATGAAGCGGCCACACTACGTATTGTCAGTGTGCGTCGTGAGCGCGACGGGACCGCTGAAGTTGCTGATTCCAAGCTAGTGTCTGCCTTGTTAAAACGTCTAAAACACCACCTAAATCTTCCGTTACATTAAATGGACTCGTGAGAATATCCTCGGAAGGAAACATGGTCCGCACTTCGCAATTTATTTACGTAATTCAAGGACAGTAGTTGCGGGTGTTTCTCCTCTGATAGCTACCTCATATTCGAGCTCAGCTTTTTGAAACGACATAAATTTGATTGGATAAGCCATTTCGATGATTTGTGAAGTATGTTTTTAAATTTAATAGAAAAAAAGGGTAAATGTTGACCAGGTCTTAAGGGAAAAATGTACTCCGACTGTTACAAGCTATAGCTAAATGAGCAATGTTTTGGTTGATTTCCTTCAGATTTTATATTTAAACTAGTATTTGCTTGGTGCGCGAGCTGCAAGCAGCTCCCGGCTTTGTCGTGTTTTTGAGAAGTATTCCTTAACCTACACCTACCCTACACCTACCCTACACCAACCCTACACCAACCCTACACCTACCCCTACACCTACCCTACACCTACCCTACACCTGGCCTACACCTACCCTACACCTACCCTACACCTACCCTACACCTACCCTACACCTACCCTACACCTACCCTACACCTACCTTACACCTACCCTACACCTACCCTACACCTACCCTACACCTAACCTACACCTACCCTACACCTACCCTACACCTACCCTACACCTACCCTACACCTACCCTACACCTACCCTACACCTACCCTACACCTACCCTACACCTACCCTACACATACCCTACACCTACCCTACACCTACCCTACACCTACCCTACACCTACCCTACACATTGTTCCAAAAAACATAACCCTAATGTTTGCTTGTCGTCGCCAGGCACTGAGTTTCGCTTCACCCACTCAACCTTCGTTACGCTACGGAGGTCGCCGGCTCGCTTCGCTCGCCACCTCCCCCCTACGCTGCACTCGGTCTCGCAGGTTCGCTCCACTCGGGATCCCTACGCTGCCTTGTCCACTCCCACCGGACAGGTTTCGACGACCGATATAAGGTAGGGGAGGTTGGGGAGAGGAGGGATGAAGGGAGGGAGATTGGGGAGTTTTGAAAAATGATTCCGACTCAAGCATTGCCCCTTTATATGAATCTGAAAAAAGAAATGTTCCAAGTCTCTCAACTTCCGAGATCCGCTTAAAGGGGGGGAGAAGGGGGGCGAGGGGGTCAACTTTGAAAAATGGTTTTTACTTTTCCGAGCCTCCTCTAAACGAATCCGTAAAAAAAACAACAAAAAAGATTCGCCAAAACGGGGGGGGGAGGGGGGAGAAGGGGGGCAAAGGGGTCAACTTTGAAAAATGGTTTGTTTGTGACTATAGCATTGCCCCTTTATATGAATCTGAAAAAAGAAATGTTCCAAGTCTCTCAACTTCCGAGATCCGCTTAAAGGGGTGGAGAAGGGGGGCGAGGGGGTCATTTTTGAAAAATGGTTTTTACTTTTCCCAGCCTCCTCTAAACGATTCCGTAAAAAAAACAGAATACGGGTACCTTAGTTTCCGAGATACGATAGAGGGGGGGAGGAGGGGGGAGGAAAAGGGGAGGTATGGGACTTTTCCCTTACTCGCGAGAGTTACTTGTTTACGAATCTGTCAAAATATACCCACCTCCCCCTCCACCATCTGGGAGAACAATTATGTCAATGAGTGAGTCAGTGAGTCAGTGGTAATGCAGTTTTATATAATATTTAAACTAGTATTTGCTTGGTGCGCGAGCTGCAAGCAGCTCGCGGCTTTGTCGTGTTTTTGAGAAGTATTCCTTAACCTACCCTACACCTAACCTACACCTACCCTACACCTACCCTACACCTACCCTACACCTACCCTACACCTACCCTACACCTACCCTACACCTACCCTACACCTACCCTACACCTACCCTACACCTACCCTACACCTACCCTACACCTACCCTACACCTACCCTACACCTACCCAACACCTACCCTACACCTACCCTACCCCTACCCTACACCTACCCTACACCTACCCTACACCTACCCTACACCTACCCTACACCTACCCTACACCTACCCTACACCTACCCTACACCTACCCTACACCTACCCTACACCTACCCTACACCTACCCTACACCTACCCTACACCTACCCTACTCCTACCCTACACCTACCCTACACCTACCCTACACCTACCCTACACCTACCCTACACCTACCCTACACCTACCCTACACCTACCCTACACCTACCCTACACCTACCCTACACCTACCCTACACCTACCCTACACCTACCCTACACCTACCCTACACCTACCCAACACCTACCCTACACCTACCCTACCCCTACCCTACACCTACCCTACACCTACCCTACACCTACCCTACACCTACCCTACACCTACCCTACACCTACCCTACACCTACCCTACACCTACCCTACACCTACCCTACACCTACCCTACACCTACCCTACACCTACCCTACACCTACCCTACACCTACCCTACACCTACCCTACACTTTGTTCCAAAAAACATAACCCTAATGTTTGCTTGTCGTCGCCAGGCACTGAGTTTCGCTTCACCCACTCAACCTTCGTTACGCTACGGAGGTCGCCGGCTCGCTTCGCTCGCCACCTCCCCCCTGCGCTGCACTCGGTCTCGTAGGTTCGCTCCACTCGGGATCCCTACGCTGAATCCGTAAAAAAAAACAAAAAAAAAAGATTCGCCAAAACGGGGGGGGGGGCAAAGGGGGGCGAGGGGGTCAACTTTGAAAAATGGTTTGTTTGTGACTATAGCATTGCCCCTTTATATGAATCTGAAAAAAGAAATGTTCCAAGTCTCTCAACTTCCGAGATCCGCTTAGAGGGGGGGAGAAGGGGGGCGAGGGGGACAACTTTTAAAAATGGTTTTTACTTTTCCGAGCCTCCTCTAAACGAATCCGTAAAAAAAAACAAAAAAAAAGATTAGCCAAAACGGGGGGGGAGGGGGGAGAAGGGGGGCAAGGGGGTCAACTTTGAAAAATGGTTTGTTTGTGACTATAGCATTGCCCCTTTATATGAATCTGAAAAAAGAAATGTTCCAAGTCTCTCAACTTCCGAGATCCACTTAAAGGGGGGGAGAAGGGGGGCGAGGGGGTCAACTTTGAAAAATGGTCTTTACTTTTCCGAGCCTCCTCTAAACGAATCCGTAAAAAACAAAAAATACGGGTATCTTAGTTTCCGAGATACGATAGAGGGGGGGAGGAGGGGGGGGGAAAAGGGGAGGTTTGGGACTTTTCCCATACTCACGGGAGTTACTTGTTTACGAATGTGTCAAAATATACCCACCTCCCCATCCACCATCTGGGAGAACAATTATGTCAATGAGTGAGTCAGTGAGTGAGTCAGTCAGTGGTAATGCAGTTTTATATATTATAACTAGTATTTGCTTGGTGCGCGAGCTGCAAGCAGCTCGCGTGTTGTTGTCCCTACACCCGCGTGTTGTTGTCCCTACACCTACCCTACACCTACCCTACACCTACCCTACACCTACCCTACACCTACCCTACACCTACCCTACACCTACCCTACACCTACCCTACACCTACCCTACACCTACCCTACACCTACCCTACACCTACCCTACACCTACCCTACACCTACCCTACACCTACCCTACACCTACCCTACACCTACCCTACACCTACCCTACACCTACCCTACACCTACCCTACACCTACCCTACACCTACCCTACACCTACCCTACACCTACCCTACACCTACCCTACACCTACCCTACACCTACCCTACACCTACCCTACACCTACCCTACACCTACCCTACACCTACCCTACACCTACCCTACACCTACCCTACACCTACCCTACACCTACCCTACACCTACCCTACACCTACCCTACACCTACCCTACACCTACCCTACACCTACCCTACACCTACCCTACACCTACCCTACACCTACCCTACACCTACCCTACACCTACCCTACACCTACCCTACACCTACCCTACACCTACCCTACACTTTGTTCCAAAAAACATAACCCTAATGTTTGCTTGTCGTCGCCAGGCACTGAGTTTCGCTCCACTCGGGATCCCTACGCTGAATCCGTAAAAAAAACAAAAAAAAAAAGATTCGCCAAAACGGGGGGGAGGGGGGAGAAGGGGGGCAAAAGGGGCAACTTTGAAAAATGGTTTGTTTGTGACTATAGCATTGCCCCTTTATATGAATCTGAAAAAAGAAATGTTCCAAGTCTCTCAACTTCCGAGATCCGCTTAAATGGGGGGAGAAGGGAGGCGAGGGGGTCAACTTTGAAAAATGGTTTTTACTTTACCGAGCCTTCTCTAAACGATTCCGTAAAAAAAACAAAAAAAAAAGATTAGCCAAAACGGGGGGGGAGGGGGGAGAAGGGGGGCAAGGGGGTCAACTTTGAAAAATGGTTTGTTTGTGACTATAGCATTGCCCCTTTATATGAATCTGAAAAAAGAAATGTTCCAAATGTTCCAACTTTCGAGATCCGCTTAAAGGGGGGGAGAAGGGGGGCGAGGGGGTCAAATTTGAAAAATGGTTTTTACTTTTCCGAGCCTCCTCTAAACGAATCCGTAAAAAACAAAAAATACGGGTACCTTAGTTTCCGAGATACGATAGAGGGGGGGAAGAGGGGGGAGGAAAAGGGGAGGTTTGGGACTTTTCCCATACTCACGGGAGTTACTTGTTTACGAATCTGTCAAAATATACCCACCTCCCCATCCACCATCTGGGAGAACAATTATGTCAATGAGTCAGTGAGTGAGTGGTAATGCAGTTTTATATAGTATAACTAGTATTCGCTTGGTGCGCGAGCTGCAAGCAGCTCGCGTGTTGTTGTCCCTACACCTACCCTACACACCTACCATACACCTACCCTACACACCTACCCTACACCTACCCTACACCTACCCTACACCTACCCTACACCTACCCTACACCTACCCTACACCTACCCTACACCTACCCTACACCTACCCCACACCTACCCTACACCTACCCTACACCTACCCTACACCTACCCTACACCTACCCTACACCTACCCTACACCTACCCTACACCTACCCTACACCTACCCTACACCTACCCTACACCTACCCTACACCTACCCTACACCTACCCTACACCTACCCTACACCTACCCTACACCTACCCTACACCTACCCTACACCTACCGTACACCTACCCTACACCTACCCTACACCTACCCTACACCTACCCTACACCTACCCTACACCTACCCTACACCTACCCTACACCTACCCTACACCTACCCTACAAATACCCTACACCTACCCTACACCTACCCTACACCTACCCTACACCTACCCTACACCTACCCTACACCTACCCTACACCTACCCTACACCTACCCTACACCTACCCTACACCTACCCTACACCTACCCTACACCTACCCTACACCTACCCTACACCTACCCTACACCTACCCTACACCTACCCTACACCTACCCTACACCTACCCTACACCTACCCTACACCTACCCTACACCTACCCTACACCTACCCTACACCTACCCTACACCTACCCTACACCTACCCTACACCTACCCTACACCTACCCTACACCTACCCTACACCTACCCTACACCTACCCTACACCTACCCTACACCTACCCTACACTTTGTTCCAAAAAACATAACCCTAATGTTTGCTTGTCGTCGCCAGGCACTGAGTTTCGCTTCACCCACTCAACCTTCGTTACGCTACGGAGGTCGCCGGCTGGCTTCGCTCGCCACCTCCCCCCTGCGCTGCACTCGGTCTCGTAGGTTCGCTCCACTCGGGATCCCTACGCTGAATCCGTAAAAAAAACAAAAAAAAAAGATTCGCCAAAACGGGGGGGGAAAGGGGGGCGAGGGGGTCAACTTTGAAAAATGGTTTTTACTTTTCCGAGCCTCCTCTAAACGAATCCGTAAAAAAAACACGAAAAAAAGATTCGCCAAAACGGGGGGGGGGAGGGGGAGAAGGGGGGCAAGGGGGTCAACTTTGAAAAATGGTTTGTTTGTGACTATAGCATTGCCCCTTTATATGAATCTGAAAAAAGAAATGTTCCAAGTCTCTCAACTTCCGAGATCCGCTTAAAGGGGGGGAGAAGGGGGGCGAGGGGGTCAACTTTGAAAAATGGTTTTTACTTTTCCGAGCCTCTTCTAAACGATTCCGTAAAAAAAAACTGAAAAAAAAAGATTCGCCAAAACGGGGGGGGGGGGAGGGGGGAGAAGGGGGGCAAGGGGGTCAACTTTGAAAACTGGTTCGTTTGTGACTATAGCATTGCCCCTTTATATGAATCTGAAAAAAGAAATGTTCCAAGTCTCTCAACTTCCGAGATCCGCTTAAAGGGGGGGAGAAGGGGGGCGAGGGGGTCAACTTTGATTAATGGTTTTTACTTTTCCTAGCCTCCTCTAAACGATTCCGTAAAAAAAAACAAAAAAAAAAGATTCGCCAAAACGGGGGGGGGGGAGGAGAAGGGGGGCAAGGGGGTCAACTTTGAAAAATGGTTTGTTTGTGACTAAAGCATTGCCCCTTTATATGAATATGAAAAAAGAAATGTTCCAAATGTTCCAACTTTCGAGATCCGCTTAAAGGGGGGGAGAAGGGGGGCGAGGGGGTCAACTTTGAAAAATGGTTTTTACTTTTCCGAGCCTCCTCTAAACGAATCCGTAAAAAACAAAAAATACGGGTATCTTAGTTTCCGAGAAACGATAGAGGGGGGGAGGAGGGGGGGGGGAAAGGGGAGGTTTGGCACTTTTCCCATACTCACGGGAGTTACTTGTTTACGAATCTGTCAAAATATACCCACCTCCCCATCCACCATCTGGGAGAACAATTATGTCAATGAGTGAGTGAGTGAGTCAGTCAGTCAGTGGTAATGCAGTTTTATATATTATAACTAGTATTCGCTTGGTGCGCGAGCTGCAAGCAGCTCGCGTGTTGTTGTCTACACCTACCCTACACACCTACCCTACACACCTACCCTACACCTACTCTACACCTACCCTACACCTACCCTACACCTACCCTACACCTACCCTACACCTACCCTACACCTACCCTACACCTACCCTACACCTACCCTACACCTACCCTACACCTACCCTACACCTACCCTACACCTACCCTACACCTACCCTACACCTACCCTACACCTACCCTACACCTACCCTACACCTACCCTACACCTACCCTACACCTACCCTACACCTACCCTACACCTACCCTACACCTACCCAACACCTACCCTACACCTACCCTACACCTACCCTACACCTACCCTACACCTACCCTACACCTACCCTACACCTACCCTACACCTACCCTACACCTACCCTACACCTACCCTACACCTACCCTACACCTACCCTACACCTACCCTACACCTACCCTACACCTACCCTACACCTACCCTACACCTACCCTAAACTTTGTTCCAAAAAACATAACCCTAATGTTTGATTGTCGTCGCCAGGCACTGAGTTTCGCTTCACCCACTCAACCTTCGTTACGCTACGGAGGTCGCCGGCTCGCTTCGCTCGCCACCTCCCCCCTGCGCTGCACTCGGTCTCGTAGGTTCGCTCCACTCGGGATCCCTACGCTGAAACCGTAAAAAAAAACCAAAAAAAAGATTCGCCGTAACGGGGGGGGAAGGGGGGCGATGGGGGGCAAGGGGGTCAACTTTGAAAAATGGTTTTTACTTTTCCGAGCCTCCTCTAAACGAATCCGTAAAAAAAACTGAAAAAAAAAGATTCGCCAAAACGGGGGGGGGGGGGGGGGAGGAAGGGGGGCAAGGGGGTCAACTTTGAAAACTGGTTCGTTTGTGACTATAGCATTGCCCCTTTATGTGAATCTGAAAAAAGAAATGTTCCAAATGTTCCAACTTTCGAGATCCGCTTAAAGGGGGTGAGAAAGGGGACGAGGGGGTCAACTTTGAAAAATGCTTTTTACTTTTCCGAGCCTCCTCTAAACGAATCCGTAAAAAACAAAAAATACGGGTACCTTAGTTTCCGAGAAACGATAGAGGGGGGGAGGAGGGGGGGGGAAAAGGGGAGGTTTGGCACTTTTCCCATACTCACGGGAGTTACTTGTTTACGAATCTGTGAAAATATACCCACCTCCCCCTACACCATCTGGGAGAACAATTATGTCAATGAGTGAGTGAGTCAGTGGTAATGCAGTTTTATATAATATAATAAAGAAAAAAGAGATCCGCTTAAAGGGAAGAAGGGGAGAAGGGGGGCGAGGGGGTCAACTCTGAAAAATGGTTTTTACTTTTCCGAGCCTCCTCTAAACGAATCCGTAAAAAAAACAAAAAAAAAAGATTCGCCAAAACGGGGGGGGAGGGGGGAGAAGGGGGGCAAGGGGTCAACTTTGAAAACTGGTTCGTTTGTGACTATAGCATTGCCCCTTTATATGAATCTGAAAAAAGAAATGTTCCAAGTCTCTCAACTTCCGAGATCCGCTTAAAGGGGGGGAGAAGGGGGGCGAGGGGGTCAAATTTGAAAAATGGTTTTTGCTTTTCCGAGCCTCCTCTAAACGAATCCGTAAAAAAAACATACTACGGGTACCTTAGTTTCCGAGATACGATAGAGGGGGGGAGGAGGGGGGAGGAAAAGGGGAGGTTTGGGACTTTTCCCAAACTCGCGAGAGTCACTTGTATATGAATCTGTCAAAATATACCCACCTCCCCATCCACCATCTGGGAGAACAATTATGTCAGTGAGTGGTAATCCAGCTTTATATAATATAACTAGTACTTGCTTGGTGCGCGAGCTGCAAGCAGCTCGCGTGTTGTTGTCCCTACACCTAACCTACACCTACCCTACACCTAACTTACACCTAACCTACACCTACCCTACACCTACCCTACACCTAACCTACACCTACCCTACACCTACCCTACACCTACCCTACACCTACCCTACACCTACCCTACACCTACCCTACACCTACCCTACACCTACCCTACACCTACCCTACACCTACCCTACACCTACCCTACACCTACCCTACACCTACCCTACACCTACCCTACACCTACCCTACACCTACCCTACACCTACCCTACACCTACCCTACACCTACCCTACACCTACCCTACACCTACCCTACACCTACCCTACACCTACCCTACACCTACCCTACACCTACCCTACACGTACCCTACACCTACCCTACACCTACCCTACACCTACCCTACACCTACCCTACACCTACCCTACACTTTGTTCCAAAAAACATAACCCTAATGTTTGCTTGTCGTCGTCAGGCACTGAGTTTCGCTTCACCCACTCAACCTTCGTTACGCTACGGAGGTCGCCGGCTCGCTTCGCTCGCCACCTCCCCCCTGCGCTGCACTCGGTCTCGTAGGTTCGCTCCACTCGGGATCCTTACGCTGAATCCGTAATAAAAACAAAAAAAAAGATTCGCCAGAACGGGGGGGGAGAAGGGGGGCAAGTGTGTCAACTTTGAAAAATGGTTTGTTTGTGACTATAGCATTGCCCCTTAATATGAACCTGAAAAAAGAAATGTTCCAAGTCTCTCAACTTCCAAGATCCGCTTAAAGGGGGGGAGAAGGGGGGCGAGGGGCTCAACTTTGAAAAATGGTTTTTACTTTTCCGAGCCTCCTCTAAACGATTCCGTAAAAAAAAATAAAAAAAAAGATTAGCCAAAACGGGGGGGGAGGGGGGAGAAGGGGGGCAAGGGGGTCAACTTTGAAAAATGGTTTGATTGTGACTATAGCATTGCCCCTTTATATGAATCTGAAAAAAGAAATGTTCCAAGTCTCTCAACTTCCGAGGTACGCTTAAAGGGGGGGAGAAGGGGGGCGAGGGGGTCAACTTTGAAAAATGGTCTTTACTTTTCCGAGCCTCCTCTAAACGAATCCGTAAAAAAACAGAATACGGGTACCATAGTTTCCGAGAAACGATAGAGGGGGGGAGGAGGGGGGGGGAAAAGGGGAGGTTTGGCACTTTTCCCATACTCGCGAGAGTTACTTGTTTACGAATCTGTCAAAATATACCCACCTCCCCCTTCACCATCTGGGAGAACAATTATGTCAGTGAGTGAGTCAGTGGTAATGCAGTTTTATATAATATAATAATAATTTTAAAAAAAACTTGAGAGGTGTCAAGGGACACCTGGATGGAACGAAGTTCCTTTAGTATGTATATTCTAATCTGTTGTCAGATGTGGCCTATCTCCGCCCGTTTCCGAGATACAATTTTATTTCTTAAATTAATGTTTTTCCAAAAAAATTAATGAAAACTTTATGTTGCTCCATGTAAAACACTGGTGCTTAGCTGAATCCGGTAAGACAGGAAACCGACCCCAATATAGTTGGGAAAAAGGCTAGGCAGATGATGATGAATTCCAGCTGATGGCGACAGATGGTGACTGTTAACAAATGTGGATTTTACAATTTGAATAGTTGGTTCGGTCGTTCGTATATTTTCGATCTCACCTAAAAATGTTTTAAAATTATTTTATGAAATGGATTTCGAGTAAATGTGAGCGGGTGAGGGGGGGAGGGGTTTGTTGCACGATTTTATGGACTTTTCATAGTGATATTTTAGAATGGGGTAAAACATAATTACGGGGGGGAAGGTGAACTCTCTCGACTTCGTTAACACAACAGCGTATAGGTTAGAACACGCACAAAACACGCGCACGCCGCACGGCTTACAACTATAGCTAAAAGTGTCGTTACAACTTTTCGTTAGATTTTTTTCCGTCTAGCCCCCTTTCGAAACGCGCGATAAGGAACTTCGTTCCAATATGTTGTTAATTAAAAAAAAACCGGCCAAGTGCGAGTCGGACTCGCGCACGAAGGGTTCCGTACCATTATCGCAAAAACGGCAAAAAAATCACGTTTGTTGTATGGGAGCCCCACTTAAATATTAATTTTATTCTGAATTTAGTATTTTTTGTTATAGCGGCAACAGAAATACATCATCTGTGAAAATTTCAGCTGTCTAGCTGTCACGGTTCATTAGACAGACGACGACAGACGGACAGACAGACCGTCAGATCGCGGAGTCTCAGTAATAGGGTCCCGTTTTTACCCTTTGGGTACGGCACCCTAAAAAAGGTTATTAATTCAAAACGTGTGTATGTAATATTGTTGGAATTGCACAATACTCACATAATATATGTTAATCTATGTGGGCTTCTGATTCTGAACACGTGTACCAAATTTCATTCGTGTTCGTATGTATGTATGTTTGTCCACGCATTTGACCGAAACTCGCCGAAAATTACTTTCGTTTCGGAAATCGGTGTCTTTACCTCCTATATTTTTGTCATTTTGCGACACCGACTTCCGAACCGAAAGTTATTTACTTTTTAGTGTCTTTGGAAGTCGGATTATTCTTTGTGAAAAAGATTTTTTTTATACAAAAATTATAAAATTAACTAAATACAATTGGATTAAAACGACTTTTTATTTAATAGTTGTGGATAAAAAAATAAAAAAATTGAATATCGAATAATTTAAACTGCTTTCTTCTTGTCTAGTGTCTACTGTCCTTTAAATATTACAGTTTTAGTTAAAATTCTGTGATCTTCTGTGAAGACATTCTCCAAACCGTGTTCAAATATATCGGCAAAAACGTTCGTAGGTAATAGAAGATTGCTTACTACTTATTAAAATCATATTAGTCATGTGTTTCGGCAATCCTAACATTCTTGTTCCATTTTTTTTGTGTAGATTCTCATCATCATCAGTATCTGATTTGGGTGTAGATTCTCATAATCATGAGTATCCTGAAATAATGAAAGCTTAGTATAAAATACTATCGGGCTTCGAACTCATTAAGCCTCTATCTGTAGACATAAGTAAAAAAAAACACTGATATGCAACACATTACAATACAATAACATACAAAATGTCTGAAAACAACAAAGAAAACTAACTTGTTGTAAGTAAAACAATTGGTAAAGGTTAACACGTTCACAACAGTCCCCATAAAAACCTTTTAGTTCACCCCTAAAGTCTTCAAGAAAAACAACTAGACACAAGAAAATCATTATTTTTCTCGATGCTTTAGGGCACAGGGGGACTGTGAACGTTTTGAGACAGGCGAAAATTAACGCGAATTGACCACTAAAGGAGCGCACGTGAAGATGGCTTTACTTTCCAATAATAGAGATGGAATGGCGCTATATAGGTTTAAGCCTTCTTCATTTATCGCTACTTATAAAGCAGTCGTCCGTAAAATGTTTAGAACATATTCGGCTATGCTTAGTGCAATAATTTCTGGCTCTTGGAATTACTTTACACCAATTTTCTTTCTCATTTGGTGGCATACTGAAAAAGAAAATGATACCTTCTCCAATTTATGGGCATAAAATTATCGTATCGATAAAAAAGTATCTACATCACTAGCTTAACATAATCTCAAATTAACAAATTATTTTTTTGAAAATTAATTTGCTATTATAACATAATCATCATCATCATCAATACATATAATAAATCTGTAGAAAAATATTTTTTGTACATAGAAACAAATTCCAAAAAAAATAGCCAGGGTGTTAAAGGATAACCAACAAAACCTGTTCGAAGCAATTATTGCAATCGACCACATTTGCTGACCTAGCAATACAATACGGTTGCACTAAATGCGCCGCGAGCTCAGTGCACTACGGACAGCAAGCGGGTGCTTTTCATTCATTTTCATCATTTTCCCATTTTAGCCATAGCTTAGCTTAAAAGTTACTTTGTTAGCTCTCTAAAATAAACCTTTAAAAGTTCTTTGAGTGTTTAACTTAGTAGCGTAGCGAATCCCACCAGGTACCATTTAGGTCGCGCCCCTACATTTTGGTCCTTCGAGCCTCTAGCAAGGACTTCGCGGTCGGACTTTAGTTTTTCGGGACTGACGGATCGTGAAGTGAACTTGAAAAGAACTAGTGACACCTTGTATTGCAGTGTCTCTTAGCTTAGCAGTGACTGTGGTGGTAACCTTAGCAGCGAGACTTTAGGAGTGACTTTAGCGGCAGTGCACAATATATTCTCTCAGCGGTATCAGCAACAGCGGTTCTCGGGGAGTACCGTTCCAGCAGCAGTGAGTTCACAGCTCACACTAGCGACACCAGCGGATCTCTGACGTGGGGAGCAACCCTCGTTAGATTAGCAGCGGCAAAGGATTCTTCCAAGTAAGATCGTTCAATTTTCTTACACAAAGCAGCGAGATACGCTTACTCTTAAACCAAATCTACTCGAGACTAAATTAACTCCCATAAATCGTTTAATTAGTAATCTAACGCCACCTATCCAAAATTTACAAGACTACAAGGTCAACGAAGATTCCACACCGATAAAAGATTCTTTAAAGCATCTCGGTGAACAAATTAAAGCGATGAAGGAATCAGCCCAACAGTCAGAGGTTTTATCGACACATGACATACATCAGTATGCATTGTCATATGGCCTATTAGTAGCAGCTGTTGTTGCGGTCCTGTGGTTCCTGAGGAGGAGGTGTCAGCGGGCCGGTGATCCGACCACCCAAGAGCGGCACGCGAGCGTACCAGCGAGTGTGAGTGTGTGCATAAATCAATCTGAGCAAGATCAAAGCTCTAGTGCAAGTGCGCGAAACCAACCCCTGCCCGAGCAAGGGCCATGTGTCAATGAAAGTGCGCGCGTGGCTTATTTTTCTAAACGGTGCTCTAGTTTGCGTACAAAGAGGCGAGACACGTCGACGTCTCCCCTACCTAAAAGGCAATCGGTTTTCTCGATTGATGACTCAACCGATTGAGCATATATGTCTAGCTATAAGATCATGTTATGATTGTTCCTTCACCTTGTCAATCATCTCTCATCTTCTATTGTCTTAACTCCCTAGCGTTTAAGCTCACACTCACGTAACTCTTTAATTTTGTATAAGCTTATCTCATTAACTCATCTCTTCCCCTCGGGAGCATGTTCGAAGCAATTATTGCAATCGACCACATTTGCTGACCTAGCAATACAATACGGTTGCACTAAATGCGCCGCGAGCTCAGTGCACTACGGACAGCAAGCGGGTGCTGTCATTTTCATCATATTCCCATTTTAGCCATAGCTTAGCTTAAAAGTTACTTTGTTAGCTCTCTAAAATAAACCTTTAAAAGTTCTTTGAGTGTTTAACTTAGTAGCGTAGCGAATCCCACCAGGTACCATTTAGGTCGCGCCCCTACAAAACCTATTTCCGGCATTTTTGGAATTTTTGTCTGTTTATCTGTTTGTCTGTTTATTTGTGCACGCATCACGTGGAATGTACGAAACCAATGTAAAAAACATTTATACATAAAAGTTTTGTGTAATTGTGCGTAACTTGCAGAATTACTTAGTTTTTGATTCATCGCAATCGGTTCACTCTATCAAAAGTTAGATAAATTTAAATTGTTCATCATTCAAAGCGTTTTATCACAACACACGCAATTCAGATACTCGGACAGTTGAACTCGATATTCGATAGATGGCGTTGTGCATTTGAAGTGATTTTATGAATCTCGGTGTTAAGATTCTCCAAGAAAAATTGATGACTATAGAAACAAAAATGTTGGGTAGGTAAGTAGGGTAGGCAGGAAGGTAAGGAGGGTAGGGGTAGGATTGGCAGACAGATGACGGGAGCGAAGCCGCGGGCAGAGCTAGTTTGTAATAAAGATAGTTTGAAGGTATCATTATTAATCTAATATGTATGTTATAAGTGATCACATCCAAATATTTCGCGTGATTTTATATGAAAACTGAAAAAAAAACACTTACCGATGAAAGCTTAAAAATTCATTGTTTTCTTTCCATGACGAATGTGATTTACACGATAACAAAAAACAGGCCATGTTAACAGCTTATTGATCTGTCCTTTGCACCTTTTTTTTTACAAAATTATGCAAAAAATCTGTTAGATTTTAATAAAACAATGACCGTATGACACGTACTTACTTTCACGACGTAATATACGACTAAACCAAATAGTTTGTACGGTTAACCGTGTACTAAGCAACAATTGTGCTTTTTTAATTGATCGTATAATAAGAGACCAAGTGTGACCGTTTGACAATTTCGGAAAGTCCATTTAGCTTTAAGAATAGATAAATTCATATGTGTTTGGCTCTTTTAAGTGTACAATCTGCGTCATAAGAGAGAAGAGCTTAGATATGTCGTAATTTGTACCTAATTTGTAGAGATAAACTACGATAACATGGCGCGCCCCTACAAAATTCAAAACGTTTGAAAGTATTTGAGAAAGTATTTACAATGCACCAACAAGATTCACAACGCATGTGTGCGTAATGAGACGGCCGTCAAACAAAAACAAATCCACGGATTTGTTGCTCGACTAGTCACGCTCTAATCGCTCATTATTTATTTATTTATTATATACTTTATTGTACACCACTTAAATAATTACAGGACAAAAAACATTTTTAAAGATAAGTGTACAATGGGCGGTCTTATCGCACAGGGCAATCTCTTCCAGACAACCTTTGGATGGACTGAACGAGAGGAGACTATCTTAAATAATATTACTTAGATATTACATAAAATACATACATACAGATAAAATATTATACTAATAAATATCAAATATAGAGCAGAGAAAGGAGAAGAATAGTTACAGAGAAAGGAAATGCTCCTTCACCATTTTTTTAAATGTAGGTAATGTTTGCGCACGTCTTACCTCAATAGGTAATGCATTCCACAAACGAGCTGCTTGAACCGTGAAAGATTTGTCGAAGAACGATGTGGAATGCATACGAATGCTTAATTTTAGGTTTTCCGATGATCTCAAGGACCGAGAATGTGTGTCACAGAGGAACTGAAAGCGTTCTTTAAGATAAAAAGGACTAGAAGGATTAAAGAGCACATTATATAGCAATGAAAGTATGTGGGCATTCCGGCGAAGGCGAATAGGAAGCCATTTGAGCTTGGTTCGGAATTCAGAAACATGGTCATACTTGCGCAAGCCAAATATGAACCTGATGCAGAGATTTTGAAGTCGCTCAAGCTTGTCCAATTGGTCTTGGGTGAGATCGAGATAGCTGGCATCAGCATAGTCCAGGATAGGGAGAAGAAGAGATTGTGCTATCGCAATTTTAGTGGTGATAGGAAGAAAGTTACGAAGGCGTCTCAGGGAGCCCGCAGACGCAAACAGTTTACGACTGACCTCCTGCAATTGTTTGGTCCAGGAAAGGGTGCTATCGATATAAATCCCCAGGTATATTATTATTAGTAATGGCGCTGCACTGACGTATTCTATGAAAACGACACGTGCGTTGTCTTGGGCGCTCGGCAACTTATGATTAGTTGACCAACAAATCTGGTAATAAGTGAGATATTACGAGTACTGATTGCAAAAAAACTATGAATTAATTTTATTGTGTTCAAATATTGAAATGTAATTTACTCTATATCTTGCATGTTTAATGTTTTCAATAAAATGAAACCTTTATAATGTATTTAGTTATTTTTAGTGACTAAGACATCAAAATCATTTACAAAAATACGTAATCATAATTTATTTTTTATTATAAGAAAGTTTATAATATGTTACGAGCCAAGTGATAACAAAGGCATTATTCATACTGCCCGGGCATTAATAATAATATCCTCATTAATCAATTGGCCCACAACATTAATAAAACATAAATCAAACAAACTTAAATCTTATTGATCTCTATTGGCACTGGAACTAAAATTTTCTTCATCGCTGTCAAAGAAGCTTGATGTGTCATTTTCAGAATCGGATTCTCACGTGAATAATAAATTCTTGCTCGTCGTCGTAGTTTTTCCAGTATTTGGATCCAGTCTCCTCCACATGTCTGCAAGTGTTGGTCCACATCGTGCAATCGATCATGTCTAGACGTTCATGAAGTAATTTCATGATGGATGTGTAGTTTTGGTCTACATTTTTGTTTGCGACATAGTTTTTTAACACTCCCCAAATTTTCTCAATCGGGTTTAAGTCGGGATGATATGGAGGAAGTCTTAAAATATCGCAATTATATTTTTTTGCTTCGCCATCAACGGCGTAATTTCTAGAATTATCTTTATTTTTTAGAATGAGATCATAGAGTTCGATTTTCTTCATGTCTTCCTCGAAGTCGATGTGTTTATTCACCAGCCAATTTTTCATGGCTGCTTTGTTGCTGTTGGAGGTGGGAACTTTTTCTGTAAATGTGTTATGGTAGGAGGCGTTATCCATAACAATTACGGACTTTTCTGGTAGGTTAGGCAGTAGTTGTGTTATGAACCACTTCTTGTAATTGTCATGGTTCATATTGTCGTGGTAGTCGCCTGTCTTCGAACTGGCCTTGTAAATTAAACAAGCATTGGGGACAAAACCATTTCTTCCACCAGCGTAGACTATTATGACGCGTAACCCTTTAGAATTTTTTTTCTTTGCTACAGTTCCTTGTTGAGTACCCCATGACTTATTTTGTACATGTGTGGTATGAATGTAGCTTTCGTCAGTATAAACAATATTCCTCCCTTCTTCTCTAAATTTCTTCAATTGTTTTAAATATTTATAGCGAAGGAACTGCACATCATATTTTTCAACAAGTGCTTGACGATTGTCTTCAGTAGTTTTCCACTCATAACCTAAATCAAGAAGCGCCGTAATGTCTCCAAACATCCGTCAAAATTTATCTTTTCAGTAAGCACCCTTTTCAGAGCTTTTAATGTTGGATATTGTTTATACTCTCTATGAAAGTTACTGACAGTACGCCTTATTACTCCCTTGTCAAATTCATCAATGTTACGCTTTAAACGTTTGCGAGGATTTTTGTTTTTACGCGGTGAACTCATTTGTGTGCCAGTTGCATCACATTTTGCTTTTTCTTTGAGAATTCTTGTTACAGTCCTTTCACTAACCCCCACAGCTCTTGAAGTTCTCCATCTAGCGTCTGTCAAGCGCTCCACTCCATTTTCAGCCTCGTACTTCATATTTTGGTATACTGTAGCTATCACTTCTCGTGCCTAAAATATATAGAAAAGATTTTACATTAATTAATTAATAGACATAAAAGTCAATCAAAACATTACATAAACTTATTTCACAAACAAACAAAATTACCTGACTCCGCATCATTTTTTTTCTTGAATTTTCCTTGACTTAGGGCCCTCGCCCACGGGCGACTATTTGTAGCGATGCAGTCGCGATGCTCTCGCGCGTAGCATCGATACAGACGCGAAGCAGTCGCTAGCTGTGTGCCCGCGCCCACGGGACCAGATTCGGTCGCGATGCAAACGCGATTCGGTCGCGATGCAAACGCGATTCGGTCGCGATGCAAACGCGATTCGGTTGCGATGCAGTTACGATACAAAAATACCTTGGATCAGTACAGTTGCAAGATGGACTCCGTTGAGGCAACGTTAGTCACGTTGTCTTTGGTGCTGCTTTTACGTAAGCAGCCGAAGCGTAGGCAACGGAAGCAGCGTCAATATTGGATGCATCCATTTAATACCCAGAGATTACTTTGTGGACATCATGTAACAACATTCAAACAACTCAAAAATTATGATCTTAAATTCAAAAGTTGTTATAGAATGTCATATTCGACGTTTTGTGAATTGCTTTCCATTGTAAAACCAGAGTTGACACGCAGAAATACAATGATGAGACAATGTATATCAGCTGAAGAACGACTAACCATAACTTTAAGGTAAGAAAAACCAAATATTATATTAATTATCTTTTAATGGTTCATTCAATGGCACAGTGGTACTGAAAGTTGTATGTAATATGTTGTGTTGTCCACATTTAAAAAAAAAATCTTAAACAGGTTTGTAATTTCTTAATTTTTACGTTACGGTGAATATAGATTTGTGATAATAGAATCTTGTGTAGAATCATCATTAATATAATTATATTCATCATCATTATATTGCAACGAAGCTGCAGTATTGATGTTGGTACTAGCAGGCGTTGGCAGCGTGTTGTTGTTACTTATTAGTTGCGATTGCGACACGCTACTTTCAGTACTTGTACGAGCTGTTGTGTCGTAGCTTTGATATCCAGACTGATATCCATAGTGACTGACGTATGCAGACGTCTGTGCCCTATTGTTATATTTTCGAAGCAAATTTATCATTTCGGCTTTTGCATCGAGTTTATATTCTTCCTTTATGGAATGAAAATGTGGAAAAAGAGAAAGTAAAAAATGTTGATCTGGATGTTGAATGGTTGGCGTGACTTTGTTCAATTTTTCAGTCAGAATTTCGTATAATTTGTTTTGTGCATCATCACTTGTTTTAAGCTTCTTTGATTTTGGCATTACAAAAGATTCCAAACAATCTTCGGAGTCGGTTCCCTCAGTAACTGTAGGTCGACTTGGCGGTCTGATTTCGGTCAAAGGTTGTAAAAATGACAATAATTTATAGTACACATATTGTTTTCTCGGTTTAGCCCCGGACCCACTAGAACAGTTTTTTTCCTTTGCCCGTTCTCTGTTGTAGGAATCTTTTAAACTTTTCCATTTTTTCTGGAGTTCCACAGCTGAAAAAATATATACAAGTTTAATCAACAGGACCTCATTTGATGAAAGTAACAAACTACAACTGTAAAGTGCCAACACAGTTATATCAGCCAATCGCGTTGCAGGACCGCACGACGTGATTGGCTGATATGACAGTATTGCCACTTTACACTTGTAGTTTTGTAGCATGTAACTTTCGTGAAATTAGACCCAGGCCATAAATATAATGTAATCTTTAGTAATTTATATTCTTTTTCAGGTACTTAGCAACTGGATGTAATTTCACAGATCTTCATATAGATTTTAAATGTGGACATACTACTGCACGTAGAATTGTTAAAGAAACCGTAGAAGTAATATGGAATAAATTAAAAGTCATATCCATGCCAGAACCAACAGAAGAATCACATTTAAAAACCGCTGAAGGGTTTATGAAACATGCAAATTTTCCTAACATAATTGGAGCAATAGATGGAAAACATATAAGAATTATAAAACCATGTCATACCGGCTCAGAATATTACAATTACAAACATTTTTTTTCCATCGTGTTGCTAGCAATATGTGACGCTAATTATAATTTCATAGCTATCGATGTCGGATGCTATGGAAAGAGCTCCGATTCAACAATACATGACAGCAGCGAATGGGTTAAAAAAATACGAGAAGGTAATTTTAAAATACCTCAACCGAGACCTATATGTAACAATGGAATACCTATACCGTTTTCATTTATTGGCGATGAAGGATTTGCCTTATCCGAACACTTGCAAAGACCATACGCTGGTAAACATTTACCACGAAATAAGAGAATATACAATTATCGCTTGACACGCGCAAGGCGTTATATTGAATGTACTTTTGGTATATTGAGTAACAAATTTAAAATTTTCAACAGGCCCATAAACGTTAATGTTGATTTTGCTACGAACATTGTTAAAGCGTGTTGCGTATTGCACAATTTCATACGTAAGCGAGATGGGTACCAATTTGATCACACTCTGAGTATAATTGGATTCCAAGATTCACCTGCCAGTGATAATTTACATTTAATTAGAAGACGAAGATCTGAACTAAGTGGTACTGCAATTCGAAATATATATACTGACTATTTCACCGGTGAAGGTTCTGTACCGTGGCAAGATTCAAAAATTTGAAAAAAGTAACCAATAAAATAACCAGCAAAGGAGATCATCTTGTTTATATTTTTACTATAGGTACTAATTATTATCTCCTAAACGCGTGAACCAATTGACATGATTTAAACGAATAAAATGGTTTTAGACCTAGACCTTTCATTTGACACCAAAATCGTTAAGATATCTCAACAAACAAAAAATCACATTTTCAAGTTGCTCTCGTAATTATCTAACATGTATGTGAAACGCGTACAAACAATTCTTTTAAAAACTATCTTATTAAACGTTCACAATTAGCGCAGTAGTATTGTATTCAATTTATGTAACGATTATTAAATAGGTAATGTTAATATTAATACTTACCGAAAATATGAAATTCCATCCTTTTTTAGCGTCCTGGATGTGTGATTTTTACAATGTTTAAACGAGCACGGCATGTTTACCGTCGGAACGTTCGAATGCTACTAGATTAAAAGCGCAACCCAAATGTTCGAGTGGGCGCTTATTCGGTGAGGACATTTTTTGTCACCGATTGTGTAGGTATCTAGTTTTTTATTAGTGATCGATGAGTTAAATAAATAAATAACTTACCACAATCATTCTTTTCTTTGTTGGTTTTTTCTCCAAATTCTGCATTAAATAATACATTTATCTCTTCCCATGCCTTCTTTTTTGCAATCTTATTCGAATACTCAGGAAGACGTGAGTCCCATATTACAGGACGCTCCTGAATTGCCATAATAAACGTTTCAGTGTCAAATGACTCCATTTTACGCCTGTGACGGACAATAGCATGCACTCTGGACCTGTCTGTGTTGCACGTTGCACTGATGCCGATTCCCAATCACGCGCCGCGCCACACTCCCTCCCCCCTCCGTTCTCTCTACCGATGTCGTCCGACGCGGTCGCGCGTTTGTATCGATACAATCGCGATGCAGTAGCGCGTTAGTAGCGCGACGCGGTCGCGCGTTTGTATTGATACAATCGCGATGCAGTAGCGCGTTGCAAATGCGACTAACACGCGTTAGAAGTGATGCAGTCGCGCGTTTGCTAAACGCGCGACTGCATCGCTACAAAAAGTCGCCGTGGGCGAGGGCCCTAACTTGTTTTGCAATCAGTACTTTCGTATTACTGAGCGACGTAGAATTAATAACTTGACTGTCTCAGACCGCTGCCGGCCTGCTACTAAAGACGAATACGTACAACTACATACAAACTCCTTCGTAAGGATGTCACTACACACATTGAAACAGTAATTTGGAGGGGCGCGCCATGTTATCGTAGTTTATCTTTACGCTCCCTCTATGCTTTAGTCATTGCTCTGAGGGTGGCACGTACTCTATAGTCTAGAAATAATGACACTAAGTACACGTTGTTATACAACAAAAAGGATCCAACCCACAAAATGACACTTTTGAGATAATGAAGTGTGAAGTTTAAGTTGTATTTGCTCTTTGATATTCTATTTTGTGATTTAGTTGATTTGGGATATAGTTGTAAAAAATGTAAGCGACCACGTCTCAGAGCCATATGTCATCACTGGCAATACACACTGGTCATACACTTTCGTTTTGAGACACTGTGGTAAGTTGGACGAGAAGATACCGCGCAACTGCCCGTACGCTGCCCAGCCAAGTCGGATTCGACGGTTGACCTCTTTCTCGAATCCCATAAAAGACATAGCCCATAGCCAATGTGCCCAATTTTTCAACATAATCTTAGTATAGTTGAAAATGGCTTTTAGCTAAAACGATCCAACCCTATTTTTAACCGACTTCGCAAAAAGGAGGAGGTTATCAATTGGATTGTATTTTTTTTTTATGTGTGTTACCTCAGAACTTTTTATTGGGTGAACCGATTTTAATGATTCTTTTTTTATTCTGGTGTTTGTCATGAGGAAAGCTGGTGTTTGTCATGAGGTTCCATTTAATTTTCACCAAGATTTGATGAAGAACTTCGGAGATGTGCATCAGAACTCTTCAATAAATGACGGCAAATCACTCGGGATAGCTGCAATCGCATATCTATTTATTCTTTATACCATTTCATAACATAACATCACACTGGTAAGCTTTAAAGGGGTACGCAGGTGTGAACAGTTCACCATGGTATACTCTCATGCCACCGGTTTTGTTTATTTAAGTTTCATGTTATTGGGTTAATTTATTCTGGCTTCACTTTGGGCGTTATAGGTAGCTAGGCTAGGTACCTATAACGCCCAAAGTTTTCCATTATGTACCACAACTAAACAGTGAAAAATAAAAAACTTTTTTACAAAAATTTCAACCGACTTCCAAACAAAAACACTACAAAGTGAAAAATAACTTCAATTTCGGAAGTCGGTGTCAAAAAACGAAGAAACGAAAACAGGAACACCATCTCTAAAAATATTTATTTATTCCTAATAAAAGTAACTACGTCCATTTGGCATTTAGTGTCATCATTTCTAGACTATACACGTCATGTCTAGCAGAAGTGGTGCGATGAATATATGGTGAACAAGTGTACCAAACTATTATCTCCTAACTCATAATATGACCTAGTTGGAAAATGTCCTAACTGGAAAATGACGTACATGGAATCTGACCTACTTGGAATCTGACGTCCATTGCCGCTTTCAAGTTAACACAAATGCTGCCCTTGGTTATGTCAACATGAAGCGAGAAAAGCTGGTGAAACGGTTTCGGTGCAATTTTGAATGTACCATCCCCATAATTTATGTCTGTATTTTTTATTAAATATCTTGCTGCTTGACTGCCAAACACAATGATTTTGTGTGCACGACCATCATCATTTAAAAAGAAATCTTTAACTAGACATTCAGGTATTTTAATATCTTCAATCTTGTCGCTTTTGCACCTATCCACACAAAGGATTTTTTTGCGATGTCTTTATAATGTATTCTTTTTGGTATTAAATGATGGTAATGAGTGATCTGATGATTTTGATGCATCGGAATCATTTTTATCAAAAAAAAATTACATTCATCTAAAAGTTTCTCGTGTCTATTCCGCTTAAAGTTTGGAGTACACGAGTGTTTGCCTTCTTTTATTATATTATTGTCTGTATTTAATGTAATAGACGTACTACAATCACGTTTGTTGCTACATCTCCAATTCGTATAATTCGATTTATTCCGCTTAGCGAAATTATACCAATGCCCAGCATGCAACAGAACAGTCCCATGTAGCGGGTCCTTCCCTCTTTTTTTTTTTGTCCACCTACTAAGACTAGCTTTGATTTTGTCCGACTCGGACCAGCAACATCCATTTTACAGATTAATCAAATTATTATTATTAAACGAAACGTTTCAAAATGTACAAAATAAATTTATGTGTGATATTGATGACATTCAATGCCAAAACTTGTAAGGTAGTATTTTCATCCTTACTCACCAGCGTGCTCAGGGATAGGTATTCTGCATGAGCCAATAGCAGGGATGATTTCACATGAAGTTGATTAAAGTAAAAGTCAAACAGTTTGGGCAACTAATTTAATTCTTCGAGTATACAGTCCGTTATTACAATTTCTTGATAATCCAAATTATAAGCATTAACAACTCACTTTCAGAAGGAATACATTTTACCATCGATTCCCAATACTGGAGATATGATTTCTCAAACAGTACCGTTATCCTGTGTAGCTGTCCTCAAACTTCTGTGAATTATATCATCAGGAGTGTTCGAAACCTGCTGTAGCTATGTCTGCTAGTTGAACATTATTTATTTAATTTATATATATAATCTAAGATACTCCTAAGGAGACATTTGGAACCCTGCCAAGGAAAAGAAAATTGCATGATAAAATCAAACGCACGTGTGTCACGAACATAGAAATTCAGACAAATTCAAACTAACACTCACAGCGCCTACTGAACCATTGGTTCTTTAATTTTAACGCTAGCCAGCTTTGTCCTTCCCATCATCAAGGATATTTATTTATTTTAGGTTATGATTAACTTCTTAGGTGCTACTGACCTCAAGTGCACTCTTGTAAAAAGAATTGACAGTCATACCAACCCTTTGAACGTTTTATTTTTAAACCATAGACGCATTTTCTAAAGTATCCTATATGTAACTAATTTCAAAAGAATTTAATAATTTATTATTTTATATGCTGAATTTGTGTGTTTATTGAATTAAATGATTTCACACAAATAGGATATATTTTTTATTGATACGTTTATCAATGCCATACATATGTCAGCGCCATCTAGCACCTAAGTGAACAAACAATCAACCAGGGACACACCTAATCGAAGTTGTTTTTGACACTAGGATACCAGATGTCGCTAATATACGTAGTGGCAAATTTTATTTGTTACAAACTAATAGTTGCGCAATGCAAACTGTAGTTTGTTGTAAGCAAATAGTTTGCATTGCGCAGATAGATTGCATTTATATTTTCTTTTCACAACACAATAGGTTCCTAAAAGCGAACAATATAATATTATTATTTAAGTATAGAATTTATTGTATTATTTATTAGTATTTGATGGTCTATATCAATTTCAGATCAAATAAAAAACCATGAGTAATTTAATTATGTCTAGGGTATGCTAATTTGATGGGCCTAGTTGTTCAAATCGAAGCTTGAAAAGAGTCAGCCATTGCCCTCTGGAGCAAATCATCCACTTTCCTATCTTGACCACTTTTTCATAATGTCCATATTCCCAACTCATTTACTTTAATTTTGTCATGGATTGTACACGTTCTGTCCAGTTGCTAATCTATCCAGCTGAGAATATGTCCAGTTGCTCCGGAGGGTTTCTGTTCACGTTACCAACCGATGCAGTATACCTAATATTTCGTACAGTTCATCATTTCTTACAGTCCACTCGTTTTACTGAAGAGCCAACCAACCACACCACCTTCAACAACCATCGAATTTATTAATGGTGTGCACCATACCATATTGCAAGGATTGAATTCTTGTTTCCACGGTATTTTCTTTCTCCATGTTGTCTTCGTAACTTCGTAAAATACAATTTTTTTTCCACCGGGCGTGAGCACGTATTTTTAGTAGTAATGGCCGTTGTTTGCGCTGGTGTTTTTTTATTCTTTAACTTTTTGTTTCGTCTTTGTTATTACGGTCGATCCCGGACAAGAATGTAGGGGTGATGTCTTGATGTGGATGACCAAAAATAAACTCTTCACTTCTATTAAAACTTGTTTAATTTATTTTAAACTACTTAACAAAAATCCATTGCGTCTTACACCTTAGTCTTATTATAGCTCGCTCTCTCCGTCTCGCTCACACACATGCCCTTTTCATTCTCTCTTCGGTGCATTCATATACTATAAATATATATTATATAAATAATTTCTCAATATTATGATGGTGCGTTCTGAACCAACATATAAATTTTACACAATATAGACTGGAGTCAATAGTTAGTAACCCTTTTTTTTGGGTGTGAAATCATCCAATGACTTCTCCTGCTCTGGGTAAGGCGGGAGGGCGTGTCAGACTTTTACTGACTAAAACCCACCCGTGTTCCTTCAATAGTTTGTGTCAGGGCCGCGGTAACTCTCTTTCAAATTTATCCCCGACCCAGACAGGCATCGGCCCTAGCGGACCCCGTCAGTTTTTGCTGACATCTCTTAGAGGCGCGCGTGACACACTACGCGCCGTCGACTCGGGTCTGGTCCTTATCGACATTTAAATTTTACAAAATATAGACTGGAGTCAATAGTCAGTACCCCTGTACTCATAATTTCACCACCGGCGATTTTCTTATTAACTTTTCATTCGCGCTCGTTTGTAGAATACAGACGTACTCGTTAGCAATATTTAATTAAAACAATTATAATAGTGACCTTCTTTATAGATTTTTGCCTACTGTGTAGTTTTGTAAACATAATGAACTTAGAAACAGTGAAGTGACTATCAAATAAAATGGATAACAGTCCCTGTAATCCAAGCGGCCGAGTGCAAGCCTCCACCTCGCCAGCGAAGATGACGTCGCAAATCCCAGCCCAATCAGATTTCTCGATTTAAGTCGCATCCACGACCGACATACAAAGATGGATGTCAACCATTGAGCAGCACCTAAATGAGGTTTGCTCTATTGCCTCTGATGGCAAATTAAACTCGGAACAAAAACTGAAAATTTCTAACTTGTGTCGTAAAATAGGATCTGGCACTTCACAGATGGCAGTCCTATACCAATCTTTGAAGCAGAAAGCAATTCTAGCAAACGATATGATTGATGCCTTAAAAGAAAAGCGCAATTTGACTGAACACATCTCGGACCTCAAGCAGACGATTAAGGACTCTGGCACTGCGGGTAATGTTTCGTTTGCCGACATGGTGAAAAAGGGATCAAATGATTTCGTTCGACCGAACAATTTAAGCTCTGTGGTAATTTATCCTAGTGAAAAACTCAAGTCCAGTGACGAAACTAAAGACATGGTAACAAAAATCATACGACCTGATCAAATGAAGCTGCATGTACGAGGTGTCCGCAAGACCAAAAATGGAGGTGTTGTTATTAGCACAGAGACCAAGCATGACGCTGAAAAAATCAAGAACGCCGTCCAGCTTTCTACATCTGGACTAACCGCCGATGAGCCCAAGAAGCGCAAACCACGGATCGTGATTGTAGGAGTGCCGTCTACCCTGTCTGAAACTGAAGTCTTCAGGTGCATTTACGAACAAAACATACCCGACAAGTTGCCAGAGACGTCCATGGAGTCCTTTTTGGCCTCTGTTAAATTAAGCCACAAATCTGGGAAGAAAGATGCGTCGAGCTGCAATTACATTATTGAAATGACAGCCAATATACGTAAAGCCCTAATTTCGACATCAAGGCTGTTTATAAATTGGACGTCCTGCCCTGTTAGGGACTTCACTCTGGTTACCAGATGCTACAAGTGCCAATTATATGGTCATGCAGCCAAAACATGTAGAGAGATCAACTATGTGTGTGCTTACTGCGGTGAAGCTGGACACTTGGTGTCCGATTGCACGAAGAAAGGGGACACATCGAAATGCGCAACTTGTTCGCGCTTTAAAAAGCCCAACAACCATAAAACGGAAGACCCTGAGTGCCCTGCTAGGAAAATAGCGGAATACAGGCACATCAACTCTATCGACTATAAGGGCGTCTAGTACGTCATACTTTAGGTCACACGCGTCGAACGTCTGCTGTTGACACTGCAACGACCTACTAACCGTCAATTTGTTGCTGGCTAAGCACATTAGTCGTTAGCTACAAAAATTAAGTGTCTCTGTTTAATTTTACAATTCCGCTTACCAATTATTTCCCAATCTTTATATGTGTAATCAAAGTGCACGTTTTTGCAATATAGGTAAATAAGACATTAAGTAATTATGACCTAGTAATTTAGTTCTATGTTTATAGTTTTAAGTAAATTAAAATTAATTTTCAAAATTATACAATCTTGCCACTATTTTTAGACTTCTTATGTTAAATATTGTTTAAATTCTGTTGTCCTACGATAAGCATATTTTTAGAGCTCCTACAGCCTGTGATACAGGATTACCTAGTACAGGCATCTTACATTATTATAGCTACATTAGTTATCTAAGATTGAAACTGTGTTTTTACCTTTTTCTAATTTCTGAATAAAGATTTATTATTCTGAATAATGATTTATTATTCACAATGTTGTAAATAAGATAAAATCGTCGGTGGCAAAATTATGATTTATATTCCGAATTGTTTTAACTATTGTGCATCAGATGCTTGAAGTCGTAGTATTTTAATTTGGGTCTAGTGTGAAGGGATAAAAACTAAAAACACCTTACGTGAAATAACAATATATTTACTAAATTACATTAAAAATATGGAACACTAATTATATTTTCACAACAAGAAGACACTCTGGTAGCGTAGCGTCTTGAATGGTACGCTTGGTGACACACCGACATACGATACACGGCGTGAATCTGAACACTGCAAGTGGCGGGGTAAACTTGACCGTCCTAGGTCGATACGAATGTTCTTCCGGAGCTTGCCAATCTCAGACAGGTGTGACCGTATTTTTTTGTTTTGTTTGACCTCTAAAAAAACTCAGACAGGTGTGACCGTATTTTTTTGTTTTGTTTGACCTCTAAAAAAACTAAACTACTCCAGCCAGGCACAAAAAGCTTAACCTAAGCGACCGCGCTGATGGCTCTAGTTTAGTCTCCACAGGATCGCCCGGTAAAGCAATAGCAATTTGATTGAACTGCGAGAGGGGAACTATGGGGTTGAGCCTCGGCTCAGGGCTCGGCTCCTGGGGCGACAACAAGGGTTGGATCATGATTAATAACCAGGGCCGTACCTGGGGGGGGGGGCATTGTGGGGCAATGCCCTACCTTAAAAATACCAAGAACTAAGATAAATTATCATAATTAAATTGTTTGTTCATAGTCTGAAATAAAACAAAAATTGCGATAGATATCTCAAGTTTTCCGAACATACCACAGTTTGTAGTTTGGTTGAGTGAAGTGTACGGTAAAGAGAGTTTTAGTCAAAAATCAATACAATTGTTATTTTTATTGCTATAAATTGAGGATTCATTGATTTCGCGATGGATATTCGGGCTTTCTTTGGAAAAAAAAAAGAAGAGTTGAAGAGCAAATTGACCACGAAGAACCTCGCTGCTCAAAACATTTACAATATTTTTGGGCCGTAATCGACCGTTCAGTAGTGATTATGATAAGTTTGCAGAAACAATATGATCTAAATGGTATTTTTGGTCGTATCTATTTACTCGTATCGCCCTACCCAACAATTAATTATTACCTCACTCTCACTCAGACGTGGATCTCTACATCCAAATCTGGAAGTTCAACCATCTTGTTCGCTTGTTCTTCATCATTGAGGATTTAATAGTTCTTAGATCCATGCTCATGTTCTGTCACATAAATTATTTGGCTACGAATAGCTATTGAATGTAGGTTCATCACTAAACTCTAGGTCATGGTATATATGTAATTAATTTAGGAGCCCGTGCTTCGAGGGCAGATCAATTATGATATTTTTTTAGCTATCGCCCTACCTGTAACCAATGCTGCCCTACCTCAAATTTGACTCTAGCTACAGCCCTGTTAATAACTAGTGTGATCGCCAGCCCTGGCCCCTTTTGTATTCGGCCAGGGAATCAGCGGCCGCCGGTGCGTTTTGCGCGCTGGTGGAGTTGCGGTCTTTGTAATGACGCGTTGTGTGTTCGTCGCGGTACAGTATTTCTTATCTTCTTCGGCTGTTCAGATGATGCATTGGTGATCTTCTGTAATAATAATGTAATTTAAGTGATCGGGCTGCGGCCATAGTCCTTCCGTAATCTATAAGTCGTTCGTCACGATGTAATGAGCCTTTAGAACGAATTCATTTTCTTGAGCTGATGATCGAGGCAAGCTGAAGCGGCAATGGGCCGGCTATATTAGCCGAAAAATCGTGACCGTTGGAGCAACCGTAGCAGCCTCTTGAGAGGACACCGCGAATCGGGCAACGTAAGATGGGATACCCTTTAGCTAGAAAGGGCCTCGCACCTTCCTTCGCGTTACCGAGATATGGCGTATGATTGGAGAGCTCTATGTCCAGCAGTGCAGTAAACTGTAAATGATTAATGACCGACGATTTTTAGGGACATGCATGAGCAGTGTACAATGGAAATTAATCATTACTTCAAGTGCTTAACAAGGAATATGGGTGAAATAATATTTGAACTAATTTATCGATAACTATACTGAAATATAATACTTTATTTAATAAGGCTTATTATATTAAAAATTGTATCAAAATCGATCGAAAAATATATCTGTCCTCTTGCGAAAACGCTGTTGTCTATGGCAAGGGTAAGTAGTAAGTAAGTACTAGACTTTGTTATCAGAGTCTATATGAGACTTCACTTTCGAATTAAAAACTTAAAAGCTTTATAACTTTGTTGCCGATGAAGATATACGAACGAAGAATACCACCGTGAAAGTCATCATATATTTTTATAAAATTTAAAAAGACGACAACGAAACAATATACTTAGACATAGTTTTTCAACAAGCGAGACGAGTCTCTTTGGGCATCACCACGTTATTTATTTATTTATTATATTCTTTATTGTTCGACATCGTCAACGTGGAACGGTACCTAGTCGCGGTACGCTGCATTGCCGTGACGTGCCAGTACACGGTACGGCAACGTCTCCGTGGAACGGCGCGTCGCACAGTTTACGATTTGACAAAACTAGGTGGACAAAAATCGGAAATGCAAGTAAACGATAATAAATGACTGTAACTTATTGGTGGAGAGGGTAATAATAAAATTAAAACCAAGTGTGATTTTTTATAACAATATTTATTTACTTTTTAGTAAAAAAAAATAATCTTTGTGTTTCTTGTATGTGTTTTTTTGTGGCAGTTTCCTTAATAAAGTTATATATGGGTCAGATGACATCAACATATACTTGATTAAATCGTAATTCGTTCTGTGACGCGAAGTTTTTAATGTGTGGCCCAATCGCACTTTTCTGATCTCTTTATTCTTGACTTCTGAAGCCTCCTCAGACATTTGGCCTAGAGGTATGATTGAATGTCTCATAATGTCTGCGCCATGTACTAAGATCTTGTGTCACTGGCATGTTATACCAATGGTAAAATTTTAAATATATGTCGCGAGTTTGTTTACAGTATGCTTGAAACTTGTCTGGATCAATTTCGTAGCCAGAAGCGATGACTGCAAGAATAGTCCCCAAACGTGCGATGAGGTTCTCATCTAGACCTGTGATACGCGCTGTTTAGAACTATTGTAAAAGTTCATTTCCGCTGAGGTTGCTTTGCAAATAAAGCATCTTTGCGTAGAACTATTCTCAGACAAGACATTGCATACTTTGCCGTCTATCATAGAGAGGATCATATGATGACTAGCAAATATATTAGAGTCATTTATCTTCAGATGTGTTAGCATTAAGTCTTGTATCTGTTTTTTATGTATTCACATTCCTTTTTAATTAATTGGTCCGTTTCTTTCTGGTAGATAAATCTTATTAATCTACAAAATCTTGGAGAAGATGGACGAGGATTTTCCCAGAGGATTTTATCATTGTCACTATCTACCACAAGTCTCAAGGGGACCAACGATATAATAAACATGTATTCATCGGTGCTCTCTACATTTGCAAAACGTTGTTTATACAAACTATGTCCTAAAGAACCGTCACATCCCCACTTATACATCATAGTATAATTTTGCTCCTTTGTCGAACTCAACAATACTTCCCCGAGAACATTCTTACATATTCTTGTAGACGTGTGATCTTAAAGAGCTTGAAGCTGAACCTCTGCCCATGTATCACTCAATGAAATGAGTTCTACGGGAGGATAGCAATATTTTTTGGCTCGTGCTAATTGATCATAGCAAGGATATAACTGGTATCCCCTCTTTTTAGCTTCCTGTTGTAAACTCTTATACGTATGAACCGTTAAATTATTCGAAATGAACATAGCTAACGCTTCTTCAGCAGTATAAGGCTGTTGCTTTTTCTCAGAAAACAAACTGCTTCCACTTACAGAATGAGTACGTCTTCGAGCTTGCTTATACGTAGTTGCACGTCTTGGTGAAGCCATTGATACTTCTTGTATTAAATCAGCAGCGTCACGTTTGCCACTCGATCTAATGCTCAATTGTGTAGCATAAGACAACTGTTCTTTGCTATATTCTCGTAACAAATTTTGGACTTTACGCGTTTTTGTCTTTTTCGAACTGTCTTCAAAACTTTTTTGCGGTCTGCCACCAAAGGAACTTAATTGTGAAGGCACTGTAATCATGTCTAAAACCAAATCTTCACTGAACCAGCCCTCATAAGAATGTAAAAACAAATCCAGCTTTTTTTTTTTTTATTATAGTTAGGCTCGCGCTTGACCACTATCTCACCTGATGGTAAGCGATGATGTGGTCTACGGTGTTACACGCTTGCCTAGAAGTAACCTATTCACTCTTGACTTAAAGACCCCGAGGTTGTAGCTATCTGGAAACACAGACTCCGGCAGGGAATTCCACTCCTTAGCTGTACGCATAATGAAAGTATTTCCAAAACGTTTAGTGCGTATGGGTGGGATGTCCACCATGTACCGATGGCGCATTGCCATTTCATCATCGTCTGGTAGTCCGATGATGAAACGGGCTGGGCTTTCTTTGTTTACGCTCCCATTTTTCACGATTTTTTTCACTTTCATTTTTCATTAAAGCACGCATCAGCCTTTTGCTTCTTGACTTAGGACCGGATCACCAAATGTCGTCTTCACGAAGTTAATAATTTGCGTTAAACGCCCCTTAGCGGGTATTGAACGCCAAAAATCAAATAAAGACTTTCGCTTGATGCGGGCCCCTACAACAAAAATATAAAAAAAGTAGATTAGCGCAAAAAAACGCAGAATTTAATGATTTACCCAAGAAAATAGGCTAAATAAAGAATCTGTTAAGACTATAACCATGATCTTGCCGCATATTGCAACATACTTTATGCTTAAGAATACTTTTGAATACGGGAAAAGTATGTAATTAAAACTGTGATTTTTAAAAGCCTGACATTATTATCTAAATTAAGCAATACATGATGAAATTATAACTTAATAGAAAGATTATTACCTCCGATTGAAGATTCCATCACTAAAAAATTTTCGATGCCACACAAAACACTCAGAAACATGCAAACACGATGACGTTACCGGTCGCACTGAGCGCGCACTCGACTACCTGCGATCGGAAGGGTAACTTTGGCTATTGTTATCGAAAGGGTCGCCGTGTTCAGGCATGATTGCTTTGTTTTATGTGTTGCCAGTGTTATTCAAGATTAAGAAACAAGTGATAAAATGTATTTATTTAGAAATTTAACTTTTATGTTTTTGTCCACCTAGAATAATCAGATCGTAAACTGTGCGTCGTACGTCGTCGGAAGCGGTACGTGGCGATGCGCTAGCTCAGTTGATGTTTAAATGTCTAAGTTTTGCCAAAAGGATGTCAGAAATACTGTAACTGTCAGAAACTACAAGAAATGAAACTAAATGAATGCTGAAAAATTTGCCAGAATTCTTCAAGGCACGACAAAGTGCGTGTTGCGGCACCGTGACGTGTATTTTTACGACTTGGTAACTTAAATTAACACGTCTCGCCAACGTGCCACACCCCGACAATGCACCGTTCCACGTTGACGACGTCGTTACGTGGTGATGGGGACAAGCCCTTTCTGTTAGGGATTCTGTTGGGAATTGAACCCAACATTTTGTGGCCGGCCGGCGCGCGCTGTCTGCGCTGCACATACAGCTGAGTGATTCGCACGGCGTCGGCGTGAGTGCGCGGCGCGGCGACAACATAGCGCGGCTCGACCAACACTCGCTAGCACAGAAGCATCACGACAGTCGACATATTATAATTCAAATGATACCGGCATTAATCGTTAATCGCCTATAAAAATACAGTCAACTTTGATTTCATCCACGCGCTAACACTTCCAGTTATAGATACTTACCTAAATTGTGTCTTGACGCTGTCGACTCTAGTGACGGCTATTTAGATGATGCAAATATATGAATGCAAATAGTCACACGATATGTCATTATATTTGCCGTTATGGTTGATATTCAAACAGTTCTCTTTATCGTGAGTATTGTTTGGCTCGTCTGGATGCCATTTCTTATACACCTTACACATTGACCGACCTAGAATAAGAAAGTAATAAATAAGCAAAGTTATAAGAGCGCAGAAGCACTGCGCCGGTAGAGACTAGAAGCGCTGCGCCGGTAGAGACTAGAAACGCCTTTACTTATCTATTATTATTCGTGCCCACACAATTAGCGGTGAGTGCAAGTTTCGGCTTTTATAGTTATTGGCAGACTTATCACGGGGCCATCAGCTATGTGCTGTTAAAATGGTGACGTCCACTGAGATGGTTGGTTTGTATGAAAAGAGTTGTGACATGGTTGTAGCGTAGCTAGAGATAGCTTCAGCCGCCGAGGCGTGTTCGTGCTCTGACGTTTTACATTGACAGCTTTATGTCATCCTCCTGCCTTCATCCTAAATTATCGGGCTCGCTGATTATAAAACATTCGAAACAACGTACCATCAATAGTTTCAAACTGGTTACAGCCAGGTGATCCTGTACTGGATATTCTAAATATGCCCACCCATATCCAATTTTCGGCGGCCCACGTAGAACTAACTGGGTCTTGGTGTTGTTTAAAGATCTTTTTCAAATGGTTAGCCTCCTCATCGTCTTCTGGAAAAAATAAACTGCCTCCTTCCTGTTCACATATTTCTTACATATATACTCGATACCGATTTCATCAGACAGTTGTCAGACGTTCCTAGCAGGGCTGATACCGATACTGAATGACTGTCCAGATGAGTTGTCAGCAGAAAGTATAAGCAATTGGGTGTATGGCCGTCAACATCCGGCACCCGCAATGCCACATTCACCAGCTGGGTTAGATCTAGCGTTAAAGTAAACTTGCGCGCCTCCAACCCGGCATGATCAGTTTTCTGGTACTGGAACAACCACTCCTTATGATGGGCGTTGAAGTCCCCCAGAAAAATAAGCTTCGCTGTTGGGTACCGTTGCTGGGCTACGTCAGTTGACTCCACGAGGTTCAACTAAGCAATTAAAGAGCGCTGTTGACTCCTGGTATCGCTGTGCGGTCGGTATCAGTGGCTGGTGTGCTACTTGGGCCCCCTATTGCCTGCGGTCGGCCAACGACTGGCACCATGCTTCGGATCCCACTATTCTCCAAAACGAGTTGCCCGGCAAGTTTTGCTCAGAGGCCAAGACCGGTTTTGAACCAGCGCAACTGACAACCTCCTTCTCACACAAAGGCACTGGTGATTCCACACACTGACGGAACACAGCAAGCTGCTTGGCGCCGGTGGTAGACCCTATACCACCCCAAAGTATGGCGATAATTTGTTCAAAATGTCGGAGAAAAGTCAAGCCGCCTGAGTAAGATAAGATTTATAAACTACTTAAAAACATGATGTGACTAAAACAAATGTATCTTGGCAAAACATATTACCCGCAAAATACAAACACAAAAACATGCCGTATTTTGTCTCGCGCCCTAACCCACACTCGTGTCGCGCTCTTTATTATATTGCCTTACTTAAGCCTTGCTTTTAGTTTTTTTTGTTGTTCTGTTATTTGTGCTGAATATATAGTTTCTATCTTACCGGGACATTGCAGACCGTTGTCTCGGCACCGGATGAACCTCAACACTATATCGTCGTCATCGGGCTCAGTGACTACCGTGTGGCTGCATCCCCGGCTCCAATATAAATGGAGAAGACATAAAACAAGGCCTGCGCGACACTAACTGCATTACTGAAAAAGTTAGAGCAAATTAGTTTACCGCTACTGCCATGTTCAACCTTTAATTCCTTTAATCCGTCTGTGTTTCCAGAAAAAGAGGTACAACTTGGCCGTCTTGAAGACAAGACTAAATAGGTTTCATCTAGGCAAACGTGCTTCACCGTCGACCACATCTTCGCTTACCATCAGGAGAATCGCTTACTAACATCGATTATACGACTAACATGACCGGCCCATCCCTATTTCAGCTTGCTTGTTCTGTGAGCTAATCCGGTGCACACCGCTCGATAGAAATCGTTCACGAATCATATGCATTCATTAAATTACTTATAATTGACTTACTTTCATCAGGATGGTTGCAACCAAACATCCTCATGTGGGACACGCTGTTAAAAGTCCGGTGTATGCCATGTTGGCTAATACCACAGACCATCACATCCCTTGATGGACAAACAGTCGAACAAGCTGCCTCATATTGTTTCATGTCTGTACAAGAATTTATTAGTTCGTGAGCTATCAGTAAAGTATCAGTTTACTGCCCAGAAAGAAGTAGATTTCTCACAATTAGCCGATATTGGTCGTGTAAAAAAACTGAAGAGTTTTGGTAACTCGAAAACAAACCAGACTATTAAAGTTGAGTTGTGATAATGCGGTACTTGATATCAACCATGCGTAGATAAGTCAAAGATGAAGCAAAAGTTTGAACGCCCGTATCTCTATTGTTTAAATCTGTGATAGATACTGTCGACTATTCATCCTCTGTACGGCGAAGAGTTTCTGCCAACATATCAGTCCACAAAATCTGATGTTACGTCACAAAATAAGTCAGACCTGCAAACAACTAAGGCCCAGTTTTTGATCCGTAGTTAACTCAAACAATGGTTAAACATGCTAACCAATGCTTTAAAATTCGTTAAAATGCGTTTATACGTCAATTGATAGTCTAACAAATGGTCAAATAATTAACTCTTCAACTTATTTGACCATTCGTGAGTTAACAACTGAAGAAAAATCGCATTTCACCTTTTGAAACCATTGGTAAGCATATTTAACCATTGGTTGAATTAACTAAGAATAAACAAACTGGACCTAAGACTGCGTCTTTGTCTAAAATCTACACTCGATTTCTTATTTTTTATTTTTTTTTGTCGACCTACAAATCTCATATTTCATATATTTAGAGCTCCTGCCGTCTGTAATACAAAATTACCTAGTATATTAAACATCTTATCATCTACCATACCTACATGTTTTTCAAAGTGTGTTTTTTACATTTTCGGATTTTGAATAAAGATATTATGATCTTTATTTAATTTTCTTTCTTATTTTTTACATTTTTAAATATTTTTACAAAATACATACAAAAAAGAAAAACATTTAAAAATATAAAAATAGTAGCCCACCGGTATCGGGAACAGGGTCCAAGCTACCGGTGGCCAGGGCTCCTGAGAGAGGAACCTCCTAACGATACGCGCCGTGTCCAGGAGTACCGCTTTCTGGATCAAGCCCTTGATCCAGCTGCCCAACGAGAGCCTCCTCAGATGTACGTCGAGGCTCTTGGCTATTATGCCATTGGCCGTAACGACTATCGGCACAATGATCGCTGTATTCACATCCCACATGTCGACAACCTCGCGAGCCAGATCAAGATACTTACTTTTCTACGGGTACTTGAAAGGCGTGCCAGAGGCCGAAGACAACGTGCAGTCGCCACGTATCATGCAAAGTGATACCAACCAACGTTTATCACTGAATGCAATACGTAAGTGCACCCAAGGACAATCCCCGGTTGATGAAATTTTTGCAAAATACGGAGACAAAATAGATTCTAGAGATAGATAGATAGATCTATGGGTTTGAGTGGTTTAGTGGACCGTTTTCCTAAAAATGTAGAAGGACTATTCGGGGTCAATAGTCTACAATGTCCTGACCAGTATTATTATTATAACTTTGGAGAGAGACGCAACCGAATCGAATGTAGCAGCGTCATTTTCGAGTCCCGTCAATTAATCGGCCCTGTTTCCTCAAACCGCGTCTACTTCTTACAATTGTTTTGAAGAGAATCATCTAACATTAGACGTCTAGAGGCAGACAGATGTCAGAAAGTACGTAAGCGGCGGCGATACTTTCTATTTTGTGTTGGTACCGTTACAGTACGGAATCCTAAACCAACGAATCATAAAGAAAAAATAAAATAAAATAGAAAATAGAACATACCAACTTTTACCAGGGGCTCTGTGAAAAACATTTATTTATATGTTACGGTGCTAAAAAACATTTTTAAAACACACAACCAAATACTGAGTTTGGTATCGCAAATCTGATAAAATCAATTGCGACGGGGGACTTTAGTTCATACATACATAAACTCACGCCTTTTTCCCATGGGGGTAGGCAGAAACTACAGAACTATAATTGATTGAGTGAGATTATCAAATAATATTGGACTCGCACTTTTTGCTTTATCAAATTAATAAAAAAATATAAAGATAAAAGCACATCGAAGTTTAGGAGTGGGGGACGTCACTTTGTCAGTAATTCAATATTTATAGGTTATGTAACCGACGGACTAAAGATAGATATTTTTATGAACATCGCTATTGTATTAACGATAAAATAAAACATACGATTGACAGATTCCAAAGCCCCGTTGTGCTCGCCTCCGATTTTGTTTACTAAGATGCTGCTTCTGAGGTAAGAGCTTGATATCTGATGACAAAGAAAGGAGTTTATAATTTACAACACCTTCACTTTCCAATTAACTGTGCACCTCGCTAGAATGGTCGCCCACTCCTGCCCACCCGCGCGGCCCCACCTTCGCTTCGTGCGCCAATAGTGAGAGTCTTACGTCAGAGTGACGTCACAGCGTCAGGTGCACGGTTAAGACGACGACAGTCGCGAACAGTGCTGCCAACTTAGCGCTTTCAGCGCCAGATCTAGTGCTTTTTTTGTTCAATAGCGCGTCCTAGCGCCTAGCGCTTTTTGAAATCATATTATGATATGCACATCTACTGCGATTTATTCTGTGGTGTGCGTAACACGGAAGGAATCACTAACTTTTTAGAACTAGGAACACTTTCCCAAGTTGGTCTTACTCTATGAGGTAGGCATTCCTCGAGTTGGCAGCACTAATTCCTCGCTCACTATTTTCATCGCATCAGCTACTGTATGATGTTTGATACTTCGCATCCGCTTTAATACCTGTGCAAGCTCCTTACCCTGGCTGCGGCCTTGAAGTCAGTTTTTCAACAATAGGTATCCAAATAAAACAATACTCACTAGATTCTTCTTTGACAGCTTCACGCAAATGTGGCTTCGATGACCTGGCACGGTGTGCTCTCCTCTTCACACGAATATGCGTTTTATCTAGAAAAAATTAGCGTTATAAATTAAAAGTGGGATATCAAGAGACCTAGGTATTTTAGTACTCCGTATCTCAGTAACAGGAAAAAACCTTACACGAACCTAATGATTGAAACAGTGTGCGTTACTCATTATAACTAGATCACGATTTCGCAAATTGTTACATTTTGTTTATTTTAATTATAGTAGGGCGACCGAGCTCTGCTCAGTGGAAAATAGAGAAAATAGTTTTTTTCCAGAAATCTTTTGGCGTGAAACGTCTCCGTAATTTGCCCAGATATGTGAGTTGTTTTTATCGATAAAATAAATTGTAGTTCTAAAAACTAAAAAACACGCTTTAATGGTAAATTGAACTAAAAAGTCGCTAATCCTGAAGATCTTGGTAAGGCTAATGGGACAAACAATTTAAACGCGCACGGTAGAATCAACTTTTATTACTTGTAAATTTTAATTTTTGTTTGACTTTCAAAAGTGCCGCTTATTGGCCTAGTTGAATAAATATATTTGACTTTTGACTAAACTATTGCATTGTCATCGGTCCTTGATAGGTGTGCAAAGTTTCAAATCAATCCGACGTTTTCAAGGGGGTGAAAATCGCGTTCAAAGATTCCGTTAAATTGATACATAGTTATCTAGATACATACCAAGCTAATAAAATCGTGTTAATTAAGTGTATTTTACGGCCTTACCTTAAAGTTTTAGTACTACGAGTTCGACACATTTTGTATCTACAAACGTTGCTTGTTTAATAGTGTGTATAGGATAGGATGTAGTTTGATACATCTATTCACGATGATAGGCAAAACATCAGTATTGAAAATGTATTATCTAGGTCTAGAGCGATAGTCGCGTCTCGGAGTGAGTTCACCTTAAAGGACAATGCCAAAAATTGTATGGGCTTGTACCCCAGAATGTACAGATACAAAATCTGTGTTAATTAAAAAGGTGCATATTGCCCAGCAGTAGTGGAAAAAAGTGATGAAGGTTTAAAAAAGTTGATTTCTGCACTACGGGTAAGGTATTTAATATCGATTAATATGTATATTATATGTACTAAGCGTTTAATTTGGTTGAAAATACTAAGAGAGCAGAATCTATAGTTTGTAACAATTTTTTACAGCACCGGCGCAAACGTCGAAGTGGTCAATTTGGCAGTTGACATTTGTCAGCGGTGTTGCCAGTAGTAACGTAAAATAATCATATCCTTAACTGCACTAATATCTATAAATTCAATCATAGATGGTTCGATTTATAGACAAGAAAACATACAAAAATAATGTGGTTATTTACGAGTATATTTTAGGCCGCATATAAAAAACAAAATTCATAACGGCGCGCCGTTTGTTTTTATATGCGTTTAGCTATTACTTTCCATGTTCTGATCTTTGTTAATATTAAATGGAAAAGTAAAAGGTATTTCAAATCAAAAGCAAACAGAATAACTTATAGAAGTGCGCGCAAGATAAGTCTGCGCGCGGCCAAAATCGGAACTAATCGTTTGTTATTTATGTCAGGTGTCAAGAGAGTGTGTTGTATTCCATGTTTTTATTTGTTTCCGAAGTAAATAATCGCCATCATTAAGCCAAAAGTAATTTAAAGTGCTGGCAGGGTTATCTTCTTGAAGTGAACAACAAAATAACGGGTCTTCGGTACCGTTTTACAAAGATAGAGCCCGCGTTGCTTTTTTGACAGGTAACTTTTAGGGATACCATTATACTAAAATTTCCCTAAATTTTCGTACTACCAGTGCTGGCAGTATTGGTTTTTGGATGGTACATAAATATACAAGCGGGACAGGACCGGCATCATGTAATATAATGCATCATTGTTATTTTGTTTTAGACGTTTCTGAACGCACTGTCACCCAAATAACTCAAGAGGGTTATGTGGCAGCAGCTTCTTAAAAAATTGTTGAAGAAGAAATTAAAAAAGAATTGAAATTAAAATGGACGCCACTGTAGGACCATTGTTAGACCAAGTTTAATAGTAGATACTACTAAGTATTCAATAAAAGATTTACAATAATTTATGAACCTTTTTTTCATCATATTCTATGCAAGTAGAAAAAGCTAGTAATTAATTATGCTTAACTGAAATTACTTTAAGTTTCGAGTAATGAAAATTTACTATTGATTTAATGAAGGAAAAAAGATCAGTTATGCTGGCAACATTAAGCACGCCACCCGTCGCGCGCAGACTTGTCTTGCGCGCACTCTAATTAAGATTATTGCTCTACTGCTGCCATAAAAAGCTATTCAAAATTCTTGATTTTTTTTATTCAAATTAATTGCAAATGTTCTCCGTGGGGAAAATTTTGTCCATCTCCAATGTCGCTTCCAGTTGAATGCCGTAATGAACGAAAAATTAAATAGCCAATGTGTCCAAACCACGTTTCGGGCACTCGAGGGATTAATTCACTTACCCGTCTCATTTGTCTGTTTTCCGGCTAACTGTCCAGCGGGATGCTCGCAGTATTTCATCGGAACAATTGTGCCTTCCACGTCTAAAATAATAATAATATGGAATTAGAGGAGACTAAGAAGGATATAAATTATTTCAGTTTAATGCACGTTTTCACTATCACTAGACGGCAGTGTTGGCAAAAAGTTAATTTAAATAACGATTAAAAAGTTAATCATGATTAAACGATTAAATTAATTGGAATCATTAAAAATTGTGATTGTTGATGTTTGGACCAGTTTCAAGAAATTGATCACTGATGTCGTGTATTGTCCCACTACTGGGCAAAGTTTAACTGGACAAAGTTTACATCTCAACTTTGTAAACTAAAAAAATAGTGCCGTCACCGTGGCTAGATTTTATCAGAAAATGTAGGCTGGCGGTTATTAAAAACTTATTATCTGCTTAATCAAAATAATTGTATTAATCGTGATTACTATTATTGTCGATTAATTTCAATACTGATATGGGTGCACCAAAATCAATGCGTTAAAAATATTATTGCACTTTGTGGACTGCCTAAAAATCTGATTTATAGACAAACCAACGCTTAGGGTTTAGGCTTAGAGCGTTTATGCACTGCATCCGATCTGATTCGGAAAAATGTCGGTGCGAAGTAGAGATAGTACATACCGCTTGTTGGAGGGGTACGAACTCAGAACTCTTCCCAGTCGGATTGAACTCGGAACTCTCTTAGCAATAGGGTCCGTCTCATCCCGTCGTCACCTCTCAGTGCGGCAACCTAGCATGCACAAACTCACGCATTTTGCCCATGGGGGTAGGCAGAAACTACAGAACGCCACCTGCTACGATCCTTACATACTCCTTTTGCATCTACGTTCATACATTGGTCATAGAAACGCGAGCTGTGGAATGCGAAACCCTAAATCCTTTATAATAATTAAAATCTTACCATTACGACATTTTAGATATTTAAATTCACACTTGTTCATAGCAATGAAATAGAAGGAGAGCCCTGTAGCATAAATCCTCATCCTTACGCACTGGGGTTCGTCGATAGAAGGACAATCAAATTTTTTGCAGAAGTCATATGGGTGAAATACACTCGTATCATTTTTGTGTGCAATTTGGTTTGTTTGTTCGCTAACTGCCTTGTCGCATCTAAAAGATTCGATTGCTGCAAAAATACATAAATACTGTTACGAACTGGGGTTTGGAGATAAATTATTCAAACAACCTACTGTTTGAATAACCTACACTTTAATTAATCACACTTTATTAATCAAACACTTTTCAAATTAAATTATTATTATACGTCGCATTATTTCGCTTCTGATCGCTCCGAATCATAACTGACCCATGGTGCACCTGTCCGCCACTAAGGTATATAGCGCGGTAAGTCTTTCCCTAAAAATTCTCTATACTACTACAGAAACAGTATAAAGAATTTTTCCAGAATGTTCGGTGAGATAGACTTTTTTGAAGATAACTTCTGTTATTCGATACGAGACGGTGCAACTAGTTACTACAGTTCCCTTTCTCTCGCCAATAGATGGCGCTACCTTGCCTTACCTACCTTGGCCTTGTAACAATGAAATTAATCAACATAACAAACATTAGTGTCGGCTATTTTTATGTAATAACTAGAGACCGGATTACATGCTTCATAAAAAGCACATGAAGAAAGTTTAAAATATTCATGAAAAGTGTAAAAATTTGCATCTTCAAATAATAAAAAAATATAGTAGTGATTCAGTACTTATTTTAATTCTTTATGGAATTAGTAATGTTCATTATTTATTTTAAAAATCTCAAAGTATTTGACAAAAGTATCGTTTAAAAGTGATTTAAGACTAGCTGCCGCCCGCGGCTCCACCCGCGTGGTATTAGTACTTCATCCAATATCTTTATAAACTATAGCCTCTGTGTTATTCTGATGTATAAGCTTTATTTTTGTGAAGTTTTATCAAAATCCGTTCAGTAGTTTTTGCGTGAAAGAGTCACAAACATCAGTCCATCCTCACAAACTTTCACGTTTACATATAGTAGGTTTATAGGTTAAAGTAGTAGGATTTGATGGCATAATAAAATTGAGACAAATGATTGGAATTCAAACAGCCATGAAATCAAAAGTAGGTATAGATTTTTTAACTGTGTTTTGTTTTGTTTTATCGTTTCTCGTCACGGCTTTCGATCGTCAATATGGTCAATATCAGAACATATTTTATTGTATTTTGCAAAAATAATGAGATCTACGTTGAGTTATGAAACATACAATGCATTAACTCCTGATACAAAAACTTTAGAAGCTAACAACGTCGTACAAAACTTATTACCCACGAAATCCCGGGAGATTCTACGTTAGAATCCTGAGCGCAGGGAGGGTTCAAAGTAGCGCCTTCGCCGTACAAATACTTTTTTGCTCTCATGTCATACAATCTACTATTCCACGCGGGCGGAGCCGCTGGCGGAAGCTAGTACAACATACATTGGCTATGAATCTTGAAGAAAGGCACGGATATTCAAACCGGGCTTATTCAGATAATTCCCAACGTTCACGCGGGTGAAGCCGTTGGCAGGAGATCATCATCGTCATCTGCTCACGCGGGTGAAGATCTGCCTAGCCTTTTCAGCTTTCAGTCCAACCGTATGCCACTGGGTACCAGTATTTTACATGGAGCGACGAACTTTCTGGCCATCACAACCCAGTAACTGGGTAACACGATACCTCTAGGTAGGTGTCAGATCGACTGCTGGCAGAAGATAGTAAATAATTAAATTAAACTTACTCATCAAACAAATCATGAAAATGGCATTCATATCTTCAATGCAACCTCCTTATACTTGTTTGTTATACTAGTACGAGTATCTCACAAACTTCGTCGATATTTCTTCAGAGTCTGGGTGATCTTGCGGTTGTAGCGTGGATACACCAATGGCAATGTCACGAAGTTGCTTCGCTTTTATACTGCATTTTTGATCGTAAAGGTATTATAGCAAATTATTGTTATGACTTAAAATGCAATTACGTATGAAATTAAAAATACGGGAGATGTAGGCAATTTCAAGATATATTGGTCTGTTGGCAAACCGCTTTTCTTTTTTACCCGACTGCCGAAGGAGGGTAATGTGTTTATCAGTCTATGTATGTATCAGTCTTTTTATCAGTCTTCTGGGCACGTTCCCGGATGACAGCGATGTGGATGAGTACTTCGACGCCTAAGTGTACCTTTCTTTTGTATATAGTGTAAGTAGTTAGTTTAATTATAATTTTGTAAAGTTTACTTTTGTTTAGTGTTTAAGAATGTACATATTTAAACCTATGTATGTACGTTTGTTCCTATGTATATATATATGTCAGTTCTCGCTTACACACGCTCGAACCTGGTTCGCTGGACCGACCGGACGGCACAAGGTTGCCAACTTTGGACTTTTTGCCAATGTAGGGGCATAAATAATATTTCATGCACTACTAACGAAACCGACTGTTCCTTGAAATATTGCAAAGTTTAATGATGTCAAGATTAATTTTAAAAGGAGATTTTAGATCATTCTTTACATTTACCCCATTTCCGAAAATGGTTGTTTGTTTATTGTAAACATATATGACTTCTAGAACTCCGAAAGATCAAATAAAACGCCAAGTCGGAACTTAAACGATTTATTTACAATTATTACCAAAATAGATCTTTAATTCGTTATAATAAGTTCTAATAAAAAGTAATTAAAACTAAGTAATATTTTATTTACCTTAGTAAAACGAGATACTCATTTAAACAATATCCTTGTTGAATAGGTACCCAATACAGGGTTTTTTTTGGGGCTTTTGAATATTGCATGATGGTTTCTTGCCCGTTCTTCTCCATAGAGATCTACGCTTTGGAATGGGCATCTACGGTACTTTCACAGTTATTATGTCTTGTGACTGGGACTGTAGCACCATAATTTTGTAATATTTTATTTTGTCTTTTGACAATTCAAAAGTGCCTGTAACTGGCCTACTTGAAATAAAGTGCTTTGACTTTGACTTTGCATTTAGGGCTATTTAGGGGAATTTCATCTTGATCTGAGGGTTATTTATTTTTAGGAGTTGGTAACCCTGTCATGGCAGTTGCTCTTGCTTCAACACCTTCAAGTGTATTGTATCAGACTGATAAACACATAACCCTCCTTCGGCAGTCGGGTAAAAATTTGTGGGCAGATGTGCGAAATATTTATTTTATTTTATATAATATAATTTTATTGGGGAATTTCAGTAAAATTTTTGGGTAATCCAGACCATGGACATCGGCAACACCGACGACTAGTCGTAGTTGGTCCAGCCAAACCAGCCGGCAACCCTACACACGTCCGGATTTGGTACGGAGCAGACCATATCCGATGGGAAAATAAATGTCCGCGGACCACGCTACACACGCTCGGAAATGGTCCGGGCCGGACTAACCTCGCCCAATATATCCGTGGTCCGGCCGTACCAAATCCGTACGTGTGTTAACACTATTACGTCAATCGATTCGTCTTAACCCTGCAAGTGTCACTGGCTACATTAAAATTAGAAAATAGAAAATTAGCAGATTTTGGGCGCAATATTGTGAGGGCCTTTATTATTTCCAAACTCATCGTGTGGGGTATCGAAATAAAGGGTTTTAAGAGGTGATTACAAAAATATATAACAATATGTTTAAATGTACCTAATTATAAAAAAAATAACTAAAAAGTTGTAAATAAACCCGAAGCTCAAAAAGCGAACTAAAAAGACGTAAACAAGAAGAAAATCATGCTGTGCAGTCGGAGGATACATCTGGTTTTGGTCAGCCAGCTCGTGCATATGTATCCTCCACTACTATGTCTACCTGGGACAAACGATCCAGTTGGGTAGGGCCAACTTCGAGAAAGAGGTCAACCGTCGAATCCGACTCGGCTGGGCAGCGTTCGGGAAGTTGCGCGGTATCTTCTCGTCCAACTTACCACAGTATCTCAAGACGAAATTCTATGACCAGTGTGTGTTGCCAGTATGCCACATATGGCTCTGAGACGTAGTCGCTTACAATGGGCCTCATCAAAAAGCTTAAAGTCACCCAAAGGCCAATGGAGAGGGCCATGCTCGGAGTTTATTTGCGTGATCGAATCAGAAATGTAGAGATCCGCAAGAGAACCAGGATTACCGACATAGCCCGAAGAATTGCCAAACTTAAGTGGCAGTGGGCAGGGCACGATGCTCGCAGAACGGATGGCCAATGGGGCAGAAAGGTTCTGGAGTGACGACCGCGAACCGTAAGACGTTGCGTTTGAAGGCCTCCCACCAGGTGGACCGATGACCTGGTGAAGGTTGCAGGGATCCGCTGGTTGCGAGACGCACGGGACCGGTCAATGTGGCGACGCTTGGGGTAGGCCTATGTCCAGCAGTGGACGTCTTTCGGCTGATATGATGATGATCTTGTCTGGTTGAGGAGTTGCTATGGCCATCTTCCGGCTCTATCATGAGATTCACCAACATTTCAACTTAATTGGATGCCAGGAATGCTTGAGAAATGGATTACTAATTGACGGACACACATACGAACTCAAAGTAGTTATAATATCGAGCTCTGCCAAATAAGGGCAATAGATGAAAATGTTATTTTTACAGGAGCGCTATAAATCTGTTTAAACATTAACAACTTTTTTTTCGTCAACATAAAAGCATATTTTATACATCGGAAGGAAAAAAAGAATATACATCACAGTATGATTATTTTAGTTTATTATTATCATTTAGGGCATTGACATACATTTTAACGATAGACAAGAACATTCATGAAAAACATTTTTTCAAATGCTGGTGAGTTAAAACTAAAGTTTGCTGCAGCGCTAAACATTATTTAAAAGTCAAAGTCAAAGCACTTTATTTCAAGTAGGCCAGTTTCAGGCACTTTTGAATTGTCAAAAGACAAAATAAAATATTACAAAATTATGGTGCTACAGTCCCAGTCACAAGACATAATAACTGTGAAAGTACCGTAGATGCCCATTCCAAGGCGTAGATCTCTATGGAGAAGAACGGGCAAGAAACTCTATGGACACTCTTTTTCAATTAGGTAATTATTACAAATCATTTGTTACATCATTTGTAATAATTACCTAATTGAAAAAGAGCTTTGTTCTCATAGCGTCCTGGTACTGCAAACTTATCGAAATGGATAAATCGCTCTCTGATACGAACATAAGTGGATTGGGGGATATCACCCCCCCCCAATTTCGTTGCAATGCGCAGTAAAAGATTGAGAGAAGAGGACCTACCTGGGGAATTCAATAAATTTAAAGATGAAATAAAACAAATGCTCAAATCCCATATGAATATTCAACGAGGCGACCTAAAACAAATCACTTCCAAACTCAATGAAATTAAGGAAACGAACAATTACATAATATGTTCTATTGCTAATTTAACAACTCAGAACGAGGAGTTTAGGAAGAAGATTGAATCATTAGAACTACAGAGGAAAAATGACCGTGAATACACTGCTTTACTAGAGCAAAAGCTCGAAGAACTTCAACGCGGCGCGAGAAAAACTTGCATTGAACTAAAAAATGTTCCTAAATTACCTAGGGAAAGCAGCGATGACTTAATTGATATGGTCTTGAACTTATCTAAAAACATAGGTCTTGAGATGGAGTCAAGCGACATAAAGGACATATATAGACTGCCTGCCAAGAAGGAAGGAGCTACAAATACTCCCATAATTGTAGATACTGGCTCAACTATGTTAAAAACTAACATACTTAAAAAGGCTAAGTCCTATAACATTAGAAATAAGACAAAAATTCAGGCGAAGCAACTCGGATTGACGAATAATGCTGAAGCTCCTGTGTTTATTTCGGAACATCTGACACCTAAAGGCGGTCGCCTGTTTTTCCTGGCTCGAGACCTGTCAAACACCAAGCAATACAAGTTCTGTTGGACATCGCACGGACGTGTCTTAGTGAAAAAGGACGAGAATTCGCGTGCAATTGTTATTAATAGTGAAGCTCAGGTACACCACCTCTTACAAAGTGCATGACTAACGCGTACTGTAACTTCAATTATTTTGTTTACCGTTCTGTTCATCACCAGGTTTTTAATTTTGTATTTTGCTAGATTAAGTTCTCACTTAATTGTACTAAAATTTAGATTACTTTCAAAATGTTATTACTTCAAGCAAGCTCATTTCTTATGTACACACAATTACAATTATGAATTAATACACACAATAAACACAATTACACTCACACCATATAAACTACTCCTTTACCTAACATATATTCAATCACACTCACTCAACACGGGACTTAACATAGTAACAACAAATTTGCCTCTTTATAAACAAAGAAACATAAATAGGTTTCTATGGATACTCTTGCAGGTCATGTCATACACTCGAGTAAATCATAAGAAGCATCGTTCTTTAACAATATTTAAAAATGGATAGTAATATATGTACATTCCAGGAATTGGATAGTGTGGAAATTGCAGATTCTGCTGTCATTGACATTGAGCAATTATCAACTCACTGGCCTCATAATAACAACGATTTCACTGTCTTAACAGAGAATATAAGGAGTATCTATAGCAATTTTGACGATTTCCAAATAGCACTATCTCAAATCGGACTGAATGTGGACGTTGTAATCCTAACTGAATGTAGACTTAACTCGAGCAAACCTATACCAGTTCTATATAATTATACATCGTTTTATACGTCTAATCATATTAATCAAAATGATGGTGTCGTCGCGTACGTCAGAAATTGTCATTTAGCCCAGGTAACAGAAATTATCATATCACATGCCTCTGCTCTTCAAATTATTATCTCAAATTTCACAATAATCGGAATTTATCGTTCACCATCTAACCTCTCGGCGGAAAACTTTATAAATTCATTAGATATTCATCTCGAATCAATCCACACTCATAAAAACGTTATCATCACTGGAGATATCAATATAAACTTAATTGAAAGATCCACGGAACCATCGCAAGTAAGGACCAACAGAGTTTCGTATTTAAATATGACATCTGTTCATGGCTTTCTACCGGGACATTCCTTGCCTACCAGAGGTGAGAGTTGCCTTGATCACATGATACTAAAACTTGAAAAAATTAAGAACTCTGCCAGCGTTGTAGTTTTGAACACAACGATTACCGATCACTCTATTGTTTTATTAAGTGTTTCGCATTCATACCAAACTAAAGATATTAATAAATATAAGAAAGTAACTAATTTTAAAAAGGCTCATTCACACCTGGTGGACACGGATGTATCGGTGTTTAACACTTGTAATGATCCTAATTATCTTGCTAATTTTTTAATAGATATAATCAGAAAGTCCCTCCTTCTTAACACTGAGACTCATACGGTTTCTTGCTCTAAGCGTATTCTAAAGCCCTGGATATCGACAGGGGCACTAAGATGCATTAGGCTTAGAAATAATATGCAGTTGCAGTTGAAAAAAGATCCACACAACATTGTGAGGAAAATAACTTATAAACGTTTCCGCACCTTCTGCTCTAATTTAATTAAAAAGCTTAAAAGGCAATATCATAAGGAACAAATTGCGTGCTCTATTAAAAACCCTAAAAAACTCTGGCATAACATTAATAATATCACCCACTATAAGAAACCTAAATCTTCTAATGTGCATTTATTACAACCGTCAATAAATCCACTTGACTCGTTGAATAGAATTAACCAATTTTTCGCTACAATAGGTAAAATACTAGCAGAAGAAATTATGACTCAGAATGGATACATGATTCACCAACCAAGTTATTCTAATTCGCACTCTCAAATTACATCATTTGTGTTGCTAGAGACCGACCCGGAGGAAGTGAATGGAATACTGATGGCTCTTGATTCAGGAAGTGCATCCGGATGGGACGGCATACCCAATAACTTCCTAAAATTATCCAGAGATTTTGTTGTTCCCTTAATATGTAAACTAACAAACCTGTGTTTCACAACTGGAATATTCCCGACTGCTTTAAAACGTTCCTTAATCACACCTGTGCACAAATGATGTAAATAACTACCGCCCAATTTCTGTCTTGCCATCAATCTCCAAAATTTTAGAAAAAATTCTTAATAAAAGACTTATAAGCTACTTAAATAAATATAATATTCTCTCTAGTTCTCAATATGGTTTTAGACAAGGGCGCTCGACACAGGATGCTGTTGCTGCATTGACAACTGAAATCGTTAGAGAAGTAGACAAAGGGAATAAATGCATAACAGTATTCCTGGACCTTAAAAAAGCGTTTGACACTATTTCCGTTCCCATCCTTGTGCAGAGGCTTGAAGCCATAGGAGTAAGAGGTACGGCTCTTTCTCTATTCGACAGCTATCTTCGGGGAAGGAAGCAACAGGTTAAGATAGAAAACTCGTACAGTGCCGAAGAAAACGTTGTTTTTGGCGTCCCACAAGGGAGTGTGCTCGGCCCGCCGCTTTTCCTGGTGTACATAAATGACCTATGTAACCTCGGGAGTAGCGGTGGGAAGATCTTCTCCTACGCGGACGATACTGCCGTTGTCTTTTCTGGTCAATCATGGGAGATAGTGTGCCAAAAAGCTGTATGTGGCCTAGCTATTATTGTAGACTGGTTAAAAGCTAACCTTCTAACACTAAACATCACAAAAACAAACTACATCTGCTTTTCCCCAAGTGCAAAATCTAAACCAGGTGCAGACTTTGACATAGCAATCCGCGAGAGTGTGACGTGTCCTCTCTTAAACAGAAATTGTCAAAGCCTACAACGAGTCACCTTTACTAGATACTTGGGTGTTGTTATTGATGAGTGTTTATCGTGGCAGGCACAGATTGATGCTAATATATCTCGTGTTAGAAAATTGATATGGATCTTCAAAACTCTTCGCTATGTGATGCCCTCGGACGTACTTAGTAAAATTTATGTTGCACTGGCACAATCAGTTACAACATACTGCATTCCGGTTTGGGGAGGAGCTGCCAAAACTAAGTTACTTGAGCTCGAAAGAGCCCAGCGGTCACTTCTGAAAGTCATGTACTTTAAACCATACAGATATCCGACTAACAGCCTATATAGTATGTGTGGTTTGCTAACAGTAAGGCAGCTATATTAAACATGACTTTATATCTGCATAAATCTACACCACTTATACCAGCAGACCAGGATAAAAGACGTAATAATATGGTGGCGCACTCATCGCGGGTTCGCACCGTTTTTGCAGAGCGTCAGTATGTTGCTCAATCTGCCTTTGTGTATAATAAAATAAACTCAAAATTAAAGTTCCATCCGGAGGCTCAACATCAATGCAGGAAGATCATAATTGACTGGTTAAAAACATTAACATACGAAGAAACTGAACAAATATTGATCAGACCATGCTAATAAGGAATACATAGGTACAGACCACAGACACAAACATTCACGCACAAACACACACACAAGCACACACAAACAAACACGCACACACACATACATACTCAATTGAGCTGGTATCTTGATAGTATCATTTACCTTAAATATGTCATAGTTTTTGATTTGCATTCTGTTTTCTTTTCTTTTGTATGCTCTCTTTTAGTTTATTAGTGTCCATTATGTTAATGTAAAATAGGGGAAGTAGCGAGTCAGCCCCAACACAAGTATTATTAATAACTTAATGGGGCTGCCTCATAATACACTGATTTTGGAACAATAAACAATTTATTATTATTATTATTATCATTCATGTTGAGATTACACATTATGTGAGAACGATGTAGAAAGTTAAAAGTGTCCATAGTAAATATAAAAAGACAATTCAGAAATAAAATTAGAATCAATTAAAATAAACCATGGCAGCTAAGAGATGACCAGTCCCAACCGACAGCGCCCGTTCACGAACATGACACATGTATCAGCTCAACCATTCAGCTCAACCATTTTGAAGGGAGCTAAATGATCCGACACACGCGCCACCATCTGCGAGACATTTGTGTGAGCATGACATAGTCTCAACCACCGGAGTCATTCAAGTCAATAGAAGACGTAGGTATCTAGACAATGATAGCTCTGAAGTACATGGTACTCACACAATGCTGGCTATGCTGCTATATAATACTAGAAAGATTGACTCTATAATGCAAAGATAGTAGCAATCTTCATCAGCTCCGACAATAACAGTAAACGATACCTACGACAGTCTTACCATAAAATAAAATTTAAAAAATACACATAAAAACGAAATTAAAAAATAATAATATTTAACCTGACAGCAAGCTAATTTTGGTAAAAGAACACGAACATTGTCTTGAGTTCAACACAGCGACCAACTAAGCTTAGCTTTTGTGCCATATTTGTATATATAAAATCGTAGTGAAATTGATATAAGTGTTGTTTGCATACTCCAATACAGTAAAACCAATGTAAATCGGTCTATCCAATATTATTTTTTCAGGGCTTAACTGAACTGCCGCAAAGTTTTCTGAAAAGATTGAAATACTTTTCAGGTTGGGTTGTGCAATAAGTTTTTCAGCACCTATATATTTATTTGTTTTATTATAAGAATCTTCCCACATTGTTACTAACTTTACATTTACTTGCTTGCGTTTACTTTCTATTGTTTTTCCAAACACAGCATTATTCAAAAGTATGAAAAAAATATTTTCGAAAGCTGAGGTAGATGCTTGACGCAAACGAGTATTTAAATCAATGTACTTTTGCAAGAAATGATCTTGTCTAAACCTAAGAATGCGATGTATTCGGCTTAAAATCAACCCATTATTCAAGCATTGTTTTAAATGTATGTAGTGAATGACGTAATTATATTTGTCACATAAATTCGCAATTAAATTAATTTGGTAGTTTTCCCACCAGGAGGTACAAATCTTGCTGGTGCGAAAGGTAATCCACTATGCGAATTATGCAATATTTCAGGATAGGCCAGATAGACTGCCAGAATATATCCATATTCAGAATCATCAGATATTCAAAACTTCAAAGTTAGCACATTCAGTTTCTGATAAAAATTGAAATTCCGATACAGGCATTCTTTTTCTCATAGCATATCCGTAAAGATTGTTACAATCAAGATATACTAAAAAAGATGATGGCTCAGTATCATCGAAGTAAGGTAGAAATTTATTATTCGCTTTTGCATGTCGTAGGGAACACTGTGCTAATCCTCCACGTATTCCTTTTTCGAGTAAGTTATACATTTCTAAGTCTAATTTAACACCAGTACACAAAAACATTGCGTGCCAGCTTAAACTTGGCGCGGATACTTAATATGCTGGATCAAGATTGTAATATTCTAAACTTGTGTTTCTAAAACGTTCAAATATGTCACATAATAATAATACATTACATTTTAGGTAAAGATCAGTGTATTCACCAAGAGAATTGATATTAAAACTATACCAAAATTTTTGTGCATGTGTATATTAATCTTCAGAAATATGCTCCAATTTCATTGTGTTATAAAAATACTCTCTAGGTGGCAAACACTTTTCATCATACTTAGACCATGACAGTCGCATGCTTAATGGAACATTGACCCAATAGTAGATAGGTCAGAATTGAGTTACGTACAGATACAGGCTTCTTTTAGCGCCATCTACCATCTGCCGTTTGAATTACGTTGAGGTTACGCATTGTTCCCGCCCCAATGATAATTCCGTCTCTTTCACTCTTATGGAATCTCCCATTGTGTTTTCGTCGAATAGCGACTCATGCCAGTTTGTGTCCAACATCTGTGTAGTGAGGGTATTATTATTTTATTGAACGAAGACCCAATAGGTGTTAAGTGTGTTTACGACTAAATTCAAAGGTAAGTTTCATCAAATTGTGTAATCTTATAATGACAAATTAAATTTTAGGTCAGTTTACTACATATTTTAATAATATATTACGTGAAACATTCAGTTTTAAGTCAGTTTATCATTGAACGTTGTTATATTTTTCGAGGCCCATTACGAGTTAAGTCAGTTTACTATTAAAACCTATCCATTATTAAAAGTAACACTTTGTTACATTCAAGTATAAGTCTGTTTACTACTAAAGGTTATTGTTACTTAGGAGCCGCAATATTAGTTGAGTCTTTGTTTGAATAAAATGAATGTAACATAATGCGTAATTTTTTCATTGCCTGTAAATGTTTTATGATAAGTCATTGTTGGTCTAAATACTGCTTATAATATTTTATTTGTACAAGAGTCATAATATTACTATTTATGTTTTAGGTTGATAATGTCATCCAATAGGTCGAAAAAGATAATAGAGCTTGTTCAAGTTCGTAGCCCGGCGCCACAACCGGCAATACAAGATAAAGAACATGAATCGGTGTCATCAACTGAAGTGGAGGTAACAATTTCAAGTAACTTTAAAAATTAGGTTTGTATTCATTTCTTATTTATTTTATTACTACTAAAATACGTTTTATTTTTGTTATAGATGTTAGCTGATATAACAAACAAGCCCGAAAATCAGCGTTACTCAAACGTACAGGATTATTTTGAAATTTCGGGATCGGCTTCAGTCAGCAATGAAAATCACCTTCATAACACTACAGTCGTCCACGATTGCACTGATGAAAGACATTCAAAATCTGAAAATAGCGATGTCGATTTAAGTGATCAAGATCCAACATACGAAGTTCCGTCTAAAAATCAAAGGCCAATACCAGTATATCCAAGTCGATCAAAATCATATGGAAGTTCCTCGTCTTCTACGTCTTCTTCATCCTCATCATCTTCAGGATCTTCCAGTAATAGTTCCGATACAGACTCTAGTGACGAACATAACAATACACAAGATAACATAGTTCAGGTAACCGCAGAAAAACAATCAGAGCAAACAAACATTAATGAATCTGCAACAACAGAAGTTTCGCTAAATCATGAAATCGGAGAAAATACTACACCACAGGAAGAAAAGAAGAAGGGAAGGAAACGTAAACGGAATGAAGAAAGCTGGAAACAGAATAAAGCTAAAAGTCTGAGAAATGCTGGAAAACCATACGTAAGTAAGAAAAATAAACCAATCAAACCTCGTTCTGTTCAACCACCCTGTGGTGATAAATGTAGGCTCAAATGCTGTGAAAAGATAACTGTAGAACAAAGACAAACCATTTTTAATGTGTATTGGAATCTCGGCCAGGTTGATGCCCAAAGGTCGTATATTATGTCTTGTATGACCAATATAACTCCAAGATATAAATATACAAATGCTCGTAATCCAAGAAATTGCAATCAAGCATTCCATTTCTTATTAGACGGGCAATCGGTACGAGTCTGTAAAAAGTTTTTTATGAACACCTTGGATATTTCTGATCGTGTAATACGTACTGTCAAGAGCAAAATAGATGAACATGGAATTCTAGCACGAGATCTGAGAGGACAGCACAGCAATCATGTAAGGGTTGATGAAGAACTACTAAACGATATTAAACATTTCATAGATGCAATACCAAGAGTTGAATCCCATTATATTAGGCAATATTCTACTCGTGACTACATTGATGGTGGGAAAACAATTTCAGATCTATTCAGGGACTTTAAAGAAAATCAAAATCAAAATAACAAAGCAGCTGGTAGATATTGCACATTTTATAAAGTTTTTACACAAGATTATAATATTTCATTTTTTCGCCCCAGAAAAGATCAATGTGATTTATGTTTGCAATACAAGAACTCGACGCCTGAACAAAAAGTATTGCTCAAAGAATCGTACGATGCCCATTTAGAAGAAAAAACATTGAGCCGCCAGGAAAAACACGATGATCGCTGCAAAATAGACGATAAAAATAAAGTTCTTGTGTTTGATCTGCAAGCTGTTCTGCAATCTCCTAGAGGAGATACCTCAGGATTTTATTACAAATCAAAATTAAATAGTTACAATTTCACAATTACGATGTTAAACAAAAAAGTTGACGGCCATATTAAAGACTCCTATGATGATGTACACTGCTTCTTCTGGAACGAAACCGATGCTAAACGCGGGGCCAACGAAATCGGATCTTGTTTACTAAAAGTATTTGAGAAGCTCTCAGCGGAATCACTAAATGACAACGAGTGTAATTTAATTCTTTATTCTGACAATTGTGCCGGTCAAAATAAAAATAAATTTATAGTAGCACTATACCTGTATGCAGTCACTCATCTAAATATAAAATCTATCACTCATAAATACTTAATAAAAGGTCATACACAAAACGAGGGTGATAATATCCATAGCCTCATAGAAAAGGAGATTACAAAAAATCTAAAATCCGGTCCAATATATTCCCCTCACCAATATGTAGCCATAATTAAAAACGCAAAGAAGTCTGGCAAGAAATTTTCAGTACATGAACTGACATTTGAGTCGTTTTTAGACTTAAAAAAACTACAAGAAGATTGGGGTTTTAATTTTAATAAAACTAAAGACGGAAGAACTGTTTTATGGAATGACTTAAAGGTGATAAAAGTGAGCAAAGATACACCTTTTTCATTTTTCGTTAAAACTTCGTACAAAGATAGTGAATACCAGGAAGTGAGCATCAGAAACAAAAGGAAAAAAATGCTTCCTCTGTGTGAAATTGTACCAACTAATGTCTACTTAAATAAGCAAGAACTAAGTGAGAATAAAAAGAAAGATCTGAGAGAGCTATTATTAAAAAAATTGATCCCAAATTTTTATTCTGATTTTTATAACTCTATTATTTAATAGTGTACCTACCGTAACATTGATTACTGATTACATAGGTACAAAAGTTAATTAAAAAAGAAGGTTCCTTAAGTTTTAATTATGTTTGCTTTAGAAGTTTATATTTTATGTTTTATAGAGATTTAACTAAAGTTGATTATGACATTGTTTTATTTAATAGGTTGGATCACCAAAGTGGGTTTATTTTTTTTAAGTAAGAAAGAACTTTTAGTTTTTATATCTAGCGATTTTTTTTTTGTATAATTGGAGCAATTCTCCGGCTTGATTTATGTTGATGTATAGAACCTATACGTTAAATTTGTTATTTTTATCTACTGTGAAGGTTGCTGTAATAAAAGATTGATGATTACATTTATGTCTTTTAATTAATTTTAAAAAACGCCAATATTAAGTTTATTTACGGTCTGCTAATTTGAATAACGTGACCCAATCTTTAGATGTGTTTTCTTAAAGTAATCATATACAGACTAAATACTGAATTAGTCATTATAAATAATGCATTATTCAAACTGAAACAGGCTTAAAACTTAATGGTGTATTTGCATTTGCAAATATTTGCTTTACTTTTTATAAAAAACTGACTTAACTTAGAATGTACTTTTTATAATATTTTTAAAAAATAGATAGAAAGTATTTCCGGTTTTTTTTTACTCAGATCTCATCAATAGTTAATCATAGATGTTCAAAATACAAGCATTCATGATTAATATAAATCAATTTTATTTTTATGCATCAACAAGTAGGACAAGTCCCCATAGCAAGATCTTCTTTTGCGATTTCCCAAAAATCGTCTTTTTTTAGTTAAGTCAGTATTCCATTAAGCATGCGTGTGTCAATATATTCATACGGATAAATACCCTTTTGTCTCAATAAGCATAAATCGGCTTTATCGTCAAATTCTCTTGAAAGATTTACGAAATCTTGTACATGTTAATTCTTAGATAATTCATCTAAACTCGAACTTAAAAATTTATTAGAATCTATAAACTTGATATGAACACAACTAGGCTTGTTCTTAATTGCGAGGCTTTTCATTATACAAATGTATTTTTCATTTGATTTAGGAATTATTTTAATAGGACAATCGTACTTAACCAGTTCTTCAATAAAGAAATGAGCATCATATCCAGACAAATTATGGAAAACAACAGGTATAAACGGACATATTTTAAACGTTAAATTGCATTGAGAGTGTGCTGCTCCTCTGTATTCAGATGTAACATGGTCATGATCTCGAACTTTGTCGCCCAATAACAAATGTTTACAAATATGGCATCGAGTAGCCTCTTCGTACTCTATTTGTTGTTTGACAGACAAAGCATTCATGGGTCTATTTTCAGACAGAATGGAATTTATGTAAGTGACATCTTCAATTAAACGCGTTATAAATACTTCTACACAATCCAAACCTCTATACATAACATATTTATTCAAATCTGGATCGTGTGAACAACATATGTAATATGCGAAACAGGATGGTTCATGCACTTTTATGTTCTGAGTATTTTTAGATCTATTTTCAGGACAGTTTAGTAATATACTTTCAAAATCAGCATAGATGATAAAATTTATTCTTTGTTGATAATTCTCTCATAATTTTTAAATTGTATCATACTATCTTTTTTCGGTAATATAGTTAACACTTTAGAACAGTCATGTGAGCTATATTTTGAATCACTAGAAAAAACTTGCAAACAAGCATCGCAAAGTAAAAACTTACCTTTGTGATGAGTAACTTGTCGACGGATAAGTTTCGCTAGATCTTTAATTAGACAGTAGTGTCCTGAACCATTCCGCTCAAAATACAACAAATTCAAATGTTTGTTTTTCTTTGAGCTTGTCATGTATAGAGGTCCAGTCACACGACACCTTTTATCTAAACCATATATATTAACACTTATATTAGGGTTAGTCTTTTCAAACAATTTTATATCAACCAAGGTTGGTGGAAATTTCATTCCTTCAATATTTAAAACATCTTTATAGTGAGGATATGATTTTGTTCTACAAACATTAGCCTTTGATGGGAATAGGGCATCAATAATACCCCATAAAAAACAATGTTTGTCATTGTTCTGTATGTTTAAACAACTTTTCGTATTCTTTATAGCTGGAGGAAGCTCGATATACGTGCCGCCTCTCATTGGACAATATTTGTTTGCCTGGGGGAGGCCTATGTCCAGCAGTGGACGTCTTTCTGCTGAAATGATGATGATGATGATGACACAGGCGGACAAACCTTTTTATTGTTTAAAACGTTCGAAATGTCGGAAGAATTGATGAAAAAACATGAGTAGCATATTAAAGCTTTACTTAACTTTGTAATAGTTTGTAATATTTTTAACTATTATTCATTTTTAAAAATCCATATTTAGTAGGTAAACACTTCTATTATTTTGGTTGTTATTAATTTATTTTAGGATCTATCTTGTAATGTTTTCTCCAAATATCACAGAAGATGTACCTAAAAATAAAGGAGAAATATAATATAAAAATATTATTATAATTATTATACTTCTATTAGCTAATTGAATTAGCTAATAGAAGTAGCAACTGCAACTAACACAGATGTTAAGCTTAGACATGTTACTTCATTGTATTATTTATAAATCAGTCTGATTCTAATGAATTTCTAATTTTTTGCTTACTTAGCTCATAATTAGCTATGTTCTGGTTCAAACAAACAATGGAAAAAATAATTTTAAATACATAGATAAATTACTCCAGGTTCACAATCCACGATTAAAGATACTCCAAACACTTTAAAAACTTGACACTACTTTTTTTTTAAACCTCGATTTTAAACCATGTATTAAAAAGTAACAATTAAAACATTCGTTAAAAAATTATACAAACTGAAATTGGATTAAAGAAATCCTTAAGATTCGAAAAATAAAGTCATGTGACTGTTACGGCTAACTTCATAATTTGAGTTTTGTCCGCGAATATGGGCAAATACTTCTGTGTGTGCCGCCACAAACGCCAAACTTGATATGCTCAGCCGACACGCGATAGGGAACAGAATTTTTTTTCTGTCTCTTTTCTTTGCTAGTGACGTTAATATGTTCTTCTTTTTCTTGTGCAAATGCAAAGGAAGATATCCAGCAGTCTATAGTTTGCTCTGTCTACGGTTTTAACAACTTAATATTATAATAATGAAATCCAATCTCTTTGCGTTTCGTCCCCAAGTTCCAATGCTCCGAGTACATTATAATGATAAAATTGCGAAAATCGTTTCGTTTATTTTGTTGATGAATAAAATCGATTAGTTACTTGAAACAAATTATTTCAAAGCTCCAACACAACAAACAAATATTTAATTATTCAATAGATGGCGTGACATGCACCGACTTCACCTTTGTCTGTGTTATAAATGATTTGCTCGGTTTTTAATCTATATATCTATAAGCGAAAGGTCACTCATTCACCTATCACGAAATATCGAATACCGCTTGACATATAAATATGAAATTTGGTAGGGAGCTAGTTTATAGTTATAGGTCTACCGGAATACGCCGGGAGGGGACGCCCTAGGAAGACATACATAGACCTTATAGGTGATGTTCTTCAGAAAGGCAAGGTGCGCAGTACTCATAACCGGCGTGTGTGTATGACAAGATGTATGAATGTGAGTGAAGCAAAAGAAGTATGTAAGGATCGTAGCAGGTGGCGTTCTGTAGTTTCTGCCTACCCCCTTGGGAAAAAGGCGTGAGTTTATGTATGTATGTATGTCTACCGGAATCTCATGGCAAATGGGGAAATGAAAATTTGTTGTGTGCAATACTGGGCAAATTGGATTAAACGATCTTGATACTGTTTAATTTTTTTGATGTCTTTAGTCTTAATGGAAATGAAGTACCTATATTATAGTAATCATAGCGGATCTTTGTGTCTCTGAAGTTAGCTCTGCGAACCATTGCGCAAGAAACAATTTGTCATCGAGTATACTGCATAGAGTAAGCGATATAGGGCGATGCAACATACGTAAGCGAGTGAAAGAGACAGTTATACAATGCTATATTCACCTTCAACATTGACACAAAAACAGCTACTGCGCAGGGTCTTGCAACCAATTCAGAGACACTAAGATCCGCTGTGAGTATTATAGGTATGTGTATGAAGAATGTTGTTATAAATCGGGTTAACTTAGGAAAATATGTCATGAAAAATATATCAATTGTTTATTAATTTATGTACTAATTTATTATAGATCATTTAAATCATACTAATAACTTAACATCTCATTCAGAACCAGAAAACGATTCCAAGAACTCCACTTGCATTTCAAAAACTTGTATCTTTGTAGTTTTATGTCATCTCTCGCCATCAAAATGGTTCTTTTTTATTGGCATTTAACTTATTCAAAACCAATGTCCTTATGTATAAGCCTGTAAAAATAATAAAATTTTATCATGTTACTCAAACGATAGCTTAGTCATTCATTATCATCATCATCAGTCTATATACGTTACGTTGCAGGACACAGATTATTACTTAATATTTTTATTACCTCAAAGATTCTCCACCTCCGTTGAAATCAATATCTTCTCGAACAATATTTAACAGTTTCATTACTGTTGGCATTTTCTTCCGACCATCATTCGATGTGCCCTCACCTACGATTTACCGTATAGTAGTACTGGAAACCCATATAAAGAAGCTACAATTAAGTAAGAAAAACATAAAATAAACTAAAAGTATCAAAACAACTCAGTCCAACTTACCGGTCCACTCTACGACGCGTTTTAAAATCAAAGATTGAGATTGATTGACGCCTTCTTCTTCCCTTATTTTACGATACACATTAAAAACAATATGCCTCGCTTGAGATCGAAGTGGTTTTTTCGACATTTTCACAAAACACAACTAATTTTTCACAAAATCTTAGCAGCGGTTGACAGATCTCGTATTTTTTTTTTTTTTTTTTTTTTTTCTTAACGCTAATTCCCGCCAACTGTACTGGCGCCTTAAGTGCTCAAACTCTTCCATCCCGGTCAATCTTTCGTGCCTCTCGTACTTTCATTCATCATACTATTTCTTTCTTACATTCATCATCTTGCATTCTGTGGGTGGGACTCCCACTTTAATCTAATCTAATGGGCAAACTTTATTAATATATTAAAAATGGAAAATAAAACAATATACAAGGGTGCAATTTTAACAAAATGAGCAAAAGGTGCTTTGCAAGTATCACAGTTGATCATAAATGCTATTTATCACAGGGCATACATTTTATGCTGTGGTGCAGATTATCACAGATAATACTAGGCAATTAGGGACGAAACACAAAAGTACAGTTATTAAAATATCACAGAAATCTTACACAGTTTAGGAACTTAGATACTAACTCAATGCACTAGCCACTGCAGTTTTTTGCGGTTTTCCTATGCTTCTAAAGCTGTTATTGTTACAAAATAATAGTGAAGCATAGTGACGCCTCAACTTGCGTTTCGTGCAATGGCTACGTTCGCTACACTAACGCAGTACATTAAAAACTTTTCTCTAAATTTCTTGTCCATGAGCCTATGCAGGCTCTCCTTCGTTATTTTCCTGTCCAGCTCACATTCAAGTTGGTAGCGCTCCCTGATAAATAACGGGCATTCTACAAGTATGTGCTGGACAGTCTCTGCCAACACAGGTGCTTTGTTTGTAAGTTAATAAACCTAATGGTTGTTGAAACCATCTCATCTTGCATCTGGGACTCGGTTCCATTACCCCGAGAGGAACCGAATCTCAGAGGTAACGGAAATTGTTTTAAATTAATAAACTTATTTAGTTTTGAACAGATTGTTGTTTCCTTCTATTGAAATATTCACCCACCCTACATCTGGGATTTTGTGTAGGTACCCCGACAAAATCTCATATGTAACAGTGGCGACCAACGTGTGTATTGGTGGGAGATAGAGGTTACGTCTATTGCTGTACCTTACAAGCCAGAGTACTGTTTCTAACCTTCCAGTTATCATAGTTTTTAAGAAAGAAAAACCGTCACGCAGGGTCCTTCTTAACATTGTCCTTGTTTTGTTTATGTTTGTACTGTGTTATACACTTTTACTTTTACCTTTTACAATTTTTTAAGCTTCTTGCTGCTATATACACTTTAATATTATATTTACCTGTGTCCCAGAACTTAATACCAGGACTTTTGTCTGTGGAAAGTCAAACTGGTCATAAAATAATATTTACTCCAAAAGTCTGCTAATTGTATAACTGCCATTACTATGGATAATATTTACAAATTCTTTAAGATTGTACGTGGTAACAGCCAGTTTTAAATCAGTTCGCTTAAATTTTTCTTTTCTTTCTAGTAGTGCTCGTTATTATAATAGTAGTAGGAGGCATGCGGAGTTTGAAGTAGGCGACACTGTTTGGAAGAAAACATATCCTCAGAGTGACGCCTCAAAATTCTGTATGGCTAAATTAGCTCCTAAATATGAGAGATGTATAGTTAGGAAAAACTTTCACCCTTAGTATATGAATTGGAAGGCTGTAGTTCCGGTAAAAACCTTGGCACATGGCATATAAAGGATCTTAAATCACCATGTGGCGAGGATTAACTTTTCTTATTTTTTAACTTAAACACAAATTTAAGTTTTATTATAGTAGATGGTCGCGGTGACCTTGAGGGCTGTATATGCCTTGGGATTGCTGATTGACTGCTGGTTTTAGCATTGGTGGCTGTATATGCCACGGTGTTAGACAAGTAGTTGTAATTTACTCTGTTCTTGCGGTTCGTTGTGTTGCACAGGTTCCGACTGTGTACACATTTGTGGACTACATTTAGAACGCCAATACGTCAATAACATACTGTTTGTAAAGTATTGTTGATGGCGTGTTGTTTCAGGGAGGACACTCTTGAAGAGTGTATTAACCTCCGGATTGCTGGTAAGGCAGCACAATGTTAGTCCTGAGTTTGGAAGCCTAAATGGCGGGCGTGTAGGCTGCATTGATGGAAAACGTTTTCAGATGGTTTTTTTTTTTTTTATACAGGGGGCGAATAACCATAACTTTCCATTTCGGGAAGAGGGTTAGCCATTTCTTATTGGAATGTAGCAGATAATGTAATTTCTTTTGCTGCGTATACCGTGTCAGCGTTATTCTCAGCGGTCACCACTTTTGGGTGGAGTATTTAGAGTGATGTTGGTGTGCGATTGGGTAGGGAGGTCTCTCCTACATAATTATAGTAGGTCAGACTAGGATATTAGTACTTCAGCAGACGCTTACAAATCTTTACCCCTTTTGGAGCTTGTCTTTTACATGTATTTAAATGGATTAGACTCACTCCAGTGGGAGCACTGTTTAAAGTATTTCACAGGTTACATGGATAAGTAAAAATAAGCCATAAACACGGGCGGAATTGTAGACCCGATAACCGAAGCCTACTACATACAATGTCGCATAATGGAGCGGTTTGTTACTCCATATTTTAAATGTAACCAGAATCCCTTATTGTCGTAGTACATGCCATAGCTGCTTAGTCGCGCACCAGTTTCTACGTTGTTTTCTTGTTGTTCATTTTCAGTTTCTGTTTTCAGGGATGAGAGTTGGGAATTGTTGTTAGCGTGCTTGCTTCTTTTGAGTCTGCTTTGACGCTGGAGGGCCAGCGTCGAGATTTGCCCTATCCGGTCAAATCTCTGGTGGTTGGGGAGGTACTGTTACGTTTATTTTTTGATTATAACACTTGCCTGGAAACATACGGCTGTTAAATAAGGTTGTTTTCAAGGGAAATGTATATTGTTATTCTTGCCATTGACCTCGGTCGGTGAAGCGTATTTGCTGTCATCCCTTCATCAGAATTTCGTCACTAGACTCTTTAGAAACCCTTTCTGACGATAGATCACTTTTCAAAACACTACTATCACAGGTTTTTGCAATAAATTGGACATATAAAAAATACTTGTTTACACTCGAAATCTCATAACGTCAAATGTCACTGTCAGTTGGAGGCGCCCTCTGGCTCATAGTTATGATTCCTAATCGATTATCGATTTTATTAGGTTCCTTCGTAATTATTAAATTAATATAGTATAGACCGATTCTTAATAATTTTCGGCTTTTGGTAAATAGAAGTCACATATTTTATTTATTACGAATTTTGTTCCAGAAGACTCGGCGCATAGACCACCCAGTTTTTAATCTGTGGTCGGAGTCATGTCAGTGTTGAGAGACTGTAAACATCGTTTCGCTTTAGTATTTTTCTAATAATAAATTCCCAACTCATGGCAGATTTGGGTGTTATAACTAATAAATCGGGAGTTGCCGGTATGGATTGTGTGGGTTTTTATGGTTACCAAGTGTAAGCGCCTTGTGGGACCAGTGTCAGTGATTTACAAGAATTGAATATGTTAGTGTAAATGATTTTGTCGCCCGTGCAGTCATAAGTTTTACCTGGAGCTAGGGAGACTTTCTGCGAGTGTCACCCCCACCTACGGCGTCGAGATGTGGGGATTGTCTGTGACCATGGCGGTCCATCCGTTTCACTTTTCGTCCTGCTCGGGTCGAGCAGTAAGTCTTCTCCCACATATTAAAAGGTAAGGGTTTATGTGAATCAGGGTTGGAAACTACTCTTTGTGCTGCTCCCCGGTCGTTAAATAAGTGCTTATAGTGATCCCCGCTTATTCGTTACAGGATTCAATGTTTTGAGGAACTCGCGGACGCCATTTAGCGGACTGCGTGTCGAAGCCAGTCGAATCTTGCAAGAAAGCGTTCTTTCTATAGACCAACCGTGAGTATTACACGCCCCGTAAGGGATCCTCCGTTTTGTTGTCCCGGCCAAGGGTTAGACCCCGAAGGGAGTGACGTTGCACACGCCACGTGCGTGTTCGCGAAAATCTATATTGGTCGGCTGTTAGATCGGTCCTCTCCGGCACAAGCATTGTTCCCTGCTTTTCCCTTATATAATAGGGTTCTCGTATTGTCGATTCCAGAAAGAGGCAGCTCGAGAGATTCGTCCCGCCGCCAGGATCGAGAGGTCCCTAGAGCCTGGACGCGAGACCCGTCCCTCAGCTCAATCAAGGCCTACTGCGGAGACGACTGTGCGGTGTCCAGATCCGCCTAGCTTTTATAGCAGGCGGGACGGTTTTTTTTTTCTTTATTTATTTCTACCTACTTAACTACTGGAATTAATTTACTACGGGTTCTTATAAGAACCACTTAAATACTGGTCCGGTTTTCAATATAAGAAGCCGGTCTGCAACTATAATCTATCAATGAACCCAGAGTTTGACGCCTACCTTTAACTGGAACGATATTGAACTTCTCAGTCGACTCCGGGATCTGGGACACCTCATGTCCCTGGCGCCCATTTAATAATAATTTACTTTTAAATATAACTGGAAGGTTGTACCTAGATATTTTATTAATATTATCTTACCCACATTTAATTAACAATAATTAATTTAAACTTTAAAGATAAAATTAGGAATCAGTGCTCGGCTTATCTTCCACCCCCCACCACCTTAGTTTTACCGACTGAATTTATCGCTGGCTGGCTTTATAAAGGTGATACCTTTAAGTTACATTCTAAGATTATAGACTTAAGCGGTTCAGGACTATTTGTCCTAGTCCAAAAGCTTAGGGTGTTTGAACCGGTGGGATTTTGTTTCATTACCCCGAGAGGGACAAAATCACACAGGTGCTTTGTTTGTAAGTTAATAAACCTAATGGTTGTTGAAACCATCTCATCTTGCATCTGGGACTCGGTTCCATTACCCCGAGAGGAACCGAATCTCAGAGGTAACGGAAATTGTTTTAAATTAATAAACTTATTTAGTTTTGAACAGATTGTTGTTTCCTTCTATTGAAATATTCACCCACCCTACATCTGGGATTTTGTGTAGGTACCCCGACAAAATCTCATATGTAACAGTATGTACATATATAATATTTTTAATGTCTAAAATTAAAATCAATTGCAATTAAGTACATAGATGGCGCTGTTTGAATTTTTACTTTTTTAGGGTAAAGTGCGAGTCGGACTCGCGCACGAAGGGTTCCGTACCATAATCGAAAAAAAAAACACGTTTTTTATATGGGAGCCCCATTTTATTCTGTTTTTTGTATTTGTTGTTATAGCGGCAACAGAAATACAACATCTGTGAAAATTTCAACTGCCTAACTATCACGGTTCGCGAGATACAGCCTGGTGAAAGACGGACAAACAGACAGACAGACGGATCGCGGAGTCTTAGTAATAGGGTCCCGTTTTTACCCTTTAGGTCTTCTTCTTATTCGTTTTCTTCATTTCTGAAGGTCGTGCCCGTCTTGAAAAGCTTTGACGGAGTCAACGACGAGCTGCTTCCAAGCCACCCTGTCTTCGGCTCTTCTCATAGCAGTGGTAACCGTGAGTCCCGTAATGGCCCCGATCTGGTCAGACCAGCGAGTAGGTGAACGTCCGCGTGGTCTTTTTCCGTCCACCTTTCCCACTACAACCAGTTTTTCCAGGTTGTCTGGCTGTCTCCGGGCGATGTGACCAAAGTAACTTAGGACTCGTTGGTAGCAGATCGTGGAGAGTCTAGTTTTGATGTTCAACTGGTCGAGAATGGACTTATTCGTGCGCTTGGCTTTCCATGGTATGCGCAACATCCTTCTCCAGCACCACATTTCAAACGCCTCTATCTTTTTCCGATCCACCGAGCGAATCGCCCAAGACTCGGAGCCGTAAAGAAATATCGAGAATACCTACCCTTTGGGTACGGAACCCTAAAAATAGCCAAATATAGAACATATCACCGATGAAAAATATTTTATTATATAAAAGTCTGCCTCTCAATAAGATCTGTTTTCTTTCCAGTTATCCTTGCTTCTAGTTTCTTTAGTTCGTCTTTCAATTCCCTAAGCTTCCAGGGACAATACATATTATCAATAACGATGGTAGATCGGTTTAAACACAAAAAATAACAGAAAACTTGATGTAAAAAAAGCAAAAATGATTTGACAGCAGCCATTGCGCAGCCAGCGACATCTTCGTTTAGCTTTGCGTTCACTCCCCATTGTGGACATAACACTCGTTTTGTCTATTGTATTTTTAACATCCTTTCGAACATATCACACGTGGAGTTCCAGCGTGTGGAAAAGTCTTGTTTTATCTTCAATAGGGGTCCATCTAGCTTTTTTTGGATAGTTTTTAATCTTTCAGATGCAAGTGGACTTCTACGAAATACTTGAACTATGTATTTAATTTTTGTGGTAATATCTTTTATTTCTTTCAATGCAGATTGGACTATAAGGTTGAGAATTTGATCGAAACAAGGTATTTGTTTCCAATTATTGAGTTTTATAGCAGTTTTGTTATTATAAGCGTTGGTTAAAACTGGTTGCTGATACAATTTTGTCGGTAGTTTCCCAATTATCTGTAATTCTTATTTAGTTCTTGTGCTAGGTTTTTTGACGTATCTGGAAACTGGATACAAAAGTTTTCAAATCTGTCTGCTGATGGATAAAATGAACTGTCAAGGATAAATAATTATCATTGGAGGCTGATGTCCACATATTCTGCTTGTCAGAGTTCTGATTTGACCTTGAGTTTGATTATTAGACATTTGTCATCAATGCATTAAACGACTAGGTAACTGGTAGGATGGATTTAATTAAATCTTTGAGCTCAATTCCATCATTCAATGAGATGAAAGGCTTAAGTAGTTTTTTGTGAATACTGTAAAAGTATAGCATTTTGTGAATACTGTAAAAGTATAGCATTTTGTTTAGATGATCAGTTTTTTTGCCGAAAGCGGCTTATGAAAGTACTGTGTTAGTGGCTGGAGCTTTTTTATATGATCGATGCCTGTTGTGGTGGCTGGTAAGGAATCAGATATTTCAGATATGACAGCAGTTGTTTAGTACATGCCTGCAGATCACAGCCAAAAGACAACGCTGGGGCCCATTGGCAACGCTGCGACTCCTGGATCCTGTCAGGTCCGGTACCCGCGACACTGCGATGCGCAGCAGCGGAGCTAGGGCTTGGTTGATAATACCTAGTCCTGCGCAGACAGGTGGAAAGTGGTACATAAACAAGGATTAAAACTAGGACTTGATTAAAACTAGGACCTTGATTCCCGCGGTGAGCTCCTGGAGTCGTTCAATACCGTGCCAGGTCGAGATATTAGGGATAGGATAAATATATATGTCAAGTACCTATGAATTATAGGACCACCATCATCAACTCCAATTCTAGAGGCAATTCCTTCATTCTTCATAGGAACGGGTAAACTTCAATAACACACATCACTGGATTGAAACTCGAAAGCATTTATTTGACTTAGTTATAGGCACTTTGAGTTTTCATTCGAACTTGAAGTTAAAACCACATGGTGGCTTGCTAGGTCGCAATCCCTCGTCGATCTCTAGAGAAGACCTAGCAAGAAACTCTAGGATACTCTTTTAAATCTTTTTATAGTTTACACAATCACTTTAAGACAATTGGCGTTACATGTTTATTAGGTTTTCAAACATCTAATCAATCGGATTTATTAAACACTTTATTAAATAACTTGCTTATCGAAAAGTTTTCATAGCTATTTTTAATTGAATTAATAGAAATCAATTTTTTTTTCATCACCTTCACTCATCCTGATAACCGAATGAATTTCATCTCAACTGAAAGTTTTTAACACACAGAATATGCCTAGGTAGGCTTGCCTACTTATTTCTGTTCATGGCTACCTGGCAAGCAGATGTGAACAGGTAAGTCAATATAGGTAACTATACCGATCTGATAACCAATCGAAATGGATATTATAAGTAAGATATTTTAATTACAAAACCAATCGTATATGGTTGCCTGCAAAAAATCGTACATGAAATATTATTGCCAAGCTATAAAGTTTTAGAATTGGAGCTATTTGATAGTTGCGAGAGAGAAAGTAGAGTGTCCTAGGTCCGTGTGATAGAACAGGATACAACATAGCAGATGCACTCTACCTAACCGTTGAATGTATCTGAGTGCGCATGCTCGTGTACTGTCGTAAAATTCGAATTATAAACTTCAAAACGAGTTTATTTATTGACATACTTTATAAACACAACACCCAAATATTTTTTTTTTTTATTTGTGATGGGTTTGCTCTTGACTCTAGTCTAGGTCAAAGGTGACAAAGACAGAGTCGACGATGGAGTGAGCTTACCCAGAAGAATTGAATTAAATTTATTTAGAATCAACAATTATAAGTAACATCTTTACAGATTATTAACTTTAAAACTTTCGCGTTTCATAATTGAAAAAACAATATATCACGGTAATTTAACGCGATGATTCAATTAAAAATAGCTATGAAAACTTTTCGATAGGCAAGTTATCATAAGCATGTTTGTTAATAAATTATATTTGATAAAAAATGTGTCTCATCCAGTTATCTGATGGGTGAAGGTCGATCTTCCACGTCTCCCCTACTACATGGACATCTTCTTCTCTTGGTGTAGGTTCCATGATGTAGGGGCACTCGGGTGAACCAGTAAAACTTATGAAGCACAAATCCACAGTATTGTTTATTCGGTGATATTTACAGTCAAAGAACAAAGGCTCGTATTGTACGATGAACCAATAATTTATGATTAAACGAACTTACCCTAAGTGAAGTTCTATCATAATTATACGAAGTGCCTCGTCCGAAGAGATTAGTACCTGTAATTAATGATTATTATAGGTACATATGTAGTAGTAGCGACTACTTAGCGCCCGCGCAAATCACTAGTTTTTAGAAATTTTCTTTTTTTTTTCTTTCCTGGCATCACTGTGTCAACTTGTCATTTAGTTTAGAGTTACTTAATTTTTTTATAGATATTTCCAGAACGCTTATGGGTTATACCTTAGGGTTGGGAGGGTGTTACTAATCTCTTCGGACGAGTCACTTCGTATAATTATGATAGAACTTCACTTAGGGTAAGTTCGTTAAATCATAAATTATATCAGTTTTAGGAATGAAATAAAATAACGATCCGAAGTTGACAAAAGTAATCTAATCAAATTAATAAAACACAAATACAAAGTTAACAAATTTAGGTACGTTACAAAATAAATCAAGAGAACGGAATCAAGGGAAACAATAAGCTAAGTGCGAGCCGCCGGATGTGGGAATGAGCCCTTGGCCACGGTAAGCGTTGGCTTATATAGGCTCAATCACATGCTCCGGGCTTTCTGGAGGGGTGTAGGTTGGTGACGCAGCTAACACGGCCTCTCCTGAAGTGCCAGCGTCCTCGCAGGCCTCGGCAACCACCGGAGCATCATCACCGGGAGCAACCTCCGACTCGGCATTACTGGGTGTCGCCGACGAGGTGCACGGCTGTTCATCTACTTCATTCTCCTCATCATCAGAACCTGCACATCATAAATCAAGAATGAGCATCTAAATGTTAGATGTGACAGCAGACAACTTTTTTTTTTATTCATGATCTATTTCCTGGATGAATGAGATTATTCGATCAAATGCTAATGAGACGTGAATTGCTTCTTAATATTAAAATCCACCCTGACAATGACTACACAGCAGCTGCACGAAACACATAGCGGTACGCGTTGGCTTATATAGGCTCGATGACATGCTCCGGGCTTTCTGGAGGGGTGTAGGTTGGTGACGCAGCTAACATCAGTTTTATCAAAATCCATTTTTGATTTCTTATTACTATTCTTAGTTTCATTATCAATACATTTATGCTCCTTCCTTATAAGTTAAAGTTGTTAGTTGTTGTAATAATCAGTACATGTAAGTTAAATAAGATATCTTAAATCACAGCTAAAGATTTTTCTTGCTACATCATTTTTATGCTTTACACTAAGGAACTGTTATAAAATTTACTAAATCTACTTAAATTTCAACTCCAGCCTGCTGTTTTTAGTATCTGATCAATTGTTATACTTGGCTTTAGAAGTAGCAGCGTGGCGAATGCTTTGAGCTAAATATATGTGTACATCAATACTGCTAGTCTATAAAGTACACTATGTGACACTATGACACTATGTGGTATGGTTTCTTTGTGCCTAAAAGAATTACTTTATGTGTAAGGTGGTTAGAGGTTTTATTAATGTAGGCTACAAGGTTTCAGCTGGAAATATTCCAGCTCTTTGTCTGAAGAATTGATTGATTATTTAGTTCATAAATTAGAGATTTTATGAGGTCTGACATTTTGATGGTTATATGTGTTGATTGTATTACTATGCTTTGATTTTATTTTTGACAGTTGTTCTAGAGACAACATCTCATGTGGGTACCAAATTCCTAATGCTTCCAGCATTTGGGATGTGTCCCAGGTGACATTGTATTTTTGGGCAGGTGGTCGCAGTCTGAACACGCCCTTAACCATTAGTTTTAATCTGTCATCAGAGGACATTCTAATGTTTATTAAAGTAGGTATTATCATTTTTTGACAGTCAATCATTTGTTATATTTTTTACTGGAATTAGAAAGTTATCTCACTGTTCATGTATATGATTTCAAGATTTTAATATTATATTTTCTAAAACAGTTATACCAGTTTATTAATATGTGTCATATTGTTTAAAAGAGTTTTCTGATAGATAGCGGGAAGGCTTAGCTCGGCCGCCTACGCTGTCAGGAAAGTAAGACAATACACTGACGTTGATACTGCTCGATTAGTCTATTTTAGTTATTTCCATAGCGTTATGTCCTATGGCATTCTGCTGTGGGGCAAAGCCGCTGACATTTAAAATATATTTGTTCTTCAAAAACGAGCAGTTCGAGCTAGGTGCAAGTGTGCTCAGTTCAATTTACCAGCTAGGTGCCAGAGTTTCTCTTAGAGATATTTTTAAACATATTGGTATTCTCACAGTGGCATCACAATTCATCTTCGCCAATATCTTATATATTAGGCAAAACATACACTTATACACTAAAAACAGTGATATTCACAATATTAACACCAGAAATAAGTACAAATTACGAGCTCCTTTTCACCGGCTTCATAAGGTTCATAACTCATTTGTTGGGCTTGGTATAACCTTTTATAACAAGCTACCCTCTGCTCTTCTAGATTTGCCTTTTAATGCGTTTAAATTTAAAGTAAAATCAAACCTTTGTTCAAAGGCATACTATTCTATTAACGACTACTTAAACGATAAAAATAGTTGGTTGCTGTGATTAACTCAAGACAATGTTTGTGTTCTTTCTCCAGAATTAGCTTACATACTGACAGGTTATATGAGTTATATAACTGTTTTTTTTTTTTTTTTTTGACAGTATAAGTCAATTTATTTTAATTTAATTGTCATATTATTGACATAGTCGACTCACTACAATGTTTTTTATTTTTTAATGAGTTGTATTGCAATATGTGGTTAGCTAGCGACCTCGACAGTGGATCATAATATATTATTCTTGCCTAACTGTTGATTTATTTTTTACTTCGATGGTCCTAGTTTATCATAATTATGTGACTTCGAGTTACAGCTGTATTAGCTATATGTAGGCGGGCACGCCCTTTTTGCCTGGAGGCTTTATAATTCGGGTACTAAGTTCCGTTTACGTTTTTATTATTAGTTTTCATTTTCGCTTGAGTTTAGATTTCGATGTTTTTGTTGGTATATTGGCGTGTGCTAGCTGTCATTATGGCAAATATATTTAATTTAAATTTTTTGTTTTGAGTAATGTAAATTATTTGCATACTATTGTATAGAATCAAATTTTTGTTTTTTTTCTAACTGAACAGACAGCTGTGCTGCTGGGGAGTTTGTTGCGCCACTTCTTCTTCCCAGCAAAAGCACTAGGAAGTGGTGAAGGGCGGGCGTTTTTGGGGGACTGTCTTATGAAATTTTGACGTTCGGAAAGTGCTGATTCTCAGCCTAGTTTGAATAAATGACTTTTGATTTTGATTTTATGCTATCTTATCTATTGATGATGGTGGTATGCTTCGTTGCAATAGACTTCACTACACACTGGACTCCGACAGCCAGGGTAAGGTTGGTATGGCTTTTCCCTTGCTGTGAGATACTATAACATTTTCATTAGGTTTGAGTATGATCATCCCTGAATTATGAGAAATTCCCTTAGTTAAGGGAACCAGGGCTGAGTTGGGCATGGTGATGAATGATGCCCTTAGCTTTATCCATTATGATTTTTTGTAGATCTTTTAATATGATTGAGAATGGTGGAAACACGTTAGAGAAAATTGGTTCCCAGTATACTGTGATTGTGTCAATTGTGACGGCATTTGGGTTGTAATGCCATGTTATGTATCTGTCATATTTATTGTTAATGTGACTTGCCAATAGGTAAATTTCAGGTGTTCCAAATTTATCTTTCAATAATTGGTCATAAGCACATTGAGTTATACTACTGCGTAAGTACATTATAACTCTATGCATAAGCATTTTCTTTTAGTTCCCATGCTACGTTGGAATGTGACTTCTGCAATGCAGTATCAGCTACTTGTTTTCAGTCGACCTAATGTCAGAAGCGAAAATGAATGAAAATATGTAATACTAAAATGAAAATAATATATAACAGTTTTCAACCAATGCCGCAGGCTAAGTTGAAGAGATGAGTGTTGAGTTCCACCCATTCGATTAATAATGCACACTATATTGCTGTTGAATTGTCAATACTGACGGTATTTCACAATTATTTCATGATTTAATGATGCTAATAATTCCAAATAAAAATCACGTGATATTCACATTCCTTGTCTGACCACTGGCCCCTAGCAGTCTCATCACCACAGGCAGTTCCCCCCCCCCCTCCCTTTGGTTGAGGCGTCAGAAACCATTTCGGTTACATAATTAAGTATGATTTTATTTACTCAATTTTGAATGGCATATGGCCACCATTCAGGAAATTCTTGTAGGGATATTCGTGTATTTTTCAAAATTTACTTCACCTTGGAGGTTTAGGATTTTACAACATTCTAGTTTTTAGTTATATACCTATATAACGCCATCCATATATTAAATAGAAGGGCATGCTGAGACCATTACCTAGTCCTACAAAGCATGTTAATTGTCTGGTTTCATAATTAATAAGTTTTTTCTTATCTGTAGGTAACGTTACATGATAGTTAAAAATCTTGTGTCAATAATGTATCCCAAAATTGTACTAATATTAGTGGATGTAAGTTTGTTATTTATATTTAATAACTTGTGATTAACTTCTTAGTGTTTTGAATATTTTCAGTTACCAATCAATAGCCACAGGATCTTAGTAATTTGTTGACAGTTTTCATAACTTTAGTGAAAATGTAAGGTGCAGTGTTTTACCCAAACAGCAGTAGATTGAACTCATACAATTTTTCATGAAAGAGATTCTAGATATTTGCTAGAATTTTTGTGATATTTTGTAAGATATTATGCATCTTTAAGGTATGTTATGTAAAGTATGGCCATGGAACTATCATTTAATGTCATCTTTAATTCTATGCATAAGTCTTCAAGTTTGAAACGGCTTGCATTAATGAACCAAGTTTGAAACGGCTTGCATTAATGAACTTATTAAGTTTTTAATTTTTAAATGCATACTGCCATTGAGTTTTGGTCTTACTTAAGAAACACTTGAGACTATTTTGCCCTTTTCAAGGCTGGCACTTAGATATTGCACACATCACATCACACATCATCAGCCTATTAATGTTCCCACTGCTGGGACACAGGCCTCCTCTCTGTGAGAGGGAATGGGCCATTATTCACCACGCGGGCCCAGTGCGGGTTGGTGGATGTCACATGTCTTTGAATTTTTAGTTCTAGGACATGCCGGTTTCCTCAAGATGTTTTCCTTCACCGTTTTGAGAGCAGTGGTGATGAAATAATTTACACAAAGTAAAGCGCCTGCCTTGGCTCGAACCCACGACCTACAACTTGTAAGTCGCGGCCGATACCACTGGGCCACCACTGCTCTAATATTGCACCAATCAATTAGTTTATTGTCTCCTTATAGTATGTTTTTTCCACTGGTAAAGTGTTGTGGGTACCTATAAAACCCTCAATTCATGATAACATGGTCTTATGATCAGTGATAAGTTATTACTGTTTATAAGAATTTTATAAGCGACCAGCGTACCTTACTGAGTTTAGCGGTGTCGAGGTTGTTTGGTCTGGTGATACGACCGCTTAAAGTTTTGTACGGCTGACTCAGGCTATAGCCATGCTCCCAGTTCGCCTGTCGCCCTTGTGGCGCCGGTGAGCTCTCCAGTATTTTGCTTGAAACGTGTTGGGTTTTTGCTTGGGTTTAGGTGCTGTTGCAGCCCTGATTTAGAAGCTGCTTTACCAACTCGAAGAGTTTCAGCAAGTGTTTTTCATCTATCTTTGTGTTTTGAACTTGGTCCTTAAGATCCTTTTTAATTTGAGCTGCAGCTAAATTTGCATCTAGTCATTGAGTCACAATGTTGAACTTCACATGAGGTGTGAGTGGCATCCATTATTTAAGTTAGTAGTTCTGTACCATTTTCTTTTTTATCCAGTACTTTGGATAATGTTGCTCCTAAGCAGGAGACGGCGCTGAGTACCTAGTCATTGTTTCGAATCTATGGCCTTGGTTATCAATAATTTTGGAATTTTGCTTTTATTTTGCTGTATTGCATAAGATCCCCACGTTTTGTCACATTTAATGTCAGCAGGTATTTTTCCTGCTGAAGGATCTGTAGGGGAAATATCCGCCTGTGGTCTCTAGGGAGACAGGCCTCACGTTGGAAGACACTCCAGACAGCTGGTCACTTCCTTGTGGAGTTCGGTCCCATCACCATACTCCGTGTTCATTGTTGGGTTAACCCCGAGAATTTTGAGAACGTCTGTCTGTTATCCAGGTTGGAATTGTGAGGAAGATCGCTAGTGTTTGTGTTTATTTTGGTAACATACTCGTATTCGACTATAATTGTTTCCATTACATTTGTGACGTCGTCGTCTAGGACTTCGCCTGGAATGATTACAAACCATTGTTTTACTTCCGGTTGAAAACCGATTTATACAATCTGGTGGGTGTAGTAATTCCAAAGAATTGAACGAAGCCAGTGTATTATTGAATGTTTTGATACAGTCCGATTGATCTGCTCGAATACATTCATTAGATAAAAGAAATAAATTATATTTGATGATCTCGAAAATATGCGGTGAGGCAGCCCGATGGCTTGCCCGAAATGCATTATTTGTTTGAGTATTATTGAGTGTTGTGTTGTGAGACAGTCCGATGATCAGCTCGAATATATTCGTTGTATAAAGGAAATAAATTTGTTTTGATTGATAATCTCGTAAATATGCAATGGGACGGCTTGCCCGAAGTGCATTATTTGTTTGGGATGCAAGTTTAAGGGTAGGATTGATAAAGTAGTTGTAGATATGTAGTAATACATTATAACAGAGTTAGGTACCTTGTGGGTCTAAATATGGCGTCGACTCTTTGAGACTATTTTGTTTTACTTTGTTTAAGTCGAGCACGTTTTAAATTGCTCCCAGGATTTTTAATTTTTCTCCTGATTCTCTTTATTCCTCGGTTGAATGTGTCCTTTTAGTAATTTTTCACTTTTAAAAACTGTTATTTTTATTTAAAAGTTTAATTACGTGACGCGCAGCGACGCACTATAATCGCGAATGACAATTTGACAGTGATGCCAGGAAAGAAAGAAAAACTAAAAACTAGTGATTTGCGCGGGCGCTAAGTAGTCGCTACTACTACATATGTACCTATAATAATCATTAATTACAGGTACTAATCTCGAGGACGAGGCACGAAGTATAATCCCGTTCTTATGATCTCAACAATCTAGCGTTCACTGCCGACCGATTTTATCCACGAATAGCGTCACATTATTAAGTGCCCTCCCGCGGAGTTCATCGAACAACCCGAATAACCAATCAGAGTAAAGTTTTACAGGTTGACCAGATGACATGGTACTGCTGAGTCCATCGATTGGAGGGTTGCGTAAGTTGGTACGGGTCTGTGAGTATTATGCGGAGGCCCATGGGCTCAGATACAATGCTAAGAAAAGTTGAGTGCGAGCTGTTGTTGTTTAAGGGGCGTGGCAAAAACTACGAGACTGTACCTCAGTCAGCTTAGCAGGAACCGTCTTTAACAGAGTGTCACAGTTCAAATATCTGGGCCACTGGGTCTCCGAAGACCTTAAGGACAACGCGGATGTGGAAAGGGCACGTAGGGCGTTGGCTTTCCGGTGTAACATGTTGGCCCGTAGGATTGCACGTAGCAGTAATCAAGTCAAAGTCACACTTTTTAAGTCTTACTGCCAAACACTTTACACGTGCAGCCTGTGGGTTAACTACACACTGGGAACATACAACGCCTTGCGTGTTCAATACAACAACGCGTTCAGGGTCCTGCTGGGGCTGCCGCGATTCTGCAGTGCGTCAACTATGTTCGCAGAAGCGCACACGGATGGCTTTAATGCCCTAATAAGATATAATGTGCGTCGCTGCTGCGTCGCGTTAGGTCCAGCAGCAACAGCTTACTAAGCGTGTTTGCGGACAGGTGGGACTCTCCACTGCTGCGCCACTAGATGCGCTTGCACACTGCCTTGTGAGCAGTGGATAGTTCCGCCGCGTCAAATTTTAATTTTAATGTGTTGCCTCTTGTGTGTTGTCACTGGTTATTGTTTGTATCTTTTTATGTGTTTTAACTGTTTTGTATTTTGTGTTGTTTACTTTGAATGGTTTATTGTCTGTATTGTATATTTCATTCTATGTTTCTATGGACGAAAGTCTGAAAATAAACGAAAATTTAATTTAAAAACTACTAGCAAGCCACTACAAATAATTTCAGAAGATCACACTATGTCAAGGATTGAACATTGGCTGACTACCTGGAAATATAAAATGCATGGTCCCGACGGAGTTATAACTGATGATTCTTCAGCATTAGTAGGCGCAGTTACCAAGAGTTTTACTAACTTTGCTTATACCGAAGAATATATAGAACATTGTTTCAAACTTTTGTCCAGTGAAACTAATGTTGTTCCTGGATGTTATGTAAGGTTAGATACCGGCGGCGTTGAAAATAGAATTAAATTCTTTTACATAAATTGCAAAAGCAGTTAAACATTCGACACGTTACGAGGATGTGCTTATATGAATATCGTCAAAGATTTGATTGTAGTATACCTATGCAGATTTTCAGGAACAAACGTGAAAAATAAGCCAACTGCATGTGAATTCTCTTAACAACAACTATGGAGCATGTACGGCACCGCACATTATTTTACAGACTCACGCGCCGTGCATTCTGTGCGCTCATTATTTTGTAATTTGTATAAGTATTTTAATTCAATAAATCAGTGTTCAACGGACGTTCGCGGTGGTCGGTTTTATTTCATCATTATCCCCATAGAATCGCCCCGGCATCATCATTAAGTGTAGGCGTCCCCTACATTTATTTTGGTCCTTCGAGATTAGCATTAGGACCTCGTCGCGGTACTTTGAGCTAGCGCGCGCTCAGGCTCAGTGTCAATCTCTCGCGAACGTGGTTCTGTGATCAAACCAGTGCAGTGGACTGCACTAGTGGATTACTACTTTTAATTCATTCATCTTAGACCTGAGCACCTTAGCTTCGGTCGACAGCACGGTCGTGGTAAGCAAATCACGGCGTGACATCATAATCATCATCAGGCTCCGTGGAGCTCATCATCGGGTGGCGCGAGGGTTCAGCGTCCGCAATCAGCATCATCATCACGTTGATCATCATATTTCCAAGTAAGACTGTTCCTGTTACCTACTGTCATCATGGAAGATCTTATTGTCCGTCAATCGGCAATCATCGCCAAATTCACTACAATAAAGATCAACTTCAGCAAGGACTCGGATTCCCGTAAAACTACGGAATACCTCAGAAAACGTTTTGACCCGATAGACAACCTCTGGGGAGAGTTCGAGCTAAACCATAAGAAAATATCGGAGCATAAAGATGTGGCGGTCGACTATTTTCTCGACACCACGTATCAAAAAGGCAAAGATCACTATCAAATTGTACGGAACCCCATTTCGTCTTACGGTAAATCAAACAAATCAACTCAACCTGATGACAAGTTAAGACGAATTAATATCACTGCAAAGTACAAACTTTAGGGCATTAACTCGTCTGGTATCAAAATTGATCAGATAACAGAGAAATGGGAACTTGAGGACGAGCTCAAAAACATCCAAGCAAAGTGGACAATGAGATCAATGCACAGCATTTGCAAATCGATCATATCCTAGCTGGAGGTGACTTATCATACGACGAGGAGTTCATCACTCAGGAATTGGCCTACAAAAACACCAAAAGAGAGCTGAATAAGAAAATCTCCTCAACAGCTCATTTAGAGAAAATAACCCCGCACATTGAAATACCGTCATTTAGCGGGAACTACTCGTACACACAATGGCCAACATTTTATGACTTGTTCACCGAGACAATTCATAAAATTCGATCACGAAAGCTCAGAAGATGCAGCATCTTAAGGGAAAATTTAAGAGTGTGGCAGAGCGACTCATTTATCATCTCCATATATCATCGGATAACTACGATACCGCGTGGGATATTTTATTACACCGGTACAATAACACTCAGCTTCTTTTCACCAATCACATCGACATTTTACTAAACCAACCCAACATCCAAAGGCAAACATCATTAGATATCAAAAGGTTGTATGATACTACAACCGAATGTATTCACGCGATACACAATCTCGGCGTTGATACGAATACATGGGATCCGTTGTTGGTTCACTTACTTTGCAAAAAACTGGATCCAGAAACATATGCTGGATACAAAGAAGCACGCAGGAATGCTCGTGACTTACCAAACCTGGAGGAGTTAGTGTCCTACCTCGAGAGTAAATTTACTGCTCTTGAGACTATTGAAAACAATAGGCAACCCTCATCATCAAGCAAACGGAACCCAAACCAATCGCATAATAAGCAATAGTTATTTGTGTTACAAGGGGACAAAGTAATATTTTGTTCTTCCAGGGCGTTATTTTGAATTATGAAAGATGATATTCAATAAGTGCTTCTAGACATTATTGCCGCCAAATGATTGATTGGAGATGACGATCGGATTGCCTGATAAGGATTTGGCGAAACATTTTCTCTATGTCTGCCGTGATAACATAACCATATGTTATATAAGAACTCAACTGTGGGTACTTCACGCAGTGTAGTACAGCTCCCAGTATTTACGTGTTTTAAAAATATAATAATGGCCCAAAAGGCCCTTGAAGATGTAGTGCGCGAGGTACATAAAGTAGTGACTGATCTTGCGACAAAAGTCAGTGCTCTCGAAAGCAAAATTGATGAGCAAACTGCTATAATTGTTAAGCAAGCGCAATCGTTGAGCTTGTTAACATCAGCTGTTGAGGGTACAACAAAATTAGTCCCTTCGAAACTATTGGACGCTGACGGCGATCAAGAGCAGCCAGCGATTTCAGCGACTACGCAGCGACCCATACGTCAAGCGCGAGTTAATTCTAGCGCTAAAAGCAAAAGTGGAAACGCAGCCGCTGCAAAAAGTCAGCCGCTGCAAAATCAGGGACTGATGGTGGCGTAGGTGAAAAAATTAACTTGCCAAAGACACCCACGTTAACAGCAACGAGTGTAAATAACAATCTACCCACAAAAACTAACTTATCATCGTTGGAGTGTCAGGCCATGAAATTAGCGGAAACGCGCACGGACGAGACAAGGCACGAAAACGTTACCGCCGATGATGGGTGGCAACCGGCGCACAAAGCACGGAATTCTAAACGGCGAGTGGTAACTGGCAGCGGACAAGAGGATGACGAGCTCAAAACCGTAGAAAAACTTAAATATTTGCAGGCTTGGTCTTTTAAGCCGGAAACGTGCTCACCTATTTGAACAAGCTTCAAGATTGTGACCAATATCTTGTTGAAAAACGTTTAATTAAGACTTCAAGACACGCTGCTTTCGTAATTGCATTTCCTGAGAGCTTAAATGAGCGGATAAACACGCCGGCGGCGTGGCCCGCGGGAGTGAAGTTGTCAAACTGGTTTCAGAGGCGTCCCCGCGAGCAGCGGGGGGACACAAGCTCCGAGATTCTCACCGGCGGCGCCAGTGCAGGCGCAGCCGTCGGCCGCTCCTCTTAGTGAACACGGTACGAAACGACGAAACAGGCATGACTTACAGTGTCGGTATGCTAATACTAATAGTTCCCACTCGCAAACGTTGGGACTAGTGTGCATAAATGGTGTAAATGTGGTTCAAGCTAGTGGCAAGAAACACAGGTGCTCGTTAGAACTAACCAAAACGTTAGAGGACTACGCACTAAGTTATAATAATATTTTAGGGTCTATGGTTGATTTGATAGCCATAACCGAGACTGGTATTAATGACTCGATACATGATGGTGAATTAGCTCCGAGCGGATACACAATACTAAGATGTGACCGCGAGGATGGTCGTAAACACGGAGGGGTCATGCTGGCCGCCACTCCACGCGGCGCGCTCGACTTACGGAGAGTACCATTGCCTGATAACGCTAGCTTGAACCACCACCCGTTCGAAATCGTGTGTGCGACGGTATACCGTTAAAATATTTTATTGTTTTTATGTTGTGTTGCCTACATTCCACCTAAAACTATAGAACGGGAATATATGTATATGTTCCGTTTATTGGAGCGGTTATGTGTGCGCTACGACAATGTTGTTTTAGTAGCTGATTTAAATATGTATTCAACAAACCAAGATGTGCAATGTTATTATGAATACTTTGTCAGTTTCTGTGGGTTTTGCCAAAGTAACAATATACTTAATTGCAACAATCGCACGGTCGATGTAGTCCTTACTACTTTGCCCGAAGAAGATATTTTCGTAAGAGAGAAACGTGGGGAGTGTTTGGCATGCATAGACCCGCAGCATCCGCCGCTACGAGTCAGTATAAGTAGGTCACGAGATCTGAGGTCCCGAGTGACTTCTAACCCTAGTGGCCCTGTACCGCAGGCTTCCACCTCCCTACCGCGGTGGAATTTTAGTAAGGCGGACTTCCATTCTTTGTATTTGGGACTTGCAGAGGCAGACTGGAGCGCCCTGTATGCAACGAGTAATGCCGAAGAAGCATATATCAAATCAAATCAAATATGTTTATTTGTTCGAATATGGTAAAATGGATGTTACAATATTGGTTCCAGCATATCCTGCCATAATATGGCGTACAAATATTTATTAATAATTATGAATTATAGTATAAAATCTGAATCTGTAATAGTTAATTAATAAAGATTGAAATTGTATTGCAGCAATAATAATGAATAAACATAAAACAATTATTCTATTATATTAGCAATTAATTAATACAATTATATTATTATATTAGTAATCAATTAATAAAATTATATTAAAAATATTAGTAATTAATTAATAAAACCATACTATTATTATATTAGTAACGACTTATCTTCTAAATATTCTTGGACACTGTAATAATTTTTCTCCAATAACAATCTGAACAATACCCTTTTGAACAACGGCAATGGCAAATCTTGAGTTTTATTTGGTAGATGATTATATATAATAATTGCCATGCAGTAAGCATTTCTTTTAAATAGCGTTAATTTTATTTGGGTAGTTTCAATTTGTCTTTGTGTCGTATTCTACTATTTATATAGGATATTTCATATAGGATATTTTATGACCTAATTTACAGGATTTTGGATGATAGCACTACAAGAAAGCTCCAAGCGTGATTGCTTTCATTATCACTACCCTGAATGGTTCACTGCTGACATAATTGGTTATATAAAAAAAAGGCTTTTTGGCACAAATCTTTTAAGAAAACTCGTTCGGTCAGCGATTATGTTAACTTTTCTCAATACCGTTCTATTGTCAAAGTTAAAATCAGTACCGCATACCACGATTATCAGAGCCGTACTGAGCAACAATTTGTGAAGGAACCGAGATCTTTTTGGGGTTTTGTTGGGAATAAGCGTTCGAAACGTAGTAAACCAAAGGTTGCTAGGAATGGTGAGCCGGTGCCAGAGCAGGAGTGCGCCCAGGCGTTCGCTGATTACTTCCACTCGGTCTATGGGGCGCTGGCGCCGCGATTAGACGCGGCTGCCGCTGGACAGGTGGCGCCCGAGCGCGGCACCCGGGTTCACGTGGGACAGCTGTCTCTCGGAGAGGTGGGTGCCGCGCTCGCGCGCCTCAAGCCCAAGCGTTCGGTTGGGCCGGACGGGGTGCCACCCTTCATTGTTAGGGAATGCAGGACAGTACTGACCCGGCCGCTCATGAATTTATTTAATATATTTTTACGAGAATGCTCGTATCCCGACGGCTGGAAGTTGACTAGGGTTATTCCGGTACCGAAGGGCACTCCAAGCTCGGATGTCAGCGGATATAGACCTGTAGCTGTACTTTCAGTGTTTGCTAAAGTCTTCGAGACCGCGTTGTGCTCTTGCATCCACTCGCAAGTAGCCTTACAGCTCAACGACGCGCAGCATGGTTTCCGTGCGGGCCGCAGCACGAATTCTAACTTAATGTGTTTTTTAAACCAGGCCGCCAAAGTGCTGGACTCGGAGATAGGTGGACAACTGGATGTCGCTGACTTCGACTTCAGGCAGGCATTTGATAGTGTGGACAGTGACATCCTTTTAAATAAATTTGCGAGGGTTGGTTTTACCCCAGCCCCCCAAGAGTTCTTTGCTAGCTACTTGGGTAACCGTAAGCAAATTGTGGAATACGCAGGTTACACATCGGACTCGTATTTCACCCTTACGGGGGTTAGCCAGGGGACAAATTTAGGACCCTTAGAATTTATTTTAATGATTAACGATCTTCCAGAAGTCATTAAAGACGCTGGTTGTTTGTTATTTGCTGACGATCTCAAATTATTCATGCGGATCACAGACGAGTCACACTGCGGCATGCTCCAGCGGGACATCGATCGGGTAGCATGGAGTGAAGAGAACAAATTAATCTTCAATGTAACGAAGTGTAACGTAATGTCTTTCACGCGGGCCGTGGTACCCCGACGTCACGAGTTAGCATGGGCGGTCACGTCATACCGCGAGTGGGGTTAGTGCGAGATCTTGGTGTTACCTTTTCCGAGGATCTGTCGTTTCGCACTCATGTGGTGCAGGTATGTAGAAAAGCCTTCAAAAATCTTGGGTTTGTCATGCGTGAAACCCGTGACTTCACCAACATGACAGCAGTGAAATCGCTTTATAATGCACGAAGCAACTTGGAAACTAGTGCTATCATCTGGAATCCTTATGAAACGAAGTATTCTACAATGGTGGAAAAAATGCAAAACAAATTTACCCGGTACCTATACATGAGGCAATTTGGTATTTACCCTTTCTACCCGCTTATGTATCCAACCCTCTTTGTTATAGGGATGGTTGGGTACTATACACCGTCAAATTTAATTGGTTGTTTTCCCGCGGCAGAACGACTTGCCTTAAGGAGTACTTTCGAAGTATAGAGTTAAAGTAAAAAAATAACGATGTTTTTGTTTTAAAATAATTTAAAAAATATTCATCAACTCGAAAAAGTGAGTAACAATAGTAACTTGTAGGTACTAGGTACTACTCGCGTCACCACCCGCAAAGAAAAGCGATGCACAAGATAATGTTCAAACCAAAATAAACTCTCGCACGTAGTGATACGTCATAAAATAGTTTGCACGGAACAATACAAAAAATCGCCGCGAAGCCGACAAAGAAAATACCGATTTAGAAATGTTCAAAGTAAAATTAGCTCTCGCGTGTAGTGATAAGGCATAAACTAGCCTGCGCGCAACAATATCATACGAAGCCGCCAGCGCCTATTTTACCCGTGCGGCGCGCGCGTCTGTGACCCTGACCTACTTAGCACCCGGGTCAACGCCCCGCTGTCGTTCGGCCGTAGATATCGGGAGGTATTACTATTGGTTCGTGATCGCTTTCGAGTTAAGTTTTTCACAATGTTAAATATGCAAGTTTTTGTTTCTAATATTTTACATAACTACGAAACGATTGTATTACATAGAAAAAACCATTTCGCTGCGGGAAAACAACCATTTAAATTTCACGGTGTATATGGTTGGAAGTCAGGCGCAACCTCGCCCTTGTAAAATATGTTTTCATGGTTTTTCGTGGTATGCTAAATAATCCACAAATATCGAACGAGCAATCCCAATGATTCTATCATTGGGATTGCTCGTTCCGAACAGTAGGCTACGGTTAGGACCGAGGGAGGGGCTGTTTAAAGTCCCTTCAACCCGCACTAACGTGTTAAAGTTTGCACCAGTGACTCGAGCAGTTAGAATACTGAATAGCGTCTCTCTGCGGTTGGAGATATTTTCATGCTCTTTGGCGGAATTCCAGAGGGTGACACTTAGTGAGTTGTCCACTGTGTAACTTGTGCCTCTACCTAGACCCGTTAATGGGATTGGCCAACTGGCAATTTATGACTACGTTTGTTACCTTGGGTCTTACCTGTAAAAATAAATGTACGTGTTAATAAATAAATAAATGAATATGTTCTACAGGTTTAAGATGAGTGCCATTAGGTCCTTTTGAAGATTTGGTCCACAACACATGGTCATTTAGGCCTTTTCCTGAGGGTTATTTCGCCGATGCATTGAAAACGACTTTTAAGTTTTGTGGTTGATGAGTCTAATTTCATTATATCGAAATAAAAATCGTCGCTTGGGTATCGCGTTTCATAACGCAATCACAACGCAAACACACATCAAAAACAGATGTATTAACGTCATTAGAAATGGACAATGCATTGAATATCATTATCAAAGATGAACAATTAAGTCAATGGCATGAAGATATATTGTTTATCAATCAAAAGGGGCATGTGCATCCAAGAAAAATAATATCATGTCGTAGTCCATTCATGAAGGAGCACGGTATCCTTAGAGTGGGTGGACGACGGAAAAACGCACGCATCAACGACTCATCAAAGCTCCCTATCATATCATCAAGCCATAGTAGTCTCACTGATTTAATCATTGATTTAGCTCATATTACCACATTACACGGAGGTCCGCGGCTAGAGTTAACAATAATTTTATCGGACGAAAAAGATTTAGTTGGAGACAAATTTAATTATTATTAGCCGGCCTTTGTGGAGATCATTAAATGGCTTATAAAAATACTACCTTTGTTTTCAAATGTTGTTTTTTCAAGTCCCAAAATCTTTCACCATGTAGTAACAATATTGAGAAATATTTTAAAAATATTAAATGCCAGATGTTAGCAAACGAAATCATGCGACTGAAAGTAGATAACTTTATTATGACTCATCACGATTACCTGTCAGTGCAATTAAAATCGGCTGAGACAATATTTTTTATGATTTGAACATCTACAATAAGTCATTCAAGCGACAAAAGACAAAAAAAAAACAAGTTAAAATTAATCCCACGGAAGATTCAATACTTTCTGCGAAACCATCATACATAAAAAATTGGACTGACTTCAAAACCAAAGACACGAACTTGTACTGGGATAAAAAGAAAAAGACACAGAGAACAAGTAAAAGTTTTAGTCAGTAAAAGTCTGACACGCCCTCCCGATCAGTCATTGGATGATTTCCCACCCAAAAAAAAAACACCTGTATTCCCCATAAACTCGATATTCTTGAACATTTTGGGGACTGAGTCACCCGCGTCCGTAGGTGAGTACCCCTTTTGTTACCTTACACTTGGTCCCCAGGTGGTCCTAATCAGGTGACACTAAATGGTGCTAGGTTTCGGCCGAAGGCTTGCGACCACCCACCTAGCAAAGACGTACCACCAAGCGGCCTGCCTAGCCGTGTTCCGGTAAGATGATCGGTGTAGGAGTTGGGTCGAAATTGTTGTTCCACTGCAGGCAGACCAGCCTGAACTGCTGAGCCTGCGCTCGAACCTTGTCGCAGTCCATCACCACCTTGAGACTGAGAAACCAGCACTTTTGTTCCTTACGGAGACGCAGATCGGATGTCTGTCGGACGTGGCGTACCTATCTTACCCAGAATTTACCCTGAAGCACAAATTCATCGCAGCGCCTCGTGCGGGTGTATGCATGTAGATAAATAAAATATTTATTTAGTGCAAACAAAAGACACAACACACAATTAAATTTTCCAAATGTTCGGTAGTAAGATTGGTGTCTTCAGCGATTGAAACTATATTATAAGAAGAAGAAAAGAAAATAATGGTTGACTCTACGTCGATATTTGTACGAAAAAATGCAATAACCGGTAAAAAGGGGTCAAATATACATACCGATTTGGAACAACCTTGGCGCAACAATAGCTGCAGCAGCTTGTGGTTCATGGGGAGCAGCTTGTGGTTCATGGGGAGCAGTATGGGTTTCTTGGGGAGCAGCTTCGGGTTCTTGGGGAACAGTTTTGGGTTCTTGGAGTTCTTCAACTATAACAAACGGATACTACTAACACCCACCCCTAAAGCAACGACATCAAACATAGACTTAATTGTCTTTATTACGTCGAGAGTCAACAGTCTTGACGATGAGGCTAGGGCTATGGGCGGTATTTTTAAAGCCTCCGCGTAGGACTTAACCGGCCCCCGATGCTCGGTACACGCAACACGGATTACGAGTCCAGGACCTCCATCATCTCACTCGAATGCAACGTGTTCTGGTACACGCAACAAGGGTTACGAGTCCAGGACCTCCATCATCTCACTCGAATGCAACGTGTTCTGGTACACGCAACAAGGGTTTCGAGTCCAGGACCTCCATCATCTCACTCGAATGCAACGTGTTCTGAAGCACCAACAGAAGCGCCGGACGTGGATGAGTTTGGGGTGCACAAGATGGCTGTCTGCACCGCCGTCTTGATTTCATCCCCAGAGAGTGCCTCGCCACTCAAAACATCTACTCTTCGCTGTGAGAGGAAGTCAACTCCTGTCGGTTGTGTTGGAGTTCTGCGTAAAGGTCCGCCATATCCGGGCCCTGGCTTGCAACCAAGTTCGCGTCATTATGTGTATTCGAGTGTTGCAGCCTACGGTAAGCCTCCCTGAGCGGTTTCAATTCGGCAGACATATCCGCCACCTTGTCGAGTACTGCCCCGAGCATCTGAGGCGAGTCCTTTAGAGACAACTCCACGCTCCACTTTAGCTCTTTTATTGGCTCGCACGTCAAAAATTATTATCTGCCGCAGGACCTCAGTGTCGCTCGCCAGACTTTTCATGTTGTTCTCGAGCTTCTTATACTCGCTCAGAACCGAATCAAGAGCACGAGAATGTTTTTGAGCATTACGCTCTTTCATCCTCGCTGCGCTCTCTCTCAACCTGTGAGACTCAACCATTTGAAGGTTACTGGAGTCTAGAGAGCTTGAGGACCGTCTCGTACATCAGCTGAACGGAACTACGATCTCCCTCCGATCGATCTCCGGTCTTCAAGTTACCAGAACTCTCTAACTTCAGCTTCGCCTTTTGCAGAATCGAGCCGTCCTGACGCGGTATCTCACTCAGGTCGATCCGTCTCCCATCGACCGTCTTGATAGAGTTGCAAGAGTTGACCGACACGTCCAAATCATACACTTCAGTACTCAGGAGCTCGGTTCGATGTGCCGTTGCGTCTGAGTCTCCACAGATCCAGCCGCCTTCACCTGCCTGATCTGAGTCTGTATCCTCAATTCGGCTGGTCTAGGCCCGATGGCATCCGGTCTATTTCCTTCTCTGACTGCAGCTGACGAGGAGGGCGTGTCTTCCATCTCCAGGATCCATTTCCGCAGGGGCAGTGTCAACTTCCTGCAAATCCGGCGACCGGCGATCAGGGTCCCGCCCCATGGACGGTTCCGCGCCAGCAATGGGGGGCTGATGAGGCTGCTCCCGACCAAAGGGGTCCAATGCCTCAAAGCCGGCTTCAGGCGTGGCTTCCTTTCAGCGGCCCTAGCTGTGCGTTTAGGCGGTGGGGGAATGTTCTTGTTCATCTTCAAATACTCTACAGATGTCCCAAAAAGAGAGCCAAAGACACACGTATCCAGAAAATCGACGATTTCGCTTCCAGGTGTCAAAAACTGCCGAAGTAAAACAAAACAAATCAAAACTCTATGTAGAGTCAATTAAGTCTCGGTGCGTCTCCACCAAGAGTTTCCGGAGCTATTCCAACCCAAAAACTTTGGTTTCTCGCCAAGATGGCGACCGAAAAGTGGTAACATGTGGTAGCGAATCGGTTCAGATGGTCTCCTGGAAGAGGGTCGCCCCAGTTGGATTGAGAAGGCACACATACCTAACTAGAGTAAAGGCACATTGAGTACCGGAACCAAACTACAATTACTGGAAGTGTCTTAGACAACTAGGAGAGCTTCAAACAACTAGAAGTGTCTTCGACAACTAGGAGAGCTTCAAACAACTACAAGTGTCTTCGACAACTAGGAGAGCTTCAAACAACTGGAAGTGTCTTCGACAACATCGGAGAGCTACAAACAACTGGAAGTGTCTTCGACAACTAGGAGAGCTTCAAACAATTGAAAGCGTCTTCGACAACTCGGGAGATCTCCAAACAACTGAAAGTGTCTTCGACAACTCGGAGAGCTTCAAACAACTGGAAGTGTCTTCGACAACTAGGAGAGCTTAAACAACTGGAAGTGTCTTCGACAACTAGGAGAGCTTCAAACAACTGGAAGTGTCTTCGACCACTAAAGGAGCTTCCAACCACTGAAACTAACTAGAACTAGAAGAGGAGTCAACCACTAGGAGAATCTTCAAAACCTGTTCAGAAAACTATTTTGTGAACTACAAGGAAGCTATCGTCTACAATTAAGATGAATAAGCTGGCGCTACAATCGCAATGAAATGCGTATGTTTAATTACAAGGAACTTAGCGAACAACCTTCAGCTTCCACTCACTAATCAAACTAATTACATTATACATGGCTAGGAACCACTCCTATTCACTCTTCTCAATCGACAACAGTCAATATAGCATCTTGTAACAGTAATTATAAATCAGCAATAACTTATGTAGTAACAGACCAAATTTCTACAAAGCTACCACAAAATTACATTGCACTTGATCATTTCATAGTACCATCAGATCAGTCAAACAAACTAAACCTTTCATAAACAAAGCACAGCACATATCAGCACATATCAGTTGAGAACATTCATGTGATCAATTATTAAAACGCTTTTGGGAACAAGAAGAAGTCAAAACTTCACCAATTAGCATACTGGAACATGTCCATTGTGAAGAACTTTACAAAACCACAACAACCAGAGATTCAGTAAATCTCTACAGTAAATCTTCCAATTATACAAGAACAGATAGATCAGCTAGGTGAGTCCTACAGTATCGCACAAAAGTGTTTCATATCCTTAGAAAATAGATTTCTCAACAACCCTACGCTTCATAAACAATATTCAGAATTTGTGAATGAATATCTAGAACAAGGACATGCCCTTGATGACTTGCCCTTGTGTTTTGGTGGTGGTGTTGTGGAGATACTTATTGCTGCTGGTGTTGGTTTTACCTTTACCATTCCTACATATGCCCTTGTGTTTTGGTGGTGGTGTTGTGGAGATACTTATTGCTGCTGGTGTTGGTTTTACCTTTACCATTCCTACATATGCCGCGGGATTATGGCTCCAACGGTAAAAAATCGAAAACCTGGGAGTTTTTCACGGATTTGGGAGAATATAAGGCCAAATAAATGTACAAATTGCATGAAAATCTTGTCGCACAGGTGTGCAGGCCCCTATAATTTAACCAGACATTTAAAATCTGCTCATCCCCTTGTCCTATCTGGGATTCAGGAAAATCGTATTGCTATAAATAACGATACTAGTGTTACTACACCCCTTTCACCTGCGATTCCGTCTACGACTCAAGTGAGTCGTCTTCCGTCTGCCCCGATGGTTCCACTCAATTTGTACCAGCCACTCCCGTTCTGAATCGTCGTCCTCTAGTTTGTAATCAAAATAATCAAATCAATCAATATTTTGCAATACCGCTGTCATTAAAGAAAACGGAAAACTTTATTAAGTTGCTCTATGATGATTGTTGTTGTCAATAATTATTTGCCTTTTACAGTCGTCTAAAGCGATTCATTTAGAGCATTTATAAAAGAATTGTGTCCTTCGTATGTTGCTCCATCAAGAAAGACACTACTATCAAAAGCGTTATTATCAAATTTTACAACATCGTAAGAGAAGATGTGACGAAACCACTAGGACATGCGGAATATGTTGCCCTAACTACGGATGCCTGGACTTATTATCAACAGTTTGTTGCCGTAACAGGACATTTTGTCGAAAACAGCAATATTAAGGCGGTAATGTTAGAATGCATTCCAGACGCACAACACCATACTGCACAGAACTTAGATGATTTAATTTAAAAAAATTGTACCGAATCGAATGTCATCGAAAAAGTTGTTTTATACTAACAATGCTAATAACATCCAAGCCGCCATTTCACTGACACTTTAAACTTGATTGTTCAAGCAGGTTTATCAGAAATAAAGGTGATCCAAATTAAAGTTAAAACCATAGTAAAACTTTTCCAAAGGAGTGTTTTGGCTAGTGAGCGCCTAACAGCCATTTGCATGCTAAGCAGCTAGGGGAGAAACAGCTAAAAGTAAAACAAGACGTGATAACACGGTGGAACTCTACTTTCTATATGTTTGAGATGATGTTGGAGATAAAAAGAAGTGTGATTTCTACCATTGGTTTTTTTTTCTTTCATTGCCACCGATTATCCCAACACGCCAAATTTGACCCTGGACGACATTGAAATTTTGTCGAAATGTTGTGATTTGTTATGACACTTTAAATCAATCACTGAAATTATGAGTGCAGAAAAGCATGTTACTTTATCGCTAATCATAGTTTTAGCAAAGTTGCTCATTAAAAAGTGTGAGGCCTTCAAAGTACGTCGTTCGAATGTCTATTACTAAATTTTAATCTTAAATTGGCGTTAAACCAACCTACTAGAATTCAAAGCCAAACATGCATAGATAATAGATAAAAAGAAGTTATTGAGTTTGCCCTGTCAGACCTTACAGCGCAAATTATAAATTGCCCTATAAAAAAAACATGTATTTTAAAATATTGGCGCATAAAACGACGGGATTACAGTTCGGAAAATATGGCTAAAGATCTATGGCAGGTGCCCATACATTGTTTTAGCTGAGACTAAATTCCTACGTCATTAAATGGAAAATATCTGGTTTAACTCAGGGTGATGTTCTGAATTAGTTTGTGCATGAATTTTTGTTCGAGATTGCAGAGAATAATAGATAAACTTTTGTAGGTTATGTCTGGGTAACTTTTAATAAGTAATGTGTTTAGTAGGTAATATTTTTCAATTACGTGGAAGTAAAAGGGCATCGCATTAGTAATTCCCTTATCTATTTATTTCAGAATGAAATGTTAAATATACTCTTTGGAAAGAGTATAAAATCTCAGGTCTGTAGCTGCTGGTCACCGTTTTGCTTCAGGTTTTGAGGCAATAGGATTATTTTAACATTTTATAAATACTTGTTGAGTTTTCGTATGGAATAAGTATTTAAGTTCATAAGAACTAATAAAACAAGTTTATTTTACTTTAATATTTATTCTTCCTCTCTTATAATTATTTCATCCAGACAATCTTCGGGTGCGGAAATATTTTGCTGGTGTCTGGCCCATCCTAAATACCAGACTAGCGTCATTACATGAGCGCAACATCCAACTGTGCGCCGACCTACTTAACAACTACAGCAGTACTCACTGATTCCTGTCCGGCCAGGAGTATCGTTATCTATTAAAATATATTCATAATATTGCCTGTTAGTGACGTGACGTGACTTTATTTTTCCCCTTATTAGTGTTGTCACGCCAGTGCCTTCTAAGATTATTTTCAGTTAGATCAAAAAGTTCACTGAAAACTTCAATTCTATATCCCCCGTGGAAACGCACATGCTCGCCATAATATGAGCGAGCTTGCCTTATTTGGTACGTTCCCAGGGCGAAGAGAATTAAATCTCTGTATTCTAGGTTTGGGAAGTAAAAAACATTATTGCGATCAGCAGTGATGCTTTGAAATTGTGCTGTAACGTACAGCAGTATTCAAGTTTAATGTGTCCACCATATTTGCCAGATTATTTTCCAAGTTCATTCTTTCTCTAATTATTTGCAATATTTCAATAGCATATTCACTATTCTGAAAACGAACACCAAATCTGTTCAAAAGAGCTGCCGCTATTTGAAATTGCATCATGTGTGGTAGAGACCGATGAAAGTATTCCTGCCTAAAAAGTTTAAAATCTCTTAAGTGACCATTCACAGCCTCTACCACCCATCGACAGATAGTGACACAGTGACTCCTGTTAGCTTGAGCTGTAGTTAATTGGCGTTCATCTTCTAAAAGTGATTCTGGCATATATAGTCTATAGCCACATCCCTCTAGTAGGCTAATACAGGCTTCTTCTGGGTAAGCTCACTCCATCGTAGACTCTGTCTCTGTCACCTATGACCTAGACTAGAGTCAAGAGCAAAACCATTACAAATTAAAAAAAAAAGTCCCTAAAACCCCTGTCCAGAATGAACACATCGTCTTCTCTGAAATATGTTCTTAAAGAAGTGTTAGGAGAAAATAGACCGGACATTATATCGGCGTCTGATGTAGTTGCTGCTGCTAATCTGTAATATTATTTTATTCCAAATTTTTATTTTATTTTTAATAATGTAATATGATTTGATAATGCATTTTTAAGTAATGTATATGTGCCCTAACAATGATTTAAGTTATAACTTGACATTTTATATAATTTAGTTTTTAATGTAAATTTAACTTAATACAATTTTAATCAAGGATTATATGTAAATTTTATCTTATTTGATGTTGATTTAATTTTATTTTATTTTGACATTATTTTATTTTGGTTTAATTTGTGTTATTTAATTTTATTTTGGTTTAATTTCTGTTATTTCATTTTATTTTATTCTAATGCAATTTATTTTATGTCCTTTGATTTTACATTATGATTGTTTAAATTCTTATTTTATTTTATACGATCTCGACTTACCTACTATGACAGTGATGTGCATGCCTGTAAGTGACTTGCTTACACAGGATCTCTTCTGAATGTTATTTTGTGGTATTAATTTGTAAATGAGTCGTTGGTGTGCCTTGTTCAATAAATAAATAAATAAATAAGGGCCATAACAATCGACAATATATCCATCACATGCAACAATCATGAAAGGTTTTAGTAAGTTCCTGTATTTATGTAGGCTGTACGCTGTTACTCGTATCCATTTCTTTAACATTTTCAAAATCTAATGTTGGATGGAATACATTCACAAAAGAAAACACATGCTGTACTTGCTGAGCGGTGAATGTTTTCATGCTGTTTTCAGAATGGAATAGTGTCTCCCATGAATTACTATTTAAATGTTCTGAGCAAATTCGAGCTAGGCTAGGCAAATAATATTTATCTACTCTCATATCGTAATATTCGAATTATAAACTTCATACAGAGTTCATATTGACATACTTTATAAACACAATACCGAAATTTAAAAATAGAATCTCATTATAACACTATTTCTCTAACAAAATAATGCTATTAAATATTTTTTTTCCTATTACGATACAGGACATATCCAAGAAGTTAATCACTAAGGAATATGCATATTTTTTTTTTTTGTAATGCCATTTTAGTACCTATTATAAAAATATTTGATTCCAATTTTAAATTGTCTGTGACAATGCCCGCTTTAGGCTTAGCACGCACTACGATTTTTATTCGCGCGAATTTTGTCTCTTTCTACCTGTTCATAGAGCTCAAAATATTCGCGCGAATTAAATTCGCGCCGCGGTGCTGTGGATTCTGTTGCAAAACACGGATTTCATGCGGTATTATTGCCGCACGATTTTTTTACCGCAATGCGAGCAGCTTCATACAATTCCATAGGTCGCAGAATGGGCGGAAAAATTCGCGCGAATAAATATCGCAGTGCGTGTGCTAAGCCTTAGCGCATGCGCAGATAGTGCGGTAATGTGCTGGGTTTTGGCGCCATTCATACGTTTTGTATGGCATGGAAAATGCAAAAAAAAATGTTAAGTAGGTTAAATCCCAAAATGTATGAGTGTAGATAAAGTAGTGTACGAAACTGCACATAACTAGGTATTAAAACATTCGTGTGAATACTATTAAAAACCTCGCCTACGGCTCGGTTTTTAAACACACACTCATGTTTTAATACCCCTTATTATGCAATAGTATCATAAACTACTATTATGATTGCTTAAAACAATTAAATACATACTGACATTATTAGTGATGGGACTGTGGTGATTAGCGATATCGATATCGGCTACATCAGTGAATCTGGGATTTGATTTTATTTTCAAGTGATAAAAAAATAAAAGGAAAATTAAACTCAGATTGTTTTTATAAATATTTATTCAACAAAGAACGTTTTCTTGTCTGTGTTACTAACTTACTTTTTGTGAACTGGTAACTACCGTAAAATGGGGTGAATAGGACTGCAGGGGTGAATGGGGACAAAAGTTTGAAGGGAATTTTTACGTTATTTAAAAATTATTTGCAGCATTTTAGTAGGTACTCCAATATATTAAATAATTATTTAAAAAACACGATGCTTTGTTTGAAACCACAAAGTGGTATCAAAATTAAAATTATAGGAGGGGATAGGATAGATGGACCGCTTTTCCGCCCTTAGACTCGCATTTGGTCCGTTGTACGTGCAGTCCTCCTCTCTCTGTGAAAGGGAATGGGCTGTAATCCACCACGCGGGCCCAGTGCATGTTGGTGGATGTCACATGTCTTCGAATTTTTGTTTCTAAAACATGCCAGTTTCTTCACAATGTTTTCCTTAACCGTTTTGGAGAACAGTGGTTATGTAACAATTTACACAAACTAAAGCGCCTGCCTGGGTTCGAACTCACGACCTACAACTTGTAAGTCGCAGCCGTTACCACTGGGCCACCACTGCTCTCAAATGCTAATCAAAGTTTTGTCCCATTCACAAAATTTCCGCCGGCTTACGGCCGCGACTTACAAGTTGTAGGTCGTGGGTTCGAACCCAGGCAGGCGCTTTACTTTGTGTAAATTATTACATAACCACTGCTCTCAAACCAAAACCCCTGAGTTCCTATTCACCCCGTTTTACCGTTAACTAAAAACCTCCTTTTTGAGGACGGTTAAATTTTTCAATTTATTTTGCAACTCATTGCTGTTGCGCCTTCTTTATCGCATCTGCAGAGGCTTCTTCACTGAGCGCGAATGATCCATTGGTCATTTTACAGTGATTTCTTATTAAAAGAAGGCTTACGCGCTGCAATAATTTTTTAACGATAACATTTTTGTGTTCCTCACTCATCCACGACATATTATTTGCGAGTATTTCTGTTTTAGAGTAGCTGCATATATTTTTTGAGAAGATATATGGATTTACTTACTCATCAAAGGTACTTGTTGCATCGTCTATTGCCTGACATAACTGAAGATTTGGGTATGTTAATGAAGTTTTTTCCGTCCACCACTCTCGTAATTATATATTGTATCTGGTTGTGGGTTAGAAACCTTCATGGAATCTATACATTGTAAACAGTCCACGCCTTTCAGAAGGACAGAAGCTAAATAGCCGCTCACATATACTGTGGGTTGCATTTTTTTTTTTTTTTTTTTTCAATATCCGCCAAGTAATTTTGTTGCTCAATATTTTCAGCTATGTGCAAAATAGGAACATCATGTGAATCATCGGTTTCAATGTGGTCCCAAACTTCACCGGCTGCACTCTCAGTTTGTTTCACAGGCTGGTTTTTTTTCTTCGGAAATACATTTTCCTGGCAGTCTAATATGATTTCATTGTTGTCTTTTTCGCAATTGCACCCTCTGCTTAGTGGTGCACTGAGACGTGAAAGAATCGCAGACTTTAATGCGCAAGTGAAATGATGGCACGTTGGATTCTTATTTGTAGGACAATGTTGTCGTATTTGGCCGAATAAATTTTCCAATGCATCCTGGTTAAATTGACGCGGGTTCATATATTTGAAATTTTTCAGTGAATTTAAATAGCTCCAAATGTCTTGTAGAGATGACAATATGATTAAGTATCCATTCACTCTTCTAATATTTCTCAATCTCAATTGACTGTCGGATTTTAAGAAATGAAGTGTTTTTAGTATACGTTTAAATTTAATCCATCTTCTGGCCCTGACCAAGTAAATTTAAAAAGATGCACTGGATTGGTTTACCTCTTACCTTCGGGAACGTCAGCAGTCGGTTCACGTTGGGGCATCATCATCTCACTGGTGCAATTTGGAAACTGGCGTTCCTCAAGGCGGCATTCTTTCTCCTCTTCTTTTTTCTATTTTCATAAATCTCATTACTTTCGAACTTCAGTGTGCGTATCATCTGTAAGCAGATGACCTGCAGTTGTACTGTCAGGGGAGTATTGACGAAATACCTGACGTTATCAGTAAATTAAACAGGGACTTATCGGCTATAAAAACTTGGTCCGATAGATTCGGTGTGGCAGTAAACCTCAATAAATGTCAGGCGATTATCATTGGGAGTCACCGAAGCATCGCTAAAGTGGATGGTACAACTTTGCCACCTGTTTTATTTGACGGTAAAATTGATCCTTTTAGCACTGATGTAAAGGACTTGGGCTTGTACGTCGATAATACCCTTAACTGGCGTACTCAAGTCGCTAGTCTGAGTCGGAAGGTCACTGGAACGTTGCGGGCTCTGTATCGTATGAAAAACTTATTACCATCGAACACGAAGGCAATGCTTGTGCAGGCCCTATTTTTTCCTATCATCGATTATGGTGATGTGTGCTACTATGACTTGAATGACCTTCTTCAAACCGACCGTCGACTTGACCGTCTTCAAAATTACTGCATTCGATTTGTTTTCAATTTGCGTAAATATGATCATATCTCTGCGCATCGATCGCTTCTAAAGTGGTTGCCTATACGCCAGCGCAGAGAGCAAAGGGCACTAACCACCTTGTTCTCATTTCTCGCCTCTTATAATTCCCCTAGTTATCTGGCCCCTCACTTTCAATACATCTGCGACAACCACAATAAAAATCTGCGGTCATCCCATAACCGCCTTTTTCAATGTCCCACTCATCGCTCTGACTTCATTCACTGTTCTTTCTTCGTTCAGTCTATTTCTCTGTGGAATTCGCTCCCCCAGGAAATCAGGATGGCAACCAACCGGTTAACCTTCAAAGTTAAATGAAGTTGGCAGCAGTATCGTCACAACGCTAATGTTTTTCAATTATTAATCTAATATAGTAATGTTTAAGTATGTCTATATATTTAGTTTATTCTTTTGAGTATATATGTTATAATTATATAGTATTTATAGTTTATATATAAACTGTCAATATTGCACCTACCACTAGTTGTCTCTGCATCACCCAAAGGTCGACTGGTAGAAAATTCCTAAGGCATTAAGTCTGCCTCTGTACATTTGTGTGCTTGAAGTATTAAATAATAATAATAATTGCCAAGTATCTGTTCTTTTCTTCACATGAGTCAATGAATCTGAGAAGATACAATGCTCAAATCAAATAAAACTCAACATGTAACTTGTAAAAATATATAATCAGAATAGGGAACATTACTGCCCATTGCTCCCGCTTCAGGGTGTACTACTGTTTGTAGTTACGAACTATTTTTGGCTGTTTTTAAGAATTTCAAAAACCAGATAATAATATTGCTAGCTGTTGATAAAGAACGAATCAGTGTTGTGTTTTTTTTTTAAATAGAAATAAAACCGGCCATATGATCCCAAAAACGTATATAACTTCGTGTACTAATTAAATACCACTACAAAATTATGTTTTAATGTGTAGACATCAACACCAAGACACCAGACAATGTGTGACACAATATGGCTAAACATGCGCATGTTTAACCATATTGTGTTCTTCTTCTTCGTCGGTACAGTCTTGGCAGAGCGGTCGTGGTCATCATGTTGCAGTGAGACTTCGGGTTGCCATAATATGTTTAACGATGCGACGCCATCCCTCAGACTTCGGGTTGCCATAATATGTTTAACGATGCGACGCTATCCCTCTCTATCGGCTGTTATTCGTGTGCACTCATGCAATGGGCCACCCACTGCAGACTTAATCAGGTCGATCCATCGCATGGGCGACCTGATTAAGTCGGGACACGTGTCCAAAGAACTGGAGTACTCGAACTTGGACTATAGCCGATAGACGCTGTCTGATACCGAGTTCTTGAAGGGTGGATATGTTAGTGCGAAACTCAGTCCACGACATCCAGATATTGTGATTGTAAAACCTTAATGAATACTATGACAAAACAGAAAAAGACTTAGAAGATAGGGTACAATTTGCGTTCAAAGACACTTTAAATGTCGATCTCACTGGCTGCATTGAAGAACTTAATCGTATAGGACGAAATGGAATTACACGACCACTACGGAAGAAACTGATCAGTAAGAGAATGGCCAAGTAATTACTTGAAAACGCGGGCTATTTGAAAAGTTTTTGGTTGTGTGTATTTGGATTCCTTAGCAAAGAAGCATTACAGAAAAGGAAAACACAAAGAGAAGAAAGGTTTTTACTACAAGAAAACTCAAACGATCAAAATACAGTTGACTATAGCGCAAGAAGACCACAAACACGGAACTATGACGACATTAACATAACAAGACCTTCCAAAAATTACCTGACTCAACACAAATAAATGACATTAGTGACGATGGTACTTTTCGAAACTCCAGTCCAAAAATTTAAAATTATATTCCAAAACATTCAAAGCATATTTAACAAAAAACATCTTCTGGAGGCTTTCATCAATGATAAACCAATTTACAAAGCAATATGCATGTGCGAGACATAGCTAACATAGTCATCAATGCCGCTAAGCAACAATTTCCAGAACGTATACAAAGACTGTTTATTCCAAAGTTTAGTTTATTTTTTAGTTTCGATTTTTTTGTCTGTTTAAAAAGAAAAAAAAGAAAGAAAAGAAAAGATTCCATCTAACGCAGAGCATTTGGCGGCATGTACAGGCCGAGGGTTTAGCAAAGAAGTACGGTAATGATTTTACATTTGCGCATAAAATTAGGCGTTTCTTTGCTTTGGAATTCCTAGATCCCAACGAGATACCTGAAGCTTTTCAACTTGTTAAAGATAAAGTGTTACCAGAGGAAGCGGCAAGACTAGCAAAGTGGTTCGATACATATTATGTTTCTGGGACGTATGTAAGAATCAATGCCAATAGTACAAAATTAACCATAACCAGAAAACCACTTTTCCCACCTACTATGAGGTCAGTGTTTGATCGCACATATGACATTCCAAAGACAAAAAATGTCTTAGAATCTTGTCATGAAAGCTGGACTACACTTCTTAACCGTAAGACATGGAATGTGACTAAAACTATCAATGAATTTGCTAAAGAGTTGCGTCGGAGCACTCGCCGAAGCCTCGTTGATCTTCACAAATGTTTTATGAAAACATATTGCAAAAGCACTTGTTTCAAAGGAGTAAGAATATTAAATCGTACTGTGACCATGTAAATAGCAATGAAACAACGTAGTTTTTGTATGATTCTTGTAATTATCGATACAGAAAAACACATGCGTTATACGCGGTAAAAGCAAGAATGTCAAGATGACAACGTCAGTTTTACGTCTAAGGAACCACAGACTATAACAAAGATGGACTTATTAGCCTTTTTAGGTGGGTTATCTCAAATTTTGCATATACAGATGAGACATTTTGCAGAAACATAACTAAAAATGATATTTAGTATATAAACAATTTTTTTTCAATTATATCGAGTATATTTTTGTTTATATAGTTTTTAGTTTTGTTTAGTATCATCTATACTAATATTATAAAGCTGAATTATGTTTGACTAAAATGGCATTATTGTATGAAATAAACGTGTCTTTATCTACCTACCTTTATGTACCTATGTTTTTTTTGGTGTTAGACCTTTTACTGCTACATAAATACCTTTGATGATGAAACTATAGATTTGACTAAGAATTAATAGTACGATACGAATGTAACCAACTTTTGTTTGTGCGATATAATTAAATTTTAGAACACAAAAGCTGCTATTAAACGTATCTGAAATCTAATAATCTACGAATCTAAAGCTGCTAATAATCTACGAGAGCCAAAAAAGCGAAATGTAGTATAAAATATACTAGCTGTTCCCCGTGGCGTCGCTCCCGTGGACCACCCCACAGGACCCGTTTTCGGGATTAAAAATCGCCTTGTCACTCAGGAATAATGTAGATTCCTATTGGGGAAAGAATTTTTACAATCGGTCCAGTAGTCTCGGAGCCTATTCGGTACAAACAAACAAAAAAAAATCTTTCCTCTTTATAATATTAAGTAAAGATTTTAATAGTTTCTTCTCCAAAGGCGCTTTCTGTGAACTATCTGGAAAAAGTGGATTCTAAGAACAAAGTTTACGGCAAGAAGTGCTATCTATGAACAGAGATCTCTGTCAACAGTGCTTCCTATGGACCGAGGTATGTACGAACAATGTTTTCCATCAAAACAAATTCGGCGAAACGTGTTGTCTAGGAATAGAGATTTCTATTAACTTTTCTTTCTGTATGTAGTCGTATCGAACAAGCGTGTTTCTATTTTATGCTCCACACTAGTAATCATTTGATTTATACCAAAACCATCTCCACAATGTAACAAACACTTTTCTGAAAACCGTATCAAAATCGGTTCACCCAAACACGAGAAAATCGCGGACAAACATACATACAAACAAACGGGTCAAACTGAGTTTTTTGACGTCTGTTAAAAAGGATTTTGTAACACTTTTATCGAAAACCACAGAACCTATGGTATGGGTTATAGATTCTGGAGTGTAACGTTACGTGTAGCTAAAATAGCTACACGTAAGCCACGTTAATACAAATAAGAATTATAAAAAAAGAAAACAATAAAAGGATATTAAGTATAAAAATTATTATTAATTAATTATTAAATTATTATTTAAAACGGCCTGTATTAATCAGTCATAAAATAATTCTGTGAGCGTTATAACATTTTACAAGCGTAAGAAGATAAGAAACTACTATCCAGTAAACAATAGTAAATTAACAATAATATACATTATTAGAGCTAACAACTAATCAAAATAATTTAAATTACATAAATCAAATTAAACCTTCATAGTCACTAAGAAAATTACACAAAATTAAAGAAAAAGTAAATGACAGCTTGACAACTGACGTAATGTCAGACAAAAAGTAAACATTGAAAAATTAAATCCAATATTCTATTTCAGCAAAATAAAGTTAATAAATCGAATTAGGTCGATTTTAAGACTTAACAAAAATAAATGCCACCAAGGCGCGACATAATATGGAATAAGGACATTTTATAAAAGATGAGAATGATTGATAGTAAAAGTGTAAGTATGGATACTATATTTCCCCAACGACCCCGAGAAAATTTTTGGTCTAGAACAAAAATTTTGTAAGGTAGTATAACAGCATTCACAAAACTTACATACTTCACTCAAACACACCGTCATCTTACGAAGATAGGTCTGGTAGGATTCACATTCAATGATCACTACTCAACCTGATAAGAATAACTTTAAGGCTTATTTTCGGAGTTGTAATCCGCTCTCGTCTAAAACCCATTGATGATATGAAATATAAAGATTTTTAACATAGGCTTATTTTTAACTACGTTGTTATCCGCTTCTAGTCAACTTTAGTTGATACTCCCGAGTTAACGTCAGGACAGCTCCTGCCAAGGTAGGTAGTAGTAAGCTCCGAGTTAACGTAAGGGCAGCTCCTGAGCTCCGAGTTAAACGTCAAGGGCAATAGCCTACTTTAAATACCCACTTGTCAGCTGCTACAATCGACTTTTAGAGTCGATAGTTAGGAACAAGAATCAAACTAACTTGTAGAGTTAGTTGATACAAAGGTTAGATAACATGTACATAAAATCACTTCATAGAGTTATCTGATAAAAACAGAAATAAGGAAAGATTAAAAATAATCCTAAATGGTTTAAGAACTGATGAATAAATTAGAAAATAAATAGAGTTTATATAAACCGAAAAGAACTCTATTTTAGAAGAGGGAGAGAAGAAAGAGATGATTCATGAGCATATTTACAGGATTATCTACATTATATTTTAAAATCTTTAATATGCCATTTGGCTTGGTTGCCATTAGGATCCTCAAGTATGTAAACTAACGGGGATAGTTTCTGAAACACAGTGGACCTCACATATTTTGGCGCTAGTTTTGCGCTGAAATAAGTCCCAGCCTGACTATGTACATAGTTTCTTCGCCAGACTGTATCTCCTACGTTATATTCTTTAAAGGAACGACTTTCGTTATAACGAGAAGAGTTACGAGCATGAGCAATATGAAGGGCTATCTGAACTTTATCGAAAATTGCAGATAATAAACCTATGTTAGTAGCATAGATGTCCCTAGGTAGAAAAACGATTTCGTCGAGATTATTAGTTGGCGTATAAAGTGAGCCAGTAGAAACTGTCTCTCGTCCAAAGAGTAAAAAGTTAGGTGAGAAACCAGTAGTAGCATTAGTTGTGCTGTTCATAACGTATTGGACTTTATGAAGATGGATGTCCCAAGATCTATGATCATCACCAACCAAAGATGACAAAGCTGTGATTATGGTACGATTGTATTTTTCAGTGGGATTTACTTGAGGGCAATAATGAGGAGAGAAAAATATGTGTGGTATATTATATCTGCCCAGAAAGTTGCGGAATTCACGGGATTGGAAATGAGATCCATTATCCATAATAATAGTTTGAGGTGCTCCATGAACCAGAAAAACAAAATTTTCTAAATTAGAGATGATGTTAGCACTTGTAGCCCGTTTTATTTTTTTATTTTTTTATTTATTTAACAATTTTTGTACACACACATAATACAAGGACAAGAACAAGGAACAGAAAAATAGGTACAGAGGTGATGCTTATTTCTAATGAAATCTCTTCCAGCATACCTGCGAAAGGAAAATGACAAAAAAAAGAGATGTAGACAATGTGTGTGGAGGTGAAAAATAACGACATAAAACAATTCATATTTATGTAGGTAATATACAATATAACAAATAAAATATACTGTCGTAAACATACATAATTATAAGTAGTGGAAAGATCAGGGAATATTTAGTAAAACAACAGTTAACTACCAAGATAAATTGATTTCTACGTCTAGTCATAGGTAGAGGACCCATTAGATCCAACGAAATTGTTTGAAAAGGCCTGGAACAAATTTTTGGTTTACCCATAAGACCAAAGGGAGAGTGATTTGCGTGTTTGTAAGTTAAGCAAGTATCACAGATAGAAATTATTTTAGCGATATCTTTAAACATAGCTGGCCAGTAATATAGGAGTGATAATTTTTAATAAGTTTTAAAGATTCCTAGATGAGGCTGATCTGGGGACCCATGGTTATCTTTGACAAGGGTTTCCCGGAGATCAGGATGAGGAACTTCTTTCCATGCGAAATCTTCAGTTAACGCATAGGGAGATTGAGTATAGCGGAATAATTTATTTTCGCGAATAGTGTAATTGGGATATTGATCAGGATTGTTACGACATTCCAAAAGTATTTTGTTATAATGTTCCAATGTTGGAGATACGGTTTGAGGATTAAGTAAGATAGGATTAACGCCAAATGGACATGATGTACGGGAGAGTAAATCAGGAACTAAGTTGTCTTTACCTCTTTTGTGTTTCAGAATAAAATTAAAAGATGACAACCTAAGAGCCCACCGCGCGAGTCTACCAGATGGATTAGACAATTTTAAAAACCATTTAAGTGCTGCGTGATCTGTGTAAACAGTGAATTGTTTACCATTATCGATATAACAACGCCAATGTTCTAAAGCTGAAATTACCGCAAGAGTTTCTCTTTCTGTAGTTGAGTAATTTCGTTCGTTTTTATTAAGAGATTTGCTCATATAAGCTATAACTACTTCCTTGTCGTCCTTTATTTGTGTTAACATACCACCGATGCCGAAGTTAGAAGCATCGCAATGTACAGAGAAAGGGAGATCGTAGTCGGGACAAGTTAGTATAGGAGTAGTTACAAGAGCTTCTTTTAATTTATTAAAAGCCAGAGTAGCATCTTTATCCCAAAAGAATCTAGGAGCATTTTTACCGGAGGAAGTTAATTTATTAAGTGGAGTTGCAACTGTGCTGAAGTTAGGAATAAAACGGCGAAACCAACTACAAGTTCCAATAAATTTCCTCACTTCTTTACGAGTAGTTGGAGTAGGAAATTCGAGTATTGCTTTAATTTTAGTCGGATCTGAGCGTAAACCGTTGCTATCTACAATTTATCCTAAGTATTTAAGTTCATTTTTAAAGAATTGGCTTTTATCGAAGTTAATGGTCAATTTAGCAAACGTTAATTTCTCAAGAACTTTAACTAGATAAGAGATATGCTCTTCAAATGATTCAGAGATAATTATTATATCATCAAGGGACATAAAAAGCTGTTTTATCTTTATCCGCTTCATCTTTTAAAGGGATCTCCCAAAATGCTTTAGCAATATCGATGCTTGAAAGAAATTTAGCGTTTTTAAGATTATCTAAAATTTCATTAACAAATGGAAGGCTGTATGCGTCCCTACGAGTAACTGAATTTAGTTTACGACTATCAACACAGAATCGCCATTCGCCATTCTTTTTAGGTGTAATGATAACTGGAGAAAGCCAAGGACTTTCGCATTTTTCAATAACGCCCCATTCTAACATTTTATCGACTTCTGCAATAAGAGCTTTTTGTTTTTCGGGAGAAAGACGATAACATCGTTGTTTAATTGGAGGAGTATTACCAGTATCGATGTGATGACTAATAAGATGAGTGCGACCCAGTTTTCCTGTACTTTCAAAGGAAATAGCTTTAAATCGTTTAATCATGTCATCAGCAATAGTTTTTTGCTCTAAAGAGAGGTGATTATAAGGAAGTACTTGTTTAGTAGTTTCAGTAACCACTGAACATTTAGTGTTTGGCTTAAAAGCCGAAGAAAGTATGTGTGGAACAAGGTTAAACTTTTTCCAAAAATCGACTCCCAAAATTATTGAAGGAGAAATATTTGGAAATACGAAGGCTTGGATTAGATGAGTTTGATTATTGTATCTAATCGGAATTTCAATTGAGCCAAGAGATTACTTTTATGGTTACTGGCAGTAGTAATCGTCATAGAAGAAGACTTGGATAACGTGAAGCCTAATTTTAAAATTTCTAGATGAGAGTTATTACCAAGTATTGTAATAGAACTACCGCTATCTAGTAAACCGGAAAATGTTTTGCTATTGATTGAAATATCAATAAAAGGCCGATTAAAATCTTTTTCATTATCATATAGTGAAGTTATCTTGTAACAATGAAAGAAATTTCTTAAAGTTTGTAACCAATCATGCCAGTCTGATTGATTAAAGTTTTTACTACCCAAGTCGTTGTTTAGTTTTTTGAGTTAGTCTTATTACAATTAGGGCAATCAGTAAATTTGACATCTTTTAGACCACAACCAAAACAAATTATTAATGAACGAGGTTGCGAGCAATTAGTTAATGTATGACCATTAGTGCGACAGCGTACACAAAAAGCATTATTATTATGTTTATTAATTGTATTAACTTGAGGTTTATTGTTAAAACGATTAAAATTTGTTCTAGGAGGGAACGCGTTAGAGATTGAGGGTTTTGGTGTTAAATTAGATGATTTATAGTTAAATTCAACAGCTAAAGGATTATTTGTAGTTTGAGGTTCGCTGAAACGTTTTTCTTTGTCCAAAAAATCTTCATATTTTTGACAACATGAAATAAGGTCAAGTATTGAATTTATATTATTATTCGCGATATAAGGTGAATAGCATGGTCGGATGTTACGAATAATAATTTGTAGTTTTTTAGTTTCTGATAATTTTTCTGATAATCTGGCAAACATGCCAGTCAGTATGGAAATAAAAATAACTATAGGTTCATCCTTGCCTTGAGTTCGACTATTAATGGCCTGTAGTAATTTATGGTCATAGTCAAAACCGCCAAAGTCTAAAATCAAGGCTTCGCAAAGTTCATCCCAAGATAACAAAGAATCACGTTTGAAACGGTACCAATGTAAAGCGTTATCGGTAAGTAATTCGAAAGCATGATCTAATAATTTGTTTGAAGAAATATTCCTAGAGATACTAAATTCCTGAATTTTCTGGATAAATGACCGTGGGCAAGAATTCCCGTCGTATTTTATTCTTTTTAATTCGTTAAGAGAATTGTTGGGAATTGAGTTATGAGATTGAGACTGAATGTCGGGAGGCATAGTATGGAACATTGTCTCATTGGGACTATTAGGAGTTGAAGAGGGATGGTCGAGTATTAAAGGTTGAGGGTTGATATCGTTGGAAGTAATAGTTAAAGAGTTAAATTTTGATTCTAAGTTGAGAAATCAAATTTTGATTCTAAGTTGAGAAATCTCTCTTTAGTTTGAGATAAACGATTTACCTCTGAGGAATCCGAATCTATATCAATCCTCTCAAGTCGATAAAATAGATGATTAATAAAAGTTTTAATTTTTTTGTAGAGTCTAAGGTTGCCCTGTTCTAACAATAGAAGTTTTGATTCGATGTAATTTAAGGTAGTGGTAAGTTCATCCAAATCAGTCTTAACTTCTAATACCGAGTCAACAATTTCTTCAGAGGGAACACGAGGTGCGAGTTGAAGAATTTGTTTTTTAAGTTGTATTACAGTATCTTTTGGTTCCTCTAATCTTATTTTAATTTCGTATTCTAGCTCAGCTTTGTTTAGAAGTTCAAAGAAAATAATTCTATCCATGATTAAAAATTAAAGTTTAAGATAAAAATTGTGTTAAAGAGAGAAAAATAAGTGTTAAGGAGTGTTAACGATGACTCAAGAGAGTCAGAGTATTCAAGAAGACTCAGTGCTTGAAAGGATTCAAGTGAGGACTCAAGAGTATGATAGGACTCAAAGGACTCAAGTGAGGACTCAACAGTATTATAGGACTCTTGAGTTTAAGAGGACTTAAATGAGGTCTCGAGTTTAAGAGCGTAAGGGAGACAAAGAGTAGGAGATAAGTTCTGAAGGAGGATTCTAAAATAGCCTACCAGCAGTCCCTATTATGACGTGCATCGAGGGTTGCATGTGTGTGTGTAGGTAGGTATTATGTAGATGTTTGTATAAACGACCACAGGATATTGTCCTGCAGCTGTCGTAGAGTAACCAATCTCCAACCTTGGCAATGCCCACAAGTGGGTTAACACATCCAAGAGGCCGAAAGGGTGCCAATTACCAGAGGTAAAAGGAATGTGTGTGTGTGTGTAGATTAGTGTAGTATTATATAGATATTATTTAGGTATATAAATATTTATAAACGACCACAGGATATTGTCCTGCAGCTGTCGTAAAGTAACCAATCTCCAACCTTGGCAATGCCCACAAGTGGGTTAACACAACCAAGAGGCCGAAAGGGTGCCAATTACCAGAGGTAAAAGGAATGTGTGTGTGTGGAGGTTAGTGTGTGTGTAAGAGAGTAGGTAGTGTGGTTGATGGGGTGAGTCTGAAAATTGGGCGCACAAACAATGTTGTTGTGCCTAATTTTTTTTTAAAGTTGGGCGCCAAACTGTAACGTTACGTGTAGCTAAAATAGCTACACGTAAGCCACGTTAATACAAATAAGAATTATAAAAAAAGAAAAATATAAAAGGATATTAAGTATAAAAAACTTCGTGGGCCGGCTTCGCACGACGTGGGCGGCCCAACCAGGCAGCAGGTCGGATAGGCAGGAAGACTGAGTAGGCAGCAAGTCGGTGGGCGGCTAACCAGGCGGCAGGTCGGATAGGCAGGAAGACGTGGAGTAGGCAGCAGGTCAGACAGGAACGCCTCTTGAGTCGTGGTATGCTCCAAATTAACAGATAGCAAGCACCACGATGGTCTAGCTGGCACACGGGTTGGTATGCTGTTATGTAGGCTTACGGTAGGCGGATACGTAGATTAAAATCAGACAGTATATCACACACAATATATTAAACTGGATACACTTCAGATATTATGGACATACACGAGCTGGATATTTATAGATTTGTCTTCAGATCAAGACTTGACATTTAGTAATTCAAGGTAAAATCGTCTTTCGGAGTTCATTGCAGAATCCAGACTGCCCCAGGAATGTCTGGGCAATGCCTTTTATAGTCAGCGTTTTTCCAAACAAACGTTTCTAGAATTCCATTATTCTTTCTATAATTTTTACATTGTGAGTTGCCTGTATTTAAAACGGCCTGTATTAATCAGTCATAAAATAATTCTGTGAGCGTTATAACATTTTACAAGCGTAAGAAGATAAGAAACTACTATCCAGTAAACAATAGTAAATTAACAATAATATACATTATTAGAGCTAACAACTAATCAAAATAATTTAAATTACATAAATCAAATTAAACCTTCATAGTCACTAAGAAAATTACACAAAATTAAAGAAAAAGTAAGAGTTTTTTGGCGGGATTTTTTCGAGTGAACTTCAGCGGCTGTTAATATTATTTGCAAATTGATTCCTAGTGGATATTGTGATATAAAAGTGGTGTAGTTTTGTGTCTCAACTGTCTACGCAACTGGACAATATGTGAAATCATTGACAGAAGCGATCTCGGGATAGTGGAGCGGAGAATTTTATTGTAGTATTGACTACCTCCGCAAAGCTTACTGGGAAGGCTGACTCGATACAATTTGCTTCCAAATACTCCAAAAAACATTAGAATATGTTACATCCGCATTCTAATGTTACTAATGAATTCAAGAAAAATACTGATGACTAGGCAGCATGGTCTCAGACCTTAGCCTGTTCTGTAAGGAACAAACAAAAAAAAAAAAAAAAAATGAAAAAGTAAATGACAGCTTGACAACTGACGTAATGTCAGACAAAAAGTAAACATTGAAAAATTAAATCCAATATTCTATTTCAGCAAAATAAAGTTAATAAATCGAATTAGGTCGATTTTAAGACTTAACAAAAATAAATGCCAACAAGGCGCGACATAATATGGAATAAGGACATTTTATAAAAGATGAGAATGATTGATAGTAAAAGTGTAAGTATGGATACTATAGGAGCAACATCACATATAACGTCGCAAAAACAACTTTTGACGTCTGTTAAAAAGGATTTTGTAACACTTTTATCGAAAACCACAGAACCTATGGTATGGGTTATAGATTCTGGAGCGACATCACATATGACGTCGCAAAAACAACTTTTGACGTCTGTTAAAAAGGATTTTGTAACACTTTTATCGAAAACCACAGAACCTATGGTATGGGTTATAGATTCTGGAGCGACATCACATATGACGTCGCAAAAACAACTTTTGACGTCTGTTAAAAAGGATTTTGTAACACTTTTATCGAAAACCACAGAACCTATGGTATGGGTTATAGATTCTGGAGCGACATCACATATGACGTCGCAAAAACAACTTTTGACGTCTGTTAAAAAGGATTTTGTAACACTTTTATCGAAAACCACAGAACCTATGGTATGGGTTATAGATTCTGGAGCAACATCACATATGACGTCGCAAAAACAACTTTTGGTAAATGTTAGTGCAGGAAGTGCAAAGTATATTACTACTGGTATGCCACCAATGACAAAATTGTTTCCAAACTAAAAGGTGATGATTTTGCCATGTGGCATAAAATTTAATTTGAGGATATACCGTTGCTTCCAGATCTGATTACTAGCTTGCTATCGGTGAGTAAGATATGTCATAATGGTTGCATTGTTGTCTTCGATGCAAAATGTTGTAATTTTTTTATGAAAAATGATGTAACCGTAGCTAGTAAACCATTCCAACAGCGTCACTGAAACAGGTATTATATGATTTAGATCCGAAAGAGCCAGCGATGGTTATCACGACTCCTTCAGATACTTCAAGTGCTCCAAGTGCGTATTATTTATGGCAAAGGAGATAGGGTGGGTCACTTAAGTGGACCACTAATGGTCATGTTGATAGGCGTGGTGGATAGACTTTAGTTTGGAGAAGTGAACAAGGAACCATCTGTGGCATGTTGCCAGGGTAAGAAGTGTGTGAAGAAGTTTCCAAGGCAGAAACACACTAAAAGGGCTAAGGGGTTACTGGAACTAGTGCATTCGGATTTAGCGGGACCTATGGAAGTTGAATCATGGGGTGGAAACAGGCACTATCTGATTTTTTTGGATGACCATAGCCAGCTGAAAAACATTTGGCGATGTATTGAAATCTAAAACCCAACTGTTTGCTACATGTAAGGAATTTGTAGTGGACTGTATTGCCGTGTTGGGGTTTCTTGTTGATTAATGAAAATACTGTCTTGATTCGTATCATCAAATTTTTTCCTTGTTGATGTTTTTTCTTGTAGAGCTGGAGTCCAAGAGGTCTGGTCTTTGTACAAAAACCGTTAAGAGCAAACAATAGCGTCCCTCTACCTAACCGGTACCGGTACCGCAGGAAGGCCGATTTTATCTAACTAGTCTTACTTAAATTTTCACAAATTATACATTTCCTTAATCTATATACTTAATTCTACCTAGGAAAAATATAAAAGGTGTAAAAAGTCAACACAAAATTCTTAACCTAGATTCCTCCTTACTCCAAGTAAACTTATGTATATTGCAAGGTTTATCATAGCCCTACTCCAAAACTAGAGTGGAACCTACGTTTAACCCATTTTAAACTACCACGTGGTATTTTAGTCACACGAAAAGACCACGAGACAATACTTGTAGCCTTATTTATATAAACGTTACACTAATTGTCATCTTTATTCCAAGTTCTTATCTCTATCATACTTTAGAACAGCTTGGACTTGTTCCTAGCCTATTTAAAACATGATTTATTAAACGGTACATAATATTTTTTGGATCCAGTTAATATGTGCTACATAAACCGATTACCTGATTTAACCGTTCCGAAAACATTAAACATTAACTGTAACTTATTTTTACAATACTGTAGAATGTAGACAACTGATTTATAATACGGTCACTCATAACAAACGAGCCGACCCATTAAAAGTCTCAAACACGTGTACGCCTTATAAAACCGTTAACAAACATATCGTGGGAAATGTCTCTATGCTAAAAAATACCATGCAACGTACACAGCCATTCGGTGTCCTTTACAGAATTTAAGGCGCTAGTTGAGGACCAAATCGGTAAGAAAATTAAGAAATTAGCGATAATGGAACCGAATATACCAGCAATGATTTTTTAAATTATTTGAAGATTAATGGAATAGTCTGTCAGATATCAGTGCCGCACACAACACAACACAATGGGTTACATGAGCGCACTATTCGTACTGTTGTTGATAAGACGAGATGTATGGTGCATTAAGCTGGATTGGATAAAAGGTTCTGGGGTGAAGCCGATGGATGTGCCGTTTACTGTCCATGTTTATAGATCTCAAGATGAAGTTCGCTGTGAGAGCTGACGCGTGCCCGTGTTCCCGCCATAAGCGGCACAGGTGTAACTCCACGGTGTCCGGAGTTTTGTGTGGGTTGGAGTCCCACATAACTGCGTTATCTCCCCGTGGTTGTATGCATGAGCATTACTGCAAGCAAAAAAGAAAGATTTAACACATCCGGCGAGGTACAGCTTGTAACCTCCAATCAAAATTATATAATAATTAAGTATTTTTGACAAATTATCAAAATGTTACCATTACAACAGAACTAAATTCATGAGCTTAATAGTGACATTTCTTTATTCCCAAACTTACTAATTATCTACTTCCTCCGATAAATATATTTAGGATCAGGAGAGCCGAGAGATATATCATCGTAAGGATTTGGAGTTCCCATTTTATTGGGATAAACAAGACTGTATAAACAATAACATTTTTATTACAGTACTACGAGTAGTTTCACTAATAAAACAATACAAATAACCCTTAAGGTTACAGTTCTTACAGCGGCCTAAGCCACCCAAATACAAAGTGTATCGTTCGCCATCAGCAAGCCAATACAGCTATGTGAACATACAGCAGCGCTGTACCAAATAAACCGAAAGTTTTGTCGGGAGCAGGGGTTCTTTATTGAGTCGAATCCGAAGATCGATGATTTGTTTAACGATGCCCCCACCTTGCAATCTCTCCATGACAACTCTGTCCGATGACGCACGGAAGTACTTGAAGTAGTGTTTACTTGATACAAAACACTAAAATGTTTATAAATCTAATATGACTTACATTCTAAAATAATCAAATAATACAAGAATAATTGTCGTAAACAAACAATGGTGATTTCACAAAGAAAATATAAATAACATTTCAACAATTGTTTTGAATTTGACCATCGGTTACGATTATGGAAATAAGTTGCCAAAAACCGGGATTAGTGCGTACACCGAGTATTCAATAAATTATGTGCCGTTTTATTAGGCAACTAGCTGACCCCCGCGGCTTCGCTCCTGTTAACTGGCTACCTACCTACCTAACCAATTTTTTTTTTATTTATATGTCGCAAATAGGAGGGCTATCTTGGTTAAACCCTCGATCTTGTGGGCTTTCGTAGGTATGCATGCACAAACCAGGTAACTTATGCCGTTTTCGAGATAGTCCTGGTTCCAATCTTATCAAGCAGCGAATTCGGCCACCTACGTTTCGCTTTTTCTTCAACAAAACACACTTTTCAAGTTTATACACGCCACTCTAGGCCTCCACTATTTTCCTCACAACTCTTTTTCCACTTCGCAACAAACGCGCGCCCTTTATTCACCTTTCCTCTAACTCATCATGAACCAAACAAAGCCTTTAATTCAACACATAGTTGCCACCATTCAGAACTCCAAAAACCATAAACAGCACCTTTAAACCATAACAAAATTTGTTATTTCAACCTTTATTCTCAGTACTAAATACAACGGCAACCTCACATTCAGGATTTCTTACCAAGCCAAAAGCATATTCAAGAACTCCGTTTTTTGTTCATGATTTCATACCAAACCCTCAGTGCGATAGGTATAATAACTACCAACATCAAACATTACCAATTTTGCAAAATAAAAAAGAAAATTAAATCATGCACCGCATGTCACCGACTTTACATCTGTGTTAACATTATCTTATCCATCTTGGTCAGATAGCAAATAACACAAAATTCGTTAAGTATGTTCACAATGACCAGCACAGAACATTCAACAAGTTAGTTCACCACAACCATTACTGACAGTATACTTTAATATCCACATTTACTATTCAAGTTAGGTAGGTACTAGACTTCCTACATGACACCACACAATCACACAAATTGACACCTTTATTTTAAAGAAATGTTACAATTATTAAAACTTTTGAACAATGTTCAAGATTACCGAGGCCAAGTATCGTTGAACAACACAGAACAAGAAAACCATTCCTAGTTTCCTCCAAAAAAAGTACGCCTGTACCAAGTATATAAAATAAAACCCAAGTGTCCACAATCCACAATAACTTAGTAAATACATTCGCTACACAGAATGCACTTTCAACTTAATTGCCGAAAAAAAACTCTTGACTCCGTCATCTCTCTGACCCACGAAACTGACAAACTGTTCTATGTAAATTTGTTGCCAATTGAACATCTATCTCATCTTCAGCCACGACTTCAACAGTTATTGGCCCTCGAGCATCTCATAATACCTGAATACGTCTTCTAGACACCATCTAAATGTCTAGTTGCACTTTTCATTCGCCGTAGTCAATTTAAATCATTATTATTTGTAGGTATCGTTAGAGTGACATGTTATTATTTGGTTAGTTCTCTACAATGCGATATATAACAACTACAGACATTAACTTTACCTTTATTCAACCGTTGGTAGCAACAAAACTAAACGCCAACTCTCTAGGCTATAGTCACCTTAATCCTCGTGATATTTTCGGGTTGTAATATTGCAAATCGAGTCGAAAAACGAAACTTTTTCACTAAACTTAAACACCGGTTTGAAAATAATCTTGATCACAATATAACTCTTAACTAGAAGTTATTGCGTGCCTTTGCAACAAAGCAAAAGTTAAAAGTCTAATCCTCACAGTGACTCACACCTTATAACGATTTATTAATAATCTAGTGTTTATCTAGTAACTTATAAGTTAAAAATCCATATCACAGTTATGTTGTTTGTTTTGTCTCAAACTTTTTCCAATGTTGACACTTAATGTCACTCTCTGATAGAGATGGGCAAGGGATGGCGATCTGTTATCGATTAATCGACGAATCGATTTAAAGGACAAAAAAATAATATAAACAATTTGCCAATCGATATTTAGTACTGAATCGATATTTCACCCTAGAAAATCGAGATTAGATTTTTCTGTTATGATATGAACCAAAATATTATTTAAGAATAATTTAATGTATTACACAAACTTAAGTGAATTCAACGTAAATAAAATAAATATCTTTCCCTTATACCTGATACTTTAATTTAGTTGTGAAAACAACCCCAATCCACCAAAGATGTTAAAAGATCGACTATTATTACGATTTTTCTTTTTGCGTTCCGTAACTGTATTCACACTTGCATTGAAAATACCAACGTTAGAAAGTACGTTATTTTCAAAGAAAAGCATATTCACAAATTCCCTTGGTGATCAAATCAACAACAAACTCAGTAGTAGTAATATTTACGGGTAATCTAAAAAAAACGGATTGCTAATATCTTTACATCTCGATTGTCAGTAAACTAACAACCTATTTATTAATCTGTGGGTATGCTTGTGACAGCACTAGTGGTCACAAAACCGTATATTGTTCTAACATCATGCAACATTACATAATTAAATTTAATTTCATTGCGTTTTGTACTCACGTATCAATGCTCCGGGTACATTATAAAGATAATATTGCGAAAATCGTTTCGTTGTTTGTTTTGTTGGTTAACATAACGATTAAAATACTTGTAGCAAAATATTTCAAAGCTCGAACACAACATAGATTTAAATAGATGGCGTGACATGCACCAACTTCTCATTCTGTTTATGTAAAAATAATATGTTCGTTTTTAAATTGATCATAATAAAATTCATGCACGTATTCAATAAGTTCCTCCAAGCAGCATATTACGGCAAAATGGGGTCCCGAAGCTAATTTCGATGATATTGAAAGAAACAGTATCAATACCATTACATAGATGGCGCTGTTTAAATTTTCTACTCTTTTCATGTAACTTACACATTTCCATAAAATAAATTAATGCAATAGTTATAAATTGCAATGAAAACAACAATTAATTATAAAACTTAGGTACTTCCAAACCACAATAGATCCCAATGGGTCGAAGTGTCCCGAGTTATTTCTCGTCCCCTCAATAAGATAAGATAGGTACTTCCAAACCCAATACATACTTCGGCTGCCACAAATGTATGCCGATGCACAGATAGTTGAATGCAGATCAAAGTCACATACCTTTAAGCCTGTACTCACGGGAAGGTCAGGCAGCAGCGCTTAGTACACCAGGCACAAAAGCAAAATTTTGCCACTGACCATGCACTTGTCCAGACTCCTAGCTGCTTTCAGAAAATATTAAATTGATTGATCACCGCAGCGGCATGTATAACACCGCAAAATTTCCTTATTCATAGCGCTGTAGGTTGCAGTTTGTATGTTGCCTCTTGAATTGGAACCCTAGCTCCGCACTTGTTTCACCACACGCAGCTGGTCACAACAGGTCTTGTGGCATCCACAGCCATGTTTAAGGGCTCAGACGTCCATGCTATCTGTTGCCTATTGTGCGAATGGCTGAAAAATTCATGTCTATGAACAAATGTTCCACAAGCATAATCATAATGATGTTTTGCTAAATCAAGCTGTAGCTTAGGATGTTTGCTATCTTGCATTGTATTTGCACAAGTCGTCTTAATCTCTTGCGAACTCCGCTGACGGTATGAAACTGACTGAGTTTCATTTAGCATCATAACGAAAATAGAATTTTATTTTAAATTTTAGCCACTTTACACCAAGAAAAACTAACAATATTGCGGCTAAACTTCACAAGACATTAGGTAGGTACTTATTATTATCAGAAAAAAGTTTATACTTCCCTGAACATCACCACCACAGTTGCGTTTCCTCAGTATCTAGTCAGGATTGGGCATCGATGTCATCATCAACATTATCTGCAGCCCGACTTCGCACATTGTCTAGTATAGGCTACACTATACGGTTGAATTCGGGCAACATGAATTCCTGTCGCCAGTAGCCGACGAGTTGCGAAACGTCTCTATAAGTAGGTAGCTCTAGCTACTTCCATGCCATTTTCTTGCGCACCAAAGAGAGCGCGCCAGCCATAACTCATTTGGTCCATTCTCCATTATCGCTTTGTGCTTGCACTGATCCCGGACTTCTGATGTCGCAAATAGGAGGGCTATCTTGGATAAACCCTCGATCTTGAGGGCTTTCGTAGGTATGCATGCACAAAGCAGGTAACTTATGCCGTTTTCGAGATAGTCCTGGTTCCAATCTTATCAAGCAGCGAATTCGGCCACCTACGTTTCGCTTTTTCTTCAACAAAACACACTTTTCAAGTTTATACACGCCACTCTAGGCCTCCACTATTTTCCTCACAACTCTTTTTCCACTTCGCAACAAACGCGCGCCCGCGCGTTCCTTTCTTTTCTAACTTCACGACCAAACATGGCGGGAGAACCTCGCTCAGGGTTCAGACACCCCTGCTTTTTATTGGCTCAAGAACTCATCCGGCAAATTACCGCTTATAACATCCAATCCAAATCGAGTATTTTGACATAAGGAAAATAAAGTGTTGTCAATCGAATAAAATCGAACTGAGATTGTTTCTTTTTTTTTTTTTTTTTTGTTCCTTACGGAACAGGCTAAGGTCTGAGACCATGCTGCCTAGTCATCAGTATTTTTCTTGAATTCTTTAGTATGCATTAGAATGCGGATGTAACGTATTCTAATGTTTTTTGGAGTATTTGGCAGCAAATTGTATCGAGTCAGCCTTCCCAGTAAGCTTTGCGGAGGTAGTCAATACTACAATAAAATTCTCCGCTCCATTACACCGAGATCGCTTCTGTCAATGATTTCACATATTGTCCAGTTGCGTAGACAGTTGAGACACAAAACTACACCAATTTTATATCACAATATCCACTAGGAATCAATTTGCAAATAATATTAACAGCCGCTGAACTTCACACGAAAAAATCCCGCCAAAAACCTCTCTTTTTTTTTTTTGAAGATTATGACCTGGTTACTAAGACCTTTAAGCCAAGTCTTTTTGATGGGTAACACTTTATCACAATAAAGTATTTACTGCACTATAATTAAATTTTTTGAATGGTACTCTTAACATATTTGTAAAGCGGTATAAAACAGTTCAATTCTTTTAATATATTTTTAAGCGGCGGCGGGCGGGAAGAACTATCACTTAGATTTAGCACATCACTAAGATTACTGGCTAACATTAGTCTGTCAATCAAAAATTTCTGACAACTGAAGAATAGATGTTCCATGTCTCCCTCTTTTTCTTCACAATATGTACAAGTACTGGTTCGAATTATGCCAAGTCTTGCAAGGTGTGATGGCACAGTGTTGTGGCCAAAACGCAGTCTATTAATAGTGGTTATAAAGTCACGGCTGGCATCTTTAAGTCGATCGTACCAAGGTCTTACAGGTAAGCTCTCTTGAATGCTTCCATACCACCTTCCTTTTGTCTCCTGGTCTTTCTGCCACATCTCTATCCACAGATTCTTAATATTTTCATTTATAGAATACAGATAATCAGTCATAGGCACATATACTGTATTTGTTAGGTCAAGAGCATTAACACCCTCAAACGCAGCTCTATCAGCTATTTCATTGCCAGCAATGCCTTTATGAGATGGCACCCACATAAAAGAAATATCAATGCCCCCGAGCGAATATCGATGAATTTGTTCTTTTATAATGTACAAAATAAAATTAGATTTAAAATTAATTTTGAGGTTAGTTAAACCTTTAATTAAACTTAAAGAGTCAGTGACAATCAAAAAGTATTTACAATTATTTACATTTTCAATTCGCCTCAGAGCTTGAAAAACTGCATAAGCCTCTGCAGTGAATATCGAACACACATTTTGCAGAACAAAACTCTGAGTAAACTTAATCTGTGAATCATACACAGCACAGCGCACATAACCATCTCCTTTACTGCCATCAGTATAAAATGTATGTCAAGTCGAGGTACCTATGAATTATAGGACCACCATCATCAACTCCAATTCTAGAGGTAATTTCTTCATTCTTCATAGGAACGGGTAAACTTCAATAACACACATCACTGGATTGAAACTCGAAAGTATTTATTTGACTTAGTTACAGGCACTTTGAGTTTTCATTCGAACTTGAAGTTAAAACCACATGGTGGCTCGCTAGGTCGCAATCCCTTGTCGATCTCTAGAGAAGACCTAGCAAGAAACTCTAGGATACTCTTTTTAAATCTTTTTATAGTTTACACAATCACATACCTACGCGCGATGCGCGTTGCAAGTGGGCGGGACTTCCATATTGTTTTTGTTTAGACACTAATTACTTGGATAGTTGTATAAAGCTAACAAACAATACTAAAATGCTCAGTTAATTATTTTATCATTAAATTATCCCAATACTCACAAATACAAAGTTGTTCGTAGATTATTACTAAAATAATCACCTCAACTCAAAACTATCCAAGTTTCCGGTGGTCTGAATATCTTACTAACCAGAAGGTTTCTCATTATTACATAGCTGTGTAAAATAGTCTTATTACTTTATAGTATTTAATCAATTACTCAAATTTGTTTAGTTCTCGTATTAAATTATTAAATCTAGTTATTGGTCATTAAAATTATAACATCCGCCATTGTTGACAACTTTTCGTAGGGCCATATTCAAACATATTTACTTAGTCAAATGTGCAATAATTAAAATGAGAACAAATCTAAAAGTCCTACAATAAGTGTTCCCGTTTTATTTAAACATCTCGTATTAATTAAACATTGAAAATTAACTTATCAAATGATCTTCATTCAAACGAATCAATAACTAATTCCACAATAAGCCAATAGATGGCGCTGAACCATAAACCAACATAAACAGACATTTAATAGTTCTAGCGAAATCTCAGAGATGACAGGATTATAGAGTTTGTGTTAATTGACAATTGAAATTATTAATTTGGATAACGAATTAGCAAATCCACGCCTCCGCGGCGACATGTATAATATTCATTATTTTCAGAAAGAAAGTTTAGCATGTCAAAATTATTGTCAACTGTATAATGTATTACTTTAATGGGATGTATAATGCTTTGATATGAAAAAGTATAACACGGCCAAGGGTACTGCTTTTTAATCTTAAAACAACTATTCTCAATTTCCAGGAAAATATTGAGCAGCATTGGGGAATGACCGATTAGGAGAGAATTACCAGTAGCCAAAGGTCCAGAAGTACTGATTCTATGAGGTATAATTTTGTTAATAATTTGTGTGTTATTTGAGTACAACAATTTCAAACAATATCTCTCTGGAATAAGGAGACGTCTCAAAATCAAAGGCATAATTTTAGTTTCAACTTCCATGGCCCTAATGGGAGTCGAGCACATAGCACCAGAAATGATTCTCAGAGCTCTATTCTGCAAAATGTCTAATTTATGGGCATGAGCACTGTTTATATAAGCTATAGCACTATAGTCAAAATGGCTCCTTACTATTGCTTTATACAAAATAGATAATGTTTTGGGGTCTGCTCCCCAGGAAACTCCAGCAAGGCATCTAATTATATTCAATCCTTTTAAAGCATTTTGTGAAATATGTCTAATATGCTCTTCAAAAGTAATTTTTTGATCAATGATAACTCCCAAAAATTTCTTTGAACAAACTCTACTAATTGCTTCTCCACCATATACAATATCACAGGTTGGATCATCTTTGCCGAAAATCATAAAACTACTTTTAGATGCATTAATTTTAAGATGTAATTTACCATTATAATAGTTTGTTAAATTTATAACGAAATTACATATTTTTAAATACACAGCTGTGTGAACAGCTTCTGCCCAAAACTTTTTCTCTAACTTAGCATCGTATAATAGACATCTTGCTCTTTCAACTATAGTTCGGTTAAATCGTTCACACATCCCATTCTGTTCCGGACTATAAGGGTTAGTTCTCTGATGAATTATGCCGCTTTGTTTCAAATAATCCTTCATTTCATTTGAACAAAATTCTGTGCCATTATCAGTCCTTAAAGTCTTGATGCTGGAATTTGTCTGTTTTTCAGCCATATTTTTAAACTCTTTGAAGCAAGTAAAAACTTCACTTTTATTTTTCAGAAAATGGACAAACGACATCCTGCTATATTCGTCTACGAATAGCAAGAAATATCTGGATGAACCGATAGACCTAGTCTCCATTGGGCCACAAACATCTGCATGCACAATCTCAAGTATTCTTTCACTTCTGTGACTGCTCTGTGGAAATGGTAGTCTAGTCTGTTTACCCTCACAGCACACCGCACAATTGTATTTACTGATAACAGCTTTCTTCTCATACACTAAACCTTCTACTGCTCCATTTCTCATTGCATTCATGTCTGTGCTGTTAATATGGCCTAATCTTCTGTGCCATACATCTGTGGTTGTTGTAGCTGAAGCTGCTAACACACATACTGACCTAGTGTTAAGTCTGTATACTCCATTCATCGCCTGTGCAATGCCAATCAACTCATTCTGCCTATTTCTGATGTAACAATGTTCTTTTTGGAAACACACTTTGTTACCATTCTTTATAAGCTGGCTGACGGACAACAGGTTAGTAGTCAGATTTGGTATACACAACACATCTTTGACCACAATATCGTGTTCTATATCCTGAAAAACAGTCGTAATTCGTGTGTCACCCGAGCACAACACCTGCATAGTTGTTTTGTTCGCAACTATAATCTCCTTTGTTGTTAGGTTATGTGACGTATTTTTCATGTTTTCCTGACTTATCATCATATGACTGCTAGCTCCCGAGTCAATATACCACTCATTTTTACTGAAACAATCGTTAAGGAAGACTGCACTAAATGCATTTTCAGGCTTTTCTTTCATTTGTGGACACTGATTTTTGTAGTGGCCGGTTTGTTTGCATTTGTAACATTTTATCACTTTGACAGGTCGATTTGACGTATCTGCAGTTTTGCCAACCTTGCCATACTTTTTACGTTGCCATCCTTTCGCCGATAAAAAAGCGCTGTCTGTTTCAGTGCTGCCAACATTATCACTCATATCCATAAGTTTAGATTTAATGACATCTGTTGAAATGACTATGCCCGAGTGCTCGATCGCCATTATCATTGGCGAAAATTTGTCGGGTAGTCCCGCCAACAATAATGATCCTATCCATTCTTCGCTGATGTTGAAGCCGGTCCCTTTCAATTTATGCGCCGTATCAACCATTTGTGTTATGTATACGGTCATGGTTTCACAATTCTCCAACCGTATTGAGATTAGAATCCGCAACAGACAGATTCTGCGTGTGAAACCCGAATCATCAAATAACGATTTTAGCTTTGCCCAAACACCATGCACTGTGTTTTCACCCTTTATATGCACATACAAGGATGAATCGATGGTCATCACTAATTTCGCTTTTGCCTTTTGATCTTCGACGCTAGTTGCTGCATCTTTGCCATCTTTTTTGTTGATATCAACGCCTTCCAAAATTAAAAAAAATTCAACCGCGAACGCCCACTCATCGTAATTTTCACGTCCCTTGAGTTTGGGAACATTTACGATGTAACTACCAGCCATTTCACTGCACAAAAAACTAAGGAACGAATTACTTTTTCAAATTAAATTTGGGACTGGGCCCATAACCTATTAAAACACACGAGGAGTTGTCACAGACTGTAGAAACTTTATTATCTCTATCATTACACACAAAATTTTCTGGTAAGTTCATATATACTGTTTCATTTAAATAACCGTTTAAAAACGCTGTGGTAACATCAAGATGAGTTATATCTAAGTTATATTTGACACTTAATGCAAACAAAAGTCTTAGTGTTGAGTAACGAAGAACTGGGGAAAAAGTCTCTTTATAGTCTATTCCAGCTTTCTGGGTGTAGCCTTTAGCTACTAAACGCGCACGATATGTCATGGTAGCAGAGCGTGGTTTCGATCCACGGACCTCTGAAAATAAAGTTCTAAAGTTGAATAGGGCAATTTATGGCTTAAAGCAATCTGCTCGGGCTTGGTATAAGCGAGTAGATGATTGTTTACAAAGCTTAGGTTATAAAAAGTCTTTATATGGACCTTGTTTATTTGTCAAACAGAATGAGAAAGTTAAAACATTTGTAGCTCTATTTGTCGATGATTTTTTTGTTTTTTCTGACTGTAAACATGAAACTGAATATCTCAAGACTGAGTTAGGTTCAAAATTTAAGTTAAAAGATTTAGGAGAAGTCAGACAATGTCTAGGCATGAGAATTAGAAAAGAGAATAATGCTTTAATTGTAGATCAAGAACAATTTGTTGAACATTTATTAAAGAAATTTAATATGAAGAATTGTAATCCAGTAAATACACCTATGGAGGTGAATTTAAGGCTTGAAAAGGAAAATATTTGCTCTACTCAGTATCCTTATCAGCAATTGATTGGAAGTTTGCTTTATTTGTCAATACTTACACGTCCAGACATATCTTATGCAGTTTGTTACCTCAGCAAATTTAATAACTGTTTCAGTGAAACCCACTGGAAACATGTAAAACGAATTTTAAAGTATTTAAAGAAAACAAAACACTTCGCTTTGAAATATGTTAAAGATGATCTAGATTTGATAGGGTATGTAGATGCTGATTGGGCATCAGATTGCTTAGATAGAAAATCTTATTAACAGTGTAATCTCATTTGAATGTAAGAAACAGACAACAATTGCTTTGTCCAGCACAGAGGCTGAATACATGGCCATTTGTGAGGCAACTAAAGAAGCTGCTTATTTAAAAAATAGGTCTCTAGCATCAGGATTAAATCAGAAGACTCCCTATGAACTTTGGACTGGTCGAAAGCCAAATGTCAGTCATATACGAGTATTCGGTAGTACAGTATTAGCACATATTCCTAAGGAAAAACGCCTGAAGTGGGACAAAAAGGCTGTGAAACATTATCTTGTTGGATTTGCCGATAATGTGAAGGGCTATAGACTGTACAACCCTGCGACCAACAAAGTTATAACAAGTCGAGATGTTACCATCATGGAGTCAAGCTCAGAAATGGTGCAAGCAGAAGTTACTGATAACCCAGAAACACCAACAAGTCATGAGCAGCATGGAGACTTAAATAGCTCTGACTCAGATGAATCTACTTGTACAGTGATATCAAAGAATGATAGCACATATGTAGAAGAGGAAGCAGATACCAGCAGTTCCTCAGAAGGGTTTCTTGATACTATACCATCTAAGGAGTTGAAGAATATTACTCTGACAAAAGAACCACAGCCAGAAGTACGAAAAAGAAAGAAGCCAGACAGACTTGGTTATAGCAATATATGTGTTAATGCAGATTTCAATCTGTATGGAGACCAGATAACTTACAAAGAGGCTGTAAGTGGTCCTGAATCACAAGAATGGAGTAAAGCTATGGAAGAAGAGCTGAAATCATTCGAAGAAAATAAAGCATGGGAAGTGGTGGATAAGCCAGATCAAGCTACTGTGGTTAAGTGCAAGTGGGTGTTTAAAAAAAAGTTAGACCAGAGTGAAAAAGTGAGATATCGTGCGCGTTTAGTAGCTAAAGGCTACACCCAGAAAGCTGGAATAGACTATAAAGAGACTTTTTCCCCAGTTCTTCGTTACTCAACACTAAGACTTTTGTTTGCATTAAGTGTCAAATATAACTTAGATATAACTCATCTTGATGTTACCACAGCGTTTTTAAACGGTTATTTAAATGAAACAGTATATATGAACTTACCAGAAAATTTTGTGTGTAATGATAGAGATAATAAAGTTTCTACAGTCTGTGACAACTCCTCGTGTGTTTTAATATAGTTAGATAATTGATTTCAAGCACTATTAACTTTATCAATGGCTATTTGTAAATTTGGGTTACTACTATATAAAACTATGTCATCAGCGAATTGTAAGATATTTATATTACTTGTATCTACATATTTCACTTGTATACAAATTGTACAATAAAGGTGACAATGTTGCACCTTGCATGGTGCCTTTTGATGCTATTTTTGGCCCATGTAGTATATTATTATGCTTAACATAAACAGTTCGGTTACTTAAAAACTCATAAATCCATTTACATAGATGACCAGGGATATTTATATCAGATAAAATTTTAACCAGGATTCCGAGATCAACATTGTCAAAAGCACCTTGTACATCTAAAAATACACAAACAGTGTTTGAAAGTAAATTATTTGCTCTTTTCAGGTCCGAGATCAAAGATACAAAGCTGTCAACGCAACTACGCCCACGACGAAAGCCATACTGCACATTGTAACGTTACGTGTAACTAAAATAGCTACACGTAAGCCACGTTAATACAAATAAGATTATAAACAAAAGAAAACAAATAAAAGGATATAAAGTATAAGAATCTTCGTGGGCCGGCTTCGCACGACGTGGGCGGCCCAACCAGGCAGCAGGTCGGATAGGCAGGAAGACGTGGAGTAGGCAGCAAGTCGGTAGGCGGCTAACCAGGCGGCAGGTCGGATAGGCAGGAAGACGTGGAGTAGGCAGCAGGTCAGACAGGAACGCCTCTTGAGTCGTGATATGCTCCAAATTGACAGATAGGCACCACGATGGTCTAGCTGGCACACGGGTTGGTATGCTGTTATGTAGGCAGACGGTAGGCGGATACGTAGATTAAAACCAGACAGTATATCACACACAATATATTAAACTGGATAAACTTCAGATAATATGGACATACACGAGCTGGATATTTATAGATTTGTCTTCAGATCAAGACTTGACATTTAGTAATTCAAGGTAAAATCGTCTTTCGGAGTTCATTGCAGATTCCAGACTAATTCCAGACTGCCCCAGGAATGTCTGGGAAAAGCCTTTTATAGTCAGCGTTTTTCCAAACAAACGTTTCTAGAATTCCATTATTCTTTCTATAATTTTTACATTGTGAGTTGCCTGTATTTAAAACGGCCTGTATTAATCAGTCATAAAATAATTCTGTGAGCATTTCATTATTTTACAAGCGTAAGAAGATAAGAAACTACTATCCAGTAAACAATAGTAAATTAACAATAATAAGAGCTAACAACTAATAAAAATAATTTAAATTACTTCAATTAAATTAAACCTTCATAGTCACTAAGAAAATTACACAAAATTAAAGAAAAGTATATGACAGGCTTGACAACTGACGTAATGTCAGACAAAAAGTAAACATTGAAAAATTAAATTCAATATTCTATTTCAGCAAAATAAAGTTAATAAATCGAATTAGGTCGATTTTAAGACTTAACAAAAATAAATGCCACCAAGGCGCAACATAATATGGAAAAAGGACATTTTATAAAAGATGAGAATGATTGATAGTAAAAGTGTAAGTATGGATACTATATTTCCCCAACGACCCCGAGAAAATTTTTGGTCTAGAACAAAAATTTTGTAAGGTAGTATAACAGCATTCACAAAACTTACATACTTCACTCAAACACACCGTCATCTTACGAAGATAGGTCTGGTAGGATTCACATTCAATGATCACTACTCAACCTGATAAGAATAACTTTAAGGCTTATTTTCGGAGTTGTAATCCGCTCTCGTCTAAAACCCATGATATGAAATATAAAGATTTTTAACATAGGCTTATTTTTAACGAAGTTGTTATCCGCTTCTAGTCAACTTTAGTTGATACTCCCGAGTTAGCGTCAGGACAGCTCCTGCCAAGGTAGGTAGTAGTAAGCTCCGAGTTAACGTAAGGGCAGCTCCTGAGCTCCGAGTTAAACGCCAAGGGCAATAGCCTACTTTAAATACCCACTTGTCAGCTGCTACAATCGACTTTTAGAGTCTATAGTTAGGAACAAGAATCAAACTAACTTGTAGAGTTAGTTGATACAAAGGTTAGATAACATGTACATAAAATCACTTCATAGAGTTATCTGATAAAAACAGAAATAACGAAAGATTAAAAATAATCCTAAATGGTTTAAGAACTGATGAATAAATTAGAAAATAAATAGAGTTTAAATAAACCGAAAAGAACTCTATTTTAGAAGAGGGAGAGAAGAAAGAGATGATTCATGAGCATATTTACAGGATTATCTACATTATATTTTAAAATCTTTAATATGCCATTTGGCTTGGTTGCCATTAGGATCCTCAAGTATGTAAACTAACGGGGATAGTTTCTGAAACACAGTGGACCTCACATATTTTGGCGCTAGTTTTGCGCTGAAATAAGTCCCAGCCTGACTATGTACATAGTTTCTTCGCCAGACTGTATCTCCTACGTTATATTCTTTAAAGGAACGACTTTCGTTATAACGAGAAGAGTTACGAGCATGAGCAATATGAAGGGCTATCTGAACTTTATCGAAAATTGCAGATAATAAACCTATGTTAGTAGCATAGATGTCCCTAGGTAGAAAAACGATTTCGTCGAGATTATTAGTTGGCGTATAAAGTGAGCCAGTAGAAACTGTCTCTCGTCCAAAGAGTAAAAAGTTAGGTGAGAAACCAGTAGTAGCATTAGTTGTGCTGTTCATAACGTATTGGACTTTAGGAAGATGGATGTCCCAAGATCTATGATCATCACCAACCAAAGATGACAAAGCTGTGATTATGGTACGATTGTATCTTTCAGTGGGATTTACTTGAGGGCAATAATGAGGAGAGAAAAATATGTGTGGTATATTATATCTGCCCAGAAAGTTGCGGAATTCACGGGATTGGAAATGAGATCCATTATCCATAATAATAGTTTGAGGTGCTCCATGAACCAGAAAAACAAATTTTTCTAAATTAGAGATGATGTTAGCACTAGTAGCCCGTTTTAGTGGAAAGATCAGGGAATATTTAGTAAAACAACTGTTAACTACCAAGATAAATTGATTTCTACGTCTAGTCATAGGTAGAGGACCCATTAGTGCGACAGCGTACACAAAAAGCATTATTATTATGTTTATTAATTGTATTAACTTGAGGTTTATTGTTAAAACGATTAAAATTTGTTCTAGAAGGGAACGCGTTAGAGATTGAGGGTTTTGGTGTTAAATTAGATGATTTATAGTTAAATTCAACAGCTAAAGGATTATTTGTAGTTTGAGGTTCGCTGAAACGTTTTTCTTTGTCCAAAAAATCTTCATATTTTTGACAACATGAAATAAGGTCAAGTATTGAATTTATATTATTATTCGCGATATAAGGTGAATAGCATGGTCGGATGTTACGAATAATAATTCGTAGTTTTTTAGTTTCTGATAATTTTTCTGATAATCTGGCAAACATGCCAGTCAGTATGGAAATAAAAATAACTATAGGTTCATCCTTGCCTTGAGTTCGACTATTAATGGCCTGTAGTAATTTATGGTCATAGTCAAAACCGCCAAAGTCTAAAATCAAGGCTTCGCAAAGTTCATCCCAAGATAACAAAGAATCACGTTTGAAACGGTACCAATGTAAAGCGTTATCGGTAAGTAATTCGAATGCATGATCTAATAATTTGTTTGAAGAAATATTCCTAGAGATACTAAATTCCTGAATTTTCTGGATAAATGACCGTGGGCAAGAATTCCCGTCGTATTTTATTCTTTTTAATTCGTTAAGAGAATTGTTGGGAATTGAGTTATGAGATTGAGACTGAATGTCGGGAGGCATAGTATGGAACATTGTCTCATTGGGACTATTAGGAGTTGAAGAGGGATGGTCGAGTATTAAAGGTTGAGGGTTGATATCGTTGGAAGTAATAGTTAAAGAGTTAAATTTTGATTCTAAGTTGAGAAATCTCTCTTTAGTTTGAGATAAACGATTTACCTCTGAGGAATCCGAATCTATATCAATCCTCTCAAGTCGATAAAATAGATGATTAATAAAAGTTTTAATTTTTTTGTAGAGTCTAAGGTTGCCCTGTTCTAACAATAGAATTTTTGATTCGATGTAATTTAAGGTAGTGGTAAGTTCATCCAAATCAGTCTTAACTTCTAATACCGAGTCAACAATTTCTTCAGAGGGAACACGAGGTGCGAGTTGAAGAATTTGTTTTTTAAGTTGTATTACAGTATCTTTTGGTTCCTCTAATCTTATTTTAATTTCGTATTCTAGCTCAGCTTTGTTTAGAAGTTCAAAGAAAATAATTCTATCCATGATTAAAAATTAAAGTTAAAGATAAAATGTGTTAAAGAGAGAAAAATAAAGGTTAATGAGTGTTAACGATGACTCAAGAGAGTCGAGAGTATTCAAAGAAGACTCTTCGAGTTCAAGAAAACTCAAGTACTTGAAAGGATTCAAGTGAGGACTCAAAGAGTATGATTGAGGACTCAAGTGAGGACTCAAGAGTATTATAGGACTCAAGAGTTTAAGAGGACTCAAATGAGGGCTCAAGAGCTTAAGAGCGTAAGGGAGACAAAGAGTAGGAGTTCTGAAGGAGGATTCTAAAGTAGCCTACTAGCAGTCCCTATTATGACGTGCATCGAGTGTTGCATGTGTGTGTGTAGGTAGGTATTATGTAGATGTTTGTATAAACGACCACAGGATATTGTCCTGCAGCTGTCGTAGAGTAACCAATCTCCAACCTTGGCAATGCCCACAAGTGGGTTAACACATCCAAGAGGCCGAAAGGGTGCCAATTACCAGAGGTAAAAGGAATGTGTGTGTGTGGAGGTTAGTGTGTGTGTAAGAGAGTAGGTTGATGGGGTGAGTCTGAAAATTGGGCGCACAAACAATGTTGTTGCGCCTAATTTTTTTTTAAAGTTGGGCGCCAAACTGTAACGTTACGTGTAACTAAAATAGCTACACGTAAGCCACGTTAATACAAATAAGATTATAAACAAAAGAAAACAAATAAAAGGATATAAAGTATAAGAATCTTCGTGGGCCGGCTTCGCACGACGTGGGCGGCCCAACCAGGCAGCAGGTCGGATAGGCAGGAAGACGTGGAGTAGGCAGCAAGTCGGTAGGCGGCTAACCAGGCGGCAGGTCGGATAGGCAGGAAGACGTGGAGTAGGCAGCAGGTCAGACAGGAACGCCTCTTGAGTCGTGATATGCTCCAAATTGACAGATAGGCACCACGATGGTCTAGCTGGCACACGGGTTGGTATGCTGTTATGTAGGCAGACGGTAGGCGGATACGTAGATTAAAACCAGACAGTATATCACACACAATATATTAAACTGGATAAACTTCAGATAATATGGACATACACGAGCTGGATATTTATAGATTTGTCTTCAGATCAAGACTTGACATTTAGTAATTCAAGGTAAAATCGTCTTTCGGAGTTCATTGCAGATTCCAGACTAATTCCAGACTGCCCCAGGAATGTCTGGGAAAAGCCTTTTATAGTCAGCGTTTTTCCAAACAAACGTTTCTAGAATTCCATTATTCTTTCTATAATTTTTACATTGTGAGTTGCCTGTATTTAAAACGGCCTGTATTAATCAGTCATAAAATAATTCTGTGAGCATTTCATTATTTTACAAGCGTAAGAAGATAAGAAACTACTATCCAGTAAACAATAGTAAATTAACAATAATAAGAGCTAACAACTAATAAAAATAATTTAAATTACTTCAATTAAATTAAACCTTCATAGTCACTAAGAAAATTACACAAAATTAAAGAAAAGTATATGACAGGCTTGACAACTGACGTAATGTCAGACAAAAAGTAAACATTGAAAAATTAAATTCAATATTCTATTTCAGCAAAATAAAGTTAATAAATCGAATTAGGTCGATTTTAAGACTTAACAAAAATAAATGCCACCAAGGCGCAACATAATATGGAAAAAGGACATTTTATAAAAGATGAGAATGATTGATAGTAAAAGTGTAAGTATGGATACTATAACATGAGGGATTATACCATTCGCCTCTACATACCAATCCAACCGAGCCTTAACCATGTTTTCAAATATTTTGCCGAGACATGATGATAGAGATATTGGTCTATAAGAATTCACATTATCTGGTGATTTATCAGGTTTTAGTACAGGAATAACACACTGTGTTTTCCAAGAGTCTGGTATCAACTTTTTATTCCAAAGTAAATTGAGAAAATTTCGAAAAACTTTTTGAACAGACTCATGCAAATTTTTTATCACAACATATGGAAAATCATCTAGGCCGGGGCTTGTATTACGTCTAGACTGTAGGCTTAAAATGAATTCTGTCCATGAGAAAGATTCCAATAAAAAATTTGAATTTTGATTATTGTTTTTTTTTCCCAAAATAAGTGTATAAATTATTAGATTCTAATAGGTTCGTGTTATCCGAAAGTTTGTCTAAAAATGCAGGAATAAACTCATCTTTGTATGATTTATTTACAGTTTTAATTCCTTTAAACCTTTTAATGAAATTCCAAATTTTACTGATAGGAGTAGTCCTATTAAAAGTATGACATACATTATTCCAGCCTATCTTCTTCTGCTCTGAAATTGTCCTTTTCTTTAAGGCATCTAGCCTTTTATAATTAATGTAGTTATCTATATTAGGGTCACTTCTGTACAGTTTTAGGGCATTATATGATGCAACTACAGCCTTCTCACAAATTTCATTCCACCAAGGTGTTGGAGGTCTACTTTTAAAATTATTATGTTTAGTAAACTTCGGAATTACCATCAACTTCAGGACAGCAAGACGATTACAGAATTCTAAATACGAAGACATAGGGTCTGCCTCATCTATCAACATGTCTGCAAATAATATTTCTGATAATTCATGATATTTATTCCAATCAGCTTTACCATACAAAAACTTTTCGACAGGAGGATTAACTTGATATTTATCAACAGCCAAAGATATTTCAGTTATTGTAGGATAATGATAACTGCCCATAGCATCATCATGCACAGACCATTCGCAAAATGGTGCAATACACGGACTAGTGAAGCTGACATCAATAGCAGATGGATTACGTGTGGGATTATTAATTGTAGTAAAACAGCCATCATTTAAAATGCACAATTCAGAATCATCTATAACATCATACAAATCCCGACCTCGACCCTTAGTCGACAAACAGCCAAATGCAATATGATGAGCGTTAAAATCTCCACTCATAAAAATTGGCTTAGGAAGATCTCTTATTCGCAGCCTGTTCATTCTGATGTGCCCGCAAATAGGAGGGCAATATACACAAAGTATTGAAAGATTACCTTTTTCAGTGGATAGTGATAAAGAATATCTTCATAAAATCTGGTATTTAAAATATTATACTGAAAATATGCCTTAATCAATATGGCTACTCCATGATGTTCATTTTTAGAGTTTCTATTATAAATATTATATCCAGGTATTTTAAAGTTACTATTGTCTTTAAACCAAGTCTCATTTAGCAAACATACATCAATATTTTGTTCTCGCAAGAACTTAATTAGTAAGGGCTTTTTACTATTAGCACTTTGAATGTTAAACTGCGCAATACGTAATCGAGATGTTCTAGGAGGACTTAAATCCATTATTTGGATAGATTTTTAAGTAACATATCTTTAATTGTTAGCATAGTGATGGGTGTAGAGTCACCCTTATTGCCCAATTCCACCAATGTCTGTACCAGGGCCATTAGTACATCATTGTTGGACATTATTTGAGACTTGATGTCTACTGGAGGTAATAAGACATCATTGTTGGACATTATTTGAGACTTGATGTCTACTGGAGGTAATAAGACATCATTGCTGGAAGCCTGGGAAACAGGCTTGCTATGTACAGATTTATTTACATTACTATTTACAATTTTATGTACAGGTTTAATATTTACAGGTTTATTTACATTTTGAAGTGGGTGTTTTGGAATCGGCAGTGGAGGAAATTCAGTATTTTGAGATATCTTAGTCAAGGCAACACTTGCATAAGTAATTTTAGATTTCTTTTCAGTAATTTTTTTGATTGTGTAATTTTTTTGAATGAGGACCGCTACAATTGATGCAGCAGATCTCGTTTGGCTTATCACAATCTTTATATAAATGCTCCCCTGAGCAGATCGAACATCGTTGCTTGCCATTACAAATTTTAGCCGAATGGTTAAATTTAAAGCATTTGAAGCATTGCTGCAATGGTGGGATATAATCGAAGACTCTGTACGCAAACAAGTCATAGTGCACAGGGTAAAACATTTGACAAGAAAGTAATGCTAACAGTTTGTAGTGGTACACGCTCTTGACCCAATTTTTTTTGTGAATCTTCTGATAGCAATGATTTCATAAATGGAAGATAGTTTTGTGTAGTGTTCTTTATTAGAAATATTACCTGGTACAAATCTGATTATGCCTGTTTTTTCTATTTGTGCTGCAGGAATATATGCTTTTATTTCATATTTCTCCATAAAAGTTGAATTGCTTATAAAATTGTTTGCCGTATTATATTGTTTGAATGTAACTGCAATTTTATTAGCATTTACACGCTGAATTGCCACCACACCCTTTACTTCGTTATTGAAAATGTGATTTAAATAAATGGGACTTTTATTTCCCAATCTGTCCTTTGCATTTTTACTTTCCACAAACACTTTAAATTCCGTATTGGAGGAGTTCTCCGGGTAGAGTCTTTTATAGTTTGGTTTTAAATAAGGTAAATACATGGAGTCAATACGCTCACCGCCGCCGCTACTAGAGTCCAAGCCGCTGGAGGTGCCTCCGTCCTCAGGCCGAGGACGTTTGTGTGAGACGGGCGGGTTATCCCCGCCCCCCTCGTTACCATCCATTTCCTACGTAAACTTATACTACCAGTGTAGTTTTACTGTACTTTTGGTAACTTAAATTAAGAAAACTAGGGAAATAAACTTTTATAAAAAATTTGAAACCCGCTCTTTTTCAAGTTCCCGCCAAGAATCAACTGAGATTGAATCGTAGGCTAAATGTTGCCAATTACACAGAACTGAATTTATAAGTTTACATGCGTCATATTTCTTTGTTCTAGATTATTAGTCATATACCTTCCTCCGATACGGCCAACCTGACATACAAACGGTCCCACGTTTGAGCGACGAGAGAAATCGTTACTTAATTTTAATAAAAAAAGAAAACAGACAGAGAGACAGAAAAGTAATAGGTTAAGTTCGGCCGCTCCTGACCAAATAAAAAAATAACGTGGTCGTGACATCTTCTACGTGAAACCTTCAATCAACACCCTATATTACCAGCCTATAACAAAAATCAAGTACTTCTTTACTCATGAAAACTGAATTTTCATAGCTTTCACACTGTTCATTTGTTTTCTCCATGTAAATCTAGGTCTCCACACCGTACACCGTACACAACCATCTTCGTACTATCGAAACAGCCACCTCACCGTTTAGACAACCATATTACCACATTCTAAACGGTTACCGAAGCACCAGAGGTACCAGGTTCCCAACAGGCGTCCATTCGGTCTCGAAGCACTAAGTGTGCCAGAAACCACCCAAACGCCCAACACAACATACCATACCACATACACCAAACAACAGGTCACCGAGGCCCCAGAGGGACCAGGCTCCCCCAGACACACAACAGGTCACCGAAGACCCCGAGGGACTAGGCTCCCCCCAGACAACAGGTCAACGAAGCCCCAGAGGGACCAGGCTCCCCCAGACAACCGGTCCTCTCGAAGCAACAAGACTGCCAGATACCCATACGACATACACTAAACAACAGGTCACCGAAGCCCTAGAGGGACCAGGCTTCCCCAGACATACAACAGGTCACCGAAGCCCCAGAGGGACCAGGCTCTCCCCCACACATATCCAGCAATGTTTCTTGGTCCCACAGCAATCGCTATGGCTCCTGATGGTCAACCCTGTGACCATCCTGCAACCATAGTCATCCTGACCAGGCCTCGTAACCCACCTCGGTTACAGCAGTCATCTTTGACCACTCACCTCGTAACCCATCTCGGTTACAGCAGTTATCTTTGACCACTCACACCTCGTAACCCTTCTCGGTTACAGCAGTCACCGCAGTGACTACTCATCACCGTACAGTCAGTCCTTTGACCGTACACACCTCACCGTACAGGCAGTCCTTTGACCGTACACACCGACCTCACCATTGCTAGTTTTTTTTTTTTTTATCTTATATAGGCTCGCGCTTGACCACCATCTCACCTGATGGTAAGCGATGATGTGGTCGATGATGGAGCACGCTTGCCTAGAAGTAACCTATTCACTCTTGACTTAAAGACTAACCCTAGGTTGTAGCTATCGGGCAACACAGACTCCGGCAGGGAATTCCACTCCTTAGCTGTACGCATAATAAAAGTATTCTCAAAACGTTTAGTGCGTATGGGTGGGATGTCCACCATGTACCGGTGGCGCATCGCCGTACGTCTGGTAGTCCGATGATGAAACGGGCTGGGTGGAATTAGATTATGCAATTCCATCGCACATTCCCCGAAATGTAATCGATAAAAAACCGACAAGCTGGCAACTCGGCGACGATGTTCAAGGCTCTGGAGCTTTGAATTACCCAATGCCTCATCGTCGATGAGCCTCTTGGCCCGCTTTTCGATCGACTCTAGTGCATCAAGTTGGTATTTGGCAGAGCCGTCCCAGAGATGAGAACAGTACTCCATGTATGATCGAACTTGCGCTTGATACAAGCTAAGCAGCTGTTCTGGCGTGAAGTACCTTCTCACCTTTGCATGGATCCCCAGCTTCTTGGCAGCTAGCTGAGCCATTGCCTCAATGTATGGGCCAAAATTGAGAGTCGATGTCAAGGAAACGCCAAGCAGCTCAAGATGGTCAGTTATTGGCACGGTCACACTTCGGAAAGTTGGAGCCGGGTGAAATTGACTCTTCTTAGCGGAAAAAAGACACGCCTGGGTTTTAGCAGCATTAAACCTGACCAGATTGGCATCGCCCCATTCGGAGACTGCCTGCAAGGACAGGTTCAAGCGCTCCACCATGGCCTCCCGGAGAGACTGGACCTGAGGCCCGGTAGTACGAGCGTTGGACAAGTATCTCTCAGCAACAGTGCTGTCGTCTGCATACCCAAAGGTACCGGGTTTTAGCAGATCGTTAATGTGCAGCAAGAATAAAGTTGCTGTGAGTACTGACCCCTGAGGGACACCGGCATTAATATCCAAGTGGTCCGACGAGCAGCCATCAATAACCACTCGAATGGACCGATCTCTCAGGAAGTCTGCAATCCAATCACACAGACCACCGGGCAAACCGAATGAAGGAAGCTTACCAATAAGGCTTTCGTGCCAGACCCTATCAAAAGCCTTCGAGATGTCGAGGGAGACGGCAAGCGCTTCCCCATGCCTCTCGATGGCCTCACTCCAGATGTGAATGGCATACGCTAGAAGATCCCCAGTAGACCGATTTCGGCGGCAGCCGTATTGGCGGTCACTTAGGATATCGTTAGTTTCTAGGTATGCCAGGAGCTTAATATTGAGTACGCGTTCCATACTCTTACAGAGTATGGAGGTTACAGATATGGGTCTGTAGTTGGCCGGGTCAGCTCGGCTGCCCTTCTTGGGCACGGGCTGTACGTTAGCCTGCTTCCAAGCATTTTCCAGCCTTATACGAAAGGCGGAATAGGCGTGTCAAGATCGGAGACAATTCAGGCGCACAGGTTCTAAGAACAATTGCTGGTATTCCGTCAGGGCCGCTAGCCTTGTTCACGTCGAGGTTGCGCAGCACCCTACGGACGTCCTTTTGATGGATACGAATGTCCGACATACTCGTCTCGCATCCATCAGGAGAAGGAGGGGGCCGCGCGTCACCAGGATTCAGACGTGAAGATTCCGCAAAAAGAGAGGCAAATAAATTTGCCTTATCCACAGCGGAGTGGGCCAGTGACCCGTCTGGTTTTAGCAGTGGTGGTAGTGAGGGACGGCAGAAGTTCGACTTGACCGACTTAGCCAGAGACCAAAACGCTTTACTACCTGCTGGGTAAGAAGCAAGTTTGGTCCCTATTCGGCCAATGTGGTCGAACCGAGCCCTTCGCAACACTGACTTGCAGGACTTGGCAGCCCTGTTGAAGGCCCTCTTCTTCAGACCCACGACACTCGCCTTAAAACGCCTTCGTTGATTTAAATCAGTCTTCAACATAGTACATTCAGTTACGTCAATGGGTACTTGATCTTTCACCTTTCCTCTAACTCATCATGAACCAAACAAAACCTTTAATTCAACACATAGTTACCACCATTCTCCAACTCCAATAACCATAAACAGCACCTTTAAACCATAACAAAATTTGTTATTTCAACCTTTATTCTCAGTACTAAATACAACGGCAACCTCACATTCAGGATTTCTTACCCAGCCAAAAGCATATTCAAGAACTCCGTTTTCTGTTCATGATTTCATACCAAACCCTCAGTGCGATAGGTATAATAACTACCAACATCAAACATTACCAATTTTGCAAAATAAAAAAGAAAATTAAATCATGCACCGCATGTCACCGACTTTACATCTGTGTTAACATTATCTTATCCATCTTGGTCAGATAGCAAATAACACAAAATTCGTTAGGTATGTTCACAATGACCAGCACAGAACATTCAACAAGTTTGTACACCACAACCATTACTGACAGTATACTTTAAACTCCACATTTACTATTCAAGTTAGGTAGGTACTAGACTTCCTACATGACACCACACAATCACACAAATTCACACCTTTATTTTAAAGAAATGTTACAATTATTAAAACTTTTGAACAATGTTCAAGATTACCGAGGCCAAGTATCGTTGAACAACACAGAACAAGAAAACCATTCCTAGTTTCCTCCAAAAAAATTACGCCTGTACCAAGTAAATAAAATAAAACCCAAGTGTCCACAATCCACAATAACTTAGTAAATACATTCGCTACACAGAATGCACTTTCAACTTAATTGCCGAAAAAAAACTCTTGACTCCGTCATCTCTCTGACCCACGAAACTGACACACTGTTCTATGTAAATTTGTTGCCAATTGAACATCTATCTCATCTTCAGCCACGACTTCAACAGTTATTGGCCCTCGAGCATCTCATAATACCTGAATACGTCTTCTAGACACCATCTAAATGTCTAGTTGCACTTTTCATTCGCCGTAGTCAATTTAAATCATTATTATTTGTAGGTATCGTTAGAATGACATGTTATTATTTGGTTAGTTCTCTACAATGCGATATATAACAACTACAGACATTAACTTTACCTTTATTCAACCGTTGGTAGCAACAAAACTAAACGCCAACTCTCTAGGCTATAGTCATCAGTATATGATTTATTGCCAGCTCTTATACCTTTGAACATTTTAAGAAGATTCCAAATCTTACTTATAGGAGTGGTTCTATTAAAAGTGTTACATAAGTTACCCCAACCTATTTTTTTTTGTTCCGATATGGTTCTTTTCTTAAGTGCATCTTTTCTTTTATAATCTAAATAGCTCTTCATAGTAGGTTCACTTCTATAAAGTTTCAATGCATTGTAAGAGGCAATTACACTTTTTTCACAAATTTCATTCCACCAAAGAGCTGGAGGTCTACTTTTAAAATTATTTGGTTTATTAAGTTTAGGTATTGTCATATCTTTTAAAGTATCCAATCGAGAACAAAAATCATTAGAGGTTGAAATAGGATCATACAATTTTAGGACTAAATCATTAAATATTGTTTTGGCAATAGTTTTATACTTTTCCCAATCTGCTTTTTTATATATAAACCTATCAATAGGGGGATAAATATGATATTTATCTATATGTAGTGAAATCTCTGTTATTGTTGGGTAGTGATAGCTGTCCATGGCATCATCATGTACAGACCACTCGCATATTGATGCGAGGTTAGCACTAATAAAGCTAACATCAATTGCAGACGGCTTTCGTCTCGGGTTGTTAACAGTTGTAAAACTGCCGTCATTTAAAATACATAAATCCAAGTCATCAATGATATTAAATAAATCCTGACCTCTGTTCTTAGTGGATGGACAACCAAATGCAATGTGGTGCGCATTAAAGTCACCACTGACAAATATAGGCTTTGGAAGATCATTAATTATATTACGTAGTCTATTGATCCGTATATGCCCACTACAAGGAGGACAGTATACACAAAGAATAGTCAAGCTACCATGCACAGTAGATAAGGTCAGAGCAACAGTTTTAATGTCTTCATTAAATCTAGTGTTCAAAACTTTGTACTTGAAATATGGTTTAATCAATTTTGCTACACCATTGAGTATTATTGGAATTTTTACTATAAATATTTTATCCAGGTATTCTAAATGGTCACGCCAACAATAATTCGGTCCTGAAAAAGTATCAGAACCAACCTTCGATACGAGCGGACGTGTTAATTATAGTGAATCGGCAGTGACAAAAGTCGAGGCGGAAAAGAGAGGAAGAGAAGGGACATGCAGCACTCACCTGGGGCCAGCCAGCAGGATCCAATCTCCTTCAACAATCACACAGCCGAGTATCACTACGCGGGTCGCGCGACCTAATTTGAATATAGTTTCTTTCTTATTACACTGGGTAATCAAACACAAGGATGCGTTTGGCGGAGCGGGAATGTATTGAATATTACAGAGAGAGGTGATGATCCTCGTCTCTTCGCGGATGATCAGACGAAAGGGCTCGTCATGCGGTGCGGGGTGGTTCGAGAGATCTGTTACACACGTACGTCCATGTGCAATATTTTCGTCGAACTGAACTGTCAGTTCTAGCTCCCTCGTTCTTCTGTTCACGTTCTTGAATGATGCTAAAGCGCTGCATGTTTGGGTTGGGGAAAGGAGCGGGAAATACAAACTGCCTCACATTATAAGAGTGAATCTATCTAATCAGTGTTGGCGTTACCATTTCCACCCCCCCTTAATGGGTCACCATTAAAGAAGCGACAATAAGACGAGAGAGAGAAAAGCATTACTATGACTCTAGGAGCGCTCAATGCGCGCGGTGAGATAAGTAGTCCCATAGAGTCACGGCGAAGCGGGTAAGCTAATAACTTACGTTACAAACTAAAGCGATGCGGTATTACTAACTTAAACTAAATGCGAAATGCGGTTTTATTAACTATTGTCTTGGAAGAGGACACAAACGAACGACCGGGCGCAGGTATGTTCCCCTGGCGGTCCTAACTGTACAGACGCACACGACGCCATCTTTAGACGGGTGGACGTTCTCCACAATAGCCAACGGCCAGGATAGGGGCGGTGAGTTATCATTCATCACGACAACCACGGTTCCTGCTGTGATAGGAAGCGACGGTGTGTTCCACTTCTGCCTAATCTGAAGACCGTGTAGATATTCCATCTTCCAACGACTCCAAAACGACTGGACTAACTTGTCCAGTAGCGAGTGTCGATGAAGTAAACTGACAGGATCAGAGTTGACTTCAAGCGCGGGTAAAGAAAATAGAGGCGCGGTATGCAAAAAATGGCTTGGCGTAAGGGCCGTGGGCTCTGCGGGGTCGGAACTCAGTACTGCCAGCGGGCGTGAGTTTAGGAGACACTCAATTTGAGTGAGAACAGTACAGAGTTCTTCGTATGATAGAACCTGCTGTCCGACCACTCGGAACAGATGCATTTTCACGACCTTCACGACACTTTCCCAAGCGCCTCCGAAGTGTGGAGAGTTGGGACAGATAAATTTCCAAGCTATCCGACTCTCAGCGTACTCTTCCTCCAACTTTGGGCGATACACAGTATTGAGAAACTCGTACAAATCGCGGAGGTAAGAGTTAGCCCCCTTAAAACATGTACCATTATCTGAGTACATGATCTGAATCGGTCCTCGGCGGGCGAAAAACCTCTTCAGCGCGGCAAGAAAACTGGGAGTGCTGAGGTCCGTGGCGACTTCAACGTGCACGGCACGAGTCGTTAGACATGTGAAAATGCACAGGTAGGCCTTCGCACTGTGGACGCCACGACGGCGGACAGGAACGTACGGCAGAGGACCAGCATAATCGCAGCCTACGTGCGTGAAAGCTTTAGTGACCTGACGCGTGCGGTAGTCAGGTAAGTCGGCCATCAGCGGATAAGTTGGACGCGGCCTTAAACGAAAACACGTATTACACATGTGGACGCGCTGTCTCACAATGCGGCGTGCAGACAAGATCCAGAACTTCTGTCGAAGAAGCGACATCAATAATTCTGGTCCCGCATGTAAATACTTTACATGATAGAAATCAATGATCAAGTTTACGACGGGATCATTGCGCGGTAAAATAACTGGATGCTTTTGAGCATAATTCAGTGCGGAGTTAACGAGTCGGCCTCCTACGAGGATCAGACCGTTTTCAATGAAAGGCCTCAAGCGGTTGAGAACCTGCGAACAAGATTGATTATTCTTAATATTAGAATAATCCTCCAAAAAGTGTTGCCTTTGCAGGGCGCGAAGAATTTTATTTTCAGCGAAATTTAATTCATCAGCAGACACTGCAATAGTGTCGCGGCGGGGTATCAATTTTGCGAATTTACAAACGTATACAGTTATACGAAGAATTTTACTCCATGAGGAGGTGCGGTTAGCGAGATCATATAAAGCACAATGCTTTACAGGCGAGTACACAGCGTGTGTATGAATTTTTTGTTCAATAGTAGGCGGAGTAAATTGGTCGTCAAGAGGCTTGAGAGGCCACTCAGAAGGATCCAATGTAGCCCACTGGGGCCCGTGGAGCCACAGAGGGTGCGTGGTTAATTTTTGAGGCGTAATGCCACGTGAGAGAACGTCTGCGGGATTTTCAGTCCCCGCGACGTGGTAGAAGTAGTCAGCAGAGATGTTTTCCGTAATCTGAACAACGCGGTTTGCTACAAAGGTTTGCCACCGAGATGGTGAACTTTTGACCCAATATAACACGACCTTAGAGTCAGTGAAAGCGAATACCCTGATTGGAAGATGATGCGAGTAATTTTCATAAACTATGCGTAACAGTTTTGACATGAGAAGCGCGCCGCAGAGCTCTAAGCGTGCTATAGACAGAGGCTTGGTAGGAGCGACCTTGGATTTTGCGCAGACAAGCTGGACAGTGTTACCTGAGGCGGCGGTCACATGAGCGTATACAACGGCACCGTAAGCATGTTCACTTGCGTCCGAAAAGGATACGAGAGTGAGAGTGCAGTTGTTAGAAACGCCTACATGACGCGGAATGCGTATATTGTTAAGAGCTGGTAACTCGTCGCAGAACTGCTTCCACATTTTAACAATGTGTAGCGGTGGGGTGTCATCCCAATCGAAATTAAGATGCCAAAGCTGTTGGATCAGTAGCTTAGCATAAACGACTGCGGGGGCCACGAAGCCCATTATATCCCACAGTCGGGCGACTGTAGAAAGTATGGAGCGTTTTGTGCATCTCACATCTGCGGGAACCGTAATTTTAAAATAAAATACGTCATCATCAATACACCAATGCAGGCCTAGTATTTTATGCTGCATGGTCTTATCAAACTCAACCTCCGTAGGGAGTTTGTGCGAAGCGGGAAGATTATCTAGCACAGCACGACTGTTACTGTTCCATTTTACGAGATCCCACTGAGCTCCTTTGAATAGGTCAATCAATTGTCGTGTCGCAGATATCGCTTCTTGTTCCGTGGGAATCGAGAAGGCGAGATCGTCCATGAAAAGCGACGTAGTGACGACTAGTGTTAACTACCTTCTCAGCCCCACCGAACCCCTTTACAACAATACGGTTCATGTTTTGAGGTTGAATACCTAAACGCTCACAACACTCGATAGTGATAAAATCGCTTTGTGAGGCGGAATCTAGAAGCGCGCGAATAAGGTGTGGATTCCCTTTAGAATCGTAGGCAACGACTTGAGCGGTTGATAACAAAACAGTCGTGGACTGCTTGTTATGTGCGAGTTCATTACTCGAACAATGATGCAATCGGGAATCAACAGATGCACACAGCGTAACATCTGACCGTGACGCAGATGCGGCTAGGTCCGGCGAGGTAGTTGCGGGCGCGCAGGTGGGGGGCGCCGCAGCGGTGGGCTCGACCGGCTGGTTAACGGGAGTTGCTTGTGCGTTGAAGTGTAACAATGTGTGGTGATTTAATTTGCAAACGCGACAATTTGACTTAGACGAGCAATTAGCGACTCGATGTTTTAAACTAAGGCAGTTAATACACGCATTGCTATCCTTCACACACTTATAACGCTGTTGTGGAGTCATTCCATTAAAATCGGCGCACTTGAATAAATGTTGATGCACAATATTAGCGCATAGGCACTTGCCCGCGGGTTCAACCGTTGTGCTTAAATATGTTTGACACTTCGGTGGCGAAGAGTTATTTAAGCGCCGATTAGAGTTAACCGGACGCTTATTACTTGAAGAAGTTGGCTCAGTACGTTCTAACACTTTGGCTTGATTTGAAATAAATTCGACTAAGTTATCAAAGGTAGGTATTTTTGTTGAGTATTTAATTTCAAACGCGCGGACGGTTTCAAGGTCTATTATCTGTAAGGCGATATGAATCAGAATTAAATCGGTAAGGTTATCCATTTTAAGGTTTTTTAAAGCGGCGACTGCGCTGCTAAATTTCTCAGTAAATAAATCAAAGTTGGTTGCTGAAGCGCATTGGAAAGTTTTGAACTCAAACATTGATTTAAATACGTAGAAACCAACATACGTTTGTCGTCGTACTTATCAATGAGCGTTTGTAACAACAGACTATAATTTTCCGGACATGGAGATATCCCGGCGCACACAGACTGGGCTTTACCGGTTAGCTTCCCCAATAGATAATACAATCTATCGGCGTCAGTGAGAGATGGATTATCGTGTACGGTCGATTTAAAACTGGCATAAAATAGTGGCCATGAGCGAATGTCACCAGAAAACTGGACTAATTCAATCGGCGGGAGTCTAGGTTTAGACTTGTGCGGAACACTATCGCTATGTGGCGAGCACTGTGACTGCACTCGCTTTATCCTACCATACAGAGACTCAAAAGCCATGAGACTCTTATAGTCAGGCTTAGCGGCTGGGTTAGATGTCAATAAACGATTATTATATTCGTCCAGAACCCGTTTGAACTCATCGTGCAATGAATCTATTTGTGAGGATTCGTCAAGAAAACTTTCCCTTAGATCGGTGTTCGAAGAAAGATCGTAAATCTTTTGAACAATTTCAAAGATGGTTTCGCGTTTAGCTTGTAACATAAGTAACCGTGCATCTTCCGCATCATCATAATCAGAGCCCGCATCACAAGTTTTCTTAGCTTGTTTAGGCATAACGAAGTTTATAAATTCAATCTATTGTAAACAAGCAGCTGATCTGAGGTTTAGTGAATCACAATAATACGATGAAATTAAGTAGGTTACTATTTTGCGTAAAGAATAAGTGGAAAACGGCTTCCTACTTTGTTCGGTTAATAATGAACTATAGAATGCAACTTGAATGAACAACTTGCGAGTTAACGAATGAATGAACAACTTGAAAGTTAACGAATGAATGAATGACCGAATAAATATGAATGTCAAATCAAATATGGCGAACTTTTAAGACTTTTTAACATTTCATACTACACGGCAAGATAACAATTTAATTTGAGGGTAGTTTAATATTACAATTTTACAAAATTAAAATTCGAATTTATTCAAAGTTAGCGTTATTTATGTACTACAATATTGATTAGTTATTGAGTTAATATCGCACCTCCGATAAAATAGGGTTACAACTCGAAAAAGTCGAATTTTGCGTTAAATATACAGAAATACTTAAAATTTTATTAACTATCTTCTCCAAAATGGTTACATCTGTAACTCTAAAACTCGCCGCTAGATGGAGTTGTAACACTACATGACTAAAGCATTTTGACTCCAGAATGTTCTCAATTAGTGTTACATTTAGTTTTATGAAAGGTGGACGTGCGTTTGTTGAGACAAGTAGTGTTACAAATTAAAATATAACAGTGTTTCAGAAAGGCAAAATCTTGTTGCTTACATCAATTTGTCTAATAAACCGTTACAAGTCGAATTATTACAGTTTATTGTTAAAGGATTGAATTAAATTAGTTCAATATTTCTATAATAAAGTGATATATTTTGTATTGTATCAGTATTTTAGATAGGATTTATTGTAATGTAGTGTTACACTTCACGTTGTAACGGTATTTGACGAAAAATGTGCATGTTTTGTCTGAATATTTCGACTTGTAATCTTGTTTTATAACAACGTTCAGCCAGGGGACCATTAGCTCTTAGAGCGGTATCAATTTGAGATCGAAAAAGGGACAGATGTATTTGACTTGTATACATCTGTCACTTACTCGATATCAAATTGATACCGCTCTAAGAGCTTATGGTCACCCCCCTGGTATTTTCGGATTATTTGCTTGGAATTGGATTTATGATTCTAGGGTCAAAATGAAACGTAATGACGCAATTCTGCGTTTAGCCCTAAGTGATAAAGAAAAAACACCCGCCGATGATCGTCAAAAGATTGGGGGATCAAACTTGCAAGGTAAGATGCCTACTATACTTACCTTACCTACTTGTTTTTACCAGGTAACTTTTTCATTCTAAAAGTTAATAGCTAAGTTATTCTGAATGATGATCTTATTTTAGTAACTTTATGTAACCAACTTAATTTTATCATGTTTGTAATTTTTCAGAATCAGGAGAAAAATCGGATTTTGAAATTATTGAAAATCTGCGAACCGGGAAACTTTGCGCCGATAAACCCCAATGTATCCTCGCCAGAGACAATCAAGATTACATAGCTGATCCCGAAGCTGAAACCTACAAAGGTTTTATTTATTTTCATTTTATTTAATTGAAAGTTGGCTCTAAGTTGAGTCGTCATTATTATTGTTGATTTAATTTTGCATTTACAGATATAACAATAAGTAATTCTGCCGCTAATAACACTGAAGCAATACCATCTACAAGTTCAATCGAAGTTAGAGAACAGAGCTCCCAGCAAATTCGCAACCCTATTATTGATGCCTCAGCTGATTCTTCTTCAGATACAGAAAGTACATCTTCCTCAGACTCTTCCAGTTCAACTTCAATTGAGGACAGTGATGATTCGGTGAAAGACCCCGATTTTGAAATTGAGCAACGTCGTTCCATTGAAATGTCTGACGATTCCGAAACTGAAGGACCAGCTGTTGACGTACTTCCATCGTTGAACTCAAATCCAGATGACACACCAATACCGGACACGAAAAAACCAAGCAGAAAACGTGTAGCTAAACCGACAGAATGGTTACAAAATAAATGTAAAATCCTTAGAAATGCCGGATCTGCTTACGTAACACTAAAAACAAAGGTGCAAAAGGATGCTAGAAAAATTAAGCCACCGTGTAGCGAACGCTGTCGGTTGAAGTGCAGGGAAAAATTTTCAGAAGTAGATAGAGAAGCTGTTTTTAAAGAATTCTGGGAGCTTAAAGATATTAACCGCCAAAGAGATTTTGTCAGCAGGCATATGGCGCCAATAAAACGAAAATATAGATACACGACTACTCAAAAAGGAAGACAATTAAATAATGCATTTTACTTAACAAAAATGGGAAGTAAAATCCAAATCTGCAAGACATTCTTCATGAATACAATAGACATCAATAACAGAGTAATACAGACTGTAGTCAAGAAGAGGACATTTTCTGGTTCCGTTGAAGAGGACAAGAGGGGCAAACATCACAGTCATCACAAACTACCTGATTGTGTAAAGGAATCCATTCGAAAACACATAAATTCAATCCCCCGCATCGAAAGCCATTATTTGCGACAGCAAACTGAAAGAGAGTTCATCGAGGGTGGAAAAACGATAGCTGATCTTCATCGTGAGTACGTAGAAGAATGTGAGCGCAATAGTGTACCTCACAGCAATTATGTCATGTATGCCAAAATTTTTAACACAGAGTTCAATTTAGGTTTTTTTGTGCCAAAAAAGGATCGCTGTGAGCTGTGTGTTGCTTATGAAAATGCAGAGGACAAATTACTTCTTCAACAGAAGTATAATCAACACCTTAAGGAAAAGCAATTGTCAAGACAGGAAAAACAGTGCGACAAAGACCACGCTTCTGAAACAAATATAATAGCGGTTTATGATCTGCAAGCTGTTCTGCCAGTTCCAAAAGGTGACGTATCTGTTTTTTACTACAAAAGTAAATTAAACTGCTTTAACTTTACGGTGTCCGACCTTGCAACAAAAAAAACTGAATCGTACTTCTGGCACGAGGGCACAGGAAATCGTGGTTCAGATGAAATTGGAAGTTGTATCCTACAGTTCATAGAGAAAAGATTGTCTCAAATCAGTGATGGTTCTGCCATTGATATAACTTTTTATTCGGACAACTGTGGAGGACAAAATAAAAACAAGTTTATAATGGCTCTATACGCCTATTGCGTACTCAAATACGATAAACTGAAATCTATTACACACAAATTTTTGGTGACGGGACATACTCAAAATGAAGGCGACTCGGTTCATTCGGTAATTGAGAAATGCATTAAAAGAAGTTTAAAATCTGGCCCAATTTACGTGCCTTCTCAGTATGCACAAATTATAAGAACAGCCAAAAAAACTGGACCCCCATACTCGGTGAATGAGGTTTCCTATAGTGACTTTTTATCCCTGAAGAAATTACATGCAGAACTACGCTTCAGTACGGGTAACATGAAATTGAAAGACGTCAGAGTTGTTAAATTCATGAAAGAAACTCCTTGTGTTCTGTATTACAAGAATTCTTATGAAGACGAAGGATTTTCGGAATCAAAAATTTGGCGAACACACCCTGAGGTTCTGCCTGGACTAAAGCCTGCTTACGTCAGACAGCTCTCAATAAGCGAGAGGAAGAAAGCTGATTTGATGAGTTTGATTAATAGTAATCATATACCACGGTTCTATGCGCCTTTTTACAACCAATTGTAATTGAATATTGAATTACCTAATACTAATACCTACATTTTTTTAAAATTATAAATGCCCTAATTAAGAAATGACTGTAACTAAGACATTATCTGTGATTTTGATTTTTATAGTGATGATTATAGTTCCTACAAAGTATTTAACATTATTTTTTTAAGGAGAACATTAAAAAAATATTATTTAAGCGTAGCTTAATTATAGACTACCTCAACTTGTGTTGTAAAGTGATTCATTGAAATTGTGATGGCTAGAATTGTTTATATTTTTTATTAATTAGAAGTTTTGAATGTTTTTGTTAAAGTTTTTTGTTCTACAGCTGTATGAATACTTATTAAGTTCAAAAAAGTTTAAAGAACTGCTTGATTTTTATTATAATAAGAATTGTTACATTTGTCATATTATATTTTTGTTAGTAGAAGTTCGAATAGTTATCTAAAATACTGTTACAATTGGGAATTTTCAGGTTTGTTTTCAGGAAAATTTAAAAACAGCGTATACCATTAAAACGTATTTTTTGTAAGCTTTACAAATATGTATGTCACGTCGAGGTACCTATGAATTATAGGACCACCATCATCAACTCCAATTCTAGAGGCAATTCCTTCATTCTTCATAGGAACGGGTAAACTTCAATAACACACATCACTGGATTGAAACTCGAAAGTATTTATTTGACTTTGTTACAGGCACTTTGAGTTTTCATTCGAACTTGAAGTTAAAACCACATGGTGGCTCGCTAGGTCGCAATCCCTCGTCGATCTCTAGAGAAGACCTAGCAAGAAACTCTAGGATACTCTTTTAAATCTTTTTATAGTTTACACAATCACTTTAAGACAATTGGTGTTACATGTTTATTAGGTTTTCAAACATCTAATCAATCAGATTTATTAAACAGTTATTATTTTACACACGGCATAGCGCGATGCGCGTTGCGAGTGTGCGGGACTTCCATATTGTTTTTGTTTAGACACTAATTACTTGGATAGTTGTATAAAGCTAACAAACAATACTAAAATGCTGCTCAGTTAATTATTTTAACATTAAACAATCCCAATACTCACAAATACAAAGTTCTTCGTAGATTATTACTAAAATAATCACCTCAACTCAAAACTATCCAAGTTTCCGGTGATCTGAATATCTTACTAACCAGAAGGTTTCTCATGATTACATAGCTGTGTAAAATAGTCTTATTACTTTATAGTATTTAATCAATTACTCAAATTTGTTTAGTTCTCGTACTAAATTATTAAATCTAGTTATTGGTCATTAAAATTATAACATCCGCCATTGTTGACAACTTTTCGTAGGGCCATAATAAAACATATTTACTTAGTCAAATGTGCAATAGTTAAAATGAGAACAAATCTAAAAGTCCTACAATAAATGTTCCCGTTTTATTTAAACATCTCGTATTAATTAAACATTGAAAATTAACTTATCAAATGATCTTCATTCAAACGAATCAATAACTAATTCCACAATAAGCCAATAGATGGCGCTGAACCATAAACAGACATTTAATAGTTCTAGCGAAATCTCAGAGATGACAGGATTATAGAGTTTGTGTTAATTGACAATTGAAATTATTAATTTGGATAACGAATTAGCAAATCCACGCCTCCGCGGCGACACGGCCGTTCTGAACATCAGACGCGTGCTCTGCGTCTTCCTGTGTCCTCAGTCTCTGTTTCTTGGTTGTTATCTGTAATAGCAGACAGAAATTTGTCGGCAGATTATTGTTGTTTATCATCCTACAATATAAATTAAATTTGTGATCTGATAACAACTAGTTTTAATCATCATTGATAGCTTGTAAGAAATCTATGCTTAGTATGCCTTATTTTTGAAATTTTGAATGCATTTTAACACCCACAGCTATATGCTTTAGGTATTCAAATTGCAATATGGTAAAGATCAATGTTGTTAGAAAACAACGAATTGCTACATGTCATGCCAATGAAGGCATACAATTTGTATTTCAGATTTTTGTTATTGAATAATCAGTTGCTAGCTTAATAGTCCATTTTGAATCTTGTTTGCAGAATGTTGTTGTTTGTATTATTTTACAATATTTATTGATTTGCAATAGGTAAGAGTCAGTTTAAGTTATCAGTTTATAACTGAATACTTATTAGATTAGGTAACTACAAAGTTTATCTTAAATAAGAATATTTGATGCATTAATGAGCACACACCTACTTATAAGGCTTACACAGCACTCTTGTATTTGGTAAGTATAGTGTAGGTAGTGTAGGAGTATTGTGATCAGCTGTTTTTTGTTTAGTTTCATTCTCACGGGATGGTAATGCTCTGTGATAGACACAAAGTCTTTGATTTGACAGGATTAGAGGATAGGATCAGGAACACCGCTCTGTGATAGACACAAAGTCTTTGATTTGACAGGATTAAAGGTTAAGGAGTTTAGGACCATTGCTCCGTGACAGGCACGAAGTCTTTGATTTGACAGGATATAAGGAACCAGGCTCTGGGTGGTCTTGTACACCGTGGACCCAGCAGGATAACATGAGAGATTGTTCATTAGCGGCCTCCACGCCTAACCAATGGATATTAAATCATTCTTAGTTGCTTCCACAGCAAACTAAGAGATTGTTTGTTGTATTATCACTATTAGTTTCCTCCACGGATTACTAACAGACAGCTTATTGTGTTATCATTATTAGTTGCTTCCACAGCATACCAACAGTATAGTTTATTGGTTTATCATTATTAGTTGCTTCCACAGCATACCAACAGTATAGTTTATTGTGTTATCATTATTAGTTGCTTCCACAGCATACAACAGGAAAGTTTATTGTGTTCTCATTATTACCTCAAATGCACCTCCATGGATGCTGATAGAATGGTGTTGATATAAATGATTGTGTTATTAACTGCCTCCAGAGCTCTAGGTTATGGGACACCTCTATAATTAGAGCTTGTTTCATTATTCATTTTTATAATTGCCTAAATTTGACAATAAAATACCATGAACTGTTACGAGTTACAAAAATATAATAATAACAGTAATCCTCCTGATTGAATTCGGCCATGACAGCCAATCTGATGAGCCATCTACATAGGAAGATACTATAGCGCACAAGGCCAATGGCTTAACATGCTTTCCGAAGCATGGGGTTCACCAATTTCAAAACTCTAGGCTGTCACAGAGGAATTCCTATTGGAAAAATCCCATAAACACATTTTGCCTGACCTAGGAATTGAACCCAGGGATAATAATTTAAAAGTACTTTGTTGCTTGGTAGTACCATGCACAAGCATCATGTAGAGTTATTTGGCATGGCTATTGAGTTGAGCCTTCTGATACAACAGCACTGTATCAGTTAGCGAGGTGAGTAGAAGATAGTTTGAAAACATCTCACCTTTTACTTTTGTTATGTTGTGCTTGAAGTCTTTACTAGCTGACCTCTATTTGTTGGCATGTATGTTGTTAGCATATAAGGTCCTGACCCGGCGACACGGTCACTTGCACCACCAGGTATTTTTAGTTTTTGTTTCCATATCGTAGGTAACCATTTTGATTTTTGATATGACAATTACCAGGAATCTGGAATGTGAGAAGATATGCAGCTAAATAATAATGTATGTGACAAATTACCGTAAAACAAACCTGTCTTTTGATTGTTTTTATTTTGTGCAAATGCACCCAATAACGAGCTTTGAAATCTGTCAGAAATTACTAATCTATTTACACCCATGTACCACCATAACGAGTAAAATTCAACTAAACACATTGTGAGATTTAATTCATCAGGAAGTTTATCAAATATTGAATGATTAAAGAAACTTTGTTATAACAAACTTAACATGAATAAGTTTAAACTTAAGAGCTTATAGGAGGCCCTCCTATCAGTATCCAACTGACAGTCTGTACCAAGAATGTAGGATCAGACAATTTATCATTAGATCTAACTTATAGCGCTATCCCTGACAAGATCTCCATACTCAAAACAAATCTACCAGAGCATGTAGACAGATAAGATGGAACACATTAATCACATTAAATTCACTCAAAGATGTCTTACATACACATGACCATTAATTTACCAAGAATTCACAAGTTCCATACATAATTGGTTACTCAAAGCTTAGGTACTTGTAAATTAAAAGTTACCAAGTGACTATCAGCTTATGACCATACACGGACCTAAGCTCTCCTGATAATTATTATAAAGTCCTCGTAATGAGTCACCCAGGTGTATCACATCCCTTTCATTCATACAAACACATTTATACTAGATGCACACTACACTCTAAACAAACCTCTTAATAATATTTTAAATGTTGTTAAGTCTTGTAACTAAACTATTTGTCTCACCCCTAAGTGCACTTAAACTATGACATTAAAGATAAGAAAACTAGATCACGACACAGGGTATCCTAGTGTGGAGCTACTTAAATGCAAATCATTGTACCTAGGTATTTTCTTAAGCATGTAATAATTTTAATTTTATTTGTTGTGCTTTTCATGTTTTCAGGAATGTGTTAATACATTTTCTTATCTTACTTTATTTAGTAAGTATGACATGCAACAGGTTCCACATTATTCAATAATAAGCCTTGTTGGCAGTTGGGTAAAAACCATAACTCATTGTAAAAATAACAACTACAGCGTCAACATGAACATGTCATGGCACTTTTTGCCAAATGTTTACTAATTCTGTTGCACATACATTCTGTTACTTACTTAACGTAGCTACCTACTAAACTATTGTTTTGTGTAAGCTACCTAAATGTAACAAATGCTATAAAAATAAGTTAAATTACCTTTTGTCCGGCACTAAACTCAAATTAAGTACTTTGAATTGTTTATCATTCATACACTCACACCTTGTCCCCATGGGGATAGGCAGCAACCACAGATCGCCACTTGCTACGATCCTTACATACTCCTCAAATAAAATTAAGTTTCTCAAATAATAACTGAGCCATTGTAATTCTTAAGAGAAAAGAAAGAACCATATTTAAGCAATAACATTGAGTTACTAGTAAGCCGTCTTATTTTATGAAGTAAATTAGGCTGTTTTCATTCATTTTATTACCAAAAATTGTCACACAAATACCAGCAGGCACTAGTCTTGCAAAGGGGTATCGTGTTACCCAGTTACTGGGTTTTGGTGACCCCATGTAAAACACTTGTACTCAGCTGAAACCCATCAGGTTAGACAAGAAACCGACCCCGACTTAGTTGGGAAAAGTCTAGGCAGATTGATTAAAATTGTCACACAAAAGGTCACTGACCTTGCCTTGTATGATGAAAATAATTAAGAATGTTAGGTTACATAAATAAATAAAACAGAATACTCCCCTTAATGATGATGGAATCTATCAATGGACAGATCAAGTCTTTGTTTATTTAGCTGCTTCGGTCATTCTGTACTGTACAAAGTTTTGGTTCACTTCAATGATATTGTCTCCAGCTAGTTATGATCATAATGATGTAGGTCAGCATCCTCCCAGCATTATGCTGAGCGATGAACGTTTTGCGTAGTTGTGACGCATACTTTGTAATGATCTTATTATTATTATTTTTATTTATTTATTTTTGTTTTTTATGGTATGCGTCGTGCCTGGCGCAAATAAACAATTTTTTCTTTCTTTCTTTCTTTCTTCATCAGCAGCTTAGACGAGACCATAGCCAATTCTTAGCTTCTTCTGACGTTTCAATAAAGTTCTATGCGTTCTTGGAAATTATCATAGGAAAATATTTTGCCATGCTCTCGGCGGTGGCGGTGATGTACGAAATTCTTCGGATGGCTTTCATAGCATAGGCAGAAGGCGGGAGCTGATCTCAATTCTGATGTCACGTCGAGGTACCTATGAATTATAGGACCACCATCATCAACTCCAATTCTAGAGGCAATTCCTTCATTCTTCATAGGAACGGGTAAACTTCAATAACACACATCACTGGATTGAAACTCGAAAGTATTTATTTGACTTTGTTACAGGCACTTTGAGTTTTCATTCGAACTTGAAGTTAAAACCACATGGTGGCTCGCTAGGTCGCAATCCCTCGTCGATCTCTAGAGAAGACCTAGCAAGAAACTCTAGGATACTCTTTTAAATCTTTTTATAGTTTACACAATCACTTTAAGACAATTGGTGTTACATGTTTATTAGGTTTTCAAACATCTAATCAATCAGATTTATTAAACAGTTATTATTTTACACACGGCATAGCGCGATGCGCGTTGCGAGTGTGCGGGACTTCCATATTGTTTTTGTTTAGACACTAATTACTTGGATAGTTGTATAAAGCTAACAAACAATACTAAAATGCTGCTCAGTTAATTATTTTAACATTAAACAATCCCAATACTCACAAATACAAAGTTCTTCGTAGATTATTACTAAAATAATCACCTCAACTCAAAACTATCCAAGTTTCCGGTGATCTGAATATCTTACTAACCAGAAGGTTTCTCATGATTACATAGCTGTGTAAAATAGTCTTATTACTTTATAGTATTTAATCAATTACTCAAATTTGTTTAGTTCTCGTACTAAATTATTAAATCTAGTTATTGGTCATTAAAATTATAACATCCGCCATTGTTGACAACTTTTCGTAGGGCCATAATAAAACATATTTACTTAGTCAAATGTGCAATAGTTAAAATGAGAACAAATCTAAAAGTCCTACAATAAATGTTCCCGTTTTATTTAAACATCTCGTATTAATTAAACATTGAAAATTAACTTATCAAATGATCTTCATTCAAACGAATCAATAACTAATTCCACAATAAGCCAATAGATGGCGCTGAACCATAAACAGACATTTAATAGTTCTAGCGAAATCTCAGAGATGACAGGATTATAGAGTTTGTGTTAATTGACAATTGAAATTATTAATTTGGATAACGAATTAGCAAATCCACGCCTCCGCGGCGACATGTATAATTTGTATCACATAATAATAATAATTTAAGAATAAAGACTGATTAACAAAAACGCGAGTTTATTTTCGCTTTTCTGAAAATCCAGGTTTTTCGACTTGTAACCCTATTTTATCGGAGGTGCGATATGTTTATCTAGATGAATAAACACTTATTTCTGAGAAAGATCAGCGCAATGTTGATCTACGCGGTATACTACAATGGGGTAGATCTATGGATGTTTCTCCTATTAGGGCCTATTAAATCCTAATAAGGGCGGCTGGAGGGTTCTAGTATTAAAAAGAATCAGAAACCCGGTACGAAGGACCACAAATATGGTCACGCCAACAATAATTCGGTCCTGTAAAAGTATCAGAACCAACCTTCGATACGAGCGGACGTGTTAATTATAGTGAATCGGCAGTGTAGTGTATGTAGATGTCAATAGATCGCGCTACAAGCCGATAACAGTATTGTAATGTTGTCTCGTACGCATACGTCGCTCGGTTATAAATACCGGTCCGAGTAGTGGGGCGATCAGTCGCCAAGATATACAAGCCAGCCCGCGCAATGCTGTGCCGTAGTTAAATTATAGTTAGTTAATTGGAGTTTCTTGTCCGTTCTTCTCCACGTAGGCTTATTCCGAACGGATGGTAGAATCACTTTATTAAGATCCAGCCATAGTTGTCCCCCCAGCGACGCCCTGAGCCGAGGTTCGACCCCACAGGGGGTAGCCCTCAGCGTTGTCGCTTAGGATTAGAAATTTGTGCCTGGCTGGAGGCTATATAGCTTAGTCTCCGCAGGGAAGCCCGGTTAAGTAGTTGTCAGTCACTTTGACCGAACTACGAGACGCCCCATAGAAAAAAAAAAAAAAAAAAAAAATGGGGCGATCAGTCGTTATCTGTCTGTTGGCCTGTGCGGTGGTGCGTTGGCGAGTCGACTATTAATATTGATAAATGTGCATATTTTACATTGGCGACGAGGATAAAACCGTAGAGTAAAAAAAAGTTGTTTTCTCTAAAAGGAACATGAAGACTTTGGTTACAATGCATTATAAAAAAAAACAAGAAAAAAATGTGTGTGACGGTGACAGTTAAAATCAGTGGCGGTTCGTTTTGAAGCGCATCAAATGTATACGATAAGTAGTGCACTTGCTGAGTAGTGCTGTGGAATTCAACCTCGTAAACATACACTGTGCACACTGTTGGCACACAACACCGTCTGCGTCGTATTGTTTTGGTCCCACCAAAACTGAATGCAGTAGAAGTAAGGCCTTCTGCTTCGCGTCTACATGGCAGGAACAATGTGGGACTAATTTAAGGAGTCGTCTAGTTTTCTACGACTACCCTCAGAATCTCGAATACTGAAAAATAAGTCCAGAGTGGAGCAACAAGAAAGCTAGCAACAAACAAGGAGTTGGACAGGTCAATGAGGAGCGTGTGTATGTGTGGATCCATACACACGGCTCTTTATGCCAATCTGGTGAGTCGTTTTCATTCATTTTCAAAAATCGATTTTTGTCTTCAGATCTTAATTCACTTGCTTACTTTTAAAGTAACATGATGATAGTATTAGATCCCGCGATCGCTATCTTTTGAAATCTGTAAATATTATAGAATGAATAATGACGCTCACGATCGCATACAAAGGATGCCTCTAAGTTGTGCTCCTAACGAGTTAAACGTAGAAAACAGTGAGGAGGCTTCCTCCACCGAGCAGGAGAGCACATACCGTAGCTCACACTGTACGCACTTTTCTGTAGTCGTACCTGCAATTCACTTGTGAGTTGTTCAGGGGGCGATGGGCAGCTGGTGGTGTAGCGGGGACACGGGTCTCATAGGAGATTCGTTGTATTGGTTTTGTAATAACCTAGAAGTCGTAGACTCTATGTGAAGTGATGTGTGATGATCACTTGAGGTTGTGACGATATGGGTGGCATGAGTGTCACTAGCTGCTGCGGCAGTCGTGCCATGAGCGTTGTATATGATCTAAGCTGATACGGTTTCTGATCAATTACTACTAAGGCTTAGAGGAACTTTTCGCTATCGGTGATCGTTAGACACTGAAGGCTTTAAATAGGCACGCTTAGAACTTGGAAGTATACACACGATAGGTTTAGGAACATGATAGTGGATCACGTACTCACGTTCCAGTCGATGTTGATTTTGATAATGATATTTGATGAGCAAGCTGTAGAAGGTCGAGTAATTCAGTCTATCAGCCGTAGCATGTACCGTACCAGTGGTTAAGCCTAATCTTGGCCGTAAATCGGTATAATTGAGGCAACACAAGTAGTCCGTAGGTTCGCGATATTGCGTTTAGCTCTTTTGGAGGTCTGGGTCTAGATAGACCGTTGTGTGAGGGCAATACGATTGCTGGACGGTTTGAGAGCCGTGGCGTTAGAGGCTTTACTCGAGGGTTTCTGTTGACTTGGCAGTTTTGCTGCAGTGGAGTTTCGAAGTTTCTTTGGAACGACTGTGACTGTGTTCAATCAAATTCTAAACGAGTTGAATTGAATTGGTTAAGAATAGCCTAGTTGGCCTTTGTGGCAACTGTGAGCCTAGGTGGCAACCGCTGGCATAACATAAAATCACGCATGTGGTGTATTATTGGGAAGTTCCTGATGGAGAAACCGAGTGACACTGCCGACCTGGGAGTCAAATCCGTGACCTCATGATTAGTTATTTGATTTAAGCTACATGATTAGTTCTAAAATAATAAATCAAAGAGCACACAAATGCAGTAGAACGTACCTACTGGTCATTAAATTGACAGGCAGTAGAATATAGCTACTGGTCATTAAAATGACAGGCAGTAGAACATAGCTACTGGTCATTAAATTGACAGGCAGTAGAATATAGCTACTGGTCATTAAATTGACAGGCAGTAGAATATAGCTACTAGTCATTAAATTGACAGTCATCAGAGAATGACAGTAATAGCAGTAGATTATGCCTACTGGTCATTAAATTGACAGTCATCAGAGAATGACAGTAATAGCAGTAGATTATGCCTACTGGTCATTCAATTGACAGTCATCAGAGAATGACAGTTTTAGCAGTAGATTATGCCTACTGGTCATTAAATTGACAGTCATCAGAGAATGACAGTAATAGCAGTAGATTATGCCTACTGGTAATTAAATTGACAGTCATCAGAGAATGACAGTAATAGCAGATTATGCCTACTGGTCATTTAATTGACAGTCATCAGAGAATGACAATAATAGCAGTAGATTATGCCTACTGGTCATTAAATTGACAGTTATCAAAGAAAAAAAAATGAGAGAAGTCAGCAGTAGTGGTACTTTATATGTACATACTGGTCACAACCGGAAGACCCAAGAGATGAGATCTGGTGTGTAGAATCACCGTTCACTTCACCGTTGCTGATTGGAACAGAGGCAGTGGCACGCGTCCGCAAATTCACTTACCGCGGGAGCGTCGTGTCATAGACTGGAGGTAGTGAAGAGGACATCGCATCAAGGATTGCTAAAGCACGATCAGCTACCTTCGCACAGCTGAGACCTGTTTGGCAATCGCGGAAACTGACCCGAAGGATCAAACTTAAAACTTTCTCGACTCAAATCCGTGCTGCTTTACGGTGAACGGTCACAAAAGACATCTCACGCCAGATCCAAGTCGTCGTCAACCGCTGTCTTCGTCGCATACTCGGCATTTACTGGCCCGAGACCATCACCAACGTAGAGCTTTTGGGGCAATGCCACGAGAGCCCGATTGACCGCCAGATCAAGCGTCGTAAATGGAGTTGGATCGGCCCCACGCTGCGAAGGGACTCTGATCATATACCTAAGAAAGCGCTGGATTGGAATCCCCAAGGCAAAAGAAAGCGTGGCCGTCCCCGTCAAACCTGGATGAGAGGATGCCGCGCAGCTTCCCGGACGCTGCCTGGCCGAGTGAGATTCGACAGTTGACCTCTTTCTCGAGGCTGGGCATGCCTAGCTGGACTATTCGTCCCAGGTAGGCATGGTCGTCCACGGCTGCGGGTGTGGAGTCTCCGATCTTGACGGGAATGGGTGCGACATGGGCGTTTAACCTCACTTTAACTCTAGCTCTACTGAGATCATCAAGCGTTGTACTGGGGTCCTCCATGGTCTCAGCCATGACAGCTATATCATCGGTGAACCGAAGGCGAGTGAAGTGCTCGCCGTTGATTTCGGTGCCTGGCCCTCTCCGGTCCGGAACCTTGAAGGCGTCCTCCAGTGTAGCGGTGGAAGGTTTCGGAGGTGGCGTCTCCCTGTACCACACCTCGCTGCGGAGGGATGGGTTCCGGAGCCAGGTCGCAAGGTCAGACTAGCGTAATGGCATTTTTGTGCAGGCGCTTCGGCACTTCGATGTACCGGTGGTCGATTAGGCGCCGTTGGAGGGACTGCAGTGCAGCCCAAGTCTCGATCAAGTCGAGGACTTTTACGTGTTTCATAGACGCTGAGCGGAAAGGCAGGTTGTTGTCTTCGGCTCTCTGTATAGCCTGCCGCAGCGTACGTGTGTGGCTTCGGTGCTGGAGTCTGTTCGGAAGCTCAAAGTCGTCGGGCCTGCGCGCGAGACGATTCGTGTATTAATTAATTAGTGCCAGGTAACTAATTAATAACATGAGTTCTCAACTAACGTTGAGCAATTTGATGGAGAGGGGGAACCTTCATCAGAAGGCCTGAAATGGGTATCAGAAAATGGAATAGAAGAAGAAGAGGAAGGGTCAAAGGAAGCACTAAATTAAACCAGTAAATGATTTTTAAATATTATTGTGCTCTCATTTTGTTATGCCAGAGATGCCAGTTCATTAATAATAAAAATAAGAATATGCTAAATGTCTTATTAATAATTCTGGTTACATACAACTGGTTAAAACAAGGAAGGGAATGTAGTGTATGTAGATGTCAATAGATCGCGCTACAAGCCGATAACAGTATTGTAATGTTGTCTCGTACGCATACGTCGCTCGGTTATAAATACCGGTCCGAGTAGTGGGGCGATCAGTCGTTATCTGTCTGTTGGCCTGTGCGGTGGTGCGTTGGCGAGTCGACTATTAATATTGATAAATGTGCATATTTTACAGGCAGTGACAAAAGTCGAGGCGGAAAAGAGAGGAAGAGAAGGGACATGCAGCACTCACCTGGGGCCAGCCAGCAGGATCCAATCTCCTTCAACAATCACACAGCCGAGTATCACTACGCGGGTCGCGCGACCATATTTGAATATAGTTTCTTTCTTATTACACTGGGTAATCAAACACAAGGATGCGTTTGGCGGAGCGGGAATGTATTGAATATTACAGAGAGAGGTGATGATCCTCGTCTCTTCGCGGATGATCAGACGAAAGGGCTCGTCATGCGGTGCGGGGTGGTTCGAGAGATCTGTTACACACGTACGTCCATGTGCAATATTTTCGTCGAACTGAACTGTCAGTTCTAGCTCCCTCGTTCTTCTGTTCACGTTCTTGAATGATGCTAAAGCGCTGCATGTTTGGGTTGGGGAAAGGAGCGGGAAATACAAACTGCCTCATATTATAAGAGTGAATCTATCTAATCAGTGTTGGCGTTACCACTAAAACTATGGTCTTTAAACCATGTTTCGTTAAGTAGGCAAATGTCCATATTTTGTTTTTGTAAGAATTGAATCAATAAGGGTTTTTACTATTAGCACTTTGAATGTTATACTGAGCAATACGTAGCTTAGACAGTGTGTGACTTGAATCCATTACTTTAGATTTTTAAGAAGTGTTTCTTTAATATTATTTACGGTGGTAGGCGTATTATCTCCCTTATTACCCAGTTCCACCAACGTCTGCACCAGGGCCATAAGTACATCGTTGTTGGAAACTATTTGGGCTTTGATGTCAATCTTAGGAGGGACATCTTCAGATTTATTTACAATTTGTACAGGATTATTTACAGATACAAGCTTATTTACAGATGTATGTACAGGCTTATTTACAGATTTTTTCAAAGTGTCAATTGGTTTCATTTTCGGAGGTAGCAGAGGTGGGAATTGTGTATCGTCATTCATGTTTTGTTTCGTCAATGTAGCACTTGCATAAGTAATCTTATTTTTCTTTTCTAAAATTTGATTTAACTTAATTGGACATAATCTAGATATTGCAAGATGAGGCCCGCTGCAATTGCAACAGCAGATCTCTGTTGGTCTATCATATTCTTTATATAAATGCTCACCTCCACAAATGGAACACCTTTGTTTGCCATTACATATCCTAGCAGAGTGGTTAAATTTAAAGCAACGGAAACATTGCTGTAATGGGGGTACATATTCAAAAACTCAGTACGAAAACAAATCATATTGTACATTGTCTGGAAGTAAATTCGAAAGAAAAGTAATGCTAACTGTTTGTAGTGGTACTCGCCCTTGTCCTACCTTCTTTGTCTTCTTCTTCCTTCTTACAGCTATTATTTCATAAATTGATGATAGTTTAGTGTAAAGTTCTTTGTTAGAAATGTTTGCTGGTACAAATCTGATTATACCTGTTTTTTCTATTTGCGCAGCCGGAATAAATGCTCTTAAGCCGTGTTTGTTGAGAAAAGCGCTGTTGTTAATAAAGTTATTGGCCGTATTTATAATACTGTTTAAATATTACTGCTATTTTATTTGCATTGATGCGTTGTATAGCCGTCACCCCTTTTATTTCGCTGGAAAAATTTGGTTCAGATAGATAGGGCTCTTATTGCCTATTCTATCCTTGATGTTGATAGCTTCAATAAATACTTTGAAGTCTAAATAATTGGCATTTTCTGAGTAAAGTCTTTTATAGTCTAGTTTAATATACGGAGAGTAGTCATGCTCACCGCCGCCGCCATCCATGTCCATGTCTCCGGCCTCTAGCCGAGAACGTTTATGTGAGGTGGGCGGATTACTCCCGCCAATTTTCAAGGTTTGCACACCTAGTAATGTTATTTTAGTTAACTTTTAAGCAAAAAATCTAGCAAAATTTAATTTAAAAGAAATTTGAAATTTTTTTTGATGCCCTCTTTTTCAAAGTTCCCGCCAGAATCCCACATTGAACTGATAAAGTTTGTTTCTGAACGGAAATCTTCAGTATTTTCTATAATTTTCTTTAATTTATATCTTAAAATAGGCATCCTTAAGATCTAAGTTAGCCATGTATGTAACAGCCCTTAGTTATAATATTTGAAGCTGTTCCATAATTAATTCTAAATTAAAATGTTGTGTTATTATAAACTGATTTAATTCGTTCAAGTTTAAGATAAATTTGTATGAACATTTGATTTTTTTTTGGGACAATCCCACCGCACTATTCCTAAACCAGAAAACCAGAAAAGCGCTGAGGCAATGAAGCTCGACGAAATTCCGGAGAATGAATTTAACTGTCTTGGATCCCGCAAAGAAATTAATAAGAAAAGAATAACGGAGGAGTAGGAAACAATAAAAAATTCCACATCCCTCCATATCAAGAAGGAGACAGAACAAACGGGGCCAATAAGGCACAAATGGTCGTTTACAACTGGGATAAGCCCCACGGATAAAAATTAGCATTAATATTAATGGGTCCTAACATTGTGAGCTGCTATATTTGTTTCCAATAATAGGTATGGCAAAAATGCTTGAACGCTCGGAAATTTGATCTTGTTTCCACAGAGTCCGTATTGTAAACAACTCCTGATGCAGCACATCATATATGTACATTATTCAACAACAATAAAATTGCGTTCATTTTGCCAAAGAATACACTCCCATAACATATGATGTGCAGATTGTACATGTTCGCAGTCAGATGTGGAACGTAACTTGTCACTTACATAAAGGCGAGGCAACGAGCTTGAAGAAAAATAATTTACTTTTAAAGTTACCATGCCCTGTGAGAAATTGGGCAACACAGTGATCCACCACCAGCTACGTCCTGGCTAGCCGCACGCGAACGGATGGAAATAATTGGTGGAGGTGTCGGCCCTTGATGGAATTATCCCATCTACATTGCCATTCGGATAAAAGTGCCAGACGTCAATATGTGGTTTAAATAATCTAGAGAATTTCTCACGGTCACACCGCGTTAAAAAGTCCGCGTCCATGGTCTCTCGTGCGGAATAGTACATTGCAGCACGTCGCTGCACTTCAAGGTCGACCGGAAACATTTGATTTGCTCACAACAAAGATTTTTTAAAGAAACTGATCTTTGATGGTGAATATTACTGAACGGGTTGTTGAAAGAAGGGAATGTTATATCCCTTAACTCAGTTGAGTACTACAGGATCTATAGAGATTATCTGCCAGTTATTGTAAAAAAAGGTTTATCCTGCCAGTTTGTGTCAGTTCCTGTGGTGACATTGACTGTTGAAATTGGATCGCCAGTAGCCTTCCCGTGGTACTGTTGCAGCAGTAGGTTAGAATTGGGGGTTCTGGATCACGTCTATAGAATTGGGGGTTCTGGATCACCTGTTCTCGCTGCGCTCGAACCATGATCCAGAACCCCCAATTCTATAGACGTGATCCAGAACCCCCAATTCTATAGACGTGATTCAGAATCCCCAATTCTATAGACGTGATTCAGAGCCGTAATTCTATTTCGATAAATAAGCAATGAAATCTTTTTGCACTGTATCGCTGACCTGAGGTTTTGATGAATTTGTGCTCGATTTATAATTTGCGTCGCGTAATAAATATAAACTCTCTTCCCTTCACAGCATTTAAATAAAAACATTGCGGAAAATGTATAGCATGTTGCATCCAAGGATCGTCATATATCTCCCAATCTTCTATAACACCTCCACATGAGAAACATGCTGCTTTATCATTTATACTGTTTCCACAATAAAAGAATCCAGAGTCAGCCATTTCCATCACTAATCTTTTCTTTGAATCAACTGTTGCCCAGTAATAATTAAATGAAAATTCACGCATTTTATAAGTATTATACATGTCATAACGAGGTTTGTAGTTATTTTGAGACATGTTCCGTTTTACAGTTAAACGGATAATGACACCATCTAGCTACAGACAACAGCTTTTAATGATTTGACGACCTTGTTGTGATTGGGAGGGATAGTAAGCGTTTTACCGTAGTATAGAAATTAAAGAAGAAAATGTTATTTTATTTTTTATTATCATTGCACCATTTATTTAAACACAATACATTTTTTAAAGCACATACAGAGTCATGATAAGTACAACTATACAAATCTTGAGAATTTTTATATTGATTGTACAGACTTAACAAACTAGGACAACCTTTGTCTTCTAAATTAAATATATTACTATTACTGTTTTCTAATATATTTTTTAACCACAAGACTTTTTCAGAACCTTTAACATAGACACATTTATCTCTTAAAATTTCAACAATAGTATTCTGGTAATTGGAATATGGTACAAATCCTTCACGCCAATATATCTTTCTGTTACGTTCAATCCAACTAACTTGCTTTCTTTCTGCTTTTGTCAAATTGTAAAATGGAAATGGTGGCTTAATTAAAAACCATTGAATTTTTTCATTATACAATATAGCGATTTCTTTTATTATAAATTCATCTGTTTCTGTTCGAAAGCCTTGAATATCTGCAATTGCAATCATGTTAACCTGCGTACAGTGTTACTGAGAGGTTTGTATTCCACAAGTCGATCGTTTATAATCAAACAATATGCAGTTGTTTTATCAGGTATTGGCGTTGAACATTCAATTTCTAACCGGACATCCACTGGGCCTGATTTCAGACTATCGTTTTGCCTTGAACAGTCTAAGATAAAGAGGGGCGCTTTTTCTTTGAAGTCCTTTAGGCTGAGCAACGGGTCTGCTGGACAGTTGTAATACGACTGACGAAATTTGACATACATTTCGTATAATATACTGTATTTGCTGTCAGAAAACTTTAAACCCAAAGGCTCATAAGGATAATATTGTGAATTTAAAAAGAGCGTAACGTTTGTCACCTCGCAATGATCGAATAGTGAACTGTCTTTCGTTTTATTATTTTTTCTATTAGTTTGTAAGCAAAATATTACATATCTAGGTTTTTCTAATTGTGAATTGTCTTAACTGACCAAGAATGTTTTGTAGTTTTAGGTAGTAAAGGATATTCATATAAATCCCAATTTCTAAAAGCCATCTGAATGGATTTATCTCTTTCTAAATGCTTTAAAAGTGTTAATCGTTCTCGATCTGAAACTTTTATGTGTGGCATCCTCCATTGAACTCTTTGCATATCTATTTGAAAATTAGCAACATCATCAGTAAGAATAACGCTGTTTAAGTTAGAGTTACTTCTATTCAATATAAGCTCGTGTTTACAATTTATAACGATTTTATTGTAATCCTCTGCAAACCCTAAAATCTTATTTAACGGTAACACAATACTAAAATGACCATCATTTTCAAATCCGTTTAACTTCCAACCCCATAATGCAGCAACTTTATTTTCACCTTCATTTAATGAAATGTAAGATTTTATTGTTGACGTTATTCCAGAATTTTTTATACGATCTATTTCAATACCATTCATTTCGTACCTGATGTCTTGAAACAAAGACATAATAGGGTTATTAGTGAACGTAACATTTTTCTTGATCGGATTCCCATCTTTACCGAGCAGTTTTGCTTGGCCTTCGATGTAAATTGAACTGGCTGATGGTAGCACGTATAATATGTCTTGCTGATGTATGGGGATTCTGATTTCATCGTTTTCTCTAAAGCTGTTATTGTAGGGATTATATGAATGGATTTCATAACTTTCGATCGAACTATCGAAATGTGGTAATTCGGTAATCTGTAGTATATTCATACTTTAAAACCTAGGGCTCTAAGAAAATCTTTATTTCCTTCAGTTAATTTCTTAACTTTTTTCTTACGTCTATGCTCCTTAGAGGTTGTAGAAGGAATAAGACGTTTTATTTTCACAGGAGTGTTTTTATAATATACTATCATTTTGATTTTCTTAAATGAAGGCGTAGTTGAATATTAAGTTCTTCACCAAAGTTAATACAATAACCAAATTGATCAACAATCCTAACAGATATGGATGAAATTATATTTTTGTTCACTGGAAAGTAAATAACGTTTCGCGGTATTTCTATGTACTGATGACTCGGAGCAGTATCAAATATAAATTCATGAATAAAATGAGTCGGTAATCCGTTGCAGTACGAACCATGTACAAGATCACACTCGATTCTGATTACAGATAGACTGCTGTTATTGATGGGTAAATTTTTTCTTGAATTTAATACTGAAAAGTATAACAAACCGCATTCGTATTGATTGGTTAAATGTAGAGATGGTTGAAAGTATGATACCAATTCAGATTTATTTCCAGAGATGGTAACCGTAGTAGACATGCTTGCATACTGAACTCTTCAAGAAGATCCTCTTTATTTTATCCCTTGACTACTCCAAAAATTCTTTAAAAAATTTAAACAGAGATGGCCGCAATTGAATGGATGATTGCGTTGTATATTGTCATAATTGTAGTGAACTTGAGAACCTATGTATTTTATAAATTCTTTTGGAGGCTTAAGATTTCCATAACTGTCAAAGTATTCAATATATTCGTTATATTTTGCATAGGCTACCCAATGAGAGCCAGGATCTTTAGAACTATCTAAATTAATAACTCCACATTCTTTTTTAAACGGACATTTAGGAAGCTCATCTCTCATAAAGACTCCTCTAAAATAGGGAATACTATTTCCATACTTCAAAATGTCAAAGTTAGTTAAGGCTCGTTTGGGTAGCCGATATTTTTTTTTTTTTTATTCGATACAAAAATTCCAAGACCGTTTTTATGTGGTTTAAGGTGTAGTCCTTTCCCAATGCAGAGAGCTTCCATTTTTTCGTTGTGTCTCTTCGATTCGGACAACAGCTTTCTAGCCATTTTGAATTCATTAATGGTTTTGGCAATACCAGCTGCACCGCCCGCTAATGCTCCCACCGCTGATAATCCAGCAAAAATAGGAATCAAAGGTAATACACCACCAGTTTTTGGTATAGGAATAACTCGAGGAAGTTTAATGGATAAATCATTAGCTAATTCTCTGGCTGCGGCCATAGCAAATTCTATTGCAACTTTTTTGCATTTTGGTTTTAATTTTTTCATGTGTCTTTTCGTTTTAGTAATAACATTTTTAAATTTATTTTTTAATCCTTTTCCAGGTGTAACTTTTTGAGAGCACTTTTTGCTACTTTTTTTAAGGCCAGAACCACTTTTAATTTTTGTAGACATTGTCTTGCTGACTAAGCGTGCTGCGAGTTTTTCACCTACACTCGCATCCGAGGCGGCAGTTCGCTCTTTTGCCAATTTTAACAAAATGAAATCAGCTTTGTGACGATCCTTTAAGTTTGATGATTTGTGATAGGCAATGTCGTGTTCTTTGCAATATTCGTCTAATTTATTAATACCTTTATCTCCGTGTGTAAGCCTTTTAATTAATTTCGTACCGGGGCCACAATAATTGTATCCTGGTAAGTGTAATTCAAACGGTAAATTGTTTATAAGCCAATTGAGAAGACTACTCTCTCCAATACACATCATAAGACTAATGAATCTGGATTGAACACTTTAATAAATACTTATTCGATTCATTAATGTATTTGTTGTTAAATTACTAAAGTAAATTTTATTTATAATAATACATTCGATTGATCAATCCAGCTGTTTTCAGCAGATGACAAACCTAGCCATTTTATTAAAACCCTGTTTCCTTTTCTTCTAAGAACTTTCTCAACTAGATAAACATTGGGATGTTTTGTCTTTTGCAGCTCTTGTAAGTAAAATGCCCCTAAAATAGGCTGACCTCTGATTGTATCTTCAACTAAGTAGGTGATAGGAGTTGTATTTTGTATTTTTCGAATTTTAAATATTTCCGTCGACCAGTTGGGGGTATATCCTTTTTCAAATGTTCCTTTGTACTTACTGATCCGGACATAATCACCAACTTTATACTTGCTTCTTATTCTTTCTTTTTTTGCCAGCCTTAAATATCTTTCCAATATACGTTTTTTATTAATGTTATCTACATTAGCAGGGATTTCCTGAATTGTCCGATGGTAAGTGTGATTATATTTATGAATAACATTATTAAGGGTATTGTCTATCCAATTATAGTTGCCTTTTAAACTAAATTCTTTATACAGTTTAGATTTCAATGTTCTGATAAATCGTTCAACTATTGAAGCCTTTTTTGTTGAGAAGGTTGAATAGTGGTTGATATGATTAGATTTCATAAGCTTTTGAAATTTATTATTATAAAATTCTGTACCATTATCCGTTTGGAGATTTTTCGAAACTCGCCCTGTAGCCAGCAACATTTTGAAAGATTTGCATACATCATCTTTGGTTTTACTTTTCAGAGGGAAGGCCCAAGCATATTTCGAAAATGTATCAATAACGGTAAGAATAAATCTATAATTTTTATTTTCTTTTGAAATTGATTGCATATCCATTAAGTCTGCTTGCCACAGGTCATCTACATCTTTCATAATAACATGTCTTCGTGGAAAGTTCACCCTCGCATTTTTATGTATTTCGTTTACTACGTCAGCTTTGCTCATTTTTAGAATTTAGTACATTTGTCTTGAATCCATCTATAATACTGAATGAAAAACATATTACTAACACTATTTATTCTTTAATTATGTCAGCTTCTTTTAATTCTTCAATTATCGATAAAATTTCATTATCATGGTTTGTATTGCCAGCATCTCTTGAAGCAACTAATAGTTTTAATCTCTCAACCAATTCGTTAGGATCATCCCAATATACCAAGTCAGTGTTTTTTTTTGTATTTTTTTAGCATGGGCAAGTTTCCTCCAAGTTTAGTGTGAACAAGTTTATTATCGTTTGACGATTCGACAAAGAGTGGTTTGATTATTTCACGATATTTTATTCCTTTATCGCCTCGTATTTGTCCATTAGGATTAAAATCTCTCTTATGAGCATTTGTAAAATGCAGCATATCCTTATAGACAAGTTTATCTTTGCTCGAAATTAATTTTAAATCAGGTTTTCTTCGAAGTAAAAGTTCCTTCAGGCCAGGGGTTAAATTATAGGTTTTGTCACCGATTTTAATTAAAATGTCACTATCGTCATTTAAACTATCAATTTTAGAAAATGATACTGCTGAATTACCCATCAATAAAGTTTTGTTTACACTTCTTATTCCAAACGGTATATTTACACCATCATAAATATCATGGATATCGCGGCCCTCTAATGAAATTTCTAAATCGTCTGGTAATTCCATTTTATTAGACTTTTTAGGGGATTGGCTAGAATTTAGTTTTGGATCGTAGCAATCCTCAAAACTTGTAAATGAGCTAGTATTGATATCATCCAATTCTTTGCCTTCAGAATTAGTGAGTGTTGTATTTTCTAAATGTTTTATTTTTTCCATATATTTATTCGAATCAACTAGAGTTTTAAGCGGCTCTGTGACAGGTTTTAGCATTTTATCGAGTGACAAGTTCATTGAGTTTTCCTGGTTCTTCATTTGTTTTATTTTATTCTTTATAGAGTTTACAGACTTAATTAATTCAATTTTAATATTTTTCTCCATGTTGTAACAACTGTGTTTAGCTGAAGAACAACTAATACTAATTTTTCTTTTTGGGTGTTATTTACTTATATTTATATACAGTCAGTCAAATTTAAAAAAAATATCGAAATTCTGTCTGTACCTTCCATTATTTAATGGTGATTCTTTGTTAATAAGAAGAAATTGATATGGATTACTCCAAACAGTTTTACAAATGTCTTTGAACTGATTCCATGGTAAATCGGAGTTGACATGTTCTCCATAGATGTGCTTTAAGTTTACATCATCTTGTTTAAATATTATAAGAAAATTGGTGTTATCCCGTAACAACTGTTTCGGTATTTTTGAGTAGGTTTGCGATAAATAAAAACAATAAATTTGTTTATGTCTACCCATAGAAAAATAATTACGAATATTTATTTGTTTTTCACAGGCAACATCATCAAATATAAATATAGAATTTGGTAAAGCTTCACCGGGAGATATGACTTCTTTATTGTCATTGAACTCCTTGAAGTTAATCTGAGGCACTCTTCTTAATACTTCACTTAAGAAACGATATTTTGGTTGGAAAGTAGTTTTGGAGTAAAGATAAAGATTTTGAAATTTAAGACCATTTTCATGCAACAACAAACTAATCATAGCGTTTGTTTTGCCACAGTTCGAGGGTCCACATATTATGCAGCGAATCGTATTAGGCAATAGAGCACTATGCCTTATCTGGCGAGCAGAGTCATTGAAATTGATATTATTCACGTTCAGGGATAGGGGTTGTTTGATCAACTTCATCTTGCCTAATATTTATTATCATTACTTACTAACCTTTATATATGAATATGTGAGTACAGTATTTAAACAACAGGTTTGGACTTGTATCGTTATCAAACTGATGTTCTCGTCTTACCGGTGTATTTATGACTAATAACTGAAAGGAGAATATTCAAGGCATGTGGAAGTAATTAAACATTACACTTCATTGCAGTAGCTGACTTGAAGTAGGACAATAGGCTGTTGTTCGCGATTTAAATATTGTTTTTAATCTAAAGGTAAGTGTTTGAATGATAACCAATCAAACAAAAAATTATAAATAAAATATTTGTTTAAAGTTTATTTATAGACAGTATTTTTTTTTTCAGAATAATGTCTCAAGCAACTCCACCGCCGTCATCCTACAGCCCTAGCATATTGGACAATGAAAATGTTATTTCTGCAGAACAGGAACAACCCAGTTTTCATGAGGTAGTCTTTGTTTTAATATTTCATAGGAGTTGCTTTTCTTTTTTCTTACGTTACTGTTATTTTGTTCACATGCTAATTTCATTTCTTTATTTTTTTTTCAGTGGAACTCTGAGGTCCTCAATGGAAATCCTATTATGAGCTCATTTTTTTACTCTCAGGGCAACTATGAGCCATATTTTGAAGGTTTAAATCAGAGCGCTAAAGTTGAAAAGCTGCTCACGGGAGATGAACAAGCACAAACCACTAAAAAGTCTTCAAAAAAGAGAAAATGTCCATTAGGATCATCCTCATCATATATTGTTCGCCGAGGAGAAAGCGATAATCGAGGGCATTTAATTAAATTAGAAGTGCATAAACTTAAAGACTCTAAGAATGAAAATGATTATAGTGATAGTGACAATGCGTGTGTAACTGTGCAATATGTGGCGCGTGAAACTTATGACGACGTGATGGAAGCAGCAGAGACCCTTATTAAAAAAATTGGGAAAAAATTAAGTGACCCGGAACAGTTTTAGACTATTTTTATATACCTTGTTAATAATAAATAGTTTGTGCTATCAAAATATGTTTACTTTAGTTAATAAGATAATAATTATTGTATTTTGTTACTTATTGTTTTATTACTGTTTTAAGATTATTATTATTTTATGTATAGTCGACTGTGAATTATCTATACAATAATGATGATTAAAAAAAATACATTTCTGTGTAAATTAAATAAATGTTATGACTATCAACAATTCTGGGTTTCATTTTTCTTTGTTTACTTAGTTTAAATAGGAAGTGGGTATATCACATTTAAACACACTTATTTGATTACAAATGATTTATTTCATATAATATTTCAATCAATACATTTAACTTTATTAATTTTTGATAGATATCTTAAATTTTTGCATTGTAATCTCATCCAGCACTTAATTAAAATACAGTTTTATGATGCCCCCAAGGCAAAGTATTACAACCATCTTCCATTATTTGTCTTTTATCATCATCCCTACTAAGAACCAGCTTATTAATCTTCTGACTAAAAATCTTATGATTTTTTGACTTTATAATACACATGTCATCTCTTATGCATTCATTGTACCGTAAAGCTCGTTTATATTTTTTAATATTGAGTTTTTTCACAGCTGATTTTTTTACACCTTTTGCTCTGACGATTGAAGAAGCCAGCGAGTCTATACAATACAATTTAGCTCTTAAACCTACAAATTCAGATATAATATCACCACCCATTTCATCTTTAAAAAAACCTGGTATTTTACAATTTGCTTTATGTATATTAAATTGATTTCCAGTTTGAAAGTTGCTCGTATCAAAGTATTTTATATTCTGTTTCATATCCTCATAGAAATCTTCTGTATTTATTAAATACAAAAGGCTGTCAGTGTCAGTATAACAAAGTTGAATATCATTTTCGTATAGACGTTTCATCACAGAGTAATGAAAACGATACAAATGACTCTTAGCCAATTCCAATATTGTGAAGCCAATATAAATTGGTCTATCAAGAACAATTTTCGTTTGTTTTAACTGGATTGCTACTAAAGTATCAGAAAATATAGAGAAATCTTTGAAGATTGGAGCACTTACATATTTTTCAGCTCCACAAAGTTTGTTAGTTTTATTATGAATATCTTTCCATACATTAACCAGTTTGACATCAACTTGTTTTCTTTTGTTTTCGATAGTTTTGCCAAATATAGAATTGTTTTGTTTTTTAAAAAAGTCTCGTTCAAAATCGGAAGAAGCTCTTTGTCTGAGAGTAGTATTCAACAAGATATACGGAGCCAAAAATGAACTTTGTTCAAACGCTAGTATTCTATATATCTTAAGTAAAAGAAGTCCGTTTTTTACACATTCTTTAAGATGAATATAGTGTATGATATATTTATGTTTATCATACAGGTTAGCAATTAATTTAACATTTTTACTACATGGTGGAGCAAACCTTTCAGCGGCAAATGGTAAATCTGAATGAGCTTCGTGAATTTTATGAGGATAACATAAGTCAACTTCTAAAATAAATCCTGTGTCACTATCATTTAAAATACACATTACATTAAAATTATTTATCTCATCTTCGTTTAAAAACCTAAAGTTTCGAGTAGGAAGCGGTTGCATCATGGCATGGCCATATAAATTTACACAATCAAGATAAATTAAATAGCTGTCAGGTTCCTTATTGTTATAATTTGGCAGATATTTATTATTTGCCTTCGCATATCTTAAAGAACATTGAGCAAGTCCTCCCCTAATGCCTTGTTCTAACATTTGATACATATCAATATCTGAAATTAAGTCTAAATTAATTTGAGTATATAATAACATTGCATCCCAACTCAGCGAAGGAGATGATACATAATAGCAGGGATCAAGGTTATAATACTTTAAACTCATTGTTCTAAACTTTTCAAAAACATCACATAAAAGCAGGACATCACATTTCAAATATAAGTCTGTGTACTCCCCTAAATTAGAAATATCAAATGCATTCCAGACATTTAAAGCATGATTATAATCTTCATCCGAAATAGATTGGGACGTGAGTTTATTGTAAAATTGTGTTGAATCTGGCAATTTAGTATCTTTATAACGATCCCATGAATCAATGTAATCATAGCAGTATACACCCTTCTTGCATGCTAAATTAAATAAATAATCATCATTATAAAACTTTCGTAAATTTTTAAAATCTTCAGTTTTCATCGTTTTTATTAAATTATCTAGGCTTGAACTTAAAAAATTAAAAGAATCGATAAACTTTAACTGAGCTACATTTTTTTTGTCAATCGGGACGAATTTTGTGAAAGATATATATTTTTCTTTGTTTTTAGGAATAAGATTTATACGACCGCAAAGAGTTGAAAGTTCCTTTATAAACAAATGACAATCATAACGAGAAAGATTATGAAATATGACAGGTATAAATGGGCAAGAATTTGCATTTAAATAACATGTGGGCTGGTCCTCTATACATTCCTGTGAAATGATCATGATCAGCAACAACGAGGTCAGTATCAGAAAATGTTTTCCTACATAAATGACATTGTTTAGCGTTGTTTAAAGTCATTTGCTGATCTTTACTAATAATTATGGGTTTTATCTCTGACATAAGTCTATGAAGTCTTATTACATCTTGACTAATAGATTCAACGAACTTTTTTGAGCAGTCTGGTCCCCTATACGATCTAAACTCATTTAATTCAGGTTTAGACTGGCAAAAAATGTAATAACCATAACAACTTGCCACATGGATTTGTATATTTTCGACACATGTGGATTTATTTTTGTCTGAATATTCGTGTAATAGACTTTCAAAATCGCCAAAAATAACAATTGGAACTCTTTGAGTCCTATTAAAATTTGAAAAACAAAGTTTTGAGTTTTCTTCGGGGAGTATAGTCTGCACTCTTGCACAGCTATGATTTAATTGTTTTTCTGGTGAGTCAAAATACACAAAACATTCGTCACATAAATATATCTTTGACTTATGTTTTGTAAGTTGTCTTTGTATAAGCTTACTGAAATTTTTAATATAGCAAAAATGACTTTTACCATTATTATTGAAATAAAGTAAATTTACATGATAAAGTTTTCTTTTTAACGTTTTATACAACGGTCCTGTTACATCATAATTCTGCTCCAAACCATAGACGTTAATGCTTATGTTTGGATTTAAATCTTCAAATAATTTTATATCGTCTAAACTGGGGGGAAATGTCATGTTAGAAATGTTTAACACTTTAGAATAGTGCGGATATGATGTAACTCTATTGAGGTTATTCTTTGCTGGATACAAATATGCTACAATGCTCCAAAGAAAACAGTGATTATCTTTATTTACTATGTTTAGACATGATTTCGTATTTTGAATTCGTTTAGGTAATTCTAAATAAGAACCAGCTCTCAAAGGATTGTATTTAACGAAATTAATTTCTAAATGACTTATCGATTCGATTGCCCACCCTGACTCACTTAGTTCGAACTCGGAACATTTATTTAAGATTTTTTCTGCAAATGCATGATATATGGATAATATATCTGTACTTTGAAGTATAATTACATATCTTGTGTTAAAAGATTTAAGACTAATTTCGTTATTTTTAGGCAAAATGTAGGAAACAAAAAGTTCGAAATTGACTTTCAAAGAAACGTGTTGTTTTAATAATTCTCTAATTAGATAGCAACATGTGTCTGAAGCTTCAGTTAAAAACTTTTCAGGTGTAATAGTAAAACTTTGAGGATTTATTTTGTAACTGACTATTTTGTTTTTAAAAGCACAAGCTATTATACGAACATTATCAAATTGAGTTTTTATGAGGTTATTAGATTTATGGATGTTAGTTTTTTTGTGAGAAGGAAAATTGTGAACGTTAATATTACAAGCTTGACAGAAAACCATTTTGAATAATTTTAGTTAAATTTGATTTATGAATATTGTATTATTTAAATTTTAGGTCTTTATTTTGTTAATATTTTTATAACATAGGTACTCATATCAATTATAATTATGTATATTAGATACTAGTAATGATTATATTATGAATATTGTATTATTTTCAATTTAGATTTTTATTTAGACTTTAATTTAGATTTCCATTTAGATTTTTATTTATACTTTTATTTAGATTTTTATTTAGATTTTTGTTTTATCTACTAAGTAGATTCTGCAAGAGAACAATTCAAAAATATAAGTTACATGGTTGGTAGATATTTAATCAAATTATAAAATATTTTTATAACATAGGTACTCATATTGATTATAATTATGTATATGAGATAATGTTCATATTATGAATATTGTATCATTTTCAATTTAGATTTTTATTTAGACTTTTATTTAGATTTTCATTCAGATTTTTATTTAGATTTTTATTTAGATTTTCATTTAGATATTTATTCAGATTTTTGTTTTATCTACTAAGTAGATTCTGTAAGAGAACAATTCAAAAATATAAGTTACATGGTTGGTAGATATTTAATCAAATTATAAAATATTTTTATAACATAGGTACTCATATTGATTATAATTATGTATATGAGATAATGTTCATATTATGAATATTGTATCATTTTCAATTTAGATTTTTATTTAGACTTTTATTTAGATTTTCATTCAGATTTTTATTTAGATTTTTATTTAGATTTTCATTTAGATATTTATTCAGATTTTTGTTTTATCTACTAAGTAGATTCTGTAAGAGAACAATTCAAAAATATAAGTTACATGGTTTGTAGATATTTAAGCAAATTATAAAATATTTTTATAACATAGGTACTCATATCGATTATAATTATGTATATGAGATAATGTTTATATTATGAATATTGTATCATTTTCAATTTAGATTTTTATTTAGACTTTTATTTAGATTTTCATTCAGATTTTTATTTAGATTTTTATTTAGATTTTTATTTAGATTTTTATTTAGATTTTCATTTAGATTTTTATTTAGATTTTTGTTAGATTTTCATTTAGATTTTTATTTTATCTTCTAAGTAGATTCTGTAAGAGAAATTTCAAAAATATAAGTTACATGGTTGATAGATATTTAATCAAATTAAAAACATTTTTATAACCTATGTACTCATGTCAATTATAATTATGTATATTAGATAATGATTATAATTGTTATGATTATTGTAATATTTTCAATTTTAGATTTTTATTTAGATTTTTATTTAGACTTTTATTTAGATTTTTATTTAGATTTTATTTAGATTTTTATGTAGACTTTTATTTAGATTTTTATTTAGATTTTTATTTAAATTTTTATTTAGATTTTTGTCTTATCTACTAAGTAGATTCTGTAAGAGAACAATGCAAAAATATAAGTTAGTTAAAAATATTAACCTAGCCAAATTAAAAATATTTTTAAAACATGGGTGCTAATATCGATTATGCCCAATATTATAAAGGATTAAACCAAGTTTAATATTTAAAATTAAGTAAAGTTATGCAATTGAATAAAGTTAAGTAATGTGTTAAACTTAACTAAAATCTTACTTTAAATAGAATTTTAAAAAAAAACATATTTACTAATAATTTTGGGGGTACAAAATTGGTTGGATAGAGGAGTAATCCTCTTTAACTGCTGCAACCAATTGTGTAACCGCCTTCCAAGCTGGGCTATCGTCATTCACTGCTGTTTTTAAACACACCAGTGAATGTTTCCAGCGATCGGTTGTTATGGCCTCCAACTCCTGACTGTTCGATATTCGAAGCTCAATATAAAATTTGCCGCGCCTTGTGGGGTTGCTTTGCATAGTATATCCAGAACCAACACGACGCGTTAGGTAACTCTTCAGTTTTGACGCCCGAATTGATTCACGTTGCTCTTCATCCTGGAAAAAAACAAAAAATAAATTAGGTTTAATCGTTATTATATCATCATTATATTCTGATGATTCACAATGATCATCAGCCCCTTGCTATTATTAAAGGTACCATCACAATAATATCTTTTGCCATATGTATTCTTCATGTATTTATTTAATTCAGTCCCTTCACACAATCACGTTAACGTTTGCTAAGTAAACGTTAACTTTTATTTATAACATACATAACATCATACCTGTATTTTTCGAGCAGTTACACTTCCCGATACTACCTACTACAAAATTATTCAAAATTGACACAATTATTTACACTTGGTCAGACCTGAGAATTGAATATAGGACTTTATAATAATCAGTATGTAACACACCATCAATAAACCCGAGTCTATAGGCCATTAAATATTTATTCCGTGCGGGCATCGAACCCACGACACCCCGCGCAGCTGACAATCGCTCAGCCCCTGCACCAATCGAGCAGTTAAAATATAATGAATAATTGACAATTTTATCTCAACTTACCTCGGAATCAGGGTAGATGCAAAGTTTTCGTTTCTTTTTAGCCGATGTAGACGCAAATGCAGATGCGGTTGAAGGGTCGGCCTCTGACTCAGACCCGCTACCGATTGGTTGTTCTTGGAGTAGTTTTTTATTTTTTCCTTTTGGCTTCGAAGGTTTAGGTGTTAAAGGCTTACTTGGCTTCTTCTTTTGTGATAATGGAATCACATCAGTATCAGAGTCAAACGGATTGGAAAACCTGAAAACAAAAAAAGATTATAACATTTTATAAAGCAGGTCTACTTATTAACATTCATACGTTTAGTTACAACTTTTATCACATACATTCATGATACTATACATTAGGTTCCTGTCACACCTAGCTATTTGCCTATAAGGAAATCTAACTTATAAACTCGCTCTTAACAGTGATCTCTGAACCTACATTACCTTCGATCAAATTGATCATAGTATAAGACCTAAAACAAAACAAAAAAAAAAACAAAAAAAAAAAAAAACGCACAGTCACACATCTACCCACCCATACATAACCGCACACCCGCCCTTACACTGTTAACAAAATTAATAGAATTAAAATGATACGTACATACTTGCTGTTTTATTTGTTAAACGCACTAATTAAACGATGTTAAGTTATACGAAGATCACAGCACAATGCACTGATTGACTGAACAATATTCTGTGAGATAATTGCCAGATGATGCTGCTTTTATATTCATAAATTGTAAAACGGTATACACACTTAAATAATCTTTGTTAGATATGGCATATTTTAAATTAGGAGTCAATATTGCCATTTAATTACAATCCCTATGCGCATTGTACATAAGATTTATAATTATTTATTTCTTACTCATCATTCATACTAAATTGTAAAGTTGCCCTAACTTACCATTTTAGGAGGATATATTAAACGGCGCCGCGCTGTCGCTGAAAACTGAGACGAAATTTTTATAAGGTAATCGCATGTACTTGTATACAAATGGGTTTAACCATCATGAAATTATAAAACTATTCTACTATTGACGAAACAGTGTTAATGATAAAGCAGCATGTTTTTCATGTGGAGGTGTTTTAGAAGATTGAGAGATTTACTTTGATCCTTGGATCATGATAAACGCGGTGAAGGGAATAAAGATAAATTACAAAAAAAAAAATACTTACCCTACTAGAATGTATACGTATGCGATGTCATATTGCACTAAAGAAATAACCAAATTATGTGTATATATTATAGAGGAACCATATATCCCCGCAATTTTACTCTGAACATTACAGTGCAGCGGTTCAATTTTAAATTTATTTCTTAAATAAGTAATTAATATTATTTTTATTATCTATAATGTTTCACTCAGCGAAATCTGATTTAAATGGCATTCGTAAAATGATTTTCAAGAATGCTAGGGGTGAAATAATATATATTCAAAATATGCACCCTAGGAAAAAGATATCGAACCCAGGTGAAATAAAACACCAGGTTAGTGATATAATCCAAACGGAAGATTTATTTTACCAGAAGTTGGAAGATTCTGTGAAATCTAACTTGAAAAATATTCACTATCTAAAACTCAAAAGCGAACCTGGTGAGGATCTTCGCACATTCGTTAGAGTTAGCAACAATCAGGCTGATCATGAAAAATCGATTGTAAGTTAGTCAAATACTAGTGGGAGTAGTAAATCGACAGAAACAGATGATTTATTTCATCAGGAGAGTGATACAGCCTGTAGGTTATCGAAATAGAATTACGGCTCTGAATCACGTCTATAGAATTGGGGATTCTGAATCACGTCTATAGAATTGGGGGTTCTGGATCATGTTTCGAGCGCAGCGAGAACAGGTGATCCAGAAACCCCAATTCTATAGACGTGATTCAGAATCCCCAATTCTATAGACGTGATCCAGAACCCCCAATTCTAACCTACTTGCAGCTCTCTTTTGAGTTTTTTGGCGTGGCCCACTGCTGCGGTTCTTGCTGGCACGAGGCTCCGTGGACAGCTGCTTCTATATTGGTTGCCGAGGTGGGCCCCTCCAGTTTAAAGTTTTTTTACCTATGAATGTCTTAAGAACACATTCAAACACATTCAAAAATACATAAACTTTAAAGTGGAGGTGGTTTGGATTGTAGCCGTATCTCCGGACCTGTTCTCCCGACAGATTTTGCAGTTTTGATCGTTTCAAATAGGTTATCTCCAAACAGATACTTGTGTGGTTTGATTTGTAAGAGAGTGTCTCTTACATCTTTTTCCAGACCTGATATATCTTTATTATTGCACATACAAGCCCAGCAGTAACATGGCTTAGCATTTTTTGTCTTGCTTCAATAGGGACGGATCTGCCAAATATCAACTTGATGCACTTGAGTCGATTGACAAACGGGCCAAGAGGCTTACCGGCGACGATGCACTGGTCGCCTCAAAGCTTCAGAACCTTGAACATCGACGCCGAATGGCCAGTCTGTCGGTTTTTTATCGGTTACATTTCGGGGAGTGTGCGATGGAACTGCACAATTTGATTCCGCCTAGATTAGCCTAGATTCCCGAACAAGAAGGCGTATGGCAATGCGCCACCGGTACATGGTGGACATCCCACCCATACGTACAAAGTGTTTTGCGAATACTTTCATTGTGCGCACAGCTAAGGAGTGGAATTGTCTGCCAACCTTGGGGTCTTTAAGTCAAGAGTGAATAGGTTACTTCTAGACAAGCGTGCTTCACCGTCGACCTTATCATCGCTTACCATCAGGCGAGATAGTGGTCAAACGCGAGCCTATCGATAAATAAAAAAAAGAGTTAATGTAGTCGCGGATAGGCTCAGCGCTTAGTAGTTCCTGATTCTGAAGAATCCAACCTAAGCCCTTGTAGCATCTGTCCAGTTGTCGTTGATCTACCCCAACGAAAACCAGAAGATATTCGCAAAGCACAAATTAACAATCTTTGAATAATATTTGCACGCCATAGCATGTGGCAAACATGTCGGAATCTTTTGTTATTTTTCATTCATAGTGTATGTGTTACCCATGTTTTGAGCAAATAAATATATCTATAGATTTTGAAGATTCTAATAAACTAGAAGCAGCAGTACGCTGGACTGATAGAGGATATTATCTTTCGCAAGGTGTGTTGTATCGCTGTGATCTGGATGGAGTTTCCGAAGAACCTCGGTTAGTTGAACCAGTCTCTACAGGCAGAGCTCATGAAAGCGCTTCCCGATACGCCTTCTGCTGGACACTTAGGTTTGGAGCGGACCTTGAGGAAGATCATGGAAAGATTCTATTTTAAGAACCTGAAAACCCCAGGCCCAATACCTCAAGTCATGCGATCTTTGCTAGAAGTATAAAGCTACCAATATGAAGCCTGCAGGTCTGCTACAGACCCCATTTCCTCAGCAAAGTGCTTGCAATGGACTTATTTCGACTACTACCCGAAGGAGACAACGGAGAGAAGTGGATTCTTCTAGTAGAAGACACCGCCAGTCGATAGGTCGAGCTGTTTGCACTCCATGATGCGACTGCTGAGTCGTGTGCAAAAGTTCTCATTGAAGAAGTTTTCTTGCGATACGGGTTACCACGTCGCGTTATCTCTGACAATGGAAATCAGTTCGTTTCGGCCGTAATGCAGAAAATCATGTGGGTACTTGGGGTACATCAAAGCTTAATCCCGGTATATCATCCGGAGGCAAATCCAGCGGAACGCAAAAACCGCGAATTAAAGAAGCATCTGGCCATTTTAGTGGGACCAGAGCATCGCTGATGGCTGTTCGCTCTACCGATGGTGCGGTTCGCTCTCAATAGCGCGTACAATCAAGGTACGGAACAATCAGCAGCATATCTCACTTTCGCACGAGAGATGCGTTCGCCGCTGGCCGTGCATACCGACCTCCGTATTGTCTCACAGTAGAATTTCGTGCCCCAAATCACACCGTGTTTAGAGGGATTTGCACGCGTCCTTCATGACGTGAAACAGCGAGTGGAGGATCAACAAGGTCCTCGTCTAACGAGGACCAGCACAGACGTGACGTTCTTCCTTAGGTGGGAGATCTGGTCCTTGTAGAAACCCGTAATTAAATGTTTTAAACATTAACCAGTGAGTTTTTCTACACATACACCCCCCTATAGTCATAACATTTATCATCATATTATGAATCAATATTATGAATCACCTTATCTAAATAAAATATTAACATCAGTAATCCATCATAATATAATGATGGGTTTATTATACTACAAAAAAAGTAAAGAAATACATAATTATGAATCACCTTATCGGCTCTTGATAAAATAGGGTTTTTGGGTGGTATATACGTTTCCGATGATAATGAATATGTGGTTACTCTATGAACTACGTTCATAATTTCTATTTTGGCGTAATGCTTCTGGAGTGTTGAAAGATTCGTCAACATAGGGATAAGCAGCTCGCAAAAGGATATGTCCTCATTATATTTTTGCTCTTATCATTTCATCATCGGTGTTTTTCGGCATGACTAGCTTTTTTCTTACACATACATATGCAGGTTAACTTTTCCGTCTATATTTTGGTACTCTACTCTAACTCAGCATCTTCATCAGTAAGGTCTTCGGTGCTTCCTGCTGTTTAATTAAGTTGTATATTATTTGTATTTGTTGTCTCCCGTAATGACTTTTGACTGGATAAAAATGAAAGCGCTCTCATATGTATGTATGGTCTCTTTATTTTCTTATTAGCTTGACCCGAAACTACTTTTTTATTAACCGCTGTTTTAAATATAAATTTTTCCAATTCTTCTGTACTGCATCTCATGTGGAAGACAACAATATTATCATTGAGTTTTTATAATTGAGAATATATTTAAACCCATACATAAACGCATGCCTTTTTTCCCGTGGGTATAAGCAGACAGTACAGAACGTCATCGACGTCATCCTATCTACGACCCTTACATACTCTTTTTGCTTCATTTACGTTCATACATCATATTTTATAGTCATACACGCAATTTTAGTAACCGACTTACTTATTACGATATCCACATAGTGTAACAACCGTAACTTTGGACCTAGGTCTCACAGAGGCGTACATTTAATGCTGTTTTTGCGGCCATAGCATAGAAAATAAAAAATATTATCAAATAACACCCAAAAGATAATATATTTTTGTATTGAGCCATAATAGTCTTTTTTAAACATAATTTCACAAGCTTTTATTGCTTTTCCTAAAATTCTGCATAGTTTAGTTTTTTATTTGTTGTCTTTGATTTTACAGAGCAATACAAAAATCACAGCGGTACTTACAATAATTTTGAAGTTATTGTTGTCTAAACTAACATGTTGAATAAATGTACGTCTCTGTTCGATCCAAAGTTATGGTTGTTGGACTATGTGGATATCGTAATAAGTAAGTCAGATACTAAAATGGCTCACGTGACGGTGTGGTGATTGCATCACCACACCGTCAAAATATTAGGTCTATTTAACGGCCTTAAAGTTGAATTACTACAAACCCGGATTTTATTATTATTATTTAAAGTAAATCTATTTTAAATTATTGATTGTATTTTAATTTATTTTTATGATTGTTGCAGATACTTGTCTTCAGAAAATAGTTACAAATATTTGTATTACGAATATCTAATCGGTGCTACTACAATAAGTGAAATTGTAGAAGAAACGTGTGATAAACTATGGGCATGTTTACAACCTTTAAACATGCCAGAACCCGATGAACGCACGTGGTACCAGACTGCCGAAACTTGGGCAGAAACTTGAAGGTAAATTAAGTCTTCCGCCACCAAATTGCCTGCCTAACGATGAAAATGGAAGAGAGATGCATAAGACATCTTTGTTGGTGATGAAGCGTTTGCTCTCTTGGATCACATAATGCAACCGTACCCCCGAAAAAATCTATATGTAGGAGGAAGGTATATTACTAATAACAATCTAGAACAAAGAAGTATGACACATTTAAACTTATTAATTCAGTTTTGTTTAATTGGCAACATTTAGCCTACGATTCAATCTCAGTTCGATTTTATTCGATTGACAACACTTTATTTGGCTTATGTCAAAATACTCGATTTTGATTGGATGTTAAAAGCTGTGAACTTTGCCCGAGGTGTTCTTAAACCAATGAAAGCAGGGTAGCCAAGGATAATGGCGACCTGAGCAAAGTCGCCCGCCATATTTGGTCGGAAAAGAGTTAGAAAAAGGAACGCGCAGGAGCGCGTTTGCAAAAAGTTGAAAAACAGAGTTGTGAGGGAAATAATTGAGAAGTAGCCTAAAGTGTGGCGTTATAAACTTGAAAGTGTGTTTTGTTGAGAGAAAGCGAAACGAATAGGTGGCCGAATTCGCTGCTTTGATAAGATTGGAACAAGGACTATCTCCAAATCGGCATAAGTTACCTGCTTTGTAGCATGCATATACCCACGAAAGCCCACAAGATCGAGTGTTTATCCAAGATAGCCCTCCTATTTGCGACATCAGAAGTCCGGGATCAGTGCAAATACAAAGCGATAATGGAGAATGGACCAAATGAGACGAGTAATGGCTGGCGCGCTCTCTTTGGTGCGCAAGAAAATGGGGTCTCCCTTGTTTTACCGAAAAGAAATTGCCAAATTATCACTTCCCAAACAAATTTTCGCATAACTTCATTTGCCAAATTATTACTTACCAAACAATCTCTTTACAAATAATTGTTACGAAAACCTATGTTTGGCAAGTGAACGTTTGAACAATAACTTGTTACTGGTGCAACTAGTACTTTTACCATTTTTTATCTAGTCAAATATTTCAGTTGGTATAGGGGAGATGTAGGCAATCGGGATCAGTTGGCAATCGTGATCACGTAATAAAATAAAAACCAAACGCGAGTGAGCGATTGTAACATACCTACATGCCAGTCGAGGACCAATAGCGTGCGTCGGCGACGGCGGCGGCCAGTTCCCGCCACGCGCTTGTCAGTGATACACGTGAACACGTTTCGACCAGTTTTGATGTAATTTTTCGTCTCCATTGTTTTGAAGGTAAGTTACGAAATATTTGAGTTTTTACTGTGACCATGGTATTTTATTTTAGCCGTAGTATTAAACTTCCTAATTTATCAATATAAATTTCTATTAACAAGTGTTGTGTTTGTGCTTAGGTATTTTTTCTCGATGTTCTCAATGTAGGCACTTGCAATGAACATTCCATTTTCAAGTTTACACAAGAGATACAAAAAAACAAATAAGAAACCTCGCCTCGGACGAACTAATGTTTTCACGCCTGAGATTGAACAAGAATTTGCGTCCACTGTCAAAAATATGTCAAATCTTTTTTATGGATGCACCGCAACGCAAGTACGAAAAGCGGCATTCGATTATGCGGAATCCCTTAACTTGAAGCATAATTTTAATAAGCAATCCAAAATGGCTGGTCGTGTTTGGTTCGAAGGATTTACTAGCAGGAATAACATATCCATACGAAAGCCTGAGGCAACGAGCATTCACAGGATCACAGCTTTTAATAAAACGGAGGTTCACCGGTTCTATCAACTGCTGGAAGAAATTATGGCTAGATTTAAATTTCAACCTAAAAACATTTATAACTGTGATGAAACAGGAATTTCAACTGTCCAAGAGCCAGGCAAAGTGTTGGCCACCAAAGGGCAGAAGAGGGTGGGCTCAATCACAAGTTGGGAAAGGGGGAAAAATGTAACTCTTCTTTGTGCAATGAGCGCTGCTGGTGGATACGTTCCACCAATGCTTATTTTCCCACGGAAAAGAATGACACCAACTCTCGAAAAAGGTGGCCTAGCCGGAGCAATTTATAGATGTTCAGATAGTGGGTGGATTAATGAGGATCTTTTTCTGGGGTGGCTTGAGCACTTCAACAATCATGCAAAACCTTCTGAAAATGAGCCAGTTTTGTTGATTTTAGACAACCACGCAAGCCATATTTCACTAGCCATCCACGAATACTGCAAAACTAATCATATTCACATGCTTTCTTTGCCACCGCACACCTCTCATCGCATGCAACCACTGGGACTTTAATCAATTTACACCTGAACATACTACAGTGTCAACGTCTACACCTGAGCTGCCATTACCTATCACGACAAAAATACAAGATTTCATCCAGATGCCCAAAAAAACTCTTTTCCTTAAAACCAGACAAGGAAGAAAGAAACAACATGCAACCCTTCTCACTTCAACACCAATTAAAGATACTTTGATTGAAAAAGAAAACAAGAAGAAAGCTAAGAATGAAAAAGTGAAGGGAAAAGGTATAGGAAAGAAAAGCAAGCCTACGGCTGTCCTGAAGGCTACTGCTGCTGCTAAAGTAAAGAAAAGAATTCTACGGGAATCTAATGAGTCATCATCGTCGTCTGAAGTCAAAACAGATGATTTATGTCAAGATGATATAAACGACGATGTAGAAGACACTGGAAACCAGTGTCTCATATGTGGTGAATTCGGAAAAGATAAAGAAATGTGGTATCGTTGTACTTCTTGTGGGCTTTGGGCACATTCAGAGTGCACTGGGTGGGAATCTGCCCGTAATTATGTATGTGACAATTGTTGATCCCCATTGTAAACATACTGATCACCATTGCAAACCATGGTTGACAATGGTGATCAATACTGTTTTTTTTTTAAGTTACTAATGTTCCTAAAATAAGTATTATAATTATGTGATTTAAAGTGATCTCAATTAATAGTACCAAAGCCAAATTATGCAAATAGACAAAAATAATAAACGATTTAGTAATAAACATGGTTTCATTTGAATTATTGCTTAGGTGATCCCAATTATATACATCTCCCCTAACATATTTTACGCAAAATTAAATAAGCCAAATATTTGGTGTCGTCAGTTTTAAACTTACCATTTCTGTTTAGTCGATTGCGTAGCCAATGACAAAAATTTTGCATCTATATGTTAGTTGCACAGATTATACAAATTAAATTACAATGTGTAAATAAGTGGGTAGTAGGTAAATCATAAATGTCGCGCGATGTGGGTAAGTCATGCAAAACACTATCACTGTGTTTTGTAGCGGAAGTTTATTGAGATTGTTACGATATATTATTTTGTAGATAATTGTTGTTAAAAGTATAACGTAAATAAAGTTTACGATGAGTGAATGTAGTGATGAGTGTGAAATTTTTAAATCTACACGAGGTTGTGTAAAGTTGTTTCGAAACGGATTTACATATGAAAATAATAACAAAGTGAATGATACCTATTATTGGTACTGTGAGTACAGGAAAAATAAATTGTTTAAATGTACTGCATCCCAACAAACTACACTAAAAGATGGGATTCATAAGGTATTAAAGAGCAATGAAATTCACAATCATGAACCAAATCCTGGGAGAAAAATAACCAGTGACCTTATAGAAAAGATCAAAAGTGAGGTTTCATCTGGAACAAAAATATGCAAAATAATACAAAATAACAAAGCAAATGCTCCTTTGGACGTTGCAGATAACTTGCCTTCAACTTCGGCTCTAAAGCAGAGGATGTATCGACTACGAAAAAAACAAGAAGTAACAATAGAACCAACTGATGTACATTTCCAGCTAAATTTATCACAAACATCTATCAAGGGTGTAAATTTCATAATAAAAGATAAAACTTATGATGAAAATAGAAGAATATTGGTAATGTCAACACTAAGTTTAATGACCACTTTAAGTCACAGTTCATACTGGATTTTAGACGGAACCTTTAAAGTGGCACCAAATATCTTTAAACAATTATACACTATACATGGCAATGTATTATCTGATAACAATAAAACATTTCCACTTTGTTTTTGTATGTGTACCAACAAGGATAAACGTACGTATGACTTAATGTTCGAATTAATAATGCAATACGGAAATGAAAATAATATTGACATGAGCCAAAAGTCTGTATATTAGATTTCGAAAAGGCAGCCATTTCAAGCATAAGATCTAACTTTGAAGACGTTTTATTACAAGGGTGCTTTTTCCACTTGGGACAAATTCTAAACAGGTAATAATAATGTTATTATAATTATATTATTTCTCTCGATAGCCTCCTAAAAATAATCTCTTTTTTCCATATTTTTTTCTATATAATCTAGTCGTTTCTGGCACTCGCCGGCCGCTGCCGCGGCACCGCTCGCTACGCTCGCTCGGCTCGTGCGTAGGTGGTCACAGTTTTAACCTAACCTAACCTAACCATTTTTTTTAAATTAATAACCTACTGTAACTAGTTCCATAAATAACCTATTGTCCATAAATTTGACTTGTTTCAGACAAATTCAAGCACATAAGCTTACAAAGAAATACGCAAATGACATCAAATTTAACAAACAAGTAAAATGTTTACTGGCTTTAAGTTATTTGCCAGAAAATGAAATCATTCTATATTTTAACAAGCTAATAGAAGGTATAGAAGATTCTGATTGGAAGCAAATCGCGAATTGGTTTGACGAAAATTATGTTAGCGGATCATGGAACACGCAACCGAAGTATCCACCAAGCTTTTGGAGTTGCCATGTTGTAAACGAAAGACAAATACCTAGAACTTCAAACTCAGCTGAGGCGTGGCATCGTAGAATAAACATTCTCATTGATAAACACCACCCTGGAGTGTATCGCTTAATTAAAGAATTAATAAATGAAGTTTCTTCAAATTTAGCTGACATTGAGATTATACTATCAGGTGAACCGCCACAAAAAAAGAAAAAAAAAAATATGGATAAAGACGACAGAATTAATCGAGTTCTGCAACACAAGTCTGAATACTCCGAAATAAATCTGCTAATGTCCATTGCAAAAAATTTAAAATTGTAAGTTACAAATATTTTGTACTAGCTTTTGCTATTTTGTACTCGCGTTAATAAATGATTACCGCGTTAATATTAAAATAAAATTGCATTTTTATTTATTTATTTATTTATTATATGCTTTATTGTACACCTTAAAATACAATTATACAAAGAAACTTAAAATTAATACAAATACAATGGGCGGCCTTATCGCATTCCGCGATCTCTTCCAGGCAACCTGGTATGGACAGTAATTGTCTGGACTTGAAGTGGGGTTGTCATTGGTGTGACATTAACATTGATAACACACTATTCTATAATAAATACACAGATAAATACATATGCTATGTAATATATACATAAATATATACATACTAAATATAATGGCAATAAAAATTAATGATGAATTACTATATTGACAATCACAATGACAAATCAACACGCTAAGACGAAGACAGTGACAGGTAATGGTAACTATACAATTCCCAAAAAAATCTTATTTTTGCCTTTATATTTTTTGTCATAACAATTCATTTGACTAAACGTTTATTGTCTAAATATTGTTTGCTGTAATAAATCATTTGATTAAAGACCAAAAACCTTAATGACATTATCCTTGGTAACAATCTGCCAAGTAAACATTTGACCAAATGAAAATGTGCGTACTAAAATTATTCCAAATATTACATTGGTATAAAAAAAGGTTGCTAAAATTTGTTTGGGTAATGAAAATTTGGCAAAATCTTTTCGGCAAAACGGCAGGATCCCAAGAAAATGGCATGGAAGTAGCTCGAGCTACCTACTTATAGAGACGTTTCGCAACTCGTCGGCTACTGGCGACAGGAATTCATGTTGCCCGAATTCAACCGTATAGTGTGGCCTATACTAGACAATGTGCGAAGTCGGGCTGCAGATAATGTTGATGATGACATCGATGACCAATCCTGACTAGATACTGAGGAAACGCAACTGTGGTGGTGATGTTCAGGGAAGTATAAACTTAAGTATTCTGATAATAATAAGTACCTAGGTACCTAATGTCTTGTGAAGTTTAGCCGCAATATTGTTAGTTTTCTTGGTGTAAAGTGGCTAAAAATTAAAATAAAATTCTATTTTCGTTATGATGCTAAATGAAACTCAGTCAGTTTCATACCGTCAGCGGAGTTCGCAAGAGATTAAGACGACTTGTGCAAATACAATGCAAGATAGCAAACATCCTAAGCTACAGCTTGATTTAGCAAAACATCATTATGATTATGCTTGTGGAACACTTATTCATAGACATGAATTTTTCAGCCGTTCGCACAACATGCAACAGATAACAGGGACGTCTGAGCCCTTAAACATGGCTGTGGATACCACAAGACCTGTTGTGGCCAGCTGCGTGTGGTGAAACAAGTGCGGAGCTCGGGTTCCAATTCAAGAGGCAACACACAAACTGCAACCTACAGCGCTATGAATAAGGAAATTTTGCGGTGTTATACATGCCGCTGCGGTGATCAATCAATTTGATATTTTCTGAAAGCAGCTAGGAGTCTGGACAAGTGCATGGTCAGTGACAAAATTTTGCTTTTGTGCCTGGTGTACTAATCGCTGCTGCCTGACCTTCCCGTGAGTACAGGCTTAAAGGTATGTGACTTTGATCTGCATTCAACTATCTGTGCATCGGCATACATTTGTGGCAGCCGAAGTATGTATTGGGTTTGGAATTACCTATCTTATCTTATGGAGGGGCCGAGAAATAACTCGGGACACTTCGACCCATTGGGATCTATTGTGGTTTGGAAGTACCTTTTATAATTAATTGTTGTTTTCATTGCAATTTATAATTATTGCATTATTTTATTTCATGGAAATGTGTAAGGTAAGTTACATGAAAAGAGTAGAAAATTCAAACAGCGCCATCTATGTAATGGTATTGATACTGTGTTTCTTTCAATAATCATCGAAATTAGCTTCGGGACCCCATTTTGCCATAATATGCTGCTTGGAGGAACTTATTGAATAGGTACATGAATTTTTTTATGATCAATTTAAAAACGAACATATTATTTTTACATAAACAGAATGAGAAGTTGGTGCATGTCACGCCATCTATTTAAATCTATGTTGTGTTCGAGCTTTGAAATATTTTGCTACAAGTATTTTAATCGTTATGTTCACCAACAAAACAAACAACGAAACGATTTTCGCAATATTATCTTTATAATGTATCCGGAGCATTGAAACGTGAGTACAAAACGCAAAGAAAACAAATTTCATTATGTTATGTTGCATGATGTTAGAACAATATACGGTTTTGTGACCACTAGTGCTGTTACAATCGTACATACAGATTATTAAATAGGTTGTTAGTTTGCTGAAAATCGAGAAGTGAAGATATTAGCAACCCGTTTTTTTTATACATGTTTGAACACTAGCAATTTCAGCCATGCATTATTTTTTTATCAATAGGTGTCACTTCAGATTTCCCGTAAATACCACTGAGTTTGTTGTTGATTTGATCACCAAGGGAATTTGTGAATATGCTTTTCTTTGAAATTAACGTACTTTCTAACTATTCGCGTTGGTATTTTTTAATGCAAGTGTGAATACAGTTACGGAACGCAAAAAGGAAAAAAAATAGTCGATCTTTTAACATCTTTGGCGGATCAGGGTTGTTTTCACAACTAAATTAAAGTATCAGGTATAACGGAAAGATATTTATTTTGTTTACATTGAATTCACTGAAGTTTGTGTAATACATTAAATTATTCTTAAATAATATTTTGGTTCATATCATAACAGAAAAATCTAATCTCGATTTTCTGGGGTGAAATGTCGATTCGCTGGATCGATTCAGTACTAAATATCGATTGGAAAATTGTTTATATTTTTTTTGTCGTTTAAATCGATTCTTCGATTAATCGATAACAGATCGCCATCCCTTGCCCATCTCTATCAGAGAGTGACATTAACTGTCAACATTGAAAAAAGTTTGACGAAACAAAACAAATAACTTGTTAGATGATTTTTAACTTATAAGTTACTAGTTATAGACTAGATTATTAATAAATCGATACAAGGTGTGAGTCAATGTGAGGATTAAACTTTTGTTTTGTTCCAAAGACTTGCGATAACTTTCAGTTAATAGTTATATTGTGATCAAAATTATTTTCAAACCGGTGTTTAAGTTTAGTGAAATAGTTTGTTGTTAGACTCGATTTGCAATCTTACAACCCGAAAATATCACGAGGATTAACGTGACTATAGCCTAGAGAGTTGGCGTTTAGTTTTGTTGCTACCAACGGTTGAATAAAGGTAAAGTTAATGTCTGTAGTTGTTATATACCGCATTGTAGAGAACTAACCAAATAATAACATGTCATTCTAACGATACCTACAAAAAATAATGATTTAAATTGACTACGGCGAATGAAAGCTTAAAGGACAGCTACACAGGATAACGGTACTGTTTGAGAAATCATATCTCCAGTATTGTGAATTGATGGTAAAATGTGTTCCTTCTGAATGTGAGTTGTTTATTCCTATATTTAGAACATCTACAAGTGGTGATAACGGACTGTATGCTCGATGAATAAAATTAGTTGACCAAACTGTGTGCCTTTTACTTCAATCAACTTCATGTTAAATAATCCCTGCTATAGTCTCATGCAGAATAACTACCTCTGTGCGCGCTGGTGGGTAAGGGAGAAAAAACTACCTGACAATTGTACGCCCAACGTGTAGCATGAAGTTTGATTGAAGTACTTACTTAACTACTTATTTTGTGGCTGGAATAACTTTAATACTTAAGAACTTAACCAAACTATAGGTTAACTTCAATATTGTTTAATTTAAATCTTTAAATAAGAAAACATTAACTTTATATAAAATTTTAAAGTGCGGTTATAGTCACATTTTTTACAAAAACTATAAACCTTTTCACTAATGAATGTTTTGTTAAACTTAATATAAATTACTCTAATTTAACATAGTTATTATAACTGTTAATTAGAAATATATATAAGGAACAAACAATTGTTTTGTTCAACATGCATAAAGCGTTTCTTTAAACTAAAAAAAAAAACAACATTATATAAATTTAAAAGTGGGGTTATAGTCACATGTTTTTGTTTAGAACTATATACCTTTTCACCAATTAATGTTTTGTTGGATAAACTTTCCTTTATGGGTCGCTGATTTTTGGTGCAAGGAGGGTGGGGGGCGAAGGGGAAGTGGTTTGGCTACCCCCCTGTACGATCCCCACCACTCGGAGCCCCATGGCTATGGAGATATCCATGGTTAAAGTTTTCAGGTTTAATTAAAAATTTCCACAAATGTCCATCGTTTTATGGGCCGGGGAGGGAGAGAGGGCAAGGGGGGTAGGGGGGCTACCCCACTGTACCATCCCCACCCCACGGAACCCCATGGTTATGGAGATATTAGATATATTTTTTACTTAATTATAATTAGCGAGGTAAAAAAATGTGAATTAGTCCAAGAGCGAGCGAAGCGAGCTCGGGAGCTTAGGGCACCCCGACACGGACAGGTTAGGTTCGAAGAGACGACGGCAGCTGAAGTGAGCGAGCAAAGCGAGCGAACTCAGCTCCCGTCATCTCCTTCGTGTTAGGTTACTGTAGACACTGCAGACAGAAATAGGAGCCCCGCCCAGCGGGGCTCCGTCGACTTTGTTGCTCAAATAGTAATCGTAAAAACTTTAACCATGGATATCTCCATATACATGGGATTCCGTGGGGTGGGGATGGTGCAGGGGGGTAGCCCCCCAACCCTCCTTGCCCTCCCTCCCTCCCCGCCCCTCAAAACAATGGACATTTATGGAAATTTTTATTCTAACCTGAAAACTTCAACCATGGATATCTCCATAACCATAGGGCTCCGAGTGGTGGGGATGGTACAGGGGGGTAGCCAAACCTCCCCCCTCCTCCCTCCCACCCTCCCCGCGCCAAAAATCAGCGGCCCATAAAGGAAATTTTAACCGTTTTGTTTAACTGATAATTAGTTTTGAATATTTAGAACAAAAAGTGTTTTTTGTTCAACATACATAAAGCATCTTTGTTTGACTATCTTCATAAAGAAGAACTTTATAAACATGTACTTAAATGTTTTTATATATGTCAACAGATCTTAAAGCAACTGGAGACGTGGATTACAAGCAGTGTCGTCTCCTGTGTAGTCTGTATTGGATTTGCAGCAACAAACTAATGGACTAACCCGCACATACGTTGTCGGATGAGGTACACATGTGTTCGGAAACCTGTTGCTGAGCTGTTCTATTTAAATAAAGAATTAAATTCAGGAGGTACTGTTACAATTATACGTATCGTAGCTCGCTTTTAAAATTACTTAATGAGAAAATCTCACATGATTATTTTCAAACTAAATTATTTATACTAAAAATAAATATAGGTAACTAAATTTCTAAATTCTCTTGGAAGATATTGATGCTAAGAGAAGTTGTGGGACATCTATATATCTATTTAATGATGGTCTCACTGGCGCCCTATCTTAAAACAAATAAAATAAAATATTTCAAATAATTTGTAGTGACTTATTAGGATGTTTTTACTGTGTCAATTAAAGGAAACACAATTAAATAGTAAATTCTGATTATCATAGTAGCTATGGTATGTTGATTTCTTTCTATACGGAAGCAACAACCACTACTATGGTTAAAATACTAGTGTTATTTGTACACAGAATACCTAAATTTGTACATGTGAACAATGCATATGATTATTAGGTTTTTTTTCCGGTGTCAACTAAAAGAAACACAATATGGTATTATACTCTGTTCATTATGGTAGATATGTTATGTTGTTTCCTATACGGAATGCAACAAACAATGCTATAATGAAATATAAGTGTTTCTTGTACACGGAATGCCTGAAGCTGTCCATGTCAACAATGGTCCTCAATTGATTTACATACATTAATTTAATGTATGGAGACTTCTAGTTAATAATCATTGTTGTGTTAATGGTTTAGTATTTGCACCAATTCAATAATGGAGGTGCAAATATTTAATTAAGAAAGGGATGAATGAATGCTTGTAGGGTATGAGGATTTTTTTCAAAATTTATTCGATATCAATCATTTATAGGTTATGTATGTATATGGAAGGATGAAAGGTAACACAATGATGCAAAAAACTTAGTAGTATTCTCATTATAATCTTAACTTAATTAGACATTTACCGAAATCTATACAGCGAATAGGTGCTCAATGTAATGCTTTCCTTATTGTTATGGGGGTATTTACTTTCTGTTGCGAATCTTAACTTGATTGGGTATAGTCCTATATATACAACGGATGGGTACTTAATATAACATTTGCTATTTTAGAAAGCAACGTTGCTCTTCATTATGAATCTTAACTTGATGTGGTACTTGCCTACATTTATTTGTTTACATTTGAACAACAACTTGGTACTTAATATAGCACTTGCTTTGTTTCAATGGCAGTGTTCCCTGTTGTTGTAAAAAACTTAGCTTGATTAGACATTTGTCTACACTTAAATAAAATATGGGTTAATCTTTTGGATTATAACCCGACTCTTGAACATTTAAAATACTTATTTTCGGAATGAATCATACATTGATTCTAATGAACTTGGACTTACACTGCTTGGCAATTGTGTTGTGATAGATGTATTTTATACATTTGTGAAATTAAACAGGTTTACTTGCTATTTTTGAGTTTATATTAATTAAATGTACAAAATATCCACAAATCTTTCACCGGTATGCACATACAACTGCCACTTGCGCTCGAATGAATATACCACCCTCGCGCCCTCTAGTCGAGAATGCTTGCAACAGTTCCACTGACAGTTTACGTTTTTAAATAATTTTATCTATGTATTTACAAAACAGAGGATTCGAAAACTATAAAAATTAAATAAGTTTAATAAAAATCTAATTATGCTAACAGACGGCCGTCCTGTAGCCGGAATGTCTCTATTCCGTGTCGGCCATTCAAGCTGTGCAGTTGTATGTCCACATACATTTTATAGGAAGGTATACAAAAATGATGGTGATGAAACAATCAAGGTTTATAAAACAAAATAGCATGTTTCATTTTGCGAAATAATAAAAAATAGTTTTGTTCTTGAGCTATTATCTTGTTGTAATTATAATTTAGGTTTTCATGTTCATTAAGTTTCTTCTATTTCCAATGATTCCTCTGTTTTTTTCCAATAGGTAGTTAGAATCAACTCATAAGTCAATATGTGTTTGTTATCGGTGTCGGTAGGGCCTGAAAAATTGCATAAATGTTAATACATGCTGGTAAGTAAACGTAGCTACAATTACTTACTACGCTGGCTTGGTGAACCAAAGGTAGATAGATAGGTAGGAGGATATTTCAGAACTACAGATATAATTTGTTGTTAATTATTGTGTAAGTTATGCATAATTAAAAATAATTGAATTATATCTCCAGGGAGTACTGTTATTACTCCAGCATCCTTCCCCGAGAAAACAGTGCGATGAGTACCGTTTACACTCCGGCATCCTTCATCAATATAATGAGTACCGTTTGTGTTCCGGCATCCTTCAATCCTTCCCCGACAAAACAGTGCGATGAGTACCGTTTACGCTCCGGCATCCTTCACTACTATAGTGAGTACCGTTTGCGTCCCGGCATCCTTCATCAACATTATTTTAACTATATTACTACCGCAGTACTCCGATCTCCTTCACAGCTGTGAGTATCGGATATACCTTGGTGTACTTTATCGTGTAGGTACCTACGTACATGGTACTTTATCCATGTCAGGCTTAGTCTTCGATAACGACACTTCTGCATTCTAGTCCTGGGACTTATTTTTTCTGTAAGATCCCAAAATAACATGGAGGGAATATTTTGGTAAGGATTGTAAGGGATAGTTAATGAATTTAATATATAATAAAATAGGGTATTTTTTTTTTTTAAGTTACTTTCGAAAATAGATTCGCAAAATTAATTATTTACGAAGAATATACTATTGTGTGTGTAAGTACCTATATGTAAATATTGGATGTAATAAAGTGAATGAATAAATAAATTGCAGGTTTTACATTAATAAATAATTAAACGAAACATTAAACTAATATATATATATACATACTTATACATATAAGATATTATATAAGAATATAAATTTTGTAACATATTAAATTAATCGTCAGTACTTTCCGAAACATCATCATCATTAATCGTTAAATTGTCGATGTCATCGTTTGTAGTATTAAATGTGATCCATTTCTTTAAGTGATCAGCCGGGTAAATACTTTTGTATTTGCGTTTTGTATGACCGTCAATGCTTGATATCTCATAACGATCTTTGTCCAGAACCGCAGTGATTTTGTATGGTCCCCTAAACTTCGGGCATAACTTTTTACTTTTCCCGGTTGCAGGAAGATGGTGATTAGGTATCATAACAAGATCACCTAAATCGAATATTTTGGTAGGTGCCTTATTATTATCGTATCTTAATTTCATTTGTTTTTGGTTCCTCTCAATATTTTTACTTGCTAAGTCGCGTATGTCGTCTCTTGACCTGTTGACCGTGTCATGATCAGCTTGGTCAAAGGTTTCATTCGTGGCACTACCAGTTTCATCATCGACACTACCAGTTTGACAGCCTTCTACATTTTCGTGCAATGCGTTAAGAATATTTCCTTCGTTGGGTCCAGTGGTTCTTTTTCCGAACACTACTTCGGAAGGTGACACACCAGTTGTTTTATTTCGGGTGTTGTTTAAACTCCACTGCACATTTCCAACATGCGTATCCCATTCGCGTTCATCATGACCATGATTAGAAGCGGATAATGACTCTAAGATGGTCCGATTGTACCTCTCTATTTGACCATTGGCACGCGGTGTAGCCACAGAGTTTAAAACATGTTTGACTCCTATAGATTGTGTATATTGTTTAAATAGAGAGGAGGTAAAACTTGTTCCTCTATCTGTTATGATAATTTTGGGGATGCCTATTACATGAAAGATGTCTTTTAGTATTTTGATCGTGGTTTTACTCCTTAAATCACGAACCGGTTTTATGAAGATAAACTTACTGTACCCGTCAATTATACCTAGTATGTATTCGTTGCCATTTTTACTTCTTACAAATGGGCCTAAATGGTCCATATGTAATGTGTTAAATGGAGTATTACCCTTGGGGATGGGGTGCAGGTAGCCACTACTTTTACTTGTAGAAGCTTTGTTATAAGCGCAGTTAAGACACGATGAGACGTATTTCTTGATAAATTTATTCATTTTTGGAAACCAAAAATCCTGTTTTATTTTTTCCAAGGTTTTATCCAACGAAAAGTGACCAGACTCATCGTGCCCGATCTGACATATGCGCCATCTAGCCCCATTAGGTACGACCCATTTTAGTTCATCTCCAACGCGTCGATATATTTTTTCGTTGCGCAATACATAATTGTCCATTACGTCTTTTAATTCCTTTTTGTCCGTATTTAGTATAGCTCTAACTAATTTTAATTTGGCATCAGTGAGCTGGACAGATTGAAGCCAATCAGTTGTGCCAATGTTGAAAATTTCTAATTCACCTGCTTCCAATAAGTTGGAATCTTCTTTTGACTCAACTGGGTTGCGGCTAAGAGCATCTACGTGCTTCATGGCTTCTCCAGGCCTATATTCTATGCTAAAGTCATAGTCTTGAAGTAAGAGCCACCACCTAGCGATACGAGGCACTAAATCTCGTTTGGTTAGTGTCGTTCTTAGCGCATTACAGTCGGTGTAGACTTTGAAATGAATACCTATTAGGTAAGTTCGGAATTTTTTTAAGGATAAGACAACAGCGAGGGTCTCTAATTCATAAGAGTGTAGAAACTCTTCGTCTTTTGTCGTTTGCTTACTATAGTAGGCTACTGGTCGAAAAGGTATTTTTCCATCTGGTTTTTGTAGTAAAATTCCCCCAAAGCCAAGTTTGCTAGCATCGCAATGCACTTCTGTGATATACGCTGGATCGTAAAGAGTTAAAAGAGGCCGTTCAACTAGTTTAGTCTTAATAGTTTCAAATGCCGTATTTTGAGGTTCATTCCATGACCAGTGTACGTTAGCTTTCGTAAGGCATGTCAAAGGCTTAGCAATAGCGGCAAAATTTGAAATAAATCTGCGGAAGAAACTCGCTAAGCCCACGAACTGTCTTACCTGATGTACATTTTTGGGGGTCGGAAACGATGCAACGGCTTCAATTTTCTTACTTCCAGGTCTTAAACCGTCTTTAGACACTTCGTATCCGAGGTAGTCCAAGGAAGTTTGAAAGAAGTAACACTTATTTACGTTCAGTGTAAGGCCTGCTTTTCGTAATGAATTTAATATTCGTCTCAATTTATCTAACCCTTCGTCTATCGTTGCTGCAGGAGACAACAGATCGTCCATGTATGGCATTGCTAGATCATACCTATCCTTACCCAGTGCCTTGTTGATCATATGTTGGAACACAGCAGGGGCATTAACCAAACCGAAAGGCATTTTTGTGTATTCGTAATGCCCATCCGGTGTTACGAATGCTGTTAAATGTCTGGAGTCCTCAGCAACCGATATTTGATGGTATCCAGATTTTAGGTCGAGACTTGTAAAGTATTTCTTGCCACTCAGTCGATCTAATTGATCATCTATAACTGGCATCGGATAGGAGTCTTTAATGGTCTTCTTATTTAATGCCCGGTAGTCCACACATAACCGGTATTCGCCATTCTTCTTTTTGACTAGGACTATAGGGCTCGCGTATGAAGAGTTAGACTCTCTTACAATGCCAGTGTTCATGAGTTCATTAACCAAGTCCCGAACCTTTAATCTTTCACTATACGCTAATCGGTATGGCTTGTATGATATTGGTACTTCGACCTGTAGTCGAATCTGCATTTCAGTTATAGAGGTTGTCCCTAGTTCATCTAGTTCTAATGCGAAACAGTCACGATACTCATTTAACAAGTGTAATAATTTGTTTTGCTCGTCATTCGATGTATCTGGTCCAATATTCAACATATTCAAAGTTAGTGGCTTATCACATTGGTAACTATTTAAATGAGGATCGGCTGACGTTATTTTATTTACTTCCATCACCTCAGACTGACAGTGAGAGTCTAGTAATATTGGCAGAGATGGTAACAATCTTGCACGCGCCAGGAGTTTACCCTTTTTAATACAGATATCTTCTCCAGAAAAGTTTATTATAGGTAATTTTCCTTGACCATTCTCAACTTTGTAAATACCAGGAATTGTTATCATCTCCTCCCCAATTTTATATGAAACATTTCCGGGGATGTATATACACCCAGTATACTCGTTAGAGCATTTAATAATAACACCAGTTATACTGGTAACTATAACCTCATTTGCGCAGCATAGGTCAACTTTATCCATTTCCGAATTTTCTGAAGTGTAAGTCTCGTATTTGTTTTATATACTACTACGTCAGGTCTTTCAGTCAAGTTATGTCCAATTAGTATATCGGTATTAAGAAAAATGTCAGGAACTACATACATATCTATTTTAGCTTTTACAAAATCTACTTCAATTTGAGCAATTGTCTTCCCAAAAGGCTTCATTTCCCCAAAAGCAAAGCCTTTAATTAATGGTAAATCATTTGTATCAATAGTTACAGATAGCTCATTTGCAACGCTTTGCTTTATTATTGTACACTGACTACCAAAATCTACGAAAGCCATCTTATCTACTTCATTAATTTTAACTATCTTATTATATATATCGTTCGGTTTTTCCAGATCCGCTATGCGTAATACCTTATTATCCATGTTTCCCGTTTTATCTTCGGTTGATTTATTGTTTTCGTTTTGATTCCATCGACAAAAATCCGCTATGTGTCCCATACGGTTGCACTTGATGCATTTTTGTAAGTCTTTTGGACATTTTGGAACTGTGTGTCCAAGTTCTGAACAATTAAAACAGCGTGGTGGACGTGAAACTCTACTAATTTTCGTCTGATCTGTACTTTTTGCACTTATTGATTTATTGGGTTGAGGTATCGTTTTTTTAGCATCTTTGAAAGATTTAACAGTGATACTACGTAAATATCTTAAGAGCTTATTGGGGCTTTTGTAATTTGCACCTTGAGCATTTAACCTGATATTATTATCAAATATCCCATGGATAATGCAATCGACAGCATCTTTACCCTTTATGTTGCAATGACTGACAAGTCTCATTTTGTCATAGAAATACTCTTCAAGCGTTTCTTCTCGCCTACTCTTCCTTTCGAGCATTTCCGTTAGACGATCGGCATAATTGCGGTCATCAGGAAAGTTATGCAAAAGTTTCCGCTGCCATTCTTTCCAGCTATAATTCACTGAGGGTGAAGCTTCATACCACTGCCGTGCTAAACCAGCAAGTTTCGGTATAGCATGAAATACAGTCTGTTTATCAGTCCACTTATAGATAGCGGCAGTCTCATTTACTTTTTTAAGCCATGATTTAGTTGATTGTGTTTTCTGACTTGGGTTAAAGTCTGGTACAACATCGTGGGCACCTACAGATGAGTTATGACTATGAGTAGCCATAGCGTCAATAAACCTTTCCATTGAGAGATATTTATTAGTGTTGGAACTCTTATGTTGTTTGCGAAACGTACTTCGTCTTCCAGTTCGCCTAAGCCTGGACCGAGAACGACGTTCGCTGCCAGAAGATGTCGTACTACTGCTTCTAACATTTGATTCGGTCGAACTGCTTGAGCTAGAACTCAAGGAACTGCTTTTATCATTCGTACGTATTGAATCACTGTCACTGCTGCGAGATGGGTTAAGTTTGTGACGAGGTCGACGTTTTTTGTGTACAGAACGAGATCGGCTCCTGCTGGCTCTTTTAGTATTTCTCAACTTAGATCTAGGACGGTTACGCCTATATTTACGTAACATTTTACGACTATGGGAGTTTTCCCTGCGTCGCGATCGTCTCGGTTCTGGTGTATGTGACTTTCTTCGCTTATTGTCGATGCGTGCGTCATCACCTATTTTCCTTTTCCGCACACGAACAACATCTTTTCGCACCAATGGCGGTGTCCCACCCCTGAGCTCAGTATCGGACATTATTTTAGTTTATTTCTTAAATTTAATCGGCAATTTCTTTATGTTTTTTTTTTTACCCAGACAAAGCAAATAATCAATTGTTGAGGTTAGAAAGCTACATAAAATAAAATACAATGTTCTATTCACAACAACAAACAATTACGTTATCGTAACAGAACATAGCAATATCGAAATAACAATATCAAACCATAATATTTATTATGGTTAACATTGACAATAAGAAAATAATAGAGAATGTATATGTGTATGATTTATTTTAGGTATGTAAGTATGTAATTAATACTTAATGAAAAATACGTCGGTATTTCATTTTACCACATAGTATTTTCATAAACAATAAACAAATAACGTGAGTATATTTTATTTAGGCACAGGTAGGTATAAAGGAAGGAAAAAGGGTAGGATTAAAACAAAGCATTAGTGAAAATTCATCATATTATAACGCAAACAGTTGATTAGCGTCTAGAAATTTCAAGGCAAAATAAATACATTCAAGTTCGTTTCATGGAAACAATTAACTGTTATTTAGTTACGTATCACATATCTAATGCCGTTGTATTACCTGTTACAACGGAATATCTACTGCAAATGGGTAGGTTCAAACTATCATGATATAAAATGGTTCATTATCTGTCCAGGTAGGTAGCTACCTAGACCGCAGCGTCGGTGTAAAATTTCCAGTATAATCTGGCACACGACGCTTTTGGTGTTGCTAGTACAGCAAGGTCTGTTTATACTGGACGGCCAGCGCGTCCCGCGTTTGACCATACCTATGGTGTTTCCAGTAGGCACACATAAATTATATGACACAATAACAAAAACTGATAAGTTATTGTAGCTAAACGATTTGTGAAATGTGGTTACGGTTAAAGATTTAGTTGTGTATTTGGCCAACCAACAATAATTATGCCACTACCTACATTTTGTACTCGATTGTTCGAACAACAAAATAATAATTTACTACTTAAGTATTTTTTTTTATGCTAAGTTTCTCATATTTAAGTGAACTATACTTATAAGTTCTTTTGAAAAACAAAATTTCTTTAAGCCGAACCGTAAAATAGAAAAAAAAAACACTCGTTTAAGTATTGTCATAGCAGATGGTTAAAAGCAACATAAAAATAGGAAAATAACTGTCTGTACATACCAATTTTGTGATGCGTTGATTACGTACCACTTCTGAACTGTGAAATTAAACAGGTTTACTTGCTATTTTTGAGTTTATATTAATTAAATGTACAAAATATCCACAAATCTTTCACCGGTATACACATACAACTGCCACTTGCGCTCGAATGAATATACCACCCTCGCGCCCTCTAGTCGAGAATGCTTGCAACAGTTCCACTGACAGTTTACGTTTTTAAATAATTTTATCTATGTATTTACAAAACAGAGGATTCGAAAACTATAAAAATTAAATAAGTTTAATAAAAATCTAATTGTGCTAACACATTTTTATCTGTTTTGTGACAATTGCTGAGTATGTCAAATTGGCTTTGGAGGAGAACAATTAAGTTTTTTTTTCTCTCTCTCTGTTAGTTTAACTGGACATAGTACATTGTCCTTTGTCTTAATGTTTAGTACATTTTGTACTTCATAAAAACTTTGAAATTTAATAAATAAGTTTTGAACTTATCTCTTTTTTTTTAGAAAACTTAATGTAGGTAGTTCGAATATAAATTATTTTAGCCTACCTTAATACCTGTCAAGGAAAATGATAATTTCACAAAGTGCATTGATATTGACTAAGTTAAATTAAAAAATTCTTTCACAATTTTTTTAACCGGGAAAGCAGGTACTGTAACAAATTAATTTTGTACATACTAGGTATGTTAGCGACATCTGGTTTCCTTTTGCCAAACGAGTTCGATTATTAGAATATCTATACTTGATTGTTTGGTAAGTTAGGTACTAGATGGCGCTGACATATGTATGACATTGATAAAAGTTTAAATAAAATATATTCTATTTGTGTGAAATCATTTAATTCAATAAACACACAAATTCAACATACAAAATAATAAGTTATTAAATTCTTTTCAAATTAGTTACATAAAGGATACTTTAGTAAATGCGTCTATGGTTTAAAATAGAACGTTCAGGGTCTATGGTTGACGTAACTGTCAATTCTTTTACAAGGGTGCACTTGAAGTCACTAGCACCTGTGAACTTAATATCCAGAAATAAAACCGAATAAACATCTTTGATAATGGGAAGGACAAGGCTGGCTAGCGTCAAAATGAAAGGAACAATTGTTCAGGAGGCGCTGTGAGTATCAGCTTGAATTTGTCTGAATTTTCATATTCGTGACACGTGCGTTTGATTTTATCATGCAATTTTCTTTTCCTTGGCAGGGCTCCAAATGTCTCCTTAGGAGTATCCTAGTTAATAAATAAGATATTAGATATCTAATGGTCAACTAGCCACAGCTACAGCAAGGTTTCGAACACTCCTGATGATATAATTTATGAAAGTTTGAAGACAGCTACACAGGATAACGGTACTGTTTGAGAAATCATATCTCCAGTATTGTGAATTGATGGTATAATGTGTTCCTTCTGAAAGTGAGTTGTTTATTCCTATATTTAGAACATCTACTAGTGGTGATAACGGACTGTATGCTCGATGAATAAAATTAGTAGACCAAACTGTGTGCCTTTTACTTCAATCAACTTCATGTTAAATAATCCCTGCTATAGTCTCATGCAGAATAACTACCTCTGTGCGCGCTGGTGGGTAAGGGAGAAAAAACTACCTCACAACCGATGGAAAGTTAAAAAACTACATCAAACGTGTCTTTATTAAAAAAGCATATTATAAAATCAAGGACTACGTTGAAGATAAAAAATTTGGCTTTAGCTTTAGCCTTCTGCGCATGCGGCTTCCCTGGTAACTCATAAACGACACAAATATGTGGATGTCTCTAACTATTCTCAATCGCATTTTTTTTTCTCTTTTAATTAGACTTTTTACAATGTTTTTCAATCATCTTTGCTAAGAATAGTTACAGCACTGATAACAACATTTGTGCCACATGTTAAATTTAGTGTTGTTAGACATTTTTTTTATTTTTTTACCTTTGTATAGATTCTTTTACCGATTGTTTTGTGAATGTGTGAACATTGTAGGCCTTCTAGATTTCTAGATGATTGTTAACATTTAGCAACTTTTTATGTCGTGTTACATTATTTTTTGTTTTTTCTAATTTCTTACGACTTATTGTCGGGCCTACGTTGTCTCCCCATATCCAAGTACTAATGCTGTAACATGGAAATACGGTAAAACCAAACCATTTTTAAAAGAGTAACCATGGAGTTTCTTGCTGGTTCTTCTCTATAGGAAACGACTAACCCGAACCGTGCACCTTTTGTCGACGTTTTATAAGTGCCCATATAGGCCTAAGTAAATAAAAAAAAATATTTTGGTTTTGAATAGGTCATCTCACGAAACCCGTATATATTAAAACAATCCCGAGTTTGTGTAAATGTGAACATACAACATTGTTTCTCATGTTACCTGTTCAGCTTGGAACGGAGACAAGTTCTGAACAGGAACTTCTGGCTTCATGTAAGTTTTAACAGGGTTCGGAAATATTTAAAAATCTTTTGGATGGGTGTACCCGCCGATTTAATAAATATTGTATTTGTATAGCATGGTAATTGTTTTAATTTGAATATTTCCCTATCTTCCATTCCTACTAAATTTACTATAGCACGGTAGGAGATCTACCACCTGCCGGGTTACAAAGATGCCGTTCAAATTCAAAAAGAAAGGTTTGCGACGGGTAATTCCTAAAGATTTGATATTACGAGCCATCGAACTAACATCGAATAGAGTAAAGAAAAGGCAAATGAACAGTACTGTGATGTAGAAAATGTTTTACTCGCTGACAGTTCTGAGGGATCATTTGTGGAAGAAACGTCTGAAAAAGAGTTAGATGAAGGTGATGTGATAATAATTGACAGAAATTTTCAAATGAATGATTTTGTGCTCGTTAAATTTAATACAAAAAAGACAGTGCACTATGTCGGCCGAATCGATAACATTATTAATGAGGCTGAGTAAGATAAGAAACACCTTTCATTTCCTGAAGAAGCAGACGTAGCTAGTGTCCCACTAGACGACATCAAAACTAAACTGCCAGGTCCAAAGACATGCAATAAAACCAAACGTGGTAGCTCTAAGTACATATTTGATAAACCTTTATGAGGTATACCTAATCTTAGATAAGTTAAGAAGATACTATATAAGATGTTTTTATTTGTTGTTAACTTTTATTTTTGTATTCTATTATGGATATAAAGTGTTTTATAGGCCATGCCCTAGCCGCCTCCCACAGGGTGTGTCCAAACCTCCCTGCCATAGGGAGTATTGGGCACTTTTGAATAATGTCTGAAATTATCTCGTAATGTTGAGACTGATGTACGGATGGCTGATATTAGGAGTAAGTGATACAACGAATGCTGTTGCTATACTGCCCTTTATTATAAAAGAACACAAGTTTATATGGTTACATTGACATCTCCCTCTCATCTCCTCCCTAAAACTAAAATAAAATAAAAGTTTACTTTTATTTTATTGCATGGATACAATATAAGCACAAATTAAACATTGATACTCTTAGGCTAACACGTATAAAATATAGTTATAACATAATCGTAGTACATATGTTCGTTATGTTTGGTATACAAAGTTATACAATAATAAGTGGTTACATACTTATAATAACAATCAATCCCTGAGTACCTATGAGCGCACAGCTGGCGCTTATTATTCGTCTCTGTTTTCTGCTGACCTGTATAATAGCTATTGTTAAGTGCTTATAGCATTGGTAATTAATTGTCTTATTGTTTTTATCTTAAACATGATACGGTTTCGTTCTGTTTTTGTGAATAATGTCGGGTTTTCCCTTATAATTGACCTCAACATTTGGTGACAAATCTCTAATCACCTTGTAAGGTCCAGAATATAATTGTTGAAGTTTATTGCCAGTTTCATTTTTAATTAAAACTTGATCGTTTGGCTTGTAGCGTATTGGATTTACATGCTGGTCGTATCTACTTTTTCTGCCTATTTTATTGGCTATCAAATTTTCCCGCGCTTCGGTTTGAGAAACCTGTAGGCGGTACTTAAGTTCAAGCGGGTAACTGTCGTAATTATATAGAGGCTCTACACACTTTTCCAAATTATTGGGCAAGTTACACTTTCTACCGTATACGAGTTCGAATGGTGTAAATTTTGTTGACGAGTGAACTGTCGTATTATAAGCAAAGCACCAGAATGGTAACCAAGTACTCCATAATTCGGGTTTTCCTTCTGCTTGGATTCGCAAAAATGCACCTAGATTTTTATGCGAGTTCTCTAGCGCTCCGATGCTTTGGTGATGATACGCAGTTGAGTTTAACTTTTTAATATGTAGTAATTCACAAACCTGTGTCACGGTCTCGGACATGAACTCTGTGCCTCTGTCGGTAGCTATCTCCCTCGGGATGCCATGTTGAAGTATGAAGTTATCCACGAAGGTGCGTGCTACTTCTGTAGAGGTTTTAGTGACGAGGGGATACGCACATACATACTTGGACAGCTCGCATTGCAATGTCAATATATATGAAAAATTGTTGCTGTCTTTGTCTAATGGTCCTACCAAGTCTAAGAAGATTTTATCGAAAGCCGAATGAGCAGTTGTGGTGATTGCCATTGGCTCTTTCACCTGAACTGTATACTTATGCTTCTGACATTGAACACATTTTTTGACATAATTTTTGACATCACTTTCTAAGCCTGGCCAAAAATAGTATTTTTTTATATTAGTCAGCATTCTTCTCATGCCCGCGTGCCCACTAGTGGGCAAAAGATGAAAGTCGTTGAGTATCACTTTCCTATCATCTTTGTCCTCTATTCTTTCGACATCTTTTAATATACATAATCTGGGCCCTTTCCAGTTGCTTTGTTTTCTTATCTCACTAGTTAATTTCTCTACAAAAATTTTATTATTCGAATTTTTAATGAAGTATACTTCTTCTATATTTAGCTTGTTACATAGATCACTCAGCTCTCTCGCAAACTCGGCTCGCGTAGTTTGTGATTGAGATGCCGAGTTTATGAATATAGTTTTCATTTGGGCATTATACAATAATATTATGTGTGTTTGTAACACTTCTGAGCTATCGCTCTTTAGCTTCTTAAGACTGCTACTGGGTGCAAATCTTAACTCTACTGCGCCTCTTGGTTTGATATGAGTTTCCACTACATGTGGTTGAACTGGCAAGTTGTCGGTGGGCAACTCATCTTCCGGGGCGACAGCATCTAATTTTCGTTTTTGAGCGCGAGTCATTACTGCACACAGACTCTCATTCATTTCTTTAAGTTCTTTTGACGTAATTTTTATTCTAGATAATGCGTCTGCTACGCAGTTCTCACTCCCTTTTACGTATTCTATTTCGTAATTGTATTCTTCTAGAGCTAGTCTAAATTTAAAGAGCCTGCTAGATGGGTCTTTTAAATTAAATAAGTATACAAGGGGTTTGTGGTCGGTTAGTATTTTAAATGTACGACCGTATAAATAGGGTCTGAAATATTTGACAGCCCAAACTACAGCTAAGAGTTCTTTCTCTATAGTGGGATAGTTCTTTTCCGCTTTGTTAAGGCTCCTACTAGCGTAAGCTATTGGTCTGCCATTTGAATTTGATAGTACTGCCCCAATTGCGTACCCAGATGCATCGGTTTGTACTATGAATTGATTTAGTTCTGAGAAATCTGGGTACTGTAGGATTGGCGGTGACATCATACTCTGTTTTAGAGTTTCAAATGACGTTTGACAGTTGCTATCCCAGTTGAATTTAGTGTTTTTCTTACTTAAAAGGTTTAAATGATAGGCTTTGTCGGCAAAGTGGTCTATAAATTTTCTATAGTAGTTTGCAAAAGCAACGAAGCGTTTCACTTCGTCCGTACTTTTAGGAACTGGATACTCTTTAATTATTTTAATCTTATCTGGGTCCGGCAATATACCATTGCCTGTCACCACGTGGCCTAAATAAAGCATCTCTTTCTTAAGGAAATCGCATTTAGTGGGATTTAATTTTAAGTTGGCACTGCGCATCTTTTCGAATACTTCTATTAAATTTTTGTTATGGTCAGTTAAGTTCCGTCCCATACAAATAAGATCGTCTAGGTACACTAAGCACTTGTCGTAGGATAGCCCGGTCATTGCCATGGTCATCATACGCGAAAATGAGCTGGGACTAGTTTTGAGTCCCATAGGCATTCTTGTCATTTGATACTGACCACCGTCTGCACTAAATGAAGTATATTTCCTACTGTGTTTGTTTAACGCTACGTTAAAAAATCCTTGGTTTAAATCTAAATGTGTGAAATAAATACATCCACACAAGGAATCTAGTATATCCGTGATGTTTGGCAGTGGAAACTTATCATCCTGAATACAAGTGTTGAGCTTACGGTAATCTATTACTAACCGCCATTTTTTTTCCCCGTTTGCGTCTGATTTTTTAGGCACTAGGAGTACTGGGCTGGACCACTCACTGGAACAAGGTTCAATAATTTCTTGTTCCAATAAGTTGTCCACTTGTTTTTTTAATTCGGCTTTCTGTGAATGCGGCATTCTGTAGGGCTTAACGTACACTGGTGCCACGTTTGGTTTCAATGTTATTGAGTGTTCATATAATTTAGTTGTTCCTAATTTATCACCTGGTAGGAAGAAAATATCTGCATATTTTGCGCAAATGGACTCTATGGACAATTGCTCCTCTTTATTTAAATGTTTCAGCGATAGCGAAGCGAATACCTTTCTGACACGATCAGCATTATTATTGGTTTCTTGAAATGAACATACATCATACTCGCTTGCTTTGTAAAGTGTTGGACTAATTGTTGTCAAGACTAAATCTGTCTCCGTGGTGTTTAAAATCCTAATTGGTATTTTCCCATTCGTGGGCTTAACTAAAGTATTTGCAACAAAGATCCCCTTTCGCAGTTCTGTTCCATTAACTACACATTCTTCCATCTCACACGTTCGAATAAAGTGAATAGACTCTGATCTTGCCGGTATATTAAAATGATTGTTTGTCATTATTAATGGTAATGATACCTTTGAGTTGTTATTCCATAGTAACAAAGTTTGGTTACCGTAATTTAATACTGATTTATACTTGCTTAAAAAGTCTTGTCCCAGTATGCCACTACCTTTACAAGGCAATGTTTTAAAAACATAGAACTTATGTTGTATGGTCTGATTTCCAATAACTAGGCGCAAATAAGCATATCCTATAGCCTGTACTTTGCCCCCGATGCCGTTTACAAGTGTCTTCTCGTTATGGATTGGAATGTTTTGGTCGAGAATTTGTTTATACTTTATGACAGATATGGATGCACCGGTGTCTACTAATAATTGGTATGAATAATGGTTATGCGATTTTATATTTACGTAGCCTACGTTATTGCATGATAAAATTATATTTTTAGTCCCGAAAAAACTGGTCCTCATTCCGCTGTTCTGTTTCTGTATTTTCCTGCGTTTCTGAGTCATCCAATGTATGTATGTGTTGATCCCTGGAGGTGCTATAATTGGACCTACCTCTGTTTCCATGAAATGGTCGGGTGGACCGGCGCCAGCTTGCCTGCGATCCTCTCCGAACCTGATCCTGCTGTTCGTCTTGGTTTTGGATAACCTGTTGATTGCCACGTGCGCGTCCTCTACCTGCGTATGAGAAGCGGCCTCTCCGCTGTGACCAGTTATAAGACGATCTCCCTCTATAATTCATCGTTAAAATATCGGAAGATGTTGATGGACTTGTTATATCTTCATCGATGGCCGCCTGTACTGCATCTTTCAATGATGTAAAATTTCTGGCTGAAATTATTGTACTAAGTCGTCGATTTCTCAATCCATCTGAGAAACATTTGATAGCTTGCTTCTCATTAATTGGCTTTAAAACTTTCAAACTGGCCTCGTTGGCCCCCGATTGAGAGATCGTCAAATCAACAAACAATTCCGTAATTTTTTTGCCGAAATCATCGATTGATAAATCGTTTTGCCTAAGACTTTGCAGCTTTCGTTGAATTGCTGTAGCCGATTTTTTAGGCAATAACTGAATCTTCAAGTCAGCTATATAGTCGTCAATATTGACATATGAAGTCGCTAATTTCATTTTTGCGGTCTGTGAGAGTCTATTTTTTAATACGAAATTTAACAGTTTTCCTTGTGAATTTTCGTCTAACTCTGTTTTGTAATACTCTATGCCATCTATTAGTTGCTTTACGCTAGCCTCATCGTCTGTACAAACTGGTAATAAACTTAAAGCAATTTTTAAATCAAATTTACAAGTAGTTGCCATTTTATCTGCCGTACTAGGTTTCTGTGAGCACAATTCTAATATTTGTTCATATAAATGATCAAAATTTGCGCAAAGCTCGTGAATATGCGAACATTCACTCTCACATACGGTGCTTTTCGATTTTGAATAATATTCTAAAAATAAGTTGTACTCTTTTACTAAGTTGTCTGCCTCTGCTAATTTTACGACTATAATGTTACCTTTTCTTCTATCTGGACCTATCTTTATCAAATATTTTCTGATTTCAAATAACTTGTCGTACAATGTTTTTAAGTTTTCTGCCATTTAACATAAATACTTATTTCTATTTTCTTAGTAGGTACTGAATTACATACCATTATTTTATACTGCATACACTCCAGCGTTCATTTTATTTTCATTTGTCACTTATTTTAGTCCACTAAAATAATGTCATGTATATTTTATGCTATTACACGTTTACTACTAATAGAGAATAGACAACACCTTATATATAACCACGCACTGACACATTACGAATATAATTTTCGCGCACTTTTCTTCGTAAACCCTGGGTTTTTAACTCTTCAGATGACGTCCTCAGTGTCCTTCTTGTAGCCTCTGGCATTCGTCCGCATTTCCTCTGCGTCAGCTCTACGTCTCCATATAGAACATCGTAATCTGTCCTTCCTGATCTCATTACCCATCCATTTCTGATGGCAATTCTTGTAGATTCTGAAGATACCATACAAAAACGCCAACGATGCTATAAGAAGTAACACGATTAAAATGATGTTTGTTGTGCTGGCATGTATCGTCAGCTGCGTGATGTCAGCGCTGTTACTTCCACCTGCTGCGTTTTGTGGAACTATAACTTCTTCCTTCGTATTAGTTGTACCCATTTTGTGATTGTCGTGGTAAATATTCACAAAATAGAATAGTGACCACGCTAAGTCCCAGTACGAGATTGGTCTCGTTGCAATACATTGCGACACCCGTTTTGGTCAAAGAAATGTAAACATAGGTACGCTGCTAGCGTTTACGCTGTCACGGTCGCCATGTACGGATGGCTGATATTAGGAGTAAGTGATACAACGAATGCTGTTGCTATACTGCCCTTTATTATAAAAGAACACAAGTTTATATGGTTACATTGACATCTCCCTCTCACTGATTATAGTTTTAAGAAAGTTCTCTCTAAGATATCTAGCTAAATGTGTGGTGTAATAAGAATTGGCAATAAATGTTGATTATTTATAAACTCAGATGCATTAAATTGTGAAAAAGTACCCATCCCTCCCCTACTTAAAGCATCAAAAAAAATAAGCTGCTCCTGCACGGGGCTACACGATGACATTCAACGTTAGATGTTAGAGCGGCTCGTAGATTTAAATGAGTACTGTTCTCAAACACCAGGCGAAACCTTGTATGTGTCACCAACAAACTGGGATGCTTTAGATGACCTTATTACATCAATAAAACCTGCAAAAATACTGACTTAGATACTGCAGAGAGAACAAGTTACGATTGGCGACTTCTATTACCATTGGTCCAAATGTTATTTGGAGACATCGCGCTTATATTAACCTATTGCCCAATTAATATGTCAATATAGAAGAGAAAAGCAAATAATGCTTAACCCAACATTTGTAAGCGCTTTTTTATTGATAGGAACACTAACTACACGTTTACAAATAATCTTACATATAATTATACATGTAAAGAATATTACTACACTAGTGTCATTCCTTTTCTTTAGGGATTTATAATCTATAGATCTCTAATAGATGTCAGTGTAATGTCAGTATTGATGTATTTTAATAAGCTAAAGCTAAGTTAAGTTAGTTGGAAAAACGTGGAACAATAAATAAGAAGTATATAAACTAAACTAGAAGTAAAGGCTTTAAATGTTGTTTTATGTTATTTCAGGTAAGTTACTCTGTTTAAAATGTGTAAACTGTGCTAAACTTTGTATTCAATTGTGTTGTGAATAAAATAAATTTGTTATTTCAGAAAACACAATTTCATCTTTATTTCACGGAAGCATAATACTATTATAAAACAACATTTTCTGCGAATATTTCAAGAAGTATGGAGAAGTTAAGATTCGATTTTTGTGTGAAAACAGCATCAGATGGAAAATCAAACATTATTTGCATAACCTCAAAAGGAACACCTGATGGTCAAACTTTTGGCATACCGACCGAATATCAACCTGCAAGTTTACGTCATTTAATAATAAATACATCTAACTATGCCAAGATAAGAAAAACATTGACTAAAAGACATCAGACAAGAAAAATATGGATAACTTTAACTGATGAGATATCAAAGACATATTTAGATGAAGAACAAAATATACAGTTTAATGATTTTTACCTTGAAGAGATTATGGAAAACATAAATGATCAAAAATCTTTGACTAGAAGCTCAAATGAAACATTAGAGAAATTACTCGAAGATAAGCAAAAAAAAACTGAAACTCAAAATTTGGGGCAAATTTCAAAAGATTTAGTGATTGAAAAATTCACTGGTAAAAATGCAAACGCTCACCAATGGATTAAGGACTTCAACAAAGAATGTGAACGTTTCTATATTGATGAAGACAGGAAAAAAAATTAAATTTTAATACAATTTTTAGAATATTCAAGTGTGAATTGGTACAGTTGTATGTTAATTAAATTTACAGTAGAATCAGAGTGGATTAAATGGGAAAAAAACTTCTGTGAAACATTTGGGAACAAGGGTTGGTCGCCGATCAGATATGTTCTTGGATTTAAATATCAATCGGGTTCATTGCTTGAATATGCACTGAAAAAAGAAAAATTGCTATTAGAGGTTAGAAAGACAATTGATACTGGTACTCTTATAGACCTTATAGCCGCAGGCCTGCCTAATTACCTTCGTCACACTTCTTCAAAGATCCAAAATATCTTGGGACATTTTGGTCCTCTCTGAATGCTGGCTTCCATCTGCAAAGTACATTCCTTCCCTCGACAACTATAACCATGTAGCGACAACCTCAAACAAAACCCAAAACGAAGGTGTTGTAATTTATTACAAAAAACACCTTCAAGTCACTGTCGAAGAACCTCCAATTCTCGACGCGAACTGTTTACTCTTAAAATTAAATCGAGATGTTTGCATACTAGGGTTATATCGCCCACCAAGTCAAACTAACATTACTAAATTTGTTGATTCCCTAAACCTAATTCTCACTAACCTGAAAACTTATAAAAATATTTTCCTTTGTGGTGACATAAATATTAACATTGTTCCAAATAGTGCTGATAAACGATCTCACGACTACCTAAACTTACTGGTTAGCCATGGTATGCTCCCAGGTCACACTCTACCAACGCACGGACTAACATGTCTAGACCACATGATGCTAAAGACAAATATGGACGTATCTTGTTTTGTTTTTGAAACCTCCATTACCGATCACGAAAGTGTAGCCATTAGCTGTTTACCCAAATCCCGCCCCAATTACATCAACGAAACATATAGCTCAGTCAACTACGAGAATCTCGATAAAGATATATTAACCATTAACTTTCAGCCTATCATTGACTCCCAGGACGCAAATGTCTCAACCGAGCTTCTTGTTACTTGCGTGTCTGCGGCAATCAGGAACAATACCAGGATAGTGAAAACAAACAAAAAAAAGTTGATAACGAAACCGTGGATTACTAAAGGGCTATTACGTTGTATGAGAAACCGGGACAGATTGCATAAAAAACTAAAACGGAATCCTGATGACGAGATTATTAAAACCACATACAAACGTTACCGTAACTATTGCAACTCCCTACTCAAAAAAGATTTACGACAAACAGGAGATTTATAACGCTAAGGGCAACAAAAAACAGCTTTGGGATGTTATAAAAAGAATAAGTGGCTCCAATATAAAAACAGACCATTCGTCGTCCCTCTTGACTTCCAAAAATCCCGATATTGATTTAAACAAAGTCAACCACTTTTTTGCAAACGTAGGTGCAAACCTTGCTGAGAAGATCTCCACTGATAAAAGAGCTCCATCCACCTACTGCAATGATCACTTACCGAACTCTCCCCCTAATTCAATAGTATTCCTTCACACTGACGAGCAAGAGATTTTCACACTTATCAATGGGGTAAAGGATAAATGCGCAGTGGGTGTCGACCTTATGAGTGGTAAAATAGTCAAGAGATACGCAAATCTCCTTACCTCTCCCATGACTCACATTTGTAACCTGTCAATATCTACAGGGGTCTTCCCAGAGCTTTTTAAAAAAGCTCTTATTAAGCCAGTCCACAAAGCCGGGAAAATTGACTCCATGAACAACTACCGACCCATTTCCATTCTTCCGGCACTTTCCAAGATCCTGGAGCGCCTAATAAATAAACGGTTGATCAGGTTTCTGGAAACCAATAATCTGCTCTCGCCTTCTCAATTTGGCTTCAGAACCGGAAAGAGTACCAACGATGCTGTCCATGAGCTGGTTAACTCTATCGTTGGCTGTTTGGACGATAGGATGAAATGTCTAACGGTGTTCTTGGACCTTGCCAAGGCGTTCGACACAGTCTCAATCCCGCATCTTCTAAAAAAGCTGGATCGGCTTGGCGTAAGAGGAATTCCACTTAAATTATTGGAGGACTATCTCACTGGGAGAAAACAAAGAGTAAAAATTAATGATAGCTTAAGTGACGAGCTGACTGTCAATTTTGGTGTACCCCAAGGTAGTATAATCGGGCCAACGCTCTTCTTGGTGTATATCAATGGCCTCTGCCAGCTTCCTCTCTTTAAAGGAAAAATCGTCACATTTGCAGATGATACGGCACTGTTCTTCAGTGGAGATGGTTGGGAGGAGGTCTTTGCTACTGCTCAATTGGGCGTTAACACAGTCAGTGAATGGTTGCAAAATAATTTATTGACACTAAACGTGACGAAAACTATGTAACCTTTGCTCATAGATCTAACCTTCTTCCTCCGTCAACCCTTTCTATTTCGGTGCAATACGTGTGGCTCTCCAAACCCCGGGTGTACTTGTCCTTCCCTCGAAAGGACTGTTAATATAAAGTACCTAGGAATCATTATTGACTCTCACCTTTCTTTTAAATCTCATTTTGATGCACTTGTTCCGAGGATCCGCAAACTTATTTATATATTTAAATCATTAAGACACACTGCGGATCTAAAGACCATTAAAATGGTTTACTTTGCCTTATGCCAGCCGTTGATTGAGTACTGTATCACAACGTGGGGTGGTGCCTCCAAAACTCATCTTATCGAGGTAGAGGGCACAGCGCGCTATACTTAAGGTTGGTGCTGGTCTCCCTTTTCGTTTCCCAACTCTTGATTTATACAAGGAATGGGAGATCCTTACTGTCAGACAAACGTTTATACTGTTTACGGTAGCTAAAAAGCACTCCGAGCTACAGTTTGACCCCAAATTAATTAATAACCAACGACGAAAGGGAAGAGTCTGTCCCTCACTGCAGTTCAAAACTTCACTCCCTCAGAAATTCTTTTGCTTCCTTGGTCAATTTTTGTACAACAATTTAAATATTACACTTAATCTATATCCCAAAACCATCTCTAATTGTCACAAATCACTTAAAACATTTCTTAAAACCCTTGACTACCAAAAAACTGAGAACCTTTTGACGGTTCTCAAATAGATTTCCTTCTTTCCTTTCTCCCGTGGCTGATTTACACCTCATACTCGCTCTCGAACACTCTAACATATATTCATACACTCCAACATACATTCTAATCACTCCAACATACCTTCAAACACTCGTAACATACATGTATACAGGACACTACAAAAAACCAGTTTCGTATGAACAGTTGTCAATTTATTTTTAATATTTTAATTTTAAGTTTTTAATTTTGTCCTTATAACTTTTGATATTATTTTTAACTTTCAACAGGCTATTGATTAGTCTTCTTGGTAGGTACTATTAATGATGTTCACATCTTTTTGTTTTTTTTTACTTTATTGTTTTGCTATGGGGGGGCCCTGGTGACCTGTAACACAGGCTTTTTCAAAAACCTATTTCAGGCACCAGTCTCTTACAGTGGTATGGAATATAGCATTAGCCAAAAAACATTGTTAATTTTAAGGTAACCTATTATTGTAAAGAGAGAACAAATAAATGAATTGAATTGAATTGAATTACCTAAGTGACAAAATTGACCGAGAGACATTACAATGAGATAGGCAAATTAGAACATCTTGTTGGGAGGAACAAATATGAATAGAAGAACTACACATACTCTGACATAAAAACTAAAAAAAATTAAGAAAAGAAACCATGCCAAATTTGTTTCACGTAGAAAAAAGGGAAACGTTTTCATCCTGAGGAAACCTGCTGGTTTAACAAGAAAAATTGAAAATCAGTTGTAAAAAGTGTGAATAACTCTGAATTTGAAATTGAACTAAATAAGGAGAATCCAAAAAATTAGAAGTATCACCATTAATAAAAGTAAACATATTATTAAAAGACCGTTTAAAAGTTAACGCAATTTATGATTCTGGTTCAAATGTGTCATTAATTAATGCAAAATTATTGAAAATACATGAAAAAGAAGAAAACACACTTAATAAACAAACAGCAAACTTGAAAACTATTAATGGTGAAAAGGAAACAAAAGGTAAGGTAACATTAAAAATAAAAATATATAACATTGAAAGAAAAATGAATATTTTTGTGATAGATATTGAAAATTTTCACTATGATTTTCTCATTGGTTTGGATTATATAAAAAAAAAAAAATCCAAAATAAAGAATTGAATATCATACAATGTCCACAAAAAGAGAATAAAATCCAAAATGAACAGTATAACAAAAATAAAGACTCCAAAATGAAGAGGATAACAAAAATAAAGACTCCGAAACTAATATTTTCAATATAATGAATGTCGACATTCCTGATGTACTAGGTGACAAATATGAACAAGATGTTTCTCTATACTCTGAGGTACGGAAACAAGAAATGAACCATATAAACGGATGTGAAGTAAATTTCAATGAAAATATTAATTTCAGTGAATTTGAAATTTCAGTAAACCACCTAGATTTATGTAAACAAACTGAAATTGATAAATTAATAAAACAATACAAACCAGTCTTTGCTAAGGACAAATATGACGTTGGTATGGTACGAGATTATGAAGCTCACATAGACTTAATAGTAGATAAATATTGCTACAAACGCCCATACAGATGCACAGTTGATGATAGAAAATAAATTGAAAATCAAATATCAAAACTATTGAAGAACAACTTAATTGAGGAATCATATAGCCCTTTTGCTGCCCCGGTTACCCTGGCGTATAAGAAAGAAGATGGGAAAAGATCAAGACTGTGTATTGATTTCCGGGAATTGAATAAAATTGTTGTCCCTCAATCACAGCCATTCCCCTTGATTGAAGACTTGATGGTAAAGACTGTAAACTGTGAATATTATTCTACCTTTGATATAAATTCAGCATTTTGGTCCATTCCGTTGAAAATTCAAGATAGATATAAGACAGCATTTGTCACACAAGAAGGCAATTTCCAGTGGACATGCCTCCCATTTGGTTTAAAGACAGCGCCGGCTATTTTCCAAAGAATATTGAGAAACATAATAAGAAAACATAAACTCAGATTTTGCAGTGAATTTCATCGACGATATCCTAGTTTTTTCTAAAAGTTTCGAGGAAGACATAATAAATATCTAAAAACTACTTGAGGCGATACAAACAGAAGGATTTAGACTGAAATTCTCGAAATGCACTTTTGCAAACAATCATGCCAAGTATTTGGGACACATAATAGAAAATAATTCAGGTAGACCTATCAAAGATTATTTAACAGCTGTCCGAAACTTCCCCATTCCAGAAACAAGGAAAAATATACGCCAGTTCCTTGGGAAAGTAAACTTTTATCATAAATTGTACCAAACAATGCAATTATTCTGGAACCATTACACAATTTATTACGGAAAGATGTAAAATTTATATGGACCAAAGAATGCCAGGAATCATTGGATAAAATAAAGGAATTACTATGCTCGAAACCAATTCTAAAAATATTTGACCCAGAACAACCAATAAAAATTTACACTGATGCCAGTATTAAAGGAGTGGGAGCTGTGTTAAAACAGGAAGATGAAAACGGAGTAAATAAACCTGTAGCCTACTTTTCAAAGAAATTGAAATACACTCAAAAGAAAAAGAAGGCAATATATTTAGAATGCCTGGCAATCAAGGAACCTGTAAAATATTGGCAACATTGGCTTGTGAATAAAAAAAATATAGTATATTCAGATCATAAACCATTGGATCTAGAACATCAAGTCTAGAACTGATGAGGAACTGGGTGATTTGACATATTATTTATCCCAATACAATTTTAAGATAAAATATAATCCGGGACAGTCAAATCAAGAAGCAGACTGCTTAAGCAGAAATCCAGTCTTAGAACCTCATGACAATACTGAAGATTTTTTTAAAGTTGTAAACTTAATAAACATGGAAGATATTAAAAAGGACCAACACACAAAATCTATATCTACAAGATGGAAAATCAAAGTTAATACTGGAGAATAACATTTATTACAAAAAGAAAAAAAATATATACTATCAGAAGCAATTAGCAAAACACTAATTAGAAATGTCCACAATACCTACTGCCACATTGGGAGAACCCAGATGATAAATAAAATAACCCCTTTCTATACAGCAAAGAATATCATCACAAATATTAAGAAAATTTGTGATGAATGTGACATTTGTATAAAAAACAAATCAAGAAGGAATTCAAAATCTGGTTTGATGTCCCATTTAGGCCCAGCAACACGCCCATTTGAAATTATATCAATTGACACAATTGGAGGCTTCGGAGGATCACGGTCTACAAAAAAATACTTACATCTCCTGGTTGATCATTTTACACTATATGCTTATATTTGTGTGTAGAAAAATATAACGACACAGAACATACAGTCACTAAGTTCACCCCAAAATATCTTTTGGAAGGAGAGAAAATGGATATTTCGCCACCGGAATTGAAATCAAGATGCACAATAGAAGATCTCAAAAGAGACAGAGAACTACCATTTGAAAATTCAATGAAATCTCACAACTATAATAAAAAAATATATGATCTACATAGACAAGAATATGAATTCGAAGTGGGCGATAGAGTATATGTAAAAAACGGAAACCGGCTAAATAGGAAGAAAATGGATGAATTAAGGATCGGACCATACAAAATTCTAAGAAAGATGTCAAATTAGATCTATGAAGTTGATGCTGGACATAAGAAGTTGGAGTCAAACATCTACCATGTTACAAAGTTATCTCCAGTAAGGGTTAGCTCTTAATTGAACAATCATTTTGATTGATTCTCTCGGAGGATGGGAGATGTAAAGAATATTACTACACTAGTGTCATTCCTTTTCTTTAGGAATTTATTATCTATAGATCTCTATGTCAGTGTAATGTCAGTGACACCAAAATACTAAGTTAAGTTAATTTGAAAAACGTGGAACAATAAATAAGAATTATATAAACTAAACTAGAAGTAAAGGCTTTAAATGTTGTTTTTTGTTATTTCAGGTAAGTTACTCTGTTTAAAATGTGTAAACTGTGCTAAACTTTGTATTCAATTGTGTTGTGAATAAAATATATTTGTTATTTCAGAAAACGCAATTTCGTCTTTATTTCACGGAAGCATATTACTATTATATACATAATACATCATTATGTGCAAACATGTCACGTATAGGTGAACACAGCGTATACAATAAGATTTTAGATTAATACATTAAATTTGTTGTAAAAATGATAAATTAATGAGGACAAACATAAAACTTATTTAATTATGGATTATATAAAAAAATAATAAAAACATTTCATATTTTTTTTAAATAAAATATTTAAAAATTGTAAAACATTGCATAAAAAAATTGATAATACTTAATAATAGATTTAATTATAAATTAGGTAATTTCTATCTAGATCCTTTTATTTTGAGAAATGACTAGTGAGGAGGAGTTGACCACAAATCAGTCTCTAACAGTTTTTGTCTTTCTTCTTCTTTCTTTCTTTATATCTGGATCCTAGATTCCATGTGGTCTTGTCAGCAGACGAAGAAGCATTAGCTATTAGACATCTTAATATGACTTGGAGGCATATTTTAAAAGTAGAGGCAAAATCTATGCAGGAACCTGAAGATGAATCTGCGAACATATCGGAACCACTTTCTGATGCTGTGGATGAAATGGAATCAATTCTAGCCGAAACGGAAAAAAATAAAAACTGGAACCGCCGTGCCCATTATGTCCAGACTTAGGCGAATATAACAGCCCTTTTAGAGAACTTTTCTTGCCATCCACGAATATCGCCAACATAGGAAATAGTTATTTATGCTACAAGTGCGGGAAGTAGGTGATTTCCGATGAGTGGCATTTTTATTCACGAGCGAGCGAAGCGAGTGAGTGGATAAATCGACACGAGTCGGAAATCATCTTACGCACGTGTATCATACAACATTTTACTATGCACTGTGCGAGAAAATAAAAAAATATATCTGAACCAAGCAAGAAATTAATAAAATGGCGCTTATTCAAGGGCGCTCAGCATATCCACAGATTAACTAATAGTTCATAGTTCTACTGCGTATGTGCAAATAGCTGTCACGTCGTAACGCAAAAAGGCACGAGCAAAATATTCATTCTGCCAAACATATTTAATGAATATTTAATATTAATTTATTGTTTAAAATCTAAATCTAGCGTAATTAAAAACGCCTTAAATGAGGTATTAGTTTTGTTTTACTTTTTAGATGAATGATAATCTGTACTTAACTAATTTTAAAACGTTTCTCAAATAATAAAAACTCTATGCGGCGGGCTGACGTTAGAGTTAAAAATTAAAAAAGTACAGGAAAGTAATAAGCACTAGTAAAAAAAAGTGACACTTTCCGCACAGTTTAGCTGCTTGGAAAACGCTCTTTTCGAGGACATGCATTGTAAAAGATATATTAACATTTTGGAAAAGTAAAGTCGTGTGTGAACCTCAACTATTTCGTTTGGCAACTACAGTTCTATCAGGACATCCTGTTCGAATCTCTCATAGATTTTTCTTTCTAAGTAAGGTAGATGTGTATTTTGGTACTTTTTCACTTGTCATCGAGCTGTCTTACTATGTAGACGTTAATTAAATACAGTCCTATAAATTCTTCATGTTCATCTTTTATTTTACATAACCGGCGCCCGAACATGAATTTGGTCCTTCAAAAGTGAAGTTATTAAGTTAAAAGTGTCTTCAGGCGGAATCACAAGAGGATCACCTACTAGAAGCCGAACCTTTTGCCGTGGAGCCATCAATGTTTAGACGATCTCAACCGTAATTTCTCCATTGTGCCTACCATGGATCGTCTAACTAAGCAACACACGCTGTATCTTATTTCTGGTCTAAGGCGTCCTCACATTAAACCTTTTCGTTTCATTCCAGTTGAACCGGGCGAGATTAAAAAGATCATTCTTGCCATTAAATCCAAAGCGGTGGGATGTGATAATATCTCTCGTAGTATGGTCATCACCATTCTGGATCGCCTCCTACCTCCCATCATCCATATTGTAAATGTTTCCTTGTTTTCCAATGTATTCTCCTCCTTGTGGCTTCTAATGCTTTTGCTGCATCGGGGAAATTTTGTTTTTCCTCGGCAGCAAGTTGTTTTAAGCACATCATAGCCAAAAATGGTGCAGGCTTTGTGCCGTAAGTTATGGTTGTAAGTTGGTATGTTTGAATAGGCTGGTATGGTGAATCTCTCCATAATATCTTCTGCTACGACTGATCTTCAGGATGTACCATTATCTGTCGATACATTTTTTCGATATCCGCAGTGTAAACGAACTGATACTGTCTCCATTTTAAAATCAGCTTCTGCAGATCTTGTTGTAGGTTGGGACCTTAGTACATGATATCATTCAAGCTGTGTCCTGATGATGATCTAGCAGACGCGTTGAATACAACACGCAATTTTGTAGTGGTTGACTCAGCACGAGGGACGCAGTGGTGCGGTTGGTAGCACTCCGGTTTCGTACTTGTTGCTGACGGCATCATATTGTGTAACTTTGTGTATTCTGTTTTCAATTCTGGATCTTTTTGTAACTTTCTCTCTAAGTTGCGAAATTGCGCTATTGCTAATGGTTTAGTAGACCCTAGCTGATCATTAGTTTCTGGTTTGAATGGCAGTCTGACTTGGAATCTCCCATTTTCCAGCCTCTCTGTTGTTGACAGGAAATATTGCAGACATTCATGATCTTCTTCATTTCAGTCTCCTGGTTGATGTCTTCAATTGCCCAAAATCTACGTAAATCGTCCGTCTTGTTAAGAACGACGTTACACCTGTAGCGTGGTGTCATTGTCCCACAAAACAAACATCCTAAGTGCGTTTGTTGGGCTATTGGCTGATCCTCGCTATCGCCTCTCAAAAGGCTACCTTTAGCTATCTTGCAGTATACATCTGCTCCACGCAGTAGGTCTACTGGTCGGCTGGTACTAAATTCTGGGTCTGCCAAATTAATGTTCTGTATGTGAGGCCAAGTTGGTTTTATGAATGATTTATTTGGTATACTTTTGATAAGGTTATTCATTACTAGCTGTTGCCCGCGGCTTCGCTCCCGTGGGCCACCCCACAGGACCCATTTTCGAAATTAAAAAATAGCCTATGTCACTCAGGAATAATGTAGCTTTCTATTGGTGAAAGAATTTTTCATATCGGTTCAGTAGTTTCGGAGCCTATTCGGTACAATAAAACAAACAAAAAAATCTTTCCTCTTTATAATAATAGTATAGATAAGGACCTCACCTTCTAAGGCAAAATCACTATAAATTGATTTAATTCGTATGTTCATTACTCCCTTGCAACTGTTTTCTTTTTCTCCTATGCCGAATACGGTTCCTTTGCAAGAGTGTCTTCGTAGTTTCAAAACTTGTGCCACCTTCGCCGCTTTCTCACTTATTAAAGAAATCTGAGAACCCTGGTCAATCAAAGCTCTCATGTTATGGTATGTGCCATTGTGTCCTGGAACTTTCACTAAAGCGGTAGCTAAGAGTGTCTCGGACACGTCTTCCCAAGATACATGGGGTGATACTGCTGCTTGTTCATCATTGGTCATGCATGATGTCGCAAGTGTGTGCGCAGCCTTATGGTTTGTTTTTGCTGATGTGTTTAGCCTAGTTTTGGTTGAAATTGCGTCATGCAACAATGTATTATGTTTAGCGTTGCATTTGTGACATGTTTTTTTAGATAAACGTGGTTTATTTAAATGGTTGTATCGGCAATTTGTGCAACAGTTTAGATGGTTGACAGTTTTTAGTTTTTGCTCATCCGACATTTGCAGAAATTGGGTACACATCCATAACCCGTAGTCAGCATTACACAATGCGCAGGTGATTGACCGCGACACATGTTACGATTTCGTATGATTTTTCATGTTGCTTGGATAATTTTTGTTTGATGACTGCTGGTTATTATATGAACTATAATATTTCTTCTGGTTTGCTTGATAATTTTGGTTTTGTGGTTGGGTGTTGGTCTGTTGGTTATTTGATTCTTGTTTACGCCTTGATGCTTCTAAGGCGGTAAACATGTTTTCCAAGAAATCTAAGAATTCTTGTAGGACTGGTAATTCCCTGGGATTCTTCACCGACTCAATGTATTCAGTGAGTGACTCACTGTCAAGTTTCTGGGCTAACAAAAGCACCAACAGCGGGTCCCAGGTGGTGATGCAGGTGAGTTATCAAAACAATTTTTTGTGAAATATACATGGTTAAATTCAGCAATTTCACAGCACTTCCTATGGTTACGCTGATATTCTACTATAACTTCCGCTTGCAATAATCTATGGTTTTTCGTTCAGCCCCGTCTTTCTTGATATTAGTTAGAAGTTTAACCAAGGAGTCGTATATCTCCGTTTGGCTGACTGCTAACTGCTCCATTCTTCGCACGGTCAAATTAATAGCCAAATAAAAATAAAGTATAAAATGGTTTGGTCTGACCTTATAATATTCTCCGTACACGACAGCTGCCCAATTTCTTCAATTTGATGTCACTGCCTACCTACTCTCCCTAACTATTTGTAACACCCAAACACTGGTTGCAAGGTCCCGGCACACAAACACTTCACTGTACTTCGCGAACCGAGTCCCCTGATTCTCGAAGGACCATGTAGAATTTAGCGCCTGCTTGGTTTAGCACTAACCTCTGTGTTGGTTGATTTAGTTGACTTTATCTTAGAATGGTAATGGTTTGGTTACTGGTTTACGACCACTGGTTTAATGATACGCAATAATATGGTTTAAATGGTTATATTGAATACTAGTCAAAATAATGGTAAATGGTTAATCTAAGCTAAAGTAGCACTTAGATGGTTTGATTCGAGTTAAGCGTTTGGGCACTAACTGACGCTAGTTGTGATACATGCATTTATGGAAATGCACGCACGCAATAATGCTGAGCTTTTCGGTTGCAAATATTGTACCGAACACAGCTACATTATTCTTGCTGCACATGAATGATCTGCTAAAACCTTTGGGTATGCAGACAACAGCACTGTTGCTGAGAGATACTTGTCCAACGCACGGGCTACTGGGCCTGAGGTCCGGTCTTTCCGTGAGGCCATGGTCTCCGAATAGGGCGATGCCAATCTGGTCAAATTCAATGCCGCTAAAACACAGGTGTGTTATTTTTCCCCTAAAAAGATCCAATTTCACCCGGCTCCATATTTCCGAGTTGTAACCGTGCCGATAACGGACCATTTTGAGCTTCTTGGCGTAACGTTGACATCGACACTCAATTTTGGCCCATACATTGAGGCAAAAGCTCAACTGGCTGCCAAAAAGTCAAATCTTTGCGAAGGTGAGACGGTACTTCTCGCCAGAACAGCTGCTTAAGTAATATCAAGCGCAAGTTCGTTCTTGCATGGAGTACTGTTCTCATTTCTGGGACGGATTTGTCAAATATCAGCTTGATGCACTAAAGTCGATCAAAAAACGGGCCAAGAGAGCTTCCAGAGCCTTGAACATTGTCGCCGAGTTGACAGCTTGTCGGTTTTTTATCGGTTACATTTCGGGGAGTGTGCGATGGAAGTGCATGATCTAATTCTGCCTAACTCGTTTCAACATCAATGAAGTACAGCGATGCGCCATCGGATGGCATAGGGCATCTCACCCATACGCATTTATAAACGTTTTGGAAATACTTTCATTATGCGTACAGCTAAGGAGTGGATTCCCTGCCAAACTCTGTGTTTCACAACCTCGGGGTCTTGAAGTCAAGAGTGAATAGGTTACTTCAAGGGAAGCGTGCCACACCGTCGACCGAATCTTGACGGAACATTTAGTTCCATTGTGGCCGTCAGGGAAGCCACACCAGCGAGACTAGCCGATATTCAGTCCATATTACATCTCATTCCACAAGTTGCACAGAGTTATTATAATGGTCTTATTAGTAATGATGCAATAGAAGACGACATAGATGGACTAGATACGGTCGATTTCGAAATCCAATTTGATGATAACGTCGAATAAACGCTCTCTATATGTATTATTTTATATTTTTTGTGAATTAAAGCTTTATTACGATCTTTCAAATACATAGTTTCATTTATATCAGTAAATACCTGGCTTTTGGTTCTTTTTTGTACATGAGAAAACCTATCACTTAGTAAATGTTGAAAGGAACCACATGCATATTTTCTTAATTATCTAGAAAATTTAAAAGTATTCAGTGCAAATTTATATACACATACTTAAATTAGTAACTAATTTATAAATGAATGTAAATAAAATAAATATTAATTGTGTTGTGTTACCGCTATGCTAGCAGCATCCCAGAAATAATGAAAGAAAAAAGTTATTTTTTCTCATGTTTTTTACATTGCATGGTTTTCGATTTGAACTACAAATCCTTAACAGAAAATATTTTCGGTCAGTGGGCCATCTTAGGATATTTCATCTGAGCGACCATTTTGGAAATATAGACCGTTTTATACAAAATAAAATAAAATTCGGGGGCCCATAATTCGGAAACGGTGCGTCGTAGGGCTATGCTTCTCAGAACCTAAATGATTGTTATGATCAAGGTCAACCCGCTACTGCAATAAGTTCGGGAAATATTAAATTATACAAAAGCAATATAATTTTTTAAGCTGACATGGTCACAATCATTAGAATTAATAATTATTAATTCTAATACAAAAGCAGTTAAAACTTAATATGCAAACCAGTTTTGTAAAGCCGGGTCCAGACGAGTGTAACGTGTAATGTAATCCACCGTGTAATGTAACACGAATTCTACGTGTGGACGGCACTACGAGCATTACATGTAACGCTCGCGCGGCGCTCGGGGTTGATCCATCGGCTGTCGGTTTTTCGCGCGAACACAAAGACGCTCGCAGTGCTCGTTTGGACGGCGTTCGTGACGGTTGTGTCGTATGTACGTTCATGATGTGGACTGACGAACAATCGCTTGAACTTATTAGTTTGTATCAAGAAAAACCTGTTATTTGGGATCCAAAAAACCCGCAATACTTTAAAAAAAATCTGAAACACGATGCTTGGAGTGATATTGCTCATTCATTGGAAAGAGATGTAGAAGAATGCAAAAACAAAATGATTAGTTTGCTTGCTTCACATCGAAGAGAAAAAGGAAAAGTAAAGAAGAGCCATAGTTCCGGAAAAGGTATGTTTTATTATAAATTTCAGTTGCTTTACATATTACACACTTTTATTTATTTATTTAGTTTTTACTTAGGTATTATCACTTACTTGCTATTAGTACAATTATTACTTCTATTGTATACCCAATTACTATATTCTACTATATTTTACTATACATATATGTACTATATTCTATTGTATTGTTTATTTATTGTTATTTATTTTACAGGTGGGGATGAAACGTACAAAAGTACATGGTTTGCTTACGAGGCGCTGGCATTTTTAGGAGATCGAAATAATCCAAGGAAACGACGCAACACAGAGGTAACTGCATTGAACTAGTTTCCTTCGACTTGATAAAAAAAACTTAACAATATGTATTCTGCCAAGAAACTGTACCCTCGTTCATAAAATAGTCATTAAACTCATCCCTAATTTGTTTTGCCGTTGAGGCAACTCTTCTAGGTACATTATTCAATGGAAGTAAAGATGACATTTCAGAATCTCTCCGCCAACTACCTTCACATAATCTTCCGTTTTGGTCGCAGTCAAGTGAGCCAGGGGGTGCATACAAGTTTTTAGATGAATCCGTGTTTCTCAAAAAAATATGCAAGTGTGCAATAGCCATGACTATAGTCTCCACGGTTTTGGGCTGAAGAAGCATAGGTTTTCGTAGAACTCTGAACACAGATGCTGTGATACCAAATACATTTTCTACAATCCTGCGAGCTCTGCTTAACCGGTAATTAAAAATTCTTCGCGGCGATCCCTTGGGGTTTTCTCCTGGATAGGGTTTCATTATACTGTTTTGTAAAGGGAAGGCAGAGTCTCCTACAAAAACATATGGTACTACTTTGTTTCTACCTTGCAGTGCTTCAGGTGCAGGCAATCTTAACGAATTATTTTCTAGTTTTTTATATAATTCAGTTTCCTTAAAAATTCCACCATCTGAAATGCAGCCTTGACATCCGACATCCAGAAATTTTTAATTATATTCCGCGTCTACTAAAGCAAACATCACTATACTGAAATTCGATTTGTAGTTACGATATTCTGTGCCACTATGTACCGGAGCCTCGAGAATGACATGTTTACCGTCCATGGCTCCGGCACAATGGGGAAAATTCCACAATTCATCAAATCTGTTTGAGATCTGGATCCATTCTGACTCTGTTTTTGGCAGCTGAAACAATGAATTTCTTTTTAATTACAGATTACAAATGAACCGGAACAGAGTGCATCTACAAGTGTAGAAAATGACAACAGTTCAGAATTTATATCACCAACTGGTCAGGCCCCCAAAAAAAAGAAATCAGACGAAAATAAAAAATGGGTATGCTTTCGGAGGCTCTTGGCCTGCTTAAGAGTGCTGCTTCTAGTCCTACTCCTGAACCTCGAAACAATAATCCAAACAATTTTGACAGTGAAACCCTTTTCAAATTTTATATGCAGCAAGATGCAACAATATAACAGAAGTACTAAAAATGCCGTGCAGCGAGCAATAATGGACGTAATATTCAAAGCCGATGAAGGATGTACTAACTTTTCTCAACATTATTATCCATCGGCATTCAATTACAGTGGGTATACAACAGGCTCGGTTCCTTCATCAAGATACTGCAATGAACCACCTTCTTTCTCTAATCGCTCAGAACTTACTTCAGGGTATTCAACAGGTCAGAATCAGACAAGTTGCCCTACTGCTTCATATGCTTCACCTGTTCCCTCAGAATCATGTCAAACTTCATATGAAGATGTAGATTTTGTAAATGACCTGATTTGAAAAGAATAAATTTTGTACTACATGATTTGAAGATGCAGACTAAGTCGACAATTTGATTTAACTTTCTAATTTTAATTTTGGAATAATTTTAATTTTGCTTACCCTACTTAATACAATAGCTTAATTTGTTATTTTAATAAATAAAAAAAAATATGTAAAACTCACCTTAATGTTTTCTTTCAATGCTTTTATAATCGCTTCACAAACTTCTGGTACAATGCAAGACGTTGACTGTTTTGAAATTCTGAAGGTGTATTGAAGGCTTGTAAATGAATCTCCTGTTGCCAAAAATCTTAGTGTTAGAGCCAGTCTATCTTGCGGCGAAATTGCAGATCTCATTATAGTGTCTTGTCTTGATATTTTAGGCGCAATGATTGTTAACAAATATTCGAAGTCAGTAGGCGACATCCGGGTAAGGATATGGTCCACTTATATGTTGAGATTTTAGTTCCACAAGTAAACAAGATCTTCTTTTATACAAATTAGTTTTCCACCATCGACGCTTCCGACTTTTGCGGTCTTCAGTTAGTAAATACATGAAAATAAAAGCCGCACCAGCTATCACGGCCTTCCTATTCGGCATGTTCGTAGCAACTGAGTGGAAACAGCTTTTGAAATATTTTCGCGTTCACAATTCGCTTTGAGTTCGTGTGCCGTCCACACTGTTGATGCTAAATTACACGTAATCTTACATTACACGTTACACTCGTCTGGACCCGGCTTAAAAGCAGATAGTACGAATCAACCAAAAATTTATTCGATGATGGTTACAAACATGTAACCCAGGCTTCTGTCTGCCGAATTCAAGATGATAAAACAGCTTTGTAAGTATTACTTTCAATATTATGTTATTTTTCTATGTAAGTGCCAGGTATACCTACTTAATAATTAAGCAATTTTTTAAAGTTTTTGTTCTCTATGTGTTATTGCCAAATTAAGACTATTGTTTTTGTCTACAGATCTACAAGAGAATCGTACGGTGACGATGCTGTTGGATACGTGCAGGTACAAAGGACCCAAAATACCTATACTATTAAATGTACAATATGTCCAGAACATAAAGTGCACTCTCAGCCATATTCTGTCATACTTATTGTAGATGAGCAAGAAGATGATGTGTTACAGGTGACATGCCATGATTGCCCCGCATCAACTGGTGGTTGTAAACATGTTGCTGCGTTTTACTGTGGTGTCATCGACGGAGAAGAAATCCCTCATGCACTTCAGTGCAGTGCTATTGGATTGGATCTTCAATTAAAATAATAACCACCAAGGATATGTTTAAAAAGAAAGTAAAACCCAATGAAGGTAAAAGTATTGAGACAGTGACAAGTGTGGTGGCAGAATTATTTGACAGAATCAAAAATAATAAAAATTACTACATGTCATTATTTGAAACATGAAAATGATTTTGTTTGCATAAAAAATAATATGCTCTCATTAAATGCGTAGTAAAAAAAAGCAATGACTGTGATGATTTTTTAGGACAAATGGCATATTTTTTTAATGACATAAATATTAGACATGGAGTGAAAGAGGCCAAAAATCAACATAAAAGTGGATTATGGTATGAGCTACGCTACGGGAGAGTTACTGCTTCAAAATGTTTTGAAAGTAAGCAGGTGCAAACCCACTGATGAATTGATGATACTCCGGTCGCAAGTATTCTTGGAACAAATATTATTTAATTTAGTTATTTCTTTGATGTGCCCGAAATAAGAGAAGATGACAGTTTCAGATACAACAGTGTTACTACACAAAATAAAGAAGTACGTTCAAGTAAATCGACAAACTTTGATTTTATTTTACTTGTCCGAAAAGTGGGAGTTGAAGGATGCCTTACGTACTATACAGTCTCGATGGTCTATTATAGATTCCTTACATTGGGAATTAGACAGCGAATTGGATGACACAAATCAAGAATATGAGGTGTCTTATACCAAGCAAGAAGCTATTTACAATCAATTAAAAAATGCAATTAATAGAAAACTAGGGTCCGTAGTTCACAAGGAGAATTGGACACCAAAAATTGACATCCCGTACTTCAATGGCAATTATCAAAACTGGGTGTCTTTCAAGGACTTATTTGTTGAAGCTATCCACAGTAACGTCTCCTTATCAAACGCCCACAAGATGCAGTTTCTTAAAAGCAAGGTGCGGGGAGAAGCTGTACGTTTGATACAGCATTTGCAAATCAGTTCTGACAACTACACTGTTTGCTGGGAGATATTGAACAACAGGTACAACAACACATGGTTGATTTTTACATCTCACATAGATCTCCTATTAAATCTTCCAGTAGTTCAACAAGCGAACGTCCCTCAGATCAAGCAAATTCACGACACTACACTAGAGTGTTTAAACTCAATAAGGAACCTAGGCGACCTAATATAGACAGTTGGGATCCGTTCATCGTGCGTATTCTATTGCTAAAATTAGATGCAGACACGCATGACCATTATTTGGAATCTCTGAAAAAACCCAGAGAACTGCCAAAATTGTCGGAGTTTCTAGGCTTCTTAGAGAGCAGATTCACCGCATTGGAATCTTCACGCAAGAAAAACGAAAGTTCCAAACCACCAATAAGCAAGCAAAATAAATCATCATCGTCAAATTTCAAAAATAAATATTCAGCAAGTAAGACTTCGGTAAATAATATCGAATTAACTTGTCCGTTGTGTAAAGAGTCACACGGAATATACTATTGCAGTAAGTTTTTAAATATGACACCAACTGCAAAGCGACAAGCTTTAACACGATTGCATTTGTGCAAAAATTGTCTTTATTCACATGGGGATAAAGAATGTCCGTCAGAATGACGCTGCCTCGAATGTCGTGGCAAACATAATACACTTTTACATGAAGCGTTTAACAAGAAGCCTTCATGTAACCGAATAACAGAGAATGACACACCAGCAGTTCTTGCAACTAGAACGCAAAATCAAGAGTCACAAGAAAATCACGTTTCGCAACAAGGCAACAACGTGATCGAAACATTATTAGCCACTGCAATGATCAAAGTTCAAGCAAGTGACGGATCATACCACAAAATGCGTGCGCTAATAGATCAAGGATCTCAAGCCTCCCTTATCTCAGCCAGAGCGGCACAAAAGCTAGCTTTATCAAGAAAGTATTGCAGAGCCGTCATCTGCGGGATAGGAGAAAAGGAGAGCAGTAGCAAGGGCGTTACGAACATAACATGTTGTTCAAATTTAGATGGTTTCACATTTAAAACAGAAGTAGTAATCATGGACACGCTGATTACTCAATTACCAAGATGTACATTTGCCAAGCCAACATGGGCACACCGCCGGCTAGGTAGCCGGCATGCCACTAGCCGATCCAGAATACAATGTCAGCCGTCCTATCGACGTCCTATTGGGAGCCGATGTGTATTCCCAAATCATTTTAGAAGGCATTATCAGGGCTGATCCTTCATTACCGGTCGCGCAACAGAAACGACTGGGATGGATCTTATGCGGCAATTTCAAGACTTTTCACTGTAACGTAGTCCTGAATCAAGTGAACGAAGTACAAAGATTTTGGGAGATTTAAGACATCACAGAATCATCCAATCTATCCGCAGAAGATCTACAATGCATGGAGAATTACAAGAGCACCACAACAAGACAAGCAAATGGCATGTATAAAGTAAGATTGCCTTTTCAAGAAAACTTTGAGACACAGTTGGGAATGTCTGCAAATAAAGCTATGGCACAATTTCAACAGTTGGAAAGGAAATTTTGCAATAATGAAGAAGTATCAAAACAATACAAATTATTTATACAAGAATATAAAACTTTAGGACATATGATACCAGCGTCCGGTAAAATGCAACCGGATTATTATTTACCGCACCATTGTGTATTGCGAAATGATTCCACTACGACAGCACTTCGCGTAGTTTTCAACGTTTCTACCAAAACAACAACGGGAATCAGCTTGAATGACGTCATGTTAAAAGGCCCATATCTACAGCAAGACCTCCAATCTTTACTAATAAGGTGGAGACAATATCGCGTAGCTTTTACGGCAGATATTGAAAAAATGTTTCTTCGTTTTATATGGTTAAATGAACAAGATCAAAGATTCCAAAAAATCATTTGGAGGGATACCATTGACATGCGTCATCAAGTATACCAGCTATGCACAGTTACATACGGCACCAAGGCAGCACCATTTTTAGCAATGATGACTCTAAAACAATTGGCTGAAGATGAGAGACCCAATTTCGACAGTGTTGCAATCAAGGCTTTGGAGCACTCATTCTACATGGACGATGTTCTGCACGGGTCACATTCTGTCGAATTAGCAGTAAAATTAAAGCAAGATTTAATCAAGTTGTTAAAATCAGGGGGGTTCAATTTAAGAAAGTGGGCTTCCAACGCATCAGCCTTACAAGACGATACAATCGGGGCGAGTATCAAGCAAGAAAGTTTCGATTTCAAGGAAATGGAAACGTCAAAAACCTTGGGATTACGATGGAATTCCACAGCATACTTATTTACATTTCAATCAAAAATAGAACCATCAAACAAAACACCAACTAAAAGATCCATGTTGTCAGATATATCAAAGTTGTTTAATCCACTTGGTTGGCTGTCACCGATATCAACCAAGTTAAAACTGCTATTTCAGCAAGTTTGGATGTCAAGTATTCAATGGGATGACCAGTTACCCGATCAAATTAGCAAGGAATGGCAAAACATTAAAGGTGATATGCACAAAATCAATCAATTCAAGTTGCAGCGTTGGTTGGGCACAGGAGAAAATAACACGCTGGAATTACATGGATTCTGCGATTCTGCCAATAAAGCCTACGCATGCGTTGTTTATTGCAAGACTGAAAACAACGGAGAAACAAAGATCTCGTTAGTAGCAGGAAAAGCGAGATTAGCACCACTAAACAAATCTATTTCATTACCAAGATTAGAGCTTAGCGGTGCACTACTCCTAGCAAAATTGCTGTCTAAAATTCAACAATGCCTTAACAGCCATAATATCAAGACATATAATTGGACAGATTCAATGGTAGTCCTAGCCTGGTTACAAGGAGAGCCAGGAAGATGGAAGCCTTTTGTCGCCAACAGGGTGCGACAAATATCAAGCATCATACCTACAAACAGCTGGCGTTACGTCAAGTCTGCTGAAAATCAAGCGGACTGCGCAAGCCGCGGATTGGGCGTCGATCAATTGAAAAACCATTCGCTGTGGTGGGAAGGACCGTCGTGGCTGCAGAACTACGTCCCTGACCAAGAAACTGGGCTAGCAGTGTTTACCACAGACGAAGAAGCAAGAAAAGCCAAGCATATTAATCATATTTCGCAGCAAGAAAGCGAAAACATTTTGTGTGAATTATTAGCAAGATATAGTTCACTCGCTAAACTAACAAGAGTTTTAGCATGGATATTACGATTTATCAAGCAAGCAAGACACAAGAAAAACCGCGTTCAAACTTATTTTACATTGCAAGAATTAATAAATGCTAAGCATAAAATAATTTTATATGTACAGCAGAAAGAATTTGCCCAGGAAGTATATTACTTACAAGAAAATAAGTCGCTATCAGTAAAATGTAAATTATTGCAATTAAATCCATTCCTTGACAGCGAGGGACTTATCAGAGTCAGAGGAAGACTAAGTAAAGCCAGCATTAATCAAGATATGATGCATCCGATTATCATACCTCACGAAGGAGTCTTAACAGACTTAATTATAGATCAAGCACATGAACTTACCTTCCATGGAGGAGCACGGGTGACATCAGCATTCATTCGCAAGAATTACTGGATCATAGGCGGTAATCGAGCAGTCAAAAAGCGTATACGTACATGCGTTACTTGTCGTAAACACAACCCAAGTAAGATGACACAGTTGATGGGTGATTTACCAACGCAGAGATGTAACGTTGCAAAGCCTTTTGAACATACAGGCGTCGATTTTACCGGGCACGTGTTCATAAAGGCCAACAAGGGCCGTGGTATTAAGACCACAAAGGGCTACGTGGCGGTATTTGTCTGTATGGTGACCAAACTTGTTCATATAGAGCTGGTCTCAGACCTCACATCATCAGCATTCATAGCTGCGTTGCGAAGAATGGCTGCAAGAAAGGGCTCGTGGAAACATTTGTACAGCGACAACGGAACAAACTTTGTCGGCGCCAACAAAATTTTACAAGAAGAATTTGAGCAGATACAAGAAACATTCGATCAAGATTTCATCAAGGAAATTACTAGCATGGAGATCGAATGGCATTTTAATGCACCTTCATGGCCTTCTCCAGGAGAGCTGTGGGAGGCCGCGGTTAAAATTTTGAAATTTCATTTAAAAAGAGTAGTTGGAGATCAAAAGCTCACTTTTGAAGAGTTCAGCACAGTTCTGACCCAGTTAGAAGCAGTACTTAACTCGAGGCCACTGTGTCCTCTGACTGAAGATCCCAACGACTTAGATTTCCTCTCTCCATCAAGCTTTATCAATCAAAATCAAGACATGACTATATTAGAAACAGAAACAGATATGCGCACGAGATGGCATCTAACTCAAAAAATAGTACAAGATATTTGGAAACGTTGGCATACAGAATATCTCACTCAGTGGAGACATTCTCAACCAGACATTCAACTAAATGACATTGTTACAATTAACGATGCAAACTTACCTCCTGGGAAGTGGGCAGTAGGCCGCGTCGTCAAGCTGCATCCAGGTGCCGATGGCCGCATCAGGGTGGTCACATTGAAAACAAAGAATGGGCTTATCAAGAGACCTATTCTCAAGCTGTCTATTCTCCCTGTAAATGATAGGATCGACAAACAAGAGTCGCGTTCCAAGGAAGTGAAAGGTGGCAATATCAAAACAAAAAAGTAAACTACAGCTTCTCATCGCTGGTACTGTTACTTTTGTCTTTCATGAGCATTTTAACCTCAGCTCACTGTTCATACAATGTTACACAATTAAAGGACAATCAAGGTCTTTATGTTGACAAAATTGCAAACATGCAATTAATCAAAGATGAATGGAAGATAGTCACATACTATGACATGAATTCATTTTGGTAAGGTACAGAAGCATGTAGTAAATACCTAAGCTACTTGAATCAATTATGCAACAAGTTTAAAGAAACGTCACATTGTGACGTCATACAAGTTCAATTGCAGCAAGAATTCTCAGAACTCGAGTACTATAACCACATGTTGCTGAATCAGCATTCCAGCACGCGTCGCGCACGAGATCTGCGTCAGCATTCCAGCACGCGTCGCGCACGAGATCTGCGCCGCCGCAAGCGAGGCCTTATCAACGGTGTAGGGTATCTTGCAAACGGCTTATTCGGTGTACTTGATGAGAGATTCGCCGAGCAATATAAACAAGATATTCAATCAATACATGACAACGAAAATCATTTGCTGTCGCTCTTGAAACAACAAACCACGGTTATTGAAGCAGAATACAATGTTTTGAAAAGGAACGGGCAAGCAATTAATAAGCAACACAAGATGCTTAATTCACTATCAATCAAGTTAGATAAAATGGAAAACGTTTTATTTAACGAATCGGTGAGAAATCGAGTCATGAACGATTTCAGTACGGGAGCAATTGCTACGAGCAATGTTTTAAGACAGCTAAAATCAATCCAAACAAGTTAATTAGATACCGTAACAGATGTTTATCACGGGAGACTCAACTTACATTTATTGTCACCAGAACAACTGAAGGACACTCTGAATACCATAACGAGTCATCTTTCATAAGATCTTACGTTGCCGATCAATAATTTACAAATTAACTTTATAAACATTTATCATTTATTGACAGTTAAAGCAAGAATGACTGAAGAATACTTAATCTTCGAATTGAAATTGCCTCTGGTGTCTAGAGATAAATTTTCAATCATGAAAATTATTCCAATACCTCAAATTATAGGTAACACAAGCATGGCTACTTTAACTCCGATTGCTGAACATGTTGCAATCAATTTGAAGAAGGATTTGTATTTACCGATGTCTATACTCGACGTCCAGACATGTCTACGTGATAATGTCGATACTTATCTATGCCATATAGAGAAGCCGATTTATCATCTCAAGAATGATGAAAAATTATGTGAATTAGAACCTGATTCCAGCAAATGCAAGATCAGCATTACGACTTGTTCGAATCAATGGATAGCTCTTAACAAAATAAACAATCATGCATTTTTCTGCTGTAGTCAGTGTCAAATAAAAGTTCTATGCGACGATAATGTGTCGTCAGGGCATTTAGTAAAGTCAGGCTTATTGAGACTCAAACACGACTGTCTAATTAAAACCGAAAGTTTTACCGTTTACTCGCGGAATGAAGGTATTAGCACTATAGACATAAAACCATCATTCATGCTGCCTGAGATAGAACCAATCAATCATATCATAGACTTAGGCATCCCAACTCCACTGATACAAAACTATACACTCCTCTCGAGCAACAAGGAGCTTGACGAAATCAAGAAGCAAATCCGCATTCTCAAAGCAAGTGAAAAGTTGCCACATCATGTTTCTTATCACGATGTCCATCACTACACAGCATTTTATGTGGCTATCGGAGTTGTGTTGATAGTTGGAGCAGTCTTTATGGTGCGACGACTGCGTAAAAGGCGAACCGCATCTCTCGCGGTGGCAAGGGTCGCATTGGCGAGTCTGCAGCCCGCTCAACACGCAACACCAGCACGGGCAGAGGCTGGGGCCTCTATCTCATCGTCCACGATACAATATAGTGTAAGTGCGCGTAATCAGTGAGAGATTCCGTGTGTATCAGATTACAGTGAAATCCCAAAAGTGCATAAGTTAGACAAGTGTACGGTGCCTATGACTCGTAAAACGGAGTTCAAGTAGAGACTCTAAACATAGAATAAGGACCAATTGGAATCACCTTGTCAATCATCTAGTATAAGGACCAATTGGCATCACCTTGTTATTCATCATTTCATGTTCATCTCACATTCATCTTCCCGTTCGGGAGAATGTACGGTGCAACCGCACATACTGCAATTCAGCAGTTTACGCCACTCATTCATTACAATTCATAAGAATAAGTTAGTGCGCGTTGGGCTATCAAGACAGCCAGGCGTCCTCATAACAGCCAACAAGGGCCGCGTCACTCACTTTCTTCACACAACAGTTCATTAAGCTCATTTTATCCTTAAAACCTTTCGGACAATATATCAGTGTTTAAATAATTAAATTCTTTTATTCCATTCATCTAAAGTAATGTATGGCCTAACAAGAAACCATGCAGTTTTTATATCGTCACAATCCTGAAAATAAAATCGTAGAAACTCCTACATTAATAGGTATACAAACTTGTAAAATATTAAGATTTTGCTATGCTACTTTATTAAGGCTTTTAGGAGCTCGTGGCTTAATAATAACAGCCGCACAGGTCGATCACCAAGGTTAAGCAACGCTAGCCAAGGTCATTCCGTGGTTCCATCGTGTACATAGCGAGTTTCCTTCGTGCCTTGGAAAGCTAGATAAGCCGTTGGTCCCGGCTGTCATTTGAAGATCTGACATCTGTCAATACGCAATTGAAACATAAGATCATACAAACTCTGTAATTACATACTTAATACCCGGCGAAAGGAGCATCGTTCAAAGTGAGTTCCCACGACACCCCCAACATGATGTTTTTATTTGGTTCTAATCGAATCAAGTGTAATCTAGAAGAATAAATAGACTGTAACTTTTTAGTGTCAGCACTATTTATGTGCCGTTTCTTTCCAGATTTTGCTATTAATTTCTAGAAATCAGATAAATGCAAAGAAAACAACATCTAAGGTTCTATCTCTAATGTTTTAAGATGTATAGCGAAAGGTACAAAAATAAATAATAATGAATACTGTTCGTTTCGATTTACGAAGTAGGTTTATTGACTACAATTTTTTGTAGAACGGAATCTTATGTTCTTCTTGTCAAACAAAAATATGAAAAAACCTTTTATTTATTTGATTAATTCACGAAAGTTCTAGAAGAATAATAAAACTGTATAATAATTCAATAATGAATATTTCAGATGTATTGTGATAGGTACAAAAATAAATAATAATGAATACTGTTCGTTTCGACTTACGCAAATGTCCTTAAAATTAGGTTTATTGACTACAATTTTTCGTAGAACGGAATCTTATGTTATTCTTGTCAAACAAAAAAATTAAAAAACTTTTAATTATTTGATTAATTCGTGAAAGTTCTAGAAGAATAATAAAACTGTAATAATTAATTAATGAATATTTGAATGTTACGAGCTATTGAATAATTTCTATACATGCTTAGGGCAGTTGTTTAGCCATGTCCTTTGTATAAGCTGTTCGCCTCATGTTTGGAAGAACGCCTTGCAAAATGCACGGTGTCATGGATAGTAGTTGATTCCAGATCTATTATGGCAACATTGATTAGGTAATAGTAAATTTAAGTTTTATATTGCAACACCAATGACGCTGTCAGGGAACTCTCACAAAAAATGGCCAACAGATCGTTAAAAATTTATTGAAATTAATAAAACCTATGAACCTGTCAAATGGTGGTTTTAATAATCTAAATATCCACCACAACAAATGGCGACCGTGACACATATAACGACAACCGTGTAAGATAAAGAATGGCGAAGTGAAAACCCTGGATTGGCACAGTCATATGAACCAAGCACGTGACGTGTTAACGTGGAAGTCGTGTCACCGCGATGTCGACGGGCTTCTAGATAATCGGATCACACCGACGGCACCCACGATGTCAGCGACGGCACTAAAAGATATCCGAGAACGGGAGCAACTACGATGAATATTTAACAAAACACATTTGGAGATCGAGAAATCGTTGGGTCAAAAGGATATTAATTACGAAGCGGCGAAAATTTATTTACAGTATCTAATTGAAAAAGCTTCCAAATTGGAAATTCTCGACAAAATTATTCAGGATCGGATGCTGACTAAAGAGGACTGGAACGAGGAAGAGTACAGCTCGGAAGTTGAAAAAGCGGAACATTTTAGTTACAAATTATGTTCAATCCGAACCACAATAGAAAAGGCAACAGTTTCAAAACCAGCGGCAGACGTCAAACCAGCGGTGGCAAGGATCCTGCCATCTCTGGAATTCAAAAAGTTCGACGATGACCTGCGCCACTGGCTGGCGTTCTGGGAACAATTCAAGAAAATACACCAAGATGCCACTATTGTCGGTGAGGACAAGTTTCAATACCTAATCCAGTCGCTAAAAGAAGGCAGCAGTGCACGAGCCTTGGTAGAGTTTCCCTCCATCGGCAGAAAACTACCAGCGTGCTATCGACCAATTAAAGGCAAGATTCGGGCGTGAGGACAATCTCATACAAGTTTATGTAAGGCAAATTTTAGGGCTTGTATTAAATAATGATAAAGATAAAGTTTCTGTTAAATCACTATATGATAAATTGTCATCATATTTATTATCTTTAGAGTCCTTAGGTATAAAACAACAAAAATACGAGACAATATTGTATCCGCTAGTTGAATCTGCCATCCCTGAATCACTATTAATAATATGGAACCGTAATAACACTGATCTATCAACTGGACAACTGGCTAAATTACTTGACTTTTTAAAATGTGAGGTTGAATCAGAAGAGCGGCTGAGACTGGCTAGGTCTGAATTTCGTGTTGCATGTACTAATACAATATATCCCACAGATAGCAGTGTGTCGACAGCCGCAGCTCTAGTGTCTAAGGTGAAATCCTCAAATATGCAGCGGTCTGGTAAGGAAGTTCATGATATTTCTTGTTGTTTTTGTGATAGAGGGGGTCATAGTACTTTTGAGTGTAGCAAAGCCAATAAGTCATAAGTCATTAGTCATTTATTCATTTGTTTAACATAGGTACAATAATAGTGGTATATACAGGTAATAAATAGTGCGCTATGTTATGCCAGAGGGCGTACAAATGTTTCCAAATAATTTAAAAAAAATCAGGCCAGCTAAATCTCAATAATTAAATAAAATAAGCCTGGACAATAAAACAACAATTATAAATAATTGCATAATACAAATTAATAAAAATCAATGTCAATGTAAATATCAATAGAAATCAATGTCAATACAAATAATAATAGGAACAATAATATAAAAATACAAAATGTCAAAACAGTACATGTCAAGACACAGACTGACAAACAGATAATAAGGCTATGTCAATATAGGTAAAAATTACAAATGTCAATATCCAATATTAATGTTAATATACAATTCTAATGTCAATATAAAAATATCATGTCAATATACAAAACTAATGTCAATATACAATACTAATGTCCATATACAAAATTACTTATAAGCACAAACAGTCATATATTTCATTAGCATGTCAACATTATATCATTAGATTTTTGTCTGTTAAAAATGCCGAAATACTGTAATATGCTTTGCTCACCAGTAAGGATTTTAGCCGTTTCTTAAATAAGCTCACGTTCAATTCTTTGATTGACCGTGGTAAGTGGTTAAATATGACTGGCGCCATGCAAAACACACTTTTATACATTATTTTTTTAAGATGTCGTTGGAGGAGAAGAAGGAGGCAGTAAGAAAGAAACGCTGTTGCTACATATGTCTTAGAAAGGGGCACACAGCTAATAGATGTAATCAATTCATCAAATGCGTCCTGTGAGAGGCGGCATTTTGTGATATTATGTCCAGAGGTGCATAATAAGAAGACCGGTGCTGGAGCATCGGACAATGTTTTAGTTTGTGCCAGAAATAACACTACGACATTATTACAGACGCTGATGGTCAACATCACCTATGAAGGAAAAATAAAAAGGTGAGAGCTTTGTTGGACAGCGGAGCACAGAGGTCGTATGTGAAAGCTGCAGTGGTCAAGAAATTGGGGCTTTAGCCAGCTGGTAAAATGTGGATAGGCCACACACTCTTCGGAGAGGTAGAACAACCCATGGAGGTATTGAAATGCTATGAACTACTGGTGAGTAATTTAGATAACTCATTTTCTTTAAAAATCATATCATTACAGCAGAATGAACTTTGTGGGCACCTCCCGAAGGTGGAAAATGTGGATATCTTGAATAAAATTAAAGACTTGAATATACAGCTCAGTGATATAGAATCTTAGGGCACTGAAATAAGTCTTTTGATTGGGTCTGACTATTTAGGGTCCATATTAAGGAGTGAATTGGTGAAGTTGGAGGACAACTTGAGGGTTGTAAACACCAATTTACGATGGACAATTCAGGGCCAAATTATTACAACTACAGCTAACCCGTTAAGTGTATCGTGCTTTTCACGAACAAATCTTCCTGTTTTGTGGAGTGTAGAGTTACTTGGAATTAACGACCCCTATGAAAAGCAGTCTTAAGATACAGTCTGAAACGGAAATATTAAACTTGTTAACAACAACACACAACAACAAACAAATTAAACAACACAATATTTCAGTGGACGGGCAAGGCCGGTACAGGGTATCTCTGCTGTGGAAGGATGGGTGACCGAAGATCGCACCAAATTATGGAATCGCACATAAGAGGCTGGAGTCGACTACAACGAAGTTGAAGTCAACAGGTAACCTACAAATTTATGACCATGTCCTACATTGTTGGGAGAAGGATGGTATAATACAGAGGGTTACGGAGGATGAAAAGGAGGTTGGTCACTATTTACCACATCACAGTGTAATAAAACCACATAGTACAACAAGCGTACGCCCTGTATTCGATGCTTCTATGCAGGACAAAAATGGGTGGTCGCTGAACGATTGCATGGACAAAGGTATTAATATGATAGAACTGTTACCTAAGCTATTAATACTATTCAGAAAAGGTGCTTTCGGTGTAATCTCTGACATTAAACAGGCATTTTTACAGATTTCTATTTCAGAAAAGGACAGAGATTACTTGAAGTTTTTATGGTGGGATAATATCGAGACGTGTGATAAAGTAGTGACATATATACATAAAAGAATTATGTTTGGAGTAGCATGTAGCCCATTTTTGCTGAGTGCCACAATCAACTATCGTTTATTAGGAATGTGTCCTGGGGGCTACAAAGAAACTGCTCTGAAATTAAAGGAATCTTTTTATGTAGATAACTGTGTAACGAGTAGTGAATCTGTTGACGAGCTGAATACCTTTATTTCAGAAGCAAAAACCATAGTGGCAGAACGTATGTTTGACCTACGCGGTTGGGTGACTGCTCCTCACAGAAAAGACGACACAGTGACAGTTCCAGTGCTCGGAATGACCTGGGACACATTACAAGATGAGATACGATGTAATGTGAACATACAAGATGCTGTACCAGAGAAGATAACAAAGAGGTAATTGATCACTGTGGCTCAACATGTGTTTGATCCACTGGGATTGGTTTGCCCTGCAACTTTACTACCTTAACTTGTTATGCAAGAAAATCCAACACTGCGAAGATACATTCAAAAATATCGCAACAATCCGTCATGTAGATTGGAGCCGCATTACAATGCAAGCAAAATCTTTAATGATGAACAAGAACACAGCATCAAGGAGTATTTATTGGATTGTGCAAATAAATTCTATGGCCTAACTTCTAAAGACTGTCGCAGAATTGCCTACCAAATGGCAGTGATCAACAAAATTGAAATGCCGCCATCGTGGCAAGTCCATGACCTGGCAGGCCGAGATTGGATGAGGGGATTTAGGGCAAGAAATCCTGAATTGTCAGTGAAAAAACCGGAGGCTTGTAGTATGGCACGAGCTACAGCATTTAATAAAATGAACGTGCGAAAATTTTACGACAACCTGAAAGAAGTTTTAAGTCGCTCTCCATCTTTTGCTAATGGAAGCCGAATATATAATCTAGACGAAACCGCTACCACAACTGTGCAACGACCTCATAAAGTTCTGGCAGCTAAAGGACGCAGTGTCTGTAAAGTCACAAGTGGGGAACGTGGAATCTTGGTTACAACTTGCTGTATTGTGAATGCGATTGGCCAGGCATTACCTCCAGCTATGGTGTTTCCAAGAAAAAACTATAAGGCACACATGCTGTATGGGGCACCCCCAGGGACACTTGGATTAGCCGCACCTAGCGGTTGGATGAATACAGAATTATTTGTTGAAGTAAGAAGCATTTTATCCAGGTAATTTGCATATTTATTTGATCTGTAGGTGTGGAATAGACATCTTTTATTTTGATTTACCTATAGCTATTTGTTTCAGTTCACTTCAGCATCCAGAGATAATCCAGCTTTGCTTATCCTCGATAATCATGAGAGTCACCTGTCCATAGAAGCTCTAGACCTAGCTAAAACCTCAGGTGTGACTATACTGACACTCCATCCTCATACCACGGCGAGGATGCAACCTTTAGATGTTGGGCTAAATGCGCCATTCAAGTCGTATTATAATGGGGCAGTCGACTCATGGTTATTGCGAAATCCAGGGAAGACTTTAAGCATTTACAATGTTGCTGAATGCGTCGGCACAGCATATATGAGAGCTATGACACCAGCAAATATAACGCAAGCATTCAAAAAATGTGGTATTTTCCCATTTGATGATCAAATTTTCACCGATATAGACTTTTTACCCAGTGAGGTAACCAATAGACCACCAACAGAAGATGTAATAGATATTGAGGAAAAATCTGGTAGTAATGAACGTTGTGGGTCGCCGTCTATATTGACACAAGCTATTTACGGTGACGACGATGAAACTGACGCAGAAATTGAAAACATTATGGAGGAGTGTCACGATAGCGAACCGTTACCATCCGTTTTAAATGCCCGCACGCCATCGACACCTGAGGTTGACATAAACCCGCAAGAAGAAGTATCCCCTGCTATACTGGCTGCTTCCAATACAAACGATATTTTCCAGACGCAAGTGATGTCTAGTCCCAAGAATCCAACTCAAGAGATTGCATCTTGTTCCAAAATTAAAACTTAGCCAACTGCATCCACGTCCAGAGTTCAGGTTTCATCTAAATTAGAGTCTAGGTCTCCTAAAATGACTCAAGCTCCCTGTAATTTTATTTCACTAAAGAATTTTAGGCCAGCATTGAAGGCAGGGCCCCGTAAGAATAACAAGAGAAAAGCAGGAAAGAGCATGATAGCTACAGACACACCAGAGAAAGACGCTTTAGCTGAAAGTAAAAAAAACAAGAACAAGAAACGTGTTAAAGTAGTTAAAACAAACCTATTTGAAAGTAGCAATAAGAAAGAACATACAGATACTACATCAGACGAGGAAGAGTTTATTTGCAGTGGCTCATCTTCTGGAGCAGAAGTTTTTTATGAATCTGAAGAGGAAGAAGAAAAAAATTTAAACAATAACTTCCCTCCATTGTCACGGCAGCCTCGACCTAAAGACCACGTGATTGTTGCATTCACTATGAAAAAAACGGAGGTTTACTACGTAGCACAAATTTTAGAAGAATTGGAGGATGAAAACAGCGATTATTATGTATCTTTTTACAAATTAAAAAGCAAATTCACCCAGACATTTTCGCTACCTCTGGAACCTGATACAGCAGCTGTGAATACAAAAGACATAAAATACATTTTACCTCCTCCCAATGTCAATGGCACGGCACGTCGACAAACCACTTACAAATTTCCGATCGATATGTCCCTACTTAATTTAAGATTTTAATAACATATTTGTTAGTTTTTTGATTTGATTCTTAAAATTTTATGGTTAATTAGTATTTCCGAAGATATTTTACGTTTTTTTATGATTGTTATGTTGAAGTTTTTTTGAAGAACAGTTATTATGTTGATCTCCCGTGAACATTAGTACTATGACTGAGAACGAGTGAACTGACTATTGTTCCTATTTTGTACCTATTGTTAAGTGCAAATTGTGATATAGACTTAAATAAAATAAAGACTGATTGTGATCTGATAGCAGTAATTTTAATTAATGAGTACAAATACAAACTGATTATATATTTTTTAAATATTAAATGTTTAGAGGGTTTTTTTTAAGTTTTATGACTGATTATGGGTTTTAAATATAACCTGAAACTTAATAAATATTGAAACTTACAACTGAGTTATTTATTTCCAACTTAAAACAAACAATTATCGGTTTATCTATTACTATGATTCATTGTGTACCACCTGGATCATTTAGTCCCACCCCCCCCCGGTTCATCGTGTACCCTTTCTGGTACACTATGAACCATTTACCTTGTTTTAAAAAAACCTGTATTAATCAGGAAATAGTAAATATTTGCCAAAACTTTGAATGCAGTGTGGTAGCTTATTAAATTACCTACGTGGTGAGATAAAAATAATTTCTTAGACTGCAATAACCACCGTGCTAGAGCTCTTCAAACTTTTGGTGGTTCATTGGCTACCACTCTACCCTACATGTATAACTTATTCTAGCTAAAAGTAGAGTAGCTCCAGCCAACAAAAAGATGTCACTACCGAGACCGAGCCCTCATTGCAACTCGGCTATACAAAGAAGTTATAGAGTCTGGTTTGCTAACTCAATGTAAGTACTACAAGAATTATATTTGGACTGATTCGGCTGTGGTGTTGGCGTGGATATAAAGACAGACACAATGGAAAGCTTTCGTGTCTGACAGAGTCAAAGAAATATGTACTACCACAAACCTTGACAGCTGGCATCATATACCTGGCGACCTAAATCCTGCTGACCTTCCGTCGCGTGGATGTAATGCGAGGAAGCTACTGGAGAGTCGATGGTGGGAAGGTCCAACATGGCTAAAAGAGAACATGGAAGATTGGCCAAAATCGAGTCTGGGTGAAGTAGATGAAGAAATGGTGCAGTCGGAAGTTGGTCACAGTGTGGTGGTCAACACTGGAGCCACAGTAACTCCGTTCAGCCAAAGACTGGTGCGTTTTTCGAAATATAGTCGCATAGTCAGACTTGTAGCATGGATGTTGCGAATGAATTGTAAGGTAAGAAAAACATTCAATGTCCGTCAAACAGATATAACAAATGACGAATATATATATGCAGAGAGATCGTTATTTAGACTTTTACAGAAAGAGAACTTCAGTACCCAAGGTATGCTGCCATAGAAATTAAATTCGACTACCGATGAAGAACGAATTCTAAGAGTTAAAACGAGATTGGAACTGAGTCATAAAGAGAAAGATTTCGTGAACCCAATACTTTTACCTGGAAGAGATGAAATAATTCAACGATTAGTACGACAGAGACACGAAGTACTGAATCACGCAGGAACACAGCTCTTAATATAGAATCTTAGAAATCGTTATTGGATATTGAACATAAGAAGTCTAGCGAAAAGTATTGTATCGAAGTGTATTGTATGCAAGAGGGATAAATGCAAACATTATGAAATTCCCGAAGCACCGTTACCTACTATCAGAACCGAAGCAACAGCTGTTTTCCAGGTAACCGGAATCGATCTAGCGGGACCCTTGTATCTGCGAAACCAAGAAAAATGCTGGATTGTACTCTTCACTTGTGCTACTTATAGAGCAGTACATTTAGAATTGGTTGAATCGCTTTCTACAAACAGCTTCATCATGGCACTTCGTCGTTTTATAGGAAGAAAAGGCCGTGTCAAAGTCATTTATACAGATTGTGGTAGCAACTTTCAGGGTATAGCAAGCCTACTTAAGGAAGTTGATTGGACAGCAGTGGAGGCCGAGAGCGCCGCCATCCCGTCGCCGATCAGATGGCGTTTCTTGCCGCCGCGCGCGCCGTGGTGGGGAGGATGGTGGGAGCGCCTCATTAAGGTAGTGAAGGACATGCTACGCAGGATTCTGGGTAAGGCATCAGTTACTTGGATAGAGTTGTCAACTCTACTCTGCGACTGTGAAGCAGTCATAAATAGCCGACCTTTGACGTATGTAGCTACAGAGGATGACTCTCTGAGACCTCTCACTCCTATGATGTTTCTGCATCCTTTACCTTCTACGGATACACCTGACTTAGATCAATTAGATTAAAAAAATATCAATGTTAGATTTCAGTATTTGAACAAATTACGTGCAGACTTTAGACAACGTTATAGAAATGAATATTTATCTGCGATTTGTAGTAAAAACAGGTGTAATCCAAACTTTCCTAAGGTCAATGATATTGTGCTGATAGAAACTGACTCTAAAAGGATGGCATGGCCAATGGGAATTATAAAGGAGTTACTTACAGGTCCCGATGGTCATAGCCGAGCCGCGAGAGTCCAGACAGCTACTGGCGAGTTGGTAAGAGCTTGTCAAAGGCTCTATCCTTTAGAATTGACTACCGCTACTGACGAGTGGCATCTAATGGCGACAGACGTGAGTAAGCCCGCAGCTGGCTCGAGCGGTATGGGATTAGGTACAAACGCAGTTACGGAATCGGACTTGCCAGATTCCACTCCGCCGCCTTCTGCGATCACTAGACATGGTAGAGTAGTTAAAATACCGCATAGATTTCTATATTAATGTCCTTAATTTATGCCAGTGATTCTAGTATTGACATTTGTGGTTATCCATTTGTGTTAAGCAACCACAATTCATTTTAGGTAGCCCTTGAGAAGTTTGGAGTATAAAGACAGTCAACAATATGTTGAATATTATACACCTAGCACTTAAGTAACGTATGAGACTGAAATGTTCGATTGTATTATTAAAATGTTGTGAATTTTATGAGGAATAATAATACTATAACTGAAGAATATTGTAACATTTTAATTTATGTGCTTATTGTATTGCTGACATTTTATTATAATTTAATTCAATGATAATGGTTCATTTAAATGTGTTTCAAACTTTACAGACAAGATTTACTATTGATATTGTGTATGACCATAACTGTAAGGCCAGTGAGTATAGGTAAATTTTGTTAATTTGACTGCAGGAGAAATTAATAATTATTATAATTTATGTGATATTTTCGATGTATCGAAATACTTATGTTTACATGTAGGACTTGTAACTTTGTTACTAAAATTTGTAATGATACCTAACAATTTGTTAGATAAGATATTTCAATTTCGTCTTGATTTCGATACATGCTGTACCATCATGATGTTTATGCATTATTGTGACACTTCTGTTAATCATCAGAATAGCATAATGTACCTATAATTGTAATTTGTGATGACCATTCTGTAAAGGTATCAGAGTAGCATGACTTTAGTATAATAGTATATATTTACTCTTTTCAGAATGTAATACGAGTAAGTAGGTAATTTCAATTTCTCTTGCTCTCTTGTGTGGGGAGGATGTCATGGATAGTAGTTGATTCCAGATCTATTATGGCAACATTGATTAGGTAATAGTAAATTTAAGTTTTATATTGCAACACCAATGACGCTGTCAGGGAACTCTCACAAAAAATGGCCAAGCGAACAGATCGTTAAAAATGTATTGTAATCGTAGACAGAGTAAACTATAGACTGCTGGATATCTTCCTTTGCATTCGCACAAGAAAAAGAAGAACATATTAACGTCACTAGCAAAAAAAAGAGACAGAGAATAAATATTTCTGTCCATTATCGCGTGTCGGCTGAGCACATCATTGTGCACAACAAGTTTGACGTTTATGGCGGTGGCAGATTGACGTCCAATTGTTTATATTATCAATTACATTGAAATTATACACGAATTACGATAGTTTCGAGCTCAATTCGATAATATTACATTTGTGCAACCGTGCAAAATGGTAAGGTGCAGTGTAATAAACTGTATAAGTGATAGTTTGATGAAGATTGCCGGATTGTCCTTTCATTCGTAAGTTTTCGATCTTTTTAAGTATTGCATCGCTTTGTGTTCTACTATTTGTCATCAAATAGTCGCAGTAATGTACTAACTAATTTGTCTAATGGATAAATCTCATTAAATCATGATTTGCGCAATTGTTTTATTTTCTTATCTAAAAATTCAGTGTTGCCACTTTTCGACGGGGAATTGTCCCTTTAATATGGGTAATACCGATTTTTTAAATGCAATGCCTATAAAAAAGTTTTTTCTGACTTTTATCCACATCATATTAGTAATACACACTACTTAAAAGCTATGTTAGTAACAAACGTAGTAAAAGATTTTAACTCATTTAAACAGAGCCTTAAACAGAGTTATTTTTACTTCTGGTGTACAACTTGCAAACCTGGGGGCCAACACATTGCATACCTATAGTACTATAAATATATAACTTAAAAAACATGAAATTAAGCAAAATCACTGGTAAAGAAAGATACAGAAAAAACTCTTATTTAATTTTCAGATATCCAAATAAACCCGAAATAAGGAACCTGTGGATTGCTGCTACGAGTAGACCTAATTGGACTCCAAAAATGAGTGCCAGGATTTGCAGCCAACACTTTGATAGTAATCTTTTAATAAAGAAAGGAAGCAAAACTTACTTATATCCCGATGCTGTTCCGAATACGGTAATAAATATGGATAAATCATGTGATTTCAAAGATTGAATTTTGTTACAATGCGTATACAATGTTAACATTTAATTCCATTAGGTTACAGAGTCAGTTAATCGAGGCAACACTATGATGATTACGAGCAGCGAAACTGCTGTTACGAATACGGTAATAAATATGGATAAATCATGTGATTGAAAAGATTGAATTTTATTACAATGGGTATACAATTTTAACATTTAATTCCTTTAGGTTACAGAGTCAGTTAATCGAGGCAACACTATGATGATTACGAGCAGCGAAGCTGCTGTTACGAATACGGTAATAAATATGGATAAATCATGTGATTGAAAAGATTGAATTTTATTACAATGGGTATACAATTTTAACATTTAATTCCTTTAGGTTACAGAGTCAGTTAATCGAGGCAACACTATGATGATTACGAGCAGCGAAGCAGCAAAGCTGCTGTTACGAATACGGTAATAAATATGGATAAATCATGTGATTGTAAAGATTGAATTTTATTACAATGGGTATAAAATTTTAACATTTAATTCCTTTAGGTTACAGAGTCAGTTAATCGAGGCAGCACTATGATGATTAAGAGCAGCGAAGCCACATCCAATGAAACATTACCGGGGAGCTCAAAAACAGTTAAATCTGTAAGTATATAGTATTAATATTGTATGTATATAATGTTGTTTCTATAATAGCATTTTTCTTATTTATTTTAGTATTCGTCACCTGAGTTTACGCCCAGAACATTGAAACGAAAATGGCAGAAAGACCAATAAATATCAAAACAGCGTTTGAAAAAGCTAAAAGCACTTCGAAAAAAATCTAGGAGGTTAACCAAAAAGGTCGCAGATTTGGAAAATATTCTTACAGAATTAAAATCAAAACTGCTTGTTGGTGAAACAGATTGTGAGCTATTATCATCAATTGATAATGTTAACAAAGATTTTCTGAAAAAAGTTACTCGTCCTAACAGAAAATATTCGTAGAAAGTATCCGTCTACTAACAGAAAATATTCTCCATCCCTCCGAAAGTTTCCGTTAAGCTTACATTTCATAAGTCCGCGTGCATACAATTTCGTAAGAAAAACTTTTAACTCTTGTCTGCCACATCCATCCACCTTGCGTTCTTGGTATAAAAGCGTTGACGGCAGTCCTGGATTCACTAAATAATCTTTAGAATGTTTAAAGCTCTTAGTAAATCGTGCTCAAGCGCAGAGTAAAACTTTGTGTTGAGATGCAATGTTAAAGGTTTTCTAGTCTTTCAACACTCCCGAAGCTAGAGTCTGTTGTTTATTCTACTGTTGTGTGTGTCTTCTCTTGCTGTAATACTGTACAGACCCTTCTTAGAGTTACTACTTGCAATCTAATGTTTAGTGCTAATAAACCCTGCTAAAACTGACTAATTGTGCTTCAATTACTGCCCCTGTTTACACTTTGTTTTACGCACTTAGTATAGACGAGATGGCGATACGTAAACATGTTCAATGGGATGAAAAGAAGTGCGTAGGGTTTGTTAATTTCGGGGAACCATTAGAAGGTGACTGTGTGGCTATTGCTAGAGAAGCGCTAGTATTTATGCTTACGGCAATCAATGATTATGCAAAATGCCCGGGGGTTATTTTTCAGTAGATGGTTGTAATGGCGGACAGAAGGCAAATTTAGTAACACAGTGTTTGGAGTTGCTAAACTCTTGTGGTGTTAAGACTATCTCATTAACTTTTGATGGGTGTCCCGCAAATTTCGCTATGGCCAGGAGTTTAGGGTGTCTCTTAGAGCCCTCAAATGTCACTAATCTTAAGACTTCATTTTATGTAGGTGATCAAGAAATTATGATTATGCCGGATCCTGTTCATATGCTCAAGCTAGTTAGAAACACACTCGGCCAAAAAGGAGAACTCTTTGATTCAATTGGCCAAAAAATTGCTTGGAATTACATAATCAGACTTCACGAATTACAGCAAAACGAAGGACTTCATTTTGCCAATAAGCTGCGCAACCAGCATATACATTTTGCAAAGCAAATAATGAAAGTAAAGCTTGCAGCGCAAACTTTCAGCAATTCTATGGCTGAAGCCATTGAATTTTGCAATAAAGAGCTTTGTTTGCCTGAATTTGCTGGATCGGAGGCTACCGTAGATTTTACAAGAAAAAGAATATTATGTTCGATGTGTTAAATAGCCGGCATTTTAATACATATGGTTTAAAAAAAACAATTTCTAAAAATAATATTAATGAAGGCGAAACTTTTCTTAATGAGATGGAAACCTATTTAATCGGCCTTAAATTAGACAAGCAAAACATTTTATTATCAAATAGAAAAGTCGGTTTTTTCGGGTTTCTTATTTGCATAAGAAGTATTAAAAAATTATACAATCAGTATATACTTCCTGAGGCAATGAAATTCCTGCCCATATATAAATTAAGTCACGATCATTTAGAACGTTTTTTTAGTTCTGTTCGCGCTAGAGGTGGGTTTAATAATAATCCAACCGCACTTAAATTTGAAAGCGCTTTCAAACGCCTGGTTGTTCACGGTGAAATTAAGCACATTACATCTGGAAATAAGTATTCCACTCGAAGACATTAAAATTATAACATTTAGTGAAATCAGCTATGAAAAAAAAATCTATCTATTTACTAAACTGTCTTCTGAACCCAATACAAACATGCATGAATCTTTAGGATGTGATCCTATAATCAACATAGATCATGATTATTTAACAGATCCTTCTAGGCTTACTGTTTATTCTAAAGAAATAATAACCTATATTGCTGGTTTTATTGCAAGAAAGTTTAGGCAAGTTATTAAATGTGAAGATTGCCTTTTGGCTTTGATCACAGATAAATATCACGGAATCATTGCCAGGAGAGACAAAGGAGGCCTTATATATCCTTCTACTGACTTAAATAAAGTCTGTGAATTGGCAGAAAAGATATTTCGAGCGCGTTCACACAAGGGCATTTCATTTTATAATGAGAAAAATTTGATGCCAAAACTTATATTATCGTGTTTCAAGGAATGCACACGTACCAATATTAATATTTTTATGAATGACCATTTCGACAGTCAGCCTTTCATAGGGAATCATAGAACACTTCTCATTAAATCTATTACTTACAATGCATTATTTCGAAACACGTATTCACCATGGTACCAAACAATGTTTTGAACCAAAATCGAAAGTTAGAAATTTTCATAATAAGTTGGTGCTTTTTCAAGGACAATAATTTGTTTTTTTTTATGAATAAAACTTGCATTCGCATCATTTCTCATGTGTTTTTTATTTCTCATCATAGAAATCTGAAGTAACAACCTCATTTATGTCCCTTTCGGTGACACAGACTTCACGAGTCTATAGTTTACTCTGTCTACAATTGAAATGAATAAAACCTATGAACCTAACAAATGGTGGTTTTGATAATCTAAATATCCACCACACACGGAGAACCACCAGCCGGTTGAGCAGGCAGGCTTTAGAAAGAATTACTCAACTGTAGACCACATCCACACTTTAGAACAAATCATCTAGAAGTATGAAAAAATGAAATGCCCACTTTAATAATAATAATTTTTTTATTTTCTCATCACAAATGTTGAAGGTACAGAAAATACTTAAACTAATACAAAAAATGAAAACATTTGTGAGAGACTGGTGCCCGAAGAAGGTATTGAATACCTGTGTTACGGGTCACCAGGCTCCCCAATTCTTACAGTTAGACCTTGTATGTAATAGATCAAGCATGAACTAGGTATGTGATGATGTTATGGTATACAATGCATAATTTATGACATTAACAAAAATTATTCTAGAATGGATATAATATTTGTATACATATACACATGTACAGGTGCTTGTGAGTAAGTGAATGTATGTAGGTGTATGTGAGTGAGTGCTTGTAAGTAGGTGTATTGGAGTGGGTGTATGTGAGTATGTGAGAGTATGTGTGGGAAGGTGTAGGCATACGAGTGTTTGAGGGTGTGAATGGGGGTAGAGTTGAGGGTTAGCGGATAGGAATCAGCAGCCCTTCAGTTGCATGATAATCAAGAGTTTTGAGCCATTTAGATACAGTTAGTTTACAGATTGATTTACGAAGAGGGTATATTGAGAGTATTGTATTAATTTTGTTATACAGGTATACTCCAAGAAAACAGTAAAAGCGTTGCGAGAGACTAGTGTGGAAAGAGTCAGCAGGACAGACATTTCCTCTTCTTCGTTTATTCTGCATGAGATTTGGGTCATATTTTATTTGTGTATGTTTTTTAATCAATATAGAAAGTATAAAGGTCTGCCTGACCGTTAACACATCCCAGCACGTATACAGATCAGAGGTTGGAAAACGAAAAGGTAGTCCAGCTCCAACCTTGAGAATGGCTCTTTGTGCCCGCTCCACTTCCATAAGGTACCCTCTTCCTGCCCCTCCCCAAGAGGTTATGCAGTAGTTGACAAGTGACTGGCAGAGAGCAAAGTACACCATTTTTGTAGTTTTAAGATTCGCTACATGCCTTAATGTTTTGAATATATATATTAGTTTACGGATCCTAGTAACGAGAATGTCGATGTGTGGTTTAAAAGTCAGTGTCTCATCCATATATACTCCAAGATATCTAATGGTATCCGTTCTCTGTAGGGGTGGGCAGAGGCAAGGTGAAGGGTCCAGGTCGGTACAGGTGTGAGCAATAACATTGAGAGTTGCTGGTGGAAGAAGATTTCTTCTAGTCGCAAAGGCAACATATTTAGTTTTTGAAAGGTTTAATGTCAACACATTATTTTTCAGCCATAGGCAGACCCTATCAAAACCATGTTGAGCACTTTCAAAAACGTCTTCCCAGGTCCTTCCACTAAAGAAGAGCGCTGTGTCATCTGCAAAGGATAGTAACTTTCCGTGTAAAGGTTGGAGTTGACACAAGTCATTTATATAGACCAGGAAGAGGCTAGGACCTAAGACACTGCCCTGAGGGACACCGTAGTGGACAAAGAGTTCGTCACTAATCCAGTTATCAATCTTCACACGCTGCTTTCTATGCTTTAAGTAATCTCCAAGCAATTGCAAAGGGATACCTCTGACACCTATTCTTTCCAATTTGTGTTCAAGCAATGGAATAGGAACTGTGTCAAAGGCCTTGGCCAAGTCTAGGAACACCGTAAGACATTTATTTTTACTGTCGAGATTAGTAACAATCTGGTTAGTGAGTTCATGAACAGCATCATCGGTCGACCTGCCAGAACGAAAGCCAAACTGGAGTGGTGAAAGGAGACTGTTAGTTTCAAGGAAGTTCATGAGGCGTTTATTGATCAGTCTTTCCAAGATTTTGGACAAAGTAGGAAGGATCGATATTGGCCTGTAATTATTAATGGAGTCCTTATCACCTCCCTTGTGTATAGGTTTGACAAGCGCTATCTTCATAGCCTGTGGAAAGACACCAGTGGAAAACGATAAGTTGCAGATGTGGGCGAGTGGAAGGCTAAGTTTTTTAGCGTAGCGCTTTAATATTTTGCCAGATATCTGATCCACTCCCACCGCTGCATCCTCCCTCAGGTCAAGTATGAGTTGTTCCACCTCTTCTTCATCGGTAGGAAGTAAGACAAGAGAGTTGGGTGATGAAGGAATAGAGGACTGGTGGATATTAGGCCGATGGACGTTACCAACAATTTTTTCTGCCAGTCTCTGCCCCACACCAGTAAAGTATTTGTTGGCGTCATCAACACTGTTTTTGGGATTATCAGTTTTGATTAGGGCCGAAGAATAGTCTACCTTTTTGTTTGAGCTGCATACATTTCTTACAACTTCCCACAACTTTCTTGGGTTACTTTTTGATTTTTCAATTTCCTGCCTCTCATACAAACTTTTCTGCTTCTTTAGCAAAGCATTGCAGAAGCTCCTGTACCTTTTGTATGTTACCTCAATTGCTTCATCGGTGGGATTTTTTTTAAGTTTTTTGTATAGGTTGTCTCTATTACGCATGCATCGCAATAAACCAGTAGTAATCCACGGTTTGTTTATTCTTTTCCTATTAGACACTTTGACTACATGAGAGTTATTCTGTATGGCCTTGCTTAGTAAAGAAATGAGCTGATCCGTGGCAGCGTTGGCATCGCTACACTCAAGAATCGGTACAAAATTAATTTCATTAATAGCATTATCTAATTCAGGATAGTTGATTCGTTTCAACGTGTGGGGCTGGTAAAATTTTGTATCCAGGTTAATAGCAATGCCAACACTTTCATGATCAGTGATAGATGATGCCGCGATGAAGCAGGTTGCTTCCAGTTTTGTTTTTAACATGATATGGTCCAAACAAGTGTAGCCATGAGTGACTTTGGTATGAGCTGGTAGTATACAGTGACTAGCTAAGATGTTGAAACTTTTACTTAGAATTTATTGATTATGCAAAGGCGTTCGACTCAATTTCTCCATGTGGAGAGCTCTAGAACAGTGTTTCCCATTTGGTGGGTCGCGACCCGGTACCGGGCCATCAAAATAAAATACCGGGTCGCAACAAGCCCGCCTTGTTTTCAAAATAATACCTATTGTCAATCGACGCACCGTAGGACGATAGATGTTCTATAATAAGTAATGTACATTATCTGTGGTAGGCTTATCTATGCTCTCTATGTCATAGCATCTTATAGAAGTAAGTCCTGTAAAGATTTTAAATAAAGTTTATCTGATAATTAATATACAATCTTTAATTATAAAACATGGCGCAGTCGTAAAAATGTATCACTATTCTTGCGAATCATAAAAGTTATAATTATGGAGAATTGTGTGAAAGTTTTGCCAAATTTTGACATGCGGTCGAGTAATGCCGGCGATGAGTGGCCATTGTGGAAACAATGTTTTCAAGATTATTTAGTTGATATTGGTCAAGATGAAGCCGCAGACCAGGTTAAAGTTGCTCTGATGAGGAACATGATGGGGATGGAGTCCGCCAGAATTCTTGCAACTCTTCCGGTCTCAAGTGAAAAGATTGTGAAGTATGAAAAATTATTAGAGGCGATTGACAAATATGTTCGACCTAGAGTGAACGAAGTTTTTGAACGTTTTAAATTTAATGAGAGGAAACAGCAGCAGGACGAAAAGTTTGATAATTTTTTAACGGATTGTAAAAGACTTATAAGTACGTGCAATTATAAGAGCACAATGGAAACCATCGAGGATCAGCTCCTGCGAGATAAAATAGTTCATGGTATAACTGACAAAACTTGCAAGAAAATTTACTCAGACAAGAAAGTTTGACTTTGAACAAAGCCGCTGATTTATGCAGAAGTGCAGAACAAAGTAAAGAACAGGTGAAGATAATTAATCCAGTCAATAGTTATGAAATTGACAGAGTAAAATCAAAAAGTCATAATAAAAATGCAAGTTACAAAGAAGAGAAGAAGTTTAATTGCAGTCGATAACAAAAACGACACATGGTCCAAGACAATGTCCAGCTTATGGAAAAAAATGCAGTAAATGTGGACTACTCTTACTACTACACTTTGAGATCTTATGTCCTAAATTTAGTTCATCAAGGACACCCTGGTGTAAATAAAAGTATCAATAGAGCTAGACAGCTATTTTATTGGACTGATATGTCTGAGAATATTAAAAAAAATATTGTTAAATGTAGAACATGTGAAAAATTTAGACCTAAGAATTATTATGAGCATATGTTGTGCCATAATAATTCTTTTCTCATTCACATTCGACGGTAGACAGCGAAACCGTGCACACATAATATACGCTCTACGCTCGTTAAGTACTTATTGTTCGACTAAGTTTCTCAAAGTTTTTATCTTTCTTGTAATACGATGTTCAAGTGCAAGAGTTGCGACAACCAAGTCAATGACGGGGTCAGATGTGTGGCTTGTAAGGGCCAGTATGACTTTCCGTGCGCTGGCATCACTGAGACTGGATGGAGAAAGCTCGGAGATCGAAAACTGACGTGGAGGTGCAATTCCTGTAAATCCCTGGCGGCGAGTCCCCGGGTCGTGTCATCACCGGGAATCGATTTGGAGAGTATACTCTCTGAATTGAAGAGATTGTCCGTGCAAATGGAGTCACTGCCGGTGTTAATGGAGGACTTAAGGCAAATTAACAAGGAGTTGGCGGAACTAAAATCTATGAGAGCAGACTTCAATGACGTCACCAACTCCATTGCAGAGATGAAGGAGTCTCTCGAGTTTGTGCACGGCTCTGTAAGAGACCTCACAAGCAAAGTTTCAGGACTGGAACAGGAGATAGATATCTTAAAGAAGTCCAAAGATAACATTGCTACATTGCAAGAGCGCTGTAGGAGCCTAGAACTTCAGTGTCGTGATAATGAGCAGAGATCCCGGATGAACAATATTGAGATCAAGGGTGTACCTGAATCGAGTTCGGAGAACTTGTTTGACGTCATTTCAAGGATAGGGGAAGTAATCAAATGCCCCATCCCTAAGGACCGTATAAACTATGTAGCAAGGATTCCAACGCGAAACAACAGTCATAGCAAAACAATCATTTGCTCGGTGCATAGTTGTTATCTTAAAAATGATTTTGTCGCAGCAGCTAGAAAGCATAAAATCTTGAGCGCGGCCGATTTGGGACTACGAGGTGATCAGAAATTATACGTTAATGACCACCTGACGCTGGATAACAAAGCCTTACTCAACAGAACAAAGATTCTGGCGAAGGAAAAAGGGTATGAATATGTTTGGGTAACAGGCTGCAAAATCTTTATTCGGAAGAACCATTCATCACCGAAGCACCACATCAGGACTGAGCAAGATTTAAAAAAGTTTTTTTAGGCTGCGCCGACACACTTTTGTTATTCGTTCACTCACTTAATTTAAGTTTGAGAAACACAGGTATTCACTTTTTGCACGCATTCCATTCTCACCTGCCTTTTGTTCGCTTATCGCTCAGTGTCACCTACTCATTTGACTCATTAAGCTTTGGTTTACGCTATTTTATACTTTATGCATTTACTATCAAGTGCGAGATTTGCCTACACTTGCAACAGATTTTTTATTTTTACTTTACTTACAACTATTTCAACAAAATAAAATGGAATAAGAGTTATTGCGCATGTTTTGTAATTAATATTGCTGCCGCTTTGTTTTGCCTACAATTATTATTATTTAAGTGGAACCATTTCTCTTATAATTTATACTTGGGATATAATGAAGTTAGTGCCATTCCTTTTGTTCTATTACTTACGTCTTACCAGTTTTTGTTTTCTACCTCCATCATAGTTTATCAACATTGGTTGTTTCTGCTTTCAATTATTATTTTAAGTGTTTTGTTAAATTCACTACTGAAGAATGGTTCATGCATCGGTGTTAGTAGGGTTACTGTTAAGCTTAAAAATGATTAATATATATTACCAGAACGTGCGAGGTCTGCGCTCGAAAACAAATGCGGTATATCGTAATATTTGTATGAATTCATACGATGTTATTATATTCACGGAGACATGGTTGGTTGGCGATATTAGTAATAGTGAGTTAATGGACGGACGATATCTTGTGTGGCGGCGGGACCGTGATTATTGTCGAACGGCACAGACTCGTGGTGGTGGAGTGTTGATCGCGGCGAGGAATGACCTGACCGTTGTGGAAAGATGTGAATGGCAGACCTCTGCCGAGGACATATGGGTGTCCATCGTTCTGAAGAGGTCTAAACCAGCGATTAGCTATAATATTAACATTTGCGGCTTGTATCTGTGCAAGGAAAATGCTGGTAATTCTTACATAACTCAACTGCAAAACTTTCACCTTAAACTTAGCCAGTTAGTGACCGCCTACCCGCTAGATACATTTATCGTAACTGGGGATTTTAATTTCGGTGGCGATGTGGAATGGCGACATTCTGACGACGGTCCCGGATTATGCCCTGAGAAAGTGTCTGTACGATATATTCTGGATTTCTTTGACACAATAAATGCGTGTAACTTGACCCAGTTTAATAGTGAGCGTAATGTCAACGGTAGGTTGTTGGATCTTGTTTTTTCAAATGGTGCAGTGAAGGTTAATGAGTGTTGTGATCCCTTGGCGGTGCCTGTTGATTTGCACCATAAGCCGGTTGTTATTGACGCTGATTTTGTTGAAGTCCATAAATGCATTGAGAAACCTAGTGTGAAATATATATTTCATCAAGGCGATTACTCTGCAATCACTTCTGCAATGAATGTTATAGACTGGAATACATTGTTGCATGCTGGATCTTTGGACCAAGCTCTTTGCCTTTTCTATAAAAAACTATACGAGCTGAGAGACCTATATGTCCCCGTTAAACCACAAAAAAAAATTACACACCCCCCTTGGTATACCAGTGCTTTAATTAAAGTATTGAAAGAAAAATATAAATGCCATAATAAATATAAAAAATACGGCAATTTAACCGATTATAATTCTTTTTCTTTGTTGCGTAATCGAGTTAAGCAACTTGAAGCGGTTTGTTTTGATAATTATATGAAAAAAATGGAATCAGCGATTACTAAAAACCCTAAGTGTTTCTGGTCTTATATTAAAAATAAAAGTAGTGGTAACACTTTACCTAACGTACTGCATTACATGGACCACTCCGCAGACACCGGCGAGGGTATCGCTGAGCTGTTTTCCTCTTACTTTCAATCCACTTTCCAAGAACCTGACTCAGATCCAGACTCTGATGACCTAGATACTAACATAGCTACTTATTCTTATAGTTCGGTGAACCTGAGTACCATTGGCGTGTGCCCTGACATGGTACTCAATTTACTTAAAGGCCTGGACCCCACAAAATCTGGAGGGCCGGACTTGATTCCTCCTATTTTCATAATTAATTGTGCAAAGAGTCTGGTGGCACCCGTCTGTTTGTTGTTTGAACGGTCGTTGAGAGAGGGTATCGTTCCAAGGATATGGAAATCGGCATTCATCACGCCTATCTTTAAAAAAGGGGATAAATCACAAATAGATAATTACCGCCCAATATCTAAGTTGTGTCTTTTTTCTAAAGTTTTGGAACGTGTGGTACATACGGAAGTCTATACAGCTTTGCAGCGTCACTTTGGCGACGAACAACATGGGTTCTTTAGAAAACGATCAACTGCTTTGAATCTGGTACTGTCCAACGAACTAATAACCAGTGGGATGGAAGAACGATGTCAGGTCGATGTTATTTACACGGACTACAGCAAGTGTTTCGACCGAATAGATCACCGCGTGCTTCTTCAGAAGTTATCATCTGCAGGAATTCACGGTGATCTATTTCGATGGTTTAAGTCATATATAGATAATCGAGCGCAGGCTGTGGTCTTACGTGGATATACGTCCAGATGGAAAACTGTCCCATCAGGAGTGCCCCAAGGCTCGATCTTGGGACCATTATTGTTCACTATTTTTATCTCGGACATAAAAAACTGCTTTTTAAATTCACATATTTTGCTATACGCAGATGACATGAAGGTCCTTAAGTCTGTACGTACAGTATCTGATACTGAGTTACTTCAGTTGGACCTTGACAGATTCGTATCATACTGCAAAATCAATAAATTACAACTAAACGTATCTAAATGTTTTCATGTAGTATTTACTCGTCTGAAAACTATCATTGGTTCGGGATATACACTGGACGGTACGTACATAAGTAAGGTGAGTAACATCAGAGATCTCGGTGTGGTCCATGACGGCAAATTACATTTTGATGATCATATAGAAACCATTGTCAAGAAAGCCCTCAAAGCTCTGGGTTTCATTATTAGAGCTTGTTCAGGCTTTCGGTCTCTAAAACCAGTAAAAGTCCTCTACTGTTCCCTCGTGCGCAGCCACCTCGAGTACGTTTCTCAAGTTTGGAACCCACAATACGAGATCTACAAATCTCGTATTGAAGCCGTTCAGAGAAAATTCTTGCGATACTTAGACTTTAGGGCGAAGCAATTCTCAGTCGACTACGAACACCGTTGTAAGCGATATCATTTTTTACCGTTGCACGTAAGACGTAACATTAATGACATTTGTTTTTTGGCAAACATAGCAAACGGCTCGGTGGATTGTCCCGATCTACTCAGCAAAATACTTCTTCGCACTAACCAAGGCAGCTTACGAACACGACCTCTGCTGGAGGCACCATGTGCATCGACAAATTACAGGCGTAACGCCTTTTGTATACGTAGTGTTGTAGCGTTTAATAAGTTGCCAACACACTTGGAAGTCGATCTCTTCTGCACCGGCGGCGCACAAAAAATTAGAAAAATCCTTAGCAAAGAATATTTTAGCGGCAGTCGGGAGTGAGTGCAAAATAGTTTTATTTTAATTTTAATTTAAGGTTTATATTTGTATCATTTAAATGTTGCACGAATCCATTTATTTCAATCTTTTTTTTATTCTTTGTCTACCCATTGTTTTTATTTTATTCTGTGTATCGCTATTTTTGTAACGCGATGTATATATGTGGAAGCTTATAATTAGCCATTTTCCTTACCTACGATTATTTTTAAATGATTTTATTAGTCTGTAAGCTTTCCTTAAAATAAATAAATAAAATAAATAAATAAATAAAATAAGATACCTAAGCAGAGATTTAGTAAAGTAGGGACAGATATATTAGAGTTTGCTGGTAAAACATATTTAGTGATAGTTGATTACCTGTCACATTGGGTTGAAATTATTCCTTTGTTAAATAAGAGTTCTAAATCTGTAATTAATGCGATGCAAGAAGTATTTACTAGATTTGGTTACCCGGAGACTGTAGTTGCTGATAATAATCCATTTTTGTCATATGAGTGTAAACAGTATTATAAGTCTAAAGATATACAAATTGTAACTAGTAGTCCACATTACCATAGGAGTAATGGGTTAGCAGAGAAGTCACAAATTTTACATAGTAGACGCCTAAGAACTAATTTACCTACTAGCTGTATAGCTTTAGAACCAAAGATAGAGAAAAATGTTGATATTCTGTTGAATATGTCTGTAACTAAAAAATTTCATGATACTAGAAGGAAGGAACAAAGTTTTGAGATAGGGGAACAAATAGTATATAAAACAGATAAGGACAATATTTGGAAAAAGGGAATAGTATTAAATAAAGCTGAAGAACCTCGATCTTATATATTAAGCGGTGATGGTAAACCAGTAAGAAGAAATACTTATCACATGAGAAAGTCTCAAACTAATGTAAGTTATGGTCCTAGAGACATGTTTATAGATGTAAGCGATAATAATTATCACTTGTGTTTACCTAGCTGTTCACAAAGTGTGACTGATGTGACAAATAGTAATAGTTCTAGCAATGTTGAGAATAATAGTTCAAGTTTGCATCAGACTAGATCTGGCAGAATTATTAAGCCTAGACAGATTTTAGATTTGTAAAATGACCCATGTTGATTAGACTGAATAATGTTTAATATTGTATAGTGTGGATTAGTTGAATGCTGACGATTATAATTAAGCTTAAGGGGAAGGTGTTCTATAATAAGTAATGTACATTATCTGTGGTAGGATTATCTATGCTCTCTCTGTCATAGCATCTTATAGAAGTAAGTCCTGTAAAGATTTTAAATAAAGTTTATCTGATAATTAATATACAATCTTTAATTATAAAACAATAGATGCTAAAAGAGTCGCGCCTCTCGCACCGTAGGGGTTCAAGAGGCGCGACCCTTTAGCGTCTGGTCACCAGATTTCTGGGACTACGCCGTTGTAAACGGCCCCCGCCGCTCACCACTGACTGACAAGAGAGCCAGTGACGAACATTTGCTCGGACAGTTTAAACCGGTTTCTGCAGTGTAATTTTAGTGATTTTAATTAAGTACTTTATTTAATAAAAACGATTAACAGCAATGGATAAATGGGTAATAAAACAAAGTACCTGTTCCGGGAGCAGTATAAGTAAACAGTTGAATGATAGTCAGTTATTACAGCCAAGTACAAGTTCTAATATTGCTTCCAACAAGGATATAGCAGGTGACATTGAAAAAACAGTCTTAATGCATCTGAAATCATGTCATTATTTTTCCTGGCAAGTTGATGAAAGTACAGACGTATCCGATAATGCCAATCTGATATGTTTTGTACGATATGATTATGAGAATAATATTTATGAAGAGTTTTTGTTTTGTAAATCTTTGCCAACAAGAACGACAGCCGAAGAAATATTTAACTCGATTAATGATTATATCAACAAAAATAACATTGAATGGAAGAAGTGTGTCGGATTGAGTAGCGATGGAGCACTAGCAATGTCAGGCATTCGTACTGGGCTTTATCCAAGGTAAAAGTTGTAGCGCCGGAATGTGTATGGACGCACTGTAGTATTCATAGAGAGGCATTGGCTGTCAAGAAAATGTGTCAAGTTCATAAACTTTATAAAATCTCGTCCACTGAACTCAAGAATTTTCTCTGTTTTGTGCAAAGAAATGGGCAGTGATCACGAACATCTTCTTTTACACTGCGAGGTGCGATGGCTATCAAGAGGCAATGTCTTAAAACGGCTTATTGAATTGAAAGCAGAAGTTAAAGTTTTTTTAGAACAACATTTCAAGGACAGTGTAGTGTTTTAAGTTAGTTTATATATAGTCTGTGGTAGATATAAGATTAGTGGCAGCTACTGTCACTTGAATAAAAATCAGTTTTCATAATGTCATGGCCGCGTATCATTTTGCTAACCCCAATTCCCGCTCGCAATTAGCTAGGATATTTCAACGGCGACGAGGTAAAAGTTTAAATCGTGTTATCGGTTCCCAGTGCAACACTTTCAAAGTAAAAAACAATGTCTCTCGGCAAAATAAAAGAGTTCAATGTGAGTGCGGGGAATTGGACCTTGTACTGTGAGCGAGTCGAGATGTATTTCCGTGCAAACCCGATAAAGGACGATCTCAGGCTGCCAACATTAATCTCACTGGTGGGTGATGAAGTTTACGAACTTATGGTGAACCTGGCGAGCCCTAAAAAACCGATCGACCTAACATTTGAGGCAGTTGTCGAGTTGGTGCGGGGGCATTTACAACCGAAGCCGTCTGTAATGGCGGAACGTTACAAATTCCGTCAAAATCCTCGCCCGCTTGCCGGGGCGAGGAAAACATCATGCAGTACTTGGCTACGTTGAAGAAGATGGCAAAAGATTGCGATTTTGCGAGCGCGCTCGACGAGAACTTGCGCGATCAGTTCGTGTGTGGTGTAAGCAGCGACCTTTGTTTTGCAATTGGAGGTTTTTTTGATGGTTTGTTTTATATATTAAGTAAGGTCACAGGGCGGTGTGTGTTTCTTGGGGTACCGGGTGGGAATCTATTTAGCTCTCAACGTCATTGGTCAACACTAACCAAAATATATTATAAGAAAGTTGATTATTTTGGTCAATTGTGGACAGTTATGCTATTTTATCAATTACTGTTGGCTTACAGTAAGTTATTAGTTTCATGCACAGATTACTTGGATGTTAAAACATATTATTATGCAGATATTATTTACAATCACATGGCTGGTGTTTACACTTTTATTGCACGTATTCATAGACACAATTCGATGAGAATTTCGCATATGGCTATTAAATTATTATTTGCAAAGACTTATACTCGTATTATACAACTATTGTTTATACAGTTTTTATTTACAATTATTTACCTTATTATTTTATTTACAATCACTTATAAAAAACTATTTTTTTTATTTTTTTATCTTTACAATGTTGTTGATATGTTTGCATTTTTTGGCTTTATTTGTGACTATTTTTACGAATTTCAATTATTTGTTATTTACAACGCTTATTTACAATATTACCACAGAATTACATGTTACAATTTCATTTTATGTCCCTTGAAAAATGCAAAAACGTCGACACTTTACGCCTGCGACAGTGCTTCTCTGTTTTGTTGTGTGTACTCGTATCATTGCTTTAAATATGCTTGAAAAACACCTTAAGGTTGGTTTGTTAAACGTAGGCTCCCTTAGCACTAACCACGATGATTTTATAGCAGCCGTAGAAGGGCATTCTTTCGATGTATTAGCAGTTAACGAGACTTGGCTACGACCAGGCGAAGAGGGCCGTGCGCCAACTGTACCAGGGTACCGCCTGCGACACTCACCACGACCGCTGACTGTACATGGGGGACGGGGGGGTGGTGTGGGTTTTATCTTAAACGCGGCCTTACCGCTCGTACCTGCTCCATCCCTATTGACCCTAGATACGACACTATCGAACAAATGTGGATTACTCTTACATTAAATGGAAATAAAATTGCTTTGGGCACAGCGTATCGTCCCCCACGATTCGACTTGGACCTTTTTCTCGACGCCATAACTGACTCCATTAGCTCCTTAGTAAAATGTGATCACTATGTACTGCTTGGCGATTTCAATGTTAAATTACTGAATGCTAACGGGCAAACTAAGAAAGTATATGAGTTTTTGAATAGCCTGAGCCTAAAACAACTGGTAACTTCGCCCACCCATTTCACAGACCATAGCGAAACATTGATCGACCTTGTCTGTTCGAATCTCAATCACAAAAAAATATCTGTTGACCCTTATGGCTCAATAAATGGTCATTCACTTGTTGTGTGCGAATTCAATATTCGCCGTAGTAAATATAAACCCCATACAGTTGTGTACAGACCCACCAAGCAAATAAATAGAGAAGTACTAGGTAGTGATTTATCGCGCATACACTGGGACAACATTTGTGGCTTGCATAATGTTAATGACATGGTTGAAGCATTAAATGGGAACATTTTAACAATTTTCGATACGCACGCACCGGTCAAGAAATGTTTAATTAAGGAACCGTCATATCCCTGGATAACAGATACAATTAAATTGATGATGCGCTTGCGTAATGACGCTCTGACCAAGTACCGTAAAACGAAATCCGAGTCCAAAAAAGCGTACTACAAACAGTTGAAATCTCTGGTGTTAAATTCCATATTTAGAGAAAAGGTTGCATTTTTCAAATTCAATATTAATAACCAAATAAAAAATCCGAAAGCATTATGGCGAAATTTGAGAGGCACTGTATTACCTAAAAAACAAATAGATGACCTTCCTACTCACCTCAGAGATCCAAATAAAATCAATGATCACTTTATGAGTGTTCCTGGTAACCCTGTCTGCAATATATCGCAGCGCACTTTCTTTGAGTCTCATCGTTATGGAGATGATAGCTTTGCATTTGCGCTGGAACCAGTAACGGCTGATCAGGTTTTACGATACTTCCGCCAGCTAAAATCTAACGCTGAAGGCTGTGATGGGATAACGCTGAATATGCTTTTGCTTACACTCCCACATACACTAAAAGTCATCACTGACATTGTGAACAGCTCAATTGTCTCAGCAACCTTCCCTGACATCTGGAAAACTGCTATCGTTAGGCCATTGCCTAAAAAATCAAATTCGACTGAGTTGAAAGACATTAGGCCTATTAGTATTCTGCCTTGCCTTTCTAAAATTGCTGAAAAGGCGGTATGCCAGCAGCTTTCAAAATATCTAGAAGATAAAAACATTCTGCCTGAGCTACAGTCAGGCTTTCGCAAGCAGCGTGGTACTTCTACGGCTCTTTTGGACGTGACAGATAACATTCTATCAGCACAAGATAAGGGCTTATGTACGCTGCTTGTCCTACTTGATTTTTCGCGAGCTTTCGATTGCATAAATATAGATCTGTTTCTGTCAAAGCTTAGCTACTATAGATTTGACCAAAATACGATTCACTGGTTCCAAAGCTATCTCACTAACCGATGCCAGCGTGTCGAAATACAAGTGAGCAATGGCTCATCTCTTGTTTCGTCACTCACTTCTGTTTACAGAGGAGTCCCACAAGGCTCAATACTGGGCCCCATCATCTTTATTTTGTATTGTGCGGATATCATAAGTGCCCTGAAGCAATGTAGTTACCATATTTATGCTGATGACGTACAAGTCTATATTTCCTTTAAACCAAGTGACTTTGACATTGCGATAAAGGATCTAAACGATGATCTTGACAGGATAGCATGTTGGGCTGAAAATAATGGTTTGGTACTTAACCCTACTAAAACTAAATACATGCTGTTTGGAACCAAGAACCAAATCAGTGCAGTGCCTGCAACACTCAACGTTGCCCTGCTGGGTGAGTCGGTCAGTCGAGTCGGTGAGGCCCGTAATCTGGGTCTGAACATGGACGCTGGGTTAAGATATGAAGCGCACGTGTCAGAGTCAGTGCGCACTTGTTTTTACCGGCATAAGGTCCTCTATAAGATAAGGCCTTATCTTTCAGAGGAGCTGCGGATCCAGCTGGCTGAGTCTCTCGTGCTGTCTAATCTGAGCTATGCGGACGTAGTTATTGGCCCTCGACTGCTTGCCAGAACTGATCGACTGATTCAGAGAGTGCAAAACGCCTGTGCTCGATTCTGCTTCTCAATCCCACCTAGAAGTCACGTAACGCCATTTTTAAATAACCACTCAATCCTTAAGATGAAGTCGCGTCGTAAGTTCCACTTGGCATGCCTACTTTTTGGAGTTATAAAGTACAAGCAGCCGACCTATCTGTATAATAAACTTAGCTGGATCGCTAGTAGAAGAGACTGTGCAAGTAGACAGTGCTCACAACAACTCTCCACTCACTCGCACAAGACAGCGGCTTTCAGGGGAAGTTTTAGATACGCCGCATCCAAATGCTGGAACAATATTCCCCCGCCGATAAGGAATCTTAAATGCCTTATAACTTTCAGATTTCGATTGCGGCAGTTTCTTATCGCATCACAGAAAAAACTGGGGATTACTTTTTTGAACACGTCCATTATATAACTGGCTGTCATGTACTTCCCGAGCTGGCTGTTTGGCGCATATCGTGGTCGAATCCTGTGAGCGAAGGATATAGGCATTTATTGATTGAATGACTTGTGGATCTTTTGTGTGCATATGTTATTTACGTGTATTTATTTTATATTAATTGTAAGAATATTAATTTTAGTCTAGCCAAATCGTTTACTTTAATTGAACCTACGCCATCATTTATTTATTGGTTATAGTGAGATTATTAATTATTTTATACATTGTACATTTAACTTTATATATACCTAACCAAGTAATCAAAACGAGTCTATAAAATATTCAACACGCCTAAGAACTGAAACTTTTTCTACTGCATAAAAAAAATCAACTATTTTTTTTATTGTAAGTACCTACTAAATTAAAGTTGCGGGTATACTTACGTGAATTACTCTACGCATAACACTGTTACAACACCAATATATCACGACTGCTTGGCGACCATTTGTCACTGCAGGGATCCAGCAGAATATCAGCGTCAGGTATATTTGCCTGACACGTGCTGAGCTGGACTCCCATTTGGTGCAACCTTGAGACGCACACCGCACTGTGTTATGATTGTTTTGATTGTCATTTTTACTTTTGTTTCGGTTTCCTTTTTCTTTTTATGTTGGCACTTTGTTTTTAAACATACCTACATGACAATTGTAATAATTTTATTAAGATTTTGTGTGTTGTGTTGTGTCTTTTGTGTGCACTAAATAAATGATTTATCTATCTATCTACCTGATACGGCAAAGGTTATTTTCGGAGCCCGATCTCACATACAAAAAGGCGATGACATTGGCGACAGCCCTGGAGGCTGCGGAACGAGATGCGGCGGCCGTGGATTCCTCAGCGACGCTGGGCAGCGGGGCGGCGGCAATCACGAGCGCGGTGCATGCGCTCCACGTGACGTCACGTGGCCGCGCGCACCGATCGGGCGGTAGCGGCTCGGCCGGCGGCCAGTGGCGGAAAAGAAATTTGGCGCGAAATGTGGAGCGTGTGGCGGTCAGCACGGGACTGATGGTTGCAGATATGCGCATTTTGTGTGCAACAGCTGCAAGAACAAAGGGCACCTGAAAAAGATGTGCCCATACAAGAGCTCCGACGGCAGTAAGCGGGGAAGCGGCAGCGGGCGCTCCTTTGAAGCGCATTTCGTGCAGCCGGCGGCGGCGATCGAGACGGAGCAGCCCACAGATGAGCAGGGAAGTTCGGGTTCGGAAGAAGAGGTTGAACCGTTGTTTCAAATGGTGCTAGGTGATTACACACCGGTGAGTCTCAATGTAAACATTAATGGTGCCAGTGTGAGAATGGAAGTCGACACGGGAACGCCGTGTTCGTATATAAGTTTAGCGACTTATAGAAAACTGTTTAGTGAGTTAAAATTAGAAAAGTCGAGATATGTTTTTCGTTTTTACGACGGCAAATCTAAAGTAAAACCGTTAGGTACCATTAAGGTCAATGCCCAGTATGGGCGACATAGGAAAAAGTTGGACCTCTTTGTAATTGAGAATGGTGTAACGTCATTAATCGGCAGACAATGGCTGGCCGAACTGCAGATAAAACTTCCCGTGTTACGATATCCATCTGAGGATATCGGTAATAATTTTAAAATCGAGCCGTTTAATGACGAGGTTCGTGTTATTCTCGACATACATAAGGAGGTATTGAGCGGCGGCTTGGGGCGGTACACGGGGGAGCGCGCTCGGCTGCGGGTGCGATGGCGCCCGCCGTGCCGGTGTTCCACCGCGCGCGCACCGTGCCCTTCGCTATGCGCGAGCGCGTTGACGCCGAGCTCGACGCCATGCTGCGCGACGGCGTCATCGAGCCCGTCGACTGCTCGGACTGGGCCACGCCACTAGTGTTGGTACCTAAAGGTGATGGCGCGCTGCGCATATGCGCCGATTTTAAGGTAACGCTCAATCCCGTATTGATGGTCGATAGGTATCCGCTGCCGAGGGTAGATGAATTGCTCGCGAACTTAGCCGGTGGGGAAAAATTTACAAAAATTGATTTATCGCAGGCCTATAATCAGATTATGATTTCTGAGGACTCTAAAAAGTATACGGTAATTAACACGCATCGTGGATTATTTAAATACAACCGTTTAGTTTACGGACTTGCTTCTAGTAGTGGAATTTTCCAACGAATCATTAGCAACGTCGTCGAGGGCGTTCCGGGCGTCCAGTGCTTCGCTGATGATATTATTCTCACAGCCAAATCTAGATCAGACCATTTGCGGTCACTAGAGGCATTATTTCAGAGACTAGAGGCGGCCGGTCTAAAAGTAAAACAGAGCAAGTGTTCGTTCTTAAAGAAAGAAGTCAAGTACTTAGGCTTCATTGTTGATAAGAACGGTATTCGACCCGATCCAGAAAAGCTCAACGCGATAAAAAGTATGCAGAGTCCGGGCAACGTGACGGAGCTAAGATCATTCCTAGGTATGGTTAACTTCTATGCTAGGTTCGTTAAAAATCTGAGCGAAATTCTTCACCCGTTACATGAGCTGCTGCGGAGCGATATCCGATGGGACTGGACGGCGAGGCACGCGCGCGCCTTCGACCGAACCAAACGGCTGCCGATGAGCAGCGACGTGCTGGCGCACTACGATCCGCGCTGCGACCTGGTGTTAACGTGCGACGCGAGTGCGGTAGGAGTCGGCGGCGTGCTCTCGCAGCGGGACGACACTGGAGTTGAGCGCGCGATAGCGTATGTCTCGAGGAAACTCACCAGGGCCGAGCAGGCATATGCCCAGATACATAGGGAAGCACTCGCCATAGTATATTGTGTAAAAAAGTTCCATCAATATTTATATGGCAAGAAATTCCTATTGAAAACGGATCACAAGCCGTTGGTCAGTATATTTAGTCCGCAAAAGGGCATTCCAACTATGACTGCAAGTAGAATGCAAAGGTGGGCTCTTATTCTCGCCGCGTATAGCTTTGACATAGAGTACGTAGGCACGAGTAGCAACGGCGCTGACGTTTTATCGCGGCTACCTGTAGTAGAGAAAACCGCTTGCGAGCCACCCGAGCAGACGTACTTACATTTCGCGACGGACGCTATGTTGCTAGACCACGACAAAATTAAAAAGGAAACTGCGCGCGATCCAATACTCAGCAGAGTTTATGGATATATTGAGAACGGCTGGCCTAGACACGTCGACGTGAAGCAGCTGGAACCGTACCTAACTAGGAAGTCGGAGCTGTATACGGAGTTAGGGTGTGTTATGTGGGGCCACCGAGTAGTAGTTCCGGCTATTTGTAGGCAATGGGTTCTGAGGGAGCTGCACGGAGCTCACATGGGAATCGTTAAGACCAAGGCGTACGCCCGCTCCTACGTGTGATACCCGGGCCTAGACGAGGATTTAGAGGCACAATGTAAGACGTGCGGTACCTGCGCCGCGGTGGCGTCGGCGCCGCCCGCCGCGCCCGCCGCACCGTGGCGCTGGCCGAACTCTCCATACGAAAGGGTCCACCTAGATTTTCTTGGGCCGATCGATGGCCATACCTATCTAGTCTCTGTGGATGCAAGGTCAAAATGGGTCGAAGTCTTCAAAATGGGGCGTACCACGGCGGAGTTTACGATCGCGAAATTACGGGAGTCGTGGTCACGGTGGGGAATTCCAAAGCAGCTGGTAACGGACAATGGGCCGCCCTTCACGAGCAAGCAGTTTGCAGATTATTTGAAAATGAATGGCGTGTATCATGCCTTCTCTGCTCCATATCACCCGTCATCCAATGGGGCGGCGGAAAACGCGGTAAAACTCATAAAGAATGTTATAAAAAAAGCAAGACTTAAAGCCGTTGACCCCGAGGTAGCGATACAGAGGTTCTTGTTAGTGTATGCATGCATTACGCTGGAAATAAGTGTACCTCTTATGCTATTGTTTTTAGTTATTTTTATGATAACTACTAGGTTGTATCAAGTTTATAACTGTTGATCGATAGTTGTTGTATAATTGTAGTTTAATTATATTGTGTACCTATTTGTTAATATAGAATATATAGGAGGATGCAATAGACATTGCACCTATGTCTCTTACACCATACTAAGCTAAAATATGTCATGTTGTGCTAACATAAGATATGGTTTGAATTAAGTGGGAAGGATTGTAGTGTTTTAAGTTAGTTTATATATAGTCTGTGGTAGATATAAGATTAGTGGAAGCTACTGTCACTTGAATAAATATCAGTTTTCATAATGTCATGGCCGCGTATCATTTTGCTAACCCCAATTCCCGCTCGCAATTAGCTAGGATATTTCAGACAGATTTCACGATGTTAACTGGTTGGCAAAAGTGGCTTACATTTCTGATATTTTTGAAATTTTAAATAGTCTAAACATGGCACTGCAAGGTAACAATTGTAAGCAATTACAAAATAAATCTAAATATTTCAACGTCAATTGATGTAAATACAGATATTTAAAGAGTTTATTAGTACTCAATTTGACTAGTACGGTAGTTAAGTTCTATGTACTGATAGAATATAATATACTTACTTTAATATAATAAACCGCTGATAATTTGTTTAAATATTAGAATATGGTTTAATGTATCAAAATTACTTCGAAAACAACTAAAACAATTTTAATTACACTATTTAAACAATTTATAGTTAATAAACGTCCATCAATTGACTCTACATTTTCGCGCGCCAGCACGCACTTTTGGTCACGGTTTTTCAGCGGATAAAACGAATGGCATATATTTTGTAAAATGGGGTTTTTTCGTTGGCTCTCTAGCAGTGAGTTGTAAACTAAGTGTTCACGTACGTGTATCTGATTAAATTAAAGTATTTGAAACAAGTTTTGAGAGTTTTTCTTTCAGTTCAGAAGTTGGATAATCTCACGCCTTCAAATGGATAACAGTGGTGAGAAAAGTTTGGCTCAACCCCTGCAAGACCCACCATCAGTGGTGGACAGGCAAAGCCGAAGGTGGAGCCGGGAGCCGAGCCACAGGCAAAGCCGCAAGGAGGACCGCATTGCGCGCCGCAGCCAGGGCCGCAGGGTGAGCCGCAGCCCGGGCCGCATCCAAGGCCGCAGGGTGAGCTGCAACCAGGGTCGCAAGGGGAGCCGGCGTAGTCAGGACAGCAGGTGCAGCCAGGTCAGCAGGTGCAGCCGGCGCAGCCAGGACAGCAGGTGCAGCCAGGTCAGCAGGTGCAGCCGGCGCAGCCAGGACAGCAGGTGCAGCCAGCGCAGCGAGGGCAGCAGGCGCAGCCGTGAGCGCAGTTACGTGTGGGGTCTTGGTCATCGAATTCGGCGTATTGAGACGCGGCCGCTGCCAACGGCTGCAACTCATCGGCGACGCAGCCCAACCAGTGTTCAACAAGAGAAGCGTCAAGATTGCAGATCACGGTCGAGGCACAGTAGGAGCAACACAGGATCTTACCAGCGAAGCGGGGGTTCACGTCACCGACAAGGCTCCCATTCACCACGCAACAGTATCAGCGAACGTGAGCCTTTTCCTGTCACTAATATGATTTCTAAATTTACCGACTTTCTCGATAAATTTTCGAGTAGGGGTAGTGAGCGAATTAGTAATTTTAATGTTGTCCCTGAGTTCGATCCTTCTTCTAAAAGTCAGAGTGTTAACACTTGGATTCATAAAGTAAATGAAATTTCAAGCATTTATGGTTGGACAAACCGACAAATCACACATAACACGATACCAAAACTTAATGGTAATGCGAAACGGTGGTACGAGGGTCTTACAACTGTCAATTATAACTGGGTTGAATGGCGAGAAAAGCTCAAAGCAGCTTTTCCCTCTGATACTGAAACTACGGCCAAATGCTTTCGGATATGTGAGACAAAAGAGCGAAGTTCGGGGAATCTTTAGAGAACTATTATTACGATAAAATGGCTTTACTCAATAGGTGCGAAATCAAGGGAAAACGGGCAGTAGAATGTGTGATTTTTGGCATAGATGATAGGGCTATTAGGATAGGAGCAGAAGCAGCTCAATTTGATAATCCCGACAAACTTTTGGCTTATCTACGAAACGCAAAAAGTATAGGTAAAATAAATGTTATACAAAGAACCTCCTCAACTGTCCTCCTCCTCAAATGTCATTGAGCATCTTGTTGCATTGTATTCTGAAACAGCATGCGCGGCGCGAGCCGTCGCCGGTGTGAGTGCCGACGGCGGCGGCCCGCGCGGCTGCTGAAATGCTAATGTTAACATTCTTACCGTCTATTAATAGTTGTATCTACCTACTTAGATGTTTATAATTGATACCAAATGTTAATAAGACGAGCGCTAATCCTGCCGACAAACTGTCACGCAGTTTGGTAGGTTTATAATTTATGTACAAATGTTTGGTCCGAAATAAACGATTTATTTATTTATTATTTATTTTAATTAAGAAATTCCCAACAAACGATAAACAATATGCTAAAAATAAACCGAAAACCGTTCGATGCTTTAATTGTAAGGAAGAGGGCCATATTATGAATAAGTGTACTAAACCAATAAACAAATGTACTAACTGTTCAATAGTTGATCACAGTTCTAACGAATGTTATAGAAAGAAGGAATATAAAAAACCTGTTTTAGAAATTTAAATTACCGAACCTAAAATTAATGACAAATATTTACAAACTGTGTTTATTATTTGTTGTTGTTGTTTATTGGGGTGGGTATGGGATCTACCTCCTAGCGGTCCACCCCGGGCAACGGCACCACAGGCTTGCCTGTGGTACGGCTGAACGATCCCACTTAAGCGGTGGTAGGCTCCGCAAGGGGCCGCCTGGCTCGCGACCACCATCCCACCGGAGTCCGGCGCCAAACAGCTTGCTGTGTTCCGTCGGTGTGTGGGACTGCCAGTGCCTTTGGGGGAGAAGGAGGATGTCAGTTGCGCTGTTCAGAACCGGTCTTGGTCTCTGGGAAAAACTCGCCGGATAACTCATTTTGGAGGGTAGCGGGATCCGAAGCACGGTGCCAGCCGTTGGCCGACCGCAGTCAGTAGGGGGCCCAAGTAGCACGCCAGCCACGTGCCAAAGGCTGCCCCGCCAACTCGCGAAAAATCCCGGTATGCTCCACCGTGCCAGCTGGCGACTGGATGGGAGGACCCGGTGGCCATATCCGGGGGGGTTCGGGCGTCCCCGCAGTCTCCAAATGAGTACTCCATAGGTTGGGTTATCTCTAGTGTTCCACTTGGTTCACTGAGCAGCGCCTCGACAGTTCGACTTCTTCCCCAGCAAACTCTAACACAAAAATGAGCAAAAAAATGAAGAATAAGGTGAAACAACGGCTGCACTTCCTCCCACTAAAAGTGCACCTCACTAACATCAGGGGGTTGCACTCTAATCTCGATCCGGTCCACCACCACCTTGAGACCGAGAAGCCGCACCTGTTTTTCCTAACGGAGACGAAGATAACAACCCCGTCGGACGTGGCGTACCTCAACTACCCGGGTTACGCTCTTGAACACAAGTTCAAGAAGCAAGCTGGGGTCTGTGTGTACGTCCGCGATGACATTTGTTGTCGTCGTCTCCGTTGCTTTGAAAAATCGGGATTTTCTGCCATATGGCTGCTTGTGGACACTGGCGTGGAGAAATCTCTCTACATCGGCGTCTACCGATCGCACGCCGGTGACCAGGAGACGACAGCGCTCTTTAATTGCCTCGTGGAGTCGGCTGATATGGCCCAGCAAAGGTACCCAACAGCGAAGCTTAATTTTCTGGGGGACTTTAACGCCCATCATAAAGAGTGGCTGTACCCGTACCGGAAAACTGACCATGCCGGGTTAGAGGCGCGCAAGTTTTCTCTATCGCTAGATCTAACCCAGCTGGTGAATGTGGCAACGCGGGTACCGGATGTTGACGGCCATACACCCAACTGTTTGGACCTTCTCCTGACAACTGATCCGGACAGTCATTCGGTGTCGGTCTCAGCCCCGCTGGGAACGTCTGACCACTGTCTGGTGAAATCCATATCGACTTGCTCTCCTCCAGATCAGAGCCCTAGAGGCACGAGGCGAGTATGGCGATACGAGTCAGCAGACTGGGACGAGATGCGGCACTTTTTTGCGTCTTATCCTTGGCGGCATGTGTGCTTCTCCTCGAGTGACCCCTCGAGCTGTGCCGACGCGGTTGCGGATGTGATTCGGCAGGGAATGGAGTATTTCATTCCTTTTTCCGACATTCCGCTCGGTCACAAATCCCGCCCTTGGTATAATGCAGAATGCGCCCACGCTGATGCCCGAAAAGAGTCTGCCTACCAAGCCTGGGTCGGGGCCCGTGACCGCAAAGTAAGAGCACGTAGGGTTCGCGCGAGGAAAAGAGCCTTTAATTCTGCCGCCAAGTTCTGCAAGCGGGTTCTGCGTCGGGCACGTTTTGACCATATTGGACGTATTGGGGCCAAGCTGGCATCGCACCCTCCGGGTAGTAAACAGTTCTGGTCCCTGTCTAAAGCGGTTGAAGCGAATTTCTGTCGTCCCACTTTACCTCCAATGCTGAAACCTGATGGGTCGCTGGCTCACTCTGCGAGTGAGAAAGCAAAATTCGCATCTCTCTTTGCTAGCAACTCGCGTCTGGAGGCTGGCTCCAAGCAACCACCTACTATACCTCACTGTGACTCTTCGATGCCGGAGATCGCTGTGCACACCAAAGAGGTCCGGAGAGTATTGTCCAGTCTAGACGTGAATAAGGCCAGCGGGCCTGACGGCATTCCAGCGAGAGTGCTGAGGCAGTGTGCGCCTGAACTGTCTCCTGTATTGACACGCTTGTTCCGCCTCTCTCTTGTAAAAAGAACGGTGCCGAAATCCTGGAAGCTTGCAAATGTGCAACCAGTGCCCAAAAAAGGCAACCGTGCAGACCCTGCCCATTACCGTCCGATCGCCATTACCTCCATTCTGTGCAAAGTTATGGAAAGGGTACTGAACAGCAAGTTGCTGACCTACCTTGAAGACAATAATCTCCTCAGTGACCGTCAATATGGCTTTCGCCGGGGACGGTCAACTGGCGATCTTCTTGTGTATGTCACGCACTGCTGGGGCGAAGCCATCGAGAGACACGGCCTTGCAAATGTGCAACCAGTGCCCAAAAAAGGCAACCGTGCAGACCCTGCCCATTACCGTCCGATCGCCATTACCTCCATTCTGTGCAAAGTTATGGAAAGGGTACTGAACAGCAAGTTGCTGACCTACCTTGAAGACAATAATCTCCTCAGTGACCGTCAATATGGCTTTCGCCGGGGACGGTCAACTGGCGATCTTCTTGTGTATGTCACGCACTGCTGGGGCGAAGCCATCGAGAGACACGGCCTTGCAAATGTGCAACCAGTGCCCAAAAAAGGCAACCGTGCAGACCCTGCCCATTACCGTCCGATCGCCATTACCTCCATTCTGTGCAAAGTTATGGAAAGGGTACTGAACAGCAAGTTGCTGACCTACCTTGAAGACAATAATCTCCTCAGTGACCGTCAATATGGCTTTCGCCGGGGACGGTCAACTGGCGATCTTCTTGTGTATGTCACGCACTGCTGGGGCGAAGCTATCGAGAGACACGGCGAAGCACTTGCTGTATCGCTTGATATCTCGAAGGCCTTTGACAGGGTCTGGCACGCGAGTCTACTTAGTAAGCTTCCTGCTTATGGCATCCCTGCTGGTTTTTGTAGCTGGATATCAGACTTCCTCAGTGAACGGTCGATCCGAGTAGTCGTTGACGGCTGCTCCTCTGACCTTATGGCTATTGATGCCGGAGTTCCTCAGGGGTCTGTTCTCTCTGCAACTCTTTTCCTGCTGCACATCAATGACCTTCTTCAGCCTGGTATTGTTGGGTACGCTGATGACAGTACTGTTTCAGAGAGATACTTGTCCAGCGCAAAAACCAGCGCGGATGAAGTTCGTTCCTTGAGAGAGGCTATGGTGGAGCGGACAGATTTGACCTTAAGCCTTGTCTCCCAGTGGGGTGATGACAATCTGGTCTCTTTTAACGCCACCAAAACACAGGCGTGTCTTTTTACCGCTAAAAGGAGTCTTTTCGATCAAACTCCTACTTTTCGGGGTGCGTCTGTTCCTGTGACTGATCGGCTCGAGCTCCTAGGCATGGAGTTGACATCCAGTCTCAACTTTGGCGCCTCCATTGAGTACAAAGCCCAAATTGCGGCCAAAAAACTAGGCATCCTAAATAAAGTGAAGCGATACTTTACGCCTGGACAGCTTTTAACCCTATACAAAGCGCAAGTCCGATCCTGCATGGAGTATTGCAGTCACCTTTGGGATGGCTCAGCTAAATATCAGCTTGCCGCGCTTGACTCGGTGGAACGCAGAGCCAGGAGGCTCATTGGCGACGTTGAGCTGGCGGGTGCCAGGCTTCACAGCTTGGCTCATCGCCGCAAGGTTGCCTGCTTGTCGGTCTTCTACAGACTGTACTTCGGTGAGTGTGCTGAAGAACTCCACGACCTCATCCCACCAGCCCCCTTCTACCATCGGACATCTAGACGTACTGCAAGTTATCATCCTTACCTTGTTGCCATTCCACCAATTCGCACCAAACGCTTCCAAACATCCTTCATAATGCGCACAGCGAATGAATGGAACTCGCTACCTGCGTCAGTGTTTCCGAACGCATTCAACCCGAATCTCTTCAAAGTTAGAGTAAACAGGCTTCTTCTGGGTAAGCTCACTCCATCGTCGACTCTGTCTCTGTCACCTTTGACCTAGACTAGAGTCAAGAGCAAACCCATCACAAATAAAAAAAAAAAAAAAAAAAAAAAAAAAAAAAAAAATTAACGGTCACGAAAAAGTAGGATATTTAGATACAGGAAGCCAATGTGCACTCATTAGAAACGCCGATGCTGTAGAAATATTAGGCAAATGGTATAGAACTTATTCAGTGGTATAGAACTTATGGTATGACAGGTTTTGGCGGAGTAGTATTTCATGCGATAGGTCGGAGTCCAGTAGTTTTGGCAATTCAAGTTGTTATTGTCCAATTATATGCTATGGTCGTCCCTGACCACTTTTTGAAATATCCAATGTTAGTTTATCAGTCAGTTACCGAAGCATCAGGGGTTAAAATTGTAAAAACTGATAACGAGTTAATAATTTCTCATGAGTTTCCAGAAACTATGGCACGGTTAAACTGTTCTCAAAAGAGTTCTGTTCAATAATACCTGGATGTACTTATGTAGATGTTTACTCTTCTTCAAAACTAACGGGGTCCATATTAGTAAACGGTAGTTATAGGTTCATACCTAATTTAGAATATAACATAGAAGAGGGAGTTTACTCAATTGAAAATGGCAAAGGTCAGACAGAATTAGCTGAACATGATAAACAAAAAACTGCTTTTGTAATGCCAGAGAGGCAAGTCAAATTTAATAGGATGCCCTTTGGCTTTACAAATACACCAGCGGTATTTCAAAGAACCATAACAAAGTCCTTGATAATTTGAGATTTGACGCCGTTGTCGTTTACATGGGCGACGTCCTTGTTCCCAAGATTTCGTTTGACGATGGTCTTAGCTAACTACTATTAGTATTTGATAAAATTAGGCACGCAGGTCTTACATTGAAGCTCTCGAAATGCTAATTCTTCAAAGGTTTCGAAGTTTCGGAAAATGGTATAAAGCGTGGGCAGTGTAAAATAGATGCAGTTGATAAATTCTCCAACCGTAAGGATGTCCATAATGCTAGGCAGTTCTTAGGACTGGCTAGATTATGTATGCGCTTTATTAAAAACTTTACCATAATCGCACGGCCATTGACAAACTTACTCAAAAAGAATGTCTCTTGGACTTGAGGCAAAGATGAAGATACTGCGTTTACATAGTTAAAAGCCAAATTAGTATCTCAGCGAATTTTAACACTGTACAATCCAAAGGCTACTACTGCATTGCATACGGATGCGAGTAAACATGGTGTAGGTGGGATGTTTTTACAAAAACAAGACGATGAGGCTATAAAACCAGTCGCTTATTTAAGTAGGCGTACTTCACCAGAAGGGCAGCACTTCTCATCGTACGAGTTGGAAACCTTAGGAGTTGAAATAGTTTGACTAAATTTCGATGTTACTTAATAGGGTTAAAATTTACTATTATGACTGATTATAACTCTTTACGGGCCACTTTTGTTAAGAGGGATATGATTTCACGTGTTGGTCGCTGGTGGAGTTCGATCCAAGAATTTGATTTTAATATAGTTTACTAGCTGTTGCCCACGGCTTCGCTTCCGTGGACCACCCCACAGGACCCAATTTCGCGATTATAAAAAATAGCCTATGTCACTCAGGAATAATGTAGCTTTCTATTGTTGAAAGATTTTTTTGAATCGGCTCAGTAGTTTCGGAGCCTGTTTTTTACAAACAAACAAGCAAAAAAATATTTCCTCTTTATAATATTGGTATAGATAAACCAGGGACTTCTATGACGCACATAGATGCGTTAAGTAGGAACCTTCTGCAAGAAAATACTTCTAGTATCGACCCAACTGAATTACAAGTTTTTCATATCACTGTAGATTGGCTAGCCACGGTTCAAATTAATAACGATGAGACTCAAAGAATTAAACGGGTTTTAAAGGACACAGATTCGAAAGAAATCAAATATATTAAACAAATTTTACTTTGTAATGTGGAGTAGTTTAGAAAATAACTAACGAAGGACTTAGATGGTATGTGCCAAAAGATGTCAGATGGCAAGATGATTATTTTAGTTTGTTTGGTGTTCCTTCTCGAGTAATTACAGACCGAGGTACTACTTTCACAAGCTCAAAGTTCAAAAACGTTTTATCAGAAAAAAACATAAAACATATTTTAAATGCGGTTGCTACTCCTCGTGCAAACCGTCAGATAGAGCGCTACAATATGAAGGTATTAGATCCGTTAATGGCTATGATTTATGGGAAAGATGAAAAATTATGGAATAAGTATTTACAACAAGTGCAATGGGGTTTCAATAACACCATCAATAAAGCAGTGGGTAAAACCCCAGCGCAATTGTTATTTAGGCTGATATTGAAGAGGTGACTGAGAGTGGACTGGCTTTACCAGCTCAGGAAAATATCCTCACAGATACAAATAGTTTAGAAGATTTTAGAACCGAAACCTTAAATAAAATAGAACGTATTCAGGCAAATCAAAAGCAAATGTTTGATTAGGCTAGAATTCCACCGCAGCAGTTTACTGTATACCGTGGTTAGGGTAGAAAGAGAAGTAGGACAGAAAGGGAAGAGTAAAAAGTTAGTTCCAAAATGTCTAGGCCCGTATCGTATTACCAAATTTTTACTTAAATTACGAAGTAGAAGATACGCCTCTCACAAAAAAAGGGTAAACAAAAATATGTTTGCGTTTTCCCGGTAGATAAAATTTACCCCTGGCTGGTGTATCAGTCAGAAGATGAAAATAGTGATAATGCAGATAATAATATGGATATGGATAAATAACACTAAATTGAGAATGCACGAAGTATGCATTACTTCTAAACTTACGAGAACCAAAGCAGTTTAATTCGCAGAGATTCTTATAAAATATTAGTTTCGTTTAGTTTCATTGCATTCGTTTAGAAAACTATTCTTCTCCTGCAATCGAATAGTATGGGAAGCCATTAATATGGTAGTATGGTAGGCCATTAATATGGTAGTATGGAAGGCCATTAATATGGTAAATACCACATAAAGTTTTAACATAAAGTTAATTACCACCAATTTATATATCTTTGCATGAATAAATAATTTCACATGCCATACATAGGCTAAATAGAATATAAGATTCAATGATGTAACATAACAAACCAACGTATGTAATTACTCTATTTATATGTGAATAAATGAATTATGAATTATGAATTATGGTAGTATGGTAGGCCATTAATATGGTAGTATGGAAGGCCATTAATATGGTAGTATGGTAGGCCATTAATATGGTAGTATGGTAGGCCATTAATATGGTAGTATGGTAGGCCATTAATATGGTAGTATGGAAGGCCATTAATATGGTAGTATGGTAGGCCATTAATATGGTAGTATGGAAGGCCATTAATATGGTAGTATGGTAGGCCATTAATATGGTAGTATGGTAGGCCATTAATATGGTAGTATGGTAGGCCATTAATATGGTAGTATGGTAAGAAAGTGAGTCTTACTAAGGCTAAAGTGAGTGTGATTAAGTAAAAAGTGAGCCCTATTAACGCAAAAGTTATAAGTGTGAATAATTAAGATAGTCTGCCTTATTAAGGCGAAAGTGTGTATTAATTGATTGATAGAAAGCATTTGAATTGGTTTTTTTTTACTTATAAAATAAGATTATTGTTAATGTACAACTGATATTGATAAATGGATTGTTACTGATTAGTTTATTCACAAATTGCTGTCGATAATTTGATATTATTTAAAGTTAAAGATTTCTTACTTTAATGAGTCATTGATACATTTATTTCTATCGATTTATTGTTTATTAACAAATTGTTACCGTTAATATGTATACCACTTGATTGTTAATAGTTACAAGACTTTTTCTAATAATGAGTTCATTCAAAGCACTCATAATCGAAAGAAAATAAAAATGTTGATGTTTGTTCAAGCAACTGCAATTAGTAACGAGTATAGTTTGTTAGTTTTTTTTATTTTTTTTAAATATATATCGCGAGGGTGCGACTAGTAAGTCAGGATGGACGAATGTAAGCAATTACAAAATAAATCTAAATATTTCAACGTCAATTGATGTAAATACAGATATTTAAAGAGTTTATTAGTACTCAATTTGACTAGTACGGTAGTTAAGTTCTATGTACTGTTAGAATATAATATACTTACTTTAATATAATAAACCGCTGATAATTTGTTTAAATATTAGAATATGGTTTAATGTATCAAAATTACTTCGAAAACAACTAAAACAATTTTAATTACACTATTTAAACAATTTATAGCGTCCATCAATTGACTCTACATTTTCGCGCGCCAGCACGCACTTTTGGTCACGGTTTTTCAGCGGATAAAACGAATGGCATATATTTTGTAAAATGGGGTTTTTTCGTTGGCTCTCTAGCAGTGAGTTGTAAACAAAGTGTTCACGTACGTGTATCTGATTAAATTAAAGTATTTGAAACAAGTTTTGAGAGTTTTTCTTTCACAATGTAACAATATTTAAAGTACAAGACAAGGTGGAAGCTGCAAGAAAAAACCTTAATGCGTGGTTGGCTCACCAAGCAATAAGTTTTTGAATGCCTTTTGTCACAACTTATAAATGTGAAGCTGGATTTTCAACACTAGTTTACCTTAAAAATTAATATAGAAACCGACTTGAAGTGGAACCAGATCTCAGGATAAAGCCAAAGTCAAAGTCAAAGTCAAAACGTTTATTGCGAACTAAGTGTATAGTTGGTGTTTTGTTATATGAGTGCAAGACTTAGCAGCCTTTTACAAGCATTGCAATTATCATTCTACTGTCGAAGCTTTCGTCATTTTTCGCGAACTTGGATTCTTTAGTAAAAAATAAACCGCAACTCCATACTTCGCACTAAATAGGCGATACCGAAATATAATAAAACATTTTTACGAACAATAAATGTGTATTATTTTACTTAATGTAACTTGGGTTTAAAAGTATCGAGTGGGTCACGAAGGGGCGGTGTGAAAATTACCGGGCCATGGCAGAACAATGTTTGGGAAACACTGCTCTAGAAGAATGCGAGGTACCGTCTGAAACTATAGAACTTATTAAAGACATTTATAAGAAAAGCATAAGCAGAGTGAAGAATTTTTATCACTGTATTGCAAAGCATAATGAAAACTAAAATGGGAAAGCAAAGGTATAAAGATTCAAGGTAAATATTTAAGTAATCTCAGATTTGCTGGCGACATAGTGCTCTACTCAGAAAGTGCATCACAATTAGAATCCATTGTAAATGAGTTAAACGCAGTCAGCTATGATATTGGTTTGCAAATAAACATAACAAAAACCAAAGTTATGACAAACAGCATAAAGACGAAGTAACAAGACGGTGAACCTTACCTGGAACAAGTTCTGGAGTTAAAAAGAAGTTCTAAAATCAAATCGCCCCTACAAGTATGAAGAAAAAAGTTTTAGATTCATGTATCTTACCATGTCTGTCCTATACATCACAGACCTGGATTTATAACAAGCACACTAAGAATTAGATACTAACAACTCAAAGATCTATGGAGCGCAGCATACTAAATCTGAAATTAAAAGACCAAAAAGAAATAAAGACATAAGGGAGACAACCAAAGCAATTAACGCTCTAGAACACTGCAAAAAGCTCAAATGGAAATGGGCAGGCCATATTGTACGCATGAGTGATGATAAGTGGACAAAAAGGGGAAACAACCTGGAATGGCCCAACAGGCAAGAGGTCAAGAGGTAGACCAGCAGATAGATGGCTCGATGAGATACAGAGGACTGCAGGAATAAACTGGGTGGAAAAAGCGAAGGACAGAACCGTGTGGAAATAAATGGAGGAGGCCTTTACTCGTTGAGAGGTCCTTATTGGCTAACAATAAACGATTATAAATTTTTCACAAAATCATGATGTATGTTATTCATAAATAAATATTATGCATGTTAATATTAAGAAAACCAATTGTTATTTTAAATAAATAAGGAATAAATAGGCTTTTTTATTTTTATAATGCCCTGAGTAGGAACGATCCTCATTTCAATCTACCTACTTAATGGTAAGTAAAACACTACAACGATAGCAACAAACAATTTACTAATTTTCACATTATGTAACAAAATGCAACATTTATCTATATGTAACTTTTTACTACATTGGTACACTAAAAACATAATTTTAAAAATAAAACTGGTTATAACTTTTACGCCCCAAATTCTTCCAGACTTCTAAAAAACCTAACAATTTAAAAAGGGATTATCTATCATATAAACTACCAACTATTACAAAAATATACCAAAACAAAAATTTTATTAGCGGTACGAAATTCCCATGCAAGCCTGCCATACGCCTTTTAACTTTTATTCACATCTATGGTTCATATTGTATCTTAAAAAATAAAAATAAACTGTTAAAACTAGTATTTTGTGATGTTTATACCTTAATGAACAGCCAAAGTTCTAATTGCTAAATGTTTTTTGCGAATTGTCAAAATAGTACTTTTTGAATACTACTTCAATTTAATACTAAGCGTGTGACAATTTTAACAACAACAAAGACTAAGTGTACTTTAGACTAGCATAACAATGAGCACTAGGGATATTTTTTTTGACTTTCACTACAGTACTTTTAAATAAATACTATCTGCTTATGACACATACCTACATAACCCAACCGTAACCAACACAAGACAACTTTCAATCTTCACAAGTTCTGAAATTGAACATATATTAAACAAACAAGAGACAAAATTGCATTACGGTACAGGAGTCGCCTATGTATCTTTATGTTGCATCACCTTCTTTTCGTGTTGTTGGAAACTGTTTGGGATCCATAGGTGGCCACCAATTGGGGTGCATGAAAGAAGCCTCATCTGCCTCCCCAAGTGGCGTTAACCTAATCATACAACAATTTCAAATGTTTGGCCACCCTGGACAGGTAGCACACGGTAAGGCAGTCTATCTGACCAATCCTTTCACCAAAATGGTAAATTCAAACTTTATATTGCACAATGTTATAATAAAGTAATTAAATGGACAATAATACTTCATAGTGTCACTAGGTGAATGTTTAACATTAACAACATGTATGGAACTCTGCTCGTCTCGATAAAAAGAACATGTCGGAATCGTCATATTATGAAACGATTCTCAGGAGACAACCTTAATTTAAAAATATGGAGACGCTGCAAAAAAGTAGACAAACAAATCAACAATAGCACGAAAATACAGTGAATAGTAAACACTACTATAATTACCAACAATGAGACAACACAGCAAAGAAAATTAAGGTTTAGATATCCTGGATAATTAAGATAAGTAACAACAATGAACCTATTATTCATGAGATGAGATATTGAACACCATTAAATTATACTGATACTAACGAGCCGCCCTGGCTTCGCCCGTGTCAAATTATACACAAAAAAGGTATCAAATTTCCATTATGGGCCGTTGATTTTTGTCGCGGGGAGGGTGCGGTATGGAGACATTAGAAATATTTTATACTTAAATATAATTAGCGAGGTAAAAAAAATGTAAATTAGTCCAAGAGCGAGCCAAGCGGGAGCTTGGCTCGCTACGTCCGTGTCGGGGTGCCCTAAGCTCCCGCTTGGCTCAAAGCGAGCGATCATCTCTCCGCACCTAACCTGTCCAGGTTAGGTGCGAAGAGATGATCGCTCGCTTTGCTTGCTCACTTCAGCTCCAGTCATCCCCTTCGTGTTAGGTTACTTTAAGATAGACCCTTCAGACAGAAATAGGAGCCCCGTCTCCGTTTTAAATTCTATTAAAACAACTCCCGGGCTCCGTCGAATTTGTTGTGTAAATAGTAATCGTAAAAACTTTAACCATGGATATCTCCATATACCGTGGGGTGGGGATGGTGCAGGAGGGTAGCCCCCTACCATTTTCTTAGCATTCCCTTAGCATTTTCTTTTTTATTTATTTTTTCATGACCGAATAGATACAAGTCTTTCAGTCGGATACTTAAATGGTTTTAACATTCTATATTATGCATAAGAATGCGGATATAACAGATTCTAATGTTTTTTGGAGTATCAGCCTTCCCAGTAAGCTTTGCGGAGGTAGTGAATACTACATAAAATTTCCCGCTTCACTATCCCGAGATCTCTTCTGTCAATGATTTCACATATTGTCCAGTTGCGTAGATAATTGAGGCACAAAACTACACCAATTTTATATCACAATAACCATTAGAAATCAATTTGCAAATTATTAAGGACACTTTAGCGGCTGTCAATTTTACGTCCGCTGCCCGCAGCCCGCCCACAGACTACTCAGTGTTACCAACCTTTACCAAAAAAATCCCCAATTTTTGCCTGAATTTCCCTTAAAATCCCTAAATAAAATTTATATGTAGCTCATAAAATAAAACGTTACAACATTTTATTGAATATATAGATTCAGACAAAGTTGTTAATTATTTTCAGAACCGCATCATCATCCTGTACCTCGTTTTCGTTTGACGTCTCATTTTTGAAGTCATACATACGTACGTTGCAGTTCTTGATCATGTCCACAGTATGATCAAGTTTTACTCACAATCCATAATCCCCATTTAAAGAAAATCGTACCACCATGATACTCTGTACCATTTTAAGGGATAAAACTTAGGTAAAGTGATATAAAGACATATCGTGCGTGCCTTTCTAAGCACAAAACTAAAAACACACGCTTTGTTTTCGATTTTGCAAGTTTTGTTTGAAATCCCTAAAAAAATCCCCAAAAATTTCCAGTCCCTAAAAATGTCCCTTTTAACACTTCAAGTCCCTAAATTTAGGGACAAAATCCCTAAGTTGGGAACCGTGAGACTACTTAGAGATAGGGATGGGTCAGATATAACGTAACTTATATCGGATATCTGTTAGATATCATATCATATCGATATTTATATCAAATTAACCGATATTACAAAAACTGTATCTAATAAAAACCTTACTAGCGTGCAAGAACTAATATAAGTCAAAATTTAAACCGTAACAATGCGAACACGTACGTACTACGAACAAAACGCAAACTTCACAAACGATAGAAACCATATGCACTACCTCTCATTCTAAGTATTATTTCGCGTTCGTTGTTAGTTTTATCTAAATAACATTAAACACTTTTGCAAACTGTACTACTGATATAAATATCTGAAAACCGTTTTTGATATCTATATGAATACTGTATATCGGTTACATAACCTTTTGCGCAAAAAACCGAAAATGCGAGTCTGTGGATACTACGTATATCCCGCCAAAAACTCAATACCATGCCAAGCATTAAGCAATTAAGCATACCTACAGTAGGCTATTATATTATTTTTTAATTACGATATATCTATATTTATTTTGGAAAAATTTATACTTAGTCGGTATCCATATCGATATTTTTTTTTTATACTGGTTTCGTATTAATGATAGTAAAGATACTAGAGTGCGCGCAAGATAAGTCTGCGCGCGGCCAAAATCGGAACTATTCGTTTGTCATTTATTTCAGGTGTCAAGAGAGTGTGTTGTATTCCGTGTTTTTATTCGTTTCCGAAGTAAATAATCGCCATCATTATGCCAAAAGTAATTTAAAATGCTGGGAGGGATGTTTTCTTGTAGTGATTAAGACAATAACGGGCCCTACGGTACCGTTTTACAAAGACAGGACCTGCGTTGCTTATTTGACAGGTATCTTTTAGGGATATCATTACACTAAAATTTCCCTATATTTTCGAACTACCGGTGCCTGACAGTATTGGTTTTTGGGTGGTAAATAAATATACCAGTGGGACAGGACCGGCAAGCAATTTAATGCATCATTGTTATTTTGTTTTTGGCGTTTCTGAACGCACCGTCACCCAAATAACTCAAGATTTCAGGTTATTTGGCAGCAGCTTCTTCAAACATTGTTGAAGAAGAAATTATAAAAGAATTGGAATTGAAATGGACGGTATTAGCCACTGTAGGAACATTGTTAGACCAAATTTAACAGTAAGTTGTAGTAGTTGATTAAATGAAGGAAAAAAGATCAGTTATGCTGGCAACATGAAACACGCCCCCCGTCGCGCGCAGACTTATCTTCCGCGCACTCTACTTGAATGTTTCTTGGGTGGCGCTAGAAGTAATCGACAAAGACAAAATAAACATGGACAATCAACACCTTCTGTACGGTGAAACCATACAGTAATAATAATGCACTAATGCTTATTCGTGTATTTTACCATATTTCACTAATTGATATTAGTAGAGCATTCAGTACTCGATTAGCGGTCATCGCGTGTGCTCCCTCGCTCCTTTGTATTGGTTGAGTACCCCTAACGGATTTCATAGGCGTTAGCTTGCTTGACAACTGTTGGCGTTGTTCATTGATGAGAGACTTGGCTGCTGTATAAAGCTTGCTAACTTGTTCATGCTCGGAATTTATAAAATATGAGTGATCTTTGTCCCCATGTTGACAGATCGCTAAATGATTGTTCTGAAAATCTGACCAATACCTCTCTAACAACTCTAGTCGCCTTTTAAAATAGTGATCCGATTTCCTATCGGCGCTATCCTTTTTTATATTTATCGGTATTTTCTTGATTGACTCGCTAAGTTCAAGTTGCTGGTAGTAAAGCTCCTCCATTATGCTGCTAATTTATTTTGATGATAAAAAGGAAAGAACTTACTTGTACAAAACTGGCTTTCGACTGCCGCTGGTTTGATGTTGCACTCCAAACGCTGCTGCTCTGATGTAGCTGGGCTCTGTCGCCCTGCTGCTGAAGATACCGAGTGCTGCTACTGCTTGATTACCGATGTGCTGCTTGCTGCTCAAGATGCTGATTGCCCCTTCTTAGAGGCGCTGATGTCCCACTGCTTGTTATGCTTAGCTGATGTCCCACTGCTTGGTATGCTTAAGGACGGTGCTCTTGCTAACTAATTTTGCAACGCCACCCAGTGCTGCTAGGGTTTTGCTACAAATGCTTTGCTAAATTAGTGCGGTTACGAAAGTATGGCCACAGTTCACACGTATCACTGCAATCCAATATGCTGATTTCTGGACGAGTTCACTCACAAGTTACTTAATACACGTTACTCCCCAAAGAAAAACGAATACTAACACTCGTGAGGTCCCGCCCGATAGCTCGAAGGACCAATGTGAAAGTTAGGAAGATGGCTAAATGATACTGCTGCTTATAAAGTGAAATTAAATATATTATGCGGACCAAAGGTTTAGTAATACAAAGGAGCGAGGGAGCACACGCGATGACCGCTAATCGAGTACTGAATGCTCTACTAATATCAATTAGTGAAATATGGTAAAATGCACGAATAAGCATTAGTGCATTATTATTACTGTATGGTACCGTACACCTTCCTTCCTATTAAGGAAGCAGGGATGGACGGTGAAGGGGCCGCTCGTCAGGGCTTTTGCCGATTAAGCCGACGACGTAGCGGCCAACTAGTAGGTTGCGGTGCCGCTTGGTAACAGGTGACATCGCAACTGAGGCGGGCCGCGATGTCTTATGGCGATTCCCAGGTCCCATACGATATCGCGGCTGAGGGTTGGAGGCCGCGGCGGGAGAGGAGTGCCGGTATTGCGGTGCGCCGCTCTCCCTACCTTCCGCGGCCTAGACGGGGTCGCCACCGTCTGATGGCGGACGCGGTGGGGCCGCAGGGGAAGAGGAGTGTCGGTATAGCGTTAGCCGCTCTCCCTATCCCCTGCGGCCGCAAAATGGTAGGTAGCGGGGCCATTGACCTCGACCCGTCACAGTGGGACCAAGGGTGCCATACACACTGAGAAGATACCGAGATTTACGAGGTAATCGGCCAGTATATTTAGGCTGCAGCCTAAATATACTGGCCGATTACCTCGTAAAGGCTTTCCGAGCCTGCCTAGCCCACCGCTACATCCCCTTGAACTGGCGCGAAGTAAAAATAATCTTCATTCCGAAACCAGGGAGAGATGACTACACCCAGCCGAAATCCTACCTGCACCTCTAATCCACGGCTCTTGGATAAGGGTGATGGTCTTCTGTTGTTGGTTCTCCAGAAATCCACGGCGCTGGAGAACGAGCAGGTGACGGCGACGGAGAACGAACAGGCAGCAGGGACTCAGGCTCCTGTCCAAGTGCAACCGAGGCTGTTGAGATTGTTGGCCAGTTGTTCTTTCATAGTTTTTATTAAGGGCTCTGGCACACGAAAGAACGGTAACGGGGGGGAGGGAAGTTTAAATTAAGAATAGTGTGATTTAAAAAAAAGGTGTGGGTTGGTTTTTAAGATACTTTTGCTAATATCTGTCAATAAAATAATATAAGAATTAACATCAAGAACCTAAAGCTTTAAAAAAAAATAGTTATTTATTGTTTTCTACTTTTTAGTTTAGTTTTCTATTAACGCGTGGTTTTCAGTTTTTTTTACTACTATTTATATATAACTTTTTAGTTTAATTTACCAGTAAATCGCGCTTTTTAGTTTCTCAAACGACTATTTTTTATTAATCCTGCTTCCTCCCTGTGATGGGTGTGGGTGATTAGCGTGCCTACTGCCTTCCCTGGATGTTATAGCCATTTCTCAGGCTCCGTCTTCGAAACATTTATTTAACAATTGTACTTGGCGCAAGGCACTGCTGTGTTTTAAGATATAACAAAAAATTTAGCCATGTGTTAGATTAAAGGATCGATATGTACGAAGATAGCAAGCTTGGAATGTCAAGATGGTTGCTGGTTATTTACTGTGTATGTGATGTATAACGCAAAGGTTTTATGAATAAAAGCACAGAAAGACAAGACTAGATATTTATTTCAATTAGGCTTGTCAATTAATTCATATTGAGGCTCAGAGAACTTACCGCCCGTTCGCTAAACTAGTTCTCGTGGAGAAGAAGGGCAAGAAACTTTTGTATCTTTTACAACCATATAAATATCGTTGATCACAATCAAGATCTAATTTATGGCCATTATATGATGAATCTTTTAACATTTCATAATGTTACATAATCAAAACAACAAGGATAAGGCAAAGAACATGACTAGCCCTTAAATCAATTTAACATCATCATTATGAATAAAGGCCACAATATGAAATATATTTTCAACATAGCCATTAGCAATAATCAAGTTATAATATCAAATAACTTACGTGAAGCTTGTGTAATCCATATTTCACAAAATATTACAATTCAGGAAATAATATCACTATCACAACATAACAACTGGTCTGTACTGGCTTGTAGTTCACAACAAAGTGTGTCAATCTTACGAATTACACACTATTTATCAATGAGGTAGGAAAACTATGGAGACGGCATATTCTACTATATGAAGAATAGTTATACAAATATCTATAATATCGACACACGCATGTCAAAAAGCGTTTTGTCTATGCGTGACCGGTCGCCATGTTGATTGCCGAGTAAAATTGGTAGTTGTGTGCCGTATATGTACGTTTATCTGTGTAGTTGTGCTGTCAAACAGTTGCAAATGGCCTACCTCATTGGCCAATGGGCAGCCATCTTAATTGCCCGATTTATGTAGTTATGCACGCTAATTTCGTAGGTATGGCTAGTCCATAGGTTTATAAGTCAGTGCTATTTATAGTAACGAGTCGACCTGTCAAATTTCCCCACCATTTTCTACATTTCTATAAATAATCTCACAATTAGGTCAATTATCAATTCTTGAGTAATGAAACCTTTTTAAAACGTATCAAGACAATTAAGGAATTGAATATCGCTTATTTAGTCATTCCTAATCAATATTCGAAAGAATATTGATACTGACAGTCTTGTACTAATTGTCTCAAAGGACTTATAATATTAAAATGGCAATATAAAATCCAGGATACATCACAATGATCATCATAAATTACGTAATATTTTATTGGAATATCATCACTATGGTTTATATGACATGTAAGTTAGAGTCTGTCAAGCGAGTCTAGTCCCATGAAAAAGGCGGTAAATTCAAAAATCTTTCAGGTGTCCACACTGATGTAGCACGCTGAAAATTCTTGATACTTGAAATTCTAATAAAAAAAAAATTGTTAAGGATAAATAAAAGAAAAAGCATTTCAATGTAGGTATTTATTTGTCACTATCAGAACTTAGATCAGAATCAAGAAATTCAATGCCTTCATATGAAAAATCACTGTCAGTAGAGTCTGGCCAACGAAAGCTGTCCAAGGAAAAAGGCGGGAATTTAAAAAAATCTAGAGCTTACAACCCTGACTATACACTGCTTAAACGGAGTTGATACTATTTATTATTCTATCATATTATGCGATATTTACATCAGTATTTCAGATTTACATACTAAGACCATAATAAGGTTATTAATGGTTACCAGTTTGAACATATAAAAACAAAACAAATAATAAGGTTATTACCCCTGGCATATGGAATTTTTTTATTTCTGCGCACATTGAAGTTCACAGATCCAACTTACCTGGCACGGCATTATATAGAAAAGGTTGAATTAAAGAAAAAGTTATTACTATAAGTTTATATAATATAATGCAGACACTGATGTAATGACACAATAAAATCAACACAAAACCATAACCCCTATGGGTTATGAGTCATAGTCGAAATCGGATTCCAACATTTCTACACCTGACAATATTGAATCAGCTTCATTGCTTTCTTCACTGCTACTACTACTACTGTCATATTTTTCTGTAAGTAAAGCCCGTTCATTTCTATTGGTTTGAAAGTCAAACCCGTTCTTATGTAAAAAAATTCTAAGGGTTTCACGGCATCCCATAAATCCAATGGCTTCCTTCAGCTCATTGTGCAGGCTTCTCAGGATTCGATTATTTTGCTTCTTATAGCCGAAATATCCAAATTGGAAACTTTTGCTGAATGTGGACGTTTTTTCCCCGGAGTATTCCACTGTCCTTGATTTTTAGAGCCTTCAATTTTAATTCTTCTTAAGGTCTTCACACTTACACCTGAAGAGAACAAATACAATGAATTATGTAACAGTGTAATAATATTTACCAGATACTTTTATTTTAAGTCTTTGGTTAGTGCACTCAGTCATAAAAAACAAAAACCGGAATAAAATACAAAGACTGTGAAAGTGACTGTTATACCTATAATTTCTGAATTATTATGAACAGGTACCTGTCATTGAAGATATCTTTTCTAAATAATTTGTTTCACAAGTCGACAATTCATTTTTTTCGAGAGTTTTCAATTTCTTTACTGTTTCCACAATTATATATTAAACAGAACCAACGAAAATAAGATGCACGTAAAGACAAGATGACTCAAGTACGAAACGTCAATGTGACAATTTTGACAGCCCTAAATAATTGCCATCCTAAAAGTTTAGAAATTAATTCGTGGATAGCTTTCGTTGGCCAGACTCTATCATCATTACATACAGAAATTATGAAGGGTTCCAACTCTGTTTCTGATATCCTGTCTCTTACTTTGTACTTATTTTCGACACTAATAGTGTGTTCTGTGCATTTTTTCCAATCACTGGCTGTGACACTATTAAAACATTCCTTTATAAGATTCTCCATTTCTTTACCAGGAATTCCTAAATTTTTGCTGGCTATTTTTCTTTTAGCCAAACTCCATATCAGTTCAATTGCGTTCAGGTCACAGTGATATGGTGGAAGTTTCAAAACCTCATGGCCATGTTGTTTTATGAATTCTTCAGCTTCATACATTGGAGTTGTTTTGTTATCATTCACGAGGCACATAAGCTCAGCCTTTGTAAAGAATTCTTCATAGTGAATTCTATTTTCAGTCAGCCATTTCTGAATGTCGGCCTTTAAATCATTCATAGATGGTGGCTTATTTATTTGAGTAACATGGTAGCTAGCATTGTCCATAACAATCACACTGGGTTGACTTAAATTGGGTATTAATTTTTCCCGTAATCATTTCATAAAATTATTTCTGTTCATATCATCATGATAATCTGCCATTTTTGATTTTGTACTGAAAACCAATAATGCATTGGGGACAAAACCTTTTTCGGATCCAGCATGAACAACAATATGTCTTTTGCCTGTTGATATTTTGTCAATTACACCGCTTGTGGATAGCCCTTGCCATGATTTTTTAACTTTATAATTTTGGTGGACATAGGATTCGTCAAAGTAAACTAATAATTTTCCTTGTTTCCGCTTTTCATCAATAGCTCTGAGATACCTATGTCGCCATGCAGCGAGTTCATATTTTTCAATAAGAAGAGATCTCTCATTTTTATTTTTTTTAAATTCAAATCCATTTTTGATTAATAATTGTCTCAATGTTTCATGACATCCAGTAAATCCAATAGATTCTCTTAAATCTGCAAGCAAATTTCTTAAAGTTGGAACTTGCTTTTTCACACAGTAAAATTCATTAATTTTATTCCGTATGGCTGATAAGTCAAAACTATCCAGGTTGGCAACAGTTGGTTGTCGTGGACGCTTTTTCCCCGGTGTATTTCACTCACCCTGGTTAATAATTTTCCTTGTTTCCGCTTTTCATCAATAGCTCTGAGATACCTATGTCGCCATGCAGCGAGTTCATATTTTTCAATAAGAAGAGATCTCTCATTTTTATTTTTTTTAAATTCAAATCCATTTTTGATTAATAATTGTCTCAATGTTTCATGACATCCAGTAAATCCAATAGATTCTCTTAAATCTGCAAGCAAATTTCTTAAAGTTGGAACTTGCTTTTTCACACAGTAAAATTCATTAATTTTATTCCGTATGGCTGATAAGTCAAAACTATCCAGGTTGGCAACAGTTGGTTGTCGTGGACGCTTTTTCCCCGGTGTATTTCACTCACCCTGGTTAATAGAACCTTCCTTTTTTATTCTTCGCAATGTTTTCACACTTAAATCTGAAAGTTCAATATATCAGTTCAAACAACGGCACAAATTTTATGATAACTTAAGTTGAAAATGGAGTGTAAACAAATAAATCTGTACTAACCTGTCATAGCAGCAATTTTTGTCAGATAGTCCATTTCAGATGATTTTTTTTTATTAACAATTGAGCTTTTAGTTAATTCATCCTCCAAGGTGGCTGAAAAAAATGACAACAATCTCTTAAAGTTGTTTTCACTTATAGTTTTCCAGTAAATTTCAACAACATGAATACGTCTGAATCTAAACCAAAACCGAAATGCTGATCACATCACTTTTAAAATACATAAAATTATACAATTGTGCTAAAAGTATCAACATGTTGTAGCCAACCTACCTGATGTTGAAACGATTTCATCCAAAAGTCGTCGTTTTTTCAATAACTCGTTGTCAATTTCATTCTTTACATGATTATATTTATTAATCATTGTAAATAATAGGCTCCTGACACTACTTTTAATAGGTTTCGGCATTATAAAATTAAAAATTCAACAAAAACAGGAATATTTCGAGGTTAACAACAGAATTTGTGACAATTTGTTTGACAGATAATAGTGTTGCCATTATAAGAAATCAGCAAAATGGTTGTGGACTAGACTCGCTTGACAGACTCTAAGAGTTATTTCCTGTACACACAACAATATTTACTCAGGTGGGTACTCTAACAATTGTAGGTATTTGACAACACAATAATAATTTAGGTAGGTACTTAGACATTTGTCGGTAGATGCTTAAGAAATATGACAGTTTGTATTTTGTAGCAAAACATTGTGCTTAAAAAGTGAAAGTTCATGATTAAATGACGTCACACGTATTTCCAATACTAACACATGCATGCGCATGGCTTAATTCTTAGCACGCATACTTGGCACAAAGATACTCCCGGGTATCGTTAATCCTGGCGATCCTGGTAGTAAGGATAATGGGACAAACTATTGCATTATCATCGGTCCTGGTTAACTGTGCAGTTTCAAATTAATCCGACGTTTTGAAGGGGTTGAAAATCACGTTTAATGATTCCGTTACTTACAAACCAAGCTAATAAAAGCGTGTTCAAAAAGACATTTACAAAGTCAAATATATTTATTTCAACTAGGCCAAAAAGTGGCACTTTTGAACGTCAAACAATAAAAAATAAAATTTACAAGTAGAATTGATTCTACCGTGCGTTCGGACAAGTAGCTTGTTATGGAGAAGAACGCACAAGAAACTCCAATTTATGTTAGTTACATTAAAAAGTTTTCAAGGAAACTGTTTTAGGGTTCCGTACCCAAAGGGTAAAAACGGGACCCTATTTCTAAGTTTTCGCGGTCCGTCTGTCTTTTTTTTTATTGGAACAATCCCACCGCACTATTCCCAAACCACTGCAACTCCTGAAAGCCAGAATCAACAGTGGCGACCACCAGAAAAACGCCTAGGCAATGAAGCTCGACGAAGTCCCGTCCGTCCGTCTGTTGTCTGTCTGTCTGTCACCAGGCTGTATCTCATGAACCGTGATAGCTAGGCAGTAGAAATTTTCACAGATGATGTATCCCTGTTGGTACTCTCTTTCTTCTCCTAAAATTGTTTGTCCGAAAATCATTATCCATAACACGTTTGCTATAAACTTCAGTAACCATAATGTAAAAAACCGAAATATTGTTTAACATAATTATCTTTAGTTCTAAAAGTATTCTTTCATAATATCGAGTACTATAATAATTGAATCTCCTAGTTTTACATGATTTAAAGTCATATGTCTTAAATAATGTGTATTATTGCGAATGTTTATTTATTGTACAACAACTCAGCATATGTGGTGCTTACCTGTTAAAAATTGTGACACTTGACTTTAGTATTAAGTGTATAAATTGTAATATTTAAGTGTTAACAATTGTTGGTGAGCCTAATAAATAAATAAACAAATAAATAATAAATTTTTTAGTCCTAAAATATTTGCTAAAAATTAGGTTTTAGTGACAGAAACGAATCGTTGTAAATCCGACTCCACGCATTCTTGTCTACACTACCCCTAGAGTGTAATTTAAAATCGCGTAGGCGCGGAGTGGCGAGGCGGCCCGCGAGTTGAGGAGCAGGTGGTTGTAACACCAGCCACCGCGGCCGAAGCTGCGGTGGTGAGTGTCCCATCTGCGACGATAAACTTGCGTGGGACCGCCGGAGTCCCGCAGCGCCGGAGCCGTGACAGAAACCATGCCTGCTGCATGTTGCATGCTTACTTGCATGCTGCATGCTGCGTGCTTGCTTGCATGCTGCACGCTGCGTGCTTGCTTACATGTAGAGAAGTTCATAGCAAAAGCTTTGTTATACAAATTTGTTTTATAAATGTTATTATTATAAATAAACATTATGTAATTTGAATTAGGAATTATAACTTTTATTGAAAACGGTTTTATGTCTTTTTAATATTATTGATTGTAATATTTATGACAAACGGATTTAGGACATATTATATTTAGGGATTTAGATTTATGGCATGTGATATTATGTGATATTAAGTTCGGGTAAGTTATCATTCGGACAAATGATGATTAGGACAAAAAAACTTATGGCACTTTAAATTATGGATAAAAAAGTTAGGTGACACAATAGAGAACCATCTCTGTTGCCGCTATCGCTATAGCAACAAATACTAAAAACAGAACAAAATAAATATTTAAGTGGGGCTCCCATACAACAAACGTTATTTTTTTGCAGTTTTTTGCGATGTTGGTACGGAACCCTTCGTGCGCGAGTCCGACTAGCACTTGGCCTTTTTATATTTCTGTACATGTGTTTGTGTAGTGCATTACATTCAAGTAACTTTGAATAATGTATTGGTTCATATCAAAACAGAAAATGCAATATCGATTCACTGAATCGTTTTATCAGTAGATATCGATAAAAAACAAATTTTTGGTTCTAGAAATAGATTCGTTGATGTATCGATGAAATCGATCTCAGTCAGATCGCCATCCCTAGCCCTACCTACTTGCTATCGTATCAATCATCCCGCCCGCCGCCACTTAAACAATTATTAAAAGATAAAAACACTTTCAAACCGCTATATAAATTTATTAAAAACACGATTAAATCGATATAAAGAGTGAAGTGATACATAGTGCAGTGTTTTTGGAAAATAAAATAAGACTTGACTTAAAGGTCCATGTGACCAGGTCATAAAAATACAAAAAAAAAATAAAGGAGTTTTTGGCGGGATTTTCTCGAGTGAACTTCAGCGGCCGTTAATATTATTTGCAAATTGATTCCTAGTGGATATTGTGATATAAAAGTGGTGTAGTTTTGTGTCTCAACTGTCTACGCAACTGGACAATATGTGAAATCATTGACAGAAGCGATCTCGGTGTAATGGAGCGGAGAATTTTATTGTAGTATTGACTACCTCCGCAAAGCTTACTGGGAAGGCTGACTCGATACAATTTGCTGCCAAATACTCCAAAAAACATTAGAATACGTTACATCCGCATTCTAATGCATACTAAAGAATTAAAGAAAAATACTGATGACTAGGCAGCATGGTCTCAGACCTTAGCCTGTTCCGTAAGGAACAAAAAAAAAAAAAAAAAAAATTGTATCAATCAACTGTTTCATTGTCAAACATCTGTTGCGAACACAGACTACTTAGAGATACTACGTATCAGACAGGGCACTCTCATAGAGTAAATTCGACTCGCCTAAGGTGAACTTATCATGGATGACAGCTTTTTTTTTTTTAATCTTGCATTGCATCCAGCGCGGCAAAGGCGTGGTAAGGCGTCAGCCTAAAAAGTTTTTCTTGTTAGGCTTATTGTTGTTTGATTTTATTAACATATTGCAATAATTCCAATGTTATTGCAATATGTTCTACATTTTATATAATATGTTCTATGTTGTTAGAAAGGGAATGTTACGGAAAAAAATACTTTTCTTATTACTCTCATTTCTTTTTATTTTTCAATTTTGTATTATATTTATTTAAGGCTTTTAATTGCATCTGCGGCAACAAAGATTTATTTTGCTATCTGAAGACATCTGTGCCTTTTAGGATTTTATTAATTACAGTGCACCAATTAAATACTGCTAATCTTAAAGTTAATGCGAGAAAGCATTCAGAAACAGCATCTTTATGCAATTCACAATTTATAAAGTCAAACAAATACTTAGATTTGATATGAGTTTTAATACTTTTTATAATAGGACTTCGTTCAGGTTGATTTTCTAAGTATTTGTTTGCTTCTTCTATGATGGTTCCAAAAAATCTCACAGCATTTTCTGAAGGGTAGGTCAATTTCTTTTCTTTTATACTCTTGAACTCTCTAAAGGAAAACCAATTATTGATATTGCTTTTTAACCGACTTTCGAAAAAGGAGGAGGTTCTATGTTCGACTTCTTGTATGTTTTTTTATGTATGTTCACCGATATCTCCGTCAATTGTGGACCGATTTTGAAAATTATTTTTCTGTTTGAAAGAGTATGTTCCGAAATTGGTCCCATTTTAATTTGGTGAAGATCTGATGAAGAACTTCGAAGATATACAACAGAACTCTTCAATAAATAACGGCAAATCTCTCGGGACTGCTGCAATCGCATGTCTGTTTATTGTTTATACCATTTCATAACATAACATCACGCCAGTAAGCTCTTAAGGGGTAAGCAGATCTCTCATTTGATCGGTTTTGTTCAAATTTCATGATATTTGGGTAATCTATTCTGGCGTTATAAGGCAAGTTGTTTAGTAAGTTTCACTAAACAACTTGCCTATTAGGTAGGTACAACTAAAAAGAGAAAATTAAAAAACTTTTTTACAAAAAAATACTACAGACTTCCAAATAAGAAAACTACAAAGTGAAAAATAACGTTATTTTTGGAAGTCGGTGTCCATAACGCAAAAAAATGGTACCTACGAAAGACACCGACTTCCAAAAATAAAGTTATTTTTCACTTTGTAGTTTTCTTATTTGGAAGTCGGTAGTATTTTTTTGTAAAAATGTTTTTTATCATAATTGGATTCCCTACTAGTTAAAGTTTCTTCGCAGTGATAGCACTTTATTTTTTGCAATATTTTTCTTATGACCCACCCAGTTGTAAATGCACGTCAGTGGACATTTAGCCTTTCTTGTCTTGCTGATCTTTGAACGCTTTCACTTTCAACCCAGTTCGATAGCTCAGAGGTCTCAGGGGAACAAACTAACTCAGAATCCGCAAGTGAAAAACTTGCTGTTTCTGAGTTAGATTGTTCTTTATTAAAAAGTGATTTTAATTTTAATATCTGTTCACCAGAATCCTCTTCACAATTGTAGCTATCAGAGTGAAACTTTATAAACCTCGTGATTAGCAGTTATTTGAAGGTACTTTTGAAAGCATGGCAATCTGGATATGTATTTCTAAAATTATATGCCCACATTTGTCCAAAAAAATTTTTCAATGGGATCTGAATTTAAATATCGCGGGTGCATAATTTTAATATTTATATCTTTTAAGAATTGCCACACTCTCTGGTAACTTTCCAAAGTAGAAATCCAATTTTTTAACGATGGCACAGATGTTTCCTTACCGTGTTTGTCTACATATTTAATTAGTTTTAGTTTTATTATAGCTGCCCGCCAAAATTCGTGGTGCGGCGACTTTTCTGTTACCACCTGCCTTAAAGGTTTCCCTCTGGAAGTCTTGTTGTAGCCTGTTCCATTGACTGAATCAAACAGGTTGTCAAAGAAAGAAACAACTTCAGCCGTGTTCTTTAGTGTAGAGCTTACTTCGGTTCCATCTGCATAATGAGCTACAACAAATAAAATAATTAAATAACACTTAGTCAATACTAAGGTCATAAACAAAATTCTTAAAAAAAAAAACATCAGTATAACAACTTACAAAACTGAGCAGTATGTATATGACAATGTAGCAGCTACTGTCTTGCTGAACACTGTAGTGCAATTTTTCACCTGAAATAAAATAATATAAAATTACAATTTAACAAGTAACAGAGCTCATCTATGCTAATATTATAAAGAGGAAAGATTTTTTTGTTTGTTTGTTTGTACCTAATAGGCTCCGAAACTCAAACTCAAAAGCATGCATAATACTAATTATAATTAAACTAATATTAGAAATGCAAAAGCTAGTTTGTTATGCTTTCACTCTATAACGGCTGACTGTATTTGGATAAAATTTGGCACATGGGTAGACAATGGCCTGGAATAGGACATATTATGATACTTTTATAAACTGTACAAGTTTACGTGTAGTGCGAAGAGTAAAACTTGTGCAAATCATAAATGAAATATAAATTGACTAAGTGATAATATTCAAATAGATACGTACCAGAGTTGTCGGGTATTAATGCATCGGTCAGAGGAACACCACTGGATATCTCGCGAGCAGTAAACAACGTTGGATAGGCGTCAGGGCAAAGACGAATTCTATCGCGGGTTGTTGAAAGAAACCTCTTCTCGAAATGATTCCGACACTCATAGTGTTTGCGAAGTTTTTGGAAGCTCAAGCTTCGCAGTCTTTCACAGTTAATGCACAGTAATCAATCTCACTTTTTGGAAACATGAAAACTGACGTCCTCTCGTCTACTAGCACAGGTCACAATACAACACTTGTTGTACATGTTGGACGATAATATTACAGCTTCAGAAATTGAGAGGATAAGTTACGGAAATAAATCAACGCAGAACTTCTTTCGACCAACTTTGAAACTAACCAACTGTAACAAACTTCAAACTTCAAAAGCTATGACAGATGTGACAGATCAACAAACATGGCGTCATTCAGGCAGAAGTGCGGAAGGCGGGAGGGGAGGAAACTGTCAAATGAGATATGGGCACCATAAACAATACCATAGACATAAGGTAGGAATATTTTGCTTGAAGATTACCTACCGTGGTTGCGAACAATACCTACCGTTTTGCATTTTGGATATTTTTACTTTTTACAAAATAGATAGAGACCTTCCATCTTTCCGTGGCGTGGCGACTGTGGTGGCGAGGCGCCGTGCGAAGGTGCGTTCATGATCATTGAGCACCATAAAGAGGGTTCATGATCCATTGACCATTTGTTATTTTAGCCAATCGCGCTTAGTTTTTGGAGGTTTGTTGTTGTCTAAATTGTTACAGCATCAAGAAAAGAATTCGAATTACGGAGAAATTGAAATATCAGTGACGCTCGGGTCCATTTTCCGTTCGTACTTTTTACTAAAACGCACAGTTGCTAGGTCTTCGGCATCTGTGTTATTGTGATGTGTGCTTATTTGAGGTTCTCCAAGCCTTAAAAACTATAATATTTGTTTGTGGCTACTTAATGGGTGATGCAGCAAATCCTGTTTTGTTGGTTCATAAAAAACGTCCTAAGTCCTAAAGAAGCTGTTTAAAAAAAGGTGCAATGGTAGATTTTGTTGTGCAAACTGTCGTGATAAAAGAAATTAATGTTGATGTGGCTGTTTTTGGTAATAGGAAGTATTGTATTAACACTACATTCAACCAACCTTCACGGTTGGTTGAATATAAATTCTCTCATTGTCTAGTGGACCTAGATGGGGCTGTTGTTTCAAGACACTACAAATGAAATATGATCTTGGTTGTTTGAAGTTGTTGTTTTTTTAGGGTTCCGTACCTAAAGGGTAAAAATGGGACCCTATTACTGAGACTCCGCGGTCTGTCTGTCTGGCTGTATCTCATGAACCGTGGTAGCTAGGCAGTTGAATTTTTCACAGATGATGTATTTCTGTTGCCGCTATAATAACACATAATAAAAACAGAATAAAATAAATATTTAAGTGGGATTCCCATAAATTTTTTCTAATAACGGTATGGAATCCTTTGTGCGCAAGTCTTATGAGGTGCACTTGGCTGGATTTTTAAAAAAAAATATTTTGCCCTCTGTTCCTAAAACATTCAGCAAACAGTTAAGAATTTAAAATTTCGCTTGGAGGGCAAGAAGTCTAGTGACATATGCCCTAATTAAATTTTCTCATCCTCCCTACAGGTCAGCAGGGGTCTTTCTTTTTAGTCAAGTGAATTTAAAGTCACTCTTCATTAGGTCCATTGCTGGTATGTTTGGATAGTTTACTAGTCTCTTCTTGTACTCTGTCATAGTTTTTGTTTTAATCTTTGATGTTTTGAGATTGTGGTGAACTGCTGGCTTGTTTCAAACCAGCGGGGGGGGTTCCTGATAATTCTTAACATCTTTGATTAGAACCTCTGTAATATTTCAATATTTAAATAGGAGGCGGTTCCACAGAGCTAAGTATTCCATAAGTCAGGTTTCAAAAATTAAATAAAAAATGGCAGTTCTTGAACAAAGTAGTAGTGAAAAATAGTTAGGTAATTATCTGATTTGGGTAAAGACTAAACTGGCGCTATGATTTAGTGTCATGGGGGTGGAGGCACTTTAGCTTTGAAACTTCGTCAGAGCTCTGCTTCAAATAGAATATCCTTGGTTCTCTTTTTTGCATAAAGCCATTGAGTCAGATCATAGGGGTATAATGTGTTGGACCAATCTAGTGCTGGTATTTGATAATTTGACTTGCTGACTAGTTGTGACTACATGGTTCACTCACTGGTAGGTAGGCATGATCCAGATCTGGTCGCGATTTTTGTTAATGATGAGAGCACTGGTGGCTTAAATTTTTTTGAAATTGATGAATTAATTCAGCGTTTGTAGTATTCGTATAAGCTTCCAGATTGAATTTATTGTTTTAGAAAAATACTTGAGTATTGTTTTTTGTTTTTCTACAAATGAAAATAATAACACTGCTGTCAGAAATTGGAGTCTTGTTGGTTTTATATTCCTTTCTGCAGGTTTTTCATTGAAACAACATCATAATTTTAACAATGCATGTCCTCGAAAAGAGCGTTTTCCAAGCAGCCAAACTGTGCGGAAAGTGTCACTTTTCACTAGTGATTTTTACTTTTCAGTATTTTTTTTATTTTTAACTTCGTTGTCAGCAGTGGCGGACTAAGCCCGTCAGAGGCCCAGGGCGGCAAAGCTGAATGAGGGCCCCCCAGCTTTAAAAAAAATGTAGTTTTACAAGCTTTTTAATCAGTTCACATTTGTATGTGTAAATAAGTGTTTATGTTTATTTCATTAGATAATATTTGTTTAGGGATATTTATATATTAGTTTATACCATGCATATTTTGATTTTTGTTTGTGACCATGTCAGCTTAAAAACTTTTATGTTTATTTCGTTAAAATCTGACAAGTGAAATTTAAATTCGACTGAAATTATTTACGCTACATAAACACCTACATACATACCTACAATATAGAATGGATATGGGCGAGGAACATAAAATACGAAACGATCGACAAAAAAAAATTGATAAAATAAATGAAAGATAGTTTTTTTTACTTTTTGTAGCGTGTGTAATGAAATAATTTCGATACTATGTTATAGTTGGATTAACAAACAAAATATGTGTTCTCCCAAAATGAAATTAAATAATTAGAAAATAAATTCGGGCGCCTGGGAGGTTCACACAGTAAAGGTTGCCGGAAAGAACTAATCGGAAGAGTCAGACTTTTAATCTGCCGGTGGGAGGCTAAATAAAGAAAATTAAAACCAGATGTTTAACTTTTCTCCATTTAATTGCCCGTAGTTTCACATCCACTAACCAGTATAGTTAAAATACAACAATTCTTATACTTATTAACTTGACTAAATTAATGGCTATATTATAACTAAAGGGTGATATTACTGCATCTTGCACCAAAGGAAAATTCCTACCAGATTGCTGGCTTTAAGAATAAGTTTAATATAACCATAGAAGCGATGATTGCTGAAGGATTCCCGTAGTGCAGTCCAATAAAAGGATATTATTTTGGATGTAAAAGAAAAATCCAAATTTTAAGAAAATAAATATCTAAAGAAAACCGCCTACAATGGGCTGGAACAAAAATTTAAAATGTTAGGAAAAGTCAGTATAATTTAAACACGTGGAAGCGTGCGTTTGAACAAGAAAACTTACCGTTTTTCTTCTTTAACACGTTGAACGCCCAAAAAAAAATACGCCTTCGCCCTATGGGCCATGGCAGACACCGTATGGCTGACAATGAGCCGGGTCCATCGGGCCGCGGCAGACACGGTTTGACTGCCAGTACGATCTACGTTAAAATGTCTTTACTGGGCTGGCAGACATAAATAAGTTTGTGAACGCTATTCGCAGTGACCCGCGGGGCGCTGTAGAACAAACCTCGCGCCTTAGCGCGGCAAAAATCTTACAAGTCTTTGAGATATTTGGGACCTGACGGACCCGACACATTTTTTCTCTGACATTTCTGGTTTAACATTTATACGGATGACTTTTAGTTAAATAAATTGTGTCATACAGTTATGATTTTAATTATTTACATCATTGGGGTATAAAATTAAGCATGCCAAATATTAGAAAAATACCTTTATTATAAAATAAAAAATACAGTACTCTACGCTATGACTTAAAATTGGAGATCAAACAAATTAAATGACTTCTTTCTTAATTATACATAATAAAAATGAAAAAAAAAACAATCAAAACACATGGACGGCTTATAAGGGCAGGTTTCACAAAATATACTGACTTTCTTGGTTTTATTTCTAGCATATTGTCGGCCCATGAAATAGACATAAGTTCTAAACTTTATGTAATCTATTAAAACAATCAAAACACATGAACGGCTTACAAGGGCAGGTTTCACAAAATGTGTTGACTTTCTTGGTTTTATTTCTAGCATATTGTCGGCCCATCAAAATGACATTTTGCTTATAGCATCCAGAGCACAAACGTCGGGTACTTTTAGATTTGCCATCTTTTTTAGACAATTGATGCTTCAACCGTTTAGGCACCTCACGAAGTCGATACTCCTCGCTCTCTGTTTGGCAGAATTGTTGTACAATTTCCTTTCTAAAATCTACTATTTGAATAGTTTTCTTTGTGACTGACTGATACAAAATTAGAGCATTTATCACTGTAGTGTTTAGTAGTAAATTAATGGCAAGCTTCTTATACCATTTGACAGATTTTCGTAGTGGAGTCGAATAAGACGCTAATTGATCAGAGAGGTCTACCGCACCCTTTGCCATATTGTAATCAACAATTATTTTTGGCTTCCGTATAGTTTTCCCACGCTGTTGAATATTAACAAATCGATCAGTATGTTTAGTGGATAGAACATACACATCCCTCTTGTCCTTCCATTTTAAACACGTTATTCCGTCGTTACTCTCTGCAGCTTTATACTCTCCACGCTTAAGTTTGGCATCAATGACCTCTTTTGGTAAACCTTTACGATTTTTTCTTACGGTGCCGACGAGATGCATTTCTCTTTGTAATAATTGTCTGGCTAATGTAATGCTTGTGTACCAGTTGTCCGTAAATAATGTATGCCCTCTTTCAAAACGATCTTCACATAAAGACATCACAACATTTGTGGGTGTGTTATGAACATCATCATTTTTCCCCGCGTATACTTTTACTTTATAAGTATAGCCCGGTATGGTACATAGTTTAAATTCTTTAATCCCGTATTTATGCCTCTTTTGTTTATTGTATTGTCTGAAAATAATTCTCCCACGGAAAGGGACCATGCTTTCGTCTATACACAGGTTTTCTGTTGGCGAAAAGTTTTCCTGAAATACTTTATTTACTTCATCATACAGCTTGCGGACACGATGCAGTCGGTCTGATTTATGTTCATTGTCATTTTCTGAAAAGTGTAACATTTGCAGCAACAGCTCGAAACGATTACGAGACATAATGGTCTTTGGAAATGGATGGCTAATCATGTCGTCCTTACACCAATAATCAGCTAATTTAGGTAGCCTCACCAAGCCCATAAATAAAATCAAGCCAAAAAAACCATTTCAACTCAGCAGGGTTAGTGGGTGTCCATCTACGAACCCGTGCAAATTTAGAAGCTTCAGGTAATTGTGTTATTTCTTTAATTGCATATTCATTAGTGGCATCGACTATTAGTTGCAATATGTTATCAGTCAAAAAAAGCGAAAAACATTGCGCAGGAGTCATTCCATGCATACACTTTATATGGGGTGCGGGACCAGAAATGTCTGTAAACGGAATAATACGGCGTTGATTACCTTGAACCTCTGTCCAGATGTTCGAAGGGCTTGTATTATTACTGGGGCAGGGCGGAACGTTTTCGGCATCGCTGTCTTCGCTAGTTGATAATATAATTCGGCGGCACTTTCGTCTTAGGGGTTGAATTATATCACTACACTCGTCATCTGAACTCGGCATTATAAAACTATTATTTAGTAATGATATTTCAATATTGTCCAGTTGCATCAGATGTTCAGCGGTTATATCAAAAAAATCCAAGTCTTCCATGTTTATTAGTAATAGTAGGAGTATTAGTAACGAATACTGAATACGTATGTAGGTATAATTACAAATTACAGAGCGCGCGAAACGGTCCGCACTTTAGCGTACGACTTTTGCCACTGAGTAGTAGCGAGAGCAAGCGCAGCGCTTACGCGCGGGTGCGGGGGGTGGTTGACAAGGTGACCCGCGTGGCCCCCTCCACTGAAATAACGAATAGTGCTTTGGCTGGGCCATGGCAGATAATGGTGACTGCCAGCTATTTTTTCTCTATATTTACTATTTTTCGCTATTGTATTTATTTCATATTAGATTATACCCATTTTTCATACAATTAAACCGGAAAAATATGTTAACAAATTTTGACTGTTTTTTAATATTTCATGAAGCCCACTGAGAATACACACTGGCAGATAAATGGTGTCTGCCATGGCGTTCAACGTGTTAAATTAATATTGATGCGCTACGCAGCCAATAACATCCAACTGTTTGCGAGCGAAAATCATCATAATCTGAAATTAACAATCCGTCTATTGAAATGCCAACACGAGATAAACTCAGACATTACAAGTCTAGAAGAATTCCAATTTACCGAAAATTAAGGTCAATCCTTTTCACAACATCATTCTAATGGAGTTTGCACGTATTTACTCCATTAAGAAGGCAAAAATATCCGAGATTACTACGGATAAAATATACTATTGGCGAAACGTTCAAAATTAACGACCAGCCATTATTGAAAGAAAATCGCGGAGTGTCAAAATGACGGCTCACAGCACAGATCTAGAGCACTGTCGATGTCGTTCGGAAATCGACTAAATTTAAAAACCATGTGACGAGGTTAAAATAACTCGTTACATTACATCCCTCCCCGAAAAAATAAAAGAAAGCAATTTCTTTTATGCTAAAAACAATAGAGAAAAGCAAAAGCTTTTTTTTTAAAAAAAAGGAACATGGAAATATACATCCCAAATACTAGAAACAAATTAACTCTTCTAAAAAAATATCCTAAAAAGATCAGGACAATAACACTGCAAGGAAAAGATCCGCCAAGTCTATTATCAACAAACCAAAAATAAAATTAAACAAGGAATGAAACAATAGGTACAGTCAAGCCACAGGCACAATCGGCCTACAATACAAAAAGAACCAACATGAGTGCAGTTAGGCACCTTCGCCACTGACTAACAAGTTAAATCCAAGAAATATTATAAGTTCAGTTAAGCGCGATCGTCGCTGACCAACGTGAATAAGGCTTCAAACAAAAAACTAATTTGAGTATGGTTAGGCACCTTCGCCACCAACTAACAAATATAACTCCACAAAAAAATACCAATTTGAGTTCGGTTAGGCACCATCGCCACCGACTATCAAGTATAAAGCAACAAACAAAAAATAATACTAATACAGTTAGGCGCAATTGCCGCTGTCTAACAAGAATAATCAAAAAATGTCTGTATGAGTACAGTTAGGCACCATCGCCACTGACAAGCAAGAACAAATTTCAATAGCAAAAAAATTTTGCATACTGTGATCGGCACAACTCCACCAATCTTCCGGGCACAGTAGCAAAAAAAACAATGCATACTGTGATCGGCACAACTCCACCAACCTTCCGGGCACAGTAGCAAAAAAAAATTGCATACTGTGATCGGCACAACTCCACCAATCTTCCGGGCACAGTAGCAAAAAAAAAACATTGCATACTGTGATCGGCACAACTCCACCAACCTTCCGGGCACAGTAGCAAAAAAAAAAACATTGCATACTGTGATCGGCACAACTCCACCAATCTGCCGGGCACAGTAGCAAAAAAAAAACAATGCATACTGTGTACAATGCATACTTTCACACACCTGGATGTGTATAATTAATTGTATAATAAGTTGTAGTAGGTTGATTGGACTGTAGGCATAGCATGTAGGTATAACGGTGAGTAAGATATGGAATCAACATGAAAAGTATATATATTTTGACAGATTTTATTCAATAAAGGTAGATTTATTGAATAAAATCTTGCTTGATAGTGTTCAGAAAGCGAGGATATGATGCCTTTGCAACCTTTGCACGGCTATTCCCCAGTTTACGCATCTCATAATGATCCACAAAACAAATCCGTAACGCAATGCAAATCAGAGTCCAGTGATGTTAACAAGGTTGAGTATTCGAGTGGTAGAAGATATTTTCCGTTGAGATAATTAAAGCAGGAGAAAAATCGCAAAAACAAACTGTTACTATAAAAGTGAACGTTGCTTTTGAAGTTTTTGAAGACATAGACAAAAATATCAGGTCTGACACATCGTCTGTCAAAAACGTCGCGTTCCGTTTTATGTATTTTACTTTGTGTGAAAAAATAAAAACTAAATAACTAACGCATCAAAATATGAAAAAATAATTTTATTTAGTGCAAACAATACCAATAGAGACAGTTTCGTGTGAATAAAATGTTTCTAATAAGAGAACTTGTCGTACAATTCACGTCTAATAACTTACGTGCGTGGTGAGGAACGTCCAATATTTTTTTTTATCTTTCTCTATGTCTATTATGGCGAAAGGTGACACATGGTACCTTAATTCGTCTTGCACTACTTTTTATTTGGAAATAAAAATGTCAAGTTCAGAGAGGTATAAAACTGTGTGATAATCCATTTTTAATTTTTTTTTATACAATATTATTTATTGTGTATTTGTAAATAGAATGTACTTTTTGTCCATGTCCTTTAACTGTTTGACAAATTGTTTATGCTTAACTGTACCAAGAGGCTTTGTAAAAACATCAGTAATCATCTCTCCGATGGGTCAATACTTAACACATATGAAACCTTTTTGAACAAGATCTTTAAAAAAATGATTACGTAATCTTAATATTAATCTGCTTAATGCCCTTATGACAATACTCTTCAGATTCTAATATTTTATGCGCATTTTGATTATCATTATTGTTGATGAGCAATGTGGACTGTAGTTATTTAGGATGGGTTGGAGATGGTAGAAACACTGTTAGATGTTATAATTGCTATTTAATACCAGAACAAACTATGTACAAAGCAATGGATCACTGACACTGACAACGTAAGCAAAAAACACAAGAAAAATGGAACCACCATTCAAAACATAGTTCTTAAAAAGAAGGTGGAATCCCAGCCAGTCGCCAACATACCGGACCCCCAGTGGGACACTAACAACCAGTGGCTACTGGCTGGGAAGCAGCTTCCATTAAAATGAGCTTACGGGCAGGTCGGCGCAGTATGCCGCCCTTAGTGCGGACGTCTGCCACGCGGACCGCTCCGTCTGGCCCTGGGTAGATCGACACTATTCTTCCTAACGGCCATAAGCCACGTGGAAGGGTAGGGTCGGCGATCAGCACCACGTCTCCCTCACTGAAACTAAATGTGTTGGTGGAGGGTCCCCTTGCTCGGAGCGTGGGCAGGTACTCGCGCAGCCATCGTGCCCAAAACTGATCTGCCAGACGTAAGCTTCGACGCCAGTCACACCTTCTGTCTAAGTCTGCGTCTGTGAGCGTGCTGGTCCAAGGTACGACTGAAGAGGAACCCAGGATGAAATGGAAAGGAGTGATCGCTTCTGGTGAGTCGGTTGAAGATGGCACATACGTGAGAGGTCTCGAATTTATTATGGCTTCTGCCTCAAGGAGTAGTGTGGATAGTACGTCTTCTTTTAATACTTTTTCGGCGAGGCAGGCTCTCAGGGCTGTCTTCACGGTTCTTACCAATCTTTCCCATGCTCCGCCCATGAACGGAGATGCCGGTGGGATGAAACGCCATTCGATTTTGTGGTTTGTGGCGTATTCTTGCACTGCGTCGACTTGTAATGAGCGTAGCTCTCGGGAGGCTCCGACAAAGTTGGTGCCATTATCTGTAAATATTGTTGAAGGCGATCCTCGGCGAGCAATAAAACGTCTTAGGCTCATAATGGCAGCATCGGATGAAAGTGAAGAGACAAGTTCTAAGTGGATGGCTCTCGTTACTAGGCATGCGTAAAGCGCGACGTAGCGTTTTTCGTGGCGTCGGAATATTGTGACCGTGATCGCACCGAAATAATCTAGGCCCACGTGGGTGAACGGCCTCTTGTGATGATCGAGTCGCTCTTTCGGAAGATTGCCAATTTGAGATCGAGCAGGTGGGCCCTTCCACCTTCTGCATTGGAGACAGGCTTTGGCGACGCTACGGATGCTGTCTCTTGCTTTGAGTATCCAAAACTTCTGCCTGAGCTCATTAAGTACAAGTTCGGTAAAACAATGTGTTCGCGACGAAGCGTCATCAACCAAACTAAATGGTTCATAAAAATAAAGTATGTATGTGTAGACATGTCTGCTCATCCCGGCGCGCCATCTAATACTAAAATAATTTTTAGAGGCACGTCTATATTTATACTAAAATTTTACCTGCATTTTTTGAGATAGTAGTATAATGTTTTTAGTATTTGTCAGTATGTTATAGGGTTCAATAGTTCACCCTTAATGGAGTAAAAGCATTAGAAAACATACTGATAAGAGTTATCATAGTGAAAATCGTAAATTCCTGTCGTACGATACGTCATTACTTGACGAAGATTTAGTTCCAAATGAGCCACGAGGTGGCAGCATGTGATATTTATACTTTTGGAGCTTGGGAACAAAAGTCAATAAAAAATTATAGTAATTAAAATCATGTTTTTAAGGGCTTATCCTATGTACTAAACATAAAATCGGTACATAATGATGAAACTATGTGAAAACCACATAATTTCCGCTATATAGATGTGAATATCGACTTGATATCTCAAACACCAAAAATATGGATTTAGGTCATTTTAGGGTATATAGGGGACCTAGACCGAGACGGGAAACCTATATACACCTCATAGTTAGCGTGGTCTTTGATATAAAGCCCATTTACTTGAGATATCAAGTCGGTATATAGTATAAACATGCTGTTTATATGGTTTTCGGCATTCATTTCCATCTGCGTTCAAGGATGCGCCACCTAACACTACCCTGACCGAAAAGCCAAGGACAGTTCTCGATCACGGCGACTCGAAGAGCTCTGCATACGTGGATGCGCCCAAAACACGGGTCGCGTCAGCGACTGCGGTCTCTGAGAGGGACCTGACGAATCTAGCCGAAGGCCCATTGGCAGGATCACCTAACGCCAATAAATGGCAAACAGTTTCCACCAAAAAGACGCTCCCCAAGGCGGTGTCTGCTACGGCGGACACACCAACAGGCGAGGCTGCCACCAGCGCTAAGCGCAAACGCAGCACGAGGCCTAGAGGGCGTAAAAAACAGGTAAAAAACCTGGAACAACCGGCTAGGGCGCAGAAGCGTTCGCGTCCCGAGGATTCCGTCACACCGACTGGGGTAAGCAAGAAGAGCAAGCCTGCTCGCTCCCATATGGTTGATGGAACCCTGGGAAGCTACGCCGAAGCGGCCGCGTCGTTCAGGAACAACGAGCTTTGCGTTGCCGTCATGACCGAGCCCTTCATGGACATGACGCAGGAGCAAGCGGAGGGGATCCGACAAACAATAGAGGACCAGCTCCGGGCTCTGCTGAAGGCAGTTCCTGACCCAGCCACCCCAACCCAAAATACCGCGATCCACTTCAGAGGTCGGGCCCATTACGCTGAAGGCGTCCTCAAGACATGGTGCGAGGACGACTTCACACTGGCCTGGCTCAAGGGGGTCATAAACAACACACCGTCCCCGTTACCGGAGACCAGACTCACCGTTCGGCCTCAAGCCGATATACCCAAGAAGGCATTGTGCATGCTGTATGTCCCCGAGAACAGCGAGGACACTTCAGACCTTCTCGGGATGTTGGCGAGGCAGAACCCTAACTTAAAAATTAACACCTGGACTCTGACACACGCAAAGGTTAATCAGGAGCCACCGAGTACCTGTCTCTTCTTTCGTGTGCCGGAGTCCATGGTAAAAACCATTAAAGACCAGCAGAGGCGAGTATACTACCTTATGGGTAGTATATACATCCGGTTCCTGAAGGAAGGTGGAACCAAGGAGGATGCCGCTGCGCCATCAACCTCAACGACCTCGACTGCGCCTGAGGCGGAGCTTGGTCCGCCGCTGCCTGGGCGTTCCCAATCGCCTCTCGCGACGGGGTTCGCTGGGGAGGCGGTGGAACTGGCGACTTCTATGGCAGCGCTTGAGGTCGACTCAACTGAGGGATCAACACGGGATCCACCCTCGCCCGGACTAACTTCGGACGAGGACTGCTTTCCGCCGGAGGGGGGAAGTAGGGACGAGGACAGCGATCCCTGCTCCTCTCCTTTGCGGGAAGACTAGGATCCTGCAGACTAACCTCCAGCACAGTCAAACTGCGTCGGCTACTTTACGCAGAGTGCTGGAGAACCAACAAGAGAAGACCATCGCCCTCATCCAAGAGCCGTGGATTCGAAGTGGCAAAATATGCGGTCTTGCTAACATCGGAGGTAAGTTGCTGCTAGACACCTCCGTAAGTAATCCGCGTACCTGCATATTGATCCCAAAACATGTACCTAACCTATTAATAAACGAATTCTGTTCAAGGGACCTGACAGCAACCAGGCTTTTCAGAACCGAACACGAACTCCCGGACATTGTACTAGCCTCGGCATACCTGCCAGGCGACGCGGACGTGCCTCTACCAGAGCTCGCCTTGCTGGTGGAGTACTGTGAAAGGGAGAAACTCGAACTAATCATCGGCACAGATTCCAACGCGCATCACACGCTCTGGGGTAATGTCAAAACCAACAACCGAGGTGAGGAAATGCTTGATTTTATTCTTAGCAATAACCTTGTACTACTTAACAAGGGTTCTGAACCCACCTTCATAAACGCAAGATCGCAAACAATAATAGACCTAACTTTAGCAACTTTAGGTGTATCAAACTCCATCCAGGACTGGCATGTGTCCAACGAGATATCATGCTCAGACCATAGATGGATCCGTTTTACAATTAACTACAAATTAACCACACCACAACCAAGAAGGGTTCCTCGCAACACAGACCAATCGAAGTTCGTTAGACTTATAGGTACTGAATTGGGTAGGTTACCCTCTCTTCCGGCTGAAATAACGATAACTAATATAGACGAACATGTAAACAAAATCACGTCCATCCTATTATCTAGCTATGAACAGTCGTGTCCCCTCACCATACCCAGGCAAGGAATCAGGCAGTCCTGGTGGAGTCCTGAACTGGAGAGACATCGACACAAACTGAGAAGGCTATTCAACAGAGCTAGGAACACACGGTCGCCAGAAGACTGGGATCGTTACACAACAAACCGCAAAACATATAAAAAACTAATTCGCCTCCGAGGAAAAACAAGTTGGAGGCGCTTTTGTACTAACATTGAAAACTACAACCAGGCAATAAGGGTCAAAACATGTCTTGCTAAAGAGACAGACCTTTCTATAGGATGCCTGAAAAAACCAGATAACACTTATACAACAAACGACGCAGAAACTAGTGAACTACTCCTAACTACCCACTTCCCGGGCTGCCAGATTGCCACCCAGCAAAACTGGGAACCGTACAGGGAGAGAGCTACGAGTAGCTTAGACTGGGAGGTGGCGTTTGATGTTATCGACAAAGACAAAATAACGTGGGCAATCAATACCTTCCTGCCATTCAAGGCAGCGGGGATGGACGGTATCTTTCCAGCTCTGCTCAGATGGAGCGGTGGTCTGCTGGCTGATTACCTTGTCAAGGTATTTCGGGCCTGCCTGGCTCACCGCTATATCCCCATGAAATGGCGCGAAGTAAAAATAATATTTATTCCGAAACCAGGTAGGGGCGACTACACCCAGCCCAAATCTTTTAGACCTATAAGCCTCTCCTCTTTCTTCCTGAAGACACTGGAAAGGCTGGGGGACAGGAAGATAAGAAACCAAATTTCGATACAAAAACCTCTTCATCCCAACCAACACGCCTACTGTGCAGGCAAATCAACTGAATCAGCGCTCCACAGCGTAGTCTCACGCGTAGGAAATGCTCTCAAAAACAAAAATTCAACCCTAGGCGCCTTCATTGATATCGAAGGTGCTTTCGACAAAACTAACTTCACTAGCATCGGTCAGGCACTCAACACGCACGGTGTTGCGCCGACGCTTGTAGAATGGATTAACAACATGCTAAAAAACCGAGCTATTCAATTTACTGTGAACACTACCACACGAGGTATCGTGAGTAGGGGCTGCCCACAAGGTGGGGTGCTGTCACCACTTCTGTGGAATCTAGTCGTTAATGAGCTCATTGCAGAGCTCAACGCCAGCAGTCTTTACTCGGTAGGATACGCGGATGACATAGCAATTCTAATCTCGGGGAAATTTGAGGGCATCTTATGTGATCTCATGAGAAAGGCCTTCAAAATAATCGAGAGCTGGTGCACAAAGCACGAACTGTCGGTTAACCCCTTAAAAACGGAACTAATAATGTTCACTAACAAACGAAGTTTGGGTCTGCATAGGCTTCCAAAACTTTTCAACACAGAATTAACACTTAAAGAGGAGGTCAAGTACTTGGGGGTAATTCTTGATAGCAAATTGCTCTGGAACAAGCATCTTGACTACAAACTCAACAAATGCACAATCGCACTCTACCAGTGTAAAAAAATGTTAGGAAGAACATGGGGGCTGTCTCCAAGGATTACTCTGTGGCTATACACAGCGGTAATCAGGCCAATGTTAGCTTATGGCGCTCTGGTTTGGTGGACGAGGACAGAACTCTCAACCACCATCACCCGACTCCAACGGTTCCAGCGACAGGCCTGTTCAGCTATCACCGGCTGCATGAGAACCACCCCAACAGCAGCCATGGAGATAGCCCTACATATAACTCCCCTGGACCTGTACATACAGCAAGAGGCGGCGCTAGCTGCTATCAGGCTAATGCATCTAGGCATATGGGGCAAAAACCTCACAAGTCCACACGCTAAAATCCTGGACCGGGCGATTGAGTATCAACCTCTCATCGCTGCTCCGTGTGACAGAATACAAAAACAACCTATGTTCAACAAAACCTATAACATACAAACAATAGAGGAAGAAAGGGATCAGTCAGGAGCCAATGAAGTGCGAATCTACACAGATGGCTCAAAAACTAATAACGGTTCAGGTGCTGGCGTACACTCCCTTGACCTCAACATTAACTTTTACATACCGCTAGGCACACATAGTTCGATATTTCAATGTGAATGTGTCGCCTTAACACAAGCCGCAAAAACCGTAAAGCGTTTAGATATCCAGAACTACGGAATCAGATTCCTATCTGATAGTCTGGCTGTGCTCAAAGCTTTAGAAAACAAACTAACTAACAACAAATTAATCTTTGAGTGCCACCTCGCCCTGGAGAGTATATCAAAATCCAATCGAATCACCCTCCAGTGGATTAGGGGGCACAGTGGATCCCTAGGCAATGACGCCGCTGATGAACTTGCGAAAAGGGGCTCCGAGATGTTAGTGCTAGGCCCGTACCCACTTATCCCATTGCCCTTCTCGCAATTTCGTGCGTGGATTCGTCAAAGATCAACAGAACTACACAATAACAGATGGTCACGGGCAACAGACTGTAGACAGTCAAAAATGGCTTTGCCGAAAGTACACCCGCGTCTCACTAAAAAATTACTCAGCCTGAGTAGAAATAACCTCAAAATAATTATAGGGACAATAACGGGCCACACCCTTCTTAACAAACATTTATTCAACATAGGTGTCACGGACAGCCCAATTTGCAGGGGCTGTTTCAACGCCGAAGAAACAGCCGCCCACGTAATCCTGGAATGCGAGGCCGTGGCTTCTCAACGCGAAGAAACCCTCGGAACAGTGAGGTCGCTCCGTGAAGCCTGTGAAGCTCCCAGGAAGCTTCTGTGCTTTTGGGCGGAGCTGGGCTGGCTATGTTAGCCGGTACCCACACGCACAACGGACCAAATGGGAGTCTAAGTGCGGAAAAGGGAGTCCTACTACTACTACTACTACTACTATGGTTTTCGGCAAAGGCTTACAGTTTTAGGTGCCCTAAGTACCTAGAAAACATATAGGTGTACTGGTAAAAGTACTACCATTGGGAAGCTTGTCGAAAGGGCTTCTAGGCGGGCTTCTAGATGGGAAGAATCGCTTTGATAGTCAGCGAGATGAACAGCAAAGAAAAACGTAAACAACGTAAAACGTTGAAATTTGTAGACCCTTCAGGTGGAATAACTCCATGAAGGGAATAGATGTACTTATGGTGTAAGTACTTTCGGATGGCTTGCTGGACTAGCTGCCAAGTCATCACTTTGGAGCGAAAATCGCTCAAGTAGTTTAAGTACAATTCCAGAAAATAGGTTTCTGGAAATGTAATTTTTAGTCCGTTTTTGGCATTCCCCGGGACTATACACCCCTGGGAATTCCGAAAATAAGGATTTTTTGGGGACCTCCCAATAGCCCGATAAACGCGCTATCGTGTCGTCCCAAGTTTATTAGTTTTTTGTAAATAGTTTCTCCGATAGCTGGGCGCAAAGAAAGTGACCAGCTATCGATTTGGTACTTATCGAGGCACCTTATGTGCATATAGCCTGGATAGACTTATATAAACACTAAGAATGTAAAGTGTGGTCTATCGGCTACCAGAATCCCCATAATAGGCGGTGATTGTCTGGTTAGCCTAAGTAGAAAATCCTTAAGTCGGTAAAATGACTTAGGATTTTATAGATTCAGTACATAAGGGATGATATCCCATAGAAAAAGCCCGAAAATAAGCTTTTTCTAGACGTCAACAGACAGCCTGCTATTGGCACCAGCAGGTCAACCCAACCTATAGATATCCTTAGGCTAGGTTAGAACCTATTGAGATTTTAACCGGAAAATAAAAGAAATTGTCCCTTTATTTTATAGAATTAGTCTAGGGAAGCTATCAATACCTGGAAATTAGGTATATGGATTAGATACAGAGATAGGGGGCGTTACTGTGCTACAGTACGAAGAAATCCAGCTATTGATAGCACCATGGAAGGGGTGCGGTAACCCTATTACCAAATATTGATAAGGGTTTTTACAATATTATAAATTATTTTCGGCGAGAATTTGTGGGGCTCTCAATAATGGCACGGGCCGAGGGTATATAGCTACCCCGGTCCCAAATAGAATTTGTAGTCATCCAAAGCTAGTCGCTTGTACTTGTCTTAGTAAATAAGAAGTAATTCTTATATAGAATCGAGTCTCAGTAATTGTTGAGAGCCCTAGAATCGTGCCGTGTACTGAATAACTTAGTGTTTCATTTAATTCGTCGACTGCAACCCCAATCAAGACACCCCTTTTCGATCCTGTCGAGCTGAACCTCGGGACCTGGACTCCAGGAGTGCTGATCCAGAAGAAGGGAACCCTGAACCTGGAAGTAACTCGGGTACAGCCAACACATTGTTGAATCGTTCGAGTCGATTTGCAACCTTACGTCGCTGCTGCAGCCAGGCATCCAAGAACCTTATTTCGTGTGTGATCGGGGCGTTCAGCGGCAATGGCCAGAAGGTTTACGGTTACGGTTTACGGTTTCTCGGGGCCAGTGATCACGCTACGTCCAGCACACAATGTGCGGCGTGAATATGTTCGTGAAGGATGAGGAGTGGTGTGACGTGATGGCGACCATCCAGAATTGCAGGTGATATAGCTCTCTGACTCACTCCTGGCGCATACTTTGTCCGTGAGTCCAGTCGCAGCAAGCCGTCCTGGCCAAGAGTTGGCGCGAGTTTTGCTATTCGGCTGTTTTTCGGTATGGGCTGTGAAGATTCGACTGCTTTCAGCTCATCGGGGAAACTGTCTCTCTGAGCTCGTTGTAGTATCATCTTCTCAGCTGTTATGATATCCGCCGCGTGAACTTGTGAAGGAGATGTGGTGCTGTCGATGTATATATTTGAATTTTGATCTATTGACCGAGACAGTTCAAGCCGGAATAATCGCGCACCCTGGAGAACACGGGCGGTAGCGCGCAAAAGGCGCAGCTAAGAGGTAAAACGCGACGCGTCAGGTACTGGATTCGAGAACGGAACGTCGAGGAGCAACCCCACCAGCTCCGATTTCAACTCGAAGTCTGGTAGAGTCTCCTCGATGTCAGCAACTCGCTCGGTCGGCCAAGCGTATGGTTGCTGAAACAGAAACAGAGGACCCGTAAACCATCGATGAGGCTCTGTGAGGTTTAATGTTTTAGGTTTTGTGGCATCGTCGGCGACGTTGAGAGAAGTAGGGATCCACCTCCAGTTGGACGGGTTTGTGGCTTGTAGCTCAATGCGTGGAATTGAGACCGGCCTTAAGGGCGAAACGCGTGCTTTACTGCCGATTAGAGTTGTCGACACGGAGTCGTCATCGTATCTAAAACGCCAATAGGCAGCACATGCATAAGCTTGTTCGCCAGCGTCGGCTAATACATGCAGTTGGGTATCCACTACATCTGTCTTAGTCATATACCAACGAGGTATTTTTATGTTGGACGCGACCTGCAATTGTAAAAACCAGTCTTCAGATTCATTAACGTACGTGTCTGGAAGCGGTGAGTCCCAGCCGACCCCTGTCCTCCATCGTTTCTGTATCAGAATGCGGCCCCAGATGATGACCGGCATTAGTAAGCCGAGGGGGTCATAGACCTTCATGACGTTTGACAAAAGACTACGTTTGGTTAAGGTACCGGCCGGTAACTGCGACACTGCTCGGAAACCCAGCGAATCCTGACGTGGGTTCCACTTAACACCCAATACGCCAACCTCGCTACTAGGCGGTAAATAGACGTCTGAGGTTGAGTTGCTTCGAAGTTCCTTTGGGATAAGCGAAAGTGCCTCCGGGTCGTTTGACGTCCACGCGCGCATCTCGAAACCACAGGCTTCGTGAACCGTGACTACGTCGGCGGCCAGCTGCGCCGCGTCGGCGACACTGGAATGGCTACCTAAATAGTCGTCCATATAGTGGTCGTCAATTATTGCCTTACAGGCGGCGGGGTAATCGGCTTGGAGTGTTCTTGCATTTTTGTTTTTAATGTAGAGTGCAATGAACAGACTCGAAACTGCGCCAAAAATCATAGAGGACATACGATACTCTTTCAGTTCGCCTTCTTTGCTACGCCAGAGGAAACGTTGGGCGTCTCTGTCTCTTGGAGCGATTTTTATTTGAGGGAACATTTCCTTTATGTCACCGTTTAGAGCAACGGCGCCTTCTCTAAAGCGGAACAAGATATCTAGTAACGAACAAAGTAAGTCTGGACCTTGTAGGAGCAGGCTGTTTAAACTTACACCCTTCGTCGCCGCGGCGGCGTCGTGGACCGCTCTGAGCTTCTTCGTTTGGGGGTGTAGTATGCCGAAAATAGGCAGGTACCAACGAATACCGGCTTCGACGTCGGCGCATGAACCATTTGGCGGTTTCCGTTGGTGATAGGTGATTGGTTCGCACTCCTCAGCGTAGCCTTTTGCGATGACGTCGTCTTCGAATTTGTTAAAAGCTGTGGCGAACGATTCATCTTTTGCCATCTGGCGTTCGAGGGCCTTGAAGCGCGATAATGCCTGCGGGTAACTGTCAGGTATAGTCTTTGGCAGTTCTTTCTTCCAGGGTAGGCCAACTTCAAAATGTCCGTCATCAAGTTGGCGCGCCGATGATTCGATAATGTCTACGGCTCGTTTATCGTCATCGTTTGGTCGAGGGGCGCTTTTCGTTATGCCTAAGGCATCGATGTCATATTGACTTTTGATGAGAATGTCTAAATCGTCCGATACGTGGTTCACAAATTCGAGTGGCTTAGACGAAACGGAAAGCGCGCCGTGAAGTACCCAACCTAACAAAGTTCTCGAGGCGACAGGATCACTTTTTTTGCCACATCGCACTTCGCGACTTAAAGACAGGTGCCAATCTGGTGCACCAATGAGGACAGTAGGGGTGACGTCAGTGTATGAAAGTTCGTCGGATAAGTCTACCAAATGATCATAATCCGAGAAAATAATTTTGCCTGGGTGTTGCGCGCGCAACCCCAAAGGTTTGAATGCCCGCGCGTGTTTTACTAAATAACGATCAGACAAATTTCGACCTCGAATATAAAAGTCTACGTAACTTATGTCAACTTCTTTCATCATACCACTGACGCCTTCAATGCGTAGCCGCTCCTGACAGGTGGGTTTCGCGCCGATGTGCGCAGCAACGTGAAAAAGGACACTAAGGACGTCTTGAAGCTTATTTGGAGACCGTGTCAAGAAACTTAGACGAGTCGTACGCGCCGGCCATTCCGCGACGACTTTCGAAGAGGTCAAGGAAAGGGCACTTGAAGGACGAACAAACCGTTTTGTCACTGGAAAAAGGATAAGACATCTTGTGAGTTCGTTCCTGTTTATTCCTCTTATTCCCTCTTCTCTTAGCTAATCAAATTCATATTTCCATATTCTTTATTCTAAATATTTTTTCCCTTCTAAATAGATACGTATCATATACATTTTGCTAAAACTTGAGTCGGTGCTTTGTGCATTCTTCATACGTTACAACTCATAGAATAATACATATATTGCTAACTATAACATTTAACTCGAGCGTTGAACGCCTATCGCATGAATCATCTTGTTTACTTCAAATCGAAACGCACAGTCATTGAGCTCGGCTACCTGGTTTTAATTTATTATTGCTAAAATTTCTTTATTACGCTTACCGTGCCTCAAGCTTATTATTTTAGGTCAACATCGCCGTCAATGAGCGTCGCAGTACTGCCCTCGTCGAGTAACGCCGTCGTGTGGAACTCGCCGTCAGGACCCTCGAGCACGATCGGGACTACCTTCAGCAGCCCGCGAGGGCGATCGGTTGACCGCGAAGTCCCTGTGACATCAATTAAGGTATCAGAATATGTATTTCCAATTTTGACAGATTGTTCAAATTCGTTGGTTGAATTGTCCACGTTGACAAGAGTGGTCGGTTCAGCAAACAAAGTTTGAGTATTGTTGCATTGGCTGCTGGATGCTACGCTAGGTTTGGAGTTCGCTGTCATTGTGCCGTGAAGGAGCGCGTTGTGACGTCTCGGACATCCGTCTACTCCACAACGTTTGGCGCGACAAAAATTCCAAGTGTGTGGGCTGGACTTCAAACACCGGTAGCATATTTTTGTCTCACGGACCTAACGCCATCTGTCGTCTATTGAGAGCGCTAAAAAAACTTTACAGGTTTTTATGTTGTGAGGTCCTTGTTTACAATAGGTACAACGCTCGGGCACTTTGTTGTTAGATACGGTGGCATGAATTGTTTCCTTCTTCAATTGGAATCTAGTAGGATGCGTTGTGTTCTGACAAATTTCGACCAGACAAATTGTGTTCTGTGCCTTAACCGTATTGTCGGCAACAAAGTTATATTTTAACTGTTTATCAGCCTCTACTAAAAGAAAGCGTGACAAAATATCCAATTTTGTTAAGTTTGGTTGATTGGGTGCATTAACGGAAGCAAAGTCTGTAAAACGTGCGCGCGTGTGCTCGCTCAACTTCATCAATATGCACCGAAAGAGCTCTGGTGACCATACGAACTCGCTCTGATTAAGTAGCTTAAGCGTTATCACGAAGTTGCGTAATTTATTTGCTAAACGGTTTAATTCTTCGGGAGAACTTAGCTTAGGACTGTTGCGCAGCTCGGCGACCTCGCAAGCGACGAGAAGTTCCGGGCGCGCGTACGTCTGCTCTAGGGCGCTCATGATGTCATCCGGTTCCCCAGAAGTCCACAGGAGAGACGCCACAGACTGGTACGCCGGACCGCGCACAGCGTTGTTTAAACGATCTAAATTATCTGCCGGAGAAAAATTAGATTTAGTTCGTTCGTAACTACTCTTGAACGCCATCCACTGACTAACTTCGCCCGAGAACGTGATGAGTTCGGGTCTCTTTGCTTTTCTTAGGGCATTTATAGCTTGGGTAAGCTGAGTTACGGGGTCTGAGATAAGACGTTCAGACGTATTAGATTTTTGTGATGCATCGTTGTGGTAGTTGTTACAGGCGGGGCGAAGGGCTGATGCAGCGACAAATGGAGTTGCGTCAGTCTCAGCTTCGTGAGGTCCTGGTGGCGTAATGGCGGGACAGGCTTTCACGCCCTACCGCCGGCCTCATTACCATCGAGGCGGTCCGGCCAGTGCTCGAGCGCTGGCTCGGGAGGAGGCACGGCTCTCTGTCGTTTCGGGTGACGCAGTTGCTCTCGGGGCATGGTTGCTTCGGGAAGTACCTGTGTCGCATAAACAGGGAGCCGGACGCCCGGTGTCACCACTGCGTCGACTGCCGGGAGGACACGGCGTGGCATACGCTGGCAGAGTGTGCCGCTTGGGAGGAGCCACGCCGTGCCTCATCTCAGAAGTAGGCAGTGACCTGTCGCTGCCAGCCGTAGTCGAGTCTATGGTCGGCAGCGAGGAGTCCTGGGACGCGGTGGTATCCTTCTGCGAAACAGTCGCCATCTCATCATCATCATCTTCTTCTTGTCATCATCTTTTTCCTGATTACAAGTTTGCTATCAATGTGTGTCTGATATTCTCCTTGTATTTTATTTTGTTCTTCTGGATTAGCGCGATTGTACCTAGTGCACAAAAGACATTGGTCTTTTTTTGGCATAAAAAATCCCAAATTAAATTCTGTAGAAAAATCCTACGATATGTCATCTCCGACACAGGTTCCATATTTTCGTCGCCGCATTTTTTGACGTACAAAGAATACAAATTGCATAATGTAAGGTTTCTGTCTAAATACTTGCGTTTTGATTTCTTCCGTATGTAATGGCTTTCCATAGTAGGGATAGATGCAATATGTTTTTTTTATGTATTAAATTTTTTCAGGTGAAGTTTTATTCGGAGGTTCAGGACGTCCGCGAGGGTCTTCTTGCTCGGCAAAAAGTCCTAAGTTATCACGGTGCTTTATAGCATCAGCTACGACACACGGAGCAATGCATAATGTTTGGCAGAAAAACTTTTAGCAAACATATTTCGTTCCCTTCTATTGTAAAAAAGCATTGCTTAGCATAAGAGCGTCGTGTCGTTCTTTTCCTACTTACAAGAAGTCTCTTTACTAACTTAACCCTTACGTGAGCCAAAATAAATGACTTTTTTGAGGCATAGTCTAGACTCCAATATTTTCTGCATATTATTTGGCGCTCTTCATCTGTAACTTTATCATTGCACTCAAATTTGCATTTAGAACAATCAACAGGCTTAGGATTTTTTGAGCTTCTAAATTACTTTTTTGTAACATATGGCAAGCCTTCAGCTCGCTGTCTTTTTACCACATTAACTTTCCAGGTTTCAGGATTTCTTTGGTGCCAACGAGCTCGTGGTTTTAAGACCTTCGAACAAAGTTGAAAAAGCTCGACAGTTATTGATTGTGCTACTAATAAAGAATCATTATTATTGTTATCTTTGGGAGGTTTTTGCTTATTACCAAACAAGCGAGCTATAGCTTTGCGACGGCTATTTTTTTTCTTTCTTTAGCAGCATGAACAGAATCTGGATTTAAGAGTTTTTCTAGTGTTATTAATTCCTAATCATCCGAATCCGCTTCAGCGGGCATTTGAATAATATCAGGATGCTGGTATGTAGGATCGTCATCAGAAAAAAGCTATGCGACGGCAAATTTTTTTCTTTCTTTAGCAGCATGAACAGAATCTGGATTTAAGAGTTTTTCTAGTGTTATTAATTACGAATCATCTGAATCCGCTTCAGCGGGCATTTGAATAATATCAGGATGCTGGGTATGTAGGATCGTCATCAGAAAAACCGCCACCGAATAGTGATTCCATGTCAGATTCTACGCTCCTTTCTTTGTTATTTGAAACTTTTGATGGTGAATCATTTCCTGAAAACAATTAATTTAATTTAGATAGTAAGACATTATAACATGTTAGGTACGTACCAGTTGGTTGGTTTTGGTTCCAGTTTGTACTAGACCATTATATAGTATTTATAAAATATAAAACATAAAGTATGATGTTGATGATAACAAAAAAAATACTTTTAAAACTAATTACAAACGTACCTGATCTCAAATGACGAAAACGTTCATTGTCATCTGAGTTTAATCTTCTTCTTAACATTTTTTTTCGGCTTTTCTATACAAAAATGAACCTCTGAAGAAGTACCACCATTATCTGTAAACAATTTAATAGGTAATAATCAGTTAATAAGTGCGGCCAACAGGATAGAGGTCAATGAATGTTTGATGATGTGATGATGTGTGAGCGAAAGTTTGTTTGGAAGGATGGTTGAATGTATGGATGTTTGTTTGTTATTACAAAGTACCTGATCTCAAATTTCGAAAACGTTCATTGTCATCTGAGGGTAGGTAGGGTTGGGTAGATAGGTAGGGTAGGTAGAGTAGGGTAGATGAATGTTTGGTGTTTTTATGGCAAAACAAAGTTTGCCGGGTCAGCTAGTAGGCTATAATTTATACTACTACTCAAAGTACTAATCCTGAACAAATAAAGTCGCAGGCAGAAGCTAGTACCTTTACCTTCAGTTACATACTGTACCCTAATAATTTTGAGAATGTATAGTCATGCGAGTGAAACAAAAGATCAAACGTCGATAATTGGTTTTAGCTAAAAATATTTATGTAGAAATATCACCATACGCTTCGGTGAAAAACAACTATTTAAACATAGTTGCTTTTACTTGCATTTAAATCTAAACGATACGATCTCTGATGTTGTGGAAAACAAATAAAGCTGCTTAACCGTCTGCGACTGACGTGCCGTAATTTTTCACTATTCCACTGACGTGGTAGTATACTAAAGTCGGAATTTTAATTCGATTCCAGATTTGACAATTTCAGTGTTGCAACGTTATGACAAGTACTAAATAGTGACGTTGCGAAATTATTCGATACGGAAATGGAATATTTCCGGATCGATTCCTCTCGTTTATCGTAATATATCTAACGGGAAATTGGGAGACCGGGCTGTTGCATCTGGCTGCTGATTCGTAACCTCGTCAGCATGAGAATTCATAGTGGGCGTTAAACTTCGGGGAAACGTTTCAAAGAATACACTGTAGCGTTGACTGCTCACTACTTTAATTATACACACACTTCAATTACTTAAACAATTAAGGATTGCAGTAATAATTTTCTATTTAGAGCCAATGGTTTTGCGAATGTTCAAAACGTGCAACGGCTGACAACCATTTTTTTCCAAACATATTGACATGACGTTCGCCCGTCAAGACAGACGCAACTCCATTCGGTGTTACCCGCTCTTAATTAAAACTAATCTTTAAAATAACAGAATAATGACCAATGTTTAAAAAATAACAACATAAATTATAATTCTCCAAATTAACTGATTTTCATTATTTAATAATGTCACGCGCCGTTACGGCCGTCCTGCATCTTCACCCGTCCTCGGGTGAATAGTTTATCTCATCAATCATTATCTGTGGACAATCAAAATAACAGCTCAAGTAATCAACTCAACGTTCGGTCATTCTGACCGTTTTGAATCAAACATCACAATATCACAAAGAGCGAACACAGTTATTGGATAACACAAAACGCCTTTACCAGATTACCACACAAGCTGAGGCCACATAGGCTAGTTCCAAATTGGCTAGTGCCGCACAGGCTATTGCCACACAGGCTATTGTCAACTATACTGCCACACAGGCTGGTGCCACACAGGCTGATGCCACACAGGCTGGTGCCACACAGGCTGGTGCCACACAGGCTGGTGCCACACAGGCTGGTGCCACACAGGCTGGTGCCACACAGGCTGATGCCACACAGGAAGATGCCACACAGGATGATGCCACACAGGTTAGTGCCACACAAGCTAGTGCCACGCAGGCTGATGCCACACAAGCTAGTGCCACACAGGCTGATATTACACAGGCTATTGTCACCAATGCTTAATGTTACCAAAGGCCTTCACAGTAAACAAGTAAATTTAGCTGCACAACTCACCTGCGCCGTTATCGGCACATTCTGACTCCACACTATTAGCTGGTGCCTCCAAACCTACATTCAACTCCAATGGAACATAGCACTCTAGCATATGTCGTACGAGATCATGGGCATACTTATACGTCCAATTAGAGTTCAATGCTTTTAGTAAATACCTGTCACTATCAAAGTCAAAGTCAAAACGTTCATTGCGAACTAAGTGTATAATGTTGGTGTTTTGTTATATTAGCACCTCAGCCACCTGATAAGGCCCCTTAAATTTGGGTTCCAGCTTTGTTTTATTGCGCTCATGATTTTCTAATAACACATAGTCACCTACTTTAAAATTTCTTACTTTAATGTGAGCATATTTTTAGTGTGGACATCACGCGTTCCACCTGACCATTAGCGCGACTAGAACTGGTAGCTATCAGGTGTAAATTAATATTATGTGCAGCACAAAAGTCTTTGAATTCTTTCCCAGCAAAACATCTACCTTGGTCGGCAATCACACGCGTAGGGGGGCCAAACAATGACACGCATGACTGCAATGCCTTTATAGCGCTATTAGCGTCAATGTTCATAGTATGATGCAGAAGTACGTATTTCGTAAAAGCATCTATTGACACAAAAACGTACTCCTTAGGAGTCCCGCTTACCGCTTAGCTTTCCCGTTGCATCCATATGAATGGTATGCCAAGGTACCGTTACTTTCGGTATTGGATGTAATTCTGCTTGAATTTTCCCAGAATGTGATTTGGACACTACATGTGATGCAATTTTCGATAAACTTCCTGACATATTTGTTCATGTTAGGAAACCAATAATGACAATATATTTTTCTAATGTTTTCTCCCAACCTAAATGCATTATATGCTTACATGAACATGACTTATAATTTTCACTGAAACGCTTTTGGTACTATGGGTAACCAAATTCTTCTGCTGTTGCGCTCTATCTTTCTATGCAGAACCCCTCGTCTAATTTCGTAACTCCTAGCAAGGTCAAGGTCAAGCACATTATTCTGAAGTTTAGCTATTATAGAATTTATTTCGCTATCCTTTTCCTGCTCAGCCTGTAACCATGTATTTTTCCTGCTCAGCCTGTAACCATGTATCAGAGATTTCAGTGAAATTGACTCGCTTTTGCTCTACTTTTGGGACCGGTCGTTGGACATCAGCTAAGGGATTTCGTGATAGAAAATCAACGTGCCCCATATTTTTACCTTGACGGTGTTCAATATAGACTACAGCAAATGTCTCAGTTAAGGGTCCTAGGGCCTTATTTTTGGCACGTTGGTACACCGAAGGGGCATTTCGAAGACCAAACGGCATGGTCAAATATTCAAACTGCCCGTCCGGCGTTACAAAAGCTGTACGCTCTATGGACTCTTCTTGAACCGGTATCTGATGATAGCCACTAGCCATATCAAGCGATGTAAAGTAGTTTGCCCCTACCAAACGTCCTATCTGGTCAGAAATTAGCGGCAATGGGTAACGGTCGGGTACTGTATTGCTATTCAATTCACGGTAGTCAACGCAAAGTCGATTAGTTCCGTCTGTCTTTTTAACCAGTATTATTGGTGACGCAAAGGGTGAACAACTCTCCCGAATGATAGAAGCTTGTAGAAATTCTTTGATTTAGTACGCAATGACTCTCTCTCTTCGGGGCTTAAACGATAAGGACGCCGTTGAGCCAATGAAAGTAATTGACGTTTATTATTCAGCAGGAATATCAGTATTGATATTGTAAAAATTACTAATTTTGACGCCTACGTCACAAGCTAAAACTGTTATAATTTTCCTCAAAACAATGGCTTTCACAAACTTCAACCGAAAATCCTATTGATAGCAAGTCCCTTCCAATTATAATCGAATCAGAGATACAATAGTCTAGTACATGTAATAATAACTGCATTGAGTATCCCTGTATATATTTTTTTTTTCTGTTCAAAAAAACGTTGCCCCACACTAGGAATTTCTCCTGTATCGTGGGTGCGTTTACAAACATATAAACTCACATACAAAAACACCCAGAACCGGAACAACTATTTGTAGATCATACAAATATTTGTTCCGTGCGGGAATCGAACCCGCGACACGCAGCGCAGCAGTCAATCGCTCAACCACTGCGCCAACCGTGCGCCCAAAATTATTAATAAAGTAATAATTACAGTTGTCAATATTTGAACGTAACGTTTGATTGGCCTATACCTACCTATACCTATTAATGTCACTGAGGTATGATGACGCTTGCCTGGAAGTCTATTTGCTAAATTTTCTTTGACTAGAGAGCACTGGGCGCCGGAATCAAAACAAAATGAAAACTTCTCACCGGATTCAACTGCTAGGTGATCGGTGGCTGGCTTCATAGTGCAGGCATTCACCCGGTGCTCTACGTTGCCACTGCCAATCTTGGTGACTTTTTTCGGGCAGCGAGTGGCGATGTGACCTAGTTCGTTGCAGTAGTAGCACGTAGGCAACGAAATTTTGTTTGGTACACTGCTATCTTGAGTATCTTGCTGTTTATTGGTTGATGAAAACTGAGGTTTGAGATTAGTGCTGGTAATACGCGAGTCTTTGGAGTGGCATTCGTTTGCCATGTGGCGTAGTCTGCCACAATTGTAACATTTCTTCGGTTCAAATCGCGGTTTCTTAGCGTCACTGCAAATATTAGACTTTTCTGGCATCGGAGGGCCTCTTTTTCGATAGCTACACGCCATTAGTTCTTGTTGCAATTTCATTCTAGTATCAATTTTTTCAGTGTATACTAATCTTTGCAACCGTGGTTCGATTTTCACTGCGTGAGCCAGAGTTACAGCAATTGCAATTTGTTCGGTCGATAAAGAATGCCATTGGTTCATTAATGTACTCAGGACTCGAGTAGTATAGGCTGACATGCACTATCCGTCTTTTGGACTTGCATTAAAGAGTCTACACATGGTGGCAGCTGGAGTCTCGACGTAGTCAAACCGAGCAAGAAATAAATCTTTTAACTGAGGCCAGGTTATACCAGCAAAACTATTTTGAGCCAACCACGTAGCTGCTGCGCCCTTAAGTGCTTTGCTCATGGCGATTATCAGAGTACCACTGGATATTTTTTTTTCTTGCATGCATAAGTCTACAGTATTACACCATGACCTGGCATCGGCGTCTCGAGAATCAGGATTGAATTCGGGGAATGCGAGCTTTGTATCAACCGTATTCGTGTCCTTTATAGCACGAATTAATTCCATCATGTTACGTTGTTGCATTTCAAACAAAGTTTTCCAACGGTCGCATTCACTATTTAGGTTAGAAACAATACTCTGACCTGTTTCACGTTCTTGGGAATTCCCTGGTAATCCCACTTCTGATAACGGGAAATTGGGAGACCGGGCTGTTGCATCTGGCTGCTGATTCGTAACCTCGTCAGCATGAGAATTCATAGTGGGCGTTAAACTTCGGGGAAACGTTTCAAAGAATACACTGTAGCGTTGACTGCTCACTACTTTAATTATACACACACTTCAATTACTTAAACAATTAAGGATTGCAGTAATAATTTTCTATTTAGAGCCAATGGTTTTGCGAATGTTCAAAACGTGCAACGGCTGACAACCATTTTTTTCCAAACATATTGACATGACGTTCGCCCGTCAAGACAGACGCAACTCCATTCGGTGTTACCCGCTCTTAATTAAAACTAATCTTTAAAATAACAGAATAATGACCAATGTTTAAAAAAATAACAACATAAATTATAATTCTCCAAATTAACTGATTTTCATTATTTAATAATGTCACGCGCCGTTATATCTAAACAACTACTACTTTAATAGAAACTAAGTAGGAAATTAAATTTTTCTGAACGGACAATTTAGTTATACCGATTAATTTTATTAAGGGTCTGAGAGTTTTCTTTAATAATTGTGTGTGATTTAAATAAAAAAATGTGATCATGCAGGAACATGAGAAATAAAACAAATAGATGTATTATGGTAATATTTTATTTTATTAATCGTCGCCGTCATCGCTATCGCTGTCACTTTCTGTAACATTTATTATAAATGTGTCTGTGTTATTGTCAATTAACATATCTAGCCTACTCATTTTTTCCTCTTCTTTGACAACATGGGATACGCATTTAGACCATTCGGTAGCCGTAATTTTTTGAATGCCTTCCTCAAATAAATTTCTCACGTCTGTCAATTTGAAGGTTTTATTATTTTGAGCTACATGCCCCTTTACCTGTGCCCATATCAATTCGATAGGGTTCAGTTCGCAATGGTAAGGGGGCAGTCTTAAAACCGTGATCCCATGTTGTGCTGCCATTTCGTCTACAGCGTACTTATTAAAAGACTCGTTATGTGGAATCAGTTCTAAAAGCGTAGCTTTAACCATATCTGGTTCGTAATAAATATTTTTACTTAAAAGCCAGTCTTGAATGGCAGCTTTTTTCCAGCTCATTTTTGGTGCCGTTTCCAATTTTCGGGAGTGGTAAGGTGCATTATCCATCACCACAATTGAGTTTGGTCTTAATTTTGGTAAGACTCCAGCAAACCACTCCTCAAAACAAACTGCATTCATCTCATCATGGTAATCTTCACAATTTTTCTTTGCTTCAAAAATCATGAGCCCCTCTTCCAGGAAGCCTTCTTCACTACCTATATGGCTAATTATGAGACGTTTGCCTTTTCCAGATGGATTTTTTAATCCAGTGGTCAGTCCCTCCAAAAAAGCTTGCCGAGATGATGTGACTTTCTTGTCCACCCAAGTTTTTTTTACAGTATGACCTAAAAATAAATATATTACATGAACATTCAATATTACTATTAAATTTAATGTAAAATGTATATAAATTCAAAATGTTAGCCTTACCTGCGTTAACCCAAGTTACATCTTGATAATATATATATCTCCCTTCTCGTCGAAACTGACATATAGATCGCAAGTAACGCTGGCGCCATGTTATTATATCATTTCGATCAATAAGTGTGCTCTTGCGTGACCGTGCAACAAATATAAAATTAAGATGCTTCAAAATTTTTCTGAGGGTGTCTTTGGAAACCTTGGGCATTTCTGGATCATCGTTCATCACTTGTAAAATCTAAAATAGAAAATTTTATAATAGTTTGGAATCATTACTTATATATAAAAGATGTAGGTATAAAATAATACTGTCTGACTGATTGACTAACCTTTTCAATGGTTGGAGGTTCATTTCGGTAAAAGAACTGATGAACAATTCTTCGTATTGCGGAGAATGTAAATTCATCAATTTTATCTTTGAAACTTCGCTTTGGTCCAGTTTTTTTAGGAGGAGTTGGCGGCGCACCTTTATTTACTTCCTTCAAAACGTTACAAACAGAGCGTGAGGTTATGCCCAATATGTCAGCAACTTTGCTCATACATAAATTTTCTTCCACAACTTCAAAGGCCTCCAATTGCTCAGAAGTTTCATTTTTCACGTACTTGTAGGCGTTGCGGATCATTAGTTTTTCAGTAACAGTGAAAGCTTTTCGTGGACGTTTTTTTCTTGGGGACAAGAAAACATCCACGTCTGTTTGTGATGTACTTGGCTGAGGATCCATTTTGATGGAAAACCAAAACAAATAGATTCACTCAAAGTTCACAAAAAACTATAAACGTAACAAAATACCCAACAAAATATCGATTCGCTATGAAACAAGATATTCCTGCAGTCAGACTGGGAGAATGAAGCCGAATGACAAGATAAACAAAATGGCGATAGCTGCACGAGCGCGCACGGGTTGCCAATACAGAAAACTATCTAGGCTCTTTTATTATAAGTTTTGTTTTTAATATAAAAAACAAAAATGTTAACTTTTTTTTAAATAAAGCAGCGGTTACTAATTAATAAATAATTATTATGAATAATTATGTATTTATTTAATTAAAATCAATAATTAAGTCTTTAATTGGCACACCAATATTATGATTACATATACATAAATCGCGATTGTTTATCGATTTTTGTGCTCATCACTACACTATTATATGTGGTATCATTATTTTACAAAATGACAGTAGCTAATGTCAAATGTGGAATCGAATTATAATTCCGAGTATAGACACCACTTTGACTGGTCATAAGTTAATAATTACTTTTTAATTTCTAATGGTGTGACGTTATTTTACACACTTAAAGTATATATTATTATATTAATTCAAAAAAAGTTTTAAAATAATAAGCAATGTCCACTTAACAGTATTTATTTACTTTACATAAATCAGTCCCAAAAAAATTTAGTCTACACACAAAAATTTTAACAAATCAATTATATCACTTTTCTTGAGAATGTTTTATATTTATCAAAGACAACACTTATAATAATCAGACTTGAGAATTTGGACAATATTTATTGGTTCAATTGAAAATTATTAATCCTCAAAATTAAAAAGATTCTTTTGACAATCCTCACACATTGGCTTTGAGCATTTGAGACAAATCGGCTTTTGTCTAAACTTTTTATTTTAGTTGGGCTTAAATTACATAACTTTCTTCCACTTGTTGGAAGAGATTGAATTTTTGGGGTGGAGGGGAGAGATCCTTCCCCAAAACTCGACTAATGGTCATACACAGTTCTCTAGGCAATATTTTGTTGTGTACCCGGGCTTTCAAGTGATTCAGCACTAAAACTCTTCATTAATTATAAGTATAAATGTCCCCTCTTGTAATTTTCTCATCCCTATCTGAAGACATCTGATATAAGACAAAGCTATTCGTTGAAAAATTGCCATAGGCCAACGACGCAATTCTTCAGATGGCCTACCCAATGTTTCCTGACGCACCTCTTTAAAAGATTGTCGACGCATTTTTTCAGAAGGTCCTTGATTCTGAGACTCGTCATCCAGAGTCTTCATCGGATTCCAAGTGTTGGGTTTCTGGTTGAAAGTCCGGGTCGTCATCTTCCGAGTCCAGATCGCTGAATTCATGCTCACTTTCATATTCCAACCACTCTTCTATACGCTGGTCATGGTATTTAAAAGCACCAGCCGAAGTTCTTTTGGAACCGTGTGGACGTTGGCTGTTACTTGAATGAGACATCAGATTATTTTTTATTTAGAAAACAATTTTACTGACGGGTTGTCTAGGAAACACTATGAAAATATAACAATTTTATATTTTACTGAGGTGGTTGTCTATTAAACACATACCTTAACATTGACGTGGTTGTCTGGGAGACACCTTCCCCCGTAAAATGGCGCATACGCTTGTGTTGACAGACTGCCCGCGATACACTGATTGTGATGCATGGCCGCGCGACACGAAGGTACTGAGAACTCGGGGTTCGTAATGTATATAATAGCGACTCAGGACATATATAAAATAGTTTTATTTTAATTTTAATTTAAGGTTTATATTTGTATCATTTAAATGTTGCACGAATCCATTTATTTCAATCTTTTTTTTATTCTTTGTCTACCCATTGTTTTTATTTTATTCTGTGTATCGCTATTTTTTGTAACGCGATGTATATTTGTGGAAGCTTATAATTAGCCATTTTCCTTACCTACGATTGTTTTTAAATGATTTTATTAGTCTGTAAGCTTTCCTTAAAATAAATATTTTTCGATTTAGCGGTATCTGTGGTACTACCACGTCAGTCGCAGACGATTAATCTCTTTTAATTGAATTAAAATCTGCACAAGTGCGAAGGATTATGTTCTGTTAAAAGCAAGTAGAACTACTTACTTTCTTTTTAATGTGTAAGATTCTAAGTACTTTAAAAGTATTTTAATTTGTATTAGTACAATGCTACAGTATGTTCAGACTGTAAGCAAATTGCAACTAAAATAAGATATTGTGAAACTTTTTAGTTGGAACAACATTTCAAATTGATATTCGAACATGTGGATTTTTGATAATGACTTGTGTCATTCACTTGAAATAAAATTTTCTCTGTGCAAACAACGTTTTTACTTCCATATCCTAGTTATCTAGTTTATTTCATCAAAAGGTCATGGCCCCATTCACAAAATTTGCCATCAAGAACCTCTGTGGCCTAGATGACTACTCTACCTGGAAATTCACAAAAAATATATAATTAAAATTATTCTCATACGAGAAAAGTTTTTCACGTATACGTCAAAGTACCCCGATTCCAAAGACTCCACCGCCATCAAGAGGGACCAAGACGCACTTGCTTTGATTTGTCTACATGTGGAACCTACATTTTATGCGTATGTACAAGATTCAAATCATGCCAAAGATGCTTGGGATAGCTTAGCGAAAGCGTTTGAGGACAATGCGTAAATCGCAGGATCGCCCTCATGAACGCGTTGTTGGATGAGAAGCTAGAGAGACACACGTCGATGCATGAATATGTTGCTGCAGTTATGTCTCTTTCTCAAAAGTTGAAGGATATTGCCACCGGATTTGGCGATGATCTTGTAGCTGTCGTGTTACTGAGCGGACTACCTGAAGAGTGCAGGCCTATGCGAATGGCACTGGAAACTCCGGGATGAAGTTTGATGTTGACTTCAGAGAACGTACGTCAGAAGTTACTACAGGAGGATTCACGTCAAGGATGCAGTACATCGTCTTCAGCGGACTCTGCATTGGCTGTGAATAAGAGTAAGAAGCGAAATGGATATAAAGACATCAATATGACCAAAGTTAAATGCTTTAACACGTTCATCGCCACGTAGGTCACCGGTGACCGGACCCTGCCCCGTATCTAGGGGCCTCGTAGGTCACCGGTGACCTCAGGGCAGACCTGTTTTCAATCCTATTTCGTGAGCCGTAGGATACTTATTCCGTAGATTTTGTGTATGCGTGTGACCGCTGTGGCGCTGTAGTACACGTGCACGTGCGCACAATGGTTTTCGTCTACCTTGATGCTTGTTAGATTCACATAGAAAAATCTGCAGTTTTCCGCGAACTCGTTCATGGATGTGGAGGTTTGGGTTTTAAGTGCAACATAACTATTCATTTTAATACTTTACGTATCTTATTATACTGCCACTTTTCTAGGTTTTTTAACATTTAAAGTAAGTTTTTGAAATGCATCAGTTGTTTCCGAGAAATATGAAAAGAGCCTCTGCAATTTTTACAATATATTGGGTAAATAAGGTAATAAAATTAAAGAATAACTACAGTAATTATGTAAGTTGTGAAAATATTTATTAGAAAATTATAACAATAATTAAATTTCTAATTATAATAAAGAAAATAATGTTACTTCTTGTGGATCACGTTGAAACACTGTAAACATAAATGCGGTTTATTTTCGCATTCATTGCAAAACGTTGAAACTTTTTTTGTTTTATTTCTGGCAATTTTCGAACCATATAGTTCGACATTATTTTTGTAACATTTATTACAAAAACGTCGTGTTATTCTAACTGATCCCTCTTTTTTAGTTAGGTTATGTTTTAGCCTTTTAGGTCTTTCAACCTCTTCAACAATTTTATTTTCTGGGTCAGTCAAATCTTCCACCAACTGCCTTCGAAATTCTACAATCCCCATTTTACATTTATTATTCTCACAGAACATCACCCAAGAGTTCATCAAAGCAGTGTTCAAAATTAATTCTATTCCTAACTTTTTATACCACTTTACCGTCTTTCTTAGTGGAGATGAATAGGCATTCATTTGATCACTAAGATCGACTGAACCTTTTGCCATGTTATATGCAATAACCATCTTTGGCTTTCGAACTACCTTTCCTTTTTTGGTGACAGTTTTGAATCCTTTAGAATGCTTAGTGGACAGCATAAGCACATCCCTCTTATCTTTCCATTTTAAGACGCATATACCCCGCTCATTTTCCCTCGCTATTGACTCACCTGGTTTGAGTTTGGCTTCAATTACTTGCTTTGGTAATCCTCTTCTATTTTTTCTCAAGGTGCCAACCAGGTGAGTATCATTGTCGAGTAATTGATTTGCAAGATCAAGATTTGTGTACCAGTTATCAGTTGATACAGTATGCCCTAAGTTTAGTAGTCCATCACATAGACCCATGACCACAAAAGTAGGAGATGTATTCAACGATTCATGGTTTTTACCTGCGTATAATTGTAACTTACACGTGTATCCGGGTAAAGTGCAAAGCTTAAATAATTTCATCCCATATTTATGTCTTTTGCTTTTATTGTATTGTCGGAAACTAATACGGCCTCGAAATGGTATTTGACTTTCGTCCACACATACATCTTCTTTCGGAGCGTAGCTTTTCTGGAAAGTTTCGTTGAGAGCATCTATAAGAGGCCGAATTTTGTTAATACGATCCGATGTATCTGCGGTTTCGTTATTTACATAGTGTAGATTTTTTAAGATCAACTCAAACCTGTTTCTGCTCATCACAGTTCCAGGAAATTTTTGACCAAAGACTTTGTCTTTACTCCAATAATCGACTATTTTTGGAAGTTTGACGAGGCCCATGTAAAGTATTAATCCATAAACTTGTTTTATTTCATTGGTCGTCGTTGGTTTCCATAAATGTGAGCGTGATGAAGGTTTGGAACTTTGACCAGCTTGTTGGGCAAATAAATTTGTTTGTATGGCAATATCTTCAAAGATCCTATCTGGGACTACTAAACTAAAATATTTTCCAGGTGGGCTGTTTCGAAGCTGACTTGCAAACGGTTCTTTCATACCTGAAACAAAAAGTTTATCTTTACTAATATTATAAAGAAGAAAGACTTTTTTGTTTGTTTGTACTGAATAGGCTCCAAAACTACTGGACCGATATACATTTTTTTTTCACCTATGGAAAGCTACATTAGCAAAAACTAGTATAGGTATATAAAATTCTCACCTGTATGTTCCGTAAACGCGATTAAAGATGGTTGGTGACCTCTTGGCTCTGACCACTTTTGAATCGAGATATCCCGAAGCTCGGCGATTTGACTTCGAACCAAGTCTTCCACAGAATCTTTGTCACTTTCCGAGTCACTGTCAATAACAACTCGTGTACGTCGGCGTCGTTTCGGTGGACGGATAATTTCGTCCTCACTTTCCTCTTCGCATTTTTCTTCCAAACATCTTTCTTCAATCTCACGGAAAATACTGGCTTCCAATAAGTCAATACGATGCAGATCTTCTTGAGATATGTCTAAATCTAGTATATCAAAACCGTCAGAATCCATTATAAGAACAAACACAAGAATACAAAATAAAAAACTGAACGACGTGCATTCCACTCGAGCGTAAGTATTCGACTGCGGGGCGGGTGACCGGGGGTGTGACCTATCTGGCGCCAAAATAACGAAAATGCAATTTTTGACATCACAGCGCCGCGTAGGCCACCGATGACCTCATGGGGTTTTTTGTGATTATTTCATAAACCATACATACGATTGTAGCCTAACCTAGACATAAATCCATATCTTACTAAACTACATCAAGTAATAACAAAAAAAAAAATGTAAATTTTCACCGTTCCACTACGGCGGTTAACGTGTTAAATGTGGAAAGAGTGGACATAAGAAGCCGGACTGTAAAGCGGGTTCGATTACCAAAATGAGTGACGTCGCGATCGTGAGTCTGTCTTCATACAGCACCGGGGACTCCTTTAATCCGATGGAGTGGTACATCGACAGCGGGGCATCTTCACATGTCTTTCCAGAAGCATTGGTTTAACGATTTGGATATGAATGTTGGTATGAGTAATGTGACATGTGCGAACAGTGATAAGATTGAATGCAAGGGTAAAGGTGATATCATGGTGAGTTTGAAAGGACAAATGCTTGCTGTGAGGGATGTCATGTATGTACCTATCTGTTAACAGTGTCTAAATTAGTAGAGAAAGGATGGAAAGTGAGTTTTGACAGAGATGGGTGCAAACTAATTCACCATTTGGATCCAGGTCATTTCAAAGGCAAGCTTGGCTACCGCAAGTGAAGTCTCAGGAATCTAAAAGCTTGAAGGTTGTCAGGCGGTTGTAGATAGGGCTGCGTTGACGTCAGTGAAAGCAGGTAATCCTTTGATGTTGTGGCACCGGCGGCTTGAACACGTAAATGAGCGAGATTTACGTAAGCTTCCGCGTATGGATTTTGGAAAGAGCGTAATGGAGCCTTGTGTAGCCTGTATTAAGGGGAAGGCACATCGTTTACCTTTTCCAGTTGGTGAAGCTGAGAGGGCAGTCGAGAGATTGCAACTGGTTCACGCAGATATCTGTGGTCCAATGTCTGAACCCACGTACGGTGGATCTCGGTATATGCTAGTTAGATGATTTTACACGTAAATCTTTTGTATTTTTCCTTAAATCAAAAGATCAGGTTTTCGATCATTTTAAAGTTTTTCTAGCTAGTGTAGAGGTTGATACCGGGTTAAAGGTCGGACAATGGTACAGAATTTGTGAACAGACAGTTTGATGGGTTTCTATCAGTTGACTGTTCCCTACACTCCAGAACAGAATGGCGTAGTGGAGCGAGCAAACCGCACTATTGTGGAGATGGCTCGAGCTATGTTAGCGGAAAAGGATCTGAATGTGAGACTGTGGGGAGAGGCATGTAATACGGCTGTTTATACGAAGAACAGGCTGCCTCACAGTGGCAATAATGGTAAGATTCCTGAGGAGTTGTGGACAGGGAAGGCTCAGCGATCATTTCAGAGTTTTTGGAGCGAAGGCTTTTCTGCACGTGCCCAAGGAAACTCTGAAGAAATGGAGTCCTAAAGCGGTAGAACATATCTTTGTTGGTTACTGTGAAGAAACCAAGGGATATCGTTTCATAAATCCCTATTATCCTCGCGTAATTTTTAGAGCAAGGGATTTAGTTTTCTTGGAGGACTCTATAGCAGCAGTTTCTGAGGATCCTAGTCGGCTCGTAGGTAGCGGTGACAAAGATCCTGAAGTAATCTGGGAACTTGCAAAAGTAGAAGGCCTGCAGTCAGGTTCGTCACCTGGTAGTGCAGAAGCTGCTCAAGGGACGAGTTCCACAGATGTGGCTGAAGTATTTGAAGACGCGGAAGTGGAGGTGGGAGAAACGGGTGATAGCGGAGCAAAAAATGTAGTGGTGGAAAACGTTGAAGAGAGTATTAATATAGAAGAGTCAAACGACGGTGAACGTCGTTATCATCTACGTAATAGAATCCGAGAAGGAAATCTTCATGGACTTGCATGCTGTACAGAAGAGCAGGACTGCCGCCATAAGGAAAAAGGACGTTTCTACATGAAGTACGAAGCGGAGAAAAAAATTATAAAGAAGGTAAAAAACAAAAAAATACGCTGTGCGAAAGGAAATAAATCAAGTAATCATTTTGTGGTGCAAAAGTGTGTATTAGAGTTTGATCTAACAGAAATTATTTGTAAATTTTAATAAAATAAATGCTAAGTATTAATTATATAACATTTTCTTTTTCTTTTTAGTAAAAAAAATATAAGAAAATACGTGATACTGCAATGAAAAGACGCTTCTGGCTAGAAACGTCCTTTCAACTTAGTATTTTTTAAACGTCTTTCCTACTTAGTGATAATGTGTTACCAGGTTCTAGTGAACCAAATAAAAAAGACGTTAATAGCCATTTGCTGCTTTTCAACTTAGTAATATTCAATTATCTTTTTCGTGCGTGCAGCCGGCGTTCATCGATTTATTCGACGTTATCACGTCAAAAATACTTGCACATTTGTTAGATCCCTAACAACTCTAAACCTTATTTATTTAAACTGAAGTACGTTTTAACATGATAATTATCTTGTATTAAATAAAACAGTCAGTATGAGAATCAGACTTTATTTTTTAAGAATATCTAAAATAGCAATTACAAACCTGTGTCAACATAAAGTTTTAAACTCTTCTAGAAACAAAAATTAAGAATAAAAACTATCTAAGTTTGTACTTATACTTATTATTAATAGTAATCACAGCTTTGTAAGGAATCCCCTATAATGAAGTCTTCATCATAAACTTGAGTGAGATCAAACTAACACTACGACTTACCTATATTTTTTCATAAAAAAAAAGACAAAAAACAAAAATAGCAATAACAAACTTCTCTCAACATAATGCTTAAAACTCTTCTAAAAACAAAAATTAAAAAAACTGTCTAAGTTTGAACGAATTATACTTAATATTAACAATGATCACAGATTTGTATCTTTTGTAAATTTAGGCTTCATCAGCTTGAGTGAGATCAATACTATTTTCATCAGTAGGTAGATTATACCAAAACGATTTTCTGTTGTCTGGCATTAAGGGTGTCAGTTTTTGTAGGATTGCTGACTTGCGCTCTTGAGTAATGCCTCTATATTGATTCTTTGGTTTTGGAGGTGGTATCCCAGATTTTATATTTTTTAATCTCAGAAAATCAAGTGAGTATTCTTCTTCATTATAGAAAGCAGTCTTATAACGAATCACGTGGGTGCCTCTAAGGAATGTTACTTCACACATATCACATAAATAAGCTCGAGGAGAAGAATTTTGTAGTTTGTAAGTTGAAGAACAGTCTTCAAACTGACAAAAATCATCCATGTTCATTACTTTAACGATAATATTTGTTCTGGTGTTCGATACTGCTTGGTGAAAGTCTTCGAAATCATAGATGTGTTTCTTCCTCTTCATGGATTGCTCCACTTGATGATGGAATTCGTCTGCTGCCATGTGCGTGTGGCCTACCTCTAAATATTTTAATGTAATCGTTTCATAATTGACTTCGACTGAATTGACAAGATGGAGCAAATAAGAATACAAAGTCCAATTTTTATTCTGGGCTGCACAGTTATCTAACCAGATGACTACATTTTTCAGGTCTCTATTTGCCAGCAAAAAAGCTCTGAAACAGCTTATTATGTCACTCATTTTGCGACCAGCAATTGCTTCATGCCATATCGCAGCATAAGTTTGCAAAGTAGCATTGTTTTTTTTGTCACCTATTGGCACAAAACTTTCATTGAATACGATTACTCTTGGGCAAAACATTACAATTTTAAATTGTTCAATACGTGGAAGCATAATTACTTTCTCCAAATCAGCTGCAAAGTAGGCAGTATCTGAGGTGATGTTTGAGTTATTTTGTTTTTCTACATCTTTTTTGTATGCTTCCCTGGCCGATGTATATTTTTCCTTGTGTCGTTCGTAATCTCGGCATTCTTGACAATTTCTATGTCTTTTCTCCTTGTTCTCCGGATTATGGATAAAAAACCTTTCACACACGTCACACTCTTCATGTCCTAGTTTTGTAAAACCAATGTTTAACTTCTTTACAACTTTTCTGTAGTAGTCATAAGAAATCTGTTCGTGAACAGGAAGGTCCTTCATATTTTGTTGTTCGTAAAAGTCTCGATACATTGTGGTCACTGTTAGGTCAGACGGAAGATATTTTCTATTTGGAGCGTGCTCTCGTCTGTAGTGGGATATGGAAGGATTAAAAGAATTTATATGTTCTACAATTTTAGTGTCGTCCAACTTTTTTGGATTAGGATTGGTTCCTCGCTTATCAACTGGAATGTTGTTTGTTATGTTGCATAAGGCGTTCCTTACAGATTTATCATTTTTTCGATTGAAACCCAGCGTTTCTAGAAAAAATACTTTGCAAACATTCACTTTTGCCCCTGTTTCATTTGACAGAAAATATAAAACGCTTACGTTTCTTGGCAGTTTTCTGTTTTCTTTAACGGTTTTCCGCTTAGGCTCTTCTTTGGACGTGTTATTTATTATGAAATATTGTTGCTCTTTCCATGACATGTTTCTAAAGGAATGGTTTAGATTTTGTCGTGCTTCTTCTGTAATCTGGGTATGACATTTTTTTTTACATCGATCGTTACACCCTGGCTTAAGTTGGTATTTAGATTCCATATCTTTCAGTTTTTTAATTTCTTTTCTCTGCGCCGGTGATTCATCATACTTCTTACGTTTTCTGATTGTCCCCTTTTTTGTGAGGTTTTGTGGTGTGTCTTCGTCGCTTGAGACTTCAGGTGACTCAGGGACAGTAACGTTCATTAACTGTGATGGGGGGATGGTATTTGTAGAAGAATCTGAATCTTCCGAACATTTTGACGGATCTAAACTTGAGGGTAAATAATTTTTATCAAAAACTGAATCATCTGAATCAAAATCCAGGATGCTGTCGGAGCTGTTATGAAGATCCGCATCATTCAAAGAGTTATTTTTGTTCGTAGTAGATAAAGGCAGCTCATAATTATCAGTATTCAGGTTTGACTCCTGGGAAGAACTGGTTGGTGGCACCAACGAAATTATTTTTGAGCTTCGATTATGTCGCATTTTGTCACACTGAAACAAACAAAATAAACAAAAAAATAAAAAAATCACCAGCGCAAAGGAAACAAATACAAAAAACTAAAAGATATTATCTAAATACAAACTTCCTTAACCCACTACACACGGGGTTATGCTCCAAATAGAAAATATCTTCCGTCTAACCTAACAGTGGCAAAAATATACATCAGCCAAGCAAGCACACAAAAAAAGATGTTTACTTCCTACAAAACTCATTAAGGTAATAATGAAACAAGGTTTAAATGTATAAACTGCAAACTTTTTCATTGTGATAGTTGGTACTCAACGGTGTAAACAAATTCGAGAAAAAAGCGTTTTCCTAGATTAAGATGTTGTTTTCTAACGGATATATTTAATTTTCTAATATTTTAACATAAAAGTAGGCATGTCTTTATTTGATAAGTGTCACCTGATAAGTTTGCAGTTTATTTAATCTTAAATTACTCATGGGTGCTTGTTTAAATGGTTAAATATACATCAATTATAATTCGAGGAAGTTTGACTTACCATTTTTCCGTAGTTATAACTCGGAGAGCCGCGCGCGCGCGTGTTCGCTCTGACTTCCTGGACGCAACTGAAGTGCAGTACTCCAACCGCGAGCCCCACTTCACCCCTCATAACTAGCAATACTAAGTAAAAAAGTCGGTTAAAAAGGCACTACTGCCACTTGCGCCTGCCTATTTTTTGTAATACTAAGCTAAAAAGGCACATCTACGCAGAACAGTCTTTTCTTCTTATGACCATGCAGAAGTGCCTTTTCATTTTATGATGAATTAAATATTTTGTAAATAAATAAATAAGACGCTTCTACTAAAATGCGTTTTTTCAACTTAGTGTACGTCAGAAATGTTTTTTTTGTTTAGTAATATTTTATTAATTTTGCAGATACGTCTTATTTAACAGTAACATTTATGGGGTTCCGTTTAATCTATGCGAAAAATAAAAATACTGGTAGATGCCATTTTGTTTACTGATTTAGAATATGTATGTAACTCAATTTGAAAAAAAATGTTAGATGCGTCTTTTTTCCTTATGGCGGCAGAGGAGCCTTTGACAGTTAAGGAAGCCCTAAGTCGGAAAGATAAGGATAACTGGAAGGAAGCCATAAAGAAAGATGAATTCGATATACGAGAACAAGGTCTGGAAGCTGGAAGCTCGTCAACAAGCCACCTGAAGCTAAAGTCGTGGGAAACAACTGGATCTTCAAGTATAAGTTTGATGTAGATGGTAACAAGACCTATAAAGCTCGACTTGTGGCGAAGGGTTTCACTCAGTCCTACGGGGTTGACTACTTCGAAACTTATTCACCGGTGGTGAGATGGATTCGATGTACGAGGACAAGGTCTGGAAGCTCGTCAACAAGCCACCTGGACTAAAGCCGTGGGAAACAAGTGGATCTTCAAGTATAAGTTTGATGTAGATGGTAACAAGACCTATAAAGCTCGACTTGTGGCGAAGGGTTTCACTCAGTCCTACGGGGTTGACTACTTCGAAACTTATTCACCGGTGGTCAGTTAGATTGCTGCTATCGTTGGCTGTTGAAAAGGATTTGATCATCAGTCATTTCGATGTGAACACCGCCTTTCTGAACGGTGATTTACATGAAAAAGTTACATGCGACAGCAAGAGGGTTGCATAGATGAAAACTCGAAGGAAAAAGTTTGCTTATTAGGAAAAGCGATATACGGCCTCCAAACAAGCTTCACGGTCTTGGAATGATAAAGTAAATAAAATCTTATTGTCTTTGAACTTCAAGCGCTGTGACTTTGATAGCTGTCTGTACAAAAATAATAATTCTTATATCCACAGAACATTTTTACTCTAGCGAGAAGAATAACGACTCCATACAAATTTTACGAGAACAAATTTCCTCACCGACCGGCGCCCTCTGTATTCCGCCCACGGAAACTAGAGATTAGAGGCAATGGCGGCAATTACAAAATTCAATGAAAGTACTGTGCGGTTCTCGATAGTTCTCAACATTTTAACAGAATCACTATCAAGAAACTCAGTGTACTTGTGCATAAAATGCTAAAATTGATATTTAAAGAGTAGTCTAATAAAACCAAGATTAGTACTTTGACTCTTTTATTTAGTATTATTTATAAAAACCAAATATTCATTTAGACAACATATATTATGACTGATTTCAGGTTAATGAAATAAATATAGAAATGGACATACCGTTTGTCTGCCTTCAACTAAAATAATTCACTTATTATTTTGGTTGAAGGCAGACAAACCTGACATTTCTGTTTCATGCTTAAAGAATATTGATGATGATTACTCGTCTATTAATGACACCTACACTGTCTTCAGCATTGATTAAGGCGCCATGCAAAATATCATCCGTTCGTAAAACAAGGCGTTAAAATAATAAATAGGTAAAGAAAAATGAACATAATCTACACTTAAACAGTCTGTCTGGTCAACGGGCGGCTTCGCTTCCTTCAATCTACCTATCAACCCTACCTGCCTACCAATTTGTTAAACTATTTATTTGATTAAGAATTAATACTAGAACACGAATGTAACCAACTATTATTTCTACCGGGCGGCGGCGATCTAATAAATTTTAAAACACAAAAGCTGCTATTGTGTGACTAGTTACATATATCCTCTAAAAGCGGTCAAGCGGTTTTTGATATTTCGTGATAGGTGAGTGAGTGACCTTTCGCTTTTATATATATAGATTGTCCTTTATTTAACTTATTTCTTAACTAATACATTTTTAAATATTTTTATAAAACATACAAAAAAAAGCATTTGAAAAGGCTATTGAATACCTTCCGGCGGCCAAAAAATGTTATATTATTATAGTAGTATCTATCTACCAGATAGATGTCTACCGATGTAGAGGTCCTACAGGTATAAATGTGCTACAAAATGAACCCACCAGTAATAAGTAAAAAAAAACTGGCCGCCATTTCAAAAGAGTAGGAGCAAAATGCCTTAATATGGTGAATATTTTGTCGATAAAATTTAACATATTGCTTCGCCTTCGGGTCGGACACCAGTGACCAGATAGACTGTATAATGACTTATCCTGACTGACTGATTCATGAATATACATTTATTTATGCATAATTATGTACATTTTTCTTTTTAGTGCAGATTTAGAAAACATTCTGTTTTTTAATATGCAGTATCTCTTAATAGTAATGTAGAAGACACTATTTATTATATAATTTATATTTACTTGTTTGTGCTCCAAGCAACTTTCGAGAAAGTCATAATTTATTGAGTCCTTTAACAATTGTGTTATTTTCATACGATTATTCATATTCTCTTTATACGCCTCTTTACTAAAAATATATTTATTATGCTTGCACTTTTTTCTACACAATCTATTAAATTCTTAGAGGCGTATGTAAGAGATTTTTTATAGATTCATAATTTTTAAACTCAATAAAATTATGAACTTCCTCTGGCGTTTCGGAGACCAGAATATTTTTACAATTATTACAGTTGTTTTTACTTTTTTAATAATGAAACCACAGACATACGCACATGCTTGTAGTTCGCTACTTCCTTCCTCCAAGTTTTGTTCCAGGGAGGAAGTAATATTATCTTCTAATTCTTTATTTATTTAATAATGCTCGGATTGCTCCGTGTTAGTGCTCATGTCTGTGGCTGGCATCAACAATGCCTTAAAATTTGTTATTATGGCACTGTTGCTACCCAGCTCACAATTTCCTGAGCTACTGTGTGCCATATTGCTTATAACGGCAGTTTTTAACCCAGCAACAAATTTTCCAACTGTTGGGTTGCTATTGGACCCACAGTTAGAGCGTATACATCCAAATAAATTTTCAAGTGGGTCCTGCGGGAGTCTACTTGTGGACAGACTTTTAATGGACTTATGTTTGGCACTGAGGATTCTCCAAACCATTTCTATGCCAGGGTCCAAATCCACCCATCTTGAGTTGGGGGTTTACTCCTGCATCCCAAAAATTCAAGGCTTTTAAAAAAAAACATTTTGTTGAACATTTGCAGATGAATTTTTTATGTTTGTGGAATTTTTTTTTCCTCTTCGTAGGTTGTCGACGCGTTTACACCATCAAACAGTTCGTCCATATTTGTTAGTAAATTTTCCGTTGCCAAGGCTTCTGTCGGCATGTCTCCTGAAAATTCACAATAAACATAATAAATCATTATGAGAAAGCATATACTAACTAGCGTATTATAAACATGCGGCTTTAATTATTTTTTTTGACTTTATATGGTTTCTTACCGCCAGCTGTCTTGGAATATATGTCTGCTGCAACTGAGTGGTATAGTGTAAAGAAGGAGCAATTAAACTTCGTATATAACTTAGTCTATGTATATTGTAAATGTAAAACACACGAGTAAATATAGAGAAAGAGTGAACACTGCCCAGAAAGTAAAGAAAACTAAATTTATATTTTAATGAATTATATGTTATAGTTGGATTAACAAAAAAGATATGTGTTTTCCCAAAATCAAATTAAATAATTAGATAATAAATTCGGGCGCCAGGGAGGTTCACACAGTACAAAGACAATAAAGGTTGCCGGAAAGAACTAATCGAAAGAGTCAGACTTTTAATCTGCCGGTGGGAGGCTAAATAAAGTGAAATTAAAACAAGATGTTTATTGTTTATTGCCCGTAGCTTCACATCCACTAACCAGTATAGTTAAAAATACAACAATTCTTATACTTTTTAACTTTACTAAATTAATGGCTATATTATTACTATAGGGTGATATTATTGCATCTTGCACTAATTGAAGTTTTAATAATAAAAGAAAGAAAATTCTTACCAGATTGCTGGCTTTAAGAATAATTTTAACATAACCATAGAAGCGATGATTGGTGAAGGATTCCCGTAGTGCAAAAAGAAAAATCCAAATTTTAAGTAAATAAATATCTAAAGAAGAAAACCGCCAACAATGGGCTGGAACAAAAATTTTAAATGTTAGGAAAAGTCAATTTAATTTAAACACGTGGAAGCGTGCGTTTGAACGAGAAAACTTACCGTTTTTCTTCTTCAAATTAATATTGATGCGGTACGCAGCCAATAACATCAACTGTTTGCGAGCGAAAATCATCAAAATCTGAAATTAACAATCCGTCTATTGAAATTCCAACACGAGATAAACTCAGACATTACAATGTCTAGAAGAATTCCAACTTACCGAAAATGAAGGTCAATCCTTCTCAAAACATCGTTCTAATGGAGTTTGCAAGTATTTACTCCATTAAGAAGGCAAAAATATCCGAGATAACTACGGATAAAATATATGCAGTACACGCCTTATCTACATACCTCAACAACAATGAAGGTGAGGTCATACTTAAGGTTGACATAAAAAATGCCTTCAATTCCGTAAATAGGGATACCTTGTTGACAGAAGTTCAAAAAGAAATACCCAAAATTTACAGTTTTCTATATCAATGTTATAGGCACCCCTCTAAATTACTCTACAAGGAAAACCTTTTGGAATCAGCTGTTGGTTGTCAACAAGGTGACCCTCTTGGGCCAGTCATTTTCAGTTTGGCAATAAACCCAATCATTCGGCAACTAAATTCTAAATTCAATGTTTGGTTTTTGGATGATGGAACCCTAGGAGGTGATGTAGATACAGTCTTGAACGATTTAACTTTTTTGAATGATAAATTTAGCTCTATTGGGCTAGAACTTAACCTTTCGAAATGCGAAATTTACCTCCCCCAAACTACTGACCGACAGACTACTTTAGCAAAATTCAACGCCATAGCACCTAGTATTAAAATTACCGAGAGAAACTCTCTTCACCTCCTGGGTTCTCCTATTTTTGATGAATCCTTTCCAAATTTCATTGAACAGAAAATACAAAATTTTAACGTTGTCTCGGAAAGATTTTTCAAAATTAACATGCATTCGGCCTACACACTTATCCGATATTGTTGCTTTGGACCAAAATTTACTTATAGCCTTCGCTCCTCTCATTTATGGAAACACCCACAACTTTTAGAAAAAGTAGACCAAATTATTAAAAACACACTTTCATCTATCCTAAATGTGGCCTTGGACGACCGAGCATGGCAACAAGCCACGCTTCCCATTCGCCTGGGCGGCCGCGGCGTCCGCAAAATTTCAAGTATAAGTTTACCAGCCTTCCTCTCCTCGGTCTACGGTACTGATAAATTAACCAGGAACATCTTATCTTCCTCACTGGTTGATTTTGAGGTACCGTATTTGACCGATGCGTTGAACGCTTGGAAAATGGCTTGTCCCAATACGGATTTGCCCGACAACCTGTCCTCCCAGAGACGATGGGATGTGCCGTCATCCACCATAGGCACTATGATGGATGACTCTTCGTTTCGGCTCGCAACCTGTCTACGCTTAGGCGCACCTTGTGTTGCTCCACATCGGTGTCAATGTGGTGAAGCTGTCGGCAGCCTTGGGCACCATGGCCTGTCTTGTTGCAAGAGCGCAGGACGCATAGTACGGCACGCCAGCATCAATGACATTATTCGTCGAGCCCTTGTCACCGCCGGCGTACCAGCTGTATTAGAACCTAACGGCTTGGTACGTGACGATGGGAAGAGACCAGATGGCATGACATTGGTACCGTGGAAGGTGGGTAGGCCTCTGGTGTGGGACGCAACCTGTGTCGACACCCTTGCGCCATGTCATATTCCTAGTTCGGCGGGCTGTGCTGGCGCTGCTGCTGCGGCTGCTGAGGCCCTCAAGCGGCGCAAATACTGTAACCTAATTGGTAATTACAGTTTTGAGCCGTTTGGGGTCGAAACGCTTGGGTCATGGGGCCCAAGTGCACGTCTCCTTTTTAAGGAGATCTCTCGCCGACTGATCGACACCGTGCGTGACCAGAGGGCTGGCTCTTTCTTTGCGCAAAGAATCAGCATTGCCATTCAACGTGGCAATGCTGCCAGTCTTCTGGGCACGTTCCCGGATGACAGCGATGTGGATGAGTACTTCGACGCCTAAGTGTACCTTTCTTTTGCATATAGTGTAAGTAGTTAATTTAATTTTAAGATTGTAAAGTTTACTTTTGTTTAGTGTTTAAGTATGTACATATAAAATATATGTCGCCGCGGAGGCGTGGATTTGCTAATTTGTTATCCAAATTAATAATTTCAATTGTCAATTAACACAAACTCTATAATCCTGTCATCTCTGAGATTTCGCTAGAACTATTAAATGTCTGTTTATGTTGGTTTATGGTTCAGCGCCATCTATTGGCTTATTGTGGAATTAGTTATTGATTCGTTTGAATGAAGATCATTTGATAAGCTACTTTTCAATGTTTAATTAATACGAGAACTAAACAAATTTGAGTAATTGATTAAATACTATAAAGTAATAAGAATATTTTACACAGCTATGTAATAATGAGAAACCTTCTGGTTAGTATATTCAGATCACCGGAAACTTGGATAGTTTTGAGTTGAGGTGATTATTTTAGTAATAATCTACGAACAACTTTGTATTTGTGAGTATTGGGATTGTTTAATGTTAAAATAATTAACTGAGCAGCATTTTAGTATTGTTTGTTAGCTTTATACAACTATCCAAGTAATTAGTGTCTAAACAAAAACAATATGGAAGTCCCGCCCACTTGCAACGCGCATCGCGTATGGCGTGTGTAAAATAATAACTGTTTAATAAATCTGATTGATTAGATGTTTGAAAACCTAATAAACATGTAACGCCAATTGTGCAGGACGTAGCGTGTTCATTGGCCCCGAGAAAAGAAGGGCGTAAACCTTCTGGCCATTGCCGCTGAACGCCCCATCCACATCAACGAAAATAAAGGTTCTTGGATGCCTGGCTGCAGCAGTGACGAAGGGTTGCAAATCGACTCTAACGATTCAACGATGTGTTGGCTGTACTTGAGTTATTTCCAGATTCTGGGTTGCCTACTTCTGGATCAGCACTCCTGGTGTCCAGGTTCCGAGGTTCAGCTCGACAGGATCGAAAAGGGATGTCTTCATAAGGGTTGAAGTTGATGAATTAAATGAAAACACTAAGTTATTCAGTACACGGCACGATTCTAGGGCTCTCAACAATTTCTGAGACGTGATTCTATATAAGAATTACTTCTTATTTACTAAGACAAGTACAAGCGACTAGCTTTGGATGACTACAAATTCTATTTGGGCCCGGGGGTTCTTTATACCCTCGCATCGTGCCATTATTGAGAGCCCCGCAAATTCTCGCCGAAAATAATTTTTAATTATGTAAAAAACCCTTATACATATTTGGTAAATAGGGTTACCGCACCCCTTCCATGGTGCCATCAATAGCTGGATTTCTTCGTACTGTAACACAGTAACGCCCCCTATCTATGTATCTAATCAATATACCTAATTTCCAGGTATTGATAGCTTCCCTAGACTATTTACATGAAATTAAAGGACAATTCCCTTTATTTCCCAGTTAAAACCTTAATAGCTTTTAACCTAGCCTAAGGATATCTATAGGTTGGGTTGACCTGCTGGTGCCAATAGCAGGCTGTCTGTTGACGTCTAGAAAAAGCTTATTTTCGGGAATCTTCTATGGGATATCATCCCCTATGTAATGAATCTATAAATTCCTAAGTCATTTCACCGACTTTAGGACCTCCTACTTAGGCTTACCAGACAATCACCGCCTATTATGGGGATTCTGGTAGCCAATAGACCACACTTTACATTTCCAGTGCTTATGTAAGTCTATCTAGGTCATATGCACATAAGGTGCCTCGCTATGTACAAATTTGGCAGCTGGTCACTTTCTTTGCGCCCAGCTACCAGAGAAACTAGGTATAATAACACTAATAAGATTGGGACGACACGATGGTGCATTTAACGGGCCATCGGGAGGTCCCCAAAAATTCCTTATTTTCGGAATTCCCAGGGGTGTATAGTCCCAGGGAATGCCAAAAACTGACTAAAAATTACATTTCCAGAAACCTATTTTCTGGAATTGTACTTAAACTACTTGAGCGATTTTCGCTCCAAAGTGATGGCTTGGTAGCTAGTCCAGCAAGCCATCCGAAAGTACTTACACCATGAGTACATCTATTCCCTTCATGGAGTTATTCCACCTGAAGGGTCTACAAATTTCAACGTTTTACGTTGTTTACATTTTTCACGGCTGCCTATCTCGTTGACTATCCAAGCGATTCTTCCCATCTAGAAACCGCCTGGAAGCCCTTTTAGCAAGCTTTCCAATGGTAGTACTTTTACCAGTACACCTATATGTTTCTAGGTACTTAGGGCACCTAAAACCGAAAGCGATTACCAAAACCAGACAAACAGCAGTTTTTCTATTATATACTGACTTGATATCTCAAGTAAATGGGCTTTATATAAAAGACTTCGCTAACTATGAGGTGTATATAGGCTTCCTGTCTCGGTCTAGGTCCCCCATATACCCTAAAATGACCTGAAACCATATATTTGGTGTTTGAGATATCAAGTCAATATTCTTATTTACATAGCAGAAACTATGTGGTCTTCACATAGTTTCATCATTATGTACTGATTACATGTCCAGTACATAGGATAAGCCCTTAAAAACATGATTTTAATTACTATAATATTTTCAAAACACTCCAAAACTATATATATCGTGGTGCTCCATCTGACGGGCCATTCGGAACTAATCCGTCGCCGAGCACAGACGTATCGTATGACAGAAATTTATGTTTTTTACTATGATAACTCTTATCAGTATGCTTTCTAATGATTTTACTCTGTTAAGGGTGAACTATTGAACCCTATGACATACTGACAAATACTAAAAACATTATACTACTATCTCAAAAAATGTAGGTAAAATTTTAGTATAAATATAGACGGGCCTCTAAAATTCATTTTAGTATCAGATGGCGCGCCGTGGTGAGCAGACATGTCTACACATACAAACTTTAACTTTTTATGAACCATTTAGTATGGTTGATGACGCTTCGTCGCGAACATATCTCCCGCCGTGCAGTGCTGTGTCGACTCGCTGTGTCGACTCGAAGTGTTGTCGGCGCGGCGCTGCATTCCTTCGGTGAGCGACGGACGGCATTTCTCGGCTGCCGGCCAGGCCCACCGAGAGGACGGTCGCCGCTCCGGCATCTCTGGTTACTGGGGCAGTGGGACGAGTTTCTTCACCGGACGCTTCAAGGTACCGCCAAGTGTGCGTACCTCAGCAGTCCGGATTTCTCCGTCGATTCCTGGATACACGGCCACAATGCGGCCTCGCGGCCACGTATTGCGGGGCAGCTGGCCGTCGGCTATCAGGACAGGGTCACCCACTTTAAATCTGGGCCCACTACTATGTGGCTCCCGCCGGTTTTGGAGCTCCGGCAGGTACTCTCTGACCCAGCGACTCCAGAACATATCAGCGAGGATCTGTGATCGTCGCCATATTTTCCTGCTGTCTATATCTTGCTCAGTGAACGTGCCAGGTGTAGGTAGTCTGGCTGACCCACCGAGCAAGAGGTGATTCGGTGTGATGGATTCGTCATCATCACCATCTACCGACACGTGTGTCAATGGTCGGCTATTTACAATGTACTCTGCCTCACAAATCAGTGTGGACAACACCTCTTCGGTGGGGTGTTTCTCTGTAAGTACATTGTATAGTGTGTTTTTAACACAACGAACTAGGCGCTCCCAGGCGCCTCCCATGAATGGCGCTGATGGCGTTATGAAGCGCCATACGATGCCTCTGCGACTTGCCTCTGTTTTGAAGGCGTCTCGCAGCTCTCTGTCGGCGCCGTGCATGTTGGTGCCATTGTCTGAGTGTATCTCAGCTGGGCATCCTCTGCGCGCGGCGAATCGGCGCAGCGCCAATATGGCGGAGTCTGCGCTAAGGCTGGCGGCGATTTCAAGGTGCACCGCCCTTGATGTGAGACACGTAAATAGTGCTACGTATCTCTTCTGATGCTGCCGACCGACGGTGACGGATAGCGGGCCGAAATAGTCGAGCCCGGTATATGTAAACGGCCTCTTATGGTGAGCGAGGCGCGTTTTCGGGTGGTCGCCGGTCGCAGGTACTGGTGGCTGTGCCTTGCGTATACGGCAATGCAGGCATCTTGCTATCACCTTCTTCGCTGTTGGTCGCATCTTCACGACCCAGTAGTGCTGCCGTACCTCATTAATTGTGAGTTCGGTGCCACTATGTTGTAGACTGCGATGTGTCCAGTCTATGTACAACTGCGTTATGTGATGGTCGCCATGTAATATAGGCGGGCGCATCACTTCTTCAGCTACCTCTTGCGTAGCTGCTATGCGACTTCTTAGTCGCAGCACGCCGTCAACGACCTGAATTTGTAAAGGTCGCAGCGAGCTATTTTTATTTATTTCTTCAACGTTCGCTAACTCTGAAGCGAACGATTGTTGTTGTGCGACCTGGACAAGTATTTTCTCAGCTTCTTGGAGAAATTCTGCTTCTATAATTTGTCTGTTGACCTGGGTTGGTGCTCTGCATGCCTGCTTCTGCTTCTGTGCAGGTACAGCAGGCTTCTGGCGCCAGTCTGGGTCCTTTTCAGCGTTTTTTCTCGTCCGTTTATAGGACGTTATCTCTGTTCTATTTTTGCAAAGAGATATAAAACGCAGAACTGTGGCGGTCGCACGAAGCAGTCGCTCCCATCTGGAGAATCTGCCTGGCTCTGGAACGGCTTCTATGAAGCTCTTCTTGTCCCCTTCTGTGACAACGAAAGTTTTTTCTTCTCCCGTGTCGTCTATAGTCGGAGGTTTCTCTGTGGGCCATAATTCGGGCCCAAGAGACAAAAATCTCGGCCCGCAGTACCACTCGTGGTCCGAGTTGAACCGCAGTGGCACGTCACGGGTTGCTGCATCAGCGATGTTCATCTTGGTGGGTATCCACCGCCAATCTTCGACTTTGCTATTGTCTTCAATAGCAGCTATTCGGTGAGCAACGAAAGGTTTGTATACTCTCGCTCCTCTTCTAATCCAGGTCAGTACGGTCTTGCTATCTGACCAATACGTTACTGACGTGGGCTTGCAGTCGTGTTCACTCATCACTGCTGCGGCTACGCGGGTTCCCAATACCGCGGCCTGAAGTTCGAGTCTCGGTATCGAAAGCAGTTTCAGTGGGGCCACCCGCGCTTTCGCCATAACAAGGCTTATTAAGTGCTTGCCTTCCACGGTCGTGGCCCGCCAGTATACAGCGGTAGCATATGCCATCTCGCTTGCATCAGTGAACACATGCACCTGCATTTCTATAGCGTCGCTATATCCAGGATAGCATCTTGGTACGCTAACGTTTTTTAGTTGGCGTAAATGTTGTACCCAAATTTTCCATTGTAATGCTAGGTCAACATCTAGCCTCTGATCCCAGTCGACGCCTCGCCGCCATGCTTCTTGCAATATTTGCTTCGCCTTGATGGTTACTGGTGAGGCGAGTCCGAGTGGGTCGTATAGCGACGCTACTATTCTGAGCGCCTCTCGCTTGGTGGGCGCCTCTCGGTCCAAGATACCCTCAGGCAGACGCGCGAGTGTGAGGTTGAAACCCAGCGTGTCTTCGCCTGGCCTCCATATGAGGCCGAGTATCTTTTCCGACGTATCTATATCTCCAATGGATACCATCTCAGTTTGTATATGCGATGGGTCCATCTTTTCTAGGAGCTGCGAGCTATTTGAAACCCATTTCTTGAGTTCAAACCTCGCCTGTAGGTGTATTTTTCGCACCATACTAGCGACTTCTGCCGCCTTCTCGATAGTTCTATAACTATCTAGGTAGTCATCCATATAATGACTACGTAGTATAGCATTCACAGCTTCAGGGTGCTTTTCTATATATTTGTTTGCGTTCCAGTTCTTTGCAAAAATTGCTGTGCAAGGCGAACTGGCTGCGCCGAAAATGATGGACGTCATTCTATATTCTTCTGGCGCTCCTTCTCTGCGGTTTCCCCTCCACAGGTAGCGAAGCGCGTCTCGGTCTTGGCTCCGCACCTTCACTTGCATGAACATCTCCGCTATGTCACCGGTTATTGCAACGCAGTGACGGCGAAACCGCATCATTACGCCTGGCAGCGACTGTAATAGGTCGGGCCCAGTTAACAGGAAGTCATTCAGTGACATTCCTCTCGATTTGGCGGCAGCGTCATGTACGATGCGAAGTTTGTCTGGCTTCATTGGGTTGAAGACATCGAAGTGCGGGAGGTACCAAGTTTTGCCCGGCGTGCTAATTGCGGGTGCCCTTTCAGCGTACCCTTTCGCAATTAGCGAGTCCATCTGGTCTGAGTATCTTCTTCGAAGTTCCTGGTTCTTGTCCAGCTTCTTTTCTGTTGAGACGAGCCTCTTCAGAGCTGTCTCAAAGCTATCTGGCATCTCAGCATGCTCATTACGCCAAAGCATGGCGGTTTCGATGTGTCCATTCTCTAATTGGACAGTTGATCGATTCAAAATGTCCTCTGCCCTTCTTGCTGGGTCAGAGGCGGGTCGCTGTGGGTTTATGCACAACGATTCTATCGCGAAATGTTCGCGCAACTGATGATCCAAATTATCATCAGTTGTTATTCTATTGACATGATGTACTTGTTGTCGTAGTAAACTACTGTGCGCGCCATGTAGTGTCCAACCCATCGCTGTAAGTGACGCAATTGGTTGGTGTCTTGGACCTCTGCGAATCTCGCTGGCCAATAACAAATGCCAGTTGTCTTGGCCGACGAGTACTTTTGGCACGCCATTGTTGTACATCAACTCTTTTCTCAAGTCGGTTAAATGCTTGCAGCGTGCGACAACCCTATCGCTCACTGTTTGTTTTGCCAAGCTGAGTTTAGGTATAGTACGTGCTTTGAACTGTACCCTTCTGTCTTGCGGGCTAACCAGCGTCACCTTGACTCTTCTTGAGCATGGGGTGGTGAGCATGGTGTTGCCTATCGCACCGATCTTGAGCGGGTCCACAGGGCCCTCTGCCCCGACTTGCCTCGCGATGTCTTCATCCATCAGCGAAACGGTGGACCCATCGTCTAGGAGAGCATATGTTGCCACCTCTCCCGCCGGTCCGATTACCCGGACCGGCACTATCTTGAGGTACGCCTGGCTCGATGGTGACCCGAAACTGGCCACCGTTTCCTGAGGATCCTTCCGGGATTCAGGAACATCGGGCTTCTTGTTGGCTTCCCTCTGCTGTTGCTTCTTCCTATGAAGAAGCCGATGGTGCGTATCTCTGCACCCGTCTTGGCCACATTGTTTTTTCTTACAAGTGTGGTTGCCTTGTCGAAGTTGAAGGCAGCGATAACATAGATTGTGTTTTTTCGCTAGCTCCCATCGTTTCTCGACAGCTACGCCCCTGAATTGTGCACATCCAGTGGCGTAGTGATGTCCCACGTCGCAAACACGGCATTTTCCTACCGGTTGGTCCGTAGCTATATGCGTCCTTTGTGTGACGCGTCTGTTGGTGTTCGCCTCGGCCGAAGCGATGCCTTCGGGTGGGGCGAATGGACTACAGAAGTGTGCCTGTTCAGATATAAAATCACTGAACAATGAAATATCTGGCACCGATTGGTACTTCTCCGAATATGATCGGTACCATTGTGCTCGTAGCGAATTGGGTAACTTCTCTGTTAACAATCGCATAAGCTCCGCGTTCATAAGGTAATGACCCTTTTTTAACGCGCGGAGCGTGACTACAGCACCTCTTACGCGACTTGCAAACGCGCAGATGTCTCTTGGTGACTCACTGCAGCGCGGCAGTCCGCGTAATCTATCTGTTTCAGCTTGCGCTATGGAGTCTGGACGGCCGAACTGCAGCTCGAGTTCCTTCATGATGTCATCGGGCCTGGCATGTCCGATGAGTTCTGAGCTGACGGTTTCCATTGCACGTCCATGTAAGCTTCTCCTCAGCCTCGCTGTATTCTCGACGTCCGTAAAATACGCTCGAGTTGTCTCATATATGGCCCGAAATGATAGCCATTCAGTATGAGAACCATTGAAATTCGGCAATGTCATGACGAATTTCGACGCAGAGGGGTTCGGTTGGTCCCGCTGTTCTATTTTTCTGTCGGCTAGCGACGCTATAGCGGACGTCAACTCCGTCAGGAATGGACGGAGACTATCCCTCTGACCTCCTGTACACTCAGCTGACGCTGCAACTGGAGGTTTTCGCACTTCTTTTTCTTTAGGATGCTGACCTTCTATTTGCGATTTGGTGGCGGTCGCAGTCAGGGGTCTATGCATAGAATTTCTGGTTCCCCCTTCCACGACGTTATCCTCCTTCTCAGGCTGAGGTTCTGGTGCCTCTTCTAGCCATGAACGCACGTACTCGTCATTCGAGTTTCTGTCATCCAAGTATTCAGCTTCGGAACCCTCTTCCTCCGCTCTCTGAAGTGCAAGTTGTGCAAGCTCCAACTTAATTTTGAGTAAGTCTTCGCGAGCTTTATCTATATTTTTTCGTGACTGAGTCACTCTAGTTGACGGCGGACGGCTATGTTCGATACGGGCGTCACCCCGGGTAGTCATCGGCATCGCTGTACGTCTGTCTTCTTCGGAAATCTTCTCTTTCTGAGAAGGTTTCAATGTTGTGTCTGAAGCTCCTTCTAATCTGGTTAATCTGGTAGAAACCGCTTGATCAGTTTCTATTGGTTGATGCGTCGGAGTGCTTTCAGTTTGAGGCGCTAGATGGCGCTGCTCGTCCGCCGGCTCGGTCCCTTCGGTTGTGGAAGGTGAACACGGCGGCAGCTCATGTCTGATGCCAGCTGGCTGATCCAACTCCACGGTCCATGCCTCCGGCTTCTTGCCTTTGGTTCTGGTTATCGGCATTGTTGTTGAAATATTTTCTTTTGAAAACTCGAAGTTAGTTTTCAAAGATAAGTCCCAGTTCCGGGCTTCAGCGTTCAAACCGACGATCTCCAGAAGTTAACCTCCACTTCGATTGACTATAATTCAATCTTCAAATAAAAAATCACTAAAAACTTACGGTCAGTGATAAGTCTTCAGGAAACTTCAGGCATTTGCTATACAAGTTTATTTTTCCCATAAACGTGTATGTTCTATTTGATTGACTATAATTCAATCAAATTCTAAATCACCGAAAAGTCAAGGTTACTTTTCGGTGGTGATGCTTCATGAACTGCTTGTCCAAAGCATCAGAGCCGTGCATCAATCTTCCGAGCACGTATCTTGCTTGATTGAAGAAAATTCAATCTTCAAATAAATCACCGAAACGTCAAAGTTATTTTCAGTGATAGTGCTTCAGGAACCGCTTAGTCAGTACATCCGAAACGTATCTAAGTCTTCAGAGTACGTTTCTTCCATTCACTGACGAAAATTCAGTCTTCAAAATTTTCCTGAAAACCTAGGGGTTGTTTTCAGTCATAAGGCTTCAGGAATTATTCTTCAATCATCAAGGATGCACATCAGCCTTCTAAAACGCACGTCTTGTATTTTTCTGACGGGCGCTCGTTTTTTAAACAAATCGCTAAAAACATAAGGGTAGTTTTCAGCGATAAGTCTTCAGGAACTATTCTTGGGGCTTCAAGGATGCGCATCAGTCTTCATACAGCATTTTGCGGCTCACAGAAAATTTTTTCTATCTTCTTACAATTATTGAAAAAATAGGGTATTTTCAATAACTGTCTCCAGAATTTTACCTCTTGGATCCAGCGGCAAATAGGGCACGTAGGACTTGTTCCCTGCAGTGCACGTCGATTTTTGGTTTATTTGTGAAATTAATTTCTCCAAAATTCGAAAAATTAATTCCACCACTATTTCTTCCTGACGTCCTGGGGCGCTCCAGACTTCGAATTTCGGCTCAAACGGGTCAACGTTGTGTTGCACGTAGCCGACTTAATATGCAGGCACCCAGTTGTTTTTTCTGGATCTGCTGTTCCCGACGTCCTGGGGCTCTCCAGGCTCCAAAATTCGGCTCGCAAGGACCGTTAAATGTGCAGGACGTAGCGTGTTCATTGGCCCCGAGAAAAGAAGGGCGTAAACCTTCTGGCCATTGCCGCTGAACGCCCCATCCACATCAACGAAAATAAAGGTTCTTGGATGCCTGGCTGCAGCAGTGACGAAGGGTTGCAAATCGACTCTAACGATTCAACGATGTGTTGGCTGTACTTGAGTTATTTCCAGATTCTGGGTTGCCTACTTCTGGATCAGCACTCCTGGTGTCCAGGTTCCGAGGTTCAGCTCGACAGGATCGAAAAGGGATGTCTTCATAAGGGTTGAAGTTGATGAATTAAATGAAAACACTAAGTTATTCAGTACACGGCACGATTCTAGGGCTCTCAACAATTTCTGAGACGTGATTCTATATAAGAATTACTTCTTATTTACTAAGACAAGTACAAGCGACTAGCTTTGGATGACTACAAATTCTATTTGGGCCCGGGGGTTCTTTATACCCTCGCATCGTGCCATTATTGAGAGCCCCGCAAATTCTCGCCGAAAATAATTTTTAATTATGTAAAAAACCCTTATACATATTTGGTAAATAGGGTTACCGCACCCCTTCCATGGTGCCATCAATAGCTGGATTTCTTCGTACTGTAACACAGTAACGCCCCCTATCTATGTATCTAATCAATATACCTAATTTCCAGGTATTGATAGCTTCCCTAGACTATTTACATGAAATTAAAGGACAATTCCCTTTATTTCCCAGTTAAAACCTTAATAGCTTTTAACCTAGCCTAAGGATATCTATAGGTTGGGTTGACCTGCTGGTGCCAATAGCAGGCTGTCTGTTGACGTCTAGAAAAAGCTTATTTTCGGGAATCTTCTATGGGATATCATCCCCTATGTAATGAATCTATAAATTCCTAAGTCATTTCACCGACTTTAGGACCTCCTACTTAGGCTTACCAGACAATCACCGCCTATTATGGGGATTCTGGTAGCCAATAGACCACACTTTACATTTCCAGTGCTTATGTAAGTCTATCTAGGTCATATGCACATAAGGTGCCTCGCTATGTACAAATTTGGCAGCTGGTCACTTTCTTTGCGCCCAGCTACCAGAGAAACTAGGTATAATAACACTAATAAGATTGGGACGACACGATGGTGCATTTAACGGGCCATCGGGAGGTCCCCAAAAATTCCTTATTTTCGGAATTCCCAGGGGTGTATAGTCCCAGGGAATGCCAAAAACTGACTAAAAATTACATTTCCAGAAACCTATTTTCTGGAATTGTACTTAAACTACTTGAGCGATTTTCGCTCCAAAGTGATGGCTTGGTAGCTAGTCCAGCAAGCCATCCGAAAGTACTTACACCATGAGTACATCTATTCCCTTCATGGAGTTATTCCACCTGAAGGGTCTACAAATTTCAACGTTTTACGTTGTTTACATTTTTCACGGCTGCCTATCTCGTTGACTATCCAAGCGATTCTTCCCATCTAGAAACCGCCTGGAAGCCCTTTTAGCAAGCTTTCCAATGGTAGTACTTTTACCAGTACACCTATATGTTTCTAGGTACTTAGGGCACCTAAAACCGAAAGCGATTACCAAAACCAGACAAACAGCAGTTTTTCTATTATATACTGACTTGATATCTCAAGTAAATGGGCTTTATATAAAAGACTTCGCTAACTATGAGGTGTATATAGGCTTCCTGTCTCGGTCTAGGTCCCCCATATACCCTAAAATGACCTGAAACCATATATTTGGTGTTTGAGATATCAAGTCAATATTCTTATTTACATAGCAGAAACTATGTGGTCTTCACATAGTTTCATCATTATGTACTGATTACATGTCCAGTACATAGGATAAGCCCTTAAAAACATGATTTTAATTACTATAATATTTTCAAAACACTCCAAAACTATATATATCGTGGTGCTCCATCTGACGGGCCATTCGGAACTAATCCGTCGCCGAGCACAGACGTATCGTATGACAGAAATTTATGTTTTTTACTATGATAACTCTTATCAGTATGCTTTCTAATGATTTTACTCTGTTAAGGGTGAACTATTGAACCCTATGACATACTGACAAATACTAAAAACATTATACTACTATCTCAAAAAATGTAGGTAAAATTTTAGTATAAATATAGACGGGCCTCTAAAATTCATTTTAGTATCAGATGGCGCGCCGTGGTGAGCAGACATGTCTACACATACAAACTTTAACTTTTTATGAACCATTTAGTATGGTTGATGACGCTTCGTCGCGAACACCAATTGTCTTAAAGTGATTGTGTAAACTATAAAAAGATTTAAAAGAGTATCCTAGAGTTTCTTGCTAGGTCTTCTCTAGAGATCGACGAGGGATTGCGACCTAGCGAGCCACCATGTGGTTTTAACTTCAAGTTCGAATGAAAACTCAAAGTGCCTGTAACTAAGTCAAATAAATACTTTCGTGTTTCAATCCAGTGATGTGTGTTATTGAAGTTTACCCGTTCCTATGAAGAATGAAGGAATTGCCTCTAGAATTGGAGTTGATGATGGTGGTCCTATAATTCATAGGTACTTCGACTTGACATATACAATTGGCGAAAGGTTTAAAATTAACGACTCGCCATTTTTATATCAAGATCGTGGAGTGTCAAAAATGACAGCTCACAGCACAGATCTAGAGTACTGTCGTTCGGAAATCGACTAAATTCAAAAACCATGTGACGAGGTTAAAATAACTCGTTACAATATATAAAAAACTTGAGTTGTGTCAAGGGACACCCGGATGGAACGAAGTTCCTTTAGTATATATATATACATACATACATATATATATATGTATATATACTCTCTCGACTTCGTAAACACAACAGCGTATAGGTTAGAACACGCACGAAACACGCGCACGCCGCACGGCTTAAAATTATAGCAAAAGTGTCGTTACAACTTTTCGTTAGATTTTCTTCCGTGTAGCCCCCTTTCGCAACGCGCGATAAGGAACTTCGTTCCAACAAACGAACGATCGAGTCGGCGCGCGGCCAGAGCGCGAGTACGTACGTATCCGCGGTTATATTGTATAGCACTCTGTTTGGGTGACGCGCTAAGACTGCTCGTCACCGACTCTGGCGCGTATACGGGCGGAGCGCCGGCTCGGTTCAAGGGGGGGCTGCGGAGTGCGTACTTGTCGCGAAGGGTTATTACTACGCGCTATAACCTCCCCCTCTAAGTCAGCAGAAGTCTCTGGAGCTGGCTTGGAACCTAATACATTCCGCGGACGGCCCTTCTTCCGGTTGTGAATGATTACATCGGTATTACCTACATAAGGCGTCAGTAGACTGGCATGATACCTACCCCGAGGTACTTTATCTTTGTCGACCACTTCATAGGTAGTCGGCGAAAGTACCTTACTGATACGATAAGGACCTTCGCGCCGCGGAGCAAACTTGCTAGTATAGCCTTTTGCTGCTTTACTAAGGCGATGACCAACGACAAGGACGAGGTCACCCTTCCGATAACAGGGTCTAGGACGACGATGTTTGTCGGCTGAATCCTTACGGATGTCTTGTTGGTGTTCGACTTGCCACTTTACTTCTTGCCAGACACGAAGTCGCGCAAATATGGTGATATTTGGGGCACGAAATTCTCCTGCTCCACGATAGCTCGCAGGTCGTGATCTACGTCCGTCGGAGACCGCAACTCGCGCGCAAACGTTAAATATGCGGCGGAGTGGCCAGTGCCCTGATTATAAGCTGTGTTTAAGGCAAACCTTACAGCGGGCAATACTTCTGGCCAACGACGATGTTCCGGATCTAATAATATTGCCAACATTTTCTTCATTTCTCGATTATTTCGTTCAGCGGAGTTGGCTTCGGGATGATAGACGGGATTTAAGGATTGCTGAACTCCCAGGTCGTGCATGGCCTTCTGCATCACAGCTGACACGAAATGTGTCCCATTTTCAGAAATTACTCGACGTGGAAAGCCATATCGCATGAACACTTCTTCGATAAGTGCTTTCGCACACGACTCAGCAATCGCCTCGCACAGCGCAAACAATTCTACCCATCGACTAGCGGTGTCCTCCACCAGGAGAATCCACTTCTCTCCCTTATTACTTCCGGGGGAAGTGGGCCAAATAGGTCCATCGCAAGCACTTCGAAACGCTGCTGTAACACTGGGGTCTGGAGTAGACCGGCAGGCTTAAGATTTGTGGCTTTATACTGCTGACACTTATCGCAGGACTTTAAGTACTGGGCCACGTAAGTTCTCATATTTCTGAAATAATATCTCTCTTTTATCTTCCTCAAAGTCCTCTCCACACCCAAGTTTCCAGCAGTAGGCGCATCATGCAGCTCCTTAATGAGCTCTGCCCGTAACGAATCTGGAATAACTAGTTGAGGCTCTTCGGAGTAACCATCCGGGTCACACCGGTACAACACCCCTTGTGAAAGGTAATAACCTCTATCCGTCCAGCGCAAGGCTGCGTCTGGGGTAATGGGACCTTCAAAATCCTCTATGATTTTGTTTACTTCGGGATCTTTTAGTTGAGCATTACGAATATCCTTAGGGTTCCTTTGAGGCAAGTCTACGATTACCGGACAAATGCTGCAAGTAGAACTCGGCTCTTCAACATCGACTTTCACTGGTCGACTGAGAGTGTCAGCGACCAAGTTGACTCTTCCAGGTGTATACTCAATATCTAGGTTGTAACACTGAATTTTCATTGCCCAGCGGGCCAAACGACCGCTGGGTGTCTTCAGGGATAAGAGCCATTTCAATGGCTGGTGATCGGTAGCCACACGAATCTGCGCTCCTTCTATATATCCTCCGAATTTGTCCAGAGCCCAGACAACCGCAAGAGCTTCGCGCTCTGTCGTGTGGTAGTTACGCTCGGCGGATGTCAGCAACCTACTCGCGTACTCGATAGGCCTTTCCTCGGTAGGATTCTCGCCTTGCATCAAAACTGCTCCAAGCCCATAATTACTTGCATCCGTGCGCAGTACAAATGGTTCCTCAAAGCTCGGTTGACGAAGATCAGGCCAGCTCGAAATCTGTCAATAAGGCGTTGGAAGGTCGACGGGGAATTCTTCAAGCCACGGAAGCGAAACATTCCAAAGGGTGAAATAAAAGTTGTTTTGTCCCTATCTTCAGGCGCTACTTCGATTTGCCAATATCCAGCCTTCAGATCTTTGTTTGACATCACACTGTTAGTCGACTGCAGAACCTCATCAATAACAGGTAAGGGATATTTATCCGTTTTGGTTACCTTATTCAAGGCCCTGTAGTCAACGCAGAATAGTCAACGCAGAATCTTACTTCACCGTTTTTCTTAGGCACCAGCACTACTGGGGATGCCCACGGCGATTCCGCTTCCTCTATGATTTCTTCTTCTAACATTTTGTCAATTTCTTTTCTAATGATCTCTTTCTTCGCGGGTGTCACCCTGTACGGTGGCACTGAAATTGGAGCACTGTTCCCAGTGTCTATCCTATGCAAAGCAAAACTAGTTGGTCCTCCCCCTGGTTCGAAGATATCCTTATTGGAATCCAGTAGGTTGGCCAATTTATTACGATCAGATTGTTGCAGGAGAGTGCCCTCGTCATTGCGGAGACATAAAGCGGCACACGCGGTTTCAACACGCCCTTCCTCATACAAAATGGGATAAATTACCTGTGAGCCTTTCAAAGACCAAGAATTCTTATGGAAGTCAAGTACCATGGCAGCATCCCTAATGAAATCTATGCCAAGCAACGACTCCACAGCCCCAGGTAACACGATAAATTGCGTGGGTACAACCCTATTACAAAACTGGACATCAACAATCGCAGTCTCTACATATAAACAATTTATGGAACCATCAGCAAGCTTAATTTCAGAATAGGTTTTTACAAATATTTGATCATTGTTAACTAGAAGATTCCTTAAGCAAACACTAGCTATCGATAGTTTAGCACCGGTATCGACAAGAGCACTACCACTTTCACCGTAAATTTTAATGTTTAGCTTTGGCCTACTACGCGGTTCTAGTGATTTAACACCACACACGGACACTGATTGAAACGTAATCGGAAGCGTGTTAGGTTTCTTCTCTTTACACGTCGAGCAGTTCGAACGAAAGACGCCGGGTGCTCCACACCCGAAACAGGTAATCGAAGAAGCTGGCGGAGGCGGATTTCCCTCTACGGTACCATCTTTGGCTTTCTTTTGCTTCGCCAGCCGCTGACAAGACTCTTTAACATGGCCGTACTGTTTACAGTAATTGCAATGGGGCCTAATCTTGTTTGTAGAAGGCACACTAGGCACAGCAATAGACGGTGCAATCGATGACGACGCCAACGTCAGCGGTTTTCTATCCGCAGGGACGCGCGGCCGTAGGGCTCTTTCAATTTATGCGTTTCGTATCGGACCGCTGCCGCACGTTTTCCGTGTCGCTAGTTATAACCCGCTGCCGTGCCGTTGCAGTACGGTAGCAGTCCGTTATCAAACACTTAAATTGAAAGCGTATCTGACTGCCGTGCGTTTGTATGCTAGTGCTGTTTTAAATTTATTTGACATCAGTTAAGCCATGGACTCTGACGAAGAAGCATTACTGTTAGTGCTCTTGTTGAAAAACATCAAACAAAAAAAAAAAAAACCACGCCTCCGTAAAAGAGCATCACTGATGTTTTCGTTAACATGTGATTTTGGTGATTTCCATACTCTTTACCCTAGGTTAAAAGAAGACCCAAGCAGGTTTTTTAATTACTTAAGAATGCCTAGAGAATGTTTCTTCAAATTACTGGAATTAGTTAAAAGTAAAATTCAGCGACAAGAAACTATATTCAAACATACTATATCAGCTGAAGAACGACTACTGATAACATTGAGGTAAGTAAATTAAACAGTTTATCTTTTTATATTTATTTATTTTTAGTTTTTTTTTTAATTACAAAATAATATTGAGACGAATCTAATTACTAATTAGTTCAGTAAAATCAACAATTAAATACGAAATTGGGTTATTTAAATAAGCTGACACACGCCAGACGGTGCCGCTGATGTGCTAATTTGTGTCACTGTCTGTAAATTTGCAAAAATTATAATAAAAAAAAATATGTGGGCATATCGTCTGTAAAAAGATCATTATATATGGAACTTTCCGAATCTTCACTCAAATTAGATACGGATGAGACTGCTGCAATTTCCTCTGCTGTAGACTCAAGCTGAGATGTTTGTGTTTGAGATCCTGGAGATGGATTCGTAAAGTAGCCGCGTTGTTGTGCATAAAATTCCGAATCTAAGTTTTTTTTTTTTTTTTATTATTGATAGGCTCGCGCTTGACCACTATCTCACCTGATGGTAAGTGATGATGTGGTCGACGATGTAGCGCGCTTACCTAGAAGAAACCTATTCACTCTTGACTTAAAGACTCCCAGGTTGTAGCTCTCAGGAAATACAGACTCCGGCAGGGAATTCCACTCCTTAGCTGTACGCATAATGAAAGTATTCCCAAAACGTTTGGTGCGTATGGGTGGAATGTCCACCATGTACCGATGACACATCGCCGTACGTCTTGTATTCCGATGATGGAAAGGGCTAGGAGGAATTAGTTCATGCAATTCCAACGCACACTCCCCGAAATGTAACCGATAAAAAACCGACAGACTGGCAACTTGGCGCCGATGTTCAAGGCTCTGGAACCTAGACTTGACCAATATCTCATTGCCGATGAGCCTCTTGACCCGCTTTTCGATCGACTCTAGTGCATCCAGCTGGTACTTGGCAGATCCGTCCCAGTGGTGAGAGCAGTACTCCATGCATGACCGAACTTGCGCTTGATACAAGTTGAGCAGCTATTCTGGCGTGAAGTATCGTCTCACCTTTGCAAGGATCCCCAACTTTTTGGAAGCCAGTTGAGCTTTTGCCTCAATGAATGGACCAAAATTGAGGATCGATGTCAACGTAACGCCAAGAAGCTCGAGATGGTCCGTTATTGGTACGGTTACACCGCGGAAAGTAGGAGCCGGGTGGAATTGGCTCCTTTTAGCGGAAAAAAAACACGCTTGGGTTTTAGCAGCATTAAACCTGACCAGATTGGCATCGCCCCATTCGGAGACTGCTTGCAAGGACAAGTTCAAGCGCTCCACCATGGCCTCCCGGAGAGACTGGACCTGAGGCCCGGTAGCACGCGCGTTGGACAAGTATCTCTCAGCAACAGTGCTGTCGTCTGCATACCCAAAAGTGCCGGGTTTTAGCAGATCATTTATGTGCAACAAGAACAATGTTGCTGAGAGTACCGACCCCTGAGGGACCCCGGCGTTGATATCCCGTTGGTCAGACGAGCGGCCATCAATAACCACTCGTATAGACTGGTCCCTCAGGAAGTCTGCGATCCAATCGCACAGACCACCGAGCAGACCGAATGACGGAAGCTTACCAATAAGGCTCTCATGCCAGACCCTGTCAAAAGCCTTCGAGATGTCGAGGGAGACGGCAAGCGCTTCCCCGTGCCTCTCGATGGCTTCACTCCATATGTGAATGGCATACGCTAGAAGATCCCCAGTTGACCGATTTCGGCGGAAGCCATATTGGCGGTCACTGAGGATGTCGTTAGCTTCTAGGTATGCCAGGAGCTTGGAGTTGAGCACCCGTTCCATACTCTTACAGAGGATGGACGTAACTGAGATGGGTCTATAGTTGGCCGGGTCAGCCCGACTACCCTTCTTGGGCACAGGCTGAACGTTAGCTTGCTTCCAAGCATTCTGTACTTTTCCAGTCTCATATGAAAGGCGAAACAGGCGAGTCACGATCGGAGACAGTTCAGGCGCACAAGTTCTTAGAACAATTGCCGGTACCCCGTCGGGGCCACTAGCCTTGTTCACGTTAAGATTCCGCAGCACCCTACGGACGTCTTTTTGATGGATGCGAATGTCCGACATACTCGTCTCGCATCCATCAGGAGAAGGAGGGGGCCGCGCGTTACCAGAATCCAAACGTGAGGATTCCGCAAAAAGAGAGGCAAACAAGTTTGCTTTCTCCTCAGCGGAGTGGGCCAGCGTTCCGTCGGGTTTCAGCAGTGGTGGTAGTGAGGGCCGGCAGAAGTTCGATTCGACCGACTTAGCCAGGGACTAGAACGCTTTACTACGGGCTGGATAGGAAGCAAGTTTGGACCCAATACGGCTTATGTGGTCAAACCGAGCCCTTCGCAATACCCTCTTGCAGGACTTGGCAGCACTATTGAAGGCTCTCTTCCGCTGGCTCACGTCGCTAGCTTTGCGCGTCCGAGCGTCGACCCAAACCAGGTACGCCTCATGTTTCAGCGTGTTGGCACGAGGCGCCAAACCATGGCCGGTCAACGCTAGACATTGCTACATCAGAGAACCGTCCGTCACGGCGTCCGCGCACGACGAAGGATCAGCCGAAGAAAAGCAAATGGGCTGCCAAGGATAAGATGCGAAGAAAGAACGCATCCCATCCCAATCTGCTGACCTGTACCGCCAAACCCGCCGAGTGCCTCTTGGCCTGGGATCGGGCGGGGAGTAGACGGATACAGACTTCACCAGACAATGGTCGGAGCTACCCAAAGGTGAAGATACCGACACAGAGTAGCGGTCTGGATCTGTTGTCAGCAGAAGGTCCAAGCAATTGGCAGTGTGCGAATGAACATCCGGTACCCTTGTTGCTCCCTGGACCAGCTGGGCGTGATTTAACGCAAGTGCAAGCTTTCGCGTCTTTCGCCCAGCATGATCAGTGCACTGGTATGGGAAGAGCCACTTCTGGTGGTGGGCATTGAAATCCCCCAGTATCACTAATTGGGCAGAAGGGTACCGCTGCTGTGCCATATCAGCCGCCTCACACAGATGTTCCGTGAGCCTGGTTGTCTCCTGATCTCCACTGTGCGATCGGTAGACACAGGCGTAGATAATTTTATCCAGGCCTGTGTCCACCAGTGCCCAGAGCACAGAAAACCTGGAGTCCTCAAGGTTTCGGAGACGCCGATAACAGATGTCGTCTCGGGCGTACATGCATACACCCGCGCGTGGTTTAAAATTGTGCTCCAGGGTAAACCCTGGGTATGATAAGTACGACACGTCTGACGGACATCCGATCTGCGTCTCCGAAAGGAAAAGAAGAGCTGGTCTATCAGTCTCCAGGTGGTGATGGACTGCTTCGAGATTTGAGTGCAGCCCTCTTATGTTGCTGAGGTGCACTTTGAGTGACAGGGAGTGCTGCCGCTGTACAGCTTTTCTTTTATTTTTCCTTTTCATTTGAGTGATAAAAGGTGAGGAGAAGGCAGTGAGATGCGTACGTATCCGCGGTTATATTGTGTAGCACTCTGTTTGGGTGACGCGCTAAGACTGCTCGTCACCGACTCTGGTGCGTATATAGGCGGAGCGCCGGCTCGGTTCAGGGGGGGCTGCGGAGTGAGTCCTTGTCGCGAAGGGTTATTACTACGCGCTATAGTGGCTTAAAACTTGTGCCGCAAGTTTTACCCTCATTTTTTGCTTCGAATTTGGGTCAAGGTGTTCTGTAGTCAAGCACGGTGCAAATACAAATCCACCACGCAGGCTCAGTTGTGTTGGTTTGTTGGTGGATGTCACATGCTTCATATTTTTGGTTCTAGGATATGCCGTTACTCATCATGTTTTCCTTCACCGTTTTTGAGAGTAATGGTGATTAAATAATTTACATCTGGGTTCGAATTCACGACCTACAACTTGCAAGTCTCGGTCAATACATATTTATTACTTAACAATTAGTTTTTTTAAACTAAATATCAAATGACTTACCAATTTCTTGTATGTTGTCTGATGTTATATTGGTCTAAAACTTTACATCATATTTCATGAAGAGATTTCTAAAGCACTTCAGCAGGTGTGGGTGGTGTGTCAAATAGTGTGACAATTTTATGATTGTTCATTTCTATGTAGAGATTCTCTACAGAAGCTCCTAATAGACATAGAGCTGTCTGTGTGTCAAATAGTGTGACAATTTTGTGATTGTTCATTTCTATGTAGAGATTCTCTACAGAAGCTCCTAATAGACATAGAGCTCTCTTGTTGACTCCATCCAAGTCACAAACTGTAGTTGCATATATTAATGCCAGCATCCAAGCAATAATTTAAAACCTGAAAGTATTTCAAGGGACAAATAAACTAACATTTTTTTAGTTAACATAATTCAAAAAGAGTTAAATAAGCATGATCATCGTTCAAAATGATGAAGAAATGTATACCTCCTTAATCAAAGCTGACAGCCTGTCAGCTGTGACAAATCCACTTGATAAATAATAAGCCACTGGCTGCTTAACTTGCTTCCTAACCCCAACTACCATAAATACAAGGGCATATAAAGCTGTGGTGATCTACCTTGCGTAGCATGGTCTTGGAAACCTTCAATAAAATCCGCCTTAGGGTTGTACCATATTTTTTTTCTTAAGGACATTTCATCCCACAACAATGTGTACTCTCTTTCAGATGGCCCAAAGTGTTTTTTTGAATTTAACAACATTGTAATAATGTTTTCATGTGTCCCCACATTCATCCTAAATTTACTTAAGAGGTTATTTAATGTGCCAGGAGCTGGTAAACAAATCATTCTCCTCAACAGTTTGTAGCTTGTTGTTGACCTTTTGTAGAGCCTCAATGCTATTATTTTAGCCTCCATGTTCCACCTGCGCCCAGGTTTCTTCCTGTTAAAATTCTGCAGTTCTCCTTGCATTAGCAGTGCAAATGTTGAACTCATTTTTTTATTGAGGATTTCTTTTACTGTATCATTGTTACTAATAACATTTACAAATGCTTCATTCTTTAAATGTGTTACGCGCATCACTACTAAGTAAAGCGCTGACACAAGGGCACGAGGCACAACTCACGCGCATCATCGACCCAGTTGCTACGAGCGGAAACTGCTGACACAGAACACGAGTCCCGAAGACACCGTCTACGTGACCGAGGCCGCGCACTTTGTATCCACCATCGATCGGGTCAACTTGTAAGGCAGCATTTCCTTACCCAACCGGCTAACTCATGGGTAGCAAGTAGCTTGAGACAATTGCAGGGACTAACTCACATGAAGCTGACTGAAGTAAAACACATTTAAGTTTGGTCAACTAATTTAATTCTTCAAGCACACATTCCATCAATACAATATCTTGAGGTTAACAAAGAATGAACCACTCACTTTCTGAAGGGATATAGTTTACCCACAATATTCAATGCTGGAGATATGATTCCTCAAACAGCATCGTTCTCTGTGTAGCTGTCCGTGAGCTTGCTGGATACCAGATGATAACAATTATGCTCGGAACCTTTTGCAAGAGGAGACTGCTGTAGCTTGACCAGCTAGTTGACCATTAGCTTTATTATGTAGATAAAAATTATAGCTAAAGAAGCATTTGGAGCCCTGCCAAGGAGAAGAAAATTGCATGTTAAGATCAAACGCACATGTGTCATGAAAATGGGCATTCAGACAAATTCAAACTAATACTCACAGCGCCTACTGGATCATTGATTATTATAAGCTTTTCATCTTGACGCTAGCCAGCCTTGCCCCATATAACATCACGTATCTTTTTGGATCTTTGCCTTTGAGGTTATTTTTGGACACCGTCCTCTCAACGCAAGTTCACTCGTAGTAAAAAGCTCAAGTCATCGCAAGTACAGACCTTGAACACTTTACTTTTAAGCCATAGGCCTTTTACTAAATTATCATTTTTTTTTGTAACCAATGTGAAAAGACTTTACAATTAATTATTATATGTATTGAATTTGTGTGTTTGTTGTGTTAAATGATTTCACACAAATAAGATATATATTTTATTATTAACATCTTAAATAGTGTCAAACATACATCAACGCCATCTACATCATCATCAACAAAATACTTAACTTGGAACACTTCAATATCGAACATGTGTCTGACGGATGACGCCAGATGTCGCTAACATATGCACTGGCAATTTTTAATCGCTACAGTATCTCCTTTCCCGGTTAAAAAAATTGAGAAACAATTTTTTTTAATATAGTTACCATCAATGCACACTTTGAAACCAACATACTCCTTGACAGGTATTGAGGCAGTCCAAAAAATATTATAAGAACTACCTACATTAAAATTTATAAAAATAAAGTTCAAAACTTATTTATCAAATTATTAAGTTTTTAATTAGGTACAAAATGTACTAAACATTAAGACCAATAGAGGTAGTCCATTAACTACCGGATACGAACCTTGATTGCTCTTATCTAAACCTAATCAAACATACTTGGTAATTGTCCTGCAACAAACTAGTAATGCATAACATCTATTTATCACAGCACAACCGCCAAGTAATCAGCTTATTTATAAGTCTTAATACAATCTGATTAAAGTTTATTAAAATCAATTTATGATTAATAAAACATTTAATATACATGTATTAAATGTTTAAGAGTTGGGTTATAATCCATAAGAGATTTAACCATCCTTCATTCAAGTGTAGACAAATGTCTAATCAAGTTAATTTTTTACACAGGGAACACTGCCATTAAATAAAGCAAGTGTTATTTCAAATACCAAGTTGTTGATTGTATGTAGACAAATAAATGTAGGCAAGTACCCCCCATCAAGTTAAGATTCATAATGAAGAGCAACGTTGCTTTTTAAAATAGCAAACGTCACATTAAGTACCCATCCGTTGTATAGATATAGGGACATACCTAATCAAGTTAAGATTCGCAACAGAAAGTAATCACCCCACAACAATATGGAGTGCATTACATTGAGCACCCATTCATTGTATAGATGTGGGTAAATGTCTAAGTTGAAATTCATAAAAAGAAAGCTACCAAGTTTTTGCTCATATATGACAAATACCTAATCAAGTTAAGATTCATAGCAAAAAGTAACATTGCTTTCTAAAATAGCAAATGTTACATTAAGTACCCATCCGTTGTATAGATAGGACAATACGTAATCAAGTTAAGATTCGCAACAGAAAGTAAATACCCCCATAACAATAAGGAAAGCATTACATTGAGCACCTATTCGCTGTATAGATTTCAGTAAATGTCTATTTAAGTTAAGATTATAATGAGAATACTACTAACTAAGTTTTTGCATCATTTTGTTACCTTTCATCCTTCCATATACATACATAACATATAAATGATTGTATATACGAATGAATTTTGAAAAAAAATCCTTATACCCTACAAGCATTCATTCATCCCTTTCTCAATTAAATATTTGCACCTCCATTATTGAATTGGTGCAAATATTAAACCATTAACACAACAATGATCATTAACTAGGAGTTTTCATACTTTAAATTAATGTATGTAAATCAATTGAGGACCATTGTTAACATGGACAATTTTAGGCATTCCGTGTACAAGAAACACTTATCTTTTATTATGGCATTGTTTGTTGCATTCCGTATAGGAAACAACATAACATATCTACCATAATGATCAGAGTATAATAATACCACATTGTGTTTCTTTTAGTTGACACCGGAAAAAATAACCTAATAAGCTTATGCATTGTTCACATGTACAAATTTAGGTATTCTGTGTACAAAAAACACTAGTATTTTAACCATAGCAGGTGCTTGTTGCTTCCGTATAGGAAGAAATCAACATAACATAGCTACTATGATACTCAGAATTTACTATTTAATTGTGTTTCTTTTAATTGCCACAGTGTAAACATCCTAATAAGTCACTACTAATTGTTTGAAATATTTTATTTTATTTATTTTAAGATAGGGCGCCAGTGAGATCATCTTTAAATAGATATATAGATGTCCCACAACTTCTCTTAGCATCAAAATCTTCCAAGAGAATTTAGAAATTTAGTTTTATATATTTTTAGTTTGAATGATTTAGTTTGAAAAAATAATCATTTGAGAAATTCTCATTAAGTGATTTTAAAAGCGAGCTACGATACATATATAATTGTAAAAGTACCTCCTGAATTTACTTTTATTTAAATGAAACAGCTCAGCAACAGGTTTCCGAACACATATGTACCTCATCAGACAATGTATATACGGGTTAATCCATCAGCTTGATAGTACAATTCTCGTACAGACTACACAGGAACCACACTGCTTGCAAACCACGTCTCCAGTCGATTTATGATCTGTTGAAATATAAAACATTTAAGTATATGTTTACTAAGTTCTTCCTTATGAAGACATTCAAACAAAGTTGCTTTATGCATCTTGAACAAAGACAATTTTTGTTCTAAATATTCAAAACTAAGTATCAGTTAAACAAAACATTCATTAGTGAAAAGGTATATAGTTTTAAATAAAAACATGTGACTATAACCCCACTTTTAAATTATATATATTCTTAGTGTTTTGTTTTTTTTTAGTTTTAAAGAAAAAATGCTTTAAGCATGTTGAACAAAACATATGTTTGTTCCATATATATAAATCTAATTAACAGTTATAATAACTTTGTTATAATAGAGTGATTTATATTAAGTTTAGCAAAACGCAGTGAAAAAGGTTTAGTTTGAAAATAAAAATGTGACTACAACCGCACTTTGAAACTTTATATAAAGTTAATGTTTTGCCACTTCAAGACTGAAATTAAACAATATTGAAGTTAACCAATAGTTTGGTTAAATTCTTAAGTATTAAAGTTATTCTAGACACAAAATAAAAAGTTAAGTACTTCAGTAAAACTTCATGCCCCACGTTGGGCGCCAATTGTAAGGCAGCATTTCCTTACCCAACCGGCTAACTCATGGGTAGCAAGTAGCTTGAGACAATTGCAGGGACTAACTCACATGAAGCTGACTGAAGTAAAACACATTTAAGTTTGGTCAACTAATTTAATTCTTCAAGCACACATTCCATCAATACAATATCTTGAGGTTAACAAAGAATGAACCACTCACTTTCTGAAGGGATATAGTTTACCCACAATATTCAATGCTGGAGATATGATTCCTCAAACAGCATCGTTCTCTGTGTAGCTGTCCGTGAGCTTGCTGGATACCAGATGATAACAATTATGCTCGGAACCTTTTGCAAGAGGAGACTGCTGTAGCTTGAACAGCTAGTTGACCATTAGCTTTATTATGTAGATAAAAATTATAGCTAAAGAGGCATTTGGAGCCCTGCCAAGGAGAAGAAAATTGCATGTTAAGATCAAACGCACATGTGTCATGAAAATGGGCATTCAGACAAATTCAAACTAATACTCACAGCGCCTACTGGATCATTGATTATTATAAGCTTTTCATCTTGACGCTAGCCAGCCTTGCCCCATATAACATCACGTATCTTTTTGGATCTTTGCCTTTGAGGTTATTTTTGGACACCGTCCTCTCAACGCAAGTTCACTCGTAGTAAAAAGCTCAAGTCATCGCAAGTACAGACCTTGAACACTTTACTTTTAAGCCATAGGCCTTTTACTAAATTATCATTTTTTTTTGTAACCAATGTGAAAAGACTTTACAATTAATTATTATATGTATTGAATTTGTGTGTTTGTTGTGTTAAATGATTTCACACAAATAAGATATATATTTCCTTTATTTAATTTCTTCCTTATTTCTTACATTTTTAAATATTTTTACAAAATACATACAAAAAAGAAAAACATTTAAAAATATAAAAAATAGTAGCCCACCGGTATCGGGAACAGGGTCCAAGCTACCGGTGGTCAGGGCTCCTGAGAGAGGAACCTCCTAACGAGACGCGCCGTGTCTAGGAGTACCGCTTTCTGGATCAAGCCCTTGATCCAGCTGCCCAACGAGAGCCTCCTCAGGTGTTCGTCGAGGCTCTTGGCTATTATGCCATTGGCCGTTACGACTATCGGCACAATGATTGCTGTATTCACATCCCACATGTCGACAACCTCGCGAGCCAGATCAAGATACTTGCTTTTCTTATCTCTCTCAGCCTTCACGAGGTTCTCGTCATGGGGGACCGATATATCAACAATCATTGCGCGATGCTCTAGTCGGTCTATCACCACTATGGCCTTTGCCACACTAGACGGAAATTCCGTCGCCGAACTTCCGCGGCGGTCAATCCGTTCTATACGGTACCAGCCACACTGAATATTCAGTGGCAGATCATCAGTCGGCTGCCTGCGCTTATACGGTGTGGTCGTGAATTCGTGATGGATCCGATATAAGTGATAGCTATTTATGAGGCATTAGAAGAAGAAAGAGTAAATATTGGGTTCATCCCTTAAATACTCTTCGACTAGAAATTGGGCAATTCCATACCCTGTATATGCAACTAAGACTTAATCCAGATAAAGCATTCGAATATTATCGTATGTCCATACAATCATTTGATGTATTGCTGTTGTTCAGTTCTATCCGGCTTTTCTCTAGAGTCCCAAAAGCAAACTCTATTTTGCACTACGATAAAAAATCGTTCAGTGTCAAACATCCTGTGCATGCGTCGTCACTGCGAGTTATCCGCTGAATGTGGCGCGATGCATACAAATACCTGTAATGCGCTGTTGCCGATCTTACGCTGACGGAAGATCGGTGCGCGGACGACCGAGCAGACGCGAGCGAGTGAGCGGTCCGCTCCGAGCGACGGATCGTCCGCGATGGAACGACCGATCTTCCGCGTAGTGTGCCCGCTATTTGTATTTTACATGCAATAACATGTATTGGCGTTCCGCCGCGGAAGTTCGGCGACGGAATTTCCGTCTAGTGTGGCAAAGGCCTTAGTCAGGCTTATTGGCAACAATAGTCCTGTCAGTGATGATAGACCGATCCCAATACAACGTGACATTGCCATTCTCGAGAACTGGGTCGGGCTCATACCTATAGTAAGGCACTTCCGATTCCACAAGATTGTATTTAAGAGCAAGTTGCTGATGGATAATCCTGGCTACAAGGTTGTGTCTATGCAAATAGTCTCCGTTAGCTAGACTAGAACAACCGGAGATAATGTGACGGATGGATTCCCCAGGCCGGTGACATGCCCGACAGATGTCAACCGTGCCATCTTTCACAATATATTTCCGGTAGTTGTTCGTCATCATAACTTCGTCCATAATCGCAAAGACAAAACCTTCGGTTTCCCCAAAAAGGTCACCAAATCGCAACCAGGCCACGGACGCCAAAAAATCTACATCGGGCCCATGTAGAACCCGGTAGAAGCGTCCGTGAAGCTCCTTGCTCTGCCATACCTCCATGCGGTCATTAGTATCTAATACTATAGGTTTGCGCCAGTTCTCGTTAGCCAAGGAGATCGGGGTAAGGCCCTTGTCCACTGCTACCACATCTCGATGCATACCCACGTCAGCGGCCTGGAAGTATTCCCTAAGACTGCATACCTCGCGGTTGTGCAGGGTCTTAGCATTTAAAAAGCCACGACCCCCGCTCTTCCGAGGGATATACAGTCTCATAACCGATGACCGTGGGTGATGCATACGATTTGCGGTAAGCAATGTGCGGACTCTCCTATCGAGGGCGTCAAGTTCTGTCTGAGTCCATTTGAGTATGCCGAAAGAGTACATCAAGACCGGCATGACCCAGCCGTTGAAGGCGCGCACCTTGTTCCCGCCTGATAAAAGACTATTTAGTACTTTTTTCAGGCGGCCAAAGAAGCGTTCCTTCAACGATTGTTTCACGTCAGTAACATTGATGCCTAGTGCTTCCGACATACCCAAATACTTGTAAGTCTCAGTTGAGGAAAGGGATCTAAGGTGTATGGAGTCCGAGAGTTGTATTCCCACGGATTCCATAATCTCCCCTCGCTTTACATGCATGACTGCACATTTGTCCACAACAAATTCCATCCTAATGGCGTCACTGAAGGTTTCTGTTACCTTCCGTAGCTTCATCAGTTGCAAGTTGTTGGGGGCAAAGAGCTTCAGGTCATCCATGTAAAGGAGGTGTGATATAACCTGACCACCTCTCCTCAACCGATAGCCCAGGCCTGAACCCTCCAGCAGTGTACTGAGAGGGTTCAGGGCTAAACAAAACCACAGAGGGCTCAGACTGTCGCCCTGAAATATACCACGCTCAATCCTTATAGGTTCACTGTTTTCCTGAATCTGTCGACATCCTGGATAGTGAAGGACCGTCCTCCACTGCCCCATACATGACGTCAGGAAGGCACGCAGAGTTGTATCAATTTTATACAACTCCAGCACCCTCATGAGCCATGTATGTGGCACTGAGTCATAGGCCTTCTTGTAATCTATCCAACATGTCGCCAGATCCTTGCGGGAACGGCGAACCTGTTGGCTAATGGCAATGTCTATGAGGAGCAACTCCTTAGTACCGCGGGACCCGTTCCTACATCCATTCTGAGAAGCAGACATGATGGCGTTATTGTCAATATGTTGATTAATTTTCGCTCTCAGAATGGATGTAAGAACTTTATAGACCGTCGGTAAACACGTTATCGGTCTATAATTTTTAGGTTCCGCAGTACTACCCGATTTATAGAGCAGGTGGGTTATTCCTGTCGTTAGGAACTGGGGCAGTGACCCTGACTCTAAGGCAGACTGGAACTGAGTTGCCAAACGAGCGTGCGACCTTTGTAACCATTTAATCCAAAAGTTTTGCAGTCCGTCTGGCCCTGGAGATTTCCAGTTGGGCAACGGACGGACTGCACGAGCCACATCTTGGGGGCTGATGGTAATTGCCCCCATTTGTGGTATCGGATCGCACGGTATACCCTTGGCAGTGCAGGATTGAGCGTCGTATCGGTGAGGCTAGAGCACTCATCGGCAAGCTTATCTGCTTCAGGGAGGGCAACACTCGCCCTAGAGTGATGCGCTTTGTGAGGCGGGCATTCTCGGGGACTGATATCAGTTCTCGAGATTATCTGGCCCGCGTCACAGAGCGTATCGACTTCCTGAAGCAGAAGATCTATGCATGGGCAAGCCGTATTCGTCGGTACAAGCGGCGAGTGGAGCGATACACTCAGAATCGCACATTCCGGAGCAACGAAAGGTGGGTTTATAGGGCTTGGGAGCGACCCGACCAAGGTGTGACTGATATGCGCCTACCGGATAATGACGCCATGAGTTCGTTTTGGCGCGATATCTGGTCGGTGCCTGTCAGTCATACCGAGGGTGACTGGACTCGGGTGGTCGAGCAAGCGTGCGATCCGATACCACAAATGGGGGCAATTACCATCAGCCCCCAAGATGTGGCTCGTGCAGTCCGTCCGTTGCCCAACTGGAAATCTCCAGGGCCAGACGGACTGCAAAACTTTTGGATTAAATGGTTACAAAGGTCGCACGCTCGTTTGGCAACTCAGTTCCAGTCTGCCTTAGAGTCAGGGTCACTGCCCCAGTTCCTAACGACAGGAATAACCCACCTGCTCTATAAATCGGGTAGTACTGCGGAACCTAAAAATTATAGACCGATAACGTGTTTACCGACGGTCTATAAAGTTCTTACATCCATTCTGAGAGCGAAAATTAATCAACATATTGACAATAACGCCATCATGTCTGCTTCTCAGAATGGATGTAGGAACGGGTCCCGCGGTACTAAGGAGTTGCTCCTCATAGACATTGCCATTAGCCAACAGGTTCGCCGTTCCCGCAAGGATCTGGCGACATGTTGGATAGATTACAAGAAGGCCTATGACTCAGTGCCACATACATGGCTCATGAGGGTGCTGGAGTTGTATAAAATTGATACAACTCTGCGTGCCTTCCTGACGTCATGTATGGGGCAGTGGAGGACGGTCCTTCACTATCCAGGATGTCGACAGATTCAGGAAAACAGTGAACCTATAAGGATTGAGCGTGGTATATTTCAGGGCGACAGTCTGAGCCCTCTGTGGTTTTGTTTAGCCCTGAACCCTCTCAGTACACTGCTGGAGGGTTCAGGCCTGGGCTATCGGTTGAGGAGAGGTGGTCAGGTTATATCACACCTCCTTTACATGGATGACCTGAAGCTCTTTGCCCCCAACAACTTGCAACTGATGAAGCTACGGAAGGTAACAGAAACCTTCAGTGACGCCATTAGGATGGAATTTGTTGTGGACAAATGTGCAGTCATGCATGTAAAGCGAGGGGAGATTATGGAATCCGTGGGAATACAACTCTCGGACGTTATACCTTCACCACGTTAGGTTTATTTGAGCACCAACCTCTCAAATTGAAGTGCGCATTCTGGTGGATTCTCATGACTTCACGCGCTGTCTTGATCGCTTCGTCTTCAGTCGCCATGCTGTCTACGTAATCGTCCATATAGTGGCTCGACGTTATAGCTTGCACAGCGTCGGGGTACTCTTGTGTATACAGCATTGCGTTGGCGTCTCGTACTGAGTGCGCGATGAATGGTGAACACGAAGCGCCGAAGATCATTGACGTCATCTTGTACTTCTTCGGTGGCTCAGCACGTTCCTCACCTCGCCAGAGAAACATCTGCGCAGCTTGGTCTTGGTCCCTTATCTTCACTTGCAGAAACATTTCTTGTATGTCTGCAGTGACGGCTACTGGACGCTCTCTGAATCGAAACAGGATCCCTGGCAGCGATTTCAGGAGATCAGGTCCTTCCAGTAGGTAATCGTTGAGGCACACTCCACTATATCGGTGCGCGGCGTCGAACACTAGGCGCATCTTACCCGGCTTATTTGGATTCACGACCGGGAAGTGCGGCAGGTACCACACTTTGTTGCTTGCGTCCTCTGTTCCATTGCACTCCTGGGCGTATCCTTTGTCAAGTAGGTTCTTGACCAGGGTGCTGTACTGTGCTGCGAAGTGTGGCGACGAATCCATCTTCCTTTCTATCGTCTTCAATCGTCGTAGTGCACAGTTGTAGTTGTTGGGCATCGAGGCATTTTCGTCACGCCATGGTAACCCGACCTCGAAATGATCACCGACTTTTCTCATGGTGGCCTGAACCACGTCAATCGCCTTCTGGTCGTCTGGTTTGACCTTCTTGGCCAAAGAAACTCCTAGGGCGTCAATCTTGAAGTGGGACTTCATCAGCTCTTCTACACGACGTACGTCATCTGTCTGTCTTGCTGCAGACACGTCATATAGATGTAGCACAACTTGTCCATCTTGCTCCTTCAGCGTGGCGCGCGGTGCAGTCCCGTGGATCACCCATCCCAACTGAGTGTAAGAAGCTGCGGGTTCATTCTTCTTACCCATGCGTAGTTCCCGTGTGACTATTAGGTGCCAGTTGTCAGCACCTATTAGTACCATCGGTGTGGCTTCCCCGTAGTACGCGTCTCTTTGTATGTCCCGGAGGTGTGGATAATTACTTAGTGTAGACTTATCCACCGTCTGACCATGAAGTCGTAGGTTTTTCATTGTCCGTGCGCGTAGTTCCTGGAATTCACCGCCCTGGCCGCGTATCTGTAGCTTTACCTCTTGGCTACATTCTTCGCGTTGTTGTGAAGTTACGCTTTGAATGCGTTGGGTGGAGACCGGCCCACTTACGCGCAGACGCCGTGTCAATTCTTCGTCGACGAGCGATATTGTCGAGCCTTCGTCCAATAGAGCGAACGTTGATATTTGCCCGCCGGGCCCTTTTAACGTCACGGGGCACATTTTTAATATCACGCGCTGCGACGCATTGTTTGGCGCGGATACGGTCATCACTGCTTCCTGCGCGTGCGGGTTCTCGACGTCGGTCGCCTTGTCCGGCTTTTCACTTGACGGCGCCTCTCTCTCCTCTCGCTCTTTGTGCAGCAACGCGTGATGTGGGCGGCTGCACGTTCCTTTGCCGCACCGCTTGGCTCGGCAATGCTCGCGTCGATGGCGTCTTGTCACACACTTGAAGCACATTTTGGCAGTACGTACCCATTCCCATCTTTCATCGATGCTCATCCTCAGGAACTTTGTGCACTTAGGTACTTCATGGTCGCCGCCACAACACGAACACTCTTGTTTGCCGTCGTCCTCCTTGCCCGACGTCGTGGTGTAGACAGTTTCTCGGCCCGACTTCTTCCGTGTGTTAAGTTGCGACACACTTCTCTTTTCTTTCCTTGGGGCGGGTGCGGGCGTCGTGTTTGTGAAGGCGAACCTCATGGCTCGGTCGGCCTCCCGCATCAGGAACCTGGATAGTACTATCACTTCAGGTTCACGCGACGATTCCATATTTTCAGAAGCGTAGTCACACCATCTTGATTTTATGTGCGGGCTCAGCTTCTCTACAACTTCGCGAACTAACATTGGATTCCATACGTATCCACGGTTGTCCATCTTGGATAGTACGCACACGATGTTTTGAAATTTCACCGCGAACGAATTCAATTCGTTGGCCGCTCCCGTGAGTCGAGGTAACTTTTTTAAGTCTGTCATCACTCGATCCATTAGTATCTCCGGCCTCCCGTAGTACTGTTCCAATGTCTTCATGATCACTTGCGGGTCAGACGCGGAGTATAGGAGCGCCGACACTGCTTCCCTTGCTTCACCCTTAATGCAGTTGCGTAATCTCGCCAAATTCTCGAACGCGGTGAACTTGCATAGACTCGATGAGTCATCGTACGCCGCTTTAAATGGCAACCATTCAGTGGCCGCTCCCGTAAATGCAGGGAGCTCGGTCACTTGTCGAGGCGGTGGGCGTACGCGTATCATTCTTTCCAATGTGTCGGCCAACTGATCGATTCCTCTTCCAAGTCGACGTTCTCCTCTGGTAGGTGAACGCGAGGCTGATCGTCGTCTTCTTTGGTCATTCATGGCGGGTGCGGTGGCATCAATATACGTGGCGGGTTCGACGTAGGTGGCATTCTCTGGGGCGGTGCGCGTGGCGGCGGTCTGCGGCGGCTGCTCTGTCTGCAACCGATCCGCGACTGGCGGGCGGCTTCGGTCATTGTTTTGAAGCCACTCGTCCACCCTGCCTTCACTCATACGCACGGAGCCCTCTTCACGGGCCTCTGCCTCTGCCTCAATCGCCGACACTTCGTATTCGAGTCGCTTACTGACGAGCGCCTTTTCGAGTTCTAGTTGCTCGTTCCTTATTTCAGCGATCCTCTTCTGTGCCTCGTATTCTGCCTTCTTCACCCTTGCCACGTCACTACCATACGATCTTCTGGAACGTGTCGTACTTGCTGTGTCCCTCACAGAAGTATCGTGTGCAGCTGTCATAGTTCTCGCCGAGTCCTGGGTTCGTAGTGCGGAGAGCGTTAACGGATAACACGAAGCGGATGGCGTGGCGAGCGATTCGCTATAGTCGTACGCGGTCGCGGTGGCTCTACTCGCAGGTAGGCGAGGAGCCGGCGCGGCGGATGCACCATTGTTCGTCGTCGACGCAACCCTCCCCGCCGCGGCGGGTGCGGGGGGTGCGGACGCGAGCGCGGGGGCGGCGGGGTCGGACCCAGCCGCGGGCGCACCGCTCGGGGTGCGCGGGAGCGCGGACGCGACGGTCGACGGCGACCTAGGCGATTCTTCGAATGTGTGTGGGCGTCGACTATCGTAGCCCGATTCCGATTCGATTTCCTTGGCTGCAACGCTTCTAGTCTTCATGCTTGATCTTGAAGTTTAATCTTGATTAAAATCGACGATCTTCTGTCTTGAAGTTGGTCTTGATTCAATCTTCAATCGGTGATCTTCTGTCTTCGATGTAGTCTTGATTAAATCTTCAATTGGTGATCTTCATTCTTCGATGTAGATATCAAGCGCGGATTTTTCTATATATCCGTGGCTCGATTGACTAGATGTTGTCGCGAATTCTTCTTAATATCCGTTGCTCGAAGGGCCAGCTGTCGAGGTGGACTGTATATTTGTTGAGTAAAACTTCAGGCTTCTTGTTTCTTAATTTATTTCTTATTCCCAGGGGTGGCTTGCTGCTGATGGATGAGTGGCGAAATGTTAAATGACAAATGTGCAGCAGGCCACCCATCCTTTATACAATTCTGCTGGCGCAGATAAAAGGGTGGCGTAGAGTGCAGGTAATTTCCGCTCGGCCAATCGGAGCGCGCCCCCGCCTTTAGTCTACGCATGTGCTCGGGACAGGTTTGTACTTGTCCGATATCCGCACGTGGGGTTTATCGCGCTCTATGCCACCTTACAATTATGCTTACTCATATACTTACATCTAAGGGAGTAATACAAACCTAATCTAATTATTTACATGAAAGGCCCTACTTAAATCTGTCTTTATTGGATACTTAAATCTAAACCTTAAACAATCATGCAATCCTACTTATATCTGACTTATCTATTTACTTATGTCTATCTGGGTTATTTATTAACATCCTAATCATACTATACATATCAAAGTTACATACTACATAGCTACGACGTCCGTAACACTTGGTTTCTACCCCACAGTTTGTAATTATAAAATTTTATTGTTTTTTTTCAAAATGTATCCGCCACTATTGTCATCTCCGTATCTGATAGTGAACAACCACAGCAACACAGCTACATATTAGTGCTTCCCTATTAAGCGTTGCTGTGGGTGCTCACAGTCTACGGCCAGTAGGTAATGCTTTCGTTTGTTAAGCATTACAGGGTTCAAGGATCACCCTTATTCTGCTCGCTTCCCCCCCGCGGTGGACCATAACGAGTCAGCCCATCTACTGCTCCACCTGCATCCTGAAGACCTGGCGATCGACACGCAAGCACCCATCTCCAGCAGAGGGCAATGCCGTCAGGGGAGTGCTAGACAATGGGGAAAGTGGTAATCGCAGTATAGGCCCTAATCCACTAAATCGACCCACCTACTGAGCTAGACTTTTTTATAAATTATAAATGTTCCGAATTTTCTACCTACCTGTTTTTTATTTATTATCCCCCTAGGAACCTATGCCTAGGTTAGGTGAAAAAGGCAGGGGTAGTTCTTGAGATCGGGACATAGTATAAGAGAGACGAGTGACATTTTGTCACAGCACAGACAATTAAACACAAGTTAGCTTGACAGTTGAGAAGGCGGCAATTTTAAATTACTCTCAAAAATAAATAAATTAATGATAGTAATTATTATAATACGCATTAAATTTTGAATAAATTCCAGTCTAATGTTTGTCATTTGTCATCCAGGTACTCATCAACACTGTAGTAGCCCTTCCCCAACAAATATGTTTTGAGTTTGTTTTTAAATAAGTTAGTGCTATTTATCTGTTTAAATTCTAAGGGTAACTTGTTGAATAGAAAAACTGATTGGTATTTGGGACTGTGAAGAACGACGTTTAATTTTGGTTGTATTGTGTTAGTCAGGTCTTTCCGTCGAGTTTTATATCTAGCTAGTCTTTGCTCATAGCTTTCGAAATTGTGCAGGTTCTTATGAAAATTGGTAAGCAATACTAGAAATATATTTCATTATATCCGGAAAGACTCCTTGATCCACACACAAATTTAAAATCAAAGCATAGACCTTTTCGAGATTTTCTGCAAATTTAACTTTATTGCTAATGTACAAGGCCTTAGCTGCCTTGCAAGTATTTTTAAAAATTCTTGAGTAAGTAGCAACATACTTATTAAACGTTTCAGTGTTAATACAAGGCTTAACACTGAAACTTTACGAGCTATATGGCCTTAAGCCTTGTATTAACACTGAAACGTTTAATAAGTATTAAAGTCTTTCCCTACTTTTTCTAAGTCCTGTAGTCTCCCAGTCACTGAATAAAAACTTAGGGCATATAGTTTTAGTTTTCTTCTTAAAAGTGTTATTGAACTCTTTTTGAACCACTGAGAAAACTTCATCATACAAAATATTACCATCATTCACTGTTATTAACGCGATGGTCGCGTAAACGTTTACGCAAATTTGTATGGGGCTGGATAAGCGCCACCTAGTGCCGGACGTGAGAACTATAATTTCTGTCTGTTATGTATTTCGTCACTAGTGACTATCGACTACATCTCACAAGTAAGCGCGTCACTAAGCACTTATATTAGCGTATATATGCTTTTCGCGAGTGTGAGTTGTTATTTTGACAGTTTTGACAGCTCGAATCGTAAACAACATCACTTGTGAGCGATTATGCTTGTCACTGATATTTTTGCCGTGAAAGCGCTGTGAAAGTGATAAACTTACCAAATTATTACATATAATTTCGTGTTGTGAATAAAAATGGCATCTCGGCTTTATTTCGGTTGGAGGATTTTTGAGACCGCTAGAGCTCAAGATGAGCGTAATCAAATGGCCAGTGGGCGTGCAAAAACACGTAATTCAAGCAATCCCCTTAGAACCCTTCCGGAGGCCGAATTTAAGAAAAGGTATGGCCTTGCTAAGCCGGCCGTCAGGTTTTTATGCCAAGAACTCAGGCGGCTGTCCGATTTAAAGTCTTCTCAACGGGTAACTATGGAAGATAAGGTAATGTATCAGCATTTTTGAGATACACCTACTTAGGTACTTCAACATGCACCTAGGGCTGCACACTGTTCTTATTATCTTTCAACTTTATTTTTAGGTACTCACAGCACTATTTTTTTACGCAACGGGATCTTACCAGCGAGCGGCCCGTAGGAGTTGCCAAAAATGTCTCACAAAAAATGTGTAGTGTCTACATTGAACAAGTTACCAAGGCTCTGACACATAAAGAATGATCGAAAAATATATACGGTTTCCAACAACTTCAACTGTCAGGCAAGCAATCAGTCAAAGGTATGGTTATGATTAACTGTTAATATAGGTAAAATTACAGTGTTATTTGGAAATGTATTTACGTTGTTAATTTCAGGTTTTGTTCCAAATATGGAATACCTGGAGTAATTGGGTGTATTGATTGCAGCCATTTTAGAATATTTGGACCACCAAAGGAAGAAGAACATATGTATTATTGCCGCAAACACTATCACTCAATAAATGTTCAAATGGTAAATATAATTATCTATGTTAAATATGGAGCAGTGGTGGCCCAGTGGTATCAGCCGCGACTTACAAGTTGTAGGTCGTGGGTTCGAGCCTAGGTAGGCGCTTTACTTTGTGTAAATTATTTCATCACCACTGCTCTCAAAACGGTGAAAGAAAACATCGTGAGGAAACCGGCATGTCCTAGAACCAAAAATTCGAAGACATGTGACATCCACCAACCCGCACTGGGCCCGCGTGGTGGATTACGGCCCATTCCCTCTCACAGAAAGAGGAGGCCTGTGTCCCAGCAGTGGGAACATTAATAGGCTGATGATGTGATGTGATGTTAAATATATTATCTATATTATTTACGTCTATTATTTTTATTTTCATATGTGTATGTATATTTATTTACCTATTTCTTTAATTTACAGATATGTGATGACCAATACAGAATCCTGAATGTAAATGCCAAATTTGGAGGTGCAAATCACGACTCATTTATATGGGAAAATAGATCAACCGATATATGCAGTCGTTGCACCAAAATGGAGAAATGGCGTGGCTATTAGGCAAGCTGCTTGTGATAAAATATTATTTGAACAACATTGCGCATTACAGTAAGAAACAACTACAACAATAACAATACATCATCATAATTTTAGGTGATTCTGGATATCCACAACGGCCATGGCTGATGACTCTGATTTTGGATGCTGCTCCAAATACTGTACAAGCCAGGTATAATCAAAAACATGTGGTAGCGAAAGTCGTCATAGAAAATACGTTTGGGAGGTTGAAGAATCGTTGGCGTTGTTTGAACAAAGATAGAGTGCTGCACTACAAGCCTCTGAAATGTGCAAGAATTATTCAAGCCTGCTGCGTTTTACACAACTTTGGCATTGACCTTAATGTTGTAGACGAAGAGGATATCACTGGTATTAATTATTTATTAATTTCAAAATCAATCAATTGCTTATATATTTGTGTATAAATACTAAATTATATTTCTTTACAGGATTGAACCATGATAATGAGCCAGAACCAAATGAGCCCATTTCAACAGAGAGAGAAATAGAAGGTCCAACATCTGATCTAATCAGAGGAAGGATTTTAAGGGATCAGTTAGTTAGAAGACTGGATTTTTTTTAGTTTAAATATATTTTTTTAGTATTAGAGTTAGGTTTAAATTTTATGATAACTTTATGGTGTATTGTAGGTTCTTTTTCATTTCTATCACTACAAAAATCGTTACTTAAATTAATTATAACTGATTACCAAGATAAAAAAAATGCAAATTCAATTTTAAATAATTACATACTAAAAATCTTGACATAAATAAAGTTAAATAAAAAATCATAAACCAAAAACAGTGTCTGACCTGGGAATCGAACCCAGGACCTCGTGCTCACTAGAAACTATAGATAGAGAGAACATCAATGAAACCATTGGCTTGCAGCATGAGATCCTGGGTTCGATTCCTAGGTCAGACACTGTTTTTGTTTTATTTTATTTTATAAAGAGTTATTTAACACATAAATAACTGTTTTTATCTTGATAATTGAATAGTTTAAAATTTTGTAATTACATTTTACTAATTTTATTTTACTGTCCAATGTTCATGTAGCCGAATATGTTTATATGAAACAACTGCATATCTGACACTACACAATAAAACTTTTAAGCAATAGATTCTTGTGTTTAAAATTTGAAAGGATAAAATCCTAGTGAATCCACAGAGCACCGAGCCATCTTCACGCTCCGAGTGAATCTGACCATAGAACAAGAAACTAAACTATGATAAGAGGTAACATATTGAAAGACCAACTACTAAGCTTGCAATATTTTTATTAATACCATTCAGTCTAAAATTATATCACAAACCAGGAACTTCTTAACCACATACCTTACACAATATTACAATAATTATCAACTCTTATGCGTGGGGTGCCTGGCAAGACACCCTTAGATTGCGCACAACAGCAGATGCATAGGCATTCTAGACTGTGCCCATTGTGGTTTGATTGTACGATTTCTTCATTTATAAATAAATGAATGAATAATGGACATATCCATGCGCGAATCAGCGGCTATCCAAAAGAAGAATAAAATCTCTACACACAAAACATCTGCTTATTGGTTAAGCTAAATAATCAGTCACTAATAGTTGTCATAATTTGGTAGTAATCATTACAGACTCTCAATACATATAATAAATCTGTAGAAAAATATTTTTTGTACATCGAAAAAAATTCCAAAAAAAATAGCCAGGGTGTTAAAGGATAACCAACAGAACCCATTTCTAGCATTTTTGGATTTTTTGTCTGTTTGTCTGTTTATTTGTGCACGCATCACGTGAAATGTACGAAACCAATGTAGATAACTTTTAAACATAAAAATTGTGCGTATCTTCAAGAATTACTTAGTTTTTTATCACAGCTCACGCAATTCAGTTACTCGGACAGTTGAACTCGCTATTCGATAGATGGCGTTGTGCATTTAAAGTCATTTTCTGAATCGCGTTGTTAAGATTTTACGCGAAAGAATGACACTAGAAAAAAAAATTGGCATGTAATATGTATATTTTTGAGTATGTGGAGTAGGCAGGCTGGTAAGTATGGTAGGGTTGGCAGGCAGATGACGGGAGCGAAGCCGCGGGCACAGCTAGTTTAACATAATAACAATAAATAACATAATACAATTAATAACATTATTACTCAACGATGTTATTATTAATAACATTGTTGATTTTTTAAATGATAAATTTTGAATTTTATTTTGACTAATTTTATTCTATATTGACATATTTTGTATTTAATTAATACTCATATTGACTACATTTTGTACTGACTATGATTGTATGTTGAATTATTGATAACATTTTGCACTGACTCTTATTTTTTTTATATATGAAACTGACATTCATTTATTTCATTTTGTACGCCGAATGAGGCAAAACATGTTGGTCCGGTAAAATTGTTTCCATCTATATGTGCATATTCATGTATCATGTTACACATGTTTGAACAAATAAATTTATCTTTATCTTTAAACTATGATTTAAGGCAAAATCTAAACTTAAAATCATCAGTCACTAGTAGTTGTCAAAATTTGGTATTAATCATTAAAGACTATTTAACAAAATTACAATAAATAACATAATAAACTATGATTTAAGGCAAAATCGAAACTTAAAATAATCAGTCACTAATAGTTGTCAAAATTTGGTAGTAATCATTATAGACTATTTAACAAAATTACAAAAAATAACAAAAAACTATGATAAATCAAAAACTTAAAATAACAAGAATACACTATAAAAAAATCAATAGAAGCAAAATTGGCACGATATTAATAAATTTTGCATTAGAAAACAGATTAAGTATCATAAATATAATTCTAGAAATAAAACATAAAAAAATGGACATGGTTCATCTAGCGGATATTATAAGAATGAAATAGACTATATTACATAATCTAAGTATGTATATTCTAAAAAAAAAACCAGCCTGAAACTGTTGCACGGCTGGGCAAAGGCCTCTCTATCTATCTATCAAAACTTGTCAACCAGTCTTTCTAAGAGATTTAATGCTTGTACTCCAAATGCCTGCCAGTCCCTCTGAACCTGTATCTCCATTTCCCTTATCCTAATCTGGTCTTGGTGCTGCTGTTCTTTGAATATTCTCCAAATAAGAGTCAGCTTGGAGAAAGTGCTGGGTTGCCTGCTCAATGTGTGCTGGCCTAGCTCTCTACTCCTCGTCTACGAGGTGTGCCTCGAGTCCTTGTCCTTCCACGACGAGGAGTAGTTTGCACAGATGGAGCAGGCTCTGGCTGAACCACTTAAAGAGATGACGGTCAGGTTGGGGAGAGCATGCCTGTAAAAATATAATAAAAGTTATTAACATAACATCACAGGTTATCAACATCAGGTTAGGCAGAGGTGCACCTACAGTACATCCACATTTCACCAGTTTTGTTTAAGTCCCATGTATTAGGGGGCGAGCCTATTGCCATAGAATGCCACAAAGTCCAGAGTCCAGACTGTTACTTAGCAATTCTACATTGAAAAACCCTATAACCAAGGAATCGAACCCAGGACTTCATGTTCTGCACTAGCGCTTGCCACCACTAGACCAACGAGGCGGTCAACAAAAGTTATTATCAATAATAATTGTCATTTCCAACTTTCCAAGAGACTAAGGGCCGAGTTACTCACCTCTAAATTATCGCATAATTAATGTGACAAATAGTCAAGCACGCGTTATCTGCTGTTATTGGTTGAATGAATCTTGAACAGCCAATCACAGCAGATAACGCGTGCTTGACAATTTATCACGTTAATTCTGCGATAATTTAGAGGTGGGAAACTCGGCCTAAAGCTCTATCTTACCTTCCACTTGTATCTCAACCAAAGGAAGCTGTGTAGAAGCCATGGCAGGTCTTGGTGGTGAATGTGCAAGGGCAATTGATGTTCTGGATGGCCCAGGCTCATTCCAAGTATGTTGAGAACCTAAAATATATAACACTTAAAATAATTTCTGAAGATGTCACATAACCATACTACACAGTAAAGCAACTATCGCTAAGTTTTATCAAAAACACTTAAGAGCCCCTACAAGTTTCACGAGCTAAAAACACAAAACAACTACTTTTTCAGCGAAAATTTCTCAATAACTACAAGATATATGATAAAAAACATAATGACGAAAATAAAAACGACACAGGTCCATTGTCTACAAGCCCTTGAGCGAAACTGAATACCATGCGCGAGCGCAACGGTTTATAAGGCAATATTTAGACAATTTATTAAAATAAAATAAGTACTCAAAAATAAAATATAAAAATTGGATTCGATTGATAAACAGTTCAAATTTCAAATTATTTACCAGTTATTTTTATATTCGACATATTCTTACACGTAGGCGTCGCTTCCGCACTTGATAAAATTGCATTTTTTTCCGCGTGGACTATGTTTTTTTTTAAGTACAAATACAGTAAACTTTAAAAAACTAAATTGGTGGCCTACTAATATACTATATGCCCAGTCCACACCATTTTTTGCAGATTGGTATTTGCCACCAGTAAGCTGAAAAAGCAATTGAAAAACATGGTGTTTCGTGATTACGTAAAAACGTGTGTAAGGAATTTAAATAAATTCCTTACACACGTTTTTAAATTGAGCAGTTATCAAAAATATGTAATGTCTATTTACTAGATAACTATGTGACGCAAAAAGATGCATTAAAAGATTTATCATAATATCATGTAGTTATTGAGAAATTTGCCCTGAAAAACTAGCGGTTTTCTGTTTTTAGCTCGTGAAACTAGTAGGGACTCTTAAGTATAAAAATGTATTTACTAGGAAAAAATTTATTAATATTCCTACTTTACATATGAATTATTATTAAATTATTTATCAAAAAAAAAAATCTTATACCTTACTTTGAACTTCTTGCTCTACAAAAATAAGAGGCGGCGAAGATATAGCCCTCCTGACTAATGAAGGTGATGGTGATCGAGAAGCAGCAACAATTATCTCACTCTGATTTGCCACATTCTGCTGAGAATCTGAAGTAGAAAGAAATGTAGGTTTATAGAAATAATATTAGTAGTAATTAATTTATTTATAATATGCTTATACCACAAGAGCAACTTACATTCATCAAACTGATTTTGTATTTGTTCATCGAGGTTTGACTGCGCCTGACCAGGCTGAATGTGAATCTCCTGTAATAGAGTACAATTTATAAGTCACCAATAAAATAAAATAATATACTAGCCATGCGTTGTTATGACATGAAGAAGGTAATACCTGTGGTAACCCAGCCTCTTCCAATGCCAAGCCTGTAGCCACTTGCACACCCATCAAATTTAGAGCTTTGCTCTAAATCGGCTAACTTGGCAAATACTGCTGGTCCACCACCAGTTTCACTAGCTGCTTTATGCAGACGGGCAGCTTTTTTTGCGTTATTTTTGAAGTCACTCCATGCCTTAAATTATACAAAAAGCCAACACTTTATTTCCCAAACACCAGCTTTTGGCCAACATAGGTGAACAAACAATAAACTTTTTGACTTACTTTCTTCCACCTTTCAGTTGTTTTAGTGGCACCTGCACCATCGCTATTCAGTAAGGCAGTCAATTCCTCCCAATCTTGTATGCTCGTTATCCTACCTCGGGCATTGGAGGTGGATAACTTGCTGAGATCGCCATGCCTAATAAACAACAAACTTAGTTTTACAAAGTTCAGAGATTGGCTTGATACCAAGTAAATAAGCTATATTATTATACTTACTGCTCTATAAACGACACCAGCATTTCAAATTGGGATGCACTAGTCCTCATTTTTCACAATTAATGGTAAAATCATAGAATATTATTACTTATAACACAAATATTGCACCACTTCAACAAAGGCAAAACATAAACAAACTTCTAAGTTCTCACGTTATAACCACTATAATTCTAATAGTGTGTCGCTTCCAATAGAAATACCAAATAAAAATGACAAACTAGTTTTCCGGTTTATACACGGGTTACCAACATAAGGTAAATGATGAACGCGTCTCACAGTGACCACACGCTTGCGAATCGTTGATTACTGTAGCAACACACACTCGCATGTTTACGATAGTCGATACCGTCGACGTATACTTGCCTTTCACGGTGATGACGTTCAACGAATAATTTTATTAAACTCGCACTAAACATGCTGATAACTCAACTTGCTGATTAAAGTGCTGTTAAATTTATTTAATTTACCGGATGTTATTGGTCTGGATTGAATCTGCACTTGTTTTATTGGTATGTTGGACTCAAATGTTACCAGTAGCCCACTATGATCCGAAGGCAGACAAATCATAATGGCTTTGTCTAAGTAGTCGCAGCAACAAAAAACATTATCAATACATGTAGCAGTAGTCACAGTTGTTCGTGTTGGTTTCATAAACACATGTGACAAATTAAATGATTTGAAGAGATTTAATAATCTACTGCTATCTGAATTATTTTCTAAACTATTTATATTAAAGTCACCACAGATTATGACTAGTTTATTACCATTTGCAAGTTTTGCCAAAACATCCTCCATCACTGACTCAAATATAGAGTAGTTTCCATAATTGGGGGGTCTGTAAACGCACACTATAACATGCTTATCCAGCTCAACGCAGGACAGTTCAACACTATGTTCAACTGATAGATCTACAATATCTTAACGAAATTTTGATTTAATACCATTTTTAATTAATATAAGTGAACCTCCACGCAACATAATATTTTTATTAAACACTTGACCGTTATTTGAAGCTTACTAGATTGAGAGTGGCACCACTGGTTTCCGCTATGTTTCCCTCTCTTTTGCTCTTTCCTTTATTTGTATACATCCGTCTCTTTCGCACATCTAGTTTCCTCACCAGGTGTCGCTGCCAGATGTGGGCTTATCTATGGCAGGGAATCGCTGATCATTGGCGTCTTTTCCCGCGTGAAAAGAGGTTGTCGAGACAACAATTAAAAATAAATTTAATTTGTTCTTCTAAAAAGTGATTACAAGTGCATTCCATCCGAAGAAATTGTAAGTAGAAATAAATTTTCATAAAACTTTTCAGTGATGTAATGCATGCATGATCACTATGTATATGGGCAAAGTTATGTAAATTAAAAACGGTGTTACCGTTCGAAATTGCCCTTTAGCCAGCATTGTATTATAAATTTATAAAATTCGCATTGCAAACTTGATTTTAATTTTCAAACTACCCTCATTTGCTCTAAATATTGTAGGAACAATTTTTATGAAATAATAATTCGACAATCATTACTAGGAATGCTATGTTAGCGTTTTTTTTTATGACCTTAAAAAAATAGGTTCGTGATTAACAGTAATTGTTTTTATTTTATTTTCGGTTGAATATGTTTAATTGCTTACATACTCGTTGAAGTGTTAAGATAGGAACCATAAAAATCGAAGTTTCTTTTGTTCGTTTTAATTAAGATGGAGGGCCAAGTAATCCAATTACGATGGACGCTCCAGGGCCATCTGGGTTACAAACCAAGGGGTCTACATTGCGTCGAGAACGTCGGACAACCGAGTCGTCTTCTAGCTCTTCGTCCAGTTCTTCTAGCTGTTCCACTTCGTCATCAGCGAAGCCGAATAGAAACAAACGTCGCCGTCACTATAAAAAAAAAGAAGGGGGGCCGCCATTCTCGTAAAGCAGATTTATTGCAACAATTAACTCAAGAGATTAGCGAGCTACGATAACGTGTTTTTTATAGCGATAAGAACTCTGCATGTTCACCTCGGCGTTCAGCAGAAATGCAGGCCAATAATGACGAAATTTCCTTACTAGATAATAATGATCATAGGTCTTTGTATGATTATGATGTAGTAGATGAAAAATGGACCGAATCACACCAATTCAAATTTGATTTACAAGTCAAATTAAAGGAACCGCCTGTTCCTAAGGCTCCTGAAAACTATCTCAAATTGTTAAATGATATTCAGCATTTTAATAAAAATTAATGGTGTGAAGTTAGGTATCCGGAAGTGCAGAAATTATATAATCACAGTCCCGGTTTTACTGAGTTGGAGATCAACGAAGAAATCAAACCATATGATTCCTTACGACATTTAGCTTTGGCTAACAAAGCCTATGGTGCTCTAACCTTTTGTGCACTTAAACAGCGAGAGGTATTACACACTAGCATGACCGATCTTTTATCCTGGGCACATGTCAAAGGTAGCGTAGCACCCGATCAGTTGTATAACAAAATCTCGGAATTATTTTCGGATGGTGAATATTATAAAGTGTCTTCAGATATGATCCAACTTATTTGTGGTCATCGCGCAGAAATCATGCAAATGCGTAGGGACGGAATAATAAATTATGTTCGTGATCCTCTAGTTAAGTCTACGTTGCGTAAAATTCCACCTTCCAATCAGCTGGTTTTTAGCCCTGAGCTACTTTCATCAACATTGGAAAAGAACGGAGGTGTTAAGAAGACCTTCCTACCTTCAAATAAAACCAGTGGCTTCAAACCTACTTCGCAAGCAGGATTCAACAAGACCACTCGCTACCCCTCGCAGGAGTCAGCTTATTATAGGGCACCCTCGCAGGGTGCCCGCCAAGCGTGCTGCACTATGCCATGCTTCCAGCCCTCGCAGGGCTGTGGACACAACCATACCTCACAGAGGTCCGGTAATTGCCATCCCACGCAGGGAACCGGCAACAACAATAAAGGAACACGTGGGCCTAGCCAGAACTATCATGGGCCCTTACGTTCACGAGGAACTCACCAGCAGCCTTACAGGCAAGAGACAAACAAACATAACAAAAAACGGACTTCAGCCACCGAATATCCGCCAGGAGTGTGATATATCTGATAGTGAATTGTTTGATGACCGATACTTTGTATGGAGACGTGATCGAAATTACTCGCTCACTAACCAAACCATGGGTGGGGAGGTCTTGATAGCCGTTCTTCGAGAACTTGTTGCCGATGTCCGCGACGAATGGCGTTCGTCCGCCGAGGACCTGTGGGTTACTTTAACTTTGCACCAATCAAAACCCAAAGTATCATATAAAATGCACTTTTGTGTCGTTTACATATGTAATGAGCAGTCTGGCAACTCTTTGATGGTACAACTACACAACTTCACTAGTAATTTGGCTGATATTGTTCTTAAACATCCTGCAGATAAGTTCTTGATCCTTGGTGACTTTAATCAGCCAAATATTGACTGGCAAGTGGCGGTGGATGGTGACTGTCTGTCGCCTAGTAACCTGCATGGCCCCACTCAGACCAGCTTTTGCGATACCCTTGCCGCGTGCAGTTTATTGCAGTACAATCCTCATCGTAACGTGAATGACAGGATTCTTGACCTCGTGTTGTCGAACAATGAAGTTACTGTCGCTTGCAGCCAGGATCCTGTAGTGGAAGAGGACTCACACCACAAAGCACTCTGTATCTCTGCTGAATTCGTTCAACTGCATCAGCTGATTTCTCGGCCTCTAGTCAAGTTTTTGTATGCGCTTGCGAATTATGACGCCATAACACATGAAATTGAGGCAAGAGATTGGTCACTAGAACTAAACTGTAGGACTCTCGAGGAAGCTGTAAAGTTCTTTTACGACACTATCAACTTGCTTCAAAATAAATATTCAGACCCCCATTCTCTAAAAGCTAATTGTGAAAGTGATGACAATGACTGTCTTCATACTTTGAGTTTCTTTTTGGAAGACACCATAGAAAACACTTCTAAAGTTCCCATTAATGAGCACTACCATTACAGCATGAAGAAAATGATGAAATTGTGGCCAGGCTAATTATCTATGTGGGTGGGTGCTGGCTAAATGTTTGAAAAACGTTTCCAAATCATGCAGGCACTGCAGAAATGAAATAAATGGCGACATTCAATTACAATGAAATGAGTATATAAGGGCAAAAGAATATAAAAAAGGTAGACATTGTCTGTTGTATCCCAATCAAGAGGCGGAAAAGGCTTTTAAAGAAATCCAAAATATTACGATAGACATTTTGAAAAAAAATGTGCCCAAAACTAAGCTGATGGAAAAAATTAAAATGTTTTTGGGCATATTTGTGGTATATCCTTTCACATGTAAGATCCACAAGAAAGAGATGATAAATGTTTTTGAAAATACAACAATAAATGTCTTGGTATATAGTTGGTGCCGATCAATCAATCGAATTTTATCTGGTAAAATCCAATACCGTGATGAGGATGATGCAATTAAACTTTCAGCACAAATATATTTCAATAAACATAAACATAAATAAATATGATTTTTGTTTCATTCCAGGTCGCCTACTAAGTACTTTCAAAATGTATATAAAATATTGTTCTGTTCCGTTGTAGAAAATCCATGTTGTATTTCCATGTTTCAATAAATAATTGTACATTTTGTTAAGTATTTTGTAGGTATAAACGAATACCCATTACCCCTAGGTTTAAATAGAATATCTATAACTATACAGTACACTGGTGTGCGTATAGATAGGTATGCACACATGCAAACGTTAGGTTTAGGCGGACGATACCAGATGGCGCTTCAAATATCGTTTGAAGGTTCAAAAAAAAACCGAAGTGGGTTCTCTATTCCCAATCTATTACTATACTCTATGGTACCTCCTAAGGTAGTAGTAACTGTTTTACGGCAGGCATTTTAATATTCTTCACTTTGGGTTTGTTTTTCATATAATTGTAGTGAACTGTATACTTGTTGGGGTTTCCTGATGTCGAATGGATCTATATTTTTCTTTTTTATTATTATTATATACTTTATTGTACACCACAAAACAAAACATACAGGACAAACGTTCACAATAACAAGTGTACAATGGGCGGTCTTATCGCACTAGGCAATCTCTTACAGACAACCTTTGGATGGACAGAACGATAGGAACAGAATTTAGGGCATCTCGCAAATATTTTGCGAATAATATGTTGCCTTCATTATACGAAGAAACTAAAACGGATATAAAGAAAATAATTGATACTGAAGTAGAGTCTATATGTCTTACTACAGATATGTGGACACTTTATAGACAAGAACATGGTTTTGCAATCGCTTCTTTTAGAATGCTGTGCGTTGGACGGAGGTTCGCATACTGGCATAGTTTTAGCCCAAGAACTTCGACGTATTGTTCAAGAATGGAACATTGAAGAAAAAATATTAATCGTGATTTCGGACAACGGTTCCAATATTAAGTATGCAATCGAAAAATGTTTAGGATGGCGACATTTTAGTTGCTACGCGCATACTTTAAATCTGGCTGTACAAAAGGCGTTAAATAATGAAGATATTAATGCTATCACCGGTAAAGTAAAGGCTATAGTTTCTTACTTTAAAAAAAGCACCATAGGCTGGGATAAGTTGAAAAAGTATCAACAACAAGCTGGTAAAGATATAAAAAGACCGCTACAAGATGTATCAACTCGCTGGAATTCCACATTTTACATGCTGGAAAGGTTCAATGAAATCAAAAAAAGAAATAAATAGCTCCTTGTCGAATCTTAATCCAGGTTTAAATTTATTAACGCCACATGAATGGGTCATTATTGAGAAGTTACTTCTAGTATTGAAACCTTGCGAACAAGTAACAAAAGAAATGAGCGGGCAAAAGTATGTAACGGGGAGCGCTGTGATTCCCATAACCACCGCTTTAAAATCTTCGTTAGTGGAACTACTGAATGATGCTGAGCCCCTGCCCGATGAAGTTGAAAAAGTGAGAACAGATCTTCTTGGCGAACTGGTGTCAAGATTTTCGTCATTAGAAAATAGCCGGACATGCACCGTATGCATGTTTCTGGACCCTCGCTATAAGCTGTATTTCGAAAACGAGGCAACGGCAGATAACACAAAAAAACATGTAATAGGATTAGTGACCAATCTTATAAGAGAAGCTGAAGCTAATATTGAAAGAGACAATCAAGTTGATCAACAAGCAAATGAAGTAAATATCGAAAGAGATGACACCATTTGGAAGCATTACCACAAAAAAATGCAAAACATTCGCCCTGCTGGTACTGCTTACGCCAGGGCTATTGTGGAAGTACAGCGTTATTTGGATGACAAAGTCATCAACATCAATGAGTCTCCATTGCAGTGGTGGTTACAAAACAAAAATGCATATCCACACTTGGCCATATTGGCTCGGCTCAAACAAAATGCACTAGCTACCAGTGTGCCCTGCGAGCGCCTGTTTTCTGTTGCAGGTAATATTCTGTCCGATCGAAGAACACGTTTAGGTGTTAGAAAGGTGAAGCAAATACTGTTTATAAAAGAAAACATGAAAAACATTTAAAAAAACATTTAACAAAATGTAAAAAAAAAACAAAAAAAAAATGTAAATAGATGTATAAGTTTGATTTTATATAAGATCAATTGAAACCTTCTAAATACGCCAGCTTTTCTTTGATAAGTACCAACAAAAAAATACTGTGTTTCTATTAATATCATGTTTATAAAATAAGCTGACAGTCCTAAGCCTGTAAAGTATGAAGGGAAGTTTTCAATAAGATTTATTTAAGTATTTTTGTGCAGGATGTCGTAGATTAATAAGTTATATTTAAGCAAATTTGATGTGTTACTTGTTTTGAATTTTAGATAGATAATTTAGTCCAGCGAATAAAACTGTTTCACTCTCTCCACCAATCCCAGTCTATATTTAATGTACGTGTGTACAATTTTAAAATGTAGAATTGATACGAATACCAACGCGTAGTCTAATTTACGTTAAGAATCCATAAACCGAAAATACTCCATTACATTACTCCGACTAGCGAGTTCCTACTCGATCTCGATACTACGAAGACTCGCAAGCTATGGAAACGTCAATAAACTGGAGACGCCTAAATACTCGTGGACCTAGTTTTTGGAATAAGTTTTTAAGCGGACGCGTACTTCTAAGACTCAGTACGCATTTTACCTAGTACGTCTCACCTCTAGCCCTTTCTACTTTTTTAAATTCTGACAAGGGTATGGTCATCCTCAAGGTTGACGTTAAGAACGCCTTTAATTCTGTTAACAGAGACACTTTGTTGGCGGAGGTAAAAAAGGAACTTCCTGAAATTTTCGGTTTTATTTGGCAGTGCTACAGGCACCCTTCTAAATTATTATATAGTGAATTTTTTTTTGCAATCTGCAGTAGGATGCCAACAAGGTGACCCTCTCGGGCCAGTCATTTTTAGTTTGGCTATTCATCCTATCATCAAACAGTTAAATTCAAAATTCAACGTCTGGTATCTAGATGATGGCACACTAGGAGGTGACGTAGTTTCAGTTTTGGAAGATTTTCAATTCCTGAAGCAGTAATTCCAGTCCATTGGCCTAGAACTCAACCACTCCAAATGTGAAATTTTCATCTGTGACAATACGGACAGACAATCGACCCTTCAAAAATTCATAACAATAGCACCAGAGATCAAAATTGCAGAAAATAGTTCACTGCACCTCCTAGGTGCCCCAATTTTGGAAGATAGTTTTTCTCCATTCATTGACGCCAAAATAACACATTTCAACAATATTTCGGACAGACTCTCTAAAATTAATGTACATTCGGCTATCACCCTCATTCGTTATTGTTGCTTTGGCCCAAATTTCATGTACTTTCTTCGCGCTTCGCCATTATGGAAACATACACAAATTCTCTTGGACAAAATTGATCAGATTATTCGTCGCACACTATCATCTATCCTAAATGTGGCCATGGATGACCGAGCGTGGCTGCAAGCTACTCTACCCATTCGCTTCGGTGGGCTCGGCATCCGCAAAATTTCTAGTTTAAGCCTACCGGCGTTCCTGTCTTCGGTCCACAGCACTGAAAAGTTAACCAGAAAATTTTTGTTGCCATCACTGGTTAACTGTGAAGTGCCGTACTCGACCGATGCAGTGAATGCCTGGAAAGTGGGTTGCCCGAATACAGCGTTGCCCGAGACCCCTTTTTCCCAGAGACAGTGGGATGAGCCGCTCTGCAGGTTGGTACGGACTAAACTTATAGACACGTCCACCAATACTGCTGAGCGTGCGCGCCTGCTGGCTGTGGGAGAATGGGAGTCGGGCCTCTGGCTACAGGCACTACCGTCACCCAACATAGGTACTATGTTGAGTGACAACACCTTCCGGATCGCTACATGTCTGCGTTTGGGTGCTCCTAGCGGAGCTCCACATCGTTGTCAATGTGGTGAAGCAGTCGACCGCCTCGGACACCATGGCCTATCCTGCAGTAGGAGCGCTGGTCGGTTAGCACGGCACGCTAGCATTAATGACATCATACGTCGGGCTCTTGTCACCGCCGGGGTGCCAGCTGTTTTAGAACCCAATGGCTTGGCGCGCGACGATGGGAAGAGACCAGACGGGATGACCATAATGCCTTGGAAGGTGGGTAGGCCTTTGGTGTGGGATGCAACATGTGTCGACACCCTTGCGCCATCCCATCTTCTTAGCACGGCGGGCTGTGCTGGGGCAGCTGCTGCTGGTGCGGAAAACCTCAAACGGCGCAAATACAACAACCTTATTGGAAGTTATATATTTGAGCCGTTTGGGGTTGAAACATTAGGTCCATGGGGTCCGAGTGCTCTTCGAGTATTTCGAGTAGTAAGTAAATGGTTAGTCGACTCTTCACGTGACCAGAGGGCTGGGCTTTTCCTTGGCCAGAGAATCAGCATTGTCATTCAACGTGGCAATGCTGCCAGCGTTCTGGGCACTTTTCACGTTCACAGCGATGTGGACGAATTTTTTGACGCCCTATGACCCCTGCCCTTTTATACGCATTCGTAGTTTTATTTTATTTTTATTTAAGTGTATTTATAGGTAGTTATTGTTAATTAAGTATTTTATATTATGGAAATTTTAGATTATTAATAAATAAAAATAATTCTTATACAAAATATTAAGTAATTCAGTGTAAATTATTTATAACTACATCTCCGCATTTCCGTAACTTTCTAGTCTAAGTCTTTACTGTAAAATTAACAAACAATTAATTGTAATTAGTGTAAAATAATCTGTAACCAAATCCCCAAAAAAAAAAAATGTCAGCCCCACCATCCACATCATCCGCTCCCGCCAAAGTTTCGAAGGTCACAAAATCGACACGATCGCTTCGGGAGAAGGTCATTGCAAAGTCAGTTGCAACGGGCAAACTGACCCAGTCTCAACCGACAGCGGTACCACCGAGCCCGAAGGCGGCATCTGTGTCAGACGTGACTGAACTCACACGAGCCACAAACACGCACACACCAGCAACAGCGTACAGCTCTGCGTGCTCCGAAGTCTCGGAGCAGCCAGGAGCGGTATCGAGGAAACGCGTGTCAGAAACAATTCTTCGATGGGAGGGATGTGATACATCCCCGCCTAAACCACTAACCGACGACGAAACTTCAAATGCCTCCAGCCGAACCAGCGAACCATCCAGCCGCCGGGCCAGTATCCTCTATATAACGTCGAAGAAAGGCACAGGCGTACATATGGACATGGCCACAGAGGAAGCGAACAGCGAAGCGGGGCAAGGAGGCACTGGAGGCCGCCGGAAATATGAAGAGGGAGTGCAAGCAGACAGCTCACGAAAGCCTGCAGGGTCTGTACGAGACCGTCCTATCCCTGTCTGACTTCCGAGCGCGTCACAAATACAACCTGGAAAAGGAAAGGTCACGCCATGCCCAAGAACTCGTACGTGTCGAGAGAGCTCACACGAAGGAGGTTATTTTTTTTTTGTCTAAAAAAAAACGTTGCTCCACACTAGGAATTTCTCCTGTATCAAGGGTGCGTTTACAAACATTTAAACTCACATACACAAACACCCAGAAACGGAACAACTATTTGTAGATCATACAAATATTTGTTCCGTGCGGGAATCGAACCCGCGACACGCAGCGCAGCAGTCAATCGCTCAACCACTGCGCCAACCGTGCGCCAGATTGAGGCACCTAAGAAGACCTTGGCGTTAGAGTTGAGTCGCGCGAGGGAGGAGATAGGAGAGACTCTGCAGGCTACAAAGCAGATAAGAAAGTGGTTGGGAGCCGACACCCTTCAGGCGTTCAAAGAGAACGCCGAAATCAGAAAAGGGGTCCGGCCTTACAAGAAGCGGTCAAACAAGAGCACGAGAAGACCCGCAGGGAGGCTAGGATAAGTTCAGGATCGCCGGGACGAGAATCCCCCAACCCGGTCCTGATGCGCCTCGAGCTCAACATAGCCAGCATCACGAACCAGCTGGATATGTTGAGGAAGCAGGTAGAGCGCCTAAAAAGCAATCTTCCGGTGCCCCCACCCACTCTCCAAGAACACCACTGCAGTATTCCCGAAGAATTGATGAAGGCGGCCTCCACTACGGAAAGGATGGAGGCAGAAATCAAAAAACTGTCACTGACATTACAGAACCACCCAAACAGACCACCTCCTCCCACCCCCACAGGACATCTCAAAACAGCTGAAGCCCGTCCGAGAAAAGCTGGAGCTTGTTTCTTCGGACATCAGAGTCCTGAGAGACAAGCCCCGCCAGCTGCGAATCTGGACACCGAGCTTGCAGTCGTGGAGGTGAAGAAGACGCTGGCGGATATTGTTAAGGGCATGGATGGCCTGAGGGGCAGACCCGTGATCACACAGCCCACGGCAAGACCGGTGATACAACACCCGAAGCCAAATCAACCGAAGCCGGCCCAGTCCAACCACACCCTTATCGTCTCCTCGACGGACCCCAAACACACGGGAGAAAACGTGTTGGAGAGGGTAAGGGTGGCGCTGGACCTTAAAACAACCGGGGCCCAACTGAACAAGGTTAGGAAGGCACGGAACCAAAAGGTCATCCTGAATTGCGCATCCAAGAGGGACTTGGATTTAATCAAGAAGTAAATTGATAGGAAGGATGACCTAAGGATTCAAGAGCCAAAGCCAGCGAACCCTCTTATGTGTCAGGGGAGTCCAGGCTCATTACACCGACGAGGAGATGGTGGATCTGCTCAAGGCGCAGAACCAGGGCCCCTTCGCCGGTGTCGACATGGGTAGCCAGACTCTAAAACTGAGATACAGGAAGAAGGGAAGGAATTCACTGATCTGCCATCCTGTCTTCGAGCTCTCCCCAGGGTTGTGGAAGCGACTCACGCAAGGAGGGGCCAAAGTCTAGAGGGGGCAAATAGGGAGAGCTCGGACACGGCACACACTACCTACAGCGAAAGCTGCCAGGAAAGACAGAAATGGGACGGAATAGCCAGATCACGGGTCTCGTATTGCTGAGGAGGAGGGCAGCCAGACAAACACCACCACGGTCAGCACTCGCAGTGGCCCGACTAGAGGTTGCACTTCATCCAAGCGAACCTCCAACGCTCCAAGCTTGCGACAGCGAAGTTCCACCTTGCGGATCAGGATAAAGGGATAAAAGTGGCCCTCGTTCAAGAACACTACGTAGGAAGAACGGGTTCATGAAGCAGAACCCAGGCACTCTAGGGTCTACTAAACCATTAGCAATAGCATAATTTTGCAACTTAGAGAGAAAGTTACAAAAAGATCCAGAATTGAAAATAGAATACACAAAGTTTATAAATGAGTATCATAACTTAAACCATATGATGCCATCAGCAATAAGTACGAAACCCGAGTGCTACCTACCACACCACTGCGTCACTCGTGCTGAGTCAACGACTACAAAATTGCGTGTTGTGTTCAACGCGTCTGCTAGACCATCATCAGGACACAGCTTGAATGACGTCATGTACCGAGGTCCCAACCTACAACAAGATCTGCAGGAGCTGATTTAAAAATGGAGACAGTATCAGTTCGTTTACACTGCAGATATTGAAAAAATGTATCGACAGATAATGGTACATCCTGAATATCAGTCGTATTAGAACATATTTTCGTATTTTTTTCTGAGCTGATAACCTGCAATGTCTTATGTATGAACCGGTGTCTACCCATAAATGTTTGTATGCCGAAAGGCAGAATGTACAAGGACTCTTGAACTTTTGTTAACATCTTATTGTAATACCTACATTCTATACAAATAAAAACTTCTTATTCTTATTCTTAGAAGATATTATGGCGAGACTTACCATACCAGCCTATTCAAACATACCAACTTACAACCATAGCCTACGGCACAAAGCCTGCACCATTTTTGGTTATGATGTACTTATAATAACTAGCTGCCGAGGAAAACAAAATTTCCCCGATGCAGCAAAAGCATTAGAAGAGTGCTGCTATATGGATGACTACTGTGGCGGAGCAAATACTATGGAACAAGCCAAAACGCTTAAATCCGATCTAATAAAACTACTCAGCAAGGGCGGGTTTAATTTACGAAAATGGGCCACAAATGAACCAAAATTACTCGCTGATTTAGAAAAAGATTTGTGGAACTAGCAAATCTACGAGTTTAAACAGTCAGACTCAACGAAGACATTGGGGCTAAAAAAAAAATGGAAGGAATCCGGCTCGAAGGACCATGTAGAATTTAGCGCCTGCTTGGTTTAGCACTAAACTCTGAGTTGGTTGATTTGGTTGACTTTATCTTAGAATGGTAATGGTTTTAATGGTTATATTGGAAGTATCCAATATAACCATTAAAACCAGATAGCTCAGATTAACCATTTACCATTATTTTAACTAGTAAGTTAAAATAATGGTAAATGGTTAATCTGAGCTAAAGTAGCACTAAAATGGTTTGATTCGAGTTACGTGATTGGTATCCGAACACGCACTAACTGACGCTAGTTGCGATACATGCATTTATGGAAATGCACGCAGGTGTTAGTATTGGAAGTACGTGTGACATCATTTAATCATGAACTTTCACTTTTTAAGCACAATGTTTTGCTACAAAATACAAACTGTCATATTTATTAAGCATCTACCGACAAATGTCTAAGTACCTACCTAAATTATTATTGTGTTGTCAAATACCTACAATTGTTAGAGTACCCACCTGAGTAAATATTGTTGTGTGTACAGGAAATAACTCTAAACTTACATATAAACCATAGTGATTGTTGAGGTGTGTCCTCGTGTTTCGGGATAGACAATCAGGGAGGTGATGGCAACGAATGACTCCTTTATTCGCTCTTTGAAAATAAAGTTTATTGTACAGAAAGTAACAGCAAGACAGAGAAGTTTAGTGTAGGAAGGCAGAGATGGAAAAAAGAGACTGGTTCGAGGTAGCCGTTCCTTTTATAGGTTTCGTTCACCGCCCTCTCCCGGCAGGCCGTCGAACTCCCAGCTGAGTCATGGCGCAGGCGCACCTCGGTGTTGTGGTAGCTCGCGCGCTTTGTGCTCAGCAATTGCTTGGTTGTTCCGCCCGTTGTTGATAGATGGCGCTGTCCTCAACATCCTCCGCCGCTTTGGGAGCTTAAAGATAGCTCTCAATGATTACATTGTTGTGGAGATAGGACCATCGCTTGAAATGTTTGCAGCGTCGGCGTCGTCCCTGGGTGCTGGAAGAGGGCAGATCTTGGAGAAGGCCCTCTCAATGACACCTGTAGCGGTGCGAATGGAAGCCACCCAGGGAACGCCGTCCTTTCCTGGGAACACATTTATTATTCGTCCTAATCGCCACTTAAGAGGTGGCAAATTGTCCTCCTTCACCAGAAGTAGTGAATTCGGGGTGAGAGTTTCTTTGGTTTCCTTCCACTTGGAACGTTTCTGTAGCTCTGAAACGTATTCACTCGCCCATCTTGCCCAGAAGTGTTGTCTCAGCTGCTCGATACGGCGGTAGCGTGACAGTGAATGCGTGGCTACTGTCATGACGTCCTTCTCTGCAGGCAACGTCAGCGGTCGACCGATCAAGAAGTGCCCAGCCGTGAGGGGAGTGAAGTCATCAGGATCTGAAGAGATAGGATACAAGGGACGGGAATTCAGGACGGCTTCTATCTGTGCTAAAACCGTGCTGAACTCTTCGTAATTTGAGATGTGCATTGCCTATTACGCGAACAATATGGTGCTTGCAGGATTTTACCCCCGCCTCCCACAAACCGCCAAAATGAGGTGAATACGGAGGAATAAATTTGAACTCAATATGATTTTCTGAATTAAAATTTTGTATGTCATCAGAACATTTATTTAAGAAATGTGTAAATTCCTTAGCTGCACCTACGAAATTCCTACCGTTGTCAGAAAAGATCTGCAAAGGCTTACCTCGTCGTGAAATAAATCTTTTTAGTGCCTGAATAAAACCTTCAGATGATAGTGAGGTAACAAGTTCCAAGTGCAAAGCCTTAGTTGAAAAACAAACAAACACAAATAGCACTTTTCTAATTTCGCACCCCTACCCTTACGGTTAAGTATGTACATAGGCCCGGCGTAGTCTACTCCACACCGTAGAAAAGGAAATCCAGGCTGCAATCGCTCGTTAGGTAAATTACCCATAATTGGTCGTGTTGTGTTTGTTTTCATACGATAACATATAACGCATCGATGTACAACTTGTTTTGCTAAATTCCTGCCACCAAACGGCCACCAAGTGTCCCTAATGTGCGATAAGAGCAGCTGTGGTCCCGCATGCAGTAATTTTTTATGTTGAAAGTTAAATAACAATAAAGTAAAGTGATGTTTACTACATAATAATATTGGGTGTTTTTTATTGTACGTAAAATCTGAGTTTCCTAACCTACCACCCACACGTATTATTTTATTTTTGTCAAAAAATATGTTTAAACTTGACAAACCACGTGATGGTTTATTAGTTAAGTTATTCATCAACACTTTTAATTCATTAGGAAACGATTCCTTTTGTATTAACCTTACGAGTAATGTTGTTGCATTCTTCAACTCGTCAACTGATAAGGAACCCGAATAACGTTTAGTGTGATCCTTTGTTCGTGCATTGTTTATGAATCGACACACAAATGCGCAAGCGCGTTGAAGTCTATTGTACGAAGAAAATCTTTTAAATTCAATTACGCGATCTAATCTATTAACACAGGTTGGTACACTAACAATGTTCGATTTTAGTTCGGGTAGTATATCAGTTGGAATCTGACATAAGTGGTTCTGTCTGTGTGACCAATTGTTTACTTTATCTTGTAAAAGTAACGGTCCGTTCCACCACAAGGGTGATGTACTCAGTTCTTCTAACCGTGTGCCGCGTGATAACAGGTCTGCCGGGTTATTTATTCCGCTGACATGTAACCAACACACATCACTTGTTAACTCATTTATCTCAACAACACGGTTTTGTACAAAGGTTTTGAGCTGATTAGGAGACATTCTAAGCCAACCTAAAACTATTGTGGAGTCTGTCCATAAAACAATATCATTGAATGTGACGCGGAGTGAATTTTTAATTTTATTTAGTAATTTCGCTCCGACAAGCGCGCCACATAACTCAAGCCGAGGAATACTAACTGGCTTTAACGGAGCTACACGGCTTTTAGCGCACAGCAACTTAACTGTGATGTCACCATTCGCATTACGGGTACGAATATATGCGCAAGCACCATACGCAGTTTGACTTGCGTCTGTAAATATGTGTAACTCTGTTGCATTAGGTGAATCACACGTAACAAATCTAGGAATACGCAATTTATATAAGTTAGATATTGACTCAACGAATTTCTTCCAAAGCGACATTATATCGTGCGGCAGAGCGTCGTCCCAACCTACTTTACTAAGCCACAGTTTTTGAAGAAGAACTTTGGCCACTATAACCACCGGACTTAATAACCCCAAAGGATCGTAAATTTGAGAGACAGCAGATAAAATCGAACGTTTAGTCACATTGGAGAAATCATTATTTATTTTTGATGTAAAATGAAATTCATCCTTGCTGTTGTACCAGCCAAGGCCTAATGTTTTGCTAGACACATTTTCACCTAATGACAAATACTTTGAAGTATTAATACTCGTATTTTGTGTTGTGTTTATTAGAATGTTCGGCGAGTTTGTTACCCATTTTCGTAAGGGAAAACAACCGGATTGACATACTTCAGTTACCCTTTTGCATATGTACGATAACTGTGTCTCTGTATCAGCCCCGGTAATTAGATCGTCTACATAAAAGTCTTCTAGTATAGTTCGAGAAATAAGTTCGTCTTTACAGTCTAATCCTAACTGTCTAACACAGCGAATACACAAATACGGCGCCGACGCCGTTCCGTATGTTACAGTGTTAAGACGGTACATACTAAGAGGATCTGACGATTTCTCCCGCCACAATATCAATTGCAAATTTCTTTGCTCATCGTGAACTAAAATTTGCCTAAACATTTTCTCAATGTCTGCACACGCAACGTACTTGTACTGACGAAAACGTATAATAATAGAAAATAAATCATTTTGTAATGCAGGTCCGACTAACTGTATGCCATTAAGCGATTTTCCAGTAGATGTTTTTTGACTAGCATCAAACACTACGCGTAATTTAGTGGTTACGCTATCTTCACGGAGAACACCGTGATGGGGTAAAATATAATATGGCATCTTATAATCGTCATCTATACGGGTCATGTGTCCTAGGCTCAAATACTCCCGCATGAAATCGCTATACATGTGTTTGTATTGTGGATTGCGATCAAGTTTACGCTCTAATGATAGAAATCTGGTTTTAGCAATTTCGTAGCTATCGCCTAGTACTTCCGCTGATACCTTTAGTGGAATTTGAACCGAAAATCGACCATTGTCTAATCGCTTAGTAGTTTGTACAAATAGGTTTTCGCATGAATTTTCCTCTAAAGAAAGATGCCGACCTGAATAAGGAATTTCTTCAATTTCCCAGAATTTTCTTAATTGCTCATTTAATTGTGTTGTTTGAACAATATGACACTGAACTTTATTTGTGTATAATTTTTCAGTGTATAAAGGACCCGAAATGATCCACCCTAGTTTTTACCGTTAACAATTAAGTCCCAGAAACAATCTGCACCGATTAATAATTCAATGTGTGAGGGTGTACAGAAATTTGGATCGGCTAACCTAATATCTTTTGGTAAAGAAATATCGTTAATGTCTATACTTGTGGCCGGTATAGTCGACGTAATGCTAGGTAAAACTAGACATTTAATGTGCATATCATGATCGCCGTATATCGATCGAAGATTAATATAGCAGGAATGGATTGCCTGTGTGACTGAATGTCCTATTCCGCTAATTTGGCAAGTGGACTGTATACGTTGTGTGTTTATTTTCCTACATAGAGATTCTGTGATAAAGCAATGTTGACTGCCGTTATCCAACAGTGCACGAGCTTTATAATATTTATTGTCTTTTCCAACGATTTCAACTACAGCGGTCGACAGTAAAACAGATTGTAAAGCATGTTTACTCAGTAAACTTCTACAATTGTTATTGTGTGAATTTAAGACTGTGTGAAAAGTCTGAACTACTGACGACGAACTATTTTGCGAATTCGTTGTCTTAGACTGATGCGCTTGATCTACAGACAGCACAGGGCTATCTGTATTAAACTCATTGTGTAAAAGACTGTTATGTTTGCTATAGCATTGCTTGCAAGGACCGGCCCGACAATCAATGACTGAATGCCCTGTCCATAAACAATTAATACAGAGATTCTTATTCTTAACGAACTGAAGCTTATCTTTTGAACTTAAATCCAAAAATTGTTGACACCCGTACAACGAATGTTTTTCGTTACATTTAAGACATGTGCGGGTAGACTTAAAAAACTTTTTATTATTTTGAGTAGCAGCAAAACTATTAGTTTGTTTTTTAACAGAACTCTGACTTGCTTGAGAATACTGAGAAGTCGTAACTTTAACCATTTCCAAAGTATCAGCCTTATCCTTTAAAAACTGTAAGAGCAAATCTAAGTTAAATATTTTATTTGAATTGCTTGCACTAGTATTTTTAAACTGCTCCCATTCTGTTTCAATGGTTACATCTAACTTTGTAGTTATGAGATAAATCAGCAAAGTGTCCCACCATTCAGTAGGCTCACCAAGAGTTTTCAAAGTTCGTAAGTTCTTAAGTACCGTATCTACAAGTTTCCTGATTTGTGCAGGCGATTCTTTAATAACGGCTGACATTGAAAATAACGCTTTGACATGATTGTGTATCAACAACTTATTATTATTATATCTATTCTCAATCAATTCCCACGCAACATTATAACTATCTGAAGAAAACTCCAAAGACTTATGAACGGTAAGGTTCGTGCTGCTAGCTATTTCGGGTGCTAAATGATAAGTCTGAGCTAAGATTCAGAGTACGTTTATTCCGAAACTTCACGCTAACTAATGCTAATGATGGTAATGAGTGCTACAAGTATGCCGGTCGATCGCGCACTGGCTCGCGTAGCTCACGCTTTCCGCTGGTGCGGCCGCGCGACCTACTTGAGTCAAAACTGCTGATGATGATGTGTTCGATGAGTATCGAACATGCTCCCGAGTGGAGGAAATGGGAAAGATGAGATGAGATGATTACACAATTAAGAGGGTTAGTAACACATAGGTGAACCAGTATTTGTTTATGCTAAATGAAGGTTAATACAATGCTGAATGTTCTTATCCTAAGTGATAGCTAATCTCTATCTAGATCTACCGTAAAGACCGATTGTCTTTTACTGATAGGTGACGTTGATTTGTCTCTTTTGTACCGTAAACTGGACCACCGTTTGGTCCCACAAACACTGGGCCCTTGCTCGGGCACGGGTGATTTACGCGCACTAGCACTAACACTCACACTGCTGGTAGGCGCCGCCCGCGGCGCGGCAGGTTCGCTTGGAGCCTGCGGGTCACGCGCGGGCGCGGGTGAGGCTTGCTTGCCTCGCCACCACAGGAACACCAGGAACGCTACGACGGCGACGACTGCTGCTAGCAATACGTATGATATGGCATAGTGATGTATATCATGCGTAGTTAATGTTCCTTCTTCTAAAGCTGCTTTCTTCATAGCGGCTATCTGATTGCCGAGACTTGTTAGTGTGTTGTTGATCTGTGCATCTTCTGTTGTTGTTTCGAGAAGCGGTTGCGTAATATTGACCAAATGATAGTGCTGTATTGGAGCTATGTTCGTTAATAATAGGTCAGGTTTTAAAGTCAGCTTGTTTTCCTGCTGATATGAATAAAGTGTTATGTCACGGCCCTTAGCTATGCATTCTTTATCGAGTTGAATGAGCCCGGCCTTGCTGACACGGCGCGTTCGGGTTTCATTGTCACATATGATTGTAAATGAATAGGTATCGCATGCGAAATACAAATAAGACGATAGGTCGTGTAATTGTAACCACATATTCTTGCAGGTTTCTTTCTTAGACTGGCAGATACCTATTTGTTCGGTTTGACAGAACTTTTCTTCTAGACCCAGTCGCTTGACTGGACCTCGTAGCTGACAGATATAACTTTCCTCCTGATAGGTGCAGGTTTGAAGATCGTCGTTCTTGACTTCGATATAGGAGTCCCTCATCAGATTAGTTGCTATGTAATCTGTGAGGGGAATAATGCTGATCATGTCCTTTCCCACCTGGAGAGGAACAGGTATTAAGCGGTACAGTTGGAAACTGTCTCTGCTAATGAGTGGCACGGAGATCTCAAACATGAAGTACTCTTTACTCATTCTCGCCTTGATCTTTAGGTGTTTGTAGATTTCATATAAATCGGCCTGGATGTTGTTGATAGGCAAAGTAAGTTCTTTTGATATTTGACCGGAAATGATTTGAAGTTCGTTGCTGAGCTGCTCTGGAGTAAGTAGATGCATGTTAATTTTACTATGATAAATATCCGCTAAGGTGTCGATTAATGTATCTTGGACACGCTTTAAGTTGTGTATCATGTTTGTCGTAGCCATGGCTGCGAGAGTGAATTCTTGTAACATTGATGTACTTTTACCTTGCAATTGTATCTGCTTAGTCGCTTGATCTAAGAGGTTTAGATGTCTATTTATGAGCTTATACTGAGTATCAATAGTCTTCTCAGTTCGTTTCAGAATATTATACTCAGCTTCTACCACTGATGTTTGGTTTTTCCAAAGCTGAATTAGGTGCTTTTCGTTGCTATTTATAATTTCAATATCACGTTGGTATTTATCAGCGAAACTTTGGTCGAGTACTCCAAATAATGTATTGGCTATGGAGCCGACCGCGTTGACAAGGCCGCGTCGGGTTCTTGACCGAGTGCCGAAATGCTGATTTAGCAGCAGCTGATTGTGATATTGGAGCTCGTTGTAATCGTGCTGCACTTGTAATAAAATCATGTTACAATGGCTAGGCTCCTTGATTTGTTCACATGTCTGTTCTAGATATTTAATGAAGGTGTCCCCGGCTTTATCACCTTGCCAATAAGGTTGCATGTTGTAGTAGGACACAATTTTCCATTGATCCCGTATTAGATTTAATTTACCTATTGGGTCGTAGTATAAGGATTGATTACCGCTAAATTGGGTAATGTGGTTCGATGCTTCGCTGCTGCTCCAAATGCTGATAAAAAATAATAGTGATAAAACGATGTTGACGAAATTACGATGCTTTCTCGTACTTGCTTTTGTTTCATCCTTTGTGATCTTGGGTTTGGCTTTTTTACTCTGCTCTTCAGCTTCCTTTTCTGCGTCCTCTTGCTCGATTGGTAAGACGGACAATTTGATAATAGGTCGCTTTATTAAACCGTTCTTCGTCTTTAATGTCACAACCCTTACAAACCCGTCCTTCCCTTGGTGTACCTCGACAACTCTCCCCACTGGCCATTTGCCAGAAGGAAAATTATCATCGTGGATGGTCACCATATTTCCGATCTTAATGTTGCTTTTTGGCTTTAGCCACTTGCTACGAACAGATAATTGGCTAAGATATTCAGTTTTCCACCTCCTCCAAAGGTCTTGGAAAATCTTGTTTATTAAGTGCCATCTAGTCCTAGCGTCACTGGCTGTTTCAATAACGGTTAGACCTGCTCTACCGGTTAGGAAGTGCGCGGGTGTTAAGAAATCTAAATCGTCTATGTCTTCAGATATCGGACATAGTGGTCTAGAGTTGAGACCCGCTTCTATTTGCGCTAAAATGGTGCTATATTCTTCATACGTCAATGCTTGGTCCGCTACAACTCGTTTGAGGTGTTGCTTTAGACTTCGTATTGATCGTTCCCATAATCCTCCCGCACTAGGCCAGGAAGGGCAATTCCAGTGCCATTCTATATCCATTTCCGTTATCTCACTATAAAATGAGTCACCGAAAACTTGTTTTAGCTGCTCGCACTCCTCCTGCATTATTTTGTTAGCTCCCACAAAGTTAGTGCCGTTGTCCGAGTACACATGTTTCGGGGCTCCTCGTCGCGCTGACATTCTCCTCAATGCTGCGATAAAGGAAGTGCTGGTCAAGTCCGACACCAATTCTATGTGCACGGCTTTCGTAACCATGCAGACGAACAAAGCCACGTATCCTTTCGTTGTTTTTATTCCACGCCCTTTATTTGCCTTCACAGATATGAAGCCCGTGTAGTCTACACCTGTGTGATAAAACGCTGGAGCTGGGTTGGTGCGGAAATCAGGTAGATCTCCCATAATCTGCTGTAGCTTCCTGGGTGCCTGTTTCCTACAAGTAACACATCTATGAAGTTGCGTTTTGATGGCTCGATTTCCTTTAATTATCCAATACTTTTGTCTAAGAAAGGACATAGTAAGTCGAGCTCCTCCGTGAAATGTGAGCTCATGGGCTTGCGCGATGAGAAGCTCAGTCAGTCGACTGTTGTATGGAATGATGATTGGATGCTTCATTTCTATGCTTATGTTGGCCTGCCTGAGTCTTCCCTTTGCTCTAAGGATCCCGTCCTGATCTAAGTATGGATTAAGGTTGAGTAGCTTGCTATCAGATTTTACTTCCTGGTTTTGCAATAAGCGTTCAATGTCTGTTTTAAATTCAGCGCGCTGTACGTTTTTTATTATTATAAGTTTTGCTGATCTAAGCTCGTGTAAAGTGAGATGCTTTGTTTTCTGTTTACTAACGACAGGTGTCAATGCCCGCCGTACCCAGGCTAAGATGCGTGTTGTTTTTGTAAACGAGCTGTAGCGATGTAATAGATCGTCGACTATGCTGCTATCCATGATAGGATTTTGAACAATGTTTACCTGCCTTTTTATCTCTTCGTTAGTAGTATACTTCGTTTGACCCGTAGGTTTGAAGTGCGATGAAGATAAGAAGGTCGGTCCTTGCCACCACAATTCGTGTTCTAGCAATTGTGAGGTCGTCAGGCCTCTACTAGCTGCATCCGCTGGGTTTTCTTTGGTATTTACATAATGCCAAGTGTTTGGTGGCATAATGCTAGCAATTTTCTTCACCCTGTTCGCTACGAAAGGCTTCCAGCGCTCCGGGGATCCTTGAATCCAGCTAAGGGAAACCTTAGAATCGCTCCAGCCGTATATCTTCACGGCCAAGCTGTTGATGCTTTTGACGATTTTTGACATGAGTTTCGTAAGTAGTTCGGCCGCACATAATTCTAACCTAGGTAGCGATACAGCCTTGCTAGAGGGCACTAACCGCGTTTTTGCTGCTACTAGCACTACTGATGTAGAGTTATTGGATACGATTCGTGCGTATACTACACAGGCGAAGGCTTGAATTGATGCGTCACAAAACCCATGTAATTCTATGACGTCATGCTCTTTGCTTTGTAACCACCGAGGAATGTGGAACTGATTTAATAGATTTAAATCTCCCTTCAATTTGATCCATTCTTCTTTGGTTTTAATAGAAACTTCGTCGCTCCACTGGACCTCAGAATCTTGCCATACTTGCTGGAATAAAATTTTCATCTTTGTGGTTAGGGGCGCTAACCATCCCAAAGGGTCGAAAATCTTAGAGATTTCGGATAGAAGCATTCTTTTGGTCAGTTTTGCTGTTTGTGTGCTGTTTGAATCATATTTGAAGATGAATTCGTCCTCGGTTGAGTTCCATTGTAGCCCCAAAGTTTTTGATGAGCTTTCAGTTTTAAATGTAAAGACTGCTGGCTGTTTGTCGGCAGTTTGCTCAACTGTTTCAAGCAATCTTTTATCGTTTGAGGACCACTTTCTTAGTGAAAATCCGCCGCTTTTTAGGCATGCGTTTACTTCCGTAATCCTCCGCTTTCCTTCTTTGATGCTATGCGCTCCCGATACCCAATCATCCATATAGAGCTCTTCCTGGATGCATTTAGCTGCTCTGGGATATTTTTGCTGCTCATCTGACGCTAATTTTCGCAGAGTCATCATTGTCAGGAATGGCGCTGCTTTAGTTCCATACGTTATGGTTGTTAATTTATAATTTCTTATAGGCTGATCCGGACTTTGTCGCCATACGATTTGTTGTAGGCTTTGGTCCTGCTCATCGACTAAAATCATACGGAAGCATTTCTCAATATCAGCTGTGAATGCGAAACGATATTGCCTCCACTTCAGGATAAGCTCTAACAGGTCTAACTGGAGGTTTGGACCCCTGTACATTAGATCGTTTAGGCTGTGGCCTAAAGTAGTTTTAGACGACGCGTTGAATACTACGCGCAACTTTGTTGTGCTAGATTCTGCTCTCAGTACCGCATGATGAGGAAGGAAACATTCTATTTCCGTCTTCTGTTTGCTGTTAGAAGTCGCTAACTTCATGTGTTGCAGCTGCTCATATTCGCGGATAAATTGCTTGTATTGCTTCGCTAGGTCTTCATTCTTGCTAAACTTACGTTCTACATTTTTAAATTGTGCTATCGCTATCTCTTTCGAAGATCCTAGCTTCTCTTCTAATTTTGGTTTCATGGGCAACCTAACTACATAACGACCGTTTTCTAGACGTTTCGTCGTAGTTTCATAAAAATCTAGGCATTCCTGATCTTCTACGGACATAGAATTCTGTTCTTGAATGTCTTCAATTGTCCAGAATTGTTGAATGTCTTCAACGTTATGCAAGATCACGTTGCATTGGAATGAGGTGCTTGTATTGCCACCGCACAGCAACCATCCTAAATGAGTTTGCTGTGCTAGCGGTTCCGAGGACGTTTGTCCGCGAATTAATCCTTCTAAAAGGATGTTGGCGTAGATTTCTGCTCCTAGGAGAAGATCCACCGGACGACTGATGTTATAATCTGGATCTGCTAAACAAAGATGTGCTGTATGTTGCCAATATGGCTTAGCGAACGTTTCGTTTGGCAGATTTTTTATTAAGTTGTTCACTATGACAACATCAGTAGAAAACTTAAAATCGGTGTAAGTCGATTGACAAGCGATCGTTAGTTTTCCTTTGCAGTTGTTTTCACGTTCACCTACTCCGAAAATAACCCCTTTACAAGATTTTCGCTTTAATCCTAGCTGCTGTGCTGCTTTCTCGCTGATCACGGAAATTTGTGAGCCCTGATCGATCAGTGCTCGCATGACGTGCTGGGTCCTGTCGGCTGCTGTGACTTTCACCAGCGCTGTGGCTAGCAAAATCTCCGATGTTACTTGCTGAGAAGCGTAGATGCTTTTGTTGTTTTCGCATTTTTGTTTCGCAATCTCGGTCAAGTTGTTAGACTTTGATTGTGTTGCGAAATAGTCATGCAAAGTCGTATGATGTTCGTCATTGCACTTATGACATCTTTTTGTCGAGTAGCATTTTGCGCCATTATGATCGTAAACACAATTTACGCAATAATTTAATTGGCTAATTATTTTTATTTTCTGCTCATTTGGTAATTCTGTAAATTTTTTGCAGCTTATTAAATTATGTTTTGCCGAACAATGAGGGCATTTATTTACTGACTCAGACACATGCATTGATTTCGCCATTTCCATTTTCTTGCTATTTTTAGATTCATTGCCCAATTTAAAATTATTTTTGCGATTAAAATTGGATGAACCATTGGATGATTGAGATGAAACTGCCTTAGTTGTCCCATCTTGACGTCGCCGAGATGACTCTAGGGCAGTGAACTTGTTCTCTAAGTAGTCCAAAAAGTCCCGAAGTACCGGAAGCTCTCGCGAATTCTTCAACGACTCTATATACTCGGAATAAGACTCACTATCCAATTTTTGTGCTAGTATATATACAAGAAGAGGATCCCATGTCGTAATATCTACGCCTAGATTTTTTATGGCGTGGAGGCTCTCTAAGGTGACATCATGAAGTCGTTTGATGGCTGTGTACGACTGCTGCGGTATATTGGCAAGATTGTAAAAGGAATTTACGTGGGACATAAATATCTGCTTTTTGTTGTTAAACCTGTGAGTTAAAATTTCCCAACAGGTGTTATAGTTGTCCGCGCTAATCGGGAGATGCTGGATCAAGCGCTCCGCTTCTCCTTTTACCTTGCTCTTCAGGAATTGCATCTTTTGTGCCTTTGATAGAGAAGGATTGTTGTGGATTGCTTCATCGAAAAGATCTTTGAAGGATACCCACTGCTGATAGTTACCTGAGAACACAGGAATTTCCATCTTCGGTGTGGACTTGTCACGGTACGATGTTGCCCACATCTTAGAGCTGATAGCCTTTCTCAAGCCGTTATACGTACGTTCATGTTTAATGTAGCTTAATTCGTACGCCTCGTCGTCTTCTAACTCCATCATTAGTTCCCAATGGCTGTTGTCCACGGCTGTCCATCGAGTTTGTAATAATCGCAAGGCGTCTTCAAACTCCCATTTATCGGACATGGATTCGACATCTATGCTTTCTACGGTTCTTGCGAATGCTTTGAAATTGATATGTTGCTTGCGCATCATATCATCTAGTTTGCTATAAATACCTTTAGACACCTCGGCACGAGCGCGCGCCGGGCTGGCGGATGCTGAGGATGGCTCGTGGTCCTGGTGCTGTAAGTGTTTGCCCCCGGCAGGACCTGCTGTTGCTGCTACTTGCTGATTAGAAGGGTTGTCTTCTAGATCAGAGAATCCTGGCGGCTTTGCTTGGTGACATAACGCGTCATAATATTCGGATATGGCGTCTTTTGCTGCTTTATAAGACTCCATTGTCCGCTCGAACTCCGAATTTACGAAGTACTTATGACCTCTCTTTTCAAGCGGCACAAGTTTTTCGTTGTTTAGCTGATACTCTCTCCAATACGACTCTAAAAGATCTAGTCTCTTTTTACAGTAGTCGATGGTCTTACGCTGTTTGCTATCCTTATTGAAATTAATAAGGACCTTGGCAATGCTCTCTGCTAATTCAGTTTGTTGGAAGTATAAAGTCTCCATTGTGCTGCTGTTAGACTTAAGCGAGACAGAATATACGGAACGCTCTTACTTGAAAGCCGCCTTGTCCTACGGCTATTGCTGCTATGCTGCTGGCTCGCTGTTGTCGCTGCGCGGGTAGCTCCCACGGTGGTTGTGAATCCCTATGAACTCACGCCTAATCTAGTTCGCGGCAACCCACAGGTTGCTGGTACGGTACAAGCACTTCGCGTTACGACTTGTCGCGGTCGCGGAGTCCTTGACGGTTTCGAAGGACCAATATGAACGGTAAGGTTCGTGCTGCTAGCTATTTCGGGTGCTAAATGATAAGTCTGAGCTAAGATTCAGAGTACGTTTATTCCGAAACTTCACGCTAACTAATGCTAATGATGGTAATGAGTGCTACAAGTATGCCGGTCGATCGCGCACTGGCTCGCGTAGCTCACGCTTTCCGCTGGTGCGGCCGCGCGACCTACTTGAGTCAAAACTGCTGATGATGATGTGTTCGATGAGTATCGAACAACTTAATAACCTGCAAAGCATTTCCAAGACAGAGATGATCTTAAATAATGAAACTTTTGGATATTATCAAGTTGTTTCGAATTGTGTATCATTGATAAAAATGTATCTCTAAATTCCAACCAATTATCGTAACTACCGTCAAAGCTTGGAAGTGAAATAGCTGGCAACTTCACTAAAGTATTGGAATTCCACGTGTGTTCTGAATCATTGGAATTGCACTTATGCTTATCACTACTATTATTTATTAAACAATTAGCTTCAGCTACTGAACCATAGTAAGAATTATCAAAAGACTCCCTATACTCTAATTGTTCTGACATGTCTTTTTCCGGTACCAATTCCTCGATTAAACATTGAATTCTACTAAACTCCTGATGCAAACCTTGAGCAGACTTTATGCGTAATTCTAATTCTGTTTTTTGCTTAGGATTAATTTCGTTACCTACTAACAAATTTACACATTTTTCGAACTGAGTGAGCATACCTTTAATGGTACCTCGTTTCTTTTTTAAATCTGCTAGCTTTTTAAAATCCTCGGACAAACTCATTGTGGCAGTGTATGGTAGGTGTGGGTACTCACAATTTTCTGCAGCACGAGTGTGGTGAACAAAGTGCGCGTAGCTGGTTGGCGAACCTGTATACACAAAAGCACGATTTTAGCACACACAGAATGAATAAGGTGAGGAGAAAGGATTGCCAGGCACCCCTGAAGTCTTGCGCTGGTAGTGTGATGATGATGCGGCTTCGAAGGTCCAATGTTGAGGTGTGTCCTCGTGTTTCGGGATAGACAATCAGGGAGGTGATGGCAACGAATGACTCCTTTATTCGCTCTTTGAAAATAAAGTTTATTGTACAGAAAGTAACAGCAAGACAGAGAAGTTTAGTGTAGGAAGGCAGAGATGGAAAAAAGAGACTGGTTCGAGGTAGCCGTTCCTTTTATAGGTTTCGTTCACCGCCCTCTCCCGGCAGGCCGTCGAACTCCCAGCTGAGTCATGGCGCAGGCGCACCTCGGTGTTGTGGTAGCTCGCGCGCTTTGTGCTCAGCAATTGCTTGGTTGTTCCGCCCGTTGTTGATAGATGGCGCTGTCCTCAACAGTGATGATATCCCAATAAAATATTACGTAATTTATAATGAACATTGTGAAGTATCCTGGATTTTATGTTGCCATTTTAATATTATAAGTCCTTTGAGACAATTAGTACAAGACTGTCAGTTAGTATCAATATTCTTTCGAATATTGATTAAGAATGACTAAATAGGCGATATTCAATTCCTTAATTGTCTTGATACGTTTTAAAAATGTTTCATTACTCAAGAATTAAATAAGAATTGATTATTGACCTAATTGTGAGATTATTTATAGAAATGTAGAAAATGGTGGGGACATTTGACAGGTCGACTCGTTACTATAAATAGTGTGCTATTCGTAAGATTGACACACTTTATCGTGAACTACAAGCCAGTACAGAGCAGTTGTTATATTATGATAGTGATATTATTTCCTGAATTGTTATATTTTGTGAAATATGGACTACACAAGCTTCACGTAAGTTATTTGATATTATAACTTGATTATTGCTAATGGTGGTGTTGAAACTCTATTTCATGTTGTGGCCTTTATTTATAATGATATTAAATTGATTTAAGGGCTAGTCATGTTCTTTGCCTTATCCTTGTTGTTTTGATTATGTAACATTGTGGAATATTACAAGATTCATCATATAATGACCATAATAGAATTAGACCTTTATTGTGATAAACGATATTTATATGGTTGTAAAAGATATATATGGATACTTTTACAACCATAGTTGCTTCCGTGGAGTTTCTTGCCCTTCTTGTCCACGAGAACTAGTTTAGCGAACGGGCAGTAAGCTCTCTGAGCCTCAATATGAATTAATTGACAAGCCTAATTGAAATAAATACCTAGTCTTGTCTTTCTGTGATTTTATTAATAAAACCTTTCCCTTATTTTCCACAAAGGAACTTATCAGAGTTCCTTGTGGTAAATAACCAGCAACCATCTTGACATTCCAAGCTAAACTTGCTATCTTCGTAAATATCGATACTTTTATATGGGGTTCCTCTTTAAATCTAACACAGGCAATAGTGCTGAGCTGTTCGGTTGCGAATATTGTACCGAACACAAATTTATATTACTGATAAAATTACACCTATTAATCAGTACACGACCCGTCAAGGTATGGAATTAAAACAAATAGCTTTTCCTAAGAAACATGGCTCGAAATATGAAAAAAAAAAATTGGCCTTCCCATACTTCTCTGTCATCGCTTTATTATGGGAAGTTCAATATTTTTTTTTACAATTTGACCCATGTTTCTATGGGAAAGTTAATTGTTTTGATGGATACTTTTACACCTTGACGGGTCGTACACTAATAAGATTACCCCCTATATACTTGAAGTTTAATACACTGGTAGGTAATACGTTACAAAAAAAATCTTACCATTTGTTACACTAACTAGGAACACTTTGAACAACGTCAAATGTAAACAAAAAACCATTTTCATAATTTTAAATTCATTTTCATAATTGTATAGGATGTAAAAAAAATTGCTGGCGTAACTATCAGGGGTGAACCTACCCAAGGAACTGAACAACTTTCCCCAAGAAACATGGGTCAAAATATGTTTTGCTGGCAATTTTTTTTACAACCTGTATAGATTAATCATTTTAAAATTTACTGATTAAAAACGAATGAATAAACACAACATTTACTGATAAATAACTAATTCAATTTTGGCTAAAATCACACACAATATTTTTAAAGAAATAAAATAAATATTGATACTGAACCTTTTTGTTGTTCATGTGTTGTACACTTTTCTTCTTCAAAATTTGTTATTAATGCCACGGTTGTTGGCGTTGTACTGTTTAATAAAAGGAAATCTCGATTTACTTTCCTTTTGAAAGTTCCACTACGTTTAAGTCTTCTCCACGAATTTTTTGCTTCCATTTTTCGTAGTAAATTTAATCAAACGTTCCGTAAATACGAGTATGGCGGCCTAGACGATTTAAAGTTAAAACCTGACTTAAATGCGACTACAAGTTTGATTCAAGTCAGGGCATGACATTAAACGAACATTTTTTTTATTTGTGATGGATTTGCTCTTGACTCTAGTCTAGGTCATAAGTACATCATGTAATATATGGGTTATATTTGAGTATTAAATAAACAACCAAGTCATTTAAGAGTCTCCAATTGACCGCTGTAAAACAGGATAGTGATCGTTATATAAACGTCACTGTGAAAACGTCTATACAACTGCTACATTACATAGATGTCATAGGTTTTTCAAAGACCTAATTTGGTCAGTTCAAAACGTTTAATGGACTACAACGTTAGTATGGCTATTGCGTTGTCGTTCAAACCTTTTAGCTAAGACTGTAATATAACGTCGTTTAGTTTAGTTTTACCAACGTTGCTAAGACCAGCTTATTATGACATATTCGTCGCACGACTAATAAGTTAAATTAAAGACGTCTAAAGCACCTAGTAGTCATCTCACTATCATTATAAGACTGCTATCCAACTTTATGTCGTATATGACGTTTTCGTTTGTTGGGATGGTCTTTTTTGAGTCAGGTTATGGTAAAAGTGTGGCTGACGGAATTGGTGGCAGTGTAAAGCGCGCTTTGGACAGAAAGGTTTGCCAAGGAGTTGACGTAACTGATGCCAAGGATGCTTATGATATTTTGAAACAGTGCCTAAAGTTCACAAAAGTTTTTCTAATCCCAGACAGTGCCATAACCGACATGACTTATATTTTGCATAAACGTATACAACCATTAAAAGAAACCCTACCCTGCAGGTACATCAAATAATGAGCCTAGATGAAAATATTATAAAATTCAGAGATGTCAGCTGTTTTTGTGAACCTCTTCGAGGACGCTGCACCTGCTTTCAGCCGCAAATTCACTCAGTAGTTACCACAACTAACAGAGGTGGTAACAGAATCCAGCGAGTGCAATCTTCGGCAAAACCACCTGAACCAGTACAACCCGAACGTCAAGTGTTAGTTGACATTTCATTAGACCATATCAAGAATCAAACTGAAATTAAACATATAGGAACCAAAGACTCATTAAAAGGTGGCTCGCTGGACGCTGTTTTGCCAGAATAAGCAGGGACTTTTCATATTTCAGATATGGAATCTCTGAAAAATCTTGATGTGAACATAAACAATTCAGAAGATCATGTAGATCTTATGGATATTAATGTGATGCCAATAATTATTGCACCAGAACCCAAGAGCACAGTCGGATAAAAACCTGGCAAAGAAAATAAAAGTGTAAAAAGGAGGTCGTCTTGCATTATATGCCAGAAATGTAAAGCTTCGATTATAGGTCGGAAAGCAACATGCATGTCATGTAAGAAAAATTACTGTAAAGAATGCACCGACGGTCCTACAGAATGTGATTATTTTTGTGACATATGCTTGGGAGGAGGGAGCGTAACTCGTGTAGCTCTATAAAACGTAATCATTTGTATGGTTATTTTTTGTAGTACTTATATTAACAACGGACCACACTTTAAGGGCAGTAGTTTTTAATATATTTGTTTACAAATTCCCAGATTTGTTCTACAATTGTTTTAAGTTTACAACTTCACAAATCCTACGATTTTTATTTTGCAAAATACCAGTGTGGTCCCTCAGTTCACACTCACATAGTCTTTTTTACGCTAATCTTGAATTTGTGAAACATAAAATTGTTGTATTAAATATATTGTGGAACTCTCTTCCCCCTAGCATCAGAGATCTAGGTACTATCTCGCTTTTTAAAAAAACTATTAAAAGAGCATTGTCTTTCCTCTCAAATCTGAGCTTTATGTATATATATTTAGTATCTTTATATTTGAGAGTTATGTATTTAAGTATATATCACTTACATTCAGAAATCGCGGCTAACCTAACAACGCCATCTATCGGCATACAAGTGAACAATATTTCTAACAACACTATAACATTCAAAAAATCTGCCAAACTGTAAAACAGTTTGTAGGGTTACTCTCGTTTGACAATATACTACAAATAATGCTTAAACAATAACTTAAATACCTAATTATGCTAAGCAAAACATATTAAATTCGATCGGGATCAGACAATCCCACATTCCACACCCATGATCAACTTGTATTGGCCAAGGCTGCACAATGCGAGGCCTGTTACAAAACACGGCTAGGGACAGAGTCACAAATGTTTTTTTAATATTTTCCTAAGTTGGTATTTTCTTTCACACACTCTCCTGTATGACCTTGTTTACATCTCGGGACCAGGTCAGTTTACTAAATAGATAGTGATTATTGAAAAAAAGTATTTTTATTTAAAAATAAACGGCCGAAAATGACTTTCTTGTATACATTTTAAAACTGGCTCTTTCACACACTCTCCTGTATGCATTTTATAATAAAATTTATAAGAAAATACCCTGATAATATTAAATAAAACACTCTTAAGTAAATAAATATTTTTTATTAACTGTTAAACATTTTTATTATCAACAAACCATTTTTTAATACACACCGCATTATTTAATGCACAATTCATTTTATGATTCACACAATTAAAATCAGTTTTATTTTAACAGAACTTTTTTTTAATGTCGCAAAATTAGGACAGCCTTTGTCACCTATGTCCAACATTTCACAGTTTACGCATAAAGTCGGCATTCCACGGCGCGTGATTCTGCCGATTTTATCACGCACAGCCGACGAACACGGACAGCCACGCACTGCGCACCAATTGCTTTGCGCACCAATTGCTTTCCACGGTTCGTGTCGGTCTGTGTGGGTGTAGATTCGAATAAATGGCTTCAAGCCATTTTGTCATTTCAAAATGCAACGTGAAATCTCTTTCACGTTGCATTTTCAGATTTTCAGAGACGCAGCTGCAGCGACACGTTCTCACGTATCGCTGCAGCTGCGTCTCTCGTGATATTTAGTAATAATTATTAATATAATGTGCTCTAACAAAATTAAAAACAATAAAAAAAAAAATGTTATTAGTTGTACTGACAACTAATAACATTTTTTTTTTGCGACGCCATCCATATAAACACTGAACTAAACTGTTAGTTCAGTGTTTATATGGATGGCGTCGCTCGCCTCGCAATGGATACGCACGCACCGGTATTTTTTGACGGAATCGGATGAGAAGCGTGAAAGCGTGGCGCGATCGAAATAGGTACAGGGGTCTGGAAATACTTGGTGGAAATTGGTATGGACGCACAGAAACCATTGAACGTTATGTTTTATTCTGATAATTGTGCGGTTCGAAATAAAAATATATGTGTATATGTATGCAGTTTATCTTTTTAACATCTTCACTCATAAATTCATGATCCGAGGGCATACGCAGAATGAAGCAGACAACATACACAGTTTGATAGAAAAAGAAGTTAAAAAAATCTGTAAGCCGGCGCAATATATACTCCAGTTCAACATATAACACTAATTAAAAACGCAAGAAAATGTAACCCCCCGATCAACATCCATGAGCTAACATTCGACAGTAATCTGGACCATAAACTGTTGCAAGAGGAATGGAGCTTTATTTGGTACAGATGGAAAGCGGCCAAAATGTCAACTGGGATCAGCGTTGCCAAATCTACGTCTTTCTACGTAGAACCACGTATTTTAAGCCTTTCCTGCAAACCTACGTACTTCAGTCCCAGAATTATATTTCTATCAAAAGTGAACAAAGCAAAATAACATAATTATCTCATTAGGCTGAAATAATTGCCGTTACTTTCGCGTAAAAAAGTTAATGAACGTTCCGTTTCATACACTCGCATTCATTTTAAAAACAAAGTGTCCCTTACACATAAGGAAACATTTTGCCGTAAAAACAAAACTTAACGTAAAAATATTTCGCTTTAAGATTTCGATGTTTTTATTTTGGATTTTTTGGAAGCTCGTAACTATTACCACATGCAGATAATGTAAAAACCAACAATAATCTATGTCGGTTACTGGCATATAATTTTTTCGCAGAGATAACAAAGATAACATTTTTATAACCAAAGTTTTATTTGTCTGCTCTTTGCTACTTTTAGGGTCATATAAATTGTCGTTTGAGGGACAAGAAAATAAACAATTTAATAATCTATGGGCTAAAAGAGGAGGAGAAATCGACTGGAGAGCTGCTCAAAAGTGTGAAGGAAGTTTTTTTGGATGAACTACAGATAACTCTGGAAGATTGGGCAGTAAATAAAATACACCGTCTTGGGAAGGTGAATGAAGGGAAAAGACCAAGGCCGACATTAATTTGATTATTAGTGGATGGAAAAAGAGTGAGATCTTTAAAAACAAAAAGAAACTACATGTGTTGTATATCACTAAAGACTATACAAAAGAAGTTTTAGAAAAAAGGAAAGCACTACAACCTAAGCTACAAGAAGAAAGGAAAAGGAGGAGAATGAACTTCGCCTACATTAAATACGATAAGCTCATTGTTAAAGACAACACGAACGCCAAAGATAAAAGGAAAAGAGACATATCTACTTCCCCACAAGAACACAGCCAACCAAGAAAACAACAAGCTATAACCCCGTCATCTAACGGTCGAAGAAATGCATTTGATGTGATGAGGATGCGTTCTAACTTCTTTTCAGCTAACTCTACTACAAAGAAACAATAGCAACTAGACACTGGCGATCGGAAAAACAAAAACATAGTGAATAATAAACTAAACGAAATAAAACAAACAACACACCCTCCTCCAAGCCGACTGGTCATCGTGGGGGAAAAATACCACGAAATGCGAAGTTATGGGGAAGGGATGGAAGATTATGGAAACTACATTCTGTACTATAAAAGAGAGACAAAAGGACAACATGGGGTTGGGTTTATGATCAAGAAAGATCTTGCACACAGTATTGAAGAAATTAAAGGTATAACAGAAAGGATATCAGTCTTGAACTTAACGCTACCCCCTAAACAAGGAAGAAAAATGGTCAATCATACAAGCATACTCGCCAACAGAATCCTGTCAAAAAGAAGATGTCGCTATCATTGAAACATTTTATGAAGATCTACAAACGGTTATGCAAAATACTAATCGTATAGAAACGTAATCGTTATGGGAGATTTCAATGGACAAATAGGAATGTGTAAAAACAGTGGTGAAAGTTATAAGGTGGCAAAATACGGACACGGTAAAAGAACCAAAAATGGCTCTAGATTAGTGAATTTTGCTATGGCTAATAAACTCAGAATTCTTAATAGCTTCTATAAGAAAAAGGTTAAAAAGAGATGGACATGGATCTCTCCAAATGGGCTTTATAAAAATGAAATTGATTTCATCCTGTCTAATAACATCAAATATATTAAAGACGTATCGATCATTCACAATCTGAATTTCTACTCAGACAGAAAAACGAACCTGTCGCCTCAAGAACGCTTTTGGGCTGGGCTCTACACGGCGCTATGTCCCCGTCGAATAAACCGGTAGATTTTGTGAACAATATTTGTGAGATAGATTACGCGTCAAGAGTAATCAACTCTCTTGAAGCACTAATCAAAAAACAATATGAAGTAGATTCTTTAGGCATCCAGAAGCTTGCCACCCGACAGAACAGCGACGATGCACGTGCGGTAAGTTTGGTAGAGTCTTCCGCTCAGCGACTGGCTACAGGACGTTTTGAGGTAGGCTTGCCGTGGAAGGAAAGTGTTACAAACGACGTTCCAGATAGTTACCCTCACGCCTTATCACGACTCAAGTCTCTCGAAAAACAGATGGCCAGAGATAGCACACTTGCGTTATTTTACAAAAAATATATTGAAAGCATAGTTCAAAAAGGTTATGCAGAAGAATGCGCGCCCTCTACCTTCCACGACAACTTTCTCAGTGACAAGTCCTCGGCTGGCGTCTCTTTGAGATGGTACTTACCACATTTTGGTGTGTAACATTCACAGAAGCGTAAGTTGAGAGTATACGTAGAGTGTACGACGCAGCAGCTGTCACTAGAGGTGTAAGTTTGAACGAAATGTTACTGCAAGGTCCGGATCTATTGCAGTCTCTTTTAAACATTCTGTTCCGCTTTAAAGAAGGACCAATCGCGTTTAATGTCGATATAAGGGAGATGTTCCTTCAAATCAAAATGAAAGAAAACGATCGTGATGCTCTACGGTTTTTATGGCGCAATGGGAACTCTCAGGACACCGTCAAAGAATATAGGATGACGTCTTTAATTTTTGGCGCTATATCTAGCCCTATTATAGTAATGTTAATTAAAAACAAAAATGCTAAGGCATTTGAGCACAAATATCCAGCTGCTACTCATGCGATCATTCACAACCACTACATGGACTATTATATTGGGAGTGAGTTTAACCTCCCCGAAGCGAAACGGTTCACAACTCATGTGGTTTTGAAATGCGTTCGTGGGTATCGAACGTGCCCGAGGCACTTGCTTTAGTACCCAAGGAGCTTTGTAGCGACTCGAATTCTGATGTCAACCTGCCTTTAAATAATGACGTTGGTGCTTTAGGCGTAAAGTGGAATCCTCTGACCGATACTTTAGGGTTTCGCACGTGTCGCAATCGCAGTGGCGTATGCACGATAACTAAACGAAGTTAACTCTCCAGTGTTAGAAGCGTCTACGATCCTTTAGGACTGATCATGCCAATAGTTATCCAAGGTAGAATTTTGATACAAAAATTATGGAGGGAAGGGACTGACTGGGATTCGCCGATCCAACCCAAGTATGAAGTCGATTGCAAGTCGTGGTTTGATCAGATTGATTCTGCAGCTAATCTCCGTATTCCGCGGTGGTACGTAGGCAAATCAGAGCAATGCAGCATTCAACTTCACGTTATAGCCGATGGGGGGGAACAGGCTTATGCCTCCGTTGCATATTGGCGTTATGCGTTCGTTGATGGTTCAGTTAGTTAGCGTTGATAGGCAGCAAAGCGCGTGTTGCAACTTTAAAGCCACTTTCTATTCCGCGCCTTGAACTGCAGACTGCTCTGATCGCGACGCGTTTTGCACAAACCCTTTAAAGCCACTTTCTATTCAGCGCCTTGAACTGCAGACTGCTCTGATCGCGACGCGTTTTACACAAACTATTTTGAATGCTCATCGGACACAACCTTCCGCTGTTTTCTACTGGACTGACTCCACAACGGTCTTAAAATGGATTCGCAGCGACGCGCGGTGTTTTAAGCTGTTTGTGGCCCACAGGTTAGGCGAAATTTTAGAATTTACGAATCCATCAAATTGGAAGTGGCTTCCTAGCGAACTCAACATCGCAGACGATGCTACTAAGCCAAAACATTTTGAATTTACATCATCGCATAGATGGTTCGCTGGCCCATCTTTTCTCATCGAGTCACCCTCAGAATGGCCACATGAACCAGAACACATCATTGACGAAGTTTTACGTACTTCTGAGTTAAAATCGGAGTACGTAGGGCTTCTTGTAGACATTCCATTGTTAGTTCCGCCGGTTCCAGACGCAGCTCGTTTTAGCAGCTGGCTACGGTTACTAAGATCTACGGCCCGCGTTTGCCAAGCCGTACGAAAGTTTTGGTCAAAATCCAGTTCACCGCGCTTACTATCGAAATCTCTTCATGATACTACGTCCCCCTCGCATCTTTCAGCTGATGACATTCTTCAAGCAGAGAAGATGCTTTTCTCAAGGATTCAGATAGACAGCTTTTCCGAAAAACTGAAATCTTTGAAAGCCTCGCAACCTGTACGCGAAAAGAGGTGGGTGGCTCTTTACACATGCCTTGTTACAAGAGCTCTACACCTGGAAGTAGTCGCTTCATTATCATCTAGCTCTGCAATAATGAGCCTTAGACGCCTAATTTCACGGCGAGGGATTCCAGCTACAATCTTCTGCGACAACGCAACCTGCTTTGTTGGAGCCAAGCGTGAGCTTGCATCACTCTACGATGAGGCAGTAGAAAACTTCGCGACCAGCCGTAAGATCTCCTGGCGTTTCATTCCACCTGCCTCGCCATTTATGGGTGGAGCGTGGGAAAGGCTGGTACGCTCGGTGAAGACAGCTCTGCGAGTCACATTAAAGGACAGAGCACCTCGAGAAGAAGTTCTTACCACGTTGCTTATCGAAGCGGAATCGATCGTCAACAGCAGGCCATTGACTTATGTACCAAACTCAACAGACGCCCCCGTGGCTATAACGCCTTTGCATTTCATCCTCGTAACTTCATCAGTGACATCTTGGCCCTGCAAACTTCCGGATGCAGATTCATTACGAGCGACTGATTGGCGGCTCGCTCTTAGACTGGCTGAACATTTCTGGGCAAGATGGCTGGCTGAGTACCTGCCTACTCTAATTCCTCGTGGCCGAAACAGAAGCGAGTTTGGATTATGCGAGGGTGACGTGGTCCTTATAGCGGACAATACACTACCAAGGGGTCTTTGGCTTCTTGGTAGAATAAACAAAATCTTTCCAGGACCTGACGGACTGGTTCGTGTCGCAGACGTTGCTACCAAAGGATGTATCTTGCGCCGACCAGTCCGTAAGCTTCTGCCGCTTGTTGCACATACCCAGCCAGTTGCCACCAGAGTTTAGTGCTCCACTAGGGGTCCGGAATGTTGGCGACTGGCTGGTGCAGCCTTTTTGTTTTGTTTTTGTACTGACAATGTTTTTGACAGGTTCTATGTGTCAGGCTTTGGTGCCAGTCGATTTAGGTGATTTATAAAATTTAACAACGAATAACTATCTGAAGTGTTTTCATTTCACATTAAGGATGTGACGATCTACTCACATGACGTTCTTAGTAGTTGTACCGATATCGGAATTACTTTGGAGGTGCCCACTATAGACTCACCAAATTATATGTGGAGCTCATAAAAAACACAAAATTCGTGCTATTCAACCTCAATTTATCTAATGAACACACAATATTAGATAACCAGATAGCTGTACAAAAGAGACGAGAGAGCCTGCCTTACGAGTTAAGTGTCCACGACATTGGCAACTACGCCATAAGCACTTTGCTGGTGGGAGGAGTCGTCTGGCGTCTGGTGTGGCGACTAAGAAGATATTATCAACAAGCACGCAAGAAGAGCGATACTTCGACGGCCAACAGGACTCGAGAGAGGACGGAGGATATTGAAATGAAGGAGATTCCTGTCTACGGTAAATTAAGAAGTGGACCCTCATCGAGCAACCGTCTACAGCAATCAGCAGCAACAAGATTCAATTTGAATATTTAAGAATTTATGTAATTTCATGCTTATTGTTTAGATTATTTAAGAATTTGTGTATATTCTTGCTTACTGTTTACATATCTTTTGTGTTATGTCATTTTACAATTTGTAACGCTAGTGATCTGAGCATGTATACCTTGCCCTCGGGAGCATGTACGAGCCAATAATGCTCATACAGCAAAAGTACGTAAAGTACTGTACAATATTTTACTTAATATTGTGCAGTACTTTACGTACTTTTCATCATCAGTCGTAACTAAAACACCGACACACGCTAATTTGCGCGATGACGTAACTCTACATTAATTGCAGCTCAGGTTACTAGCAGCAACCTAAAACCGTGTCCATAATAAATATTTGGATCATAACAGTGGTTTGGTGTTAAAACTAACTTCTACAAAAGAGAAAACTCCAACATCGATTCATGAGTCGGGGCTGTTTCACTGCTAGTTTTGCTATCATTGTTCGGAGTTCGGCACAGTAGACATCTGCCGTTATTGCTTGACCAGATCGAAGAAAGCTATAGTGAATAACACCATGCTGAGACCACCAAACAGTTCCCATTACCTTTTTATTGGTAAGCTTGGCTTAAGGACACTTGCGTCGTTTGACCTGGGGTCAGCCATTGCATTTTTCGCTTACGGTTATCGTAAAGTATCCACTTTTCATCACATGTCACAATTCGATCAATATCCCTTCATTTCTGTATCGATTCAACAAGGCAACACAAACTTGTGTCACAACACGGGTTTCTTTCTGCAGATCAGTCAAATCATGACCCATTTTTCATATTTTTTTATTGTATTGATTTGATGCAAATGAGTCAATATTGTTGGTAAGTTAAACCATGCCGCTAATTCCAGGGTAGTTTGGCTCGGATCGGCTTCCACCATCTCTTTCAATTAATTGTTATTCGCCTGTGTGGGGCGGTCTTCCACGTGGTTCGTTCTTCAAATAAAAGTTTTCATCACGAAAGCGTTTAAACCAAAATCGCACGGTACGTCCATTAGCAGTCTTGAAATTATAACGGAAACTGTATTCTTGGGGATTACTATCGATTCAAAATTGCAGTGGGGCGCGCACATTAGAACTCTTTCGGGTAGGTTAAGTTCGGCTGCCTATGCAGTAAGGAAGATAAGGCAGTTAACCGATGTAGCCACAGCTAGACTAGTATACTATGCTTATTTCCACAGTAATATGTCTTAAGGCATTCTGCTGTGGGGATCAGCAGCAGACATTGACTCAATTTTTATTTTACAAAAGAGGGCAATCCGCGCGGTCTATAAAATGGGTCCTCGCGAGTCCCTCAGAGAAAAATTTTGAGAGATCTAGGTATATACTGACTCTACCTTCACTTTATATTTTGGAATGTATTTTGTATGTCCGCAAAAATCGAGCGCTTTTCAAAACTAGAAGTGACTTCCATAATTTAAATACACGCAGTAAGCACGAGATTGTAATACCCAAATTCAGATTAACGAAAACTAGTAAGTCTTTTCTTATAAACAGTATACGCTTTTATAACAAGTTGCCAAAGTCAGTTATAGAACTGACCGATGGAAAGTTCAAAAACTACATCAAACGTGTCCTTATTAAAAAAACATATTATAAAATCAAGGACTACGTTGAAGATAAAATTTTTGGCTTTAGCTCCTTCTGCGCATGCGGCTTCCCTGGTAACTCATAAACGGCACAAATATGTGGCTGTCTCTAACTATTCTCAAACTCATTTTTTCTCTCTTTTAATTAGACTTTTTACAATGTTTTCCAATCATCTTTATAGCCCTTTGCTAAAAATAGTTACAGCACTGATAACAACATTTACAATGCATGTCCTCGAAAAGAGCGTTGTCCAAGCAGCCAAACTGTGCGGAAGGTGTCACTTTTGGAACGAAGTTCCTTATCGCGCGTTGCGAAAGGTGGCCAGACGGAAAAAAATCTAACGAAAAGTTGTAACGACACTTTTTGCTGTAGTTGTAAGGGGTGCGCCAAAGTTCACCTAAATCTTCAACTCAACATTTTTCATCCTAACAATCACAATTTCTAACTACTCTGTCTCTAATGTTCATAATTCCGAAGCATTCAACTTCATAATGTCAGTAGCAATAAACATTTATTATACTTTTATTTGTTTTCCTATATTTTCTCAACATAACCATCTTTTACACTATTATTCAAAGTCATATCTTTTTTGTTTAGATTTGTTTTTATTCATAATAATCAGTATTATATACATTAATTTTGCGTAACTTTATTTTCACATAACATGTATAACATATAAGAATAATAGTACCATGGTACAAGTAGTTTAATACATATTTTCATATACACATTTCAATTAAATTAGTTTAATATTAGCGGTTATAGCGGTGAAGCCCAAAAGGAGGGTTTTGTGTAGTCAGTATAATAATTGTATGTGTGTTCATTCCTATCTTCCCTCGTTACTATTAAACGGTTAAACCAATTCCGGTAAATTATGCGTCGTTACATTTGTCTTGATAATGCAAGTGTCCATATCTAAACCTAAACTTACAATATTATAGACAAAGCATGTGGGAGTGTGGGACCCATTGAAAGTGCTTAATATATATATACTATTTTTTTTTTGTAATATTTACTTATTTATGATTGTTTTTATTTTAGGTACACTCCAAAAGAGCCACCAAATTTAAGACTTCCATGTGACCAAAGCATACAGGTGCACTTCATTGAGTCATGCTGATATAATAGCATTTAATAAAGCTTTTTACAAAAAACCGGACAAAATTTATCAAGATAATTTTATAATTAATCATACGAAAATTACTACTACTCAGCGACATAGGCCAGTAAATCAAGGTGGGAATAAAAAAGAAATGGCGGTAACGTCCTTTGCACGACGACGACACAATGTCCTGATTCCAATATGCAAACGCACCTTTCTCTCCATTTTAGCTTTAAAGAAAGGAAGAGTGACAGGCGTAATTAATCGACATTTCAAAGCCATGGGTGAATCTGCACAAGAGAATAGAGGAGGCCGGCGTAAAACTCAAAAATATGCACCTAAGAGGGAAGCTGTCAAAGACTTTATCAAAAAGCTCGAGCCCTTAGAAATACATTACTGTAGAAGTAAAATTAAAAGTAGACAGTATTTCTTATCGGAGCTCAGCATTAGTAAACTTTATAAAATGTTTATCGCAGAAACCGCGGATGAACATAAAGATACTAAGGCATCTAACTTCAGAGAAATTTTCAAAACCGAATTTAACATAGGTTTTGGATCCCCTCGCACAGACATGTGCTCCACTTGCATAGTGTTACAAGAACGACTTAAGCATGAAAAAACCAATGAGGTAAAAAATCAATTAATGATTGAGAGCAGAATTCACAAATTGAGAGCCAAAGCGTTTTATGGTTTATTAAAAGACAGCACCGAAAATATTTTAATTGTAAGTTTTGACTGCCAAAAGAACCAACCGTGTCCAAAAGTTCCCGATCAAAGTGCATATTACTCGAGGCAGTTATATGTGTACAATTTTACGGTGGTAATCTGAAATTCAAAATCTCCATTAACTATTAACAACACGTTCATCTACACATGGACAGAAGATATTTTGCCGAAAGCATCGAATGAAATTGCTAGCGCTGTTTTTCATTGCTTGAACACTAGAGATGGGTCGTACTAGGTGAATTTTGGACTAGGTGCACCTAGTCCAAGTCCGTACAAATACTCGATCCAAATACCTGTTCCACCTAGTCCACCTAGTCCATGAAATACGCATACTTTATAGATGCTTAGTCTTTGCGTACCACAGAGTACTATTATATACGGAAATAGAGTGCCATCTCACGGGATTTTTATGCCAACCTGTCATGCGTAGCGCCATCTGGATTTCTTGTTCCATAACTAACCATACTATATATATATACCTAGGTACTTTTCAATTTTGGTTGCTTCTATTTTCCATAGTTATAGATTGATTTAGGAAGTATCATGTTTGGTAGCGTGAAATTAATTTTACATTAGTTTGAAAATAAAAACAGCGCCACATGAATTTAAATCAATCTAAAAACATGGAAAATGTGCACCTTAATTCTGTAAAATAGTTAGTAAAGGTAATTTTTTTAATGAAACAAGCTTGTTATAGCAGTAAATAGATATATTTGTCTGATAATGTATAAGTATTGTTCACATTTACTGTAATACCTACTTACTGTTGTGCACATTTTTCACTTCAAGCATACACAAACCTATTTACAATTAAATGTTCATTATTAAATAATTAATGAAATACTTATTGCCTGAATAAAATAATATGATGGTGGTAAGAACTCAAGTATTTTTTATTGACTATTCCATACAGTGCTGATACCCAAATTTTTCTTTTTATCAAATTTAATTTAATTTTGCCTTATATATTAAGATTTTTATTCGGCACCAATTACTTAATTTATGTATTATAACAGTGTAAACATTATTTAAACATTATTTTGTCACTAAAACATTTAAATACTTATAATAATATTATTTATCTATTATGTTCTTTATTGTAAACCATTAAAAAATACATACAGAACAAACATTTTCAAACAAAGTGTACAATGGGCGGCAATACATAGTTGGTTCCAAATAAATATTAGAAGTCAAAAAGAATTTATGATGATGATAAACTGAACATTGGATAAACATTACTTTGTCACTAAAAAAAATTTAAATATTATGTAACATGGTGAAAAAGGATGCAAGGGTATATCGGAACGAAACTTTAAAATGGCTTTTAACATTTAAATAGTATAGTGTGTGTGACTAGCAAGGGCACTTAATCGTTAATTATAATACAGTTAACACATTAGACCCCTTTTTGGCAACAAACTATATAATTTCAATATTAATATCCCTTTTAAAGTTTTGTCCCGATTCATCCTTCACACCGTTTGATGATACTTATAATACTTAATTAAATATACATAGTTGGTTCGAAATAAATATAAGAAGTCAAAATGAAAATAAGATGATGAATTTAAAACGTTGGTGGTGCATTATTTTGCCACTAAAACCATTTTTTATGTTCTTCATTGACAAATATACAATTACTAGCTGATCCCCGCGGCTTAGCTCCGGTCAACCCTTCCTACTCTACCCTGCCCTATGATAGTTACATATATTCTCTCCCATACTTTTTGAAGGTAAAAATGAGTACCTATTTTAATCATGTAGTACATAACTTTGATGTATCGTATCATCAATAGTTTTCTCAGCGCACGCCAAAGAATGAATTTTATAGGCAACATTTTGCTACTTTAGGTTACATTATTGCAATTTTCATAAGGATCTATATTTTTTTGAAAATAAGTTATAGCCTACATAGCCATAAGTTATAACACTCAGGAATAATGTTACTTTCTACTGGTGAAAGAATTTTCAAAATCGATTCAGTAGATCCAGAGATTACCTCCTATAACGTCACAAACTTTAGCTCTTTATAAATTAGTTTAAGTATAATTTTGTAAAGTTTACTTTTACTTAGTGTTAAAGTATGTACATATTTAAACCTTTGTTTTATAAATAAATATAAATTAGTATAGATGTACAAACAGATTCAATTAAGTATATTATAAAAAGTTTTATACATAACATAATAGCAATATGGTGGTTAAATTACTTAACAATATTGGTATTTATTTTTCAATGCTATTTATTTCTTTTATTAAAAGATTCCTGAGCATATTTTTTCATAGCATCATCACCATCATTTTTTATTTTTCCGTTTAAGATTCTATTAATTATTCGGCACTAACTATAAATCACATTATTTTTTTTACAGACAATAATTTTTTACCGCTGTTTTGTGTGCTTCACGTTTAAATGGAAAAGTGACAAACATTTCAACAAACATTGTTATGTTACTTTACCTCTTTAGAATATTATTATAGATGTAATGTACAAACACATTCAATTATGTATATTATAAAAAGTTTTATACATATTAAATAGCAATATGGTGGTAAAATTACTTAATAATAATGGTATTTATTTTTCAATGCCATATTTTTTTCTTTTATTAAAATAGTCCTGAGCATATTTTTTCATTGCATCATCACCATCATATTTTATTTTTCCGTTTAAGATTCTGTTAATTATTCGGCACCAACTATAAATCAAAACATTGATTGTTTTACAGACAAAAAATTTTTTTACCTCTGTTTTGTGTGCTTCACAATTAAAAGGAAAAGTGACAAACATGTCAACAAACATTGTTATGTTATTCCTTAAATTTGTAGTTGGGGCATTATTTTTTAATATTGATTCCGTTATTTTTTGTATTTCGGCAAATAAATTTGTTACCTCTAACGAGGGATATATAAGGCATTTCTTGTCAGAACTATACTCTTTGGCCCTAATTAAAGCATTGCTGTTAATATTTTTTGTATCAAGAAAATCTTTTTTACACGTTTTACATGCTTTACATACAAATTTTAAACACTTTGTGATGACCCATCCACAAACATATCCTCTTTGTCCAACTCCTTCATTCAGTTGAACACTTGGAGTATCCAATAATAAAAGCTCTTCATTCAAAACAATTTCATGAGTTTGATCAACTTTATCATGCTCAAATTTTTTTTTTTCGTTTATCATATAATCTAAGGATTGGAAGTACGCTCCCATGTCGTCCTCACAATTAGATTTTATGGAGTGTGAAGACGAAAAATTTGTAAGCAAAAGTGCTTTATAGGCACCTTCAAAGCAAATGCTGTTAGGGGACACATTTCGAGCGCCTACACCCCTTATTCTCCCAAAAAAGTTTTCAATGGGGTCTTGGTTGAAATTTCTGCAATACATGACATAAAAACCATATTTATTGTTTAAAATCTTCCAAATTGCCTGCATTCCCTCTATTGTTTTAATAAAATTTTTAACAGATGGGATATTTTTTTTCTCGACCATTGTCACTGTCTGGCCATCTACTTTCTTTACCATAAATTTTAAATTTTTTAAAAATCTAATTGCTTCTATCCACAACCTATGATGGGGAGAATTTTGTTTGACACCTGCCCTGTAAACTTTACCATCAACCTCGCAATAATTATAACAATTTAGGGAGTCAAAAAGTTTGTCAAACATTTTTACAAAAGGTATGACTTGGCGACACGCAGGGTCCACTTGCCCAGTCGTGGTTAAGTACTTTGCTGCCACGGCAACACTGTGGCTTAATAACTGCGTAGCTATTTTCACCTTCATTTTATTCATTTTTTCCACATAAACATGTTCCTCAGTAAATCTGTGTAATATTTTAATTTCGGCATCAATTTTATCAGCTTCGTAAATATTTTGGAAATATTCCCATTTCACTACTTTTTCTTTGCCATCGTCATTAAAATCTACGTAGGTCACGTCTTTATTAATTAAATTATTTCTTATTCCCTTTATAAGATGCGGGACATCAAAAATTGGTATAATAGAGACCTTACCCACAATGAAAATATCGTGTCGCCATTCCTTACCTTTTCGTAAATATGACCTTTTGGTATCTTCAACTAAACTTTCAATTGCTGATACATTTACTTGGCTTTGGTCACAAACGGTAGCTAAAATTTTTAGACCTGCAGAATTCAATGCATGCACTACTTCTTTTATAGCTGATTTTAGCTGTACTGCATTTAGGCAATTTGTAAAGTAATAGGCTACAGGTTGTTTGTTATTATTTTTTATGGTTTTTACCATAAAAGTTAGAACATGATCAGCAATTTTACTATTGAATGATCCGATTCCTTTTATTTTATCCTCCTTTTCATTGTAATGAAGTTGTGGATTTATATACATTTCGTCAAACATTAAAATGCATAACCTTTCGTCATTTGGAAGATCTTTAACAATTGATGCTAATTTATTAAATATGATAGAATTAACCCCTTCTTTAATCACTATTTTGGCAAGAAGATTTTTCAAAGATTTGGTTGATGGCAAAGTAAAACACTTTGACAATAAAGCATAGCACTTCGGGCTTCTTTTATAAAATGATAGTGCCAATACTTTTTCTTCCTTGAGGAATCGACGTCCTTTTGGTTTTTTACCGCATTCCCTAAACTGCATAAGAGTGAAAATTTTTGCTGGTATGGACATTTTGTTTGTTAATATTTGCAGCGCAGGTTTTTTGGACAATTTTTCAGCTATTTGCAGCCTTTCCTTAAAATTTTTTGATCCTTTCCGTTGCCGACATATTTCGCTTCTGAGGTTTCTTATCTGTTTTCGAGTTTTTTGATAAAACTCAACTCGCACTGATGACAATGTGGTTCTTGAATCTGAAAAATTGAAAAATACATCATATAAATGTACAATGTTATGGGTGATTGAGGTGAAAGTATGATTTTGAAGAGGAAAATATCTGGAGCTACTGAACTGATTTGGAAAATTATTTTAGTGACAATTCTGTTCTATAATTTGCGAGTGCTATGATTTTTTATTCGAAATCTTCGTGGACGGAATTGTTCCGAACCATTATCGCAAATATAGGCAGAAAAATCACGTTTGTTTTATGGGAGCCCCTACTTAAATATTTATTTTATTCTGTTTTTAGTATTTGTTGTTATAGCGGCAACAGAAATAGAGCATCTGTGAAAATTTCAACTGTCTAGCTATCACGGTTCATAAGATAAAGCCTAAGCCCAAGTAATAGGGTCCCATTTTTGCCCTTTGGGTACGGAACCCTAAAGTAAGTTAAGTTGGGTTGAGTTAGAAGATTTTGTGAAAACTGCCCATTTTCTTACTGACTGTACATTTTTTTTCTAAATCTGTGATTGCAGATCAAAATGTCTCAAAAAAATAAGGACAGTCTCCTAAGCTCGTTTACTTGTAGCGACGTTTCCTTCCTGCCCCACCCCAAAAATCCACCTTGTTTAAGTACCAAAACTACTTACGTGAGCCAAGTGATGCTTTAGATGTTGTAGCCACAGGATCATCGCAAACATAAAATTCCTTCTGGGATGAAGAAGTTGTTGCTCCTGAAAAGATTTTAAATTACATTTTCAAAATAATAAAAAACTTAATTTTTCGCTTTGTAGTGATTTATTTTGGAAGTTGGTTTTATTTTTTGTTAAAAAGTTTTTATTTTTCTCTTTTTAGTTTTGGTAGGTACCTCCAAATAACATGATATTCATTAGAGCCAAAGTACATCTCATGGCAATTCCAATAAGCCCAAACACGACTAGGATACATTGTTTTATTTCGGAGTTTCAGTGTTTACCTTCCGGCTTCAACATTAGATCAGTTCAATGGTACCATTTTCATCAGTACCATTTATTTATAAGTATTTGCTTCATTATAGTCAGTTAACTATTCGAGATATCTTACACCCGTGACATACCTAGTATGGTGGCCATCTGTGGTATTCTTCATCAGTTCCAGTTGACCAAATGATACTTTCTGAGGCCAAATGATTACATTGTTGATGAAAATACCACAATCGCTATATGTATGCCTATAATATTTGAGGAGTTCCCTCGATTTCTCTAGAAACACATCACCAGATCCTGACCTGGTGGCCATGGGACCACCTGTGAAGTATACCCTTTCAAATAAAAGAAGAATTTTCCAAATCGGTCTAGCCGTCTTTAAGTAATCGGGGAACGTACATTAAAATAAAAGATTCCGACGGATAAGCTCGTTTCCTTGTAGCGATGTTTCCTTACTGCCCCACCTCAAAAGTCTACCTTGTATAAGTACTAAAACTACTTACGTGAGCCAAGTGATGCTTTAGAGGTTGTAGCCACAGGATCATCGCAAACATAAAATTCCTTCTGGGTCGAAGAAGTTGTTGCTCCTGAAAAGATTTTAAATTACATTTTCATAAAAAAAATATAAATTTTTCGCTTTGTAGTGTTTTGTTTTGGAAGTCGGTTTGATTATTTGTTAAAAAGTTTTTTATTCTTCTCTTTTTAGTTTTGGTAGGTACCTACAAAAAACATGATATTCATTAGAGCCAAAGTACATCTCATGACGATTCCAATAAGGCCAAACACTATAGGATAGATAGGATACATTGTTTAATTTCGGAGTTCCAGTGTCTACCTTCCGGTTTCAACATCAGATCAGTTCAATGGTACCATTTTCATCAGTACCATTTATTTTTAAGTATTTGCTTCATTATAGTCAGTTAACTATTCGAGATATCTTACACCCGTGACATACCTAGTATGGTGGCCATCTGTGGTATTCTTCATCAGTTCCAGTTGACCAAATGATACTTTCTGAGGCCAAATGATTACATTGTTGATGAAAATACCACAATCGCTATATGTATAGATATAATATTTGAGGAGTTCCCTCGATTGCTCTAGGAACATATCACTAGATCCTGACCTGGTGACCATGGGACCACCTGTGAAGTATACCCTTTCAAACAAAAGTAGAATTATTTAAAATAAAAGATTCCGACGTATAAGCTTGTTTCCTTACTGCCCCACCTCAAAAGTCTACCTTGTATAAGTACTAAAACTACTTACGTGAGCCAAGTGATGCTTTAGAGGTTGTAGCCACAGGATCATCGCAAACATAAAATTCCTTCTGGGATGAAGAAGTTGTTGCTCCTGAAAAGATTTTAAATTACATTTTCAAAATAATAAAAAACTTAATTTTTCGCTTTGTAGTGATTTATTTTGGAAGTTGGTTTTATTTTTTGTTAAAAAGTTTTTATTTTTCTCTTTTTAGTTTTGGTAGGTACCTCCAAATAACATGATATTCATTAGAGCCAAAGTACATCTCATGGCAATTCCAATAAGCCCAAACACGACTAGGATACATTGTTTTATTTCGAAGTTTCAGTGTTTATCTTCCGGCTTCAACATTAGATCAGTTCAATGGTACCATTTTCATCAGTACCATTTATTTATAAGTATTTGCTTCATCATAGTCAGTTAACTTGAGATATCTTATACCCGTGACATACCTAGTATGGTGGCTATCTGTGGTCTTCTTCATCACTTCCACTTCACCAAATGATACTTTCTGAAGCCAAATGATTACATAGTTGATGAAAATACCAAAATCGCTATATGTATGCCTATAATATTTGAGGAGTTCCCTCGATTTCTCTAGAAACACATCACCAGATCCTGACCTGGTGGCCATGGGACCACCTGTGAAGTATACCCTTTCAAATAAAAGAAGAATTTTCCAAATCGGTCTAGCCGTCTTTAAGTAATCGGGGAACATACATTAAAATAAAAGATTCCGACGGATAAGCTCGTTTCCTTGTAGCGATGTTTCCTTACTGCCCCACCTCAAAAGTCTACCTTGTATAAGTACTAAAACTACTTACGTGAGCCAAGTGATGCTTTAGAGGTTGTAGCCACAGGATCATCGCAAACATAAAATTCCTTCTGGGTCGAAGAAGTTGTTGCTCCTGAAAAGATTTTAAATTACATTTTCATAAAAAAAATATAAATTTTTCGCTTTGTAGTGTTTTGTTTTGGAAGTCGGTTTGATTATTTGTTAAAAAGTTTTTTATTCTTCTCTTTTTAGTTTTGGTAGGTACCTACAAAAAACATGATATTCATTAGAGCCAAAGTACATCTCATGACGATTCCAATAAGGCCAAACACTATAGGATAGATAGGATACATTGTTTAATTTCGGAGTTCCAGTGTCTACCTTCCGGTTTCAACATCAGATCAGTTCAATGGTACCATTTTCATCAGTACCATTTATTTTTAAGTATTTGCTTCATTATAGTCAGTTAACTATTCGAGATATCTTACACCCGTGACATACCTAGTATGGTGGCCATCTGTGGTCTTCTTCATCAATTCCACTTCACAAATGATACTTTCTGAGGCCAAATGATTACATTGTTGATGAAAATACCAAAATCGCAATATTTATACTTATAATATTTGAGGAGTTCCCTCGATTGCTCTTGGAACATATCACCAGATCCTGACCTGGTGATCATGGGACCACCTGTGAAGTATACCCTTTCAAACAAAAGAAGAATTTTCCAAATCGGTCTAGCCGTCTTTGAGTAATCGGGGATCATACATAAAAAAACAGATTCCGACGAACTGATAACCTCCTCCTTTTTTTGAAGTTGGTTAAAAATGTTCTAAATGATAAATGATATTGGTTAAAAAAAAAAAATCTAGGCAGCAAAGTAAAATAGAGCAAAATAATTATTTACCTGTACTTTGAACAGATGTATTTGGGAAATCTGATTGCAAGTTGAGACTTGCTTCAGATGCAATGGGCGGAAGTGGCACTGGAAATAATAATAATTATGAAATAGGTGTTAAACTAATAATTATAAAATAGGTGTTAAATAAATGTTAAATCTTAGGATACTTGGGAAATCTGATTGTAAGTTGAGATTTGCTTTAGATGCAACAGGCAGGTGCAAACTTTCAAAACAAAATTAATGATTCATAATTATTTTTTTTTTTTTTTTAATTCACAATCATTTATTTGCTATTATGGGTAAATACATAGAATTTACTTATTTACCAGAAAACTGGACCAATGTACATAGGTAATTAGATAGCAGGTTCACACTTGCTGGAGATGCAATGGGTGTTGAGCAGTTGCTGCTAGTAATTTGCACGCTTGCTTGCAGGCAGAATACTATAACTTTAAGACTTTAATATCTTTCCTTGTTAAACCATGTATTTTCTGGCAAATAAATATTTTGATTTGATTTGATTTTAGTTACAGAATAATAGAAGAATGTGATTTAGTTCCGTCACTTGATATTCCTAATAATACATCATGCAAGAATCATCACATTAGGTACTTACTTGGTATATGCAGTTGAGGAATAGCTAGAGCATTCAAGCGACTATTGCGATTCTTGTCTTTTTCTGCAAAATGCTTGTCACAGACTTTCCTGTTATTATAAATTTGCATATCAGTCAGTCCACTGACTGAGGCACCAGCTAAGCCAACCCATATCCGGAACCGCTCTTGGAAGATTCTAGGGTTCGGAAAGTTGTGGATTGTGACACCTGCAAATAATTTAAATTACACTTATTATTTTAAATACCATGTATTTCATTATTATAATAGGAATATTATTTCAAGTTTCAGTTGACAGATCAGGGTGACTGACATTCCGTTCCGTTCCTAGTTGAACAACATTGTAAATAAGGTAGTTTGGGGAGTGAAAATTGCCAACTTAATCAATTCAGATAATACCTATGTAAGTACAAGTATAGAACATATTTATCAAATGAAGCACATAACACAAAGTTTTTTTAAATAGTAATTTAAATATGCAGGTCAGCAAACTCTTTCTTATTAAGCAGGCTGGCTGCAGCTTCTCTAAATAACCATTAATATTACTATTACATCATGAGCGGAACTGTAACTTGAAGAGCCTATACTGCAGGCATCATCACTAGCGGTAGCCCATCCAGACAGATGGGATTGTATACATGAGCAATATTTGTATTTAAATATGTATTAGCAATACATTCTAGGCTTACAATTTTGGGTAAGTGGGTCGTCTTAGTAGGGAGACCTTTTATACAGGAGAGGGATTGTAGGGAAGAAGTAAGAAATCTTACCTGTAGTGTCGCATCCAAATACACATCGTCTCGTAGAAGGCATGGTAAAAATGCTCCTGAGTCCCGTAACAACACTTAACTAATAGCGTCCAAATATCGCAAACAGACACCAAATCCAGTAAGTCTTCGCCCCGCGGATATACTCAACGCAAGGACGAATTTGATGATTGACTCTTCAAGCCTGTATGGAGGAGCAGAGGCTCAACTCAACGTATTAACAGCAAAGAGAAATAAATAAGGACAAATACCACAAAAACAACACGAAAGCCCGTGCTGCAAAACTGTGCAAACCTTAATGGCCGTTTTTTCTTTTGACAGTTTTGAATTTTGACATGTAATCATGTCTGATTCTGTTTTAAGCACTGTTTTAAGTCGTTGGTAGTGACATCTAGTACGGTCTATATAAATTATTCGCCTCTAGTCTAAGGAACAAGAATAATAGATGGCGCACCAAAAAAAATTGTTGTGGTCTTGAAGGTAACTTTACCCCCCCCACCGATACGTGTAGATACGTACCTACGTACGCAGTAATGAAATGTAATCTTCCCTTCATACTTTACACAGACTTGACTGTTATCGTAAAGATTTATCTACGTTAAAGATTGTTGGCGTAATTAAAATATTTCTATAAATTTTTCAGAGTACTTAATTAGTTTTTTTTTTTTTTTTATACACTAATTCCTTTGGTAACGATTATTTAAACAATAAACACATGAATTAAAGTCGTAATAAAAAATAGATATAATTATGTTCTTAAATGATTTATCAAAATTTCGTTACAAAAACCGATCACACTTAATAAGTCCGATAGTACGTGTTTGCGACGACTAGTAGGTAACAATACGTCAAGCGAGATCACATCCGCATGAGTCCGTACTTGATACTAGACTGCATCATAAAGTCTTCATTCCCTCTCCCCTCGGACCGCGCTAGTGAAAGGACGTGTGCACTGCTTTCTGTCTAAAATATTGCAAAAATCATAAATATAAATACAATATTAACTCGCCTAAGTACCAGGAGTTCAGATACCGGTGCAAGTGTTATCGCCGTGTGAGAGAGGGATAGAAGGAGGGTGACACATATAATTCTCACTGTAGCTATTATTTTTTGCTCATACGCCGGCCGGCAGCTCACTATTTGTCGTCCAGTTTATCAAGACCCTCAATAACATTTAAACCCACACCGGACGGAGCTCATATTCACTGGTGAGTTTGTTTGACTACGCAAACTGTGGACTTACATAACCAATCTTTGAAATGTCAACACCGAGTACTCCACTACCTAACAAAGTTCAATCTGAAAATGATATTTCCAAACTTGATCCGGAAAATCCTCTGAATTACGTTGGCAGAAGACAAAAAAGGCCACGAAGCGAAAACGCAGAATCACCAATCGAGTCTACCATCAAGGATGAACTAATGGGCATGCTCACCAACTGGAAAAAAGATCTCGATATTATCCTTAATAAGTTGTGCTTGGACATGTCGGAACTTAAACAACAGAACGTCAAGATTCAGTCTACTAATGAAGAGATGGATAAATCTATGAAATTTATGTCTAGCAAATATGAAGAAATGAAAGAAAAGATTCTTGGCATGGAACACGAACGTAAAGAAAACCGGAACTACATAACAACTTTGGAAAATAAAATTGATGATCTACAAAAAAGGCTTAAGTTCACAGTCATTGAGTTCCGTAACTTACCGGCTCAGATTGAGCAGGAGACACAACAGGATCTCTGTGGACTCGTTAAAAAAACTTGTAATGCTTTCGAAACTCATATTGAACCGGCAGACATAAAGGACATTTATAGAATCGCAAGCAAAACAGGTGGATCCACAGTTATAACGGAATTTACTTCGGTGCTGACTAAAAACAAGATCTTGAACAATGTGAAGTTGTATAATAGAAACCATGTAGACAATAAGCTCTCCACGTCTACTATTGGT